>CM060901.1:1536845376-1539245376 GCA_030737815.1 Allium fistulosum | reverse complement strand
AAGGAGGCTGGTGGATAGGTGATTATCAGAAAAATATTCATTTGAATTCTAGTTCGCCGTGGAGATCACGAAATGTTGATTTAGGGTTTGTATGGCAGTTGTGATAGTCAAAGCTTTCGAATCAAATTCGCTATCAGGGATGAATCGAGTGCTGCCGCACCCACGGAAATCGAAGCGTCGATGAAGGGAGCTGCTCTGGTCAAGGTGGTGGGGTTGCAGGTGGTTGCTATCGTCGGCGGCGAAGTGATTAGCTTCGTTTTGTTTTTGTTCCAGTTCGACAGAGTGCTCAAATTTCGATCTAGTGATGGTTTTGTAATTTGAATCGCTCGAATAGTTTAGGGTGGTCATTGATGACCTGAGAGCAATCACGAAGTTGATGGGAGGTGAGTTGGTTGCCTGTATACGTGCACGCGTGCACGTTAATGTCCAGTGGAAATTTAGGCTTTGGGGAAGAAGGATGGTCTCTGGGTTGTTCTCGCGTGGATGAGTGGGCGATTCGAAGCAGTTGAAGAAATGAGTAACTCGAAGTGGAGCTCGGGTTTGTGGGTGATTTGCTCGAAGCGGGGGAGACGTGAGTCGAAGCCATCTGGAAGTTATCTCGGGTAGTTTAGCTACAGGTTTTAAAACCTGTAAGTTTGATAAAACTTAAATCTGGATTTTTAAAATAAAAAATAGGTATTCAAACTAAGTTTAAATCAAAATTTAGTTTGGGTCCGAATAAAGTTGCATCTCAGTTTTAAATATAAGATAAAGTTTTTAAATTAGATTACCTGTAACAACTTTAAAGGGTTTAAAGGTAAATCGGAAACAAAATGTTCAAGTTAATTACTTAAGTTTAAATTAATAATCACTTGACGATTTTGAAAATAAAAATTACTTAGAGAAGTAATGAATAAATAATTACTGAATGTAATTAATTAAATGATAATTTAAAATGTGGATTAATTATTTGTTAATAAATCAAAGGATTAATTAATAATGACAATTAATTAAGATTAATTTAATAATTAAAGATTAATTGATTCATTGATTTAAGAAGTGATTAGGTAATAATTAAGGGTTAACTAATAAATTTGAAAGAAAGATTTTCAAATAATTTGTAATTAAATTATGATAATTAACTGGATTAGTAATTGATACATCCGATTTAAATTTATCAGATAATTAAATTATCTTACTTAGGGATGTTTGGATTCTATTGGATGACTTGATTGTTTGATATCCCTGATATATGATGCTTTGTGATATACCCTGACTTATGTTGTGATCTGTAGTTTACTTATCTGTGACCTTTATATATCTATGATCTGTGAATGAACGATAAGCGTTGTTCTTATACCGCTTATCGAATTATATTTCTGTATTCTGATATGTGATGATTCATTGAGTTGCACTATTGTGTGTTAAACCCTGGACTACACCTTTACACACACAAATATGGATTTCACATGGAAATCAGTTAAGTCACAGATAATTTAAATTTAATGTTTTTTAAATTGAAATTTTAATTTCAACTGATTTTGAAATTGGAAATTTGGGTTTAAAGTGAAAAGCAATTGAAATAGAATTTCAAAGATAAAAGTTATTTTGAATAACTTAAACGAGTTTTGAAAATTTAAATAATTTGATTTAAATTAGAATTCAAGTTTGAAATTGAATCCTATGATTTGAAACTAGGGATTAAAAGATGATATAAATGTGTTCGTATGAATTAAACCATTTTTAAAGTATAAGTTGGGAATTTGAATTTAAACCAAGGATTTCAACTCGTATAAATGAATCAGATTTTCTGAAATGAAAACTGATTGTTTTAAAATGATAAAAGCTTTCATATAAGAAATGAAATTCCAGTTTAATTAAAGGGATTTCAAGATTGAATTGAAAATTGGATTTTCCAAGTTATGAATGAATTCTTTTTGAAAACTATGAATTGAATCTGTTTATTTTTAATAGATTTAAAATGATGTTTTGTGTAAACCATTCAAAAAGAAATTGTTTTGAAAGCTATTTGTTAAATCTTTATTTTAAAGATTCAACGAGTTAACCAAATTGAAATGGAAAACTGTTTTGGAAAATCTGTGAATGAATCTGTGGAATTAAGTGAACTTTGTGAATTGAATCTTTTTGTTTAAAAAGATTAAAATGGTAATTTGTTAAACCATTTGAAAAGAAAGTTTGGGTTTAAATTGTGACTTAATTGAAATCCCAATATCCATATATCTTTAAAATATTTCGCTCACTACTCGGGTTAGCCGGGAAAGGACCTCTGGGTCGTATAACTCATTCCGAATAGTGATACGTCGTATATGGATAGCATTTGAAGACCGGTGTTGAAGACCGGATATTTTTCGAAAATGAAAGGACAACCTATCGAATGTCTCTGCACTGGGTAGCTCCCGGTATAGAGATTTATATCACTCTTTTTGTGATGGGAAGTCTGGACGTGTTTTGAAAATTATCCGGATTTGCAAGGGCTTCGTGAGAAGTGCCTTCGGTTCTGTTCGAACCCGGAACAGACTTATATGGATACATGTCTGACATTACACTTTGAGATATAAAGCCGATTTCTTTCAAATACATTTCTGTTTGGTGGCGGAGAATTTATTCTCTTAGCTTAACACCCTTCTCTGAGACGTACGAGCTCAGAGGTTATGTAGTTGAAGTTATCAGCGATATATCCCAATTTGGTAATGTGGCATGCTGAGTGTTGCTGTGTGATGATCAGTGTTTGATCATTTGTGATATGATCATTTGTTTGATCATTTATCTTTGTGATCATAGGTTGATCATCTGTTGACCCAAAGCGTGGCTTTTTGAAAAAGCGTAGCTTTGTGGACGAGACTTCATCAGGGCCTCACAACCCGGAAATGGTCGAAACAGGAATGTTGCGGCAAGGTTATGAGGGTCGCGCCCTTTAGGGTATGTCATTTCCTTCTGGAAAAGGGTGGTGTCATGGTATGGAGCCCAGATACTTACTCATGTGGATACACTTTATTATGTGTGATGTTGGTTATCGAGGCCTCGGATAAAGGTCCCAAAGGACCGGGAGGTGGCATATTCGTGAGTTACCTGTTACAGGGGTAACCCGGCCTTGTTGGCAGAGAGCAGTTTGTCTCTCGGGACGTCCCGCCAGAGGCGATCCCATGCGGCGGAAGGAAGTTCCTTAGCCTGACCATTTGTTGGAAATCCATTTCCCCAATACGGAACTTGTACGGTTTTAGTTGTAGAACCTGCCATCTACTTATGGTGGCGCCCCACTGTTTGGATGGTAGCTATAGTAGGCATAGTTCGAAATGTCTATGCTGGCTAAGATTAATATTATACTTTCGAAATGTTTTCTGCACTATGCACTAATAATAATATCAAGATGATTTTACGTAGTAAGCATCTTTGACTATCATAAGAAGAAATCTCCTCCAATTCTGCGTTTGCATTGTGTGTGTGGCGGGAGGTCTTATGGTAGTTTCATTTTCCAAAAGCATTGCGAATTGACTTTAAAATTCTGTTGTTGTTTGTTTTAAAGATAAACTGTTTTTGTTGCTCACACCAGTCCCATGACTGATCCGGAGTTTATTGTTCCTTTCCTAAACTCTGGGTGCTCATAATTTTCCACACGAGCAGTCTAGAGTTGGGTTTCTTTTCAGATATTCAGGTTTAGTAGATTATCTGGAGCTAGTTCATTCATCGGAGTTGCTTATCTTGGAGTTGTGGATTCATTCTTGTCTGAAGATCATTTTGGAGTTATCATTTCTATTGATATTGTTCCGCTGATGTTGTTATCTTTTCTTTTCCGCTGCTATTTCTTGTATCTCTGATATTTGTTGTATCATCTCTGATGTATATTAATATTCATTGTATCACTCTGTTGTATCAGATATTATATATCAATGTATTATTCATTTTTTCCGCTGTGTTATTTACTTAATTGTGTTATAGCTCCGGCGAATCGGATTTGAACGGTCGAATCTGCGGCATTCTAGTACAATGTGAAGTACGGATGTTGATTTTCGAGCGGGCAAAACCCGAGTCGTTACATGTGGTATCAGAGCTAAGGTTGTACTTTAGATCAGGAGTATAACACGTTAAGTAGCTCATTAGAGATAGAGTGAAGTAAACTCTAGAATGAGTAATTCTCAGATATCCGTTCGAAAGCCTCAGTAAATTCTCTTGCTATCCACTGATAGTGAGTATGAGTGCAAGAAGAGGATGAGATAGGGGACAGAGAAATACGACTATAAATGGTCGATACTCTATAACAACAAGGAAGTAATCTTTTTTCTATCAATCTCTTTTGTTCAGCATCTTTTCTCAATTCTTCGATAGTTTCTGGTAGATCCAGGAAGGAGATTCGATATATAAATATGGGACATAAACTCCAACTGAGCCAAAATTGTTTGTTTGGATGTATTGTTTGCTTTGATTGCTATGGTTGATAGGTATACTTTAGTTTCTAAACTAAATTTTTTTTTTGAAATTGTATCCTTATATCTATCTATTCTTTTGGGTCCCAGTATATTCTACGAGTGGTTAGTTATCATTTCGAACTAACCGATGCCCTTGCATATTTCGTAGATCTGGATAACCCGAGTATCTTGTGAAGTGTTAAACAGATTCGTTCTTATATCTGTTATTGATGTTCTGATTTGGTAAGCCAAATGCAGAACAGATGTTCAGTTGATTTGATAAATCCTGTTTCATCTATCTTTTTGTCTCCTTGGTAATTTCGAGGACGAAATTCTTTTAAGGGGGGAAGTCTGTAACGACCCTGAATTTTATATAAATTTAAAATGATAATTAATTAATTTTTGAATTAATATTTGTGAAATAAAACGATAAATGGATTGAAGAGATGCGAGTTTCCCCGGATTCTAATATATTCTATATAAATCATTTCAAATAAAAAATATTATATATATGTGTATATATGTATTTGGGCATATACGAGTGAATTTGAAAATAATAAATATATAGGTATATATTTGATTTGAATTTAAATTGTAAATAAATGGTTTTAAAAATAAATATATATATGCATATAATTCGAAGAAACTATGGTTTGAAGTTACAATAAAATAAACTTTATAAATATTAAACTTAAGTATAAATCAAATGTATGAAATATAATAATTAATAAGTAAATAAATGTAGTATTTAATAGTATAAATTTTAAAATAAAAGAGTAATAAATAAACAAGATATGCAGGTAAGTATAAATAGCAAAGTAAAGAAATATATATATGTTAGTCGAAACAAAGAAACAAAGTAAAAAGGAAATACAACATACCTCAGCCGAAGTCAAGTAAACAAATGAAACACTTGCAAAAGAAGGAACCAAATAAATATATGTGTTTGTACAAAGGCAATTAAATGCAAATATCACTTCAGCCGAGCTAAAAATTACAGGCAAGCATAAACAAGTTGTACAAAGCAGATTATATCACATATATAAAATATTATCATCTCAGCCGAGTTAAAGCAAGAGTAGGCAAGAAGAAAAGAAAAATAAATATCATAAGGGAACAACAAGTACTCAGGCATTTAATGCCTTCATCTTAGTACACAATATAATATGCATATCAGCCGAAATCTTGTTTATCAAACAAAGAAAAATGAGGAAAAATCTCTGAAATGATAGTACAAAGAAAATATGATACCCTGTAAACTATCTTCCGTTTATCAATCCCCACTTCAGTATTCGTTCCATTCTAAACTGGAAAAAGAAAAAAAAAGAAACTAAAGTAAATATCACCCAAAGCTACAACTTGAACAACATCATTTTCTTCAATCTGGAATTGTTACTGCATGCAAAATCTAAACAACAAAGCAACTCGAGTTTTATCAAAACAAAGAAGATTGGCAATTCAGTTTCAAGTTTTCAAAACAGTTTTCAAAGTTAAGGCTTCAGCTTATATCTTCTCAAGCCTGAGTCAATTCAAGTGCTTTGTTCTTTCTTTTAACCACGGTGAGCAACTTTAAATTTTTTTTTACCAGTTCTTTGAATCCTATGCATGTGAATCTGTGAATTGTCTTGATGAGATGGCTTGTTGTTATTGATAAGTGCCTGTATGTATAGATCTACATATAAGTTATGTTTGCATACCTGAATGGGTTGTGAGTATAGGGAAAGATATCCCTCTGTTCTTAATGTACAGGGTTTTAAAACCTGTTTACAAAGAAAAATCCATATCTCTTAAACCAATCAATACCAAATATGAATCTCAAAACGAAAAGTGATTATAATGTTGCAATATCAATTTTAAAAATAATCATAAGTATGGTTATGGGATAAAATTTTGGGAATTTGAAAATTACAGTGATAAACAAATTTTTATCAAAAATCCAAGTATCAAGATTTTAAATTGCAGTTATATGTTTGGATTCGCACTTGAATATTATGAATTTTGATAACCAATTTGAGATTTTTAAGTCTATATACACTGAGATATTTCAAATTGAACGGAAAGCGCATTTTTGTGGTTTGCCGTTGATCGGCGACAAATGAGATGTCGCGTTTGATGGTGAAGGAGGCTGGTGGATAGGTGATTATCAGAAAAATATTCATTTGAATTCTAGTTCGCCGTGGAGATCACGAAATGTTGATTTAGGGTTTGTATGGCAGTTGTGATAGTCAAAGCTTTCGAATCAAATTCGCTATCAGGGATGAATCGAGTGCTGCCGCACCCACGGAAATCGAAGCGTCGATGAAGGGAGCTGCTCTGGTCAAGGTGGTGGGGTTGCAGGTGGTTGCTATCGTCGGCGGCGAAGTGATTAGCTTCGTTTTGTTTTTGTTCCAGTTCGACAGAGTGCTCAAATTTCGATCTAGTGATGGTTTTGTAATTTGAATCGCTCGAATAGTTTAGGGTGGTCATTGATGACCTGAGAGCAATCACGAAGTTGATGGGAGGTGAGTTGGTTGCCTGTATACGTGCACGCGTGCACGTTAATGTCCAGTGGAAATTTAGGCTTTGGGGAAGAAGGATGGTCTCTGGGTTGTTCTCGCGTGGATGAGTGGGCGACTCGAAGCAGTTGAAGAAATGAGTAACTCGAAGTGGAGCTCGGGTTTGTGGGTGATTTGCTCGAAGCGGGGGAGACGTGAGTCGAAGCCATCTGGAAGTTATCTCGGGTAGTTTAGCTACAGGTTTTAAAACCTGTAAGTTTGATAAAACTTAAATCTGGATTTTTAAAATATAAAATAGGTATTCAAACTAAGTTTAAATCAAAATTTAGTTTGGGTCCGAATAAAGTTGCATCTCAGTTTTAAATATAAGATAAAGTTTTTAAATTAGATTACCTGTAACAACTTTAAAGGGTTTAAAGGTAAATCGGAAACAAAATGTTCAAGTTAATTACTTAAGTTTAAATTAATAATCACTTGACGATTTTGAAAATAAAAATTACTTAGAGAAGTAATGAATAAATAATTACTGAATGTAATTAATTAAATGATAATTTAAAATGTGGATTAATTATTTGTTAATAAATCAAAGGATTAATTAATAATGACAATTAATTAAGATTAATTTAATAATTAAAGATTAATTGATTCATTGATTTAAGAAGTGATTAGTTAATAATTAAGGGTTAACTAATAAATTTGAAAGAAAGATTTTCAAATAATTTGTAATTAAATTATGATAATTAACCGGATTAGTAATTGATACATCCGATTTAAATTTATCAGATAATTAAATTATCTTACTTAGGGATGTTTGGATTCTATTGGATGACTTGATTGTTTGATATCCCTGATATATGATGCTTTGTGATATACCTGACTTATGTTGTGATCTGTAGTTTACTTATCTGTGACCTTTATATATCTATGATCTGTGAATGAACGATAAGCGTTGTTCTTATACCGCTTATCGAATTATATTTCTGTATTCTGATATGTGATGATTCATTGAGTTGCACTATTGTGTGTTAAACCCTGGACTACACCTTTACACACACAAATATGGATTTCACATGGAAATCAGTTAAGTCACAGATAATTTAAATTTAATGTTTTTGAAATTGAAATTTTAATTTCAACTGATTTTGAAATTGGAAATTTGGGTTTAAAGTGAAAAGCAATTGAAATAGAATTTCAAAGATAAAAGTTATTTTGAATAACTTAAACGAGTTTTGAAAATTTAAATAATTTGATTTAAATTAGAATTCAAGTTTGAAATTGAATCCTATGATTTGAAACTAGGGATTAAAAGATGATATAAATGTGTTCGTATGAATTAAACCATTTTTAAAGTATAAGTTGGGAATTTGAATTTAAACCAAGGATTTCAACTCGTATAAATGAATCAGATTTTCTGAAATGAAAACTGATTGTTTTAAAATGATAAAAGCTTTCATATAAGAAATGAAATTCCAGTTTAATTAAAGGGATTTCAAGATTGAATTGAAAATTGGATTTTCCAAGTTATGAATGAATTCTTTTTGAAAACTATGAATTGAATCTGTTTATTTTTAATAGATTTAAAATGATGTTTTGTGTAAACCATTCAAAAAGAAATTGTTTTGAAAGCTATTTGTTAAATCTTTATTTTAAAGATTCAACGAGTTAACCAAATTGAAATGGAAAACTGTTTTGGAAAATCTGTGAATGAATCTGTGGAATTAAGTGAACTTTGTGAATTGAATCTTTTTGTTTAAAAAGATTAAAATGGTAATTTGTTAAACCATTTGAAAAGAAAGTTTGGGTTTAAATTGTGACTTAATTGAAATCCCAATATCCATATATCTTTAAAATATTTCGCTCACTACTCGGGTTAGCCAGGAAAGGACCTCTGGGTCGTATAACTCATTCCGAATAGTGATACGTCGTATATGGATAGCATTTGAAGACCGGTGTTGAAGACCGGATATTTTTCGAAAATGAAAGGACAACCTGTCGAATGTCTCTGCACTGGGTAGCTCCCGGTATAGAGATTTATATCACTCTTTTTGTGATGGAAAGTCTGGACGTGTTTTGAAAATTATCCGGATTTGCAAGGGCTTCGTGAGAAGTGCCTTCGGTTCTGTTCGAACCCGGAACAGACTTATATGGATACATGTCTGACATTAAACTTTGAGATATAAAGCCGATTTCTTTCAAATACATTTCTGTTTGGTGGCGGAGAATTTATTCTCTTAGCTTAACACCCTTCTCTGAGACGTACGAGCTCAGAGGTTATGTAGTTGAAGTTATCAGCGATATATCCCAATTTGGTAATGTGGCATGCTGAGTGTTGCTGTGTGATGATCAGTGTTTGATCATTTGTGATATGATCATTTGTTTGATCATTTATCTTTGTGATCATAGGTTGATCATCTGTTGACCCAAAGCGTGGCTTTTTGAAAAAGCGTAGCTTTGTGGACGAGACTTCATCAGGGCCTCACAACCCGGAAATGGTCGAAACAGGAATGTTGCGGCAAGGTTATGAGGGTCGCGCCCTTTAGGGTATGTCATTTCCTTCTGGAAAAGGGTGGTGTCATGGTATGGAGCCCAGATACTTACTCATGTGGATACACTTTATTATGTGTGATGTTGGTTATCGAGGCCTCGGATAAAGGTCCCAAAGGACCGGGAGGTGGCATATTCGTGAGTTACCTGTTACAGGGGTAACCCGGCCTTGTTGGCAGAGAGCAGTTTGTCTCTCGGGACGTCCCGCCAGAGGCGATCCCATGCGGCGGAAGGAAGTTCCTTAGCCTGACCATTTGTTGGAAATCCATTTCCCCAATACGGAACTTGTACGGTTTTAGTTGTAGAACCTGCCATCTACTTATGGTGGCGCCCCACTGTTTGGATGGTAGCTATAGTAGGCATAGTTCGAAATGTCTATGCTGGCTAAGATTAATATTATACTTTCGAAATGTTTTCTGCACTATGCACTAATAATAATATCAAGATGATTTTACGTAGTAAGCATCTTTGACTATCATAAGAAGAAATCTCCTCCAATTCTGCGTTTGCATTGTGTGTGTGGCGGGAGGTCTTATGGTAGTTTCATTTTCCAAAAGCATTGCGAATTGACTTTAAAATTCTGTTGTTGTTTGTTTAAAGATAAACTGTTTTTGTTGCTCACACCAGTCCCATGACTGATCCGGAGTTTATTGTTCCTTTCCTAAACTCTGGGTGCTCATAATTTTCCACACGAGCAGTCTAGAGTTGGGTTTCTTTTCAGATATTCAGGTTTAGTAGATTATCTGGAGCTAGTTCATTCATCGGAGTTGCTTATCTTGGAGTTGTGGATTCATTCTTGTCTGAAGATCATTTTGGAGTTATCATTTCTATTGATATTGTTCCGCTGCTGTTGTTATCTTTTCTTTTCCGCTGCTATTTCTTGTATCTCTGATATTTGTTGTATCATCTCTGATGTATATTGATATTCATTGTATCACTCTGTTGTATCAGATATTATATATCAATGTATTATTCATTTTTTCCGCTGTGTTATTTACTTAATTGTGTTATAGCTCCGGCGAATCGGATTTGAACGGTCGAATCTGCGGCATTCTAGTACAATGTGAAGTACGGATGTTGATTTTCGAGCGGGCAAAACCCGAGTCGTTACATTTTCTGTATTGGCAAAAAAGTATGACAATATCCGATCCCGGTCTCTTTAACAACCAAAAGCTTATTTCACACCGGATGATTCTTTTACATTTCAAAGGTCAATTCACACTTTATATCAAAATATCATATTCTCAAAACGATATCACTTTCGCAATCATATTCACTTTGAAATCATATTCACCTTTGAAATCATATCGTTTCCGAAATCATAATTTCTTTCAAAAATCATATTTCCAATTAGGTTAAATCCTCACTTCAAAATCATCATATTCAATTAATTATAACATTTAAATTCCAACTTAGGTTATAACATCATTTAACCGTATTTGTTTTTAAACTAATGAATTTGAATATAAACACTTTCCCTCTACTTAGTTTGAAAATTAAGAAGATAGTTTAAATAGTTATAAATAGTTAAAATACTCTAAAATAGTTTAATTATAGATTAAAGGTACTTGTTAAATTGATTTAAGATAGTTAAATATATTTAAAATAGATTAAATATAATTAAAATAGACTAAATAGCTTTAAAATAGATTAATTAGATTTAAAATAAGTTAAAATGGGTTAATTAGTTTTAAAATAAATTAAATGGTTTAAAATAGGTTAAAATGATTTAATATAGTTAATATAATTTAAAATAGTTTAATAATTTGAAATCTTAAAATTTAGAATCTTTTAAAATAATATATTTTTAAAACAGTTTATATTAAAAATATGAATTTTGAAATTTATATCAATTTAAACTATTTATTTCATTTCAACACCTTTGGACCATTTTCAATTTCCAATCAACAAACCCAATTTCAAATCTTTCAATTTAAATTCTCAATAAAATATTTAATTCTAAATCGCTTCCAATCCATGTTTGAAATATCAATTAAAATTACTCCAATTTCAATACATTTCAAAGTTATATTTCAATTGATTTTTTTTGGCAAAGCAAGCGGGGTTAAAAGGCCCCTACCTTTTATTTATAACATGTTAAAATTATTACAAGCATAAATAAGGGAACAACAGAGGAAACATGAGAAAAGAAAGAACAAAAATACACACAAAGTAGGAAAACATTGAAAAAGAAAGAAACCCGAAGCAGAGGGCAGGAAGACTCCAAGCAAACCAAGGTAGCGAGCATCAAGGATCAAACAGGAAGAAGACCAAGGAAAACCCGAAGCAAACCACAAAATAACTCGGAGTAGAACGGGACAGGTAAATATCAAGCATAAAAAATGCAGATGACTAAAATCTAGTATTACAATTACACAGTTTTAATTAAGACACGAAAGAGACTGTGTTTAGAGGAAGAAATTACTGAAAACACACGAGAGTTTCTTTCAGTCCAAATCAATTGAATAGTGGCCTTTAGGATTTTTAAAAGCAATTGAGACTTAGGGCATCTCCATCTAGTAGCTTTGAAAATTGTATACCATTCAAGTTTAGAGTCGACTGAAGGACTATGAAGATTGCAATGACTTAAAATGCTCTGCCTAATATAGAAAGAGAAAGAGCAAGCAAAAAATAGGTGCTGAATAGATTCCACATGATTACCACACAGCAAGCTTTTCGAAGATTGGATAAATCCCATTGAAAAAAGTCCGTCTCTAGTATGCAAGCAACCCTTAATAACTCTCCAAAGAAGCAAGTTGTGACGAGGATGGGAGTTAGAAGACCAGACTCTAGTGTTCCAAGGGAATTGGACAGAGGTTGAAGAGTTAGAAATGAGCTTGTAAACCTTATTGATAGAGTGACTACCTTCATCCCATAAACAAGTATCAGAACTCCAAGTATATTTAGTGTTATCGAACCTTTTCCAAACCTCCCTGACAACATAAGAACTGGAATGTGGGGTGTTGATGAAGTCATCACATAAATAAGTTGACAGTTTGGCAACCTCAGGAATACCGGTAAGTCTTCTCAAATGGTAAGGAAGAATTTTTGCCAGAATAACCCCCTTAAAAGGCCATGGGTCAAACCAGGAGGAAACAGAACTGCTTCTCCTCACTGAAATCCTAAAGAAGGGAATGAAATACTCCCTTAACTTGAGTAACCTCCTCCATGTAGTACTACAATAATCAGGAATGTTCATAATCCAAAAGTACTGGTTTTTAATTAGGAGATTCCTACACCATAAGCCCCAAAGATTGGAGTCAAATTTAAACAATTTTTCAATATGAGCCGAAAAAACAGCAATGTTCCAATTTTTAATATTCAAAATCCCCAACCCACCAGAAGATAGAGAGCTGCAAACAGACTGGAATGATATGGGAATTAGCTTCTTAGAAAAAGGATTACCATGCCACAAAAAATGACTTAGAGCAGAATTGATCACGGAAACCAATTTCACCGGGAGAATAAAAATCCTAGCATAATATAGGCATATTGCTGAAGCTATGGATTTAATAATGACAAGCCTCCCAGCAATAGATAATTTTGAGGCAGGCCAAGAAGAAAGCTTAACAGTAATTTTTTGGAATAATGGGAGGCATTGAGAATTTTGGAGAGAGGAAAAAATAATGGGGGCACCTAAATAAGTTTCTTCACGATCAAAGGGTGAAAGAGTAGATAAGGCGATCATATTGGCTTTAACCTCTGCAGGGACACCAACCATAAGGATTTTAGATTTGGCTTTGTTTATACTCAGACCAGATAAAAACTAGAAGGATTGAAGGATGATAAGAACAGTAGAAATGAACCTAACATTGGGTTTAGTGAATAACAAAAGGTCATCAACAAACATTAGTGATGAAATTTGAGGGTTTCTACAAAGGGGATGAAAGTCCATCCTTTTGTTTTTCAAGGCAGAACTAAACAGACTAGATAATAATTCCATAACACACAAAAATAAATAAGGTGATATAGGGTCACCCTACCTTAACCCTCTTTTTCCCCTAAAGAATCCAAATAATGTCCCATTAAGACTGATAGAGTAAGAGACCGTAGAGATACAGGAGTATATCCAAGCTAAGAAAGTGTGTGGAAAATTCATACAATGAAGAATATAGATAATTGATTTCCAATTCACTGTGTCATAGGCCTTTTGAATGTCCAACTTCATAGCATATCTAGGGGAAATATGCTTCCTTTTGTACCCTCTCAGTAACTCAGTGGAGAGTAAAATGTTATCAGTAATTTGCCTTCCAGGAAGAAAAGCAGTTTGATTGTCAGAGATTATTGGAGCTAAAGCATTCTTCAACCTTGAAGCTAATATTTTTGCAATACATTTGTAAATGACATTGCAACAGGAAATAGGTCTGTACTGAGAGACTGATTGAGGATTAAAAACTTTTGGGATTAAAGCAATTTTAGTTGCATTTATTCCAGAGAGCATGCAGTTATGCTTGAAAAAATTGTTCACAGCCTTGATAACATCTTTGGCAATAATGTGCCAGCATGTTTTGAAGAAATGAGCATTAAAACCATCAGGACCAGGAGAGCTATTGGAATTCATGCTAAAAATAGATGACTTAATCTCCTCATCCGAGACCAGCTGAATTAAGGAATGAGCCTGAGCATCTGAAATTGGGGGAAGGTCAATCTCTGCAATGTGGGAAAGTTGAGGATCTTCATGGGGATTACTGGCCAGAAGCATAGTATAATAATCAAGGAAGGCATTTTGAATTGAATCAGAGGAATTACACATGATACCCTCCTTATCAAGTATGCTGAAAATATTAGAATTTGACTTTTTAATTTTCAGGGAATTGTGAAATACAGAAGTATTCTTATCACCATAATGTTGCCACTGGATTTTGGATTTTTGGCTAAGCATTGAATTTTCAACAGTCAAAGCCTTAGCTAATTAAGACTTTAATTTTTGTTCATCTGAAAAAAGGGAGACATCATTAGGGTTAGAGAAGATATAGATTGTATTTGCTGAAGTTAAACCTTAAGATCATCAGAAATTTTACTGCCTCTACCATATGTAGTATAAGCCCAGCTTTTAAGCTTTTGTTTAAGAACCCTTAGCTTGAACTGCAAAATAAACATGGATTTACCATAAGTATTACATTTCCAATGTTCTGAAACTAAATTAAAAAAATTTGGATGGTTAGTCCAAGCATAAAAAAATGAAAATGAGGAGATTCTTTTCACGGCAACATGACCCCAGTCCAAAATAATTGGGGAATGGTCAGAGAGAGAGGAGGGAAGAGAATGATAGAGAAGGTTAGGCCATTGGGTAAGAGTAGATATATTGGAAAAAGCTTTATCCAATCTGCAATATGTCCTAGCTCCAGACCTACTGCAGTTATTCCACGTGTAGAAGCAACCATCAAAGGGGAGTAAGGATAAGTTAGAAGAGAACATGGAATTTTTTAAGGGATTTGTTTGAGAAATTGATAGAGGGAGACCCCCACTTTTTTCAAAGTGATGTTGCATACAGTTCCAGTCACCAACACATATCCATGGGTCATTAGGTAAATGAAGATTAGGGATATGGTCAAGTAGTGGTAGCATACTAGCCACTGAGTTTTCTGCATAGATGGCACTTAAATAAAAGATTTGATTGGATGGGAGGTGAGTAATTTTTGAATGGATGAACTGTCTCTAGACAGAGATAGGAACAACAGAAAAAATAGACTGGTTCCACATAATGAGCAATCTGCCAAAGGGGGCTTGAGCAAGATTGTGGAGTTTACTCCAACTGCAATTGATCACATTAGTACACTTCATGGTAGAATTATAATTTAGCTTTGTTTCAGCTAGGATTATCATTTGGATATTATTAGAGGAAATTAAATTCTTTACTTCAAGTTGCTTGGAAATTGAGTTTGCACCCCTGACATTCCAAAACCCAATGCTAGAAATTTTGTGAATCGTTAAATAATTAAAGAGGAGGATCTGGTCTTCACACCAGGTGAAGCTTCAGAATTTGATGATAAAAAAGATATTTGATCAAAGGAGAAATCGGTGCCACTGTCCATGTCATCAGAGAGAGAATGAGAAGGAAGCTTCTTTGGTCTACCCCTTTTCTTGATAGTAGAGCTGTTAGAAGACAACAATGAGGGATTAGGGATGTCTGGGAATTCTTTTGAAGGAAGGGCAACTGTAGCATATAAATCAAGGGGGTTAATGGAAGGAGCAAAAGCTAGATTATCAGAAGATATTTTGGACAAGGACGGAAGGGAGGAAGAAGGAGGGTTGTGCATATCAGTGTGCATGTCCATGCATGCGGCAGGATGTAAAGGAGGGTTGGTTAATGTAATGCCCCAGAAATTCATGGAATCTTATTTTGGTTGGATTTTGAAATATATGAATTTATTTGTATAGGAATATATGGGATTAATTATGTGCAAGTGTGTGTGCATGTGTGCACGAGCACACTGATATGGCACAAGGAAGAACTCCGGATTTCCTGAATATAAAACAAGAATTAAAAAGCATTACAAACATGATTTTGTAACATGGATATTTGATTTCTGGAATTATATGGATCATCCCAGAGAATAAGAAAAGTAAGTTTTATTTTAAATCAGTAAACAGATTTTATTTAAAACCCAGGGAAATATATATATATATATATATATATATATATATAAGCAAGTAAAACTATAACACTAAAATGGAAAAAGACAAATGGCAAGCAAAATAATTGCTTTAGCCAGAAAATAGAAAGGAGGATTTTTTTAGAAAATAAACAAGTAAACAATGTCACACAATTATCATGACTTGGTAAGAATATGATATATTCTGGAAAAGAAAAAAAGGAGAGGCAGGTCTCACATATGGCCAGGATATTAAAGGTAAAAAATAAACAAATTTGAAATGCAAAATGCATGAGTCTTGGCCAGGGTAGGAATGGGATTTTACAATGATAAAACCCTAGAAAACTTCTCTTATAAATCCAAGTATAAACCAGAAAAATCATTTGCTATCCAAAACATTTAAGGAAACAAAGAAGAAAATACTTACAAGCAGAAAAGCAAGTTTTGAAAAGGTTTCTTTTCTGGGTTTAGCAAGAGAAGCATTTTCTGTGAGTAATCTCACTAAACCCATGGCAATAAGTCCTGTTATGAGGCAGCCAAGCTTATGTTATTTTTCCATATATTGTTGATTTCATTAATATGGTTTTAATGGATGTTTTAATGGGTGTTTCTAAATGTTTTGATTGCTTTGATGCTTGAGTATTTTGCTATGTTTGGTTACACCCAGAAATGTAAAAGTATGAAATCATGAAAGTAAATAAAGGATACTAGTAACTGGTTTAGATATGGCATGGGAAATATAGAAATCAAAATGTATATGAGTTGCAGTACACTTGTGTAAGTGCTGAGGCTCAAATGAAAGATTCAAGGTTGCAATGGAAATATCCAAAAGTGTTGAACCCTTGATCAAATAGAAAACCCATGAGCCAGAAATCTTGTTTAAGCTAGATCTTGAATTTAGTTCAAACATGGTTGCTTATGAAACAATAATAACCCACATGCCCAGTCTTTATTCCCAGTTGTAAATATTCCTGTATTTTCTTTAACCAAAATATTTGAAAATATGATTTCCTCTGGATAGGAATGTTAGCTTGTTTTTGAATTATGCTTGTGAGTTTTATAATTCATATACAATGTGATTCAGTCACCTAGCTATCTCATGATAGGATTAAACATGAACACTTAGTAAATAAACTAAGGATTGTGAGACAAGAGGACTGCTGGAATGCTTGTTGTATTTAAAGTATGCAAGTTGGCACATGGCTTGTTTAAGCCCTGAGATCTTTGTGCAATAATGTGAATTATTTTATTGCAATGTGTCCCCGTGATTCCTTTATGGCAGATGAGGCTAGGAATTAATTTGGTAAATACAACCTTAAATTGATGAAGTAGGAACTTGAGTTATTCCTAAGATGGTTGGTATGGAGCTATGATAGTTCCTGAGTATTTCTATTTGAAATGTATGTTTACATGGTTGAAAGTGTGTACATAGTTAGTCTTAAACACTGATCATATATGCACAATACATCATAAACAAGTCAGGCAAATTGAACAAAGAAGCTATGCCCACTTATACAAAATGTTTATGTCTCACTCATTTACTTAATATCATGGAATTTTTGATATTGCTCATACCAGATCTTGTATCTGACCCTTGTTTGCTTATGGCATCTGGGGTGTCTCATTTAAAATGGGGCAGCCTCTAATGCTCTTTCAGGGAATGCTGGTTCTAAATAGGAAGCTACTATGGCTATTGAGAATGATTGGATAAGCATGCTAAATTAGAATTAAATAAGAACTCAGAAGGAATTATTTGCATGTATTCTGAGAAGCTTTTATAGTTATGCTTTGGTTGTTATGTAATTGAATGCTTGAATTTATTTAGTTGTTTTAACTGAATCTAGTAATGTATTAAGTTTGGATTTACCAAAGACTTAGTTGAATCTATGCAAGAAAGTATATATTTGAGTATTATGGTGAAAATCTGTAAATGATATATGCCAGTAATTGAGAAATAGATATGTATATATATACATATATTGTATTAGTTAATTTCAAGTTACTTAAAACTTTAAGTTTGAAGGTTAAAAATCTGAGTTTAGCTAGAAGTAATATTTCAAGAATTTTGTGACAATATGCAGAAGTGTTTTGATAAAAGAAACAACATATTTGTACACTTTAAAAAGATATAAACATGTTTTAAGGGATTTTGCAAATGTCTGGTATCTGAATTTACATTGCAAAAGCCAGGCACTAATGTTTTGATGATCTAGTCATAAGGCTAACCCACTTCAAAAATAATGAGGTCTGGATTGATCAAGATGATCAAAGTTTTGGGTATAAAGGAAGAAAATACACTTTCTAAAATCTGAAGCTTTCTTTGCAAATGCATGAACAAAGACATTTTCAAATACTTGATCAACTCACATTTTACTTTGAATAGCTTTATTAGCCCAGAGAGTACAATACATCTAATATTCACACATATTATCTAAATACTACTTTTGTCAAATGACCATAGAATCTGGATTCTCTAAATCCAGTAAAGCAACCTGTAAATTAGATGCAAGCTGAGGTAACTCAGGGATTAGAGAATAAATTTGGTTAAGGAAAATACAACTATCTAGATTATGAAAGAATTACCTAACTGACCTGGTAATAAGTAAAGAAATTTGTGATAAAATAACTTGTGTTGAAAATGATAAGTGAGTATATCATTTTCCTTTCCGACTTTAACCAAATCCCAAATAATTAAACTAAAATTTTGGTGGCTTGCTATATAATCTGAGATCACCTTACTATCTCAAACTAACAAACAATAACAATAAGAATGATCAAAAATTAATAGTTATAGATTACACATGATTATGGGAATTCACTCCCATGACTCAAATATTAAACAAAGGTAAATGAGCTATGTACTGGTTGATTAGAAATTCAAATTCAACCAGGATGCACTCTTGCTTACCAACACTCTGATCCAAGCAAGAGGGTCACATACATCTTCATATGTATGTGAATATATTATTAAAGAACTGATATAAATATATTAGTAGAAAATTAGGATCCTGGATAATTTAGTGGAGAGGTTAATGACTCTAGGAAATTATTGATGAAAACTTAAAAAAAAAATTAGGTGAAATAGCTAGGGTCATTTAATTTGGTATCAGAGCTATGTTAAAACCGTACATAGCTAAGAATGATTGTATTGATTGATTGAAGTATTATAACCATATGTATGAACTGGTTGTTTGTTTGAGTAAAATAATAATACAGATAAAAAGTTATGGCAAAAGAAAAATGCTCATGATAAACTAACCCTATTTACCCCATACTCTAGTTATCCAATCATGGTAGGAAGAGGATCTCATCACAATGCAGGATCAAGTGCACCACAAATGCTTGATATGCAAGACTTTATGAGGGCTTTAAGGGATGGAGTAGGGCAGAGACTTGAGAACGCACATGAGGAACTTTCAAAACTGTTAAAGACTTATACCAATTTAGGAGGCAAGAGCTTTGAAGGGACTGAAAATGTGATGGAAATTCAAGCATGGTTGAGAACACTGGATAGAATTTTCAATGACATGCAACTGGATGATCAAAGGAAGAGGCAAGTGGCCTCAAGACAATTGAAAGGTGTGGCTTTAAGCTGGTGGGAGGTAGTCATAGCTGGGAGGATTGAGAATGAAATCACTTGGAATCAATTCAAGGAGATGTTGGAAGCTAGATTTGTTCCAACATCAGCCAAAACTCTATTGCTTGAAGAATTCATCAGACTTAGGCAGGGAACCTTTAATGTGACTGAGTATACTCATAGGTTTGAAGGCTTGTCTAAGTATGGAGCTATGCTTGTGGCTGATGAGGCATCAAAGAATGATAGGTATATTAAGGATTTAAACCCAGGGCTTAGTAGGGCTATGTTGCCATATGCAGATAAAACTATTGATCAAGTCATTGATCTGGCCTTAAAATTTGAGCAACATGACAAGGAAAGGGAGAAGTATAAGAGTTTTAAGAATAACAATAATAAGAAAAACAAGGGAAGGTATCACCCCTATGACAAAAAGAAGGAGGAGACAGAAAGCAAGAAGACCAATGATACTAAGACCACTGATACAAAGAGAAAAATAACATGCCATCATTGTGGAAAGGAAGGACATATCAAACCAAGGTGCCCAGAATTTAAGGGAGGAGCTTTCAAATGCTACCTATGTGGTAACGAGGGACATATCAAGAGAAATTGCCCTGAGTATAAACAGCAAGGGAAGCTAGCAAGTTTGGAGAGCAAAAGCAAATCCACAGTAGAAGCTATTGCAGAAAACCATGGTCAAGTGGAAGGTACCTTATTTATTTGTACCCTACCTATATCAGTAGTGTATGACACAGGGGCAACACATTCTCTGATTTTCCATGAATTAGTTGCATTGCTTAAATTACATTGCATACTGGTTGAAACTCCTTTGTTAGTGCAAAGCCCATTGGGGAGTTCTAGTGTTTTAAACATGATTTGTGTGGATGTGGAATTAAACATAGGAGGAAATGTTTTTATTTCCAATTTATATGTTTTAAATTACCCAAATATAGGTATTATATTGGGTGTAGACTGGTTAAGGCAATACAAAGCCATAATTAATTTAGACTCATCCACCATATCATTACAAAATTCTAGAGGTCAAAGAATCACAATTTTGTGTGAAATAGCCAAAGAAAGAAAATTATATCACTTGATTGACTTAAATAAGGATTCCAGTGAGCCTTCTATTGAAGAAATCCCCATAATTAACAAATACTTAGATGTGTTTGGAGAGGTTAAGGGTGTTCCACACCACAGACCAGTGGAATTTCAGATTAGCCTCATACCAGGAGCCAGTCCAATTATTAAGAAACCCACTAGAATGGGGCCTAGTGAGTTGAAGGAATTGAAGAAACAGTTAGAAGAATTGGAAAGCAAAGGATTTATAAGACCAAGTAATTCATGCTGGGGTGCTCCAGTAGTGTTTGTAAGGAAACATGATGGTACTTTAAGAATGTGCATAGATTACAGGGAGCTAAACAAAGTCACTATCAAAAACAAGTACCCCTTACCTAGAATTGATGATCTTTTTGATCAACTTAGTGGAGGAAAAGTATTTTCTAGATTAGACCTGGCATCTGGATTCCATCAAATGAAGGTTGAGAACTCAAGTGTTAAGTATACAGCCTTTAACACTAGGTATGGTCTATATGAGTTTCTTGTCATGCCATTTGGGTTGACAAATGCCCCATCATATTTTGTAGACTTGATGAATAGGATATTCAGGGATTATTTAGACAAGTTTGTATTGATTTTTATTGATGATATTTTGATTTATTCTAAAACAGTAGAGGAACATGAAAATCACTTACACCTTGTTTTGTCTAGATTAAGAGAAAAAGATTTAAAAGCAAAATTTTCTAAGTGTGCATTTTGGAAAGAAGAAGTGCATTTCCTTGGGCATGTTATATCTGCCAAAGGCATTTCTGTAAACCCCAATAAAATTGTGGCAATCCAAGCATGGAAAAGGCCAAGCACAGTGGGAGAAGTTAGGTCATTTATGGGAATGGCAGGGTATTATAGGAGGTTTATAAAAGATTTTTCTAAGATGTCATCACCTCTTACCAACCTAACTAGAAAGAACCAACCCTTTATATGGACTGAGAAATGTGAACAAGCCTTTAGTAAAATCAAGGAGGCCTTAGTCAATGCACCAGTGTTGAAAGTACCAGAAGGAAATGAGGATTTAATTGTTTATACTGATGCAAGTGGTTCTGGCTAGGAGCTGTATTGATGCAGCAAGATCAAGTTATAGCCTATGCATCAAGACAATTGAAGCCACATGAATCAAGGTATGCAACCCATGATCTTGAGTTGGCAACAGTGGTATATGCATTAAAGCTCTGGAGACATTATCTTCTAGGTGCTAAGTTTATCTTATACACTAACCATAAAGCATTAAAATATCTCTTTTCACAAAAAGATTTGAATATGAGGCAGCATAGATGGGTTGAGTTTCTTGCAGCATATGATTTGGACATACTTTATACCCCAGGAAAGGCTAATAAGGTTGCAGATGCTTTGAGCAAGCAGCATGCAAAAGTAGCCATGTTAATGATAGAAGAGTTTAGAAATCTATCTCTACTTACTGATTTGGAGATTGAGGAAAACAGCGAGGTAAACATGGAGATGATTGAAGAAGGGAGTAAAGGAAAATTAAGTTTGATAACTTTACAATCAGATTTAATTTTGAAAGTGGGGAAAATGCAAGAGGAAGACCCAGATTTATTAGAAAAGAAAACTTTATTAGAAAAAGGAGAAGAAGTAGCAAACTGCCACCTTGATAAGGATGGATACTTAAGGAATAAAGGTAGGATATGTGTTCCAAAGGATATAGGATTAAAGGAAGAGGTACTTTATGAATATCATAGGAGCAAATATTCTATACATCCAGGCAGCACCAAGATGTACCAAAACTTGAAGAGGGATTATTGGTGGAGAGGGATGAAAACTGATGTGGCCAAACATGTTGCAAAGTGTATGATTTGCCAACAAGTCAAAGCAGAAACCCAAAGACCCTCAGGCCTATTACAACCTCTAAGCATACCACAGTGGAAGTGGGAAGATATATCTATGGATTTCATAGATGGTCTGCCTAGATCAAAGAGAGGAAATACAAGCATTTGGGTAGTAGTTGATAGATTGACTAAAGTAGCACACTTTATACCAGTGAAGGCAGAAAGAAATGCACCAAAACTAGCTCAAATATTCATGAAAGAAGTAGTAAGGTTGCATGGAATTCCTAAGACTATAGTGAGTGATAGGGATACAATCTTTACATCCAGATTTTGGAAGAGCTTTCAAGAAGCCATGGGGAGTGAATTATGCTTGAGTACTGCATACCACCCCTAATCAGATGGTCAAACTGAAGTAATAAATAAAGTTTTGGAGGATTTGTTGAGGGCATGTGCATTGGACTTTAGAGGCAATTGGGAAGATCACCTCCATTTGGCTGAATTTACATATAACAATAGTTATCAAAGCACCATAGGCATGGCACCATTTGAAGCCTTATATGGCAAACCATGTTTGTCACCAATATGTTGGGTTGAAGCAGGAGAAAAGGCTGTCTTAGGGCCTGAGTATGTTAAAGAAACTACAGAGAAAATTGAACTTGTAAGAAGAAGGATGGCAACAGCTCAAGATAGGCAAAAGAAGTTTGCAGATGTAAGGAGGAAGCAGGTAGAATATGAAGTTGGTGATTATGTTTTCATCAAAGTTTCACCTATGAAGAAGGTGTTGAGGTTTGACAAGCAGGGAAAACTTACCCCAAGATATGTTGGACCTTACAAGATTTTGGAAAGAATAGGTTCATTAGCATATAAGTTGGAGCTACCAGAAGAGATGAGTGCAATGCACAATGTATTTCATGAATCACAACTTAGGAGATGGGTGCATGATAAAGAGGAAATTCTAGAGAAACCAACTCAAGTTCAAATAAATCCTGATTTGGTCTATGAGAAAGAACCAGTGGGAATTTTAGCTAAAGAGGAAAAGAAGTTGAGGAACAAAACTCTGAAATTGGTAAAGGTTCAATGGAGCCTAGACCCTAATGATTGTACATGGGAATTAGAGGATAAGATAAAGATGGATTACCCTAAGCTTTTTGCAGTGGAAGGTAAAATCTAAATCCCTAAAATTTTAATATGTATGGTTGTTTTGACTGAATTGTTTGCTTATGCAATGTTTGATAGATTTTAAAAAAAAAATCTGAAAATGTTTAAAGTCAAAATGAGAAAATTGTGAGGACACAATTCCTAAAAAGGTGGGGTGATTATAATGCCCCAGAAATTCATGGAACCTTATTTTGGTTGGATTTTGAAATATATGAATTTATTTGTATAGGAATATATGGGATTAATTATGTGCAAGTGTGTGTGCATGTGTGCACGAGCACACTGATATGGCACAAGGAAGAACTCTGGATTTCCTGAATATAAAACAAGAATTAAAAAGCATTACAAACATGATTTTGTAACATGGATATTTGATTTCTAGAATTATATGGATCATCCCAGAGAATAAGAAAAGTAAGTTTTATTTTAAATCAGTAAACAGATTTTATTTAAAACCCAGGAATATATATATATATATATATATATATATAAGCAAGTGAAACTATAACACTAAAATGGCAAAAGACAAATGGCAAGCAAAATAATTGCTTTAGGCAGAAAATAGAAAGGAGGATTTTTTTTAGAAAATAAACAAGTAAACAATGTCACACAATTATCATGACTTGGTAAGAATATGATATATTCTGGAAAAGAAAAAAAGGAGAGGCAGGTCTCACATATGGTCGGGATATTAAAGGTAAAAAATAAACAAATTTGAAATGCAAAATGCATGAGTCTTGGCCAGGGTAGGAATGGGATTTTACAATGATAAAACCCTAGAAAACTTCTCTTATAAATCCAAGTACAAACCAGAAAAATCATTTGCTATCCAAAACATTTAAGAAAACAAAGAAGAAAATACTTACAAGCAGAAAAGCAAGTTTTGAAAAGGTTTCTTTTCTGGGTTTAGCAAGAGAAGCATTTTCTGTGAGTAATCTCACTAAACCCATGGCATTAAGTCCTGTTATGAGGCAGCCAAGCTTATGTTATTTTTCCATATATTATTGATTTCATTAATATGGTTTTAATGGATGTTTTAATGAGTGTTTCTGAATGTTTTGATTGCTTTGATGTTTGAGTATTTTGCTCTGTTTGGTTACACCCAGAAATGTAAAAGTATGAAATCATGAAAGTAAATAGAGGATACTTGTAACTGGTTTAGATATGGCATGGGAAATATAGAAATCAAAATGTATATGAGTTGCATTACACTTGTGTAAGTGCTGAGGCTCAAATGAAAGATTCAAGGTTGCAATGGAAATATCCAAAAGTGTTGAACCCTTGATCAAATAGAAAACCCATGAGCCAGAAATCTTGTTTAAGCTAGATCTTGAATTTAGTTCAAACATGGTTGCTTATGAAACAATAATAACCCACATGCCCAGTCTTTATTCCCAGTTGTAAATATTCCTGTATTTTCTTTAAGCCAAAATATTTGAAAATATGATTTCCTCTGGATAGGAATGTTAGCCTGTTTTTGAATTATGCTTGTGAGTTTTATAATTCATATACAATGTGATTCAGTCACCTAGTTATCTCATGATAGGATTAAACATGAACACTTAGTAAATAAACTAAGGATTGTGAGCCAAGAGGACTGTTGGAATGCTTGTTGTATTTAAAGTATGCAAGTGGGCACATGGCTTGTTTAAGCCCTGAGATCTTTGTGCAATAATGTGAATTATTTTATTGCAATGTATCCCCGTGATTCCTTTATGGCAGATGAGGCTAGGAATTAATTTGGTAAATACAACCTTAAATTGATGAAGTAGGAACTTGAGTTATTCCTAAGATGGTTGGTCTGGAGCTATGATAGTTCCTGAGTATTTCTATTTGAAATGTATGTTTACATGGTTGAAAGTGTTTACATAGTTAGTCTTAAACACTGATCATATATGCACAATACATCATAAACAAGTCAGGCAAATTGAACAAAGAAGCTATGCCCACTTATACAAAATTTTTATGTCTCACTCATTTACTTAATATCATGGAATTTTTGATATTGCTCATACCAGATCTTGTATCTGACCCTTGTTTGCTTATGGCATCTGGGGTGTCTCATTTAAAATGGGGCAGCCTCTAATGCTCTTTCAGGGAATGCTGGTTCTAAATAGGAAGCTACTATGGCTATTGAGAATGATTGGATAAGCATGCTAAATTAGAATTAAATAAGAACTCAGAAGGAATTGTTTGCATGTATTCTGAGAAGCTTTTATAGTTATGCTTTGGTTGTTATGTAATTGAATGCTTGAATTTATTTAGTTGTTTTAACTGAATCTAGTAATGTATTAAGTTTGGATTTACCAAAGACTTAGTTGAATCTATGCAAGAAAGTATATATTTGAGTATTATGGTGAAAATTTGTAAATGATATATGCCAGTAATTGAGAAATAGATATGTATATATATACATATATTGTATTAGTTAATTTCAAGTTACTTAAAACTTTAAGTTTGAAGGTTAAAAATCTGAGTTTAGCTAGAAGTAATATTTCAAGAATTTTGTGACAATATGCAGAAGTGTTTTGATAAAAGAAACAACATATTTGTACACTTTAAAAAGATATAAACATGTTTTAAGGGATTTTGCAAATGTTTGGTATCTGAATTTACATTGCAAAAGCCAGGCACTAATGTTTTGATGATCTAGTCATAAGGCTAACCCACTTCAAAAATAATGAGGTCTGGATTTATCAAGATGATCAGAGTTTTGGGTATAAAGGAAGAAAATACACTTTCTAAAATCTGAAGCTTTCTTTGCAAATGCATGAACAAAGACATTTTCAAATACTTGATCAACTCACATTTTACTTTGAATAGCTTTATTAGCCCAGAGAGTACAATACATCTAATATGCACACATATTATCTAAATACTACTTTTGTCAAATGACCATAGAATCTGGATTCTCTAAATCCAGTAAAGCAACCTGTAAATTAGATGGAAGCTGAGGTAACTCAGGGATTAGAGAATAAATTTGGTTAAGGAAAATACAACTATCTAGATTATGAAAGAATTACACAACTGACCTGGTAATAAGTAAAGAAATTTGTGATAAAATAACTTGTGTTGAAAATGATAAGTGAGTATATCATTTTCCTTTCTGACTTTAACCAAATCCCAAATAATTAAACTAAAATTTTGGTGGCTTGCTATATAATCTGAGATCACCTTACTATCTCAAACTAACAAACAATAACAATAAGAATGATCAAAAATTAATAGGTATAGATTACACATGATTATGGGAATTCACTCCCATGACTCAAATATTAAACAAAGGTAAATGAGCTATGTACTGGTTGATTAGAAATTCAAATTCAACCAGGATGCACTCTTGCTTACCAACACTCTGATCCAAGCAAGAGGGTCACATACATCTTCATATGTATGTGAATATATTATTAAAGAACTGATATAAATATATTAGTAGAAAATTAGGATCCTAGATAATTTAGTGGAGAGGTTAATGACTCTAGGAAATTATTGATGAAAACTTTAAAAAAAAATTTAGGTGAAATAGCTAGGGTCATTTCAGTTAACGAATTTGCAACAAAATCATTGACTTTTAAAGGAAAGGAAACATTTTCCTCAATCAAAAGAAGGGGATCAAAGGGATTTACATCAGAGGGAACTTCAGAGATTGAACTAGTCAATATAGAGTTATTGGGAGAGCAAGTGGGAACAGGAGGAATAAGAGATGGATCGGGAGCAGAAATAACTGTTGATGTAGGAGGAGTTATGGAAGTTTTGGGGTCCTGACCCCCGGTCCTAATAAGAGGATGCTCGAGTAAGACTTTAGTGGGATTTGGATTGAGTTGTGAAGACACTACAGTAGAATCGACATCAATTATGACACTTAAGTTAGTAGAGGCATGATCATCTACTAGACTTGGAGAAAATACTTGAGTGGCTTCAGGGATATCAGCTGCATAATTTTTAGTTGGAGCTATATTATTTTCACAGTTGACAACCATTGTTTCATCAAACACTATTTCATTGCACTCTCTAATTCTGTCAACCATTGGCTCCTCCAAGTCTAAACTCCTTCCTTCAACTGGTGTTGTGACCACTCCATCATTTTCTGCTCTTGATTTACCAAGGTTATTAGGAACAGAATTTTTTTTCCAAATTTTCTTAATAGATTTCCTTTTTCTCTTGACCAAAGTAAATTTGTCTTTTCATATGTCATCATATTTAACTTCAAAGAATACTTCATTTTCCTTTACACCAGAATTTCCTTCCTGATACTTCACTTCAACCACTGCATCTTCTTCAGAAAAAAGAATATTTGCTTCACACTGCCTTGTAGAGTGACCAAAATTTTTACAAAATGTACAAATGAGAAGGGTCCAGGAATACTACACTATGACATTAGGGCAATCCCCATCACCAACAGCTATTGTTTTGGGTAATTCCTTATCTGGCGTCACCTCTACCAAACATTTTGCATATTTAAATCTTTTCATCTTCTCAGTATTTTCATCAAAACACACTAATTTCCCTAAATGGCAAGCTAACCAAATTATGCCAACAAGGGTCCATGTCATTAGAGGAATACGGTACAAATGAACCCACATAGGCACAGATTTGACAGTAGATTTGGCTGAGCTGAAATTAGGATTCCAAGCAGCTAAAATGAACATGTGGCCTCTGATGAAGGTAGGGTCTTTTTGTAGGACATAAGCTTTGTCTTCAGGGGAAGAAAACTTGAAATAGAAGTTAGTTTTATCAGAGAACATATCATATGAACCCTTTAACTTCCAACTCTTTTCTATATGAGCTTTGACCGCTATGAAATTCACAGTACCATCAAGAAAAAAACCCACCAAAAAGTCTGACCAAGCACTAACACCAGCAGACACAACCTTAGGGGGAGGAACCAGAGGTTTGCCAATGTAGTCAACATCAACATGCTTAGGGGAGTAATGGCCAGCATTTTTAGGCTTAGATGAAAACAGAGAGGACCAGGATGGATGAGTGGTTGAAGGAGGAAGAATGGAAGAAGAAGGCAAGGAAGAAGAAGACTGAACAAGAGGAGGAAAAGAGTCTGGAGGAAGGGGAGGAGGAGGCAGACCAAAGTGGGCTGGAGAGGGGATGGGAAGGATGCTCGGAAAAGGAGGAACATGAGCTACATGAATGGAGATGGGAGGGGGGATGGGATGGCATGAGAGGTAGGAATGGTGATGGGAGGGGGAATGGAGGTGGAGCCATGGGCAGCCATGATAGATTTTTTGATAGTTTAAAATTTTAATTTCAATTGACTTTTAATAACTCAATTCTGGTAAATTTCAATTATACTTCAAAAATCAACTTTAAAATTCCAATTTAATTCCTTTAACCAATTCCTTTAAACCAATTTCCAATTTGAACATAAACTTGGATTTTTTTCATAGATTCTGTTTATATAATCAATTTCTATTTAAAAAAAACAGTTAATGGAGTTCAAAATTTCTAAGGCTCAAAAATCATTTAATTTAACAAATCCGGTGTCCGTATATAATTTTCTACCCTAGGGTCAAGTGATACGGATATATATCATTTCAATCCGCAATTTTACAATTTTACGGTTGTATATCATTTCAAACCGCAATCCCGAATTAATTAAAAAATCCAAAAAATCGCTCGAGTCTATCATTTCAACCCATAACGATTTTCCCTAATCTATAGATCGTTCGGGTATGTATCATTTCAACCCATAGGGAACTTGCAGAGTGATACGATATATAAATTAACATAACATCCAATCATCCAATATCAACAATCAAACATCCATCATAATCATCATTCAATTCATTCAATAAATATCAACAATTAACTAATTATCAATAACAGGTATTTAACTGGCAGTTTAAATTCAATAATAAATTAAATGGCTATCTAATTCAAAATAAATTCAAATTAACTGGAATGACGATTTAAATAAACCAAACAACAATAAATAAATTCCTAATCACATCACAAATTTAATTTAACTAACATAAGAAATTTTATAAGTAGTGAGTGGGTTAAAACACTCACTTTTGAATTTAAATCGAATTGAAATCCAAATTAAGGCCCCAAATTTCAACTGTCTCAGAATTTGTCCAAAGTAATGTCAGAATGTCCGGAACTTCGATACGATCCCAACAAAACAAACCGCGTGTGAATTGGGGTTCGTATGCAGAAGTTACGTGAGTTAGAGTAGTTGACAATTGAATTTTTAAAATTAAAAATAATTAAAAATAAAAACAAATCATATGTTACAACGTCACCCTATCCTTTCGTCACCTCCCAGGCAAAATCGCACATGCAGAAACGAAACCCCCTTAGAACACGCCGTTGACCCCAGTTCGCCCCCTCCCTGCGCCGTTATAGGCCATGCCGACCACTGCCGTACACTTGCCTCGCCGCCCCCTTCGAACCGCCTAGGTCCGATCACCCCAAACGCCACCGCACCCCTTCAACCCTAATCGAATTAATCTCCTCGATCTGCCATCATCAGACCAAATGAATGCCACCAATGTGATCCCCATGCTACTCTCCACAAAACCGTACCAGTGAATCATTGATCGGTCGACGTTCATCACAATGAGATGAACGGTCGAGATATATTCGTCCAATTTCAGCCACACAGAAACCCAGATCGAAACACAAACTGCAGATCTGACTTGCGCTCATCGAGAGTTTCGAAATGGTATATAATTTGATAGGGATTGGAGGAGTTTGATTTTGAAGTTGAATTTGAATTGAATTTGCAATTGAATTTGCAATTTGGGAATTAGGGTTTTGTTTGTCTGCCATTGGAAAGAGGAGATGAGAAAGAAATGTACGTAGTAGAAAATAAAAAGTTTGATAGGATTTATAACGGGCTATTTATAGGCAAAGCTAAAACAGAAAGAGTGGACCAGATCGATTTGGATTGAACGATAAGCGACCCAAAAAGCCCGTTCTATCTCCAGAACGAAAATGGGTCATCCCATATATCAAAATAGACGTTTTCAATATTTTTATGTTCAATGGAATATGTTAAAGTCCAAATTCCATTATATGAAGAAGTTAACTTAAAATCAACTTATTTCAAATTGATTTCAATTGAATTGATTTCAATTGAATTGATTTCAAGGCGTTTCGAGTCTGTACGATCAAACGACAAGTCCGATCGCTACGAAACTTGAAATCCTACAATAATTCACCGTTACGAATCCGATGAAACTGGTTTGTTGAAATCCGAGTCAATGGCCAAAATGGCTATTTTCACATTAATTAAATAAATAAATATTAAATTAATTAATCACTTTTTAATTCAATATTTATAAACTAACAAATTTAATCATTTTTGATTACCAAGACATTTAAAATAACTTAAAACAAATTTATATATCAAATCCAGTGCTGGTTATTATAGTAATTACATTGTTCAATTTCGTTGTAATTAAATCCAATAAATTATAATTTAAATTTCCATAAATTGATAAAAATTTGATTTCAGTCCTATTATTCAACCTATGATTAACCATGTATATATTTGACCTTGGTTTATACTTTATTACATTAATATCCTCAAATTTCACCTTCTACCAAGTTGATTGCAATATTTCAATTACATTGAATTTTGTAAATTTTTACATTAATTATAATTTAAAAATCCCAATTAATTAATTTATCTTGGTTTCATTCCTTTATTAAATCAATTATTACCTTATGAATAAAATTAACATTTCTATTCATTTTATTACATTCCCACTTTTCAGTTATTGTATTAACTCACATTAATATAACATTTATTTACATTTATTTGTAATTGATTTCCAATTTAAATTGGTAACAAATAACAATTGTCACCATTTTTATATTTAATAACATTTGTAAGTTTATTATCCACAACAAGTATTATACTTACTACTACAACCCTAATTTTATTCAATTACAATTAGTTACATCTTATTGAATTAATATTATATAATTATCGAATTATATCTACATTACTGCACTAATTAAGTGGATTATTTGAAGTTGATTCCCAAATCAAATTTAACAGGCCAAATAAATATGTAGCATATAATAGTTTGTCACCATTAGCTTTTTATCACATTAATAAGTTTATTATTTATAACCAAATGTTATAATTACTTACATAACACTGATTATATTCCATTACCATAAATTATATATTATTTCATTAATTAATTCACTATTTACATTTGTTTTCTTTTATTCAATTTATAGCCAAGTATAACCTTTTAATCATTTCAATTGATTGGGATTTCATTCAAATTGTTAATAATTAACCTAGGTTAACCTTATTGCATTTCATTTTAGTTATTATTTCATTAGTATATCACAAATTTTTATTTCTCCCAATATTAAATCACAAAAAACTTATTAAATTAACTAATTTAATTATCGAAAATTACGGGTCGTTACAAAAAGACACAGAAGATTTAACAAGGTTCTGATTTGTATCCTACATCCATGGAGAATCAACTTTATCACTTCACTAATTTTGAAATGAAAGATTACAAAATGGTAGAGATTTCTTAAAGCAAAGAAATCTTATCTCTATTACAAATCTAATGAAGAATATTAAGAGGAACAATTATTTGAGAAAATGAGATATTTTTCCAATAGCTTGAGGCCTCTTTAAATAGGAGTAGAAAGAAGTTGAATCTTGAGAAGAAATGAAATTAAATAGGAAAGCAAACCATAAATTTCGTACAAATATTAAACCATTTCCATTTTTTCCAAGATTTGATTTGCCTTTGGTTTAATGTAGATATCTATCTCCTTCTATAAAAAGATACACATATCTAGTTTCCTCTTATCGTATATTTGACAATCAATCAATTAAATTAATTGATTTGTTCCCTTTTTCTTCTATATGCTGATAGATTTGAGTCATATTTTCAACAATATCAGCTATACAAAGGAAGTAAACAATTCCAAATGATTCTCGTGCTGATAATTATTCTCTTTCATTATCTATTATTTCATCAAATTGCCTATGACTTCAACATTTCATAGGAAATACCGACTCAATTTCCATATCAAAAGCTAATTGTTTTGCCTCTTCCAATGCCGACTTAAATCCATCTTCTCTGTAATTTAAAAAAACAATAAGACCTTCCAATTATTTGATAGCAATATCAAGATGCATATCTTCAGACTATAACTTTTTAATAACTAAGTTTATTTTATTCAAAACATCATGCCAAATAACTAGAGATAATAAAAAATTCAAAGTTTGAAAGTTCACATGTTGGTAAAGTTTGGGCATCCCTACTCAATTTGGCATCTTCGGTGGTTTCGGCTAATTTAAACAAAGCTTATCTAATTTCAGGAAGTTGTAATTTTGTTGCTTTAGTACTTTCGATATAGCTCTCCCAACGTGTATATGATAATGATTTTAGTGTTAAACCCGTTATATGTTCAAGTAAAATGCTCCATCGTCTATTGAGTTAGAAAAAACAATGTATATGCATTGACATGCTCCAAAAATAATTTTGCTTTATGGTAACAGTTTGCTATATTACAAAGTACTAAATTATGAAAATGAGAGCCGCATGATAATTAAAATGCTCTAGGATTTATTTAAAGCAACCTTGCTTGTACTCCTTTATATCTTCCCCTCATGTTAGATCTATTATCATATCATTGTCCCCTTATATCATTAGCATGAAGTCCAAGCTTTGTCATTACAACTCGTAGTTCATTAAAAAGGGCCAAACCAGTTATATTAATAACATTATTGAATTCTAAAAAAATTCTTTTGTTTTTATTGGTGCACTTGACATATCCATGCATCTGCATTTAAAGTCATTTGTTCTTTGTGTCTTGAATCGAGAGTACAATCAAGAATAATTTTCCTATTTAATTTTTTAATTGTAGCATTTTTGACTTTCAATTCTAAGATCGCTATCAATTCATTTGAATTTTATGACCAGATAATGATGATGAATTTGTTTGTTCCCAATGAGTTCAAAATGGTGTCGCATTACTGGGTCAACTCGAAAACTATATCAACTAGATCTAGAAAGTAACCTTTAGCATCATCATTAATTTTTTCATTACTTCCACGAAATGCTAACTTATTTATTGCAAGACATTTTGCAACCGCAATAATTCAAATCATTACATTTTTCCAATGTAGTATATTATTTCTAATTTCATTTGTAGTTCTTTGCCAATAATTTGATTTTTCTTTAATCTAAATCTTAACATCTCTAGTGATTTTAAATTTTGAAGATGCTCAATACTATTTTCACGTTGTTCAAGTGTCTTGCTAAGTAGTTTCCAATCTCTAATTCCATCACCTGCTCATTGACTTTGAGACAACTTAGTTTTGAACAACTAAAACAAAAGCAATTTTTTTTATCCAACTCTTTTTACTATACTAACCATTCTCCATCGCGACTCTCACGATTAGGTAAAATTTGAGTATAATGAATTGAGGAAAACTTTCTAGAATGTTCTTCTAAAGGATATTTTATATTTGCTTCTCGTTTTGGGCCATTTTCAATAAGTAAATCTTGCATATTTCCATTAAGATTATGCAACTACTCGGAATTTCAAACACTTCATATTTAAATATATGAATTATTTAAATATTTGAATTTTTTATTTAATGATTTAAATGAGATTTTATAATCTTGTTAATCCCTTTTAAATAATACTAATGATAAGGAATTTGTTTTAAAAAATGTTTACAAAAATAAATAGTTCGAAAAAATATCGATAATGTGATCAAAATCGTTTTATCAACAATCGACATCAAAACATGAGAAAATATCATCTCGAGACAATGTCTTGGATTTTGACGAAACTAGTGTCATTGGGACCAGTATAATCAGATGATGTACGCTGACAAGGTTCGTGGCGATTGGATGTACTGTGTGGTTGTGCGAGCTTGAAATGCATTACGATTTATTTAAGAAAATTAAATATAGTATATATTATTATAAATAACCCCCTCACGTTTACTTCTCCTCTATCCCTCTTCATTATTTTACCTCCTGCTTCACTTCAGCAAACAAAAAAGTAGCCGCCACTTTTATTTAATTGTTTCAAGAGCAACATATAACGATAGAGCTTAGCGCTGGATCAATTGGACTCGTTTGGGAGAGGGCTTCAAATCTATAGTGGCGAAAGTGAGTGTGATGGTGATTAGCCAAGCTCGACTTGTGCTTGTCGAAGCTAGGGTTCATTTTTGGAAGAGATTTAGGTGGAGTCAGGACATGGTGATGGTTGCATTATGCTTCTCTTCCATAGATTAGCTGATGGAGGTCGTATGGAGGGGTGCGGTGCTGGTTTGGGTGGTGCGACATTTTGTTTGTCACCTAGTGATGCTATGGGTTGGATTCGGCTAGAGGTGACCAAGCATGACATGAAGAGTTGGGATGCAGGGAGAACACGAAGTATGACGCGATGGCGAAGTCCGTTCGTCGACCGTAGCTCTTGGGATGGGACAAAGCGCACAACCATATTGGTTTTTTTGTATGCGTGCATATCATTATGCATGGGAAGGGAATTGGAGAAGAAAGGGGATGAGGATTAGAGAGGTAATTAGTTTGTTAATTAGTAAATTAATTATTTTAATTAATCTCGTTCCATAATAAATTCTACCTTTTGCATACGAGGTCCAATCGAGATGAAATATTCGCCGTTGCACTTGTAGTTTGATTATCTACATCTTGGTTTGTCTTGAACTTAGGTGAGTTTACTCACCATCGAATTGTATATGTTTTGTATATAATGTTTGTTGTGTTAAATATAAGTTAAAATAAATAACAATGCAAGTTATTACTTTGGACCACTCCTTGCTTTGGAAAGCAAGTGACAATATTATATGTAGTATAATTTCCCTTATAATCCTCTAAAACATTTACTATGGCTGAGAATTGTTATTTACATGTTTGATATTGTCATATACAAAGATGAAGTGTGTTGTGAATGTTTGAAGTGAAATAGTCACTATAAACACACTTTGAAATCCCTTGTATTTAACATTTGTTAAATTAGTTAAAAATTGAATATATTGTGAAAAAATATATTTGGTTGTTCTTCACACAACTTTTAGTGTTTTGGCATAAAGGAATTTGTAACGACCTGTAAATTTTAGTGGTTTTATTTATTTAATTAACTGAATTTTTTTGTGAAATTTTAAATAATTGAATTTTGAAATAATTTTAAATAATTGAATTTTGAAATAAAAATTTGACATTTGGAATACGTCTGATCAAACATAGCAAATGGTAAATTTTCATCAGATAATATGGAAGTTTATTTTCTTGTGTAATTTTATTTAAATTTAAATCAGTTAATATTTGATGATAATAAAATGTTTTCCATACCTGAATATTTTTATACAATAAATTTGTAAATCATCTTCTAAGTGAGACGTCATCTTTTGTTTCGTCAAATTTGGACTGCTATTGTTTTGTTTATCTTAATTCCGGCGTATTAGCAGCATTTTTCAGTACCGATTATCGACTTTTGATACGATGATCGTACCACCGATATCTGTATACCGTTTTGATTGTCTCGTCGTGCTGATCTCCGCAGTATATTCATTTGTGTATTTTGGAGTCCGGTACACGGTGGATCGGTGAAACGATCAGCCGTATCGGTTTTGAAATTTTGGCATTTAAACTTCTGTGACCTTTCACTCATCTACTGGTTGGAAGCTAATAGCCATCAGTTTTAATATTCCCAGATATCAATATTTTCACCTTTCACTCTCTCTTTCTTCCTCTGGTTCGTCACTTCTTTTCATAAGAACTTTTTTAGTTTATTTTGGATTTTCTCATTCTTGTACTCTCCTTACTTTTGCTGTGACATCTCTCCTAACCTCCATGGCCACTGAAACCCAATAACTCCTACCACCGCAAGCCTCTACATCTCATCCCCTCCACTCCTTCGCCCTTCGCCGCCACTCACCCGAAGTCTGCCGACCACCCGACCATCACTTCCACCAATAATCGAGCCTTCCAAGCAGCTTTTCCCCTCCGAGATCCTCCTCGGCAACCACGGCTTAGCAACGTCGGCCGAAAACTCCTCCACCCGACCCAGTGATCGGCCTTCGATCATGCCCCTTCGCGCCTACAGCCTCAACCACCGACTTCGACTTCATCACCACTCCCATGTTCTTGCCATGACTTTGTCTTGCTATCTTCGAAAGGTATAGGTTGTATATATTTGTTAGTTGTACATCTATCAGTTTACTGCAATTATATATACATATTTGTTCATATAAATTTGTATAAGGTATATATATTATTTTATTGTTTTGTTCTGTCTAAAATATATATATTATAAAATACCATGTTAGTACAGTTGTTTTTTGAATTGCTTTGTATCGCATATAGCATAAATATAAACAAACGTACGCATGCTTTATATATATTGTTTAAGTATAAAATACTATTTAAGTATATAATGTTTACAGCTTTTATATGTATATAATATATAGTATGGTTTGCTCAGCCTTTCTTGTTTATATACGCGTACATGTGTGTGTGTGTGTCTATATATATATTTGTAGTGATTTATATTGATAATAATATGGTGAGTCATAGGTGTTTGTATTTGTATATATATATATATATATAATTTTATATAAGTTATAATATGTTATAATAAAATTTTAAACTGTTGTTTCGTATGCTTTGAGTATACATATAATCGGTTTGTGTGAGTTACTATATTCGTGTTTACAGTTTTACAGTATTAAAGTTTTTTATATATATTTGGGTGTATATATATACGTTTAAAAATATATTTCCTGTGTGTGTTATCAGCCATATCTCTGAACATATATCTATATACAATATATTTATAAAGGAAGTTTGTTCTTTTGGTTTGTTTTATAAATATATATATATATATTTCTAGAACTTTATATATATTTTACAGTCGGTATGTATAAGTATATATGTGTTTAATTTAAAACAATGGTTTTTGAAATACATATATATATATATTATTTAATATGTGTTTAAATTTGTAATATGAATTTATATATATATGGTTATATATAGTTATATATATAAGTTCACTTATACCATTGATCATCGTCAATGCAGTTTGACTTGATTTCGTCAATTATTAGCTATAAGCTTTGCTCGTCAAATTCGCATTCAATCTAGCTTTGCTTTGGATTCGTAACTCAGCTCACTTTCGTTCATCTCTAGCCTCGAAAGGTGAGAAATCACTCACGATTTACGTTCTTATATTTATTAAATTTGATTTCAATTGAAACATCAATTGAAATATGCTGCTGTTAGTTATTTACATTGCTATATATATACTATTATTTGTATCTGTTCACTTGTGACATCTGACACCATTATCTGTTATTTATATTGATGATATATGCTTGTTATATTATTATCATATCTATTATCAATCTGCAAGTTCCCAGTTAGTATAAAATTCCCTATGGGTTGAAATGATACATACCCGAACGATCTTGTAGAATAGGAGAAAATCGTTATGGGTTGAAATGATAAACCCAAGCGATTTTCATATGAATTGAATTTGAGATTGCGGGTTGAAATGATATATACCCGTATATATTTAAATTGCGGATTGAAATGATAAATATACATATCGCTTGACCATAGGATAGAGAATTATATACAGACACCGTTGGTCTATATATAAATATTTTGAAAATGATTTCTATGGTTTTAGAAGGGAGTATATGGTTAATTAAATATTGATTTTTAGGATATTATATATAAATATATTTTATAAAGTTTAAAATTTAGATTTTCTAAAATTGTTTATAATGATTTTAATATAGAGTTTATAATGATTTTAATAAATTCAGGTTGGAAAATTGTTTGAAATTATGTTTATTTAAGAATTATACTTAAATAAGTTTGATTTGAAATTTATATAAATTGAAAAATTAAAGATATGATTTTATAACTAGGATTTGATTTAAAATGACTTAAAGGAATATTTTAAATTTATATAAATTTAAATGGGATATTTTGTTTATTTAAATTTGTAAATTGAAGCTGTATTTAGATGTTATTGAAATGATTGAGTAAATATTTCAAAACTAAATAATAGTAAAGTGAATTTGATATATATATGAAATTATCAAATTTAGTTTTTGAAATGTTGAATATTTAAAGCTTTGAAATATATTGAAATTGAAATGGCTTATTTTATGGTTTAAATATGTATTTGAAAATCGATAATTTGAAATGGTTTATTGAGAAACTGAATTGAATTGAATTTGATGAATTGAGATGGAAAAAAATTTGAATTTTTGAATTTGAGTGGATTTGAAATCGATTTGTGAAACTTGAGGAAGCTATTGTATTATGTAAAGTATTTTTATATTATATTTAAGCTATTTTATATTTTACTTTATAAATTATTTTAATATAAACTATTTTTATATATATCATTTTGAATATAAATTATTTTAATATAAACTATTTTAATATACTAATTATTTTAAATATAAACTATTTTAACTTATAACTATTTTATATAAACTATTTTATTTTATTATATATATACTATTATTAATATCTAAACTGTTAAAGGAAAGTGTTATGATTTCAAAGTGTTATGATTTCTAAAGTTATGAATTTCAATGTATTATGATTTCCAAAGTATTATTATTTCAAATTGTTTTGGATTTGAAAGTGTTATAACTTTGAAAGTACAATAATTTTGGAAGTGAATTTATTTGAATTGGAAATGATATCGTATTGATTTGGTTTTTGAAATGGAAATGATATTTTGGTTTTGAAGTATAAACTATTTTGAAATGACCACGGTGTTATAATACCGTTTGGTTATTAAAGAGACCGGGAGTGGATATGGGCATACTCTCTGTCGATACCGAAAACCACTTTAACAACTGTGTACGCGGTGGAGATTCCAAAATGAAGTAGGATGGTGGCGACGATCCTATATAAGGTATATACGTGGACCTAACTTCTGTGAGTTAGCATAAGGTGGCTAAAATAGGAGAAATTGAAGGGCTAATGAGGTAGCTCCTGTTATCGGATGCACTCCATCGTATGCCATTCTATTACTTTGTGATTGATTTGGTGCGCACCCTTAATTCAGGAGTGTGGCTCGAGGTGGGCGATTGCTGCGGCTCTGCGTTATCAACAGCCCGAAAGTGTAATTGGTATATCTACCCTGGCATTGCCTAGTTGTGCCATGTCACCTACCCTAGTGCGCCTTTTATGAGTTTGATTTGTGTCGTACCTATGGAGTATCCTTTGGTAGCTCTAGTTTACGGGGTATTATGGTACTGTATAGACTATTGCCACTATAAAATGTGTTAATATGGAAAATGTAAAGCCTTAACGCTATTTTTAAATAGTTTACTTTACTATAGACATTATTATAATAGCGTATATTACTACATAGTAGATAGTTTAACGGATCCTTAGAGGATGGTTATCCCAAACATCCTTTAAGTTACTGTATTTCAGTTGATATTTCACTTGAGTTGGATTTATTGATATAAGAATGTTAATCCTGACTCGAGTGTTTTGTGTTTTGCTTTACGCTCGGGTCAAACCGAGTGGCTCAGTGTTCGAGACTCACCTTTGGAGTTGGAGCTTCGCTTGGAGATCCATCTATATCTATTTAGCTTGAAGTTGTTCAGTTGATTCCAGTGATGTATTCTGATCTTGTATTTGACTATAGTATTGAGAAATCTATGTATTCGAGACCTCTGTTGTATCTTATTTAACTCTGTTATATATATAGTAGCTTCATGAACTACTATTCTTTTGTTTTCGCTGCATTATTGTTATATTACTCTGTGTCTGTGATTCTGTGATCTTTATCTACTGTATATGCTGAGATTTGCCAAATTTAAATTAACAATCTGATATTTTGTGCAATTCAAGTCCGACATGTATGGATGCGAATGGTTGAAAATTTTAGGATGTTACATATGGTATCATAGCTCTGGTTTTAGGCAAAGCTTAGCATATGTAGTAAATTTAATTACGGAATCACTTTCGTTCGAGCTTGAATCTCTTCCTCTTTGATTCGGTTTCCTTTGAATTTTGGAACGTTCCCCTCGGTTCCAAAGTCAATTCTTTTTTTCTCCCTATTCATGTTTTGTTGATTCCAGAGCATCCCATAGCTCCACTGAATGATTTGTAAAAGAGTGAAACTCCTTTACAATTGGTATTGATTTACCGGAGATTTCTGTATCCTCGGTTTACGATGCTGCTATCTTTTGCTATACCCGAATTCTATCTCTGGCGATCGAATGTCGATTTGCCCCAAAATTCTACCTTGATCTTATTTTGAAGTCACGGTTGACCCGGTTAAGGTTGCTCGCGATTTATATAAGTCTATCCATTTTCCTAGTTCGAAATTCAATTATCTTATCTCCCTTTCAAGCCTATCTTCTAGTCGGAATTCTTTTGATTTGGGTCCCCCTAATTTGAATCCCTATCCTTGCTTTGAAATCCATTCTGGTATTATCGAGTGAGGGAGTGTATTTGTATTTATATTAAAAATGTTTATACATTGTGTTGTTTGAGTTGTTGATGTTGATTTGGGTTTTCAATCGATTCGTCTGGTCAACGCTATCGATAGGAATTCCAAAACACTTGAACAGAGCAAACTGACACAATATTATTTTCAATTTGGTAAATGAAATAAATTTGTATGATTACATTATATATATATATATATATAAGAAAATTTCCTGGAATTTAATAAGTAAATTAAATTAGTTGTTTGAAATGATAATATTTGTTTATCATTTATTGTTCTATAAAAATGAATTTATAAACATGGTTTATAAATTGATTTGGGAATTGTAATGAATTTAAATTAGGAATTTGAGAATTTAATTTTCGGTGATTTCAAACTTTGGTTTTAAAGTTTTAAAGTGTATATTATTTAAAATATTTTCAAATAGAAATTGTTTCCAAAGAATTTTAAATGTTTAAAATCAGTACTCTTCTCTTTTATCGCTGGAAAATAATTTCGGTGATGACTGTAGCATCATCGATATTCATTTTCGAATTTCGAAGAAGAGAGGCCACTCGGTAGCTTTGCTACACTTTTGTTTGGAAATTGAATTTGATTTGAATTTCTGAGGTATAATTTGATTTATAATGTATATATAGGTATATGTTTATAAACTGATTTGAAAATATAATATATTTATCTCTAAATTGTTTAAAGAGAAATCGGAAATATAACTCTTAAATTTTTGAATAAATATTTAAATTTTGAAATAATTGAATTGGAAATTTTTTACTTGTATAATACTCAATTACATTCCTATATAACTTACCTAAATCATTCAGAAGTTGAATATGAAATTGGATAATATACAATATAAAATGTTTTTATAATAAAAATTGAGTGTTTATAATAAATGTTATACACTTAAATTTTGATTATAAAAATGTTAATAGAGATAAATAGAATAATAAGTTAATTAAATAATAAATGAGATAAATAAAATAAAGTTTGTTTTGAGGAAATTATAAAATTGAGATTAAATCAACTTAATGAAATACCTTGAATTTAAAATCAATTGTTGAATATAAATTAATTTAACTTGAAATTTATATGGTTTAAATTAATTGTTTTATTTTGTTTTAAATCTATTTTTTTTCTGGTGGTTTCTATTCTCCTACCTCCTTCCTTTTCGGGGACGAAAAGTTTTGAGTGGGGGAGAGTGTAACGACCCGTAAATTTTAGTGGTTTTATTTATTTAATTAACTGATTTTTTTTGTGAAATTTTAAATAATTGAATTTTGAAATAATTTTAAATAATTGAAATTTGAAATAATTTTAAATAATTGAATTTTGAAATAAAAATTTAATATTTGGAATACGTCTGATCAAACATAGCAAATGGTAAATTTTCATTAGATAATGGGAAGTTTATTTTCTTGTGTAATTTTATTTAAATTTAAATCAGTTAATATTTGATGATAATAAATTTTTTTCTAAACCTGAATATTTTTATACAATAAATTTGTAAATCATCTTCTGAGTGAGACGTCATCTTTTATTTCATCAAATTTGGACTGCTATTGTTCCGTTTATCTTAATTCCGACGTATTAGCAGCATTTTTCGGTACCGATTATCGACTTTTGATACGATGATCATACCACTGATATCTGTATACCGTTTTGATCGTCTCGTCGTGCTGATCTCCGCAGTATATTCAATTGTGTACTTCGGAGTCCGGTACACGGTGGATCGATGAAACGATCAGCCGTATCAGTTCCGAAATTTTGGCTTTTAAACTTTCGTGAACTTTCATTCATCTACCGGTTGGAAGCTAATAGCCATCGGTTTTAATATTCCCAGATATCAATATTTGCACCTTTTACTCTCTCTTTCTTCCTCTGGGTCGTCACTTCTTTTCATAAGAAACTTTTTTTTAGTTTATTTTGGATTTGCTCATTCTTGTACTCTCCTTACTTTTGCTGTGACATCTCTCCTAACCTCCATAGCCACTGAAACCCAATAACTCCCACCACCGCAAGCCTCTACATCTCATTCTCTCCGCTCCTTCGCCCTTCGTCGCTACTCACCCAAAGTCTGCCGACCACCCGACCATCACTTCCACCAACAACCGAGCCTTCCAGGCAGCTTTTCCCCTCTGAGATCCTCCTCAGCAACCACGGCTTAGCAACCTCGGTCGAAAACTCCTCCACCCAACCCAGTGATCGGCCTACGGTCATGCCCCTTCGCGCCTACAGCCTCAACCACCGACTTCGGCTTCATCACCACTCCCATGTTCTTGCCATGACTTTGTCTTGCTATCTTCGAAAGGTATAGGTTGTATATATTTGTTAGTTGTACATCTATCAGTTTACTGCAATTATAAATACATATTTTTCATATAAATTTGTATAAGGTATATATATTATTTTATTGTTTTGTTCTGTCTAAATATATATATATATATATATAATAAAATACCATGTTAGTACAGTTTTTTTTGAATTGCTTTGTATCGCATATAGCATAAATATAAACAAACGTACGTGTGCTTTATATATATTGTTTAAGTATAAAATACTATTTAAGTATATAATGTTTACAGCTTTTATATGTATATAATATATAGTATGGTTTGCTCAGCCTTTCTTGTTTATATACGCGTACATGTGTGTGTGTGTGTGTCTATATATATATTTGTAGTGATTTATATTGATAATAATATGGTGAGTCATAGGTGTTTGTATTTGTATATATATATATATATATATATAATTTTATATAAGTTATAATATGTTATAATAAAATTTTAAACTGTTGTTTCGTATGGTTTGAGTATACATATAATCGGTTTGTGTGAGTTACTGTATTCGTGTTTACAGTTTTACAGTATTAATGTTTTTTATATATATTTGGGTGTATATATATACGTTTAAAAATATATTTCCTGTGTGTGTTATCAGCCATATCTCTGAACATATATCTATATACAATATATTTATAAAGGAAGTTTGTTCTTTTGGTTTGTTTTATAAATATATATATATATTTCTAGAACTTTATATATATTTTATAGTCGATACGTATTAGTATATATGTGTTTAATTTAAAACAATGATTTTTGAAATATATACATATATATATATAATTTAATATGAGTTTATATTTGGAATATGACTTTATATATATATAGTTATATATAGTTATATATATATAAGTTCCCTCATACCACTGATCTTCGTCAATCTAGTTTGACTTGATTTCGTCAATTCTGAGCTATCAGCTTTGCTCGTCAAATTCGCGTTCAATCTTGCTTTGCTTTGGATTCGTAACTTATTCACTTTCGTTCATCTCTAGCCTTGAAAGGTGAGCAATCACTCACGATTTACGTTCTTATATTTATTAAATTTGATTTTAATTGAAACATCAATTGAAATATGTTGCTGTTAGTTATTTACATTGCTATATATATACTATATTTTTATCTGTTCACTTGTGACATCTGACACCATTATCTGTTATTTATATTGATGATATATGCCTGTTATATTATTATCATATCTGTTATCACTCTGCAAGTTCCTTGTTAGTATAGAATTCCCTATGGGTTAAAATGATATATACCCGAACGATCTTATATAATAGGAGAAAATCGTTATGGGTTGAAATGATAAACCCAAGCGATTTTCATATGAATTGAATTTGGGATTGCGGGTCGAAATGATATATACCCGTATATATTTAAATTGCGGATTGAAATGATAAATATCTGTATCACTTGACTATAGGATAGAGAATTATATACAGACACCGTTGGTCTATATATAAATATTTTGAAAATGATTTCTATGGTTTTGGAAAGGAGTATATGGTTTATTAAATATTGATTTTTAGGATATTATATATAAATGTATTTTATAAAGTTTAAAATTTAGAGTTTCTATAATCATATGTTTTGAAAATGGTATAGTTATAAGTTAATTTTGAAATTATAAATTTTAATGGTTTATTAATAATTTTTCTATTTTTAAAATATATAAATAGATTAATGGTTAATATTGTTTAAGTATTTATTGAAAATTTATATTTTTAAATATAGAGTTTATAATGATTTTAATAAATTCAGGTTGGAAAATTGTTTGAAATTATGTTTATTTAAGAATTATACTTAAATAAGTTTGATTTGAAATTTATATAAATTGAAAATTTAAAGATATGATTTTATAACTTAGATTTGATTTAAAATGACTTAAATGAATATTTCAAATTTATATAAATTTAAATGGGATATTTTGTTTATTTAAATTTGTAAATTGAAGCTGTATTTAGATGTTATTGAAATGATTGAGTAAATATTTCAAAACTAAATAATAGTAAAGTGAATTTGATATATACATGAAATTATCGAATTTAGTTTTTGAAATATTGAATATTTAAAGCTTTGAAATATATTGAAATTGAAATGGATTATTTTATGGTTTAAATATGTGTTTGAAAATAGATAATTTGAAATGGTTTATTGAGAAACTGAATTGAATTGAATTTGATGAATTGAGATGGGATAAAATTTGAATTTTTGAATTTGAGTGGATTTGAAATCGATTTGTGAAACTTGAGGAAGCTGTTGTATTATGTAAAGTATTTTTAAATTATATTTAATCTATTTAATATTTTACTTTATAAATTATTTTAATATAAACTATTTTTATATGTATCATTTTCAATATATATTATTTTAATATAAACTATTTTAATATACTAATTATTTTAAATATAAACTATTTTAACTTATAACTATTTTATATAAACTATTTTATTTTATTATATATATACTATTATTAATATCTAAACTGTTAAAGGAAAGTGTTATGATTCAAAGTGTTATGATTTCCAAAGTTATGAATTTCAATGTATTATGATTTCCAAAGTATTATTATTTCAAATTGTTTTGGTTTTGAAAGTGTTATTAGTTTGAAAGTACTATGATTTTGGAAGTGAATGTATTTGAAATGGAAATGATATCGTATTGATTTGGTTTTTGAAATGGAAATGATATTTTGGTTTTGAAGTCTAAACTATTTTGAAATGACTGCGGTGTTATAATAACATTAGTTGTTAAAGAGACCAGGATCGGATATGGGCATACTCTCTGTCGATACTAAAAACCACTTTTACAACTGTGTATGCGGTGGAGATTCCAGAATGAAGTAGGATGGTGGTGACGATCCTATATGAGGTATATATGTGGACCTAACTTCCGTGAGTTAGCATAAGGTGGCTAAAACAGGAGCAATTGACGGGCTAATGAGGTAGCTCCTCTTATCGGATGCACTCCATCATATGTCATTCTATTACTTTGTGATTGATTTGGTGCGCACCCTTGATTCGGGAGTGTGGCTCGAGGTGGGTAATTGCTGCGGCTCTGCGTTACCACCAGCACGGAAGTGTAATTGGTATATCTACCCTGGCATTGCCTAGTTGTGCCGTGTCACCTACCCTAGCGCTCCTTTTACGAGTTTGATTTGTGTCGTACCTATGGAGTATCCTCTGGTAGCTCCAATTTACAGGGTATTACGGTACTGTATAGACTATTGGCACTATAAAATGTGTTAAGGTGGAAAATGTAAAGCCTTAACGCTATTTTTAAATAGTTTACTTTACTATAGACATTATTATAATAGCGTATATTACTACATAGTGGATAGTTTAACGGATCCTTAGAGGATGGTTATCCCAAACATCCTTTAAGTTACTGTATTTCAGTTGATATTTCACTTGAGTTGGATTCATTGATATAAGAATGTTAATCCTGACTCGAGTGTTTTGTGTTTTGCTTTACGCTCGGGTCAGACTGAGTGGCTCAGTGTTCGAGACTCACCTTAGGAGTTGGAGCTTCGCTTAGAGATCCAGCTATATCTATTCAGCTTGCAGTTGTTCAGTTGATTCCAGTGATGTATTCTGATCTTGTATTTGACTATTGTATTGAGACATCTATGTATTCGAGACCTCTGTTGTATCTTATTTAACTTTGTTATATATATAGTAGCTTCATGAACTACTATTCTTTTGTTTCTGCTGCATTATTGTTATAATACTCCGTGTCTATGATTCTGTGATCTTTATTTACCGTATATGCTGAGATTTGCCAAATTTAAATTAACAATCTGATATATTGAGCAATTCAAGTCTGACATGTATGGATGTGAATGGTTGAAAATTTCAAGATGTTACAGAATTGGTTTGGAAAGTTATAGAAATTGTGAATGGATGTTTTGAAAGTTAGAGGCGAAATGGTCGCTATGGATGTACTTTGAAAATGTCCTATGTTCGATGACTTTTAGAGTCAACTTTAAAAGACATCATAGGGGCTTCTTAGCATTTTGTAATAAGTAATATAAGTGTACTTTAATTTTAATAATTATTTATGTATTTATCAAGCAAAGGGTTTTAAATTATACAACATGCTTTTAATTGCTTTAGTAAATTACGAATTAGTTAGTTTTACGTTGTGATTTACATAGATATTTAAATATATTTATAAATAATTTTAAAGTATATATATATATATGTTTGGAAAAGTTAAGTATATTATAAAAATATAAAAGAAGTTTTGGATTATAACACTTATGTTATAATAAGTGGTTTTGTAGAGTTATTAATAGTATATTACCTTGTTTAATAAATGAAGAAATACGTAGATCTTCAAATGGGTATTCTAAAGATAATAACAAGTATATAATGGTTTTGGGTTGATAATGTGTTAAAAACATTTGTCTTTAACCCTTTTTTACTATACTTATGAGTATAATTAGATCTTTGAAAAAAATGTTTTAAACCTAACTATAAGAGATGTTGTTTTGGGTTTTTGTGACAATGTTTAAATAACATTTGTATTAAACTCTTTAAATAGATTTTTGAATGTAATTAAACCCTTTAAATGGATAATTTAAACGAGATAACAAGGATGGAATATTTTGGAAGAAGATAGAAAAAGTAGAAGCAAGTAAATCTCATTAATGTTTCATGAATATACTTATACCATTGAGATAAGTATATGAATACTTTTTGAAGTATTGAAAAGAGTATAAATGAATAGTGAAATAGTATAAAAAATATATATACCGTTTATAATGGTAAATAAAAACTGTATACAAGTATAAAAAGGAAGTATCTAAAAGCTTCACGGCTTTATACGATTTGAGGACCCTCGAGAAGGAGCATTGGTATAAAACGTCTCTAGCTTTAAGAAATTACTCCTGAAGGAAGTTTTAATTAATAAAGGAGTATTAATTAATAAGGAAGTTTAAATTAATTAGGAGTTTAATTAATTAGGAGTTTAATTAATTAGGAGTTTAGTCAATTAGAAGTTTTAATTAACGGAAAAAAATTTATTAGATAAAAAAAGTTTTACTAATAAAAGAGGTTTAATTAATAAAGATTTAATTAAATAAAAAGGGGATTAGGCGTCGTTTATGTGACTTGATCATGCTTTATGTGACTTAATCTGCTCCGTGTGGCTTAATCGTGCTTTGTGTGGCTTAACCGTGCTTTGCATGTTTACTTGTTTATGAAAAGTATTTAGTTGTGTACTTAGCACTAAAAGACGACGAAGTAGGCTTGTTCTGTCTGTGAGAGTTAAGACTGATGTTCGAGTAGGGTGTAGAAGCAATAGTGCTCTAACATACCGGCTTCATTTTTGACCAAGGGATAGTGTGGGTTGAGAAGGTTGAAAAGGTGATAAGTATAAGGGACTTGGTTTCCGTATGCGATCATTCCCATTATTGTTGAATTGACCAAAATGACTTAAGGAATATCTGGAAGAAACAAGAGAGTTACATGGTACAGTTATCTTTGGTTATGCCATATTGTACGTATAAATTCATGTTGCTCTTCTAGGAAATGATAAGGAAATCTGTTCGGATAGGAGATGATCTCCACCCTTATGCATTGTCTGATTATTTTTAAAAGAACTAGGGTTAAGTTAAGTGGAAATCTATTGATTAGTTTTGGAGCGTCTGGTAAGTCGGGGAGTGTACTTATATGAGATGACTCGAAACCTAACCACTTCAAAAAAATATACGTGAACTATGTTCTGCAAGCTGTTGTGAAGTGAAATGTTATAGATTTGCACCGTCTAGGTTAATTCTAGGGGAGAGATCAGCGTTAACATTTCGAATGATGCTATCGTATGGGACTATCTATCTTGAGGAGTATTCCAAGAGAGAGGACAGCATTTGCATTTTTCGAAAGACTTATGCTGGAATCTATTTGAAGATTTGAGATCTGTTCGAGATGCTCGAGTTCATGTAGAGATTCGTGATTTGTTTGAGATGATGGAATCCATTCGGGGATTCACATTATGTTCGAGTGATGAGGAATCATATGAGAGATTTTGAACATGACTTTACCATTGGAAATGACAGAAACCAAAGATATGATACATAGCCAGTGCGTTTAGCTAACCCAAGGGTGCATGCGACTCCATTCTAGTGTTGCTTATAGATATGCATTTGGTGCCACATGTTCGGGCTTGGACGAGCTATGTTTTTCCTATAGTACATTCCTTAGAGATGTATGCTACTCGAAAGTATATCTCTGATCCTTATGCAGGAGGACCGTTCTCAATGTACTGAGGGCACCTCCGTGGAAATCCTTACGCATATACGAAAGCACATTAGCGGTATTGCTTGTATACCTATTATTGTTGTGGTGTACACGTGACATAACTATTTTCTTATTTATATTCTACACCCTATACATTATCTATTATATCACCTTATGTACTTATTAGATGGTGATTTGTTTGAGGGGATAATCCTTATGGCATTCCATATGGTCTCAAAAGAACTGTTATATGTTATCGCATATTTCTTAAGTTTCTCACACCAACTGATGTTTAGCAAATGGTTTTTGTTTTCTCTAAATTCCTTGTGTTCTCTTTCAAGTAGTCTGAGAAATTTAGGCCCCGTTTGGCTTGTCGTTTTTAGTTTTGTGTTTTCGTCTATACCATAACGCATCCGTTGTATGTATAGTTGAAAAACAAACAATTTTGAAAAATGAAATTAACATATAAAATAGAAAACAAGTTTATTTTATTTTTCATGTTTCGAGAGATAATAAAAGCACGGAGAACAATCAAACTCTTTCGTTGTCCATTGGTCGTTCCAACAGCTAAGAATTATAAATCTTCTTCTCTTATTTCTTGCTATTTCTTAGTGCAAATTGAAAACACAAAACTCAAAATACAAAATGAAACCAAACGGGCCCTTAGGTTTTAGTTGGAAGTTCTAGAGCTCGAGAAGACGAGTTGAATGATTTCATTGACTATTGTATTATTATTTCCACTGCATTACTATTATGTAAGTGTATCATAATTTTGAGGACAGGTTGTTATAATGGTCCAAGCTGATGACATTATTTAGAATTGTAACTCTAAAATGCTTTGCACCTTAAAGTGATAGTTTTGTATTGTCTTCTGATATTATATGTTATTGTTCCACTGTGAGATTCTGATAATATGTTTCTTCCTTCTTGTTCTATTTCATTTTCTTTTTATTTTACCCTAACAATCTGTCTTTCCGGCACTTGGATGCTTGACACAAGAATATCATGGATGTATTAGTGTTGATATTTAGGGTTCAAAATGGCAGGTTATTACATATGGTATCAGAGCTGAAGGTTAAGCGAGAACCATTGCTTTAGTTGGTTATGACTCATTAAAAGATAGGGTAATGGAATGCCCTATAATGATTTGAGTATATTATACATATGAAAGCGTATTTGTATTTGTTAAAAACATATGCCTTTGTAGATTCTAACTGCGAAAATTAATTTTTTTATATAAGGTAACTTATATAAGTATTAAATGTTAAAATGTAATTTAATTAATGTAGAGAATGATTATGTTCATCTATTATCCCTCATTGATTAGTTTAGTTATGCTCGACCAGTTTATGAGCATTGACTATTGTTTGTTGATTGTTGATTTATGCTTGACTAGTTTATGAGCAATTTTACCTTTTCACTTCATGGGTTGGGTTAGGTAGACAGTACTTGTGGGTGCATTGGAATGAAAACCTTGTGAATTGAGTTGCACAGTTTGACTACAAAGCGTTCGGTGACAATGTTGGGTTAAAAGTTAACTTTAATATAAGAAGTTTATTATAACATAAAGGAAACATAAGATATTTTGTGAATAAACATTTGTGAAAAGATTTTATATAAGAAAGTTATTTTATATAAGTATGATTTATAAACATGGTTATAAACGAAGAGGGTTTAAATTGATATTTTGAGAACTTAAATCCCGGTGTTTGGAAAATTGGTTTTCAAGGTTTTTAGAGAAAATAATATTATTATTATATGAAAGTATTTATGAATAGAAATATTTTAAAAAGGATTTTAAAGAGGATAGAAAGTATGAACTCACTTCTACGGTCGGAAAATAATTCTGGTGATGGCTATAGCATCATCGGCGTTTATTTTTGAGTTTCAAAGTGGGAACGCTACTATAGTAGTTTGCTACAGAGTTGTATTGGTAAAACAGATTTTGATTTAAATTTTGAAAGTATGATTTGATAGCTAAAAGTTATAAATATATATTATTATTTCAAAATTATTTGAAATAAAACTCGATGTTTAGTTCTAAAGTTTTCTTGTTAAGTTATTTTATGGGTGCACATAGCTTATGCAATAGGACAAGTTTGCTTTGTGCACCATGGTAAGATACGTTGTTTGGCAGCTTTCATTGTTGAAATGAAACATAATTTTCGACGATTTTGGACGGTCCAAAACTTTTGAATTGTTATAGAAATTTAAGGCTAAGACGTTTTGTAAAAATATAAGAGATGAGTTTTTGTAACTCTTAAATTGAGAAGATGGTAAGTTAAAACAATTTTTAAATTTATTAAACATCGTTGTTAAGTAAAATGAATCTGATGTTGTGTCTATACTATTAGGATGTAGTAGAGTATTATACAAATGTGAACTAAAGTTATGGAATGTTTTATCAATAAAGCTATGTTTTTATAAGATGTTTAAGAACTTAACTAATGTTTTATGAATGGTTCATAAATGATTATAATATTAAATGAAAATAATTTATGTAAATATAAATGTGAATTAAAATTTAAAATAATTGGTGCAGTTAAGAAACCAATTGAATAAGGTACGTAAGTTATACGTAGATTATTTAATTCGCATGACAGTTCTTGATCTAGGATTTGAGTACATGATTTCAAGGTGATTTACATCGGTCCGAACATGGATTTTTCACTCGATTTTTGATGGTGGACCCTTGATATGGATTCCTGATGTGATCAAAGTCCGCACTAGAGTGGTCAAGTGATCTATACTAGTTTGAAAGTGAAATCTATGTGATCGAGCAAATGATCGGATTGATATTACATATAGATGGTCCATGTACATTATACAGGCTTTAGTATATTTGTATACTATGTTTGTTGGCTTATAGAGAGTTAGGAGAAGGACTCTTCGAATTATTTGAGGTAACATGAATAATTGATTTAGTAATTACCGGAGGCTGTTGAGCGAACGGTGCGCTTAGTAGTTTATTTATTATCCTTATGCGATGAGAAGGTTTCTGAACCTGAGCAGACCGTGAGTTGGCTTGCTAGTAATTGTAATACTGGTAAGTATTGATGTGTGACTGTTTCTTTGGTTGCTCTTGTTTGAATTTCGAGGATGAAATATTCTAAATGGGGGAGAATGTAACAACCCGGAATTTCAGATACTTCGTATTTAAATATATGAATTACTTAAATATTTGAATCTTGGATTTAACGATATAAAATGTGATTTTATAACCTTGTTAACCCCTTCTAAATAATAACTAATGATAAGGAATTTGTTTTGGAAAAATGTTTACAGAAATAAATCATTCATAGAAATATTGATAATGTGACCAAAGTTTTTCTAAATTAAAATTGCAAAATGTGATGATTGCCTATAGGATATTGTTGACTATTCCAAATGGGATGATTTCCTATAGGATATTATCAACTATTCCAATTATTGTGGCATCCGCTGAAAGAAGTTTTTCTAAATTAAATTTGCTAAAGTCATGTTTATGCACTTCTATGTCATAAGACATATTGAATGGTCTAGTGATACTATGCATTGAGAAGGACATGCTAGAAAATATTCATCAATATGATATAATTTGTGATTTTGCTTAGAAAATATTGTTAACTAGATTGCACACTTTAGTAGCTAGTAATTTGAGAAGGCATGTAATAATCCCTTAAAAATGAGTTGAAAATTCGAGATCGAAAAGTGCCTCTGCGAGAACCTGGCTAAACGGAGGATCGGTTGGGGGGGGCCTACTGAATTCCCTACCTCTACTCTCCAGAGTAAGGTTTTAAAAAATATAGTGATTTTGCTTCAAAAAATGTATTGAGAGATATTTTTAAATGAAATTTGTTGTTGAGGGTTTATGTATCTTTTTTAATCAATATTTTGTAACTTGGCTACTTTTGAGCAAAAATGTAATCGTTGTTTTATGAAAAAAATTAATTTATAGATGCAAATATAATACTTTTATATATGTTTTTGTTATAGTTATATTAAAAGTCTTAGTAATTTGAAAGGGACCCAATTTATTTCTTTGTCTAGGGCCTAAAATGACCTTGGGCCGGCCCTAATCTTATACATAATCATAGGGAACATATATTATATTGTTGTGTAATGCCTATTGGTTTTCTAAGACTACTTGCACTTTGCAAATAATACCAATAAAAATTTCCCTTTTATACATTCTGCTCACATAAATAATGCAACGCTATTGAATCTTCAGGAAAATCTTGTAACCATGAATATTGAATGTTAAACGGTTTTATAATACTATTGGATAAATTCAAGTCGCTTTCTCCTTCCATCTTACAAAATTTCAATTTGAAGATGCATATATCAATATGAATTAAGACATGAATCATGCTTATATTCATTCGATTTTCTTCCTTTTTGCATCTGATGGAACAACTTAAGCTTACATTCGACTTATGTCCTAATTTTTACTTCCTGAAATTGAACATATACTATCTTGCTTTTTGTCACATAATGACAATTGATTATGTTGCCTTAAAAAGGCAAAAGATAAAGTATTTTAAAGTACATAACTTATATAAAATACAATAATTTTTCTACGGTGTTCTTGTTTTTATATAAATCCTAAAAGAAGTTGGTTCAAATTTTACATTTTTCAAGGTTATATTTTTAGTAGGATCATCACAACGAAGTAGCAATCAAAAATACATATTCCAAAGAATTCATATCTCTATATATTTGAAGATGCAAATCATTCCTCAGAAGTGACTACTTAAGACAATATGAAAAACATAAAAATAGGGGAACTTAACCGTGCATTCTTACATTTACAAAAAAGTTTTTACACTCCTCCAATTTCACATTTATACAGGTACGAATAATTATCAAAAATTGAAGCATATGCAAATGATGACAGATTGTGATAGTTTTGACAACGATGGGGTGCTTCTCGGTAAGAGATGTTGATTAGTGTCGGAGTTCGGTAGAAATCCACCTTTGATGATCATCGTAACAAGGGGCACTACAACAATCTGACCCTATAATGGCATTTTAAAATTACTATAAAGGCTATTATAACGTGTTTATTAATGTTGTAAATAGACTTGTTATTATATTTCTGGTTATAACCATAGCATTATTAAAATCGCCATAAAAGTAACCTATTATAGCGCTTTCCTATTGTCATCTTTGAGTATTTCTGGCATTTATTTTGATATAATTAACTTTCTGCAGCGCTTCTTCGGTTGCTGTAGATCTTTTTCAAAGCGTTCTAAAAACACTATAGTATAAATTGGAAGTTGCATTTTTAGAACGATTTAAAATTGGAACACATAATGGCCATTTTGAAATAGGTGATTGTTGATTTCTATATCTAGGTCGGGCTCATCAACTCCTTTTCCTCTTCTGCTCTCACTCGCCTCTCAATTCTCTATACTTACGTCTACTCCTCTAATTTATGTTCTCCTTCTTTATACGCTCATCTACTTTGTGCTTGTCACCAGCCATTCGATGGTGGGCTCGCCTCCTCAACTAGACGCAATGGACGTTTTCCCTCCTCTTTCTTCCAGTGTGAGTGGTATTCATGTTGCGGTTGCTAGTTCTCTCATTCTTTATATGCAAATTCCTCCCAGCGACTTGCTGGTGGCGTACCACAACATAGGGTTGAATTTGGATCTAGTGTGCCTCGAGCTGCTTCTGCCAATCCTAGTGCTCCGAGAGGTCCTAATGCTCTCCAGCAATCTGTACTTGGGATGCCCGTGTTTGCATTGAGCTGATCTCGAAGGTAATTCTTGATCCGGCCTCTTTGCCTTATGTTGCTACCTCTAAATCAATCTTTGATGGAAACAATCAATATTTTGGAAATGTGGTTGAAAATTCCAAATCAGTTAATGGCTGGTCCTTTTCATTTAAGAAGAAACCCGGAAATGTTGCTTCCTTTTCCTTAAATGGTACGTAGTTAATTTTGTTGATAAACTTGTCCCGCCTCCAAAAGAAATTATTGAGGTAGGTATTGCATTCTGGAAAGATTACTTTATTGATTTCTTTTTGGACGTGGCTACCCAATACTCCATTATGTAAAAGCATGTCCTAAGTTTATGGCTTTTGCGTGGATCAGTCAGTGTCAAGTGTGATAAATCAATGTATTTTTTTCAAATTTTCATGTCTTAAGGAGAGAGAGCTAGTGTTTTGGAATCCGATCCTATTATTATTGAAGGCAAAGTGTTTAGCATTACCCACCGTATGAGCACATATCTCCAATATCCCTTCACTTTCCAATCTCTCGAGGGAGTAAATTGGATTGGTAATCATATCGGTTAGTTGATTTTCTTTGACATTTCCACTAAGCGTAGACAGCTCCTCCAATTAGTTAAGGCCCTGATTAAGGTTACTCTATCTAGACAGTTACCGACCCGTATTCCAATCTCCGTTGCTGAGGATAAGGTAGCCTATGTCGATGTCTCATACCGGTGGAAGTCGCTTATTTTCGACCACTATCACACCTTTGGCCACGTTATTTCATAATGGAAATTCTTTGATGTAGTGAGTAATAGTCTCTGGTTATTCATCGTTCAAGAATTCTTGTTTAGGCAGTTCATACCATCCATACATAGTGTTTTGATCTAAGATTTTAATTCTTTCATGCTTCAGCCGTAGCATATTGCTCCATGGAGCTAAGGTCCAAAATATGGAATAAACAAGTGTTTCCACGACTCTACCACCCGACCAATTCTGTTCCACTTAATTCCCTTTTCATGGCCACATATCTTTACGGCTAAGGAATGGGAAATCTTTCCCTTGTTACATGAATTAAATATTTCATTTCATCCGGGAAAAGCCATCTCTTTCTCCACAATGTCTCTGCCATTTGATCCAATAGCATTCCGTTAGATAGGACTCACTCCAGAGCCGAGCCTACCAACCTCCCATCTAATAATCCCATACCTAAACCACCTTCCAGGTGTTGGCTTATCAAAGCACCCTCCATTCCTTATTCCAAACCTTCCTCTGAAACTCCTACTCCTCTTTCTCCCAACCTACTATTTGTCCCTCCACCCCGTATGCTGCCGCCCCCGCTTCAGTCATCCTCCCTTCAGTATTGCCTCCTCCTTTGCCTACTCTGCCTCTCCTATCACTAGCCTGAAAGTGAATATTTTCACTGCTCTCCATTCCAAACCCTCCAGTTCCGAGCGCATTGTTTAGGAGATCACTTATAAGTTGGCCAAAGATAAACAGATGGTGTGTTGCAATAAAGCTAGAACATGGTCTCACAGGGAAAGTGCTTTGTGCTACCACTCGAGATGGAAGATTTTCTCAAAATGGGTCTCCAATAAAGATAAAGATAAATGAGAGCTATACTACATACTTATAGACAAGGAAATAGTACTTTGTAACGATGGAGAATTCGGTGCAAATAACGAAGAAATGTTGGCTACTTAGGATTGGGATCAAAAATTTATCTTCTCCTTGTGCACTCCTGGATATTGCCCTGAGCTTATTAGTTTGTTCCATAGATATGCTGAGATCTAGTTTGTATATCTTTCTGGGTATTTCCTTTGTCATTGTTATTTTTAGTGGATATATTTGCCTTATTTTCTATGTTTGTTCTAGTGGGCCTGGCTGGTTCATTCCGTGCTCTATTTTCGATATTTTTGCTACTAGCCAGACATGTTGGCACTATTATTTTGGGTAGTGGGTCGGGTGCTCGGGACTCATGTACTTACATATATGTATCTCTCTATGTGTGTGTGTGTGTTTGTGTGTGTGTGTATCGCGGCTGTATGATCCTCAAATTATACATCCTTTCTAAAAAAACACTGTAGCATGTTGAAGCTTTGCGAAGCATGTTTTCATACCATTTTTAAAAATCTATACACTTTTTTTATAGCATTTTTAAAATGTTAGTAAGTAAAAGTTGTCACTTACCTTTTTTATAGCATTTTTAATGGCTATATATTACTTTTCATGTTATATGCATACATATACAATTTTACTTAGCTTATTTCAACATATATGATAACAATTTAAAATACCATAATTACCACATTATAATGTACATAATAAAACAATTTCATTGGCCAAACTACAATATACATCCATAATATTTCATAAACAGAGTATTAGGCATACAAATACTTGTGACCAAAAGTAATATTGCATGCAAGCGTACAAAACAATAAATACAACTGTGCTAACCAAAAGTAAAGATATATGAATACTGCTATGAAATAATACGTTATAAGGTAAGCATGATTGATTTTTAAAGGAGAATGAGGGGGCAAACTATAACGATCTGTAATTTAGTCACTCTAAATATGAATATTAAATATATTTGTAAATGATTAAATAAGGGATTTTATAACTCAAATAAATCTCTTTTATGTAATAACCAATGATAGTAAACTTATTTTGAAAATTTGTTTAAAAAAATAGGTAGTATGAAGAAAGTTCAAAAATGTGACCAAAAATTGCTTTTTGGATTTTCTACTTTTCATCCATTAAAAGTTGTTGGAACTTATTGTGCACACTAGTGTACCTATGTGCATAAACTAATACAAATAAGAAAAGCATTTTGCTAATTAAATGGATTTATCTAAACAACTTTCTAAAAGGTAATTAACGAATTAAGATAAGGAGACATGTTTCCATAAAATAAGGTGTCCACAAATTAGTGAGGCATGTTTCCATAAAATAAGGAAGCATGTTACCGTGAATTCTATAAAAGAACACTTTCTCTTTAGTATTCCATTTACACTTCATTTTTGTTTTCGTTCTCTCTTCCTCACTTTCGCTCTCCACTATTTTCTTAAGTAAAGTTCATAAAGAAACACTTCATTTCACTCGTCTAAATTCATAAACAAGTTCACAAAATTATTGTCATCGCTCTCATCACATATCTACCAAAGTCAAACCCAAACCCCTCCTTAAAAGCCATAGTCGAGCCCCTTTAGTCATGGCCCCTGGGTCTTGTGAAGCAAGTTTTGCAAAAGGAAGCTAGGACCGTGTGTTGATTGTGAGGTTGTGACAAAGAAGTAGTAGCTCCATTGGAGTTCGTGTTTGTTTAAGTGAGTTAAACTCACTTTAAAGAAACTTCAAAATGAATTAGTTGGTTGTACTAATTATTCATTGCTTTGCTTATATAGTATTTACATATGTAAGTAATATGTATACTTGTTTGGATTGATTCTTGCTTGGAACCGGATGACACATAAGGAATAGACACTGAACTAATAAATGGAAGTCGAAGTGTTCATAGCGAATAGGTCATGACGAAACACTTCAAAGTGCATGTGACATGATTTACAGGGGACTCTTGGTGTAGAGCGACTCTAAGGAATTCCTCACCTTTGTGATTTTTACATATGCTAGTTTATGTAAATGCTTGTGAGTGTTGGTTAGTAATAATCAACCGACTTGTAATGGATTTTTATGCGACATTGAAATCCCGTGCTTTCTTTTAAATGGTTTACTGCTTTGTTTTTCGATAATGTTTTAAAAGATTTTCCGAAATCGAATCTTGTTTTCAACCTTTTACAAAGGTGTTTTAAAGTGGTTTTGGAAATTACTTACTAAAAGGGTATTAACTTTTATAAAGGAAAAGATGTTTCCTTTTTAAATCAAGCTTTGGTTTAAATAAATGATTTGGAAAATGTTTTAATAACAAATATATTGTGACTCTTGGATCCTATTTTAATTTCTGGACTTTGAGGTATGAAAACTTATTTCTATTTTGAAGTTATAAATAATTGTCGATTCAAGGTTTTATAGGTAATAATACCCCAATGTAAACAGCTTCCTTTCTACCCGATGAATAGTACTAGTTTCAAATCGAAAACTAGAAATAAGTTTATGAAGATGGTTTTCCGATAGTTTATAAAGATTTTGTTTTTAAATAAGTGATTTCTTGTCTATCCCAATATGTAGCACAAAACAAATATGGTAAGTAGTGCTAAAATTTTGACACGTTTACGGAAAGTAAATCATCTTATATTTAGCACTAAAAGCCAATGAGTAGACTTTCCTCTATCTGTGAGATCTAGAATCAGAGCCTTTTAACTAAGGCAAGGTTAGGAGCAACCAGTGCCCTGACTTACCAGGCTTTGATTTTATATAAGGGATAGAGCAGTCGAAATGTCGAAAACGCGATAAGTATAAAAGGGTTAATTTCTATAAATAGGTCATGATTAATTAAGTATATGGAAGGCGCTTCATCTTATACTCGATACTAAATTTTAAGGTATAGAAACCCGTTTCTATCTGTGAGAATTAAGAATGTCGTCAAGGCAAGATTAGCACTTTAACTTGTTCAACATCATTGTTAATCAAAGGTTAATACAGGGTAGAAATCAAAAAGTGATGATAAGTATATGATGTCCGATTTTCCATATGCAAACTATTTACTTGCACAAGATAGTGGTTTGTCCACTATTGATAACTTAACCTATTTTGACTTGGGAAGCATGTAAAAGCTTCGCGATTTCATACGGTTTGAGATCCCCCGGTAAGGACTCATTACTATGAAACGTAGTTCGCTTTTAAGAATGTATATTCGAGTCCCTCAGCGAGGACTCTTATATTTGTTCGCCTACTTCTAAGAACCAAAATTGAGTTAACCGAATATTCATCACTTTAGTTTGGAGACACTGGTTTTGGATAAGTATGGTTTATCCAAAACCACTGCAAACTAACAAATTCTTTGTGTTTTGAACCATTGTAAGGTATGCTATGGAGTTATACTACCTATCCTGAGGGTGATTCCAAAATGGAAGATAGTAAGGTTAGTGTGTTTGTTCGATCCCAAAACAACTTGTATGAATGAATGCTAGCATTGCATTGTTGTCTAGAGGGCATGTTAGCATTCCAAGATGGGTTTTCTAAAATGTTAATTGTTGCCTCAAGCCTCACACCTGAGAATGATTAAAACATGGGATTTTCAATAGTGTTATGTGATTCACTACCATTAGGTATGATCATCCCTGATCTAGATTGATATTTCTTTGGATGTGTAATACCCCTGGTTTTGGTGATTCCCTGTGAAAATAAATTATAACAATGGTTATAATTTAATAATGGAGAAAATAAAATAAATTGGAGGTGAAAATTTGTTAAAATTGTTTATTTTAAATAAATAATGGTTTTTTGGTAAAATAAAATGGTAATCGGTTGGTTTGGTTGGTAATAAATTGAGATTTATGGAAGTATGATGTTTTGGTGATAAATTAATTAAATAAGTGAACGAAAAGAATTTAATTCAATATCATTTGTTGTAAATAAATAAATAATGTTCAAATAAAGTTTTAGAAACTTTGTTATGAGAATTTGTGATAAAAATAAGCATTGGATGATTTTATTTTGATAAAATATAATAATTGTGGAAATAGTGATAAAATATTGATTTCTATTAATTTTAATGAAGTATTAAAATTTAATATGGTGAATAATGTAAATAAAATGGTGGAATATTGTTTAAAAATAACATTTGGATGTAAAAATAATGTTAATATGGTTTGCTATTGTTGATTGGATAAGAAAATGATTTTTGTGGAAATTTTGGTGTTAAAAATATTGTTTTATGTAAATAGTGGTGTAAATTGAAGTATTTAAATAAAAATAAGAATTTAATGATGTAAAATAGTTTTAAATGGCTAAACTAATTTTTGTATGTTGTAAAACATTTTTGTTAACATAGAAATATGTTGTATAAATTTATTTAGTTAAAATATGTGTAAATATGGTGAAAATTGTGTTAACATAAATTAACTTGGTTAAAATTTAACTAAGTATCAACATTTAGGCTTATTGGGTAATGGGTTCAAGCCCAAATCCATTCTCTAGAATCATCAGAAGAGGATGGTGAGCTGTACGTACATTTCTTCTTTTCATTTTCTTTTCTGGCTTGCACCGTAAAACCTGGAAAGAGCAATAATGGCTACCTTCTCTTAACAATTCAAATTTAGGTCAAATTTAAACAAAATAAAAGGGAAAATTTGTGAATTCAAGAGAGTTAACAGGTAATCCATTCAAGCCATAAGATTATTTCATCAATTCCTAGTTTGAGAAACTTTGGTTTACTGTAACTTTGTTTTTTGTATTTACATGTTTGTTCTTTCTCCATCTCCAGGTAATTGAAGCTTATCCAAAGCCTAAAGGCCACTGCTTGCGATTCAAATCGCTGTAAATCTTAGCAAGGTGAGTAATAACTCACATATCTAGCCAAATCAAACTTCATGTAAGAAATTTGATTCAGTTTTTGTGGTGTTTCAGATTTACTGTATACTGTAAATTGAAATTTGTAGTTTATAGTGAAAAGCTTGTCTGGGTTCAACTTTGTGAAACCGTATCTCTTTGGTTTCATACTAGAATTGAGTGAAAACGTTTTTGAATCATAGACCATGTTTAGTAGTAGTTGCATGTCAAATTTCATTGCTTGATTCAATCGTGAAGTGCCCGAAATCAGTGCACAAAGTTGGAAACGAAACAGGCAAAATTGCCTGTAGCATTCGCGACCATCAGGTCGACCCAGACACACTGGGGGTCGACCTGAGCAATGTATGGGTTGACCCATGCTTTCCTAGGGTTGACCTGAGCCTTTTGAAGGTCGACCCTTGCTCTTTTATTTTATCCAGGTCATTCTGTTTTATTCCTGCGCACTGTTTTGGTTGTTTCTCTTATTCCAGTGACTTTTGTGACCAATTACGGCAATATTTTGAAGTGTTTTGAAGGGTTAAAACCTATCAATAGGTAAGCCAACATTATTATTGATCCATACTTTGGATTGACATGTTTTTTAGTAGTTTTCATATGCCGATTTTATGGCGTTTTCGGTGATTTTGGTTGTTTTCTAAACCGATTTTGGAATGATTTTTATAATAAAATAGCTTTTGAAATAAATATTTTACAACATTTATAATTATTTTTGAAGCTACTTAAAATATATATTCTCTATAATAAATATAATTTCACAGCCATACTTTCTAAACGATTTCAGAAAAATTATTTTTAAACTAGTTTTCTCGAAGCATAGTATTTTCTATATAAAATACACATTTTTGCACTCTTCGAGAAAACAAGGTAGTGATTTAAATGATTTAGTAAAACCTGTGGTATGGGACACATGCGTTTACTTTTTCAGTTAATTCCAGATTCATTCTATTGAAGCTATACACATTTCATGGACCTTCGGTTTGTTTGCCAGTACTGGACCTTCGAGTCATTTGGGCTTTTTAGCTGTTGGACCTTCGGGTTGTTTGACCTTCGGGTTGTTTGGCTTTTGGGTCGTTTGGCCTTTGGGTCGTTTATATTAGGCACCATATTTGTGATACAGTATTTGGCGGGCTTTGGCCATTTTTGTTGAGCACGTGCATCTTTTGTGATATTTCTTGATTTATTTGTGTTCCAAATGTTTTCGCCATTTCGTGATTATTAGGCCTTTGAGACGTTTGAGGATTTATAATATGGTGATTACATTTTGGAGTTTTGAACTCTTAACCAAGTTCTACACGTTGTGATTTGTGGTTGCCATCCTTTGGCGGGTTATTGAGATTTGTGATTTCCTATTTAGGAGTTATGGTTGATGGAAGCCATTATATTGGTTGTTGTGGATGCTGATGATATGAGGCGATTATTTGTGTCTAATTGATGTTGTTGTTGATCTTGCCTCTTTCAAGAAATTTTCATATAATATTTCGGTGATACCTGTGACGACCGCCCATGACCCCCGCACTGAACCTAGAGATAGTGCGCTGTAAAGTGTGCCAGGCAGCCATGGACGATTGTCAGGGTAAATTAAAACAGCATAATCTATCGTATAACTCACAGCGCATTTATAAAATACAATAGAACATATATATAGTGAAGCTTCACAGAATAGAATGTCATCATATCAAACTTCATAATAGTTGAATACAAACATTTGAATAGTCAATACATCAAGCCTCACTACATATCACTCAGAGAATTATACAAGCAGCGGAACATCCAGTACATATAGTAAGAAAATAATATGCAAGCCTCCAGCTCGTCTTCGTCATCAACATCGTTGGAAGCAAGAACAACACCTATCACCTACTACCTAGTCTGCCCGTCCCAAAATGGACGAACGGCCCAAGGCAATAAGAGTTAAAACATAAAGCCTTGAGTCAGACAACAGTCTTAGTGAGCGGTAAATTAACTAACAACATACCAAAAGAGCATAAAGGAAAAAGGAATAGGAATCCAACCCTCCCACTCCACCTCTTTCTACAGTGATAGCCCCCAGAGACACACTAAGCAGAAGCAAACATAGCAAAGCAACCATTTAAAGTAAAGAAATTATCACTCGAATCAAGGGCGATGTTTTCCAAGTACAAACCCCCAAGGCCTAAACCAAGATCAGATAAGCACCCAGAAAACACTGCTCTTGAGACCGAATGACGGTACAACCAAACATCCATGACTCTGGCTATCACTGTTATCATTGCCTCGATACCACCGTTAATTGAATGACCAGCACATTCTTTCAGCCGTCCGTCAAGGGCTAATGGAAACCCCGGTTCTAGACATAACTCCGCACATCGTCGAAACCCTTGCCTAGGACTATCGAATCTGCCCAGAGTACTTGACTACCAATCAGTAGTCTTTAGGGACTATCGAATCTGCCCAGCGTACTCTTGCTTTGAGCATGCTAGAACCTTCAACAACGATGAAATCTCAGCCTTCTAGTCATCCTCCTCGATGACTATTTCCATACTAGCTCAAGCGCCTCTCGAGCAAACCATTATCCTCAAACTCGAACCATTTCACCGAGTTATCAACATGCTTGGAATGATCCCGTCTGGATTAGACCAAGACTATCTCATATCATGCCTCGCTTCATCACATCCTAGCAAAGCCTCATCTTAACATCATCATCATCAAATCTATCCATATGAGCTTCATCATCCGCTACATATGCCACGAGCAGCTTTCCCAATTCAAGAGCCTTTCTCTTAGCTTTTGAATCATCTTCGACCATCTTGTCTAAATCAAATCATCAATCAACTAATCCATAACAATCAATCAAGTCAATCATTAATCCAAGTAATCAAACATTCAAATATGATCTAATAAACAATTATAACAATAATGGCAATCTTGTAAATAAAGAGTCAAAATCTAACGAGTATGAAAACATGAGCAATATCTCTAAAACTTGATGAATGAACTTGCATAGGTTAACTTATAGTAAAATGGATGTCAAATCATCATGAACAATGGATCTATACTTAAGTTTACGGAAATGCACGGAAATCACTACTTTAACACAAAATCAAGCCAACGATCCGATATACTCCTTTGGATCCGTGTGAGAGATAATCACCACTCACCAAATCACCTAAACACCTTAAAAGCAACACACTTTAGATCTGGACAGCGAAGGATCTAACTCGATCTATCACAAATTCGCTTCAAATGATGAAATCTCTCTTCGATGGATGTAGATCTTCAATATAAGCTCTTGGATCTTCGATTTGGATGGAAGGAAGCACAAGATTAAAGTGGAGAAAAGAAGTGAAGAAGTGTAGAACTCGAGCTCTTAAAATAGCAGCACTTCGTCGCTTCAAAATCCGGATCCCAAAAAGTGAGGTAGAACCACCTATTTATAGGCTGATTTCCCTTATGTCGTTCGCTCACAATTAGGTCGTCCACGACCTTAGAAACCCCACGACATAAAATCTTCGACCTAACAACCCAAGCCTATGCGCATCCGCGACCTAACGAAACTCCGACCTACGACCTAACAGATCTGCGCATCCACGACCTAACTATACTCAAGTGTGCGACCTAAAATGTCACGACCTAACACTTAACACTAATGCGCGACCTAACGACTCATCTAAGGTCGCGACCTAACTAAACACGGAAGCTCACGACCTAACTAACTTAGGTAGGATACGACTTACCATCCACGCGACCTAACGACTCAGCCCACCTATCTCCTTAACTCGTCCACGACCTATCTTACTTAGGTCGTTAACTCACTCAACCCCTAGGTCGCTAAACCCCTTAAGCCGATACATTCCTTAGGTCGCTAACTCCTATAGGTCGCTCCAACCTGTAGGTCGCTAACTCTTAGGTCGCCAATTCCTGTAGGTTGCCAACTCTTAGGTCGTTCACTCTCTTAGGTCGCTCCATCCTCTTAAGTCGCTCATCCGACCTAACCTACCCCACGACCTAAGCCACCACACGACTCATCTCCTATATGACCTATCCCTAAATCTTTAGGTCGCCAATCCTATAAGTCGCTCCAACCCTTAAATCGTCTATCCTCCTAAGTCGCCAACTCCTTAAGTCACCAACTCCTATAAGTCGTCTACTCCGACCTAACTACTATACGACCTAAGTCTTACCTCGTCCACGACTTAGACCCTGGACGACTTAACTCTGAACGACTTAGACCCTGGACGACTTAACTCTGAATGACTTAGACTCTGGACGACTTATCAACATTGCGACCTAATGACAACTATTTTACTATGTTTCGATCCGTAAAAATACGGGTCATTACATTCTCTCCCCCTTAGGAATTTCGCCCCCGAAATTCCAAACAAACAAGAGCAATCAGAAACTATTCTGCATGCCTACCATCCATAGCAATCAACAAACCATGCATCCAATTCTAGCTTAGCATGCAGAATTCTAAAACTAGAACAAGTTACAATATCGTGAGATGACACGACACCTTATGGCCATACCTTGAAGAGTTCAGGATGAGCTGCCTTCATCCTCTCTTCCACCTCCCATGTACAGTCGTTATCATCATCACTCTATTGTATCTTGAGCAACTTAACTACCTTTCTCCTAAGCTGTTTCGTGTCGGTTTCCACAACACGAAGCGGCTAACGAGGTCTCTTATCGACTGGATCAACTTCGAAATCTTCACAGCTATCGGCAGAAACTACAGTATTCGAGTCGTGCATATACTTCCGTAGATACGATACATGAAAAACATTGTGCACACTCGACATCTTTTCTGGTAACTCCAATCTATAGGCGAGCTTTCCAATTCGCTCGATGATCGGGAATGGTCCAATAAATCTCAGAGTTAATTTTCCTTTCTTCCCGAATCGAATAACATTCTTCAGTGGAGAAATCTTCACAAAAACCATATCACCTACGTTGAATTCCAAATCCCTACGACGCTTATCGGCATAACTTTTCTGACGGTCTTGGGCTGCCTTCATTCGTTGCCGAATGATCTCTATACAATCCGAAGTCTGTCGAATCATCTCTGGCCCAAGTATCAGCTTTTCTCCTGTTTCTAACCAACATGTCAATGAGTTACACGGTCTTCCATACAATGCTTCATATGGTGTCATACCAATGCTTGACTAGTAACTGTTATTATACGAAAATTCTACCAAATGAAGGTGATCTTCCCATGATCCTCCGAAATCTAAAACACAAGCTCTAAGGAGATCTTCCAAAACTTGGTTGACTCTCTCGGTCTGACCATCTGTTTGGGGGTGATAAGCTGTACTTAAACACAACTCGGTTCCCAAAACCTCCTGGAAGCTCTTCCAAAATCCACTAGTGAACAATGGGTCTCGATCACTCACTATACTCTTCGGAATACCATGGAATCGAACTATCCACTTAACATACAACTCAGCCAACTTTGATGCAATCCTAGTCGATCGAACAGGAATGAATCTTGCACTCTTAGTCAGACGATCTACGATGACCCAAATCCCTTCATTTCCCGTTCTTGTTCTAGGTAGTCCATCGATATTTGCTCCCACTTCCATGTAGGAACTTCTAACGGCTGAAGCAATCCACTTGGCTTCTTCTGTTCGGCTTTTACCAACTGGCAGTTCAAGCACTTGGAAATAAAATTTCCAACATCCTTCTTCATACCTTCCCTGTAATAGGTTCTCTTCATATCCCGATACATCTTGTTTCCACCTGGATGAATTGTCAACTTCGAGTGATGACTTTCCTTCAGCACCTCATTCATCAATTCATCCACATTGGGAACAACTAGTCGTCCTTGCTTCCGAAGCCAACCCTCTCGATCGACCTCGAATCCTTTATCCTTTTCTGGGTCCAATCCAGATTCCAAATCACGGATAACCTTGACAAGCTTATCATCTCGCTTTTGACTCTCGCCAATTCTTTCCACAAGAGTCGGTCTTATTGATAAGTTTGCCAACATCTCAGGTTCCAATTCACATCTGGGTCTGAAGTCAAATCCAGCTAAACACTCGAGATTCTTCCATTCTGAAAACATGGCTCCCAATCCTGCATGTCTTCGACTTAACGCATCTGCCACTACGTTACCCTTTCCCGGAGTATAGGCTATATCAAAATCATATGATGCTAAAAACTCTAGCCATCGTTGCTGCCAAAGATTCAAATCCTTTTGGGAGAAAAGATACTTCAACGATTTATGATCTGTAAACAACTCGAATCGAACTCCCAATAGATAATGTCTCCACATCTTCAGAGAAAATACAATCGCCGCTAACTCCAAATCATGAGTCAGGTAATTCCTTTCATGCGGCTTCAGGTGTCGACTTGCATACGCAACAACTTTATCCTTCTGCATCAGCACTGCTCCAAGTCCAGTACCACATGCGTCGGTGTAAACCACCATCTCATCATTTCCACTAGGAATAGTCAAAACAGGAGCACTTGTCAATTGCTCCTTCAGGATTCCGAAAGCTTGCTCACACTTAGCATCCCATCTGAATACTTGGTTCTTTTTCGTCAATCCTGTCAATGGTGCAGCCACCTTGGAAAAGTCTTTGATAAATCGACGATAATATCCTGCTAATCCAAGAAAACTTCTCACATCCGATGCATTCTTAGGTCTAACCCAATCCTGGATTGCTACCACCTTAGCGGGATCAACCGCTATTCCACTTCCAGAGATAATATGGCCTAAGAACCTCACTTCACTCTTCCAGAAGTGACACTTCGAAAACTTAGCCTTCAGCTGATGTTTCCGTAAGATTTCCAAAACAATACGCAAGTGCGTCTTGTGCTCTTCTTCAGTTCTGGAATAAATCAGAATATCATCCACGAACACTAGCACGAACTTGCTCAACTGATCTCTGAACACTCTATTCATAAGATCCACAAAATATGCTGGCGCATTAGTCAATCCAAACGGCATTACCAGCCACTCAAAGAAACCGGATGGTGTCCGAAAAGCAGTCTTCGCCACACTATCCTTAGCCACTCTCAACTGGTGAAATCCCGTTGCCAAATCCATCCGAGAAAACACCTTAGCTTCGTGAAGCTAATCAAACAAGTCATCTATTCTCGGCAATGGATACTTGTTCTTCTTAGTCACCTTATTCAGCTCACGATAATCCACACACAACCTCAACGATCCATCTGCTTTAGTTGCAAACACAACTGGTGCACCCCATTCGGACACACTACGCCGAATGAATCCTTTCTGTAAAAGGTCATCAACCTGCACCCTCAACTCTTGCTGCTCCCTAGGCGCCATCCGCTTAAGAGGCATCACAACAGGTCTGGCTCCTTCAACTAGATCTATACGAAACTCGATCTCTCTATGCGGCGGTAACCCTTTGACCTCGTCAAAGACATCCTCAAATCCATTAGCGATTGGCACAGATGACAGTCCATCCCGTGGAACAACCAGCGAATACATGAAGCTCATGAAGATGCCCTCTTCATGCTTACATCGTATCACAATCTTTCGCCCCTCCACATTCTCGACTGTCACCTCCAACCTTTCACAATCAACCTTTGCCGCATACTTCCTAAGCCAGTCCATACCCAAAATAATTCTGAACCCCGCAAAGTTCAGAACAAAACAATCACAAACAAAAGAGCAATCATGACTCGATACAATCAGACCACGGCATAACATACACAAACAAGACGAACCCCCAACTGGATTAGTCACAACCAATGGCCTATCAACGATATCCTGTTCTAAACCCAACCGGCCTACAAGTTCATTACAAACAAACGAATGTGACGCCCCAGTATCAAATAACACTCTAACTGGAACACCACATATGGAAAGAGTACCTTGAACCACCACTCTCTTTCCTCTCTCTTCAGCAGTAGGAGCTTTCGAAGATGACGGAACAGCCCCCAAAGCATAAGCTTGCACAATCTGCTTGTCCCTCCTCGGTTCTGGACAATTCCTCTTAACATGCCCCAGCTTGTCACAGTTGTGGCACTTCACTGGCACCTTCGGATTCTTGCAATCCCTGGAGAAATGGCCCTTCTGCTGACAATTGTAGCAGGTCACTACGCCCTTTGGCTTCTTCTGGCCATCCTTACCCTTTTGTTGCTGCTGCTTCCTCTTCTTGTTTCCACCCTGCTGTGGTTTAGATTCTTCCTTGGTCACAGCAACAACAGACCTTTCCTTAGGAAACAGATTCTCGTGCCTGAGAGCTTTCTCTACTAGCTTCTCAAATGAATCGTCCAAATGATCCACCAACTACCTCCCAAGATAACTGTCCAAGCCTGTCACAAACTTCTCATTCTTCTAGTACGAAGATTCAATATACGACCGGGCATACTTGGACAAAGCTTCAAACTCAAAAACATACTCAAGAACTGGTCTTCCACCTTGCTTGAGCTCCACAAACTTCTTAAACAGAACAGACTTCTGAGCCGTGGAAATGAACTTAGCTTTAAATCTGTCTTGGAATTGCTCCCAAGTAATTTCTTCCTCTGGAGTATCAATGGTGATAGAATTCCACCAATCAGAAGCTCTTCCTTGAAGCTGTCTTGATGCTAACTTCCTCTTAGTCGCATCCTCAATTCCCAAATCACTAAAGATCCTTCTACAAGCATCTATCCACCTCTGGACTTCAATGGTTGATTCTGTTCCTAAGAAAACCTTTCCTCCAAGAGCAGTATAATCTTTACACAGCTTAGCAAAATCCACTAGTTTTGGAGTTTGGACTTGAACTCCAACATCTACTGATGGCCCCGGAGCTGGCATCCTTCTCATGATCGAAGTCATCATAGCTTCGAACATAGCAACATAATCAGCAGCCCCCTCAACAGCACGGACTTCCCTAGCAGCTGGTCTCCCTCTTCGACTCATTCCTAATATCTATAAAAAGGAATGATTAACATACCTTGAGAAACAACTGCATAAAGGACTCAAATCTTTCTAAGCTACTATATTATATATAGTAATCATCCATCAAAATACAATTACGTCTCTCATATGTAGTTACGTCAGCGAGCGTTGGGTAAAATCGATTAACCAAAGCTCTGATACCAAATGTGACGACCGCCCATGACCCCCGCACTGAACCTAGAGATAGTGCGCTGTAAAGTGTGCCAGGTAGCCATGGACGATTGTCAGGGTAAATTAAAACAGCATAATCTATCGTATAACTTACAGCGCATGGATAAAATACAATAGAACATATATATAGTGAAGCTTCACAGAATAGAATGTCATCATATCAAACTTCATAATAGTTGAATACAAACATCTGAATAGTCAATACATCAAGCCTCACTACATATCACTCAGAGAATTATACAAGCAGCGGAACATCCAGTACATATAGTAAGAAAATAATATGCAAGCCTCCAGCTCGTCTTCGTCATCAACATCGTTGGAAGGAAGAACAGCACCTGTCACCTGCTACCTAGTCTGCCCGTCCCAAAATGGACGAACATCCCTAGGCAATAAGAGTTAAAACATAAAGCCTTGAGTCAGACAACAGTCTTAGTGAGCGGTAAATTAACTAACAACATACCAAAAGAGCATTAAGGAAAAAGGAATAGGAATCCAACCCTCTCACTCCACCTCTTTCTACAGTAATAGCCCCCAAACACACACTAAGCAGAAGCAAACATAGCAAAGCAACCATTTAAAGTAAAGAAATTATCACTCGAGTCAAGGGCGATGTTTTCCAAGTACAAACCCCCAAGGCCTAAACCAAGATCAGATAAGCACCCAGAAAACACTGCTCTTGAGACCGAATGATGGTACAACCAAACATCGATGACTCTGGCTATCACTGTTATCATTGCCTCGATATCACCGTTAATTGAATGACCGGCACATTCTTTCAGCCGTCCGTCAAGGGCTAATGGAAACCCCGGTTCTAGACATAACTCTGCAAGTCGTCGAAACCCATGCCTAGGACTATCGAATCTGCCCAGAGTACTTGACTACCAATCAGTAGTCTTTAGGGACTATCGAATCTGCCCAGCGTACTCTTGCTTTGAGCATGCTAGAACCTTCAACAACGATGAAATCTCAGCCTTCTAGTCATCCTCCTCGACGACTATTTCCATACTAGCTCAAGCGCCTCTCGAGCAAACCATTATCCTCAAACTCGAACCATTTCACCGAGTTATCAACATGCTTGGAATGATCCCGTCTGGATTAGACCAAGACTATCTCATATCATGCCTCGCTTCATCACATCCTAGCAAAGCCTCATCTTAACATCATCATCATCAAATCTATCCATATGAGCTTCATCATCCGCTACATATGCCACGAGCAGCTTTCACAATTCAAGAGCCTTTCCCTTAGCTTTTGAATCATCTTCGACCATCTTGTCTAAATCAAATCATCAATCAACTAATTCATAACAATCAATCAAGTCAATCATTAATCCAAGTAATCAAACATTCAAACATGATCTAATAAACAATTATAACAATAATGGCAATCTTGTAAATAAAGAGTCGAAATCTAACGAGTATGAAAACATGAGCAATATCTCTACAACTTGATGAATGAACTTGCATAGGTTAACTTATAGTAAAATGGATGTCAAATCATCATGAACAATGGATCTATACTTAAGTTTACGGAAATGCATAGAAATCACCACTTTAACACAAAATCAAGCCAACGATCCGATATACTCCTTTGGATCCATGTGAGAGATAATCACCACTCACCAAATCACCTAAACACCTTAAAAGCAACACACTTCAGATCTGGACAACGAAGGATCTAACTCGATCTATCACAAATTCGCTTCAAACGATGAAATCTCTCTTCGATGGATGTAGATCTTCAATATAAGCTCTTGGATCTTCGATTTGGATGGAAGGAAGCACAAGATTAAAGTGGAGAAAAGAAGTGAAGAAGTGTAGAACTCGAGCTCTCAAAATAGCAGCACTTCGGCACTTCAAAATCCGGATCCCATAAAGTGAGGTAGAACCGCCTATTTATAGGCTGATTTCCCTTAGGTCGTTCGCTCGCAATTAGGTCGTCCACGACCTAAGAAACCCCACGACATAAAATCTTCGACCTAACAACCCAAGCCTATGCGCATCCGCGACCTAACGAAACTCCGACCTACGACCTAACAGATCTGTGCATCCATGACCTAACTATACTCAAGTGTGCAACCTAAAATGTCACGACCTAACACTTAACACTAATGCGCGACCTAACGACTCATCTAAGGTCGCGACCTAACTAAACACGGAAGCTCACGACCTAACTAACTTAGGTAGGATACGACTTACCATCCACGCGACCTAACGACTCAACCCACTTATCTCCTTAACTCGTCCACGACCTATCTTACTTAGGTCGTTAACTCACTCAACCCCTAGGTCGCTAAACCCCTTAAGCCGCTACATTCCTTAGGTCGCTAACTCCTATAGGTCGCTCCAACCTGTAGGTCGCTAACTCTTAGGTCGCCAATTCCTGTAGGTTGCCAACTCTTAGGTCGTTAACTCTCTTAGGTCGCTCCATCCTCTTAAGTCGCTCATCCGACCTAACCTACCCCACGACCTAATCCACCACACGACTCATCTCCTATACGACCTATCCCAAAATCTTTAGGTCGCCAATACTATAAGTCGCTCCAACCCTTAAGTCGTCTATCCCCCTAAGTCGCCAACTCCTTAAGTCGCCAACTCCTATAAGTCATCTACTCCGACCTAACTACTATACGACCTAAGTCTTACCTCGTCGACGACTTAGACCCTGGACGACTTAACTCTGAACGACTTAGACCCTGGATGACTTAACTCTGAACGACTTAGACTCTAGACGACTTATCAACATTGCGACCTAATGACAACTGTTTTACTATGTTTCGATCCGTAAAAATACGGGTCGTTACAATACCTATACTTCATCTATCTTGTGCTAATTAGTTTATTTAACCTAGACTGACCCATGTATTTTATATACTCGGGTCAGACCGAGTTGTTTCAGGTTAGACACCTACTATTGATTACCGCTATGCTGCTTCCGCTATGGATTTTTTTGCTTTCTTTTGGATGCTAGTCATCTTTTGTGTAGCCTTGTAGTTATTTTGTGTACTCTAATATGTACATATTCTTTTGACTCGATGTATATATCGTGGTCTATGTACCACCACTGGTGTATCACTATGTAGTGTACTATGATGTATTTGTATATATATGTGTGACTACTGTCCTTTGATCTGTTGTATTTGTTGTTGTTATATTTTGTTCTGATAGATCCATTAGCCACCGTAGATTTGTGTTAAACATTTATTGAGTATGTCGATGCACTTGAGAAAGGTAAAAGAGAAAGAAAAAATTAGACCACCCAATCGACGTATTCAATACTTGTTTAAGACAAATCTTACGGATGGTCGGTCCTAACCAGCCCTATTCTCTACATTAACAGACAGTATCACTCAGTAATGCTCTTTGTTAATATGGGTCTCGGGGTAGGGTGTCACATGATGTATGCTTCAGACCCAGTACGGTTGTTGATCGCAACCGAGGAATGATTATATTTGGTACTATCCAGGAGGGTTAGGCCGGTTATGTGTTGGTAGAGACTACAAGGTTTGTAACCTCGGTACATTTTCTCTAGAGGTGTACTATGATAGGCGGTACCCAGTAGCCTTGCCATTGTTGGAATCCAATTTCCAATACGTGCCTTACAGACTTAGTTGTGCCAAATGCTGGAATGTGAGATGTAAGCATTTCAGAAATATTATATATTTATTTTCAAATTTAGACATTAATAATAATCTTTGATTTAAGTATAAATGTTTTGGTTATCATAAGGTAAAAACCCGTCCGTGTTTATGTGCTGTGAGGTCTTATGAGATACCTTTTTTCCTAAAAGTATATGTTTTGAGTTTACTCACACCACACCTATGTCTGACCCAGAGTTTTCCTTTCATTCCCTTAAACTCTTGGGTACTCTAAATTTTGAGTAGCCAAGTAGTCCAGGTTCTTACAGATGCATTTTTAAGGGGCATGGAGCAGGAGGCTTCACTGTTATATATTATTTCCACTATTGTTTATATATAGTTATGTATCAGTAGGGGCAGGTAGTTATAACCATCCCTAACTGAAGTTAGTACTTATTGTAAATCTGATGTTTCATTTTGGGAGTGACTGTATGTGTTATCTTATGTTCTATTATATATTATTTCCATGCATTATGAGATTCTATATTTCTTTATTCTTGTCTTTTCTTTTCTTTTACCCAACGACCTGCATTCCGGACGCCTAGATGATCGGCACACGAATACCATAGATGTATTAAGTGTCATCTTTAGGAGTAAGAAAGGCAGATCGTTACAATAACACACTTCTGTCTTCCTTTCAACATATAGTCTGACACTAGAAACATCATACATCACCTATCAAAGAGAAAGTTGTCATCAGATTCCTATACGATTTACCCGACCCTAGGTTAAATGGTCTAAAACTTCATTTGTTATGCTCTTGAGATACTTGTTGCTGGAACATGATTACTTATCAATATGGCACCAATATCCAATAAATTTGGATTTTATGCTAGGTCTTTTTGCAAATTAAACTTTTGTAAATAAAATAAATTCAAGAACTTTATTCTTGCTTATGTATGTTATTCAATATTGTATTTCTTTTAATAATAAATATACCATTTTCTTGTAGTGACTATTATTATTTATACTATTGTATGAACTTATTTAATTTTTATAAAACTTGGTTTATTTTTGTAAAACCAGATTAATTTTTAGAAATTTAGTTAGCCTATTTAATTTTTTTATTAAACTTTGCAAATTCTTTATAAATTTTGTAAATTTATTTAATTTTTTATCAAACATAGTTAATTTTAATAAACTTATTTAATTATTATAGAACACGGTTAATTTTTATAAATCTTAGCTGAATTTTACAAACTTAGTTAATTTAGTCAAATGTTCATAAAACTTTGTTAACATTTATAAAAATTAATTAAATTCTATTAATTTGGTTATTTTAACAAACTTAGTTATTTATTTAAAACTAATTAATTTTTATAAACTTGGTCAATTTTATAAAGTTATTTTTTTAATAAAACTTGCTTAACTTTTAAAAAATATCGCACCATTATCCTATATATTTGGTTTTAATGCCAAGTGTTTCTGCAAATTAAACTTTTTTGAATAAAATAAGTTCAAGATATAAGTTCTTGCTTATGTATGTTCTTCGAGTATTGTATTTGTTTCAACAATAAATATATTATTTTCTTGCACTACAAGAAAATGGTACATTAATAGCAAGAGGAGATTGCATTGTAACGTGACTTGCTATTGTTAAATATTTATTGCTTCTTTGGGTTGAACAATGACTCACTAATCACGCCGTTGATTAAAAGAGAATGTTGCAAGATAAATTTTCACTCTCCCGCTCCCGTATTCAATTGTTCACCGCAAATTATCTTTTCACGCTTCACTTCCAAAAGCCTAAACCAATCCTTCACTTTTAAATCCCTAAATTTGAGTTTCCCAACTTCGCTTCCTAATCTTTGCTGCTTAGTGCTCCTCCGATTCCTCAACTTCGCCGTTCAACTTCGCTTCCTTATCTTTGCTGCTTGGTGCTCCTTCGATTCCTCAACTTTGTAGTTGCTCCGATCCCTCAACTTCGCCAAGCAATACTGTGGTTCAATTCCTCAACTACCATGAACATAGTAATGAGAGATGAGAATCTGAAGGACAAACAGTAGGTAAAACAAAATATAATACAACAAAAATAGGCCTCTCACTCTCAGTTTCATAAGATTTTCACGTGCTCCTCAATCTATGCTCTATTTTGTTCTTCATGTAATTGTAATACGGTGGCTTGATTTAACCTTTTTTGCTTTAATTTTGGACATATTAACTTGGCTGGAAGAAATTGGTAGGTTGATGGTTGAGATTGTAATTTACTGGTATTGTGATACAATCCAAGTAAATGTGAATATTGTATTTTTGTTGGGAGATACAGTTGTTAAGAATGCTGTACTGCTCCAATGTTTAAGAGAAATGAATGTTTCGGAGCTAGCTAGCTACGGAGATACAGTTTTTATTAAAGTTTTTATTGACGAGTTACTAGGAAGATGACATTTGAGATAGTGGTGTTGGACAGCGATGTTGGATAAAGACATTTGAGAACGATATTTGAAAATTTTGAGGTTTTCTTAAAGACCTTGAAATGCTAAATTCATCTTGGACCATCACTTTATTAGTTTACTAGAATAGGATTCACCTATAAATTTGGACAATTAATTTTAGTCGTACACTAAAAAAGGACACATTATACTCATTGAACTATTATTATGATCAGTGTGTATAAAATGTTGGACTGTTAAGAAATTAAAAATATGTTAGAAGTGGGAGCTCACTCTTTAACGAAAACTTGAAAAATACGTTGAATTTTTTTAAGTTATTTAGGTAATATATGGCATTATATTGATAGTTTTAGCTACATGGACCAGTGATTTATGTTAGCAACTTATCTTCTAGCTTAAAGGAAGTTGACCTAAATTTATCTTTTAAAAAGTAAATCCCCAAGGGTATATCGCTAACAAAATCAGCTATTAAATTTGAGTGATATTTAATGGTAAGCGACAAGGCGGATTTTTGCAAGTGTATTTATTTTGATAAAGTTTTTTGCTAACTACATTTTCCTTCAATAGGTTTTATTTGTTGGTACTGATGTTGATAAAGTTGAATAAAAGCTTTTAGTACTGCCTGTATACCATGTCAATATGAAAACAATTAAGGATGGTCTTGGTTTTTTATTTTTTCAGATTCAAAATAATTTCCACTGTACCATATCAAGATCCTATTTCTCTCTACATCCAATACACCGGACTATTGTTCATCAGTTTTCTATGTCCAAGCTCTTGATATATTCTTTTGGAATCAGAAGCAACTGAACAAGAACATCAGTCCCTCAAATGATACATACTCAAGTTTATTACTTGTGTTTACAGTACCACTTCAGTTCATATAAATATGAAATGCCTTTTTTGCACTTCAACATCCTTTTTGATAATTTCTTTACCTGACATTGCCAAAATTAAAACTTGTATTATTATTTGTCGATTATAACTTTATTAACACGGGTAGGACATGGTACATACCTGCAAATATTTCTGTTTCCCTGCTACCACATTTAGTGTTTTCAAAATAAAATCTCTTCAATATCTAAAAATATGTATGTACTCAAGTTTATATATCTATGTGCATTTTGCTTTGCTGCTATATATAGCCTGAGCACCTTATTTGGTATTGTAGTGCATTTTTGTTAGTTTGTTATGTGGTCTCATATAGTTCCAATCCTTTTCTTTTATATGTAGTAAATGAGTAAAAGGAAGAGGGCTGCTAAAAATTGGCTACTATTTCACAGAAGTATTTTTTGAGTTTGTAACTAGTATGTGTGTGTGTGTATTTACACACTTGGTTATCATTTTTTATCAGTTGTTTAAATAAGGTATTTTACACTCTTAATTGTTCATCCAAAAAGAGCACATGCATTGACACACAAATATTGACTTCTTAATTAACAATCATTTAACAAACGAAGTAAAACAAAGATATCTTTAATAGCTTTATACAATTTACTGGCAGAGAATATGAAATGCCTTTACCTCTTTATAACAAACCAAATTCATGATGTTATTCAATTAAATATGCGTTAAATTCGTAGTGGTATTCCCACCCTAACTTGAATAACAATATATAATTTACATCCACATTTTTTACATCAAAATTGCAGTGCATTGAAATGAGTGAATGTATCCCTAAAATCCCTTTCTATTATAATACTGCTTATCTTATACTTTTATACAAGATTTTCATGCCCCTGTCTGAATATATGTATGTGCAAAACTATTGGATAATGACAACTCTATCATAGTCTGGTAACATTTTTTGAGGGAATGGGTAAAATTAATGTTTGTATTTAGAAGAATAACTGGTTCCTCTATCACTTAATTTGGTATGATATCAAAAAATGTTTCCTTTTCTTTTACCTTAGGTTTGTATATAGAATAAAAATGTAATTTGAATAGCAAATAGTCTCCTTTTTGCCAGTCCATAACATTATATGTTGTATAGAATTAATTATTGAACTAAAATTACTGCATTGTTTTTCTTTTCTCCTTTTTAAAGGTAGTGCAAAAATGTAGCAACAATCATTTTCTCTCAAATGCATGGACATGTGAAATTGTCTACATCATTCATTTGCTATGTCTAAAGGTAGACTCCTTGATTAGCTGTTATTTAATTGATCGTGCTGTTATGACCTTAAACATATGTATGCTTTCATACAACTAGGTGTTGGTGGCCATTTTTGCCGCCAACATCAATACTTATAAGTTATAATGAAATGTTTGCGTATTTCTAATGCAATCAATATACTTGCTTTCAGACCCTATATTTATGCAGGGATGGGTAGATATAAGACCTTTTTTCCTGATGACTTGCAAGCTTGAAATGTATAAAGTGTCAGTTTTAAAAAGATTATCGCATAAGTCTGATATCTAAAGCATAATCCCTTAAGTAAACATAAGTTTGCATCATTGGTCTTAGTAATCCTTAGTTTACCATAGACGATAAAAGAATCATAAGTGGGAAAAAGTTAATGGTACTTGCAGTGTGATGCAATATGTAACTCTATATACCAATTATACTATTTGATTTATAGGTCCTGATTTTCTTTAGTTACCTTAATATGTTTTTAAGAGTTCAAATATTATTTAGACTTACCTTATGCTTGATGGATTACCCATAATGCTAGATTCCATCGATTTACTTTTCACGGTGTATAGAAATAATGTTAATATGCAAAAGGTAAGATAATGAAGTCTAATAAAACCCAAAAAATTGATAGCATTAAGTCATATTGATTTGTTTTACATACTATTGCCTATTTACAGTTTGTGAAGAGTTGAGTGGACAATTATTACCACTAAACATTAGGTGAATATTTCAACATAATATATAGATTAAATTCGTGATATGTAACCATTTTCTTGGAACAATCAGGTTATTCAGATAAGCAAATTGTTGGAAGTAGTTTTCCCGACAACAGAAGAATCCACAGGTGTCGTGATATGTACTTATACATACTTGTATATATTGACTAACATATGTATGTTTGTGTTTCTTCTTCATAGGTGTTGTATGATGCTTTTGAGGTTGATACATGATGTCGCACTCTTTCTCCTTTAAATCGGTCATGCTTATTGACGGTCATTAAAATATTTTTAGTATGTATCGTTTTGGTACGCTACACTCAATTTGTGTACTTATGTTTCATTTTTATCACAAATATTTATGTTTAATTCTTCATGTATGAAATATTATGGATATATATATATATATATTGTGATTTGGCTTATGACTCAATTTGTGTACTTATGTTAATGTGATGAATATGGTTTTTTGAGTTATAATATATAAGTAGAATTGAAAATTGTAAGCTTTGAATGTTATGGAAGCAAAAAATGTGCAATAGAATTTTTTTATAGCGTTCTAACTATGCAATAAAAAGAAAAATTGTTCAGCTTTGTTATACTATAGCATCATGCTAGTGCTATACAAAATATTTTGCAAAGAGTAAATAGTTTTAATAGCAATAAGATGGTGCTATGATAGATAGTAATGAATTTTCTATAGCATTTCAATGTGTCATAAAAGGTTGACACGATGATTCCATAGCGCGTTCAAATGCTATAATAATATAGCATGTCGACATATTTGTAGCAACTAAAATGCGTCATAAAAAGTTCTATAGCACGTTTCATAATGCTATAGAAAAGCAGTTGCACCAATATGGCCTATTTTAGATGACAAGAAAAATACGTTTTCCATTGCAAGTATGACACGCTATAGTATCTACCAGACTTTTTACAACATGTTGATCTATGGCGATATAGAATCGCTATAGAATGTTTTTATAGCGGTTTTTACACGCTATAAAAAGTCCTTTTTGTTGTAGTGTTGTAGTGAATATTATTATTTATATTCTTAATTTTTATGAACTTATTTAACTTTTATAAAACTTAGTTTATTTTCATAAAACTCGATTAATTTTTAGAAATTTAGTTAAGTTAATTTATTTTTACAAAACCTGGTTAATGTTTAGAAACTTAGTTAACTTAGCTAAATATTTGTGAAACTTAGTAAATTCTTTAGAAACTTAGCTAAATATTTGTAAAACTTAGTTAAATTTTATAAACTTAGTTAATTTAGTCAAATATTTATAAAACTTGGTTAACATTTATAATTTTTAGCTAAAAATTATTAACCTTTATTTTTTGAAAGCTTAATTATTTTTTATTAACTTAGTTATTTTTATAGACTTATTTATATTCTATGTAACTTAGTTAACTTTTACAAAAATTCATTAATTTTTATAAATTAATTAATTTTGATAAAACTTAGTTAAATATTTATATACTTCAAACTTTTATAAAATTTATTTAATTTTTGTAAAATTTTGTTAATATTTAGAAACTAATTTAATTTTTATAAAACTTGGTTAACTTAGTTAAATTTTTAGATAAATTGGCTAATTTTATAAGTTTAGTTAATTTTTATAAACTTTTAATCGACTTAGTTAAATTTGTATAAAATTTAATTATTTTTTATAAACGTAGTTATTTCTTTATAAAACTTAGTTAACTTAGTGAAAACTTAAAAGTTTGTAAAACTTGGTTATTTTTTATAAATATGTTTGCTTTTTATAAATGTGTTTGATTTTATTAAAACTTGCTTAACATTGTTATTTTTTGTAAAATTTACTTAACTTTGGTAAACTCAGTTTATTTTTGTAAAAATTCAACTTAGTTAAATTTCTATGAAATTTAGTTAACTTTTATAAACTTGTCAAATTTCTTAAAATTCAAGCAGCACCTCCTTTATCCAATTAGTGCTTTCTCGTAGACCCAAATCAATATATATATATATATTTACACAAATCAAATTCATATCGTATATAAATAAATATACTCCATGATAGCATACACATTTAAATGCATGAAATAATACATTTTATTAGCAATTTTAGCTAACTATCATCCATAGAGCAAAACAAAGTTTTGTGTATCTATATAGCAAAGAAAAGAGTTATCACGACCTGCATTTTAAGTAGCGGAGGATCGTAAAATAATTCTATTTTATTCACATGAGGTTATATGACTCAATCTTTGGAAAGTGACTCTTAGGAGCATTTTCCACATTTGTAATTTTTGCCGAGTTTCTACATGACCATTTTGACCCTAAGAATCTTATTTGGACTATAAATTTTGATAAAAGTTGAATTAGGATCTCAAACTACTTCCATTGCTTCAGGATGATGGTTTCTCCTTCCGTAGAGTGGTCATAACAATAAACGGACATACCGTTTGAAAGTTATAGCTGTTTTAAGTTTTGGCTACCGCTAGCCTGCATTAGTGAGTAATTAACTAAGCCCATGCTTAGGTCCACTAACCCATCTTGAAAATTATGCTAAGGGGAGGCTGTTGGAACTGATCTAAGTTGTTAATGATAATATTCGCTGACACCCAAAAGTTCGTACAAGGTGGTGTATTTAAGAAATTTCCTAGAATGCCCCTTGGACTTGTGGTGAATCACGAATTCGTTTGAATTTGAATTCAATAATTCAAAAAGAATAAAATAGACAAAAATGAATGAATCATCTTCTTTATTCAAATATAAATTTGTTACAAGAGAAGTAATAAAAGAGGGAAAGAAGTTCAAGGCCCCTTCTTATAAGCGTGTACACCCATATATAGTGTTTGGGAGGAGGTTGGCTTGCCTAAGTGGGCGATGTGGGACTTTTAGTACTATGTATCATGTAGTGAAATGTGAATACCTTATAGCTTTATGAAGGAAAATGCACCAATCCCTCTTGAATTGGCCTTTGTAAACAATCTCCTCCTTCTTCCTTTACAAGATCTTTGTCATCTCCAATCGTGGTCGTTGTGTGAAGTCGATAATCATGAAATATGGCTTTGATTTATAGATTCGGCATGTGGCCTTCTTATCATGTTGACAAAGTGCAATGTCGATGTTGGAAAAGTGCAATGTCGTTGCACTATGGCTTCGATGAAGATTGTCCCATTTGCTTTAGTAGCCTTTCACATGGATGTTGTGCTACTTCGATGATCATGCTCTATCTATGAAACTCGGCAATGTTTAATGGCTTTGGCAATAGCTTCGACGACTTTGATGTAATAATATGCTTGGTTTGTGACGCAGCGGATTAAACAAAACAATCTTCAATCGGTGAAAGTAGCAATCGATGGATTGATGAATACTGAAATGCCCGAATTCGTTGATCCGAAGATATCGAATTCTAGCTATCCCGAACTCGTAGATCGCGCACGATACCGGGTTCAAAGATCTTCAATTCTTCAAGCGTTGATCAAGCGCACTTGATTCCGCGAATCGGCTTCTGCAATCGTTGAATCGAGCGCACTCGATTAACCGAAAGAGGAGATAGGAGATTACACTCAACTACCAATTGGAATGAAAGCACAAAGCTAACAAAAGAGAATTTTATTCAAAAATTAACAACCTTCAAAATGTACAACGCACGCCTATTTATAGCATCTTACAACACACGCCACAAATTTGTACAACACTTAGGTCGTGAACGACCTACGACCTATAATGGAGCGACCTAAAAAGTACACGACTTAATCAAAGCATACGACATACAACAAATGACCTAAAATATTACAACATAAGGAAAATACAACACATCATGTTACATCACTTAAGTCGTTTCCGACCTATAACCTTCGACCTACGACTTAACAGGCCCAACAACTCAACAGCAGCGACATATCTTTCTTCGCGACTTAACTCTGGAGCGAGCGACCTAAAATGAACGGCATCTGTCTTGAGCGACCTAAGAATGAACGGCATCCCTTCATTTGCGACCTAAAGAAGCTGCTTCCGAAAGAACTTCGCGACCTAAGTCTTCGCGACTTAAAATGTGCGACTTATCTCTCCAGTTCACCCAGCGACCTATCTTAAGTCGTGACTGTTTCCTGCGACCTATCATAGGTCGTGTCTTGTTAGGTCGTAACACCCTGTTAGCTCGTTCCAGCGACCTATTTCTTGTCTCGTTAGGTCATATACAAGTTAACTCGGTAAGTCGTTCCAACGACCTATCTTCCAACTCTTTAGGTCGTACACGACCTAAAAACATGTTAGGTCGTTTGTGATATCCCGGAAATTTGGCAATATCAATTTAATAATCTTTATTAATAATTAAATTGATTAGTTGATTTATTTTATAAATTGACAAGTTTAATTCATTTTAAAAGGTTAATAATATTTTAAATTGGCAATATTTATTATTATCTTTTCTAATAATTTAAAATTGGTAAGATTTATCTTTTAAAACTTATATAAATGTTTTCTATTTATAATGAATATATATATATTGTTATTTGAAGTTATGTATTAAAATTTCAATATGATAATTATCAAAACTAATGTTAAAAAAATATTTTCCATTTAGAATATATTTGTATATATTGAAATGGAAAGAATATTGGATTTGAATTTAATAAAGTATTTTCAAACTTTAATATATATATAATTTGTATTTTGGAAATTTGTAATTTGACTTAGTACTTTTGGAAATGATAATTGAGATTTAAATAACAAGTGTAATTTCTTATTTATTAAAAATATATATGTAAGCTTAAGTTTAAATAAGGTTTAAATTAAGAAGTTTATTTGTTTTAATAATCTTTTCTCTTTTAATATTCAAATATAAGTCAAAATGGTTTTGTAAAAATATATAGAGAGTTAAACTCAATTTCTCAAGCATATATAAATATGTTATATTTAATTGATATAAGTATAAGTTAATTTAAATATTTGTTTCTCACCATTGTATATTTATTAAAATCTAAAAGCTTATTTATAAAAGATAAATACATTTTTATATACATGTAAATATTTTATAAATACATAGGTATAGCTTAAGTCAATTAATTAAAATAAGAATGTACACTTGTAAGTTTTTAAAGGTAGTTTAAAGACATTTGTAAAGATGTAAGCCTATGTGTAAGCAAATTAACACTTAAAGAAGACAAGTGGCTATTTTCTTTGGTAATTAAAGTTTTAAAGTTTTAAATATAGAAGAAAGATCTGCAATTTATTTTCTTCAGCTCTAAAAACTATCTTCACTTCTTTCTCTACCAAAATAATTCGAATCTAAAGATAAAGTAAAAAGTATGGAAATCAAATGATAAGAAAATGAAGAACTGGAAATTTAAATTGAAAGCAAAGCAAAGCAAAATCTGGAAATTTCAAATGAAACAAGAAGAGAAGTCTGGAAATTCAAATGCAAAGAAAAAGGTGATCAAAGGCAAATTCAGTAGCAGTTCCAAATAAATCAACAAACAACTAAATACAAGAATCAAATTGCAAGTTTATAATTCAACAAAGCAAAAAGAAATCAAATTCAAAAATCTGGAAAAAGCCTGGAAACCAAAACTGTTCTCTGTCTCTGTTCTCTGCATTATTGCCTGGTGAGTAAACCTAACTTTAAAAACAGTTTTAAAATCTGTTACTATGTCTTGATATGTTGATAAATGTTACAGTAATATGACATGCAAATGCTTACTTGAATATTTGATGTGAATGGATGATTATATAAGAGTTTGTTATATTTGTGCATATTGGTGTTTATGCTTCTCTGTTATTTTTCCTGTGAATAAACTTAAATCATAAATCAGTTTTAAATTTGATGTATATGTAGTGTTTGAGATGAATCTCGTGATGCATATTTAAAATTATGTATGCATGCTTGTTAAAATCTGAATACATGTCTATATGAATGTATATATTGGTATGCATGATGGTGAGCAGCTCTGTTTATTTTCTAACAGACTCAATATTGAACAAACTAAAATTCTCTTCATATAATCTTTGTTAAACTGAAGTATTCAAACAAATGTTGTTTGTTTGAACATAATTAAGTTTTTAAAAATTTTTAATTATATAAATTAAGTTTGAAATTTTCTGGAAAATAAGAAATAACAGTGGAAACTTAGGAATGGGTTGAAATCAAACTTAATAATTTATTAATTCAAGTATATAACCTGAATTCCCTTTGCAAACTAGGATTTTTAAAATCAAAATCTCGATTTTTAGTTGGGTATTGATGGCACAGTTCGAAGATGATCAGAATATGGTTTTTGAGCTTTTTCTGGTGACCATCGAATCTTTTGTAGTCGGGTTTTCTGTTGAAGCTAGCTGGGTGATCGGAGATGGTGGTAAAAATGGTTAGGGTTTTTATCGATCACCGTGGCGACGAGGAAGGGTCGAACTAGGGTTTAGGATGGTTTGAAGTCGAGGCCGGGTTTTGGGTTACTGCTACGTCGTCAGAGCATCGAGGTGGACGGGACCTTGGAAAAACGCGGCGTAGGATGTGACGAGGCTTCGGTCAGAGGCGCGAGGTGGCTGGTGGTCAGAGGCGATGGCTGGTGGTTGGTTTTTGGTAGCCGGTTGATTCCTGTTTTGGGTCAAATGGTTCGATTGGGCTTGGATGGCGAATTCATGGTGATTAGTGTTCTAATGGGGCAATACAGTCGTAGGTGACTGGACGAAGGTCGCCGTGATGATCGACGTTGATCGGAGTTGATGTGCAGGTGCACACGTGCACGTTGGGTTCGTTCAGAATGGACTGTGTTTGTTTTTGGGGAAGACGAGAAGAAGCTCGGAGTCACTCTCGAGTTTTTGTGAGGGGGACTCGAAGTAGGGGAGGGTTGAGAGGAACGCGGGTTAGCTACCGGGTAGGTATCGTGTTCGACTCGAAGCAGTTTTAAGCCAGGTTTTATAAGTTTTAAAACAAAGTTAAATGAAATTTTAAAGATTTTATTTTGAAACTAGATTTTTACTACCACTTGATAATATTTTAAAAAAAAACATTCAAAAGTAAGTTTTGATTTGTAACTTTTAATTTATCAAGTTGAATAAGTATATTAAAACTTAATTAATGATTTAATTAAGTAAAGTTATCTTTAAAAATAAAATGTTTTTAAATAATAATTAAGGCATTAAAAAGATAAGATAATTATGGTTTATCTTAAGATGGATATTTAAAGGATGTTAGTTAATTAAGAAATTTAAGTGTAATTAATTAACTTAATTAATTAAGCTTAAAGGGTTAATTAAGTAATTAATTAAGAGAAATTAATTAATTTAACTAACTAATGATTAAGGATTAATTTATTTATAATTGAGGGTTATAAATAATTAATTAAAGGTAATTAATTGTAATTAAGGATTTTTAAATTTAGAAATTAAGATTGATTAATTAAGTAATTAGTGACTAATTAATTAAGTAATTAAAGATAAATTAATTTGTAATTAAGGATTAATTAATTTGTTATTAAGTTTTATTAATTGATAATTGAGGGTTATTAATTAATAATTAAAAGAATAATTAATCTGTAATTAAAGATTAATTAATTTGTTTAAAGAGTAATTAAGGAATGAATTACTCAACTGTAAATAATAAATGAATGTGATTAATTTAAGTTAATTAATTTGTAAATTAATTAGAGATAATCACTTGATAAAAGATTAAGTATGAATTCTTAATAAGATTGATAAGCGTAATTACTTATTAAAGTAATTAATGTATAATTACAAGATGTAATTAATTAAGAGAATTACTTAATGGAAAGTAATTGAAGTATAATTACTTTATAAAAGTAATTAAGGATTAATTATTTGGTATAATTAATTAAAGGATTAATATAATTAATTAAGAAGTTAATTAATTAAGGTAAGTAATTACAGGATGATAATTACTGTTTATGATTAATTAAGGTGGATTAATAAAAGTGATTAATTAAAGTTTAATTAATTAATGTAATTAATTAAGGGTCAATGTAATTAATTATAATTAATTAATTAATGGAAGTAATTAATTAAGGATCATTAATTAATGTAATTAATGAGAGTAATTAAAGGTTAATTACTCTTAATGGTTAAGAATGATTAATTTGTGAAATTAATTAAAGAATAATTACTTTATGTAATTAATGAATAATTAATCAAGGATGATTAATAGTTAATGAGTAGTTAATTAAAGGTTTGTAATTAATTAATGATTGATTAAGCAAGGTTAGATAATTAATTCTTAAGTAATTAATTTAATTTAAGATAATTAAATTAATTATAACATAGGGTTAATAATTGTTGCTTATGGATGATAGTTGTGTAGAATATCTGAATTGGATGATATCTATTGGATGATATGCTGTGATATTCTGTGATATGATATTGGATATATCTGTGATAAATGTGTGATATTTATCTGTGTTAAATGCTGTGTGAATTCAAGTATTGAATTGAATTGTTTAAACCTTTAAACAACTTGGCCTTTAAGATACGTTTGGATTTCGATGAGACCGGGATCGGGTTTCCGTATACCGGAATTCCAGGTCTGGAGACCCGAATACCACATCGATCCAAATTAACGATGGGTCGTGAATCTCAAGTGAAGATGAAGATTTAGAGTGCAAGGGTTATTGTCGTTAACTCTGAGGGTGATTCCAAAACGAGTGTAACGAGATAATGCCTTTGGTTTCGTTCGAACCCGGAACGAACTTGTATGGATTGAATGCTTTCAGCACATCGTCAGGCGGACGATGAGCATTCTAAGTGGTATGTTCTGATTAAAGGTAATCGTAACCTCAAGCCTCATCAACCGGGAATGGCTAAAACACGGGAGGTGCAGCAAGGCTTCGTGGGTAGCACCCACTGAGAGCAAGATAGATCCCTGTCTAGAGGTCTCTTTTCTTTTATTTGGCTTAGTGTGTGGTTGGTCGCGCCAACTACGGGGTTATCTTGTTCGGAATTATCCAGTAAGGGATGGTTCCGGCTTTGTGTTGCAGGGGAGCGGGCGTACTCCTCGGTACGGTGATCTAGGCCACGTACTGTGACGGGCGGTACCCCAGTAGCCCTGCCATTGTATGGAATCCAAACTCCAATAAGTGCCGTACGTATTAGTTGTGCCCAACTATGTTGGAATGTGAGATGTAAGCATTTCAGCTATTTCTGTATTTTACTTGAAAACCTTAGACCCTATTATAATATAACTGGATTTCCTATCAAATGTTTTGGTTAGCGTAAGGTAAAAACTTTCCATGTTTATGTGTGGGAAGTCTTACGTGATACCTTTGTTTTCAAAAGGTTTTGAAGTTAAACAATTTTAACCCGTTTACTCACACCAGACCCATGTCTGACCCAAGTGTTTATTTCTGTTTTATAAACTCTTGGGTACTCAAATTTTTACGAGTAGCCAAGGGATTCAGGTTAGCTTTGACGAATTCTGGAGGAGATTTGGAGCAGGAGGCTTCACCGTGTAGATATATGATGATTCCGCTGTGTATATGTTGTGTCTGTATCTGTGATACTTGAGTTGTATGAATTAGACAGATGTTTATAACTGTCTAATATGTGTTGTATAAGTTGTGTAACTCTGATGTATATGATACTATGTAATATTTTATATGATATATTATATTTCATTCGTTCCGCTGTGAGTTTCTGATGTTGTTGTTCTTTCTTCTTTTCTTTCTTTTCTTCTTCTATCCCTTTCTTTCTTAATTCACGATACGTCTTTCTGGGCATAGAAAGCCGGGTCGTGACAGTTGGTATCAGAGCAGTAGGTTGAGTGAATACCTAGGCTCTGAAGTGGTGTCTATCTTGAGAGCGCGTAATTGTTAGTTATATAAAAATGGTTTTATATTGTGTTAATTGATCGGTTGAGTGGTATATGGATTCTGGTCAATACGAGTAGCTAACGTTATTGATAGGGATCTCTAAACACTTGGACCAGGCCAACAGACACAATATTGTTTTAAAAAGGTAGATGAAATAATTTTACCCAGATATAATTTCTATATAAAAAAGTATCATTTTAAATGTATATGGTATTTGTAATGATTGGTTGAGATGATAATAATTTATCATCTAAGATTAGGAGTCTGAGTGTTGAGGTTGGAAGTGTATCTGTCGAGACTGTAGACCTAATACCGTCTCGAGTGAACTTTGCAATTGTAAGGATTTCACAATCTCTGAAGAAAATCCTGTTAAGGTTCGGAGTTTACCTTAGGAGTTGGATGAGTAGAGTTGGATCTGTCAGTTAGGCAGAAGTGAGTGATGGTATCTTGATACCTCAGGTAATAGTAGCTGTGTGATGAGATGCAGTGACTATGGATGTTCCCAAAGATGTTTTCTTTGGAACAAGTTTAAGGAAGTGTGTATATTTCGGTATTGTGGCTGAGTTCAACATGGTGTTTGTGTTGGTTTGGGTCCGAGTTTCTCGAAGAGCTTTGGTTAGGAAATCTTTGGCATCTGTGGCAGCAGTGCAGCTCGGAGTGTTCTGTATTGGCAGGAAGTTTTCTGGCTGAGTAGTTTTCTAAAGGTGAAGTTCAGAAGAAGCAGAGTGGATCCATTTCTTCGATAGATAGGATAGATAAGTGTAAGCTGTTCTGATTGGTAAAGAGAAAACAGTTTCTTTGCATGTTGACTGGGTTGATCGCAAAAGTGACTTGCGATAGTTTGAGTATTCTCTTGAGTTATTTGAGATTTTCTGGGATGAGTTGTCCAGTCTGTGCTCGTGTTCTTCATCAGCATTTTCATTCTGTTCCAGATCAGAGTGGTGCAGCGGAAGCAGTTTGAGAGTGCATCTCTGGATAAGAGAAGTTAGTTCGGTCTACTGATGTTTGTGAGTAGGATTGTGTTCTGGATTATGGGTAGATCTTGAGAGGATCATTCTGTTGAGTTATTTTTAGTCTAGTTTGTTTCTAGAAGCATCGGCAAAGGTTGAGCTGATCAGGAAGGATGTAGACAGCTCAGGATCGTCTGGAAAATTTGTGGATAAGAGATGAAGGAATATTGAATTCGAAGTTGAAGACTTCGTTGTTGTTGAGGTTTTCTCTGGTTAAAGGAGCAGTAAGATTGGGTAAGTCTGGGAAGTCAGCTCCGAGGAATATTGGATCTCTTCTATGTTCTGATTTGGATAAGAGCTTGGTCTACAGGATTGAATTGCCAGTTCGGATAACTGGAATTCATTTTATTTCATGTATCTCTAAGGGAATACGTGTTTGATCTGTCACTGGTTGTGAAATCAGCAGTTCAGAAGGATTTGGTAGTTGGGATGGTTTTGAGTTTAGTCTGATATCTTGTTCAGATTTGTGATCTAGATGGGAAGGAGTTCTAGATTATTGTAGATAGTTAGTTAAGATTCTGTAGAATGAGTATCCTGGTATATATATATACTTGGGGAAACTCGAAGAAATTCTATCCAGAATTTTGACTGGATAGTTAAATTTGTTTGATTAAATTGTTTACTATGGTTGCTATGATTGATAGTGTATGATTGATTGTGTGATTGCTGTTTAAAATTAAAAACTTTTGCTGGGTTATTAAATTATCTTTGCTTTTAAATTTCGGGGACGAAATTATTTTAAGGGGGGAGGAATGTGATATCCCGGAAATTTGGCAATATCAATTTAATAATCTTTATTAATAATTAAATTGATTAGTTGATTTATTTTATAAATTGACAAGTTTAATTCATTTTAAAAGGTTAATAATATTTTAAATTGGCAATATTTATTATTATCTTTTCTAATAATTTAAAATTGGTAAGATTTATCTTTTAAAACTTATATAAATGTTTTCTATTTATAATGAATATATATATATTGTTATTTGAAGTTATGTATTAAAATTTCAATATGATAATTATCAAAACTAATGTTAAAAAAATATTTTCCATTTAGAATATATTTGTATATATTGAAATGGAAAGAATATTGGATTTGAATTTAATAAAGTATTTTCAAACTTTAATATATATATAATTTGTATTTTGGAAATTTGTAATTTGACTTAGTACTTTTGGAAATGATAATTGAGATTTAAATAACAAGTGTAATTTCTTATTTATTAAAAATATATATGTAAGCTTAAGTTTAAATAAGGTTTAAATTAAGAAGTTTATTTGTTTTAATAATCTTTTCTCTTTTAATATTCAAATATAAGTCAAAATGGTTTTGTAAAAATATATAGAGAGTTAAACTCAATTTCTCAAGCATATATAAATATGTTATATTTAATTGATATAAGTATAAGTTAATTTAAATATTTGTTTCTCACCATTGTATATTTATTAAAATCTAAAAGCTTATTTATAAAAGATAAATACATTTTTATATACATGTAAATATTTTATAAATACATAGGTATAGCTTAAGTCAATTAATTAAAATAAGAATGTACACTTGTAAGTTTTTAAAGGTAGTTTAAAGACATTTGTAAAGATGTAAGCCTATGTGTAAGCAAATTAACACTTAAAGAAGACAAGTGGCTATTTTCTTTGGTAATTAAAGTTTTAAAGTTTTAAATATAGAAGAAAGATCTGCAATTTATTTTCTTCAGCTCTAAAAACTATCTTCACTTCTTTCTCTACCAAAATAATTCGAATCTAAAGATAAAGTAAAAAGTATGGAAATCAAATGATAAGAAAATGAAGAACTGGAAATTTAAATTGAAAGCAAAGCAAAGCAAAATCTGGAAATTTCAAATGAAACAAGAAGAGAAGTCTGGAAATTCAAATGCAAAGAAAAAGGTGATCAAAGGCAAATTCAGTAGCAGTTCCAAATAAATCAACAAACAACTAAATACAAGAATCAAATTGCAAGTTTATAATTCAACAAAGCAAAAAGAAATCAAATTCAAAAATCTGGAAAAAGCCTGGAAACCAAAACTGTTCTCTGTCTCTGTTCTCTGCATTATTGCCTGGTGAGTAAACCTAACTTTAAAAACAGTTTTAAAATCTGTTACTATGTCTTGATATGTTGATAAATGTTACAGTAATATGACATGCAAATGCTTACTTGAATATTTGATGTGAATGGATGATTATATAAGAGTTTGTTATATTTGTGCATATTGGTGTTTATGCTTCTCTGTTATTTTTCCTGTGAATAAACTTAAATCATAAATCAGTTTTAAATTTGATGTATATGTAGTGTTTGAGATGAATCTCGTGATGCATATTTAAAATTATGTATGCATGCTTGTTAAAATCTGAATACATGTCTATATGAATGTATATATTGGTATGCATGATGGTGAGCAGCTCTGTTTATTTTCTAACAGACTCAATATTGAACAAACTAAAATTCTCTTCATATAATCTTTGTTAAACTGAAGTATTCAAACAAATGTTGTTTGTTTGAACATAATTAAGTTTTTAAAAATTTTTAATTATATAAATTAAGTTTGAAATTTTCTGGAAAATAAGAAATAACAGTGGAAACTTAGGAATGGGTTGAAATCAAACTTAATAATTTATTAATTCAAGTATATAACCTGAATTCCCTTTGCAAACTAGGATTTTTAAAATCAAAATCTCGATATTTAGTTGGGTATTGATGGCACAGTTCGAAGATGATCAGAATATGGTTTTTGAGCTTTTTCTGGTGACCATCGAATCTTTTGTAGTCGGGTTTTCTGTTGAAGCTAGCTGGGTGATCGGAGATGGTGGTAAAAATGGTTAGGGTTTTTATCGATCACCGTGGCGACGAGGAAGGGTCGAACTAGGGTTTAGGATGGTTTGAAGTCGAGGCCGGGTTTTGGGTTACTGCTACGTCGTCAGAGCATCGAGGTGGACGGGACCTTGGAAAAATGCGGCGTAGGATGTGACGAGGCTTCGGTCAGAGGCGCGAGGTGGCTGGTGGTCAGAGGCGATGGCTGGTGGTTGGTTTTTGGTAGCCGGTTGATTCCTGTTTTGGGTCGAATGGTTCGATTGGGCTTGGATGGCGAATTCATGGTGATTAGTGTTCGAATGGGGCAATACAGTCGTAGGTGACTGGACGAAGGTCGCCGTGATGATCGACGTTGATCGGAGTTGATGTGCAGGTGCACACGTGCACGTTGGGTTCGTTCAGAATGGACTGTGTTTGTTTTTGGGGAAGACGAGAAGAAGCTCGGAGTCACTCTCGAGTTTTTGTGAGGGGGACTCGAAGTAGGGGAGGGTTGAGAGGAACGCGGGTTAGCTACCGGGTAGGTATCGTGTTCGACTCGAAGCAGTTTTAAGCCAAGTTTTATAAGTTTTAAAACAAAGTTAAATGAAATTTTAAAGATTTTATTTTGAAACTAGATTTTTACTACCACTTGATAATATTTTAAAAAAAAACATTCAAAAGTAAGTTTTGATTTGTAACTTTTAATTTATCAAGTTGAATAAGTATATTAAAACTTAATTAATGATTTAATTAAGTAAAGTTATCTTTAAAAATAAAATGTTTTTAAATAATAATTAAGGCATTAAAAAGATAAGATAATTATGGTTTATCTTAAGATGGATATTTAAAGGATGTTAGTTAATTAAGAAATTTAAGTGTAATTAATTAACTTAATTAATTAAGCTTAAAGGGTTAATTAAGTAATTAATTAAGAGAAATTAATTAATTTAACTAACTAATGATTAAGGATTAATTTATTTATAATTGAGGGTTATAAATAATTAATTAAAGGTAATTAATTGTAATTAAGGATTTTTAAATTTAGAAATTAAGATTGATTAATTAAGTAATTAGTGACTAATTAATTAAGTAATTAAAGATAAATTAATTTGTAATTAAGGATTAATTAATTTGTTATTAAGTTTTATTAATTGATAATTGAGGGTTATTAATTAATAATTAAAAGAATAATTAATCTGTAATTAAAGATTAATTAATTTGTTTAAAGAGTAATTAAGGAATGAATTACTCAACTGTAAATAATAAATGAATGTGATTAATTTAAGTTAATTAATTTGTAAATTAATTAGAGATAATCACTTGATAAAAGATTAAGTATGAATTCTTAATAAGATTGATAAGCGTAATTACTTATTAAAGTAATTAATGTATAATTACAAGATGTAATTAATTAAGAGAATTACTTAATGGAAAGTAATTGAAGTATAATTACTTTATAAAAGTAATTAAGGATTAATTATTTGGTATAATTAATTAAAGGATTAATATAATTAATTAAGAAGTTAATTAATTAAGGTAAGTAATTACAGGATGATAATTACTGTTTATGATTAATTAAGGTGGATTAATAAAAGTGATTAATTAAAGTTTAATTAATTAATGTAATTAATTAAGGGTCAATGTAATTAATTATAATTAATTAATTAATGGAAGTAATTAATTAAAGATCATTAATTAATGTAATTAATGAGAGTAATTAAAGGTTAATTACTCTTAATGGTTAAGAATGATTAATTTGTGAAATTAATTAAAGAATAATTACTTTATGTAATTAATGAATAATTAATCAAGGATGATTAATAGTTAATGAGTAGTTAATTAAAGGTTTGTAATTAATTAATGATTGATTAAGCAAGGTTAGATAATTAATTCTTAAGTAATTAATTTAATTTAAGATAATTAAATTAATTATAACATAGGGTTAATAATTGTTGCTTATGGATGATAGTTGTGTAGAATATCTGAATTGGATGATATCTATTGGATGATATGCTGTGATATTCTGTGATATGATATTGGATATATCTGTGATAAATGTGTGATATTTATCTGTGTTAAATGCTGTGTGAATTCAAGTATTGAATTGAATTGTTTAAACCTTTAAACAACTTGGCCTTTAAGATACGTTTGGATTTCGATGAGACCGGGATCGGGTTTCCGTATACCGGAATTCCAGGTCTGGAGACCCGAATACCACATCGATCCAAATTAACGATGGGTCGTGAATCTAAAGTGAAGATGAAGATTTAGAGTGCAAGGGTTATTGTCGTTAACTCTGAGGGTGATTCCAAAACGAGTGTAACGAGATAATGCCTTCGGTTTCGTTCGAACCCGGAACGAACTTGTATGGATTGAATGCTTTCAGCACATCGTTAGGCGGACGATGAGCATTCTAAGTGATATGTTCTGATTAAAGGTAATCGTAACCTCAAGCCTCATCAACCGGGAATGGCTAAAACAGGGGAGGTGCAGCAAGGCTTCGTGGGTAGCACCTACTGAGAGCAAGATAGATCCCTGTCTAGAGGTCCCTTTTCTTTTATTCGGCTTAGTGTGTGGTTGGTCGCGCCAACTACGGGGTTATCTTGTTCGGAATTATCCAGTAAGGGATGGTTCCGGCTTTGTGTTGCAGGGGAGCGGGCGTACTCCTCGGTACGGTGATCTAGGCCACGTATTGTGACGGGCGGTACCCTAGTAGCCCTGCCATTGTATGGAATCCAAACTCCAATAAGTGCCGTACGTATTAGTTGTGCCCAACTATGTTGGAATGTGAGATGTAAGCATTTCAGCTATTTCTGTATTTTACTTGAAAACCTTAGACCCTATTATAATATAACTGGATTTCCTATCAAATGTTTTGGTTAGCGTAAGGTAAAAACTTTCCATGTTTATGTGTGGGAAGTCTTACGTGATACCTTTGTTTTCAAAAGGTTTTGAAGTTAAACAATTTTAACCCGTTTACTCACACCAGACCCATGTCTGACCCAAGTGTTTATTTCTGTTTTATAAACTCTTGGGTACTCAAATTTTTACGAGTAGCCAAGGGATTCAGGTTAGCTTTGACGAATTCTGGAGGAGATTTGGAGCAGGAGGCTTCACCGTGTAGATATATGATGATTCCGCTGTGTATATGTTGTGTCTGTATCTGTGATACTTGAGTTGTATGAATTAGACAGATGTTTATAACTGTCTAATATGTGTTGTATAAGTTGTGTAACTCTGATGTATATGATACTATGTAATATTTTATATGATATATTATATTTCATTCGTTCCGCTGTGAGTTTCTGATGTTGTTGTTCTTTCTTCTTTTCTTTCTTTTCTTCTTCTATCCCTTTCTTTCTTAATTCACGATACGTCTTTCTGGGCATAGAAAGCCGGGTCGTGACATCGTTCCAGTATCTCATTAGCTCGCACATTCCCACTAGGTCGTTGCCGATCTTCACTAAGTCATTGGAACGACTTAAAGACTTCGTTAGGTCGGCTGCGACCTAAAACTTGAACTTTCCACAATTCTTCACGAAATGTTAACTCGTTAAACTCCTCCTTAGGTCGTGAGCGACCTAAGACTTCTCTCCAGGCTACATCATCCTCCCCAGGTTGAGAGAAATTCGTCCTCGAATTTGCACTTCCTGCATCCACCACAACAAACTCATCCCTATGATATGGTACGAGATGCTTAACACTGAATACGTCAGACGTATACACACCATCTGGCAGCTTCAATTTGTAAGCATTTTCATTAATTCATTTCACAACTTCCACAGGACCAATTTTTCTGGCTTTCAACTTGTTATAAGCGCCTACTGGAAAACGATCCTTTGTTAACACTACATAAACCAAATCACCTTCCTGAAATTCAACACTCCTTCGCTTCAGATCTGCAGAACGCTTATACTTCTCATTTGCTTTCTCCAAGCGTTCCTGAACGATTTTGTGACATTCTGCCAATCCTTCAACAAAATCACCAGCTTTCTTAACTGTCTTCTTTGATTGTGGCACTACCGTTAAATCCAACGGACCCTTCGGTATGCTTGAATATACTATCTGAAATGGACTGAACCCTGTGCTACGATTTACCGCATGATTATGAGCAAATTCTGCCTGGCATAACTTCACATCCCAACTCTTCAGATTATCTTGTACAAGACACCTCAGCAAATTCCCCAATGATCTGTTCACAACCTCGGTCTGTCCATCCGTTTGCGGATGATAAGCACTACTAAACTTCAGCTTCGTTCCCACCATTTTCCACAAACTTAACCAAAAGTGACTCAGAAATCGAGTATCTCTATCCGACACAATAGATTCTGGCAATCCATGAAGTCGATAGATCTCCTTGAAAAACAATTGAGCAACATGAACAGCATCCGCCGTCTTCTTACAAGCAATAAAATGTGCCATTTTCGAAAATCGATCAACCACCACATAAATGGAATCGTTACCACGCTGTGTCCTCGGTAATCCCAACACGAAGTCCATACTCACATCAACCCATGGTTTAATTGGTACAGGTAACGGCATATATAACCCAGCATTAGTTGCAGTTCCTTTCGAAATCTGACAGATATGACATCGCTCCACAAACCTCTCCACCTCTTTCCTCATCGATGGCCAAAAGTAAGATTGTGAAATCAACTGTAATGTACGGTCTCTACCCACATGTCCTTCTTCATGTAGCTCTTTTACGATCTTCATTCTCAAACTACCCTCCGGTATGCACAATCGATTTCCTTTGAACAGAAAACCATCTATCATTATAAACTCATCCGTCTCCCCATCCTTGACTTTATCAACAAATTTTGCAAAGTAAGGATCATTGTCAAATAATTCTGGTAACATTTCAAATCCCGTCACTTCAACCTTTAGTGTAGTCAACAAATGACTCCTCCTACTCAAAGCATCAGCCACACGATTCGTCACTCCCGACTTGTGTTTAACAACAAAAGTAAACTGTTGCAGATATGCAATCCACGATGCATGTCTTGCTGAAATCTTGTCTTGCCCTTGTAAATGCTTCAACGCCTCATGATCAGTGTAAAGAACAAACTCCTTCTGAAATATATAGTGTCTCCAGTGTTTAATAGATTGCACAACAGCATAAAATTCAACATCATATGTATTGTATCACATCTTTGCTCCTGATATCTTCTCGCTAAAGTATGCAATCAGACGTCCCCTCTGACTCAATACTCCTCCAATTCCAACCTTGGATGCATCAGTATGTAGTTCAAACACTAACTGAAAATCGGGTAATATTAGAATTGGTGCAGATGTCAAGAGTTCTTTGATTCGCTCAAAGGCAACCCCGGCTTCCTTCGTCCATGCAAACTGTTTACCCTTCATGCAATCAGTAACAGGTGCCATCACACTACTAAAGTGTGGAATGAACCTCCGATAAAATGAAGCCAACCCGTGAAAACTACGAACTTCCATTATCGTCTTGGGCTGCGGCCAATCTCTGGTAGCTTCGATTTTACTTTGGTCAACCTGTATTCCTTCTTCCGACACAACATATCCCAAAAATAAAACACTCTTCGCCATAAAAACACACTTCTTTGTAGCAGCATAGAATTGTTCTTCACGAAGGATAATTAGCACTTTCTTCAGATGTTGAACATGCTCTTCTATACTAGCACTGTAGATTAGAATATCATCAAAGTAAACCACAACGAATTTCCCAATGTATGGCCTAAAAATCTGGTTCATCACCCTCATGAATGTACTTGGTGCATTTGATAGACCAAACGGCATTACCAGCCATTCATACAAGCCTTCCCTCGTCTTGAATGCTGTCTTCCATTCGTCCCCTGGTCTAATGCGAATCTGATGATAACCGCTCTTCAAGTCAATCTTAGAAAAGATTACGGACCCACTGATCTGATCCAATAAATCATCAAGCCTCGGCATCGGAAATCTGTATCTGACTGTGATCTTATTCAATGCTCGACTGTCTGTGCACATCCTCCACGTTCCATCCTTTTTGGGTACCAATAAAGCTGGTACAGCACAAGGACTTAAACTCTCCTGCACACGCCCCTGTTCAAGCAATTCCTCTACCTGCCTCCGCAACTCTTCATGTTCCTTCGGACTCATTCGATAATGTGGTCTGTGTGGTAACACAGCACCTGGAACAAGATCTATCTGATGTTGTATATCCCTCAACGGTGGCAACTCCGTTGGTAACTCCTCTAGAAATACATCGTTAAATTCTTTCAAAACTGGTTTAACTTCTTCTGGAATTTCAACTTCTTCACTGCTCTCACGCCCAATTAACAAGAATACTTCCGGCTCTTCTTCAACCTCCTTAATAAACTCCTTCAAAGATAACAAAGTTTTGAGCTCTTCAATCTCCTCCAACTTGTTTTCCTCCTGTTGTCGCTTCTTTGGAACTAGAGTAATCTTTGTGCCTTCAAACATGAAACTGTAACTGTTGGTACGCCCATCATGTTGCACCGCCCTATCATACTGCCACGGTCTCCCCAGCAACAAATGACAAACGTCCATATCTACCACATCGCACCAGATTTCATCTTTATATTTCTTCCCAATTGAAAACTTCACACAAGCCCTTCGTCCAACCTTCACCTCCCCGCCTTTCCTCAACCAAGCTAGCTTGTACGGTTTCGGATGTTTCTCAGTCTTCAACGCCAACTTCCTCACAGCTTCGGAAGAAATTATATTATCACAGCTTCCAGCATCAATAACAAATTTGCAAACTTTCCCCAGAATAGTACATGTTGACTGAAAAATATTGCTCCTTAACCAACTACAATCCTCCTCTTGCTTTGGTGTTAAACACGGTCTCTTCATCATTAGATTGTAACCTTCGTCTCCCGTCACTTCTTCTTCCTCCTCATTAGGTGGTGAATTGGAACATTCAGCTTCTTCATCCTCATCCTCAACCTCCGCTATCATAGCTCTCTTCTTCGGCTTCGGACATTCGCTACTTTTGTGGCCCATTTCTTGGCAATTATAACATTTGAAACCATTATTGACTTTCGCCTTCTCAGCCTCCTTCACCACTGGTCTACTGATAGGTTTGGAAACATTAGAACTCCCACTAACACCCTTCACTTGATTGTTGGAATTAGTAAACACACCTCCTCCTCGTCTACCCTGCTTCTCCCAAGCCAACGCTTTCTGATGTGCTTCCGCTACAGATCTAGGATCAAACATGTTAACCATATCCTGAATCTTCATTCGCAACCCCCCAACAAATCTGGCTGTCAATTGTTCTTCTGTCTCCATAATATCATTCCTGGCAATTAGTTGATAAAATTCGTCAGCATAGTCATTCACAGATTTCGTCCCTTGTCTCAAGTTCGGCAAACGTTGATACATCAAAGATTGATAATTGTAAGGTAAGAACGTTGCTTTCATCAATTTCTTCATCTTCTCCCAAGATTCAACTTTTGGCTTTCCCATTCGTTCACGTGTAAGTTTGGTTTGCTGCCACCATGCCAAAGCTCTACCCCTCAACCTTGTAGCAACCAACTTCACTCTACGATGCTCTGGAACTTCCTTGAAGTCAAAAATCTCTTCAACATTAGCCACCCAATCTAGAAACTCCTCCGCTTGCATACCACCTTTGAACTCAGGAATTTCAGTCTTCATCCCTGACTCCCACTTGTGATCATACTCAGAGTAATTTCTTCCTTGTCCTCGTCCTTGTCCTCGAACACTACCACCATCATACTCCCCTTCAAAATCAGATGTATATCGTTGTCTATCTCGTCCACCCACATCTCTACTACCATCACGTCTACCACCATCATCCCTTCTATCTACATTCCTCCGTTCACGATCATTCACGTTCCTCCCACACCTTTGATCATCATCAATACTTCTGTCTCGATTGGATTGTGGTGAGACTCTACTTCCCCCATGGTTAGATTCAGGTGAAACCCTTCTCCGATTTTGATTCATTTCTAACATCATCTTCTCTAATCGTCCAATCCCTTCATTAAGCTTCTCACTAAAGTTCTCATTAATTCTCTGCTCCATCTCATCAGCTTCTTCTCTTCGATACAAAGCTTCTACGTTTTGGTGACGATTAGCTCTCCTCGGTGGCATACTTGAAAACTTTACAAACACTTCAAATTCAAACACAATTCGAACTTTGATCCAAAATGAAATGGATCGACAACTCCCACTTTGTTGCTACTTTGCGATGAACACGATGAACACAACTTCTCCAAATGATATAGATCCGATCTCTAAACTCCAAGACAAAGTCGAACAACTTCAACTTGCTCTCGACCGTGGTAAACAAAACTCAAATCTTCACTTCGATTCAAACTTCTTCGAGATGATTGGCTCCAAGACTCGACTTAGCTATGATTGGCTAAAACAAGCTCTGATACCAAAACTGACGCAGCGGATTAAACAAAACAATCTTCAATCGGTGAAAGTAGCAATCGATGGATTGATGAATACTGAAATGCCCGAATTCGTTGATCCGAAGATATCGAATTCTAGCTATCCCGAACTCGTTGATCTCGCACGATACCGGGTTCAAAGATCTTCAATTCTTCAAGCGTTGATCTAGCGCACTTGATTCCGCGAATCGGCTTCTGCAATCGTTGAATCGAGCGCACTCGATTAACCGAAAGAGGAGATAGGAGATTACACTCAACTACCAATTGGAATGAAAGCACAAAGCTAACAAAAGAGAATTTTATTCAAAAATCAACAACCTTCAAAATGTACAACGCACGCCTATTTATAGCATCTTACAACACACGCCACAAATTTGTACAACACTTAGGTCGTGAACGACCTACGACCTATAATGGAGCGACCTAAAAAGTACACGACTTAATCAAAGCATACGACATACAACAAACGACCTAAAAGATTACAACATAAGGAAAATACAACACATCATGTTACATCACTTAAGTTGTTTCCGACCTATAACCTTCGACCTACGACTTAACAGGCCCAACAACTCAACAGCAGCGACGTATCTTTCTTCGCGACTTAACTCTGGAGCGAGCGACCTAAAATGAACGGCATCTGTCTTGAGCGACCTAAGAATGAACGGCATCCCTTCATTCGCGACCTAAAGAAGCTGCTTCCGAAATAACTTCGCGACCTAAGTCTTCGCGACTTAAAATGTGCGACTTATCTCTCCAGTTCACCCAGCGACCTATCTTAAGTCGTGACTGTTTCCTGCGACCTATCATAGGTCGTGTCTTGTTAGGTCGTAACACCCTGTTAGCTCGTTCCAGCGACCTATTTCTTGTCTCGTTAGGTCATTCACAAGTTAACTCGGTAAGTCGTTCCAGCGACCTATCTTCCAACTCGTTAGGTCGTACACGACCCAAAAACATGTTAGGTCGTTCCAGTATCTCGTTAGCTCGCACATTCCCACTAGGTCGTTGCCGATCTTCACTAAGTCGTTGGAACGACTTAAAGACTTCGTTAGGTCGGCTGCGACCTAAAACTTGAACTTTCCACAATTCTTCACGAAATGTTAACTCGTTAAACTCCTCCTTAGGTCGTGAGCGACCTAAGACTTCCTTAGGTCGTGAGCGACCTAAGACTTCTCTCCAGGCTACATCAGTTTGCTTGCCGATGTTAATAGTAGAACTTCTAGTGCCACCTTGGTAGTGATGATCTTTTGAAGCTCGAAATTAAAAGATGGTGTCGTCGTTACTAATGGAGAACGGTCATTGTATAGGCGCGATATCAGTATCATCGTTGTTGATCTTTAATTGCATTGCTTTATGAACGTCAATGACATTCATTATCGACGTCGCATAGATAGATTAAGCTCGACATCTAATGAGGCTCGGTATTGTACCAGACACAACATTGGGTGGGCTCGACAAGGAACTGATTAAACTTAAAAACGCATTGAAGAATGTCGACGTGGTTGAGAAGCAGCATGATCTTATGGTCTTTGACATTGACTTATCTTTGCATCCGGAGCTTCGAACCTTGACATGAACCCCTTGTCTCAACATTGATTCCTTAGCTCATATCCTTCGAAAATTATTTGGATAACATTTAGCCTCGTTATTATAAGAGAAGATTTTTACTCTTTAAGGTAAAACCAAGAATTCCTTTGTATTGTCCAATCCTCAGTGAGATTTCCCTGCTAGTTTTGTTTTCCTGTAAAACATGAAGTACATGATATTATTTGTTGATAATTCTCATTCTGTATTTAATTGAGTTATGCTGGCATTCATCGCTTATATTATTTGTGTAAGTTAAATTATAATTTTTATAAGAAAGAGAGAGAGAGAGCAATAAATAACAATAAGTTTTCAAATGGAAGCCCCAGAAGATTATCTGGTAATACAAAAGGAAGCATAAGAAATCTTCTCTAGTAATGAATAGAATTCCAAAATCTCATCTGATAATAGAAACCAGAAATTCATATCTTGTAATAGAAGAATATCAAAAATCTATCAGATAATTATATAATGGAAGACTAGATTCTTATTTGATAATAATTAAAAGACTAGAAATCATCATCTGGCAATGATAATAAAATAATTCCGGTAATTCATATTGATAGTAATTGAAGAAGAGAAAAACTTCTTTTGCTGATAATAGGAAGAAGAGCAGAAACCTCTGTCTGGCGATAATAATAATAGAAAACAAGAAGTCCATATCTGGAAATAAAAGAAGAAGACTAGAAATTCTTATCTGGTATTAGAAATAGAAGTCTGAAAATCCTTATCTGGAAATGATTATAATAGAAGATCATAACCCCTTCTGATAATAATGAGGAGATCAAAAATCCTTGTTTGGAAATGATTATAATAGAAGATCAAAACCTCTTCTGATAATAATTGAAAGACCAGAAATCCTTATCTGGCAATAATAACAAAGTCCAGGATTCATCATATGGAAATAATAATAGAAGACCAGAAATCCTCATCTGGTAATAATAGTAGTAGACCAGAAATCCATATCTGGTAATAATTAGAGAAGACCAGAAATCCATATCTGATAATAATTAGAGAAGATTGGAAATCCTAATATGGTAATTATTAGAGAAGACCATAAATTCATATCTGGAAATAATAATAGAGGTTCATAAATCATCATCTTAAAATGAAAATAGAGGTTCAGAAATCATCATCTGAAAATAATAATAAAAGTCCTTTGTTTTGCACCACCCTCCGGGCCTTGGATGTCTAAATCCTTTGTTCTGTGCTACTCTATGGGCTTCGGATGTCTGAATCCTTTGTTGTGCTACTCTACGGGCTTCGTATGTTGTTAATCCTTTGTTGCAACACTCTCTGGGCTTCAAATGTTGTTAATCCTTTTTGTGCCACTCTCCGGGCTTAGGATGTTGTTAATCCCTTATGTGCCACTCTTCGGGCTTCAGATACTGTTAATCCTTTGTAGTGCCACTCTTTAGGTATTGGATGTCTTAGTCCTTTGTTTTGACCCCTTACCACCATCTTAGGTGATGAATCAGGTCATCCCTTAGCTTTCATCAAGCAGGACCAAAGACTTACCCGACCTCCTTCTAGGAGATGCTTCAAACAGGCCTTATAGATGGGAGTGAAGGCTGGTTCCATGCTTTAGCCAGGCCATTGTTAGGCGGGACCAAAGGCTTACTCCATCCTCCCTCTCAAAGGAGCTTCAGACATGCCTTGTAGGCGGGAATGAAGGCTTGTCGGTGCTTTGACCCAATCGTTTAAGGTGATGTCAAAGGCTTACTCCATCCCCCCTCTAGGAGGTGCCTTGATATGGCCATGTAGGCAGAGGGCTTGCAGATGCTTTATCCTGGTCATTTCTGGTGGGACTAAAGGCTTAGTCTAACCTCCCTCTACGAGGCGCTTTGATCTGGCCATCTTGACACAATCAAAGGCTTTCTACCATCCTAAGTAGTTCCATTATTTAAGAAGAATCTTACTCCCAACCATGTAGATACGCTTGAGAATCTCTTCTTTATTCATCCATTGTTGGGAAATATGGTCACACACATTTGGTGCTTCTTTTTATTTATCACATTGCCTTTATATTGGCATAGTTGGTAGATTCTCCGATGAGATTATTCCAATCATAATTTCGGAGTATCAAATCTCCTCTTAGTATAGTCATTTCTTAATTTGCGGTCATCGTACCTTGACATCCTTTGTCAACATTCAGGCTCTTATTTGGCCATCTTATACTTGGCTTATTGACTATATCCAAAGATTTCCTTTTATCTCTTATCCCCTTTGATGGGATTTAATATCAAATTTGATGAAGTATTACTTATTATGCATGGAATATTCATTATGTAGTGACCTGATATGTTCAAAGTATGAATAGTAGTTATTTCAACCAACTTGTCATGTAGTAAGAGTTTGGAAGGTCCCTTTTATGTACGTAACCCTTCAGTGAATTCATGCTTCTCGGGGGTAATTTTAACTTCCATTACACTATTTTTTTTTCATTAGCAATTGACATTTTTGTTCTTACAGATAAAATCCTGTAAATATCCTGGATTCTTAGTACTGAAATTATAAGTGTTTTGGAATCCAAAGCAAGCTGTGATCAAGTCATAATTAAAGAAATCTTTTATTGGTTTGTGACTTTATTGTCCCTTTCCAGTTGAACCATGTAGATCGTCTGAATCTAATAGCTTGAGAAACACGATTTTCGATAGCAATTTTACTTCTAATTTTTTGGATTGTTTCCTTGTTTTGTTTTAGTGTATTAATCATCTAGTTAATGATTTCTTATCCTTTGCTTTGCTCTTCTTGGCTAAGATGATCTATGAAAATCCTTTCTTTGTTTGAAATAAAAGGTAACTCTTTAAAAGATTTTTTACTTCTTTTTTGGATCAATTATTTGTTTGATTAATTCGTCATTTTTGTTGCTTGCAATCATAGCTGTTGATAGATGCTCTTTCATCTCTTAGATTTTCAAATGCTGCTTGGTGTAACCCAATGGTCTGGATAAAAATTCTGTTCCCAATGTTCGAAGTTTGAGGGAAATTTTTATGTCGCTTATACCCTCATAAGAGAAATATGAACCTTAAATAGGGAACCTAACGGTTCTGATTTTTGAGCCAATAGTTCTTCAACTGAAAGTAGACTCTTCTGATTAAAGCTGTAGCGGCGCAAATGGACCATGGTAAAAAAATTTTGAAAGGCATAGTTTTCAATAGCTTATACCCTTAAAGATTCCGTAAACTCCTTTTTGAAATAGATTGACATATGGAATAATTAATAGTAGCTCTTTTAGTTTGCAAAGAACATTTTCCTCATAAATATATATATAAAATTCTTTGAATAAAATTGCTTGTTAAGACGAATATTATTATAGCTTTATAAAATTGTAGCATTTCAAGCTTTACTTAGCGAAAAGAAATACCTTGTTTCTAAGTCTTAAAAGTCATGATTCATGAAATGTATAGACTTTATAGAAAAGAATATGCTTTTCTATAAGGGTTCTTTCTTTTTGGAACAAATTCATAGCGATTCTTCGTTACATAAATCTAAGTTTTGAGAGAGAGGATCAAAATTCTACACATCATCAGAAAATCTACTGCTTTAAGAAAACTTAATTTATAGAAATTTATCATACAAACTTGTATATAAGAAATTTTATATATCTAAGACAATGGGCATGAAGCCATCCAATGCATATAAATTCATTGATGTAGCTGATATTCCTGATGCTAACTTATGTAGTTGATGCCATCTGTTGCTTGCAACACTAGTAATTGCATAGTATACCTTATGGTCATATTATTAATGTTATTCGTCGTCATTCAATATGCTCACATCACTATTCAATCCATCCCTTGTTTGTATGGTATCATGGTGCCGACTGATAGTATCCAAATTATCCTTGAGCTTGTAGTCTAGCCTGAGGTTCAGAGTATTTTCTTAACTCACAATCCTATACATGTCTTTCCATATAAAACCACATATGCCTTGTAAGCAAACGTATTTGGAATCATATTCACTCCTTAAACGACTTTAGTTTTTAATCTTTATGAGAGAAGCATTTCGAAATCGATATATATATATATATATATATATATATATATATATATATATGTAACGACCCGTAAAATTTTAACTGTTTTAATAACGTAATTAGTTGAAATTTTGTGAAATTTTAAACGATAAAATTTTGAAATAAAAATTTGATATTTGGAATACGTCTAGTTAAACATAGCGACTGGTAAATTTTAGTCCGAAATTATGAAAGTTTATTTCGCGCGTAAATTCACTTCAATTTAATCAGTTAAAAAGTAATGAAAATAAAATGTTTCCGAAACCTAAATATTTTTACATAGAAAAATTCTAAACCATCTTCTGAGCAAGATGTTAGTTTGTCGTTTTTCCAAATTCGGACATCTTTGGCTCCGTCGATCTTATTTTTCAGTGTTTTTCTTGCATTTTTCGCTGGTTGAAATTTCGAATTTTTATAATTCATTCATACCACTGCTATCTGTATACCGTTTTGATCGTCTCGTCGTGCTGATCTCTATGGTATATTCGATTGACAACTTTGATGTTCGTACACGATGAAAAACGCGAAACCGGTAGCCGTATCGGTACCAGATCCGTGACTTTTTGTGTGATCCAAGCAATAATTAATTGCTTTAATAATTTTTTTCCAATTCATGTTTAGACTTTCCCATTCCTAGCTATTAATAACTTTGAAATCAACTTACGACCTTTCATTGTTTCATTAATTGCATTTGTTTCCGGTTGTCTTTCCATTTCTTTGTGCTCTGTTGAATATTATATGAAGTTGCTTTTGGGATTCCATTTCCTCTCACATTCTTGCCTGCACGTTCTCTTCTCTCCCTTCTTTTTCTCATGGCCTTGCTTTATTAAAAAAAAAATGAAGACCAATATTTTTGAACAACGTTCTTCTCCCCTCACATTCTCTTTCACCCCATACGTCCCCCACCATTTCTCGCCTTCTGCCTTCTTCTTTCTTCACAAGGTATTTTATGTATTTATATTATGTAACGTATTAGTATATATAAGATCGTATGTTTATATTTAGACTTGTATACATTTGGTTGCTTAGTTAAATTCTGCAGTGATGATTTTATTTTATATATTTTTCTCTTTTCTCAGTAGCTTATATAAATACATAGGGTCGTATATTGAATAGGTTGCAAGTATATTAGTGTTTGTACGTCAGTTTCTATGCTCTGTCTACCATTAGTTGAGAAATTTAATTCTTTATTATGTAAGTTACTTACATTTTATTTTTGTTTTAAACTATCTGCTTATGAAATACAGTCTATTATCCAGAACTGTCAATAACATAATACAAGCATAATGAACATCATACATGCATTTGAGATTCTGATATTAGCATTTCATTTACAGTACCCTCGCTCTGTATCAATACTGCCACTCGAAAAGGAAGCAGATTACATTTTCAAAAGCAACGTTTTAATATGTATTTTTACAGCAGTTGATGCCTTCCGTCTAATTTATATAAAGTACGTTATTTGTATAAATGCATATAAGACAGTTGTTTAAATTTAAGTCGTTTAGGTTGGAATCTATATGCATTGTTTTAAATATGTATATTTCCTTTAAGTTTTACATTACAGTATATTGAAACAATATATAATAGGTTATAATGTAAACGTTGTACGTGTTTTGTATATATGAAAAGTTTATGTAAGTGTATATTATAAAGGAAGTTTTGTTCTTTTTGTTTGTTTTATAAAAATATATATATTTTGTGTGTTTTGATATGTTCGAAAATCTATATATTAGTATACTTATAATATAACAGTTCAAGTGTTGTTCAGGTAGTATGCATATCTATTTTATTGTATATATATCTAATATATTAGAGTTGTATATATGAGATGCCTGCATATATATCTATTAAATGGGGTCTGCATATTTTAGTTCATCTGACACAGTATGGTTTTATATGCTATTATAATGTTGTTTATATATATATCGCTGTATAGTCGTATGTATATACGTTTTGAAATGTTTGTTTATAGTATTATAAAGCATATATATATCAATCAATATTTTATATATATTGCACATAAGTATAATTGAGTTTGTTTTTAAATTACATTATATATATGGGTTTAATTTAAGCAATGATTTTGAAATGTATATATATATATATATATATACACATTTGATTTAAAATGGGTTTGAATTTAGAATACGTTTTATATACCTAAATAGTTACATATAGTGATATATATATAAATTCACTCTTACCAATTATCTTCATCGATTCTGTTCTAATTTGATTTTGTCAATCCCTTATTTATCAGCTTCTTCGTCGAATTCGTGCCGACTTTGTTTGTTTGGATTCGTGCTTGGATTTCGTAACTAAACTTCATTGTCTATCTCTCTAGCCTCGAAAGGTGAGCACTCACTCACGATTAACGTTCTTTTATTTATTAATTTTGATTTCAATTGAAACGACAATTGAAATATGCTGCTAATAGTTAATTACACTGTTATATATGCTATTACCTGTATCAGTTCACTTGTGACATCTGACATCATTATCTGTTAATTATTTATGCGATGATAATACAGTTTGGCTGATAATTGATTGATTGTTCATGTTTATATTGGACGTTAAATTGTAAATGTTAAAATGATAAATAGTATGCAATCGAAATTGATATAGGATAGTTAAATGTTAAATTTGATTAAATGACATTTGTATAATATGACCCATTTAACTGTCAAAATTTATTGATACGTAGGATTTGTTAATTACATCTTGAACCACTGAACGTATGCTGTTAAATTGATGATGGATAAAATTGTAATAGATGACAAGTGAAAACCGTAATGTAATAATCTTTAATCTACATGAAATGATAGTGTAGATTCTAGAAATAATTATATTAATTCGTACAAATAAAAATGCGAATGAATACGGTTATTTCGGGATTATTTGAATTGATTATTGGTATTGTTATTGTTTGTCGTTATTGCTTGTTTATTTACTTTGACACCATCCCAGTTATCACACTGCAAGTTCCCTTTGTTATGCTATGATTTTGAATTGAATTGGAATCGGGTTGAAATGGTAAATACCCAAATTTAACTTTGACTTTGGATAGAGAATTAAATAAAACCCCGATTGGTCAATAATTTGATTTAAAAATAAACGAAGATTTTATTTGAATAAATAATATGGTTTTGAAATGAAGTTGAATTTTGAATTTTAATGGAAGGAAAATGTTAATATTTAATCAACCTGAAACAAATATTAACAATGTAATTGATGAAAGAATGTTGATTAATTTGAGAAATGATTGAATTAAGTTTGAAATGATTTAATAATTAAGTTTGAAATTATAATCAAGTTTGAAATTATAATTAAGTGGAATTATTAAGCTTTGAAATTATTCAATAAATAGGTTTTGAATTATTTAATAATTAAATAAGATTGAATTATTTAATGATTAAATTGAATTGAATTCTTTAATAAGAAAAATTGAACTTTTGAATAAGTGAATTTTACTTCGTAAATAATTGAAATTGAGTTTTCTTGATTAAGTAAGTTTTGGAAAATTATTTAAGTAAGTAAATAAGTGAAATTGAATTTCTTTAACAAGAAATAAAATGCGATTTATTGAAATTAATGTAAGACTTGAAATTTATTGAAATTGAGTTGATGAATTTAATTTAATTTGATTCAATTGTAAGTTTTGATTTAATGAAGTTGAATTTGAATAATGGATTTAATGAATTGGAAGTTTAATAGAAATTTTTTTGAATGATAAATTAATTTAACGATATTGAACGAAATCGGTAAATGAATGTAAATTGATTTGAATGTTAAAATTGAATTAATTTAATGATTTCGGAATGAAACTTATATACGAACTTGAATCAATATTTGAATTGTTTAAATAGAAATTGAAATTGAATTATAAGATTTTGAAATGGTAATTTGGAAGTTTTGAAACGTAAATTATGGAAATTGATTTGGAAAGACAAATGAAATGTTGATTTATAAACTCTGATTGAAATTGAAATTGATTTGGTTTTGAAGTATATAAATGACCAATCGGTGTAATAATTATGGAAGTTATTAAAGAGACCGGGATCAGATATGGACATACTCTCTGTCGATACCGAAAACCACTTTAATAACTAACATTCGCGGAGTGTTGATCCAGAATGAAGTGGTTGGAATGATGTACGTGATGACTGAAGAAAGAGAACGATGATGGATAGCCTTGACACTTGTGTCAAATTGGAAATGACTAAAACAGGAGCTGTGCCGGGCCAATGGAGGATTAGCTACCTCAAGTGGACACACTTCTTCGAACTACATATACTTGTTGTCGATTGGTGCACCCTTGATTTTGGGAGTGTTGTTTCACGGTGTTGCGGGCGCTGCGGCGTTGCGTTCTCGCCAGTCCGGATCAGGCGAACGGTAGTATCACTACCTTGGGTATTGCCTCATGTGCCTTGTCATACTTGTATTCCATTTATACGCGACCACTACGATTTTGATTTGTACCTTTAGTATATGGATTGCCCTCTAGTGACTTCCGGTTTTGGGGAAACTACGGTCTTGTATATGCTTTTGGGAATAAAAATGTGTTAAGGGTGGAATGGGCCATGACTTAACACTATTTTGATATCTTTATATTACTGATAGACATTATCTACTTATCGTACACTACTACATAGTAGATAGTTTAACGGATCCTTAAAGGATGGTTATTCCAAACGTCCTTTGAGTTACTTGTATTTCAATTGCTATTTCACTTGAGTTGGATTTATTAATATAAGAATGTTAATCCTGACTCGAGTGTTTTGTATTTTGCTTTACGCTCGGGTCAGACTGAGTGTACCAGTATTCGAGACTCACCTTTGGAGTTGGAGCTTTGCTTGAAGATCCAGCCATCTATTCTGCTTTCAGTATTCGATGATTCCAGTGATGTAATCTGATTTGTATCAGATGTATCGTATTACTCTTCCGTTGTATCTGGTTTAACTCTGATGTATCGTATTACTCTTCTGTTGTAAACTCTGATGTATTTTATATATGCATATAGTAGCTTCATGAACTACTATTTCTTTTATTTCCGCTGCAATTATCACTCTGTGTCTGTGATCTGTGATTATTTATTTACTGTATATGTTCAGTTTTGCCAATTTAAATTAACAACGCGGTATGTTGAGCAATTCAACTCCGGCATGAGTGTCTACCTATACACTTATAATGGATGCGAATGGTCCAAAATATCGGGTCGTTACAGTTGGTATCAGAGCTTTGGTAGCTCTAGGCAAAACTTAACATATAGGGTAAATGTATTTACAGAATCACTCTCATTCGAGTTTCAATCTCTTCCTTTTGACTCGATTCCTTGAATTTTGGAGCGTTCCCTCGGTTCCGAAATTCATTCGTGTCCTTCACTATTCATCTTCTTTCAATTCTGGAGCACCTCAAAACTCCATTTTGAATGATATCTATAACAGATCGGCGGTCTCGCCAACATTCGAATGATTCGTAAAGGAGCAAAACTTCTTTATAATAGACATCGATTTACCGGAGATTTCTGTATCCTTGGTTTACGATGCTATCTATTCCATGCTATATCTGAATTCCATCTCTTGAGATCGAGTGTTGATTTACCTCGGAATTCAGCATCGATTTTATTCTTGAAGTTACGGACGACCCGGTTAAGGTTGCCCGTGAATTAAATAAACTTACCCATCTCCCGATTCTGTTATTGAATCATCTTATCTTTTCTTTCGAATTTGTCTTCGAATCAGAATTCTCTTGATTTGAGTCCATCAAATTTGAATCTCTATCCTTGCTTTGAATCCATTCTTGTATCGTCGAGCGAGGAAGTGTATTTGTAAATTTATATTAAAAATGTTTTATATATTGTGTTGTTTGAGTTGCTGATGTTGATTTGGGTTTTCGATCGATTCGTCTGATCAACGCTATGGATAGGATTTCCAAAACACTTGAGCAGAGCAAACTGACACAATATTGTTTTCAAATTTATTTGATTATATTGTAAAAATATAAGTAAAATTTTCTGGAATTTAGAGGTTAATTAAATTGGTTGTTTGAAATGATAATATTTGATTATCATTTATTATTCTAAATGAATTTATAATATGGTTTATAAATTGATTTGGAATTTGAAATGAATTTAATTCAGAAATTTGAGAATTTAGTTTCCGATGATTTCGAACTCTGTTTTTTTTTAAATTTTAAAGTATATAGTATTAAAAGTATTTTCGAATAGAAATCGTTCTAAAGAATTTTAAAATGTTGAAATCAGTGCTCTTCTTTTTGTCCCTGGAAAATAATTTCGGTGATGGCGGCCGCATCATCGACGTTCATTTTCGAGTTTCGAAGTGGAGAAACCACTCTGTAGCTTTCCTACGGTTTTGTTTTGAGGAAAAAATATATTTTGATTTGAATTTCTTCAGTATATTTTGATTTACATATATATAGGTATCTTATTTTAAATTTAATTTGATTTGATATAAATATATTATATATATCTCTAAATTGTTTAAAGTTAATCGGAAATCTAATGCTTAAATTTTGTTAAAGGATGATTTTAATTATAAGTAAAACCAAAATTTGGAATTAATATTTAAACTTGAATAATTAAATTGGGAAAATTTTTATTTGTATATTGTTCAACTGCATTCTAATACAACTTACCTAAATCATTCAGAAGTTGAATATGTAATTGGATAATATATAAGATAAATTGAATTTATAAATAAATTTGAGGGTTTATAATAAATGTTATACCCTAAATTTTGATTTTTAAAGATGTTAATAGAGTTAGATAGGATAATAAGTAAACTCTGTTAATAATTAATAAATTTGTTTTGAAAGAATTAATAAATTGAAATTTGATCCACTTATGAAAATACTTTGAATTTAAAGGCAATTAGTGAATATAAATTTATTAAAATCGAAACTTTTATGGTTTAAATTAATTTATATGGGTAAAATATATGTGATTAGATATTAAGTAGAATAAATTTAACAATAATTTGGAATAAAGAAGAATTTAAATTGCTGAAAAAAATATGATTGTAATAAAAGACTATTCAAATTTATGGTTTTAGAAATTGAAAATTTAAGATAATGGGATAATAAGATAATGTACGTAGAAATAGTTGAGATTGATTTTAGTGAAATCAAATGGATTAAATCAATTATTGAATATCAATTAATGTAAATTTGATTTTATATGGTTTAAATTGATTGCTATTTTGTATTTCGAAATCTGTTTTTCTTTTTGGTTGTTTCTATTCTCCTACCTCGTTCCTTTTCGAGCACGAAAAGTTTTGAGTGGGGGAGAGTGTAACGAGCCGTAAAATTTTAACTGTTTTAATAACGTAATTAGTTGAAATTTTGTGAAATTTTAAACGATAAAATTTTGAAATAAAAATTTGATATTTGGAATACGTCCAGTTAAACATAGCGACTGGTAAATTTTAGTCCGAAATTATGAAAGTTTATTTCGCGCGTAAATTCACTTCAATTTAATCAGTTAAAAAGTAATGAAAATAAAATGTTTCCGAAACCTAAATATTTTTACAAAGAAAAATTCTAAACCATCTTCTGAGCAAGATGTTAGTTTGTCGTTTTTCCAAATTCGGACATCTTTGGCTCCGTCGATCTTATTTTTCAGTGTTTTTCTTGCATTTTTCGCTGGTTGAAATTTCGAATTTTTATAATTCATTCATACCACTGCTATCTGTATACCGTTTTGATCGTCTCGTCGTGCTGATCTCTACGGTATATTCGATTGACAACTTTGATGTTCGTACACGATGAAAAACGCGAAACCGGTAGCCGTATCGGTACCAGATCCGTGACTTTTTGTGTGATCCAAGCAATAATTAATTGCTTTAATAATTTTTTTCCAATTCACGTTTAGACTTTCCCATTCCTAGCTATTAATAACTTTGAAATCAACTTACGACCTTTCAACGTTTCATTGATTGCATTTGTTTCCAGTTGTCTTTCCACTTCTTTGTGCTCTGTTGAATATTATATGAAGTTGCTTTTGGGATTCCATTTCCTCTCACATTCTTGCCTGCACGTTCTCTTCTCTCCCTTCTTTTTCTCATGGCCTTGCTTTATTAAAAAAAAATGAAGACCAATATTTTTGAACAACGTTCTTCTCCCCTCACATTCTCTTTCACCCCATACGTCCCCCACCATTTCTCGCCTTCTGCCTTCTTCTTTCTTCACAAGGTATTTTATGTATTTATATTATGTAACGTATTAGTATATATAAGATCGTATGTTTATATTTAGACTTGTATACATTTGGTTGCTTAGTTAAATTCTGCAGTGATGATTTTATTTTATATATTTTTCTCTTTTCTCAATAGCTTATATAAATACATAGGGTCGTATATTGAATAGGTTGCAAGTATATTAGTGTTTGTACGTCAGTTTCTATGCTCTGTCTACCATTAGTTGAGAAATTTACTTCTTTATTATGTAAGTTACTTACATTTTATTTTTGTTTTAAACTATCTGCTTATGAAATACAGTCTATTATCCAGAACTGTCAATAACATAATACAAGCATAATGAACATCATACATGCATTTGAGATTCTGATATTAGCATTTCATTTACAGTACCCTCGCTCTGTATCAATACCGCCACTCGGAAAGGAAGCAGATTACATTTTCAAAAGCAACGTTTTAATATGTATTTTTACAGCAGTTGATGCCTTCCGTCTAATTTATATAAAGTACGTTATTTGTATAAATGCATATAAGACAGTTGTTTAAATTTAAGTCGTTTAGGTTGGAATCTATATGCATTGTTTTAAATATGTATATTTCCTTTAAGTTTTACATTACAGTATATTGGAACAATATATAATAGGTTATAATGTAAACGTTGTACGTGTTTTGTATATATGAAAAGTTTATGTAAGTGTATATTATAAAGGAAGTTTTGTTCTTTTTGTTTGTTTTATAAAAATATATATATTTTGTGTGTTTTGATATGTTCGAAAATCTATATATTAGTATACTTATAATATAACAATTCAAGTGTTGTTCAGGTAGTATGCATATCTATTTTATTGTATATATATCTAATATATTAGAGTTGTATATATGAGATGCCTGCATATATATCTATTAAATGGGGTCTGCATATTTTAGTTCATCAGACACAGTATGGTTTTATACGCTATTATAATGTTGTTTATATATATATCGCTGTATAGTCGTATGTATATAGGTTTTGAAATGTTTGTTTATAGTATTATAAAGCATATATATATCAATCAATATTTTATATATATTGCACATAAGTATAATTGAGTTTGTTTTTAAATTACATTATATATATGGGTTTAATTTAAGCAATGATTTTGAAATGTATATATATATATACACATTTGATTTAAAATGGGTTTGAATTTAGAATACGTTTTATATACGTAAATAGTTACATATAGTGATATATATATATAAATTCACTCTTACCAATTATCTTCATCGATTCTGTTCTAATTTGATTTTGTCAATCCCTTATTTATCAGCTTCTTCGTCGAATTCGTGCCGACTTTGTTTGTTTGGATTCGTGCTTGGATTTCGTAACTAAACTTCATTGTCTATCTCTCTAGCCTCGAAAGGTGAGCACTCACTCACGATTAACGTTCTTTTATTTATTAAATTTGATTTCAATTGAAACGACAATTGAAATATGCTGCTAATAGTTAATTACACTGTTATATATGCTATTACCTGTATCAGTTCACTTGTGACATCTGACATCATTATCTGTTAATTATTTATGCGATGATAATACAGTTTGGTTGATAATTGATTGATTGTTCATGTTTATATTGGACGTTAAATTGTAAATGTTAAAATGATAAATAGTATGCAATCGAAATTGATATAGGATAGTTAAATGTTAAATTTGATTAAATGACATTTGTATAATATGACCCATTTAACTGTCAAAATTTATTGATACGTAGGATTTGTTAATTACATCTTGAACCACTGAACGTATGTTGTTAAATTGATGATGGATAAAATTGTAATAGATGACAAGTGAAAACCGTAATGTAATAATCTTTAATCTACATGAAATGATAGTGTAGATTCTAGAAATAATTATATTAATTCGTACAAATAAAAATGCGAATGAATACGGTTATTTCGGGATTATTTGAATTGATTATTGGTATTGTTATTGTTTGTCGTTATTGCTTGTTTATTTACTTTGACACCATCCCAGTTATCACACTGCAAGTTCCCTTTGTTATGCTATGATTTTGAATTGAATTGGAATCGGGTTGAAATGATAAATACCCAAATTTAACTTTGACTTTGGATAGAGAATTAAATAAAACCCCGATTGGTCAATAATTTGATTTAAAAATAAACGAAGATTTTATTTGAATAAATAATATGGTTTTGAAATGAAGTTGAATTTTGAATTTTAATGGAAGGAAAATGTTAATATTTAATAAACCTGAAACAAATATTAACAATGTAATTGATGAAAGAATGTTGATTAATTTGAGAAATGATTGAATTAAGTTTGAAATGATTTAATAATTAAGTTTGAAATTATAATCAAGTTTGAAATTATAATTAAGTGGAATTATTAAGCTTTGAAATTATTCAATAAATAGGTTTTGAATTATTTAATAATTAAATAAGATTGAATTATTTAATGATTAAATTGAATTGAATTCTTTAATAAGAAAAATTGAACTTTTGAATAAGTGAATTTTACTTCGTAAATAATTGAAATTGAGTTTTCTTGATTAAGTAAGTTTTGGAAAATTATTTAAGTAAGTAAATAAGTGAAATTGAATTTCTTTAACAAGAAATAAAATGCGATTTATTGAAATTAATGTAAGACTTGAAATTTATTGAAATTGAGTTGATGAATTTAATTTAATTTGATTCAATTGTAAGTTTTGATTTAATGAAGTTGAATTTGAATAATGGATTTAATGAATTGGAAGTTTAATAGAAATTTTTTTGAATGATAAATTAATTTAACGATATTGAACGAAATCGGTAAATGAATGTAAATTGATTTGAATGTTAAAATTGAATTAATTTAATGATTTCGGAATGAAACTTATATACGAACTTGAATCAATATTTGAATTGTTTAAATAGAAATTGAAATTGAATTATAAGATTTTGAAATGGTAATTTGGAAGTTTTGAAACGTAAATTATGGAAATTGATTTGGAAAGACAAATGAAATGTTGATTTATAAACTCTGATTGAAATTGAAATTGATTTGGTTCTGAAGTATATAAACGACCAATCGGTGTAATAATTACGGAAGTTATTAAAGAGACCGGGATCGGATATGGACATACTCTCTGTCGATACCGAAAACCACTTTAATAACTAACATTCGCGGAGTGTTGATCCAGAATGAAGTGGTTGGAATGATGTACGTGATGACTGAAGAAAGAGAACGATGATGGATAGCCTTGACACTTGTGTCAAATTGGAAATGACTAAAACAGGAGCTGTGCCGGGCCAATGGAGGATTAGCTACCTCAAGTGGACACACTTCTTCGAACTACATATACTTGTTGTCGATTGGTGCACCCTTGATTTTGGGAGTGTTGTTTCACGGTGTTGCGGGCGCTGCGGCGTTGCGTTCTCACCAGTCCGGATCAGGCGAACGGTAGTATCACTACCTTGGGTATTGCCTCATGTGCCTTGTCATACTTGTATTCCATTTATACGCGACCACTAGGATTTTGATTTGTACCTTTAGTATATGGATTGCCCTCTGGTGACTTCCGGTTTTGGGGAAACTACGGTCTTGTATATGCTTTTGGGAATAAAAATGTGTTAAGGGTGGAATGGGCCATGACTTAACACTATTTTGATATCTTTATATTACCGATAGACATTATCTACTTATCGTACACTACTACATAGTAGATAGTTTAACGGATCCTTAAAGGATGGTTATTCCAAATGTGATAACCCGGATTTTCGGGCATCAGATAATTGGATAGTTATAAAATTTAACTTTTAAAAAAATACTGATTTATAAATTTAACAAATTTAGATGTGATAATCTCCAGTATAAATTATTTAATATTTGACAAATTCTTCTTTTAAAACAAATATTAAAGTGTTGTTATATATATATATATATGAGTAGATTTTACATTGGAAATTCAAGAATAAATATATATGAAATTTAAAATTTAAAATCATTCTCTTTTAAAAGTTATATATGTATAAATACTAGAAAATGTATGAATATAAATATAAAACATAAATTGATAAAAAGCTTTTATAAGATTTAAGAAAAGGTTTAATATATTAAAAATTTACATGAGAAAGATTTTAATTTGTATATATATAATGACAAGTGTTAATAAATTAAGTCATGTTAGTAATATGTGTAAGGTGATTAACAAGCCAATTGACAAATGTTAGGAAATTTTACAAGTGTCCCTTATTTTATTTTATTTTCTTTAATTTTTAATAAATTCAAATTAAATCTATATATACATCTCTTTTCTCTTCTCCATTCTTTTCCCATTCTCATTTTTCAAAAACAAAGAAAACAAAAACCAGCAATGTTCAAACCGAAATGATCATCCTCAAACCAAAACTGAGATTTCATCTCAAACCAATCAAAACAAATTTACAACCTGGCCATTTATTCTTCAAACCTGAGACCTTCCTCTGATCCAAAAATCAAGCCCTGTAAACACAAATCTGTAAATCAATTATCCACAAACATGAATTCATCTTCAAAAGCCTAAAACTCAAAAGTTCAAATGCCTGAAACCATTTTCTTAAAGCCTGAAATCTTTTCATCTCAAGCCTGTAACCATGTTCTTCAAGTCTGAATCATTTCCAAGTGCATGCAATATAATCTGAGGAAGAAGCAAGTTTTCAAAAGCTTTTTAAAGTTTTAAAGGAAATCAAAACAAGCTCTTCAGTTTTTAAAGAAACCCAAGCAAATTCATTTCAAAGCTTCCAGTTTCAAAACTCTCTGCCTTTTTGAAATAGGTGAGTAAACTACCCTTTAGAATATGGAATTTGTTATATCTTGGTTTGCATGTGATGATCTGTAAGTTGTGATAGAAAGTATGCTTGCATGTATACGGATTTCAGATATATAAATAAGTTAAGATGTGCATGTCTGATATGTTGATGTTCATCTCTGTTTATAGTTGCAGAGTTTAAATTTAAATCAAAAATCCTAATCTCCTTATCTATTCACTGATAGGCTTTAGCTTTCAAACTAAATAAGTTTATTCAAATATAGATTAAGGTTTAAAAATATATTCAAACAAATTTAGTTTGGAAATTTTCTGGGAATCAAGAAGATCAGTAGGAAACTTAAGAACATGATGAAATCCATTATCATAGTTTGCTGATTTATGTTTATAACCTGAATTCCCTTTGAAAATTAGGATTTTTAAAATCAAAATTAAGATTTTTAGTTGAGTTTTGAATAGGATTTCCCAAGATGATCAGAATATGGGTTTTTGGCTATTTCTGATGATCGGAAAACTCGGGGTGGTCGGAGTCTCTGCTGAAGGTAGAGGGAAGTTTGGTGGTCTCGGCAAAAATGGTAGGTGGGATATTAGTTCACTGAGGTGGCGGCACGGCGTTGGTTTAGGGTTTAAAACCCAAATTGATCGAGGTTGGGAACATGATCGCTGCGTCGTTTATGGGGCACCGGGGTTCATCGCACCAATGGGAAATGGTTCGTGGATTGTTGGGGAAACTCTGGTTGAAGTGGCGGGGGTAATGGTAGACGTTGGCGGTGGCACGATACGTTTCCTGATGATCGAGTTTGGGTTTCAGTTGGTCGATTTCAATTTAAGTTAAATTCGTCGATCTGGGTAATTGTTTGGGGTCAGGTGATCATCGTTGTTATGTCGACGATAGTACGTTCGATCGGAGATGGACGAAGTGGCGTGCAACGTGCACACGTGCACGTTTGTGTTCTTTTGTTTTTCTGGGTTGTGGATCAGGGAAGAAGAAGGTTAGACTCGAATTTTTGTATGTTTCCTCGGGTTCGTTCGCGAGAAAATGGTGAGATGGCACGAGATGTATCGAGTAGTTCGCGAGTGAGGTTCCAGCTTTCAAACTTAATTCAAAACAAAATAAAAAGAAAAAGAAAAAGGAAAAGAGGAAACTCAGATTTAGTTTGAGTAATCCCTGGGATTTTCTCGCGTGAAATGATTATGTTAAAGTGTTAAGATAACATGATTAAGTTTTATTAATTCACTTAAATCAATATTTTAGATAAAGGTGTTTATTTAAATAATAGTATAATTAAGTTGATTTTTAAAAGTTGTTTAAAACTTAATTAATAACATGTTTAAATTAAGAAGATTTAATGTGTTTAATCATTAGCTAACTTAAGAATTAAGTTAAATTTTAGATTAATGATAGTTTAATTCAAAGTTTATTTAATAGGATTTTTAATGATAAGTAAGAAGTTAATTAAGATAAATAACTTATCTTTTAAATTAATTAAGGGGTGATTAATATAAGATTAATTAAGGATTAATCAAATGGTAATTAAGGATTGATTAAATAATAATTAAGGATTAACTAATTGTTATTAAGTTTTATTAATTGATAATTAAGGTTTATAAATAAATAATTAAAAGAATAATTAACCTGTAATTAAAGACTCATTAATTTGTTTAAGAGTAATTAAGGATGAATTACTCAAGTATAATTAATAAAGTTAATTAATTTAGGATCAATGTAATTAATATGGATGGGTATAGGTTAATTAATTTGTGTAATTAATTAAGAGTTAATTACTTAATATAATTAAAGAATAATTAATCAAGGGTGATTAATTAAGATGAAATTAAGGGATGATTAATTAATCGGTTTGTAATTAATAAATGTTAAGTAAGGTAATCTAAGTGATTAAAGATTAGTAATTAATTTAATTAGGGATATATTAAATTAATTTTGGAAGTGATCAATCTTGCTTATGAATGATTGAATGATGTAAATGCCTTGAATTGGATTGATATATCTGATATGAAATGTTTTGTGATATGATATGATTAGGTGGACAATGATAATGTAGTTATTTATCGATGATAAATTGTTGTGTATAAGTGACATCATATTAAATGTTGAATTGTATTTCACTTGAATAACTTGGGTTAAGATGACATTAGATTCGAAGAGACCGGAGTCGGGTATTAGTATATACCCGAAACCACTTCGATTCTTTATAGATTGATATGTGGAATCAATAGGATGGTTTGGGATAATATGGACCATTTAAACTAAGTTGGATACTTAGATATTGTTGTGTGAAAATAAGTGTTAACTATCTAAGTTGTTTACTTGTAGTAAAGTACGAGTTACCCCGGGTTTAAATAAGTTCCTTGGATTGAAATTTCATGTTAGATGAGTTTACTCACGCTGGTTTCCAGCCTGACCCGGGTGTTACTTTGATGTAATGCTCGGGTCAGACCGAGTATTACAGATTTCAGGTAAGGACGTTCTGGAGCTCAGGAGGCGAGCTGGATGGCAGGAACGTATGGTGTGTGATATATTGTTAATTATTGGGACGAGTTATTTTAACTGTATAGTGATTGTGAAATGTTGTAACTCTGATGTATAAAAATGTAATTGACTGATACAGTTTTCTTTGTATAACTGATATTATTATTTGATATTGTATTTTGATCCGCTGCGAATGTGAGAATCTGTGTCTTGTTCTGTTCTTTCTTCTATCTCTTTTCTTTTTCTTCTAACTATCTGGAAATTTCGGGTTCGAAATTTCCGGGTCGTTACAGTTGGTATCAGAGCGGAAGGTTAAGCGAGAACCTTGGCTCTGTCGGGATTACTCATTAAGGATAGGGTCAATAGTACCCTAGAATGAGTTGAGTGTATATATATATGAGAACGTATTTGTTATTTTCTTATATAAAGGTTTTAAAATGGTTTTAAAAATAAATAATCTTTATATAAGTTTATCTTTTGATATATATATATATAGAAATAATTTTCTAATTATTAAATATATTAATGAAATTGGTTGTTAAATCATTGGAATTAAATAAAATAATAAGAATTAAGTGGTAATACAACCAAATTAAAATTGAATGAAGATAAGTTTGAAATGAATCCAAACTGAAATTAAAATCATGAATTTGTAGAAATAAAGATAATAATGAATTGGTTTCCAGATATGATAATCTTGGTTATTATCATAGATGGTTGATAATGAAATGTTTTTGGGAAGTAAACTTTTAGGTGAATATGACTTATAAATGGAAATTGAAGATAATTTGAAATTGTGAAATTTTAAATCTAAATCCAGAAAACTTGAAATTGTTTTAAAGGAATTTGTTTTGAAATAAAAAAAAAACCAAGAATGGTTTAAAATTTTAAGTATGACTTGTAGTGTAAAGGAAATAAATATGTATAGATGAGGGATATACATAGTATCAAAGATAATTTAAAATAAACTCTAGAGTGATGAGATTTTCCCTGAAGTGTGATGTAAAAACTTAAAATGAAATAAGTTTAGAACTTTTAAGAAAGAATATTCATAGAAATTTAAAATTTGAAATGGGGATTCAAATTGAGTAAGGTTAATGGGATTAAATTGAATTTAACTTAGAAGAAGTTAAATAAGTTTGGAATGAACAACCTGATTTGAAAATTTCAAGATGAAATTGGAATTTAACTTGGAAAGTTAAATGGTTGATTTTAAATGGGAGTTATGAGTGATCTCAAAATGGGTTTGAAATCTGGAAATTGAAAATGGATAATAAATTGGATTATGAAGATTTAATCATTTAAAAAGTTTTGAACTCTAATTTGAACTTTGAAATAAGCTAAGTAAAGATACTTTAAAATGGAGTTTTGAAATTTGGACTCAAAATTTAATTGTTTAAAAATTTAGATTGTTGGGTTAAAAATAAGGGTTAAATTGATTTAAGAAATTAAATCAACATTTAAAAATTTAACTCGAATTTATATAATTCAAGATGGTTTTAAGTTGAGATTTGAATAGAATTAGTTCAAATTGAATTTGATTTAAATTAGAATTGTGATTAAAGATGGATATGCATAAGTTTAAATGGAAAATTTGAATTGAAATAAAATTGGAGTTGAATAAGTTCAAATCGAAATGTGAATAGAAAAGAGAATTGATTTGGCTAATAACCAATAAAGATAAATACGTAGGATATACGTATATTATTCTATTCGTATAGTAATTTGATCCAGATTCGAACACAGAATTTTGAGATAATATTATCGATCCGAGTTGGGATTTTTCGCTCGATTTTCGACGGCGAACCTGGATATGAATTTTTGATTGGTTCTGGATATTCTCTATCATAGTTGTGACTATGCAAGGAGAATGACGGTTTCTAATCAAGAAACCAGATCTGAGTCCGCACTAGGAAGTCGGGTGGACGATACTAGTTCGGAAGTGAAATTGTGTGATCGATTGAGCGATCAGATTGATATTGTGTACGGATGATATGTGTACATCGTACGGATTTGAATGAAATTGATATTGAAGATTTGTGGATAAGAACTGTAAAATGGTTTTTGAAAAGAAATATGGTTAATAACTTTATAAAAGATTTATCAAATGTGAATATTTGATTTAGAATAAAATAAAGTTATATATCCTTGTTATATAACGTAAATCTTCCCTTGTTGAATCTATTGCTAAAAGAAAAGGGTTTTGAAATATTTGAAGTATAAAAGAGGTTTTATACAAAGTTTGAAATGATCCAAAGATTTTCAAAGTTATATATATCTATATCTATATATATATAAAGGATCTTATGAGAATGATTTTGGAAAAGGTTTTGGGAACCTATGGATTTTGAAAAGGGCTTTTGATTTTTGGGGAAATCAATTTTGGATTTTGGAAAGCCTAGTTTGAGAATTATCGATTTTGATAATCGATTTTGTGTAAAGGAGATTTTGATAAATCATAAAGGGTATGATTTGAAGATACTATAAGTATATAGTATATAGTGTTTTGAGAATAGCTCTGGGGAAAAAGGAGCTCCCTTAAAATGAACTTCTCAGGAGTGCCACTGGGTGGTACTGCCTTGAACCCCAAGGGGGGATTCTAAAGTTGATCCTGTGAGGAGTCCGGACAAAACTAGTTCCTGAGGATTATTTGTGTAGCGAAAGTCGAGGGGCTGGTGCCCATAGAGGCATTTGAGTTATGCTGTGACCACAATTTAACTCGATGTCACTGCGATCTACTACAGACCATAGCGGAAGTCATGTGTGCCGCTGAGAGCCAACTGTCTACGTTTGATTTTATATCGGTAGACTGTGACACTATGGTAACATAGCGAAAGTTGTTTGAGCCGCTGAGAGCCAACTGTTTACGTTTGATTTTATATCGGTAGACTGTGACACTATGGTAACATAGCGAAAGTCGTTTGAGCCGCTAAGAGCCAACTGTCTACGTTTGATTTTATATCGGTAGACTGCGACCTATGTGGAGGAGTTTCATTTTGACAGCGAAATCGTGTGTGCCGCTGAGAGCCAACAGTTACATGGACTTTTGCTGCGACGGCAACGTAACCCTGGAATGTAACTGCGATCTGTTGTGGGTTCCATGCTGTTATCAGTTACATGGACTTTTGCTGCGATGGCAACGTAACCCGTGATGTAACTGTGACCATGGATGGGGGTGATGATTTCCAGAGCATTCTCACCAAAAATATTTCCTCTATTTTCAAAAACGTTTTCGATATTTTCATAAATTATTTTTCAAGTATTTTCACTGGGTGTTGAAAACGGGTCTGCTAAGTACATATAGATTTTCAGTCTTATGTCTGATCAACGTATGACCGAATTTCTGTGAGAACAAGGATGGACTTGTTGTAACATCGAGTTATAAAAGTATTTTTATAAAAACTATTTTTGTAATATTATATAGATTTTAAAGTATTTTTAAAATTTAATATAAAAAGAGTTTATAGTTTAAAATGTTCAACAAGAAATTTATCTGATAATAAGTAAATAATAAATTTTGGCTTCGTTCCTTTTCGAGGACGAAAAGATTCTAAGGGAGGAGGAATGTGATAACCCGGATTTTCGGGCATCAGATAATTGGATAGTTATCAAATTTAACTTTTAAAAAAAATACTGATTTATAAATTTAACAAATTTAGATGTGATAATCTCCAGTATAAATTATTTAATATTTGACAAATTCTTCTTTTAAAACAAATATTAAAGTGTTGTTATATATATATATATGAGTAGATTTTACATTGGAAATTCAAGAATAAATATATATGAAATTTAAAATTTAAAATCATTCTCTTTTAAAAGTTATATATGTATAAATACTAGAAAATGTATGAATATAAATATAAAACATAAATTGATAAAAAGCTTTTATAAGATTTAAGAAAAGGTTTAATATATTAAAAATTTACATGAGAAAGATTTTAATTTGTATATATATAATGACAAGTGTTAATAAATTAAGTCATGTTAGTAATATGTGTAAGGTGATTAACAAGCCAATTGACAAATGTTAGGAAATTTTACAAGTGTCCCTTATTTTATTTTATTTTCTTTAATTTTTAATAAATTCAAATTAAATCTATATATACATCTCTTTTCTCTTCTCCATTCTTTTCCCATTCTCATTTTTCAAAAACAAAGAAAACAAAAACCAGCAATGTTCAAACCGAAATGATCATCCTCAAACCAAAATTGAGATTTCATCTCAAACCAATCAAAACAAATTTACAACCTGGCCATTTATTCTTCAAACCTGAGACCTTCCTCTGATCCAAAAATCAAGCCCTGTAAACACAAATCTGTAAATCAATTATCCACAAACATGAATTCATCTTCAAAAGCCTAAAACTCAAAAGTTCAAATGCCTGAAACCATTTTCTTAAAGCCTGAAATCTTTTCATCTCAAGCCTGTAACCATGTTCTTCAAGTCTGAATCATTTCCAAGTGCATGCAATATAATCTGAGGAAGAAGCAAGTTTTCAAAAGCTTTTTAAAGTTTTAAAGGAAATCAAAACAAGCTCTTCAGTTTTTAAAGAAACCCAAGCAAATTCATTTCAAAGCTTCCAGTTTCAAAACTCTCTGCCTTTTTGAAATAGGTGAGTAAACTACCCTTTAGAATATGGAATTTGTTATATCTTGGTTTGCATGTGATGATCTGTAAGTTGTGATAGAAAGTATGCTTGCATGTATACGGATTTCAGATATATAAATAAGTTAAGATGTGCATGTCTGATATGTTGATGTTCATCTCTGTTTATAGTTGCAGAGTTTAAATTTAAATCAAAAATCCTAATCTCCTTATCTATTCACTGATAGGCTTTAGCTTTCAAACTAAATAAGTTTATTCAAATATAGATTAAGGTTTAAAAATATATTCAAACAAATTTAGTTTGGAAATTTTCTGGGAATCAAGAAGATCAGTAGGAAACTTAAGAACATGATGAAATCCATTATCATAGTTTGCTGATTTATGTTTATAACCTGAATTCCCTTTGAAAATTAGGATTTTTAAAATCAAAATTAAGATTTTTAGTTGAGTTTTGAATAGGATTTCCCAAGATGATCAGAATATGGGTTTTTGGCTATTTCTGATGATCGGAAAACTCGGGGTGGTCGGAGTCTCTGCTGAAGGTAGAGGGAAGTTTGGTGGTCTCGGCAAAAATGGTAGGTGGGATATTAGTTCACTGAGGTGGCGGCACGGCGTTGGTTTAGGGTTTAAAACCCAAATTGATCGAGGTTGGGAACATGATCGCTGCGTCGTTTATGGGGCACCGGGGTTCATCGCACCAATGGGAAATGGTTCGTGGATTGTTGGGGAAACTCTGGTTGAAGTGGCGGGGGTAATGGTAGACGTTGGCGGTGGCACGATACGTTTCCTGATGATCGAGTTTGGGTTTCAGTTGGTCGATTTCAATTTAAGTTAAATTCGTCGATCTGGGTAATTGTTTGGGGTCAGGTGATCATCGTTGTTATGTCGACGATAGTACGTTCGATCGGAGATGGACGAAGTGGCGTGCAACGTGCACACGTGCACGTTTGTGTTCTTTTGTTTTTCTGGGTTGTGGATCAGGGAAGAAGAAGGTTAGACTCGAATTTTTGTATGTTTCCTCGGGTTCGTTCGCGAGAAAATGGTGAGATGGCACGAGATGTATCGAGTAGTTCGCGAGTGAGGTTCCAGCTTTCAAACTTAATTCAAAACAAAATAAAAAGAAAAAGAAAAAGGAAAAGAGGAAACTCAGATTTAGTTTGAGTAATCCCTGGGATTTTCTCGCGTGAAATGATTATGTTAAAGTGTTAAGATAACATGATTAAGTTTTATTAATTCACTTAAATCAATATTTTAGATAAAGGTGTTTATTTAAATAATAGTATAATTAAGTTGATTTTTAAAAGTTGTTTAAAACTTAATTAATAACATGTTTAAATTAAGAAGATTTAATGTGTTTAATCATTAGCTAACTTAAGAATTAAGTTAAATTTTAGATTAATGATAGTTTAATTCAAAGTTTATTTAATAGGATTTTTAATGATAAGTAAGAAGTTAATTAAGATAAATAACTTATCTTTTAAATTAATTAAGGGGTGATTAATATAAGATTAATTAAGGATTAATCAAATGGTAATTAAGGATTGATTAAATAATAATTAAGGATTAACTAATTGTTATTAAGTTTTATTAATTGATAATTAAGGTTTATAAATAAATAATTAAAAGAATAATTAACCTGTAATTAAAGACTCATTAATTTGTTTAAGAGTAATTAAGGATGAATTACTCAAGTATAATTAATAAAGTTAATTAATTTAGGATCAATGTAATTAATATGGATGGGTATAGGTTAATTAATTTGTGTAATTAATTAAGAGTTAATTACTTAATATAATTAAAGAATAATTAATCAAGGGTGATTAATTAAGATGAAATTAAGGGATGATTAATTAATCGGTTTGTAATTAATAAATGTTAAGTAAGGTAATCTAAGTGATTAAAGATTAGTAATTAATTTAATTAGGGATATATTAAATTAATTTTGGAAGTGATCAATCTTGCTTATGAATGATTGAATGATGTAAATGCCTTGAATTGGATTGATATATCTGATATTAAATGTTTTGTGATATGATATGATTAGGTGGACAATGATAATGTAGTTATTTATCGATGATAAATTGTTGTGTATAAGTGACATCATATTAAATGTTGAATTGTATTTCACTTGAATAACTTGGGTTAAGATGACATTAGATTCGAAGAGACCGGAGTCGGGTATTAGTATATACCCGAAACCACTTCGATTCTTTATAGATTGATATGTGGAATCAATAGGATGGTTTGGGATAATATGGACCATTTAAACTAAGTTGGATACTTAGATATTGTTGTGTGAAAATAAGTGTTAACTATCTAAGTTGTTTACTTGTAGTAAAGTACGAGTTACCCCGGGTTTAAATAAGTTCCTTGGATTGAAATTTCATGTTAGATGAGTTTACTCACGCTGGTTTCCAGCCTGACCCGGGTGTTACTTTGATGTAATGCTCGGGTCAGACCGAGTATTACAAATTTCAGGTAAGGACGTTCTGGAGCTCAGGAGGCGAGCTGGATGGCAGGAACGTATGGTGTGTGATATATTGTTAATTATTGGGACGAGTTATTTTAACTGTATAGTGATTGTGAAATGTTGTAACTCTGATGTATAAAAATGTAATTGATTGATACAGTTTTCTTTGTATAACTGATATTATTATTTGATATTGTATTTTGATCCGCTGCGAATGTGAGAATCTGTGTCTTGTTCTGTTCTTTCTTCTATCTCTTTTCTTTTTCTTCTAACTATCTGGAAATTTCGGGTTCGAAATTTCCGGGTCGTTACACCAAACGTCCTTTGAGTTACTTGTATTTCAATTGCTATTTCACTTGAGTTGGATTTATTAATATAAGAATGTTAATCCTGACTCGAGTGTTTTGTATTTTGCTTTACGCTCGGGTCAAACTGAGTGTACCAGTATTCGAGACTCACCTTTGGAGTTGGAGCTTTGCTTGAAGATCCAGCCATCTATTCTGCTTTCAGTATTCGATGATTCCAGTGATGTAATCTGATTTGTATCAGATGTATCGTATTACTCTTCCGTTGTATCTGGTTTAACTCTGATGTATCATATTACTCTTCTGTTGTAAACTCTGATGTATTTTATATATGCATATAGTAGCTTCATGAACTACTATTTCTTTTATTTCCGCTGCAATTATTACTCTGTGTCTGTGATCTGTGATTATTTATTTACTGTATATGTTCAGTTTTGCCAATTTAAATTAACAACGCGGTATGTTGAGCAATTCAACTCCGGCATGAGTGTCTACCTATACACTTATAATGGATGCGAATGGTCCAAAATATCGGGTCGTTACAATATATGTTTATATACTTGAAATTAACATACATTTCAAAGTCAAACGAACATATATATTCAAAGTTTTGAGGAAATTTCATCAAATCCTTTTTGTAAAAAACTGATATACTTAATAATTCACGTAAATAATAGGCATTCGAATACATATCCATGAAAATAGTTTATACAAGAATCTCTATATATACTTATTCATTTGAAACTATGCATCGTTAGGTGAAACCTTTAGAAACTTCAAAATGTTTGAAAATTGGGCATATTTTGGAATTGGTGTCCAAGTTTAAAACTGCATATACATGAAATTATATTCATACACTTTGAGTCATATACAAATCAAAGCTCAGTGTTCTTCCAGAAATAAATAAGATCAAAATTTTTATAAGAAAATGATAGGATTCTTGAAAACTGGTTTACTAAAAATCAATATGGCAATGACATGTCTTTACAGAAATGATATAACTTGAGATTAATATCAAAACTACCTCTGGAACTTGATAATTTCAAAGTCACACATTCTTGAAATCTAAAGTACATGTATTCTAAATCTTTTCCTATAAAATTCCATACATATTCAATTCCATACACATTCATTTTTTTAATTTTATTTTATTTAGATCTACTAATATTTTAAATTAAATATTCTTTGAAAATATAATGCGTATGTGAAGCCTTTTATTTAAGATATGGAAGATATTGTTGATTTCAATGATACAATATTTCCAACTGCAGAAGATTTGGAAGATATTGTTGATTTCAATGATACAATATTTCCAATTGTAGAAGATTTGAATGAATGAGATAATTACTCAAATATATATTGCATCTTTTATAGCATTAAAGAGAGAAATAAATTACCTAGTAAGAAGAAGAATTATTTTGTGAGATTGAGGTAATCAATTAATTCCCTAATTAGCACATGTAAATCGTGGAAAACAGGAAAATCAAATGGAAAAATGTTTCTTGTATGAATTGGAGAGTTAATGAGGCATATGGCCATAAATTAGTTACTTCAACCCCAAGTAATAATCTCTACATAAAGACAGAGACTAGCATGACTAGAATTATCTCTCTCAATTGTATTTCTTATTCTTCTTCTCCATTATTAATCTTGAAAAAAATTTCTCATCTTAGAAAGTAATAAAATCTCCTCTCCCAAGTGCATGTACACTAGCTCGCGGTAGTGGAACCACTATAAATCACGTGTGTTATTTTCTTCTATTGCTTGATCCATGATTGCATTTAGCCGGTGACTATCCATTATTTGTTTTGCCTCTCCATCAATTCAGTCCTATTTGTTTTTCCGCAAGGTTGGGCTTTTGTTCCTAAGGCGATCTTGAGGGGATTTTCCCCAACGGTCTGGTATCAAAGCAACAAGGTTGATTGAGAAAGGATGTTAGGCATTATGGCAGGAGATGAGGAGACTCCAGCAATTGTACCAAGACCTTATGTTAGAGGGACCTATATTGCATTAGGATTTAGTTTAGCAATAGAGAAGTGGAACAGTGATAAAGACTTCGAAAAATGGCAATGGAGGATGAAAGCTATTTTGATGAGAAACGAAGTTCATTTTGTGGTGTTTGCTGCTGAGGAGTTGACGGCTGAAATTTTAGCCGTGGAAAGGAAGGAGATAGAAAAATGGACGTTTACTACTTTGCAATTAGCTATGGACAAAAATGTTATTTCTGATATTAGCGGTGAAATTACTACTAAGGGCATTTGGACCAAGATGGAAAATACCAATCTGAAGAAATCTTTGACTAACCAGTTGATTTTATTGAAGACATTTTTCACCATGAGGATGAGAGATGGTACTTCTATCAAAGAGCATCTGGGTTTCTTCAACGATCTAGTGATGAAGATGAAGACTGTGGATTTGAAGGTAGATAAAGAGCATATAGCTATAATGCTCTTGTGTTCCCTTCTGGAGCATTACACAGGTTTCGCTAACAGCTTTATCTTTATGAGAGATACTTTGACTGTTAAAGATGTGAAGTCAGGTCTTCTATCTGAAGACTTAAGGGATCAGACGAAGGAGATGGGTGAAGGTAGAGGAGGAAGTAGTAGTCAAGGCTTATTTGCTAAGGGAGGGAGAGAGGAGAAGAAGAATTTGAATATTATGGGGCGTTCCAAATCTAGAAATCCCGATGATAATAATAGTGGAAAGTCTAAGGATGGAAAGTGTTACCATTGTAAGAAACTAGGCCATTGGAAAAGAGACTGTCAGGATTGGAAGAAGATGGTTCTTCATCATTTGCGGTGGAGAAAGCTGTATCTGATGATGTGTTATCTATAATGGTATTAGATGTATGAAACCATTGGGTGCTTAATTTGGGGGCCTCTTTTCATATGACACCTAAGAGAGATTACTTTAGTTCTTTAGTTTACATAGAGGGAAGTGCAATCCATATGGGTAATAATGCTAGTTGTAGAGCCATGGTAGAAGGTACAATGCGGATTATGATGTTTGACGGAGTGATACGCACTTTGATAGGTGTCCGGTATGTTCCGGGTCTTCGGAGTCCTTGATTTCTTTTGAGCAGATGGCATCAATGGGGTGTAAGGTCACCTTAGAGAAGGATGGTTTGAAAGTTTCGAGGGGTGCTCTTGTTCTTATGAAGGGAGATGTGTTCCAAGCTCTATATTTACTTAAGGGGACCATAGTTCTTGGAGAGTCATGTGTTGGAGTTGATAGTTCTCGTGCTTTGGATACCACCAGACTTTGGCATCTCAGATTGGATCATATTTCTGAGAAGGGCTTAGAGTTTCTTCGTGGATGGAAGATGATCAAAGGTGACTCCGACAATTTGGATTTTTTGCCAGGAGTGCGTGTTAGGTAAGTAGACTAAGGAATCCTTTTGAGTTGGACTCCATAAATCACAGATGGTACTTGATTATGTGCATACAAAAGTTACGGGACCAGTGGCTACTACTTCTATTTGGGGAGAGAAGTATTTTATCTCTTTTATTGATGATTTTTCTCAGAAATTGTGGGTGTATGTGATGAAGGCCAAATCAGAGATCTTTGAGAAGTTTAAGGCTTGGAAGGTGCTTGTTGAGAACCAATCTGGTTCAAAGTTGAAGGTGCCGAGATCTAATAATGTCGGCGAGTTTGCCTCTGGGGAGTTCCTCAACTTTTGTTGACAACATGGCATTGAGAGACATTTCACTACACCAGGTGATCTGCAATCCAATGGGGTTGCTGAGAGGATGAATAGAACTTTACTTGAGATGGCTCGTTGCTTGAGATTGACAGCAGGCTTATCTAAAGGCTTTTGGTTGAGGCATTATTGACTGCGGCGCATACTATTCATCGGATTCCATGCTCAGCTATAGATGGGAAGATTCTAGAAGAGAAGTGGAAAGGTAAAGCCATGTACCTTGGTTATTTTCATATTTTTGGTTGTTTTGTGAATGTTCACCATACAGGTGATGATAAGTTAGAGGCTAGAGCATACAAGGGCATCCTCTTGGGATACACAGATGGTATTAAAGGGTATCATATTTGGCACTCTGTTGATAGGAAGATTGTTCAATCCAGACATGTTACTTTTGATGAGTCAGCAATGTTCAATCCTAAGAAAGGCTTACCTACCACATCAGATGTTTTTGATAGGTCTCAGGAGATGGAAGAGGTTCCTATTTTATAGCCTAGTAGTAGAGTTGTTGATGCTGCTGAGAGTGAGATAGATGTAGTTGATGTGAAATCACAGAGTAGTCCACGGGTGCCTTCTAGTAGTGTTGGTGATATGCATGAGACTAGAGGAAGTTTAGTTCAAGGTGGAGCTAAAAAGAGTTTAGGCGAAGTTGTACCTACCCAAGCCAGTCGTAGGACTATTAGGCCGCCTGAGAGGTATGTTGATTGGTAGTATGTAAACCTTATCCTTAGTGATCAGTTTGATTATGCCCTACATGTGGTTCATGGGGAGCCGCTTGACCTTGATGAAGCTTTGAAGTCATGTGACAGTTCGAAGTGGATGTGCGCTATGGAAGAGAAGCTAGAGTTGTTGAAGAAGAACAAGATTTGGGATTTGGTACCTCCTCCTCAAGGAAGCCTGGCCATAGGTTGCAAGTGGGTGTTCAAGGTGCAGGATGATGAAAGATACAAGGCTAGACTTGTTGCTAAAGTGTTTTCACAGAGGAAGGGATTGGAGTATGATGAGATTTTCTCTCCTGTAGTGAGGCACACCTCCGTACGTATTTTGCTTGCTATAGTTGCCGCTCATGACTTGGAGTTGGAGCAACTTGATGTGAAGACCTCGTTCTTGCATGGAGACTTAGATGAGACCATTTACATGAAGCAGCCAGATAGATATGTCTTAGATGGAAAAGAGAATTGGGTTTGCAAGCTAAAGAAGTCATTGTATGGACTTAAGCAGTCGCCTAGACAGTGGTATAAGAGGTTTGATTCTTTTATGCTTTCACTTGGTTTTGATCGTAGCATCAAAGACGCTTGTGTGTACTTCAAGCATGTGAAGAATGGTTATTGGGTGTATTTACTCTTGTATGTGGATGATATGTCGATTGCTTCCATGGATAAAGATGAAATTGATAGTTTGAAGTTTAAGCTTAAGGCGGAATTCGAGATGAAAGACCTTGGAGAAGCAAGGTAGATTTTGGGTATGGAAATCCAAAGGGACAAGAATCTTGGACTTTTGAGGCTCGCTCAAAAGGAATATATTCTGAAAGTGCTTGCTCGATTTAGCATGGAAGGAGCAAAAGCAATTAGCACACCCATGCCTATGCACATATAGCGTTCTGATAGAGGCCCTCCGATCTCGAAGAAGGACAAGGCTTATAGGAAGAAGGTTCCCTATGCGAGTGTAGTTGGTAGTCTGATGTATGCCATGGTTTGCACTAGGCCTGACATTGCATAGGCAGTTGGATTGGTAAGTAGACTCATGTCAAATCTAGGAAAGACACATTGGGAGGTAGTAAAGTATATTTTCAGACATCTTAGAGGGACTCTAGACCATGGGCTTGTCTTTGACGACCGAGATAGAGAATTCAGCTTGGTTGGATTTTGTGATTCTAACTATGCCGGTGATAGAGGTCGAAGGAGGCCAACCTCAGGTTATGTGTTCACCATTGGTGGGACAGCTATTAGTTGGAGAGCGAGGTTGTAGAAGATTGTGCCTTTCTTAACTACAGAGTCAGAACTTATAGTTGTGGTTAAAGCCGCTAAGGAGGCGCTTTACTTGAACAGTTTGTTGTATGACTTGGGCTTCATGTATGAAGGTATAGAAGTTAATTGTGAGTGCAATTCACTTAGCTGAAAATCTGGCTTTTAGCTCAAGGATGAAGCATGTTAAGGTGAGAGAGTCCTTTCTTGTCTCTATGAATGAAGAGAAACTTGTACATCTTCAGAAGGTTGACACATAGGAGAATGCAGCGAATATGTTTACCAAGTAAGTTACCCATTGCAAAGTTCGAGCATTGCTCGAACTTGATTCGCTTGATGAAGTGCTAGATGCCAAAGTGTGGCACGAGGGAGAGTGAATTGGTAGATGGAGACATTTGTTTTCATTGTGGAGATTGATAGGTTCAACATGGAAAGTGTACTTTCAACACTTTGTTGGCGGACGGTGGCTTGCCGGAGTTCGTTGGCAAAGTGCAATGTGTGATGGCTATACCGAAGCTTAGTGAGAAAATATATGTGGTGTCTTGTCCGAGAGCTACTTGGAATAAGGGGATGTAGGTGGAGTTGATAGGCTTGCGGGGAATTATAGTATCAAGGTGGAGATTGTAAGATTTTGTGATCCAATATTTTCCAATTGCAAAAGATTTGAAAGATACTGTTGATTTCAGTGATACAATATTTCCAATTGCAAAAGATTTGAAAGGTATTTGAGATAATTACTCAAATATATATTTCCTCTTTACTAGCATTAAAGAGAGTAATAAATTACCTACGTGAGAAGATGAATTATTTTGGGAGTTTGAGGTAATCAATTAATTCCCTAATTAGTTGATTAAAGAAGTAATCTTATCAGGCGCATGTAAATTGGGGAAAACAGAAAAATCAAATGGATAAACATATTTTCCTGTATGAATAGGAGAATTAATGAAGCATTGATTTATGACCATAAATCAACTAGGTCAACCCCAAGTTATAATCTCTACATAAAGGCAGAGATTAGCATGAGTAGAATTATCTCTCTCAGTTGTATTTCTTATTCTTCTTCTCCATTATCAATCTTGAAAAAATTTCTCATCTTAGAAAGTAATAAAATCTCCTTTCCCCAAATGGATGTACACTACGTCGCGGTAGTGGAACTACTATAAATCACATGTGTTATTTTCTTTTATTGCTTGATCTGTGATTGCTTTTAGCTGGTGACTATCTGTTGTTTGTTTTGCCTCACCATTAGTCCGGTCCTATTTGTTTATCCATAAGGTTGGGTTTTTGTTCCTAAGGCGACCTTGAGGGATTTTCCCCCAACATTTTACACTTAAAACCTTGCTACATTTTGCATAAAACAATATGTACATAAAATCAAATGTGTACAAAACTGTCATTAATTCACAAACTGTTGCACCATCAAAACCATACACATATAGGCTTAAAAATGGATACTTGCATTTTTAAAGACTTGGAGGTGTTTGAAACTAAAATGTATTGGATATACCCGAAAAGCATAAAAATTTACATTCAAAACTATAGTTATGTACACAAAGTACATTTAAAAATTTGTTATATTTGAAAACTTTCAGGTAAATAAAAGAAACTATCTTCATTTCTTGCAAGAGTTTAATACTCTTAACCATTATATTTGAGAAGTAGGCATGCTTGAGGTAAGTTATATTAAACTATTTGCATTCAGTGCTTTATTAAAATGAAACTTGATTCACTAAAACTGTAAACACCCGAAGCCTCTTGCATATATATATATGTATGTATGTATGTATGTATGTATGTATGTGTGTGTGTGTGTGTTTGTGTGTGTATTGCAAGTCCAATATTTATAAAGCTGATGTGCTTAAAACTACATACATTCAAAAACTCGTACATGTAAAGTCTTTAAGATCACATGCAATTAATACCTATTCATTTCCAAAATTCTAATATACTTAAAGCTGTTCACATGTAGTAGTTGTGTACATTCAAAATTAACATGGGGCCAGAAAATTGCATAAAATATATTTTTGAAACCACTTATCTAAAGCTTATATATTTCAAAAAATTTCACATCAGCAAATCTCTCTTGTTCAAAAGTTGTTAGATATTGGAACATTTTCATACAAAACTATAGTTATTTAAAACTTAATATGTACGAATCTAACATATTTTAAAAGCTAGTGACATTATAAAACTATTCATATCTATGAAACTGGATACTTAAAAGCTAGTATATGATTCTCCTTAGAAGCTTTCATATATTCAAAATTCGAAGCTTATATATCCAAGAGTTTATATCTACATTGGAAACTTTTTTTTGTAAAATTAGAGCACATATGAAGTTAATATCTTCGCAGCCTTTATATCTTCATAAATTAACTCATGTATTTGTATATGTAAAATCCTATATATAACTTTGTGCTTTATACTTTCGAGATGATGTGTAACACCCTTAATTTTAAATAATATTATTCAGGAGATTTAATTAGATAAATTAAACAGAATAATGTAGAGTTTAGATTGATAAGAGGATTGAGATTTGAAAACTAATTAAGGTTGTGCCTTAATTAAATGGATTATAAAATGACCCATAAGTAAATTCATAAGAATGGTTTATAAGATGAAAACTAAGTTAAGTAAGGCAAGGGTAATAGTGGAAATAGTCGTATACCATAACCTTTGAACCCTTACCTCATTTTTCATTCATACGTTCATAAACCAAAAACAAAAATTAAGGAGAACTAAGGCCGGCCATAACCCTAGGAGAAAAGGGGATCAAAATCAATTAGATGTTAAGGATTCAAGCCAGGAAGAATTAAGCAAGATTAAATCTCAAGTTCCTTATCCAAACAAGGTGAATAATAATCTATACCATCTCATATGTTTTATTAAACATTTTAATTCGGGTTTAATTTTTTAAAACCATTTGGATAATATGAATGATGATATGCTATAATATATGCCATGTTTGATTTAAGCAAGTATGTTTGTAGAAGGTTCGATATGATTTTAAGGTTAAAATCGTGTAAAATGGGTTTCGAATGCCATGCAGATTTAATATGTTATGTAAAACATTATTTTGGAGATGCGTTTAAATTTTCATAAAAATCCAAGATATGGATAATTTATTATGACTTTTGAATGGAAGAAATAGATAATTTGGGTTTAAAAATTTATTACAGCAATTATATAAAAGACTTTGGGTTTGAAATTAATATATGTTAGGAAACATATTAAAAGTGAATTATGATGGTTTTTAGGGATTTTTCTAATGTGTTTTAATATGGTTATTAAATTATTTAAGTTGAAGGACTTAAATGATTAAATGTTTTATGGAAGGGAATGGCTTATTTGTTAAAATAATTTCTATTATAAATTAGCGAATTCGGCAGCCTTTTTAGAAAAAGGATTTTCGAAAAAGAAATGGCAATTAATTATATTTTGATAAATTGGCAAGTTAAATGAAAAGAAGTTACTTTATAAGGCAAAGAAAATTAGTTTTGACATAATTTACCACTTCGCCACTTCCATCAGCTCGCTTCTGAAAACATGCCCAGTAGGACTTTTGAACCCATTCGAAACCAATACACAAGGTATCAAATAATTGGTACGTAGTGTATTGGAGAAAAGCAGAAAGGATGGTGTCGAAGGCTTGCTTTTGAAGGGGTTGAAGTCATTTTAAAAGCTTTCGAAGGGGTAGAAGCTATCCTTATTAACTTTAAATTACTTTTATTAATAAATGATGCTTTCGAAAGGGTTACCTCCTTTATGTTTTAAGAAAAGCTTTCGAATGAGTTGCCACTTATTTAGTTTTGAAAAGGAGCTTTCGAAAAGGGAGTTGCTTTTGAACCTAGTCGAAACTTAGGTGTCGTCTTCATACCTTTCGAATTGGTTAAAGGTCGCTTTTCTTATAGCCTTATAACAATGAGTTCGAAAGGGAAGCTTTTATTTTATTAAAAGTGAAGCCACTTCCCAACGCTTTTGAAAGGGTTTTAATAGCTGCTTTTATCAATGCTTTGAAAGGGTGGTTTCAAAGCCATCTGTTCCCCAAATTCTTTTACTTGAAGATTTTTTTTTGAAAGGGTTACTTTCGTTTATGTTATCCTTGACCCTGAAGTTATAATTACGGTTAAACCCAATTACTTTCGTTTATGTTCCATCCTACTTAGGGTTTCATCCCTTCAACGGGCTCGAAGTGGATTCCATTCCATGAATAAATTGGATATTAAGATGCCAGTGCTTTTCTACGAGTTTTAACAAATATTCCTAATAAAACAAACTTAACCTTGAAATCTTGAACTCTTGATAATCTTGATACTCATGAGTCTTCTATCTCTATATCTTGAATCTTTATACTATTCAGTCTTCATTTTTGATACCTGCATGGTTAGATCCTGCATATATACATATATATCTAAACTTGTAATGTTAGTATTTATATTTTATAATCTATTCTAAGGTTGTTGTCATCAAAACCATCATCTCACAGACTAACAATCTCCTCCTTTTTGATGATGACAACCTTTGTTTATAAAATATTACTTCTATCCTAATAACTCCCTCTTAATTTATGCCTAACTACCCTATTTTATATTTCTCCCCCTTTGTCATCAACTGTAACAACCGGGGTTTTGCCCAAAAATTATAATCATCGTTAAACGATAAATTTGCTAGCTAATTGTCGTTCGTTGTTCGAATTTTTGTAACAATAAAATTTCCGTCAATGGACGATTTAAATTGGTCGTTAACTAGTATTGGAGTTTGCGAATCAGTTGAAATTCTTTTGAAAATTTGTTAAGGGTTGATGGGCTTAAAAGAAAAGTATATCATGACCCATATCCCTATTTGGTACCATACTATTTTCGTTAAAACCCTTTACCCGTTTTCCCTTTCCCATTCATTCACAAACCCTAAACAAAATAAATCGAACGAAAATTTATGGCGGCCTCGTTGTCTTCGTTCGATCGTCTTCGAAAAAAAAGGCAGCTCCGTTCTTTCCTTCTTCGATCTAAGAATTAGGGCTTTTCGCCTCGCGTTCGTTCTTTCGATGCTTGCTAGGGCTTCGGCTCCATCTCGTTCGCGCGACTGCTCCGATAGCTAAGGTGAGTATATTATACTCACATCTAGTTCTAACTTGAGCTTATTAGCGTTCGAAATTGATTTGGGTGTTGTGATTCTTCCTTGACTTCGGTTATACCTCGCTTGACTTTGTTTTGTTGTTCCATGGGTTGAGTTGTGATTTTTGTATCCCTGCTTGATTCTCTGTGAACTTTTCTGTTGGCTCGACTTCAGTATGCTTTGATTCAAACCAGACTTTTATTGACTTGATCAAGACTAATATTAGCTTGTGAATTTCTGATGGACTTAGACTATGTTTTCCTCGGCTTTGGCATTCTTCTACATTTAGTTTGGATGTTGATTTTGGTTTTGTGCATTGTCAACTGCATTGTACTTGATTTATCTTGTAGTTGCACTCTTAGTTGGGTATGTTGCCACTGTGATATAACTAGAACTGTTTTGATGTTGCATCCATTGAGTTTGATCATCTGTTGTAGCTTGTTATATGTACTTGAGCATTCTGAACTGTGAAGCATTCGAGTCTGGTGCATTGTTGACAGTTAACATTGCTTGTACCACTTGCGTCTGCACTCTGTCAATCTGCCATGTGTAGTTGCATTCTGTATCATTTCGTATCCGCACTTCATTTTGTTGTAACTAGACTTGAATCATTTGTGATTCTTTGTTACTATTCTTTTATATGTGATGTGTAAATACACTTGGGAAATTGTTAGTTTCCACTGCAACCGTTGTTTGTGTAATCAATATGCAAATATACTTTGCTGTGATCGCTGACTTGTCGTCGCTAAACTGTTTTGTTCCTTTGACACTGTCTTCCTGTTCACAGACTTTAGTTCTACTGCAGTTGTTTCTTTTTGAATTTGATTTGCAAACTTGATTTGGCGAAAATAATTTGGGTTTGGCACTGTCTAGACTTGAGGTTGCTGTTTCATAATTATTGAACTCGTTTTGACTATTTGACTTTGGCATTGTTTAAAATGGTCGTGGGTCATTATATATGTTTTTGGGTTGACTCTGCATTCCCTATGAGTATTCACTTTGGTCCTTATATCTTTGACCTGTAGCTTTAATGTTATAATGGCACTTCAAGTTGCATCTGTTAGGTATAGTAGTATTGAACTACTTCATGTTCATATATATTTCCTATTGAGTTTGATCCATCCAGTTTCATGCATACTTGATACTGTCGTTTCTTCACTTGGTTCCTACATATATACCACTACATGTTGTTTATGTTACTCTGACTTATGTGCATGTGTCTTTGAACATATGCGTTTGTTGCCGCACTTCATTTATTAGCGCAGCACTCGCCTCTCTTGTATTGCTTTTCACTGATCTGTCTTGATCTGGGTTATTGTTTTTGTGGTGCACTTGCTTGGCTATTTTGTACTTCTGACCATTGTTTGGTTCTGGTCTCGCTTGTGTTATTGCCTTTGTTGGTTCGTGATTGTTTCAGATTGATTTTTGAGATTTTACAGCGAGTTGAATCCGGTCTCAAAGGCCCGGGTTTGACCCTGTCAGTTTATATCTGCTGTTATCCAATTCTCGTATCGAGAGTTGGATATACGTGATTTCTGTGACTGTCACCTATTTGAGATTATTATTGCTTCTATGCACTAATAACTGAGTTTGAATTAGACTGACCCGTGTATTATTTTCTTTTGAATTTAATACTCGGGTTAGACCCGAGTTATTTTAGGTTGTAGATTTCTTTCTTTGAGTTGCTGTTCGGGATTTGAAGACTTTTCACATCTTCTGAAGTTGTCATTGTCCTTTTGTAGTAGTCGTGTCATTGTATAGAACGATATGTATTCATGTATATTAGTTGATAATGTACTTGTATATATAACTTCTAGAGTCGACAGTTGTAGTTGTATCATATGTATCGTGTCAACTATGTTGTAACTGACATCGGTTATATATATATGAGATTTTTGTTAATCTGTGTTCCGCATTTATATTATCTGTGTTATTGTTATATCTAATGTCCTAAACTATTATGAACTATCGTGGTTTGTTATATACTGATAATTGGGTGTGTCGATGGGAGTAAATAAATAATAGATGAAAAATAAAAAGTATATACCACTCCTATCGAGATAACCAATATTAATGTAAGGCCAACTACGGATGGTCGCTCCTATCCAGCCTTATTCTTCGTAATAATAGACAGTATTTCTTTTAATACTCTTTGTTATTATGAGCATAGAGGTGGGGCGTCACAGTTGGTATCAGAGCTTGGGGTTTATGGACATAATATAAAACATAACTTGGATGGAACATATGTTACAACTATTAGTCGATGTTTTATTTGTGATTTGAGTCAAAACTAAAGTTTTGAAATTTCGATGAAATTTTTAAATATCTTTATTTAAAAATAAAAGGTGAATTTGTGTTCTGATGATTTGGTTGATTTGAGTACTGTTTATCAGAGTGCGCAGCGGAAACAATGAAACTGTCTTCGCTGAGTACAATTGATAATCTATTTAATTCAGAAATTGAAATAAATTTCATTGGTTGTTTACATAGCTGTAATTATTTTGTTTCTTTGAGAATTTCGAATCCAAATTGAGGATTCGAAGAAATTATAGTTATGTGATTTTTGTTGAAATTTCCGCTGGCTTTCTTTTGTACTAATCATCTATTGATTAGATTTTGCTGTTTTGAATTGTCTTCATTGAAGATACATTCGAATGATTTCTTTGTTTATTTTGTAATGTGCGTGCAAATTTGAATTGCACGTTACTGCATTTATTTTGCGTTGAACCGATGCTTGGTTATGAAACGTATTTTGTTGCCGTTATTTTTATAACGGGATTTTACACCAATGCTATATTTTGAAGCACGGTGTTTTGTGGTATTTTGATGAATGAAAATTTACTAATATTACATTTGATGTAAATTGTTTTGATGCGATTTTGATGTTTTAAAAGTACTGGCTTTGGCTTCAGTAACCATCAAATTTTTAAAAAAGTGGATTTTCAAGCGGTTATTCCACAATGCTGATTTGTAACCGTTTTTACGGTATTTTGAGAAGTACAATTTCCTTATCGAAATTGTTACTGATTTGCTGTTTTAATCACGTGATTGGAAAATCGTTTTAAAAATGAAAATTGTTTTATAAATTTTTAACGATTTGCGTTTTCAAAAGAATGAGAAAGTGACTTAAACGATTCAGCAAAATCGAGGATTATGACCCCTTTCTTTTACTGATTCGCTTAACTCCGGACTTGTCCAGTTGAGAATGTAAATTGTTATTTTTACAAAATAAATAAAATTGTTTTTAAGAATTTTAACAGTTTGCGCTTTCAAAAGAATGAGGAAGCGATTTAAACGTTTCAGCAAAATCGAGGACTATGACCCCTTTCTTTTACTGATTCGCTTAATTCCGGACTTGTCCGTTTGAGAATGTAAAGTGTATTTTTACAAAATACACAATTTTGCACTTTCAAGGAAACGATGAAGAGAATTAAACGATTTAGCAAAAGTGCGGAGTATGGAACCACACTTTTACTTTTTCGGTTAATTCCGGACTCGTTAATTGAATATCTGTTGTTTTGATGATTTTGATGAATTTTACACTTTCAAGGAAACGATGAAGAGAATCAAACGATTTAGTAAAACACGTGGTATGGGACATGTGCGTTTGCTATTTCGGTTAATTCCGGACTCGTTAATTGAAACATTTTGATGCTTTCGTGTGCTTTTGAGCCACTATGAGGACCTTCGGGTCATTTGTTGGGCTTTCGGGCCACTCTGCGGACCTTCGGGACATTTGTTGGGCTTTCGGGCCACTCTGCGGACCTTCGGGTCATTTGTTGGGCTTTCGGGCCACTCTACGGACCTTCGGGTCAAATACCAGTACTAGACCTTCGGGTCACTCTACGGACCTTCGGGTCAATCTGATGGGCGCCAAAATTATGTTGAGTACTTGGTAGGCTTCGGCCACTCTGAGATGCACGTGCGGCGAATTAAAAACTCGCCATCTGATGGGATCGATCCAAGCTTTTATGTTGATTTTCTAGTCTTCTTAATTGATTTCTAGATATTTGTTGCTTCCAATTATCTGCAGGTAATTGGATATTTGTTGATATGAGTTCTGATTATCGTTTTTGATAATCAGATATTTGTTGTTTCTAATTATCGCTTGTGATAATTAGATATTTGCTGATATGAGTTCTGATTATCGTTTTTGATAATCAGATATTTGTTGTTTCTAATTATCGCTTGTGATAATTAGATATTTGTTGATATGAGTTCTGATTATCGTTTTTGATAATCAGATATTTGTTGTTTCTAATTATCGCTTGTGATAATTAGATATTTGTTGATATGAGTTCTGATTATCGTTTTTGATAATCAGATATTTGTTGTTTCTAATTATCGGTTGAGATAATTAAATATTTGCTGATTTGAGATTTAATTATCGCTTTTGATAATTAAATAATTGCTGATTTGAGATTTAATTATCGCTTTAGATAATTAAGTATTTGTTGATATGAGATTTAATTATCGCTTTTGATAATTAAATATTTGCTGATTTGAGATTTAATTATCGCTTTTGATAATTAAATATTTGCTGATTTGAGATTTAATTATCGCTTTTGATAATTAAATAATTGCTGATTTGAGATTTAATTATCGCTTTAGATAATTAAATATTTTGTTGATATGAGATTTAATTATCGCTTTTGATAATTAAATATTTGATGATTTGAGATTTAATTATCGCTTTTGATAATTAAATAATTGCTGATTTGAGATTTAATTATCGCTTTAGATAATTAAATATTTATTGATATGAGATTTAATTATCGCTTTTGATAATTAAATATTTGCTGATTTGAGATTTAATTATCGCTTTTGATAATTGAATATTTGCTGATTTGAGATTTAATTATCGTTGGTGATAATCGAATATTTGTTGATTTGAGAAATTTGATTATCGTTTTTGATAATTGAATATTTGTTTTCTGACTATCGTTTGAGATAATCAGATATTTGATTTGTCTTCTGATTACCGTTTGAGATAAGTAAATATTTGCGATTTGAAAATTCAATTATCGTTTTTGATGATTGAATATTTGCGATTTTTGAGATTTGAGCTTCGTCTTTTTCTCTGGCGATTCAGGTGAGTAATTTGATTTACTCACATTCAATTCGTGCTCTGTATGGGATTTCGGCTCTGTTTTTCTTTCTCTTTTAGTTGCTGGAGCTCGATTGTTCTTGCTTTTGTTAGTCGTCTGATTTTGATCCCTGATTCCCACGAGGTTGATTCTTTTTATTTGAAGCAGTCGAACCTTTTGATTTCTTATCTAATACTTCCCCGCTGACACTTGCTTTGCTTATACATTCGACATTGCCATGCTCTTTTGGTTGTTACCTTTTATCCATTTATTTCCTATGATTGCGTGGACGCAATTTCATTAGGGAGGGGAGTCTGTAACAACCGGGGTTTTGCCCAAAAATTATAATCATCGTTAAACGATAAATTTGCTAGCTAATTGCCGTTCGTTGTTCGAATTTTTGTAACAATAAAATTTCCGTCAATGGATGATTTAAATTGGTCGTTAACTAGTATTGGAGTTTGCGAATCAGTTGAAATTCTTTTGAAAATTTGTTAAGGGTTGATGGGCTTAAAAGAAAAGTATATCATGACCCATATCCCTATTTGGTACCATACTATTTTCGTTAAAACCCTTTACCCGTTTTCCCTTTCCCATTCATTCACAAACCCTAAACAAAATAAATCGAATGAAAATTTATGGCGGCCTCGTTGTCTTCGTTCGATCGTCTTCGAAAAAAAAGGCAGCTCCGTTCTTTCCTTCTTCGATCTGAGAATTAGGGCTTTTCGCCTCGCGTTTCTTTCGATGCTTGCTAGGGCTTCGGCTCCATCTCGTTCGCGCGACTGCTCCGATAGCTAAGGTGAGTATATTATACTCACATCTAGTTCTAACTTGAGCTTATTAGCGTTCGAAATTGATTTGGGTGTTGTGATTCTTCCTTGACTTCGGTTATACCTCACTTGACTTTGTTTTGTTGTTCCATGGGTTGAGTTGTGATTTTTGTATCCCTGCTTGATTCTCTGTGAACTTTTCTGTTGGCTCGACTTCAGTATGCTTTGATTCAAACCAGACTTTTATTGACTTGATCACGACTAATATTAGCTTGTGAATTTCTGATGGACTTAGACTATGTTTTCCTCGGCTTTGGCATTCTTCTACATTTAGTTTGGATGTTGATTTTGGTTTTGTGCATTGTCAACTGCATTGTACTTGATTTATCTTGTAGTTGCACTCCTAGTTGGGTATGTTGCCACTATGATATAACTAGAACTGTTTTGATGTTGCATCCATTGAGTTTGATCATCTGTTGTAGCTTGTTATATGTACTTGAGCATTCTGAACTGTGAAGCATTCGAGTCTGGTGCATTGTTGACAGTTAACATGGCTTGTACCACTTGCGTCTGCACTCTGTCAATCTGCCTTGTGTAGTTGCATTCTGTATCATTTCGTATCCGCACTTCATTTTGTTGTAACTAGACTTGAATCATTTGTGATTCTTTGTTGCTATTCTTTTATATGTGATGTGTAAATACACTTGGGAAATTGTTAGTTTCCACTGCAACCGTTGTTTGTGTAATCAATATGCAAATATACTTTGCTGTGATCGCTGACTTGTCGTCGTTAAACTGTTTTGTTCCTTTGACACTGCCTTCCTGTTCACAGACTTTAGTTCCACTGCAGTTGTTTCTTTTTGAATTTGATTTGCAAACTTGATTTGGCGAAAATAATTTGGGTTTGGCACTGTCTAGACTTGAGGTTGCTGTTTCATAATTATTGAACTCGTTTTGACTATTTGACTTTGGCATTGTTTAAAATGGTCGTGGGTCATTGTATATGTTTTTGGGTTGACTCTGCATTCCCTATGAGTATTCACTTTGGTCCTTATATCTTTGACCTGTAGCTTTAATGTTATAATGGCACTTCATGTTGCATCTGTTAGGTATAGTAGTATTGAACTACTTCATGTTCATATATATTTCCTATTGAGTTTGCTCCATCCAGTTTCATGCATACTTGATACTGTCGTTTCTTCACTTGGTTCCTACATATATACCACTACATGTTGTTTATGTTACTCTGACTTATGTGCATGTGTCTTTGAACATATGCGTTTGTTGCCGCACTTCATTTATTAGCGCAGCACTCGCCTCTCTTGTATTGCTTTTCACTGATCTGTCTTGATCTGGGTTATTGTTTTTGTGGTGCACTTGCTTGGCTATTTTGTACTTCTGACCTTTGTTTGGTTCTGGTCTCGCTTGTGTTATTGCCTTTGTTGGTTCGTGATTGTTTCAAATTGATTTTTGAGATTTTACAGCGAGTTGAATCCGGTCTCAAAGACCCGGGTTTGACCCAGTCAGTTTATATCTGCTGTTATCCAATTCTCGTATCGAGAGTTGGATATACGTGATTTCTGTGACTATCACCTATTTGAGATTATTATTGCTTCTATGCACTAATAACTGAGTTTGAATTAGACTGACCCGTGTATTATTTTCTTTTGAATTTAATACTCGGGTCAGACCCGAGTTATTTCAGGTTGTAGATTTCTTTCTTTGAGTTGCTGTTCGGGATTTGAAGACTTTTCACATCTTCTGAAGTTGTCATTGTCCTTTTGTAGTAGTCGTGTCATTGTATAGAACGATATGTATTCATGTATATTAGTTGATAATGTACTTGTATATATAACTTCTAGAGTCGACAGTTGTAGTTGTATCATATGTATCGTGTCAACTATGTTGTAACTGACATCGGTTATATATATATATGAGATTTTTGTTAATCTGTGTTCCGCATTTATATTATCTGTGTTATTGTTATATCTAATGTCCTAAACTATTATGAACTATCGTGGTTTGTTTTATACTGATAATTGGGTGTGTCGATGGGAGTAAATAAATAATAGATGAAAAATAAAAAGTATATACCACTCCTATCGAGATAACCAATATTAGTGTAAGGCCAACTACGGATGGTCGCTCCTATCCAGCCTTATTCTTCGTAATAATAGACAGTATTTCTTTTAATACTCTTTGTTATTATGAGCATAGAGGTGGGGCGTCACATCAACAAAAACTATTTCTAAACTATATAGCTCCCCCTTAATGTAATACTCTATGACATGTGATTATAATGATAGTGTTATCATAAATAATCAACACTTAGATCTAAAACTAAAACTTAGTCCTAAACCACTAACTATAAAACTCCCCCTTAAACTAATACTAGAACAAAGTATAGTAAATGAATTGTGAAAGATATTAACTTAATTATATTATAATTATTCAATAAATATGTATAAATATATTTCAGACAATACAATCAACACACACATCAAAACCAATCATGTCAGACAAGTCAAACAAATCAATCAATTCAAACAAGTCAATCAAGTCAATCAAATCAAACAAGTCAATCAAGTCAAATAAGTTAATCAAATCAACCAAAAACTAATAACCCTATATTATAAGACATTACTACAACCTCCTCCTAAATAAAATACACTCGTTATATATACATGTATGTAATATGTAGTTGGTAAAGCAGTATGAAGTGTATAACATATGCAATGTAGCATGAGATAATATGTGAAATGAAGTGTGACTTGTGATGCAAATGATTATGATATGCATTGTAATTTATGATGTAATATGCAATGAAATGTGATATGAAATATAATGCATAATGATATGTAATAAAATGACAATGAAGTAAAATAATTTGCAAAATGATATGATGATATATATACTATGGTAAGAGATGTTCAGACTATAAGATAAACATGAGTGATAAGTAATATCTAGTTGACAAGCATATATATATATCTGTGTATGTGTGTGTGTATGTGTGTGTCTATATATGTATGTATGTATACATATATCAAACTATTTATTATAAATCACTTCAACCAAACAAAGGTAAAACACACCAATTACTAGACTTAAGTTAAGGAAACTAATGAATGGGACTGAAATAGTTGTAAAGACAATAATTTAAAGGTAATAAATGGTATTAAAACTGTAACATAATCGTGAAAGGTAGTAATCAAACTTAATATCAAAATTAAATGCTAAGGAATAAGGACTTATACTATATATGACCAAATATGATTTTTATAAAGATTAATAGCCTACTTATTTAATTTATTTAAAATAATTATTTTAATTTAATTACTATAATCCAAACTTCCATGTTTATAAACTACTTATCTTACTAATTAAAACCTTTATATTAAATTATTATTGGTTTAAATATTTTAGAAACATGTTTAAATATCTTTTAAATTTAAAAAAAATATCATAATGAAATATTAAATAAAATAATAAAGATTGAAAAACTAAAATAAACATGTGTTACATTAAGGCTTCTTACATTAAAAAATTTAACTAATTATTAAAAAATATTTTAAAAATGAAATTACTTTTAAAATATTCTAATATAAGTTAGAAAATAACTCTAAAAAGAATAGAAAAATACTTTGTTTAAATATCATTTTTTTATAATTTAAAATTTCAAACAGAAAAGACAACATTTACAGAATGCTATAAAAAGTTTTTGCAATAAAATATATTCAAAACAATATAAAATAGAAACTGTAGCTTTTACCATATGCTGTGTAAAGTTTCAAAAACTCTATAGCGTTTCAAAGCACAGAAATGCTATAAAAACGAATTTGCAGTACTTACAAAACATTACAGAAGAAAAGAAGCATTTTAGAAATGCTATCTAAAATTCCGGTCATGTGATGTGGTGCAATCTTATTAATTGAAGAAATATATAAATAGAGCATTATTAAAATATTCTAAATTCATTCTACTAATTTCTTAAAAATATAAAAGTAATGCCTTAAAAGAAATAGAGTATGAGAAGTAAAAATAACATTAGAAAACTTGAAATCATGAATGAATGTATACTTTTCTACTTAGTATAGTTGTAATAAATTAGTTATAGATTTTATTTGAAAGAAAACACATTTTAAAAGACTTTTTAAAAAATTTAGACTTGTATAACGATATTTATACTATGGTGTGTCGATATATGGACCAAAATATCAAAACTTATAAAAGAGATAAATTTCTATACCTAACTAAATGCATAGATATATATATTCCTAAATGCAAAAATAAAGATGAAATAATAGTAAAGCGTACCAATTTTTGCACTCCATCTTTCTAACTTTGCTGTTCCTTCATTGTCGTGAACCACACATTTATATCTTTCCGAATTTGATGACCAGATCTGTTCTATTGCGACGGACTCGTTTTTTTGATCATCGTAGTATATTCATTTGCTGAATTTGAAGACCGTATGAGAAAGATACGGATGATTTAGCAGATCGATCAACTTGGCGCCAAAACTTTGAATTCGAATTTTGAATGAATGAACACTTCAACCACTATAAATAGGCCCAACGGTCACCACTTTTCATAAAAATTCCTCTTCTTCTTTTTCTTCCCGTTTTTCTATATACTATCAACCTTCTAGAGGGCATATCTCCTTCGTTTCTTAATGGAATTGGATGAATCCAGCAGCAAATCGAAGAGGAAGGCAAGGACTACGATCTAGTAGTAGTTTGGTGTCGAATTCGGACGGTATTGTGATGCAACAGGCCGAACAGTAGAAGAAATGTAAAAGATCTCGTACACGGTTTTTAAGTTTTGGATAGCCAACTTCAAACTGTCATATCTCACTCAATTTTGATTGAAATTTGATGATCCACCCATCAAAATGACCGCGAGAACAAGAACTACAACTACAATCTGGAAAAGGATTGGGGACAAAATACTCAAATCTATGGATACAATTTGAAGAATACCTTTGATAGTGTTGCCTTCTTTTTCTCTTTGTTCACCAAAACTTCATTTGACCATAACTTGGTCATTTCTTGACGAATTCACACAAAACCAGTGGCATTGCGAAGCAGATGGAGAGAAGTACAGTATCAAATCAAGTTGTAGATGAGAACCAAAAGTTTTGTATTGATCTGGTACCCATTTCTTTGTTGATTTCCAATATATATCCACTTGTTCTTCTTGATCGATGAATTATTATCTGAAATCTTTTAACCAACAGTCATTAGACATAATTCTTCTACTGCAAAACAAAATAATTTTTTAAAGAATCAAGTGACTTTTCAAAATAACTAAATATAATTTTAAACAAAAATATCATGATGATTCTGTGACATATTCCCATGAAAATAGTGTTAATAAAATCCTAAAATAGCCATTTAAATTTTTTTTTTTTCAAAATTCAGATTATGAAAACTTTGAATACCTTGCTCTGATACCAAATGTGAGAAATGCGGATTAAGGATCTTAAGACTAGAATTAACAGTAGAGGGGGGGGTGAATAGTGTTTTAAGAAATTTGTTAATCTTTTTAAGTTTATCTTAATTTGTTAACAATGTATACACTAATCAGACACAGATATGAACACAGAATCAAACACAGATGCAAATATAAAGTAAAAGCAGTAAAGGAAAGAACATACCGGATTTTATACTGGTTCGGAGTTACCCTACATCTAGTCCCGCAACACAAGTACGGATTTCCTTTCAAAAACAATTCTTACAAATACAACCCTCGGTTTCAAGGCTACGAGGTACACCCTCTAGAATCACAATCCTCTGGGTAGAGATACTTGATTTCCGGGGCAACAAGTTCACCCAATTGATTTCCAGGGCTACAATCACACCTTCTCTCGCTCAATTGATTTCCAAGGCTACAATCACACCTTTTCTCGCTAGATAGATTACAAAGAAGCCTATAACTCTGAATAGCACTTGGATCTTGTAGAGATAGTGGAGAGAATCAAAACCAGAAATTATCTAGTTAGATTCGATATTGATTTCGGCAGAGTAATGGTGTAATTTGTAAATACGAAGTGGAGAAGAAGAAGAGAAGTTAAACCAGAAAAAAGTGATTAAAAATTCGTTGAAACTGACCCTTATTTATAGAAGAACAACCATGACCATTCATGAAGAGTTATGGCGAATAGACACTTCTTTTGAAATTTGAATTTTGAATCAAACTGACACCATGTCGACATGGTACCTATAGGCATGTCGACATCCCACAGCCTTTTTTGATGTTTTGAATTTCTTTGAAAATAACATTTATCTTATATAAAAACTATTTTAAACTTTATAAATATACTTGACTTTAGTTGAAATTCATAAGTAAATATAAAGAATAATATATACATAATTTAACTATAATTTTATATTTAAATCTAAGTATAAATATTTAAAAGTTAAATATATTATTTGAAGATAGTTTAAAATCAGGAGTAATTTGACTTTGAAATTAAAGATGTTTTTGAGGCTAAAATTATTTAATATTAGGATAGAGAGTTTTGAATCTTTTAAAAGGAAAGTTTTGAAATCATTTTGAAAACAAGATAATTTTGTAAAATCATTTGAATTAAAATTAGTGGATACAAAACAATGTCCCACTAGATTTTTGTAGGTTCCATCCTACTTAGGGTTCCATCCCTTTAACGGGCTCGAAGTGGATTCCATTCCACGAATAAATTGGATATTAAGATGCCAGTGCTTTCCTACGAGTTTTAACAAATATTCCTAATAAAACAAACTTAACCTGGAAATCTTGAACTCTTGATAATCTTGATACTCATGAGTCTTCTATCTCTATATCTTGAATCTCTATACTGTTCAGTCTTCATTCTTGATACCTGCATAGTTAGATCCTACATATACATATATATCTAAACTTGTAATGTTAGTATTTATATTTTATAATCTATTCTAAGGTTGTTGTCATCAAAACCATCATCTCACGGATTAACAATGGTTTCGAAGCTATGCTTCTATAAATTCTAGTTGAACTAAGTGGTTTCGAAAGATAATTTTAATACTTTCGAATGGTTTGAGTGTTTCGAAAGGTATATATTTAAGTGTTTTGAAAGAAGGATTTGAATACTTTTGAAAGGTATGTTTCAATGTTTTCGAAAAAAAGGTCTAAGGTTTCGAAAGTCTTAGTTTTCAAAATAAAGATCCTAATCTCATCTTTAAAGATAAACCATGGCAATATGAAAGAGATTTTGAAATGGCATTTAACTTTGGAGTCATTGAAGAAGCTTTCCTTTCTAAAGATAATAGGTTAAAGATATTAACCATGTTTCATTTGAAAATGATTACAAGGAAATATAACCATAGATGTTTATATTGTTAAGTCATGATCAGTTAACATATGTGTTTCTTCTGTAAACATATGTATGGAACTCCTATGTGAGTGGAACTGCATCCAAGAGGTCAGATAGACCAAAATGTAGGATGCTTAAAGACTGATCAAAGAATTGTTAGTTTAGACTGGTTCATAGTAAGTCCATGAAAACTATGTATGGAAATTGTTATTGGTAGGGGCTAATAGGTTCTTAGTAATCCCATGAAAACTATATCGGGATTAAGTTATTGACAGAGATTAATAGGTTCATAGTCAACCCGTGAAAACTATGACATGAGAGAAGTTAATGGAGAGCCCAATAGGCTCATGGTGAGCCCATGAAAACTATAATTGGATGAAGTTAATGGTAGATACCAATAGGTTCTTAGTAAACCCATGAAAACTATAAAACAAGACAGGTAGTCCATAAGCTTTGAATAGGTTATTAGTCAGCCCATGATAACTAATAGGTTAATAGTGACCCTAGAAACTATAACTTGAGACATACAGTCAAATGAATGGGGATGGGAAATTTAGAATATAATGTAAGTTTGCATATTATCATGATATATTTTATTATGTTATGTTTTAATCATTGTGAATGCAGGTGCACAGTATATGGTTATTAGAAATTGAGTTTGGATACTAGTGAGGGGAAAACCCGTTCCACTAAGCGGTGTGGTCTCACTAGATATCTATGTGGGTCAAGATGGTAGGTTATTATTCACATCAGGCTTTTCATCTAACTCGAAGTTTATGTTTTCCCCTTAAACTCTCGGGTGCTCAATTCATTTTGAGTAGTTTGAGAGTTAAGGTTTTCAGATTCTCCTTTAGGCAAATAAGCTTCCAGAGATGTGCAAGAGGCAATCTAGCTATTAGGAGTTCTTTCTGTTTGATTCCGCTGTGTTTTGGATGTAATGAAAAAGTTTTTTAATTGCCTATTTTAGACTATGATCAACCAAGGGGGTATCTTCGTATGTTGCTCTTGACGTATTTTGTAATAATATTTCTTTGAACATGGTTTATGAATTGGGATTATGTAATGAATTCGAAACACGATTAGAAGCTGAATGAGAAATATGTTTTATGATTTTAATTTTTTTTCATATTCATGTGCTTCTGTTATATCAATGTATCTAACATTACGGCATTTGGTCGCCGAGAATTAATAACTCTGGATGTCCGCAACACCTATAGTAGTTAGTTTTGGGCTTCCAAGTGGGGGATGTTACAAGTTGGTATCAGAGCATAGGTTTATGTAAATTTAAAAAGAAATTTAAACCTAAAATATTTTCAAAACATAATCCAATGAATCAGGAAATGAGACCAAGGTTTGGGTTAACGCTATAGTAGCATACTTGTATTTGTTATGTATAAATCTATAAGTACATACTCTCCTCTCTCTTAGACCATTCTTATGTATCTTACTGAGGCTCGTATGCAGATTTACAAGAAAGGAAGATATGGAGGTAGGAAACGGAAGAGGAAATCTAGGTGGAGGAAGCACCACAACTAACAGAAATGATCGACCCAACACTAGGAGAAACCAAGGTTGACAGGCAAATGCTAATCCGAATGTGAATGCCAATGTGGGTGCTGGAATCCCACCAGTAGATATGAGGATGATGTATCAGTTTTTTCTCAATCTGATGCAAGCTGGAGCAGCTACAGGAGTAGCCGGGGGTGATGCTGGGAATGTTGGAGGAGCTAATCCCATGACCCCAGTTAGCAACAACTATGCTAAGTTGAGTAGGGATTATACTAGCCTTGGTGGGAAGCAGTTTTTGGGAATAGAGGATGCTATAGAAGTAGAGAATTTGATTTTTCATTATGAAAGGATCTTCGCTGACTTGGGATTAAATGATGAGCAGAAGAGGAGACTTGCCTCTAGACAGTTGCAGGGAGCAGCACCTTATTGGTGGAATTGTGTTACCGTGGGAGTTCCCGAAGAGGAGTTGACTTGGGCTGAATTCTAAGGAGATTTGAAGACAGGTTTTTTTAAGTTTCCAAGTCAGTATTGCTGAGAAAGTTCATGGACTTAGTGCAGAGTGAGATGTCGGTGATTGAGTATGCTATGAAGTTTGATGAGTTGTCTAGATACGGATATGCTGCCATAGACACCATTATTAAAAGAAACGAGAAGTTTGTTCGAGGGTTAAGGCCTGAGATTGCTATAGCGACTATGCCACATCTCCGTGATCCAAGTACATTTGTAGTGGAGATGGCAATCTGAAATGGAGAGATGCTTTCTACTTATGAAAAGGAGAAGTAGGTGAAAATCCAGGGTTTTCAGTGCAAGAAGAAGAAATTCTTTAAGAAGAAAGGAACCCAGAAGGGAGAAGCTGCCAAGAAGGCGAAGGCTAATCTAGTTTGCTTTAAGTGTGATAAAAAGGGACATTATACTCATGAATGTCGAACTGGAAAAGGGAAGAAGGCTGCAGATAAGAATGGAGTGAAGTGCTATAACTATGGTCAGATTAGGCATTACAAGAATCAGTGTCCAGAACCGGTCAAAGCGGACAAGGGAAAGGTCTTTGCTTTAGGACCATTGTCTGTTAGGCCAACTGCTACTGAAAAGGGAAAGACTATGATGGAAGGTACACTTTTGATTCAAAGTATACTAGTTAGGGTACTATTTGATACTAGTGCATCACCTTCATTTATATCTCAGTGTTTGGTTGATAGGTTATGTTTAGAACCCTTATACCTTGTTACTTCCTTAAGGGTTGTAAATCCGATAGGAGGGTATGCAACTTTGGAGATGAGATGTGACCAGTTAGAACTTGATTCGTTAGGTCATAAGTTTGCATGCAGTCTATATGTTTTTGATTTCGTAGGCTTTGGGATCATCTTGGGTATGGACTGGTTAGAAAGATATGATGCTAGGATATTTTGCCAAGGTAGGAAAATATCGCTAAAGCACCCTAATAATCATAACTGAACTTGGTGGAGAAATTAGACTCAAATGTTTGTGCGTTACTGAATGCCATCGATATTGGCACTGTGACATTCAGAAATAGCTCAAAAGGATTTGACATCGGCATTAGAGAAGTCATCAATATCTGTATTTCTAACTCTCCTGTAATTGCTAATATTTTTTTGGTTAAAAATTCGAAACATAACTTATTAAGTGTAAGTCAATTATGTGATAAAGGATTTAAAATTGAATTCGAGAAATATAAATGTAATATTTTTTATTAAAATAAAAATTTAATTTTTAAAGTACTCAGAAAACGAAACATATATGTTTTAAACATGAATGTCAAAAACAATACTAATTTATGCTTAGTGTGACGACCCAGAAATTTTGAGTATTTGAAATTGGAATATTTAATTAATTTAAAATATTCAGAGGTTAATTATAAACTTAAATTTCAAATATTGCTATTTATTGAGTAATTTAATAATTAAATTAAATTTATTTGAAGTTGGGTAAAATAGTAAATCTGGTATTCTAAGCTAATTAAAAATATTTTGAAGGCTTGGAAAATTCATATTAATAATACTAAAGGTAATAGAACTTTTAAAATTGAATTTAAAAGTGTTTTGTTCAGTTTTAAAATATATCGTTTGAATCGATATTTAAAAATAGCCTTCCGAGGCACAGTCTCGGAATTCGACGAAACCAGTTCCATTGGATCCGTAATATTGTATTATTATCGGATTTCAAGTTTCGTATTTTTCGGAGTTGTTATGTGAGCATACGATGAGTAAACGCGTTGAAAATTAAATCGAATTTCAATTTAAAATTTAATTTTTAAATTTGTCAACATCAGCACGTTGTCTCCTTGAATCATGCCGAAGATCACGAAATTTATCGTGCAGAGCTTACTCCTTCGTTTCAAAGCATGGCCCCGTATCCTTTTCTTTCGTTCAAATCAAAATAAATCTATTCAAAGAAAATTAATGGCCGATTCCCTCAGCTTTAAATCAATCGAACGCATTTTTCCTCTGATAAAACTCGTTCACCATTTCAATTCGTAGGCCATCTCCCCCTTATTCCTAAATCAAGTTTCAGCTCGAAATCTTTCCCCCTTCATCAAAATCGAATTCGAGTCAACGAACGTGGCTGAAATCGAAGTCTCGCGCGACTTGGGAACTAGGGCGGCGTACGCACGCGATCGATTGCGCGTGGATTGCTTGCGCTCTCGTGAGCCATCCTCGAGCTCAGCGATGTGGAAGCTTCGATGAGGAAATGCGAACGAGCTCGTGCGCGTGGGAGGATTCAACTGTTTGTATGGGCGACGAGTGATGGATGGAGTGCATTCTGACTTTGGCGACGTCCAGGCAGTAGATGGCAAGGAGGCGAGAGAAGTGGTGATGTCGTGGTGACAACGATGAGGTGATATTCGCGATTTCGAGGGCAGTGGGTCCAAGTCGACGTTGTGACAAGGGCAGTGAGGCTTGGGCTCGACTTGTTTGACTGGGAGCACAGCGATGACGCGGCCTGGAGTTCGCGATGCAAACTAGGGTCGACGAGGTTGAGGTAGAGATCGGGATCGACTCGATCTCGATTTGGGTATCGACAATGAGGTGTCGACTTCGGGGCAGGATGCACTCGGGTGAAGCTGCCTATCGAGGAGTATCGACAGCTTGGTTGGTGAGAATCTCCGATCTGATTTACTTCATTTTTGTTTTACAGATGAGTTTTGATCTATAAGTACTAAATTAGTTTATATTAGATAAAGCTTGGAGAAAAATAAATAAATGAAAATAAAAATATTTTAAAACAGCAAGTTATTTTATTTACTTACTGAAAAGAGTGAATGCATATATACACTCATATGATTCAGAAATGGAACTTGTAAATGGGATACAGATCATTGTTATAAGTATATATATGGTTTCAATAAAAGGAAAATGAATATATACATACCTGTTTTAATTTGCTAGTTATTTTAATAATGGATTTGGTAGAAAAATAGTTTAACTAACCTATTTAAATTAGTTACTAAGAAATCTGAAAAGGTAAATTAGTTTAAAAGTTTAATCATTTGTTTAAATTGAATCATGAGTTAAAATTAAAACTGTTAAACGGTAATTGGTTATTCGATTTGTTCGAATATTAATAAAATCATCTAATATTTATTCAAGGTCTAAAATCAAGAAGAAACAGTCAGGATTGGATCGGATTGGCAAAACAAAATAAAGGTGAGTTAATCTCACTCAGTTAAATTTAAATTTAAATGGTTAAATTTAAATAATTTATTGGTTGAATTGATGTGGATGTGCTATATCATATATAGTAGTATATAGCAATATATATATATATATATTGGCATATGTATATATTGGAGTTGTTGATATTCCCGCATTATATAGCGGATGAGACCCTATGCGCCGCATAATAGCGGATGATATTTTATAAAACCCATATACCGCGATATTTCACCTCGAAGTGGAATTGGTATTGTGCTAACGTCTGTGGATGCAGGGAAACAGGTTGGAGGGATCCAACTGGATTCCTCAAAATATTTAATTTTGTTTAAATAATCTGTGATATGATTGTTGATATCCTGTGATGATTTATATTGGATAATCTGGTTGGATTGAATTTCCCAGTATAATGAGTTATCAAAAGCAATTGAATTGGATTTTTGGAAAGAAATAAAAGAATAAAATTTAAGTTAAGTAATTCTAGTGAATTCGAATAAATTAAATATGGAAAAGAAGAATTTTAAATAAACAGAGAATATTGAATTTAAAGAAAACTTATGTGATGTTATTTAAAGGGATAAAATTTTATTTTAATTCAATGTTTAAATGTAATTAAAACCAAAGAAGGAATTTGGGAAATCTGAAACTTGTGTTTCAGTTTAAAGATTTTAAATCATAATGAGAAATAAAATCTGGAAGTTAATGAATTTGGAAATAAATGGATTAAGTAAGGAAATTTATTTCAAAGTAAAATAAATTGGGAAATCAATTATAAATTGATTTAAATACTTTGGGATTTGAAATTTAAAGAGAAATGAGATTTTGGAGAGATAAACTAGGTTTATAAAGTGAAATGGAATATCAGTGGATATTTGAAATATAAATTCAAGGTGGGAATTTATAAAGGAATATGAATTGGTTTAAAAATAAATGTTAATTTATTTTTAAAAGATGGAAATGAGAAGTGTATTTCTCTGGATAGCCAAGTACGTTTTCAAAGAAATTTTTAATATAAGTTAAAAGTTCTAATTGTGTTTTTAAAAGCATATTTTAGGAAATCTATTATTTCTAAATGTTAAAGCCTAAAGTAGTATTTTCAAAAATCTATTATTGTAGTAATTATATAAAAGTGATTTGGTATTATGTTTTAAAAAGAGAAATTTAGTTTATATTTGAAAAGTGGTTTCATTTTAAATATTCCTTAAGTATATATTTTGTTAAAGTATTAAAGTAGTTTTTAAATTTCAATATTTTAAAGTATATTTATAGTAAAGTGCTTTTAAATTATTTTTAAATCTAAAGTATTTTGTACTTGGTGTTTCAGAGAAATAATTATTTGGGAAATGTATTCCGTAAGCGGAAACTGTTTGAAATTGTTTTCAAAAGGAGTTTGAAAATAGAAATATATCTTGGAAAGATATTTGGGCAAATAAATAATGTGGGAAATTATTTATTGTGTGATGGTTGCTCGTGGATGTTAATTGATAGTTAAATAACCGACTATCAATATTGGCCAAATGCGCTGATCGTTTCGAAGAGACCGGGATCGAGTTTCCGTATACCGGGATTCTAGGTCTGGAGACTCGAATACCACTTCGATCCGGTTTGTACGTTTCGTGTAACGATTTCGGAGTCGAAGATGGAGCTGTGAAGTGCAAGGGCTAGTCGCTACTAATCCTGAGGATATTTCCAAAATGGATGTAGTAGGAATAGTGCCTTCGGTTCCGTTCGAACCCGGGACGGACTTGTATGGACGAATGCTTTCGTGACATCGTCAGGTGGACGATGGGCATTCTAAGGGATATGTGCTATAAAGGTATCGTTTAGCCTCGAGCCTCATCAACCGGGAATGACTGAAAATCAGGGGTTATGCAGCAAGGCTTCGTGGGTAGCACCCACTTGAGAGTAAGGTCATCCCTGTCTAGATGTCCCTTTTATTTCGGCTTAGTGGTGCGGTTGCTGATCCCAACCGTGGGGTGATTTTATTTGGAATTATCCAGTAAGGGATGATTCCGGCCTTGTGTTGCAGGGGAGCGGGCGTACTCCTCGGTATTGTGATCTAGGCCACGTACTGTGACAGGTGGTACCCTAGTGCCTAGTCATTCGTTGGAAATCCATTCTTCCTACGTGCCTTGTACGGTATTGGTTTGTATACCTAGTATGCTGGAATTTAATCATGTAACAATTTCAGCTATTTTAATAAGTATTTGTGAATAGACACTATTATAATATCAGAGGATTTTTATAAAAAGTGTTTTAGCTATCGTAAGGTAAAAACCCGACATGTTTATTTGTGGCGTGGTCTTACGAGATGCTTTTATTTTCAAAAGGATTTTTGAAACTTTAATAATCAATTGAGTGTGATTTTCTCACGCTGGTATTCCAGACTGACTCGGGTATTGTTTTATATGATGCTCGGGTCAGACCGAGTATTATAGGTTACAGGATATGATGTTGTGGAGCTCAGGAGATGAGCTGGATGGCGAGACGTATCTCCCGTACTTGTTTATATATATATATATTCCGCGGTGTTGATTGTTGTACTCTGTTGTATTGAGGACATGATATGGTTATTGTCCAGTTGTATGTTATGTGTTCTCTGGTGTATACTCTGATGCTATATTATATAAAACTGATATAGTTTTGATTTGTGTAAAGATCTGTTAATATATATTATATTTTATTCCGCTGCGATGGTTAGATTCTGATTTTGTTTTCTATTTTTCTTCTTCTACCTCTTCTTCTTAACACAACTGGTTCGATTTTCCGGGTCTGGAAAGTCGGGTCGTTACAGTGGTATCAGAGCTTAGGCTGGCGATAACCTTGGCTCTGGTGGGAATTTTGAGAGTACTAATAGATATGAGCGCGTATTTGTTAGTGAATATAAAATGGTTTTATATTGTGTTGGTTGATTTATTGAGTGGCATAGGAACCTTCGTCGGCACAGTCTGGACAACTGTATCGAAGGGGTTTCTAAACACTTGAATAGAACAGTTCGACACAGTATTGTTTTAAATAGGGTGAATGAAATAATTTTGCCCAAATTATTTTTGTATAAAAAAGAAACGTTTTGTAAACTATTCTAGTTAATATATATGGTTGTTTGGATGTTAGAAGTGATAATATGGAATTATTATCATTAATATATGGAAACTTAACTAGAAATTGAAATTTATAACCAAAGCAAAGAATCAAATTTTATAATAAAATAAAATTTGAGATATAGATTACAAATGTAATTTATAAAATTGAAATAAACTTCATATACAAATGAGATTTGTACTTTAAAATAGAATTCCAGAGAAATGTGGAAAATAAATCGGAATGGATTTTAAGTTTGGAATTTTGGGAAAGGTTTGAAATTCCTTGAGATTTGGAAATAGTTTTCAAAGAATTTGAGGAAATAATAAGTGGTATTATTTCAGGAATATTTTGAGTTGAGTTTGGAATCTGGAAAGATTTGAAATTTAAAAATATTTGAAATGTTTTAAAGAGATAAAAGCATTTAATTCTCTTCCGGTCGCTGGGATATAATTTCGGTGATGACTGCAGCATCATCGATGTTCATTTCCGAGTTTCCAAAGAGAAATTGCTACCAAACTGTTTTAAATTGAATTGATTGTGAACTGGGTTGGTTTTGGAATTCAAAGGCATAATTGAATTTACCAAAGGAGTTTGGATGTGGTTGATTTCAAAAGTGATTTTGAAATTTTGGAAAATTGTTTAAAACTCTGGAATCTTATTTAAAGTTGTTTATGGAATAATAAACATATTTATTGGCGAAATAAAATGTATAATTCTGAGTTAAAAGATAAAATGTGAATAAAATTTATTTTAAATAGAAGGAAGTACGAATATAAAAGAATGTGACTTATAAAATTTGGAAGTAAGATAAATAAGCCAAATAAAATTTTTTGTAATGTTAATGAATATAAAAATCCAAAATTTAAATTATGAAATAGATTGAACTCAAGTAAAATTGTTAAGAGTGATTTTTGAAATAAAAATCGAATATTAAGTATAAAAATTTGGAAACAAACTAATTTGATAATAAATTAGTTAATGAAATTTAAAGTGGTTAAATTTAGATTAAACTGTGAGTTAGCAATAGAGTTTGGAAATAAACTCGAAGTTTAAATAGAATTTGACCCGGACTGACAATGAATTAAAATAAGTAGAGGTGTTGTAAAATAAAATGGAATTGGATTAAAGTGGTGATAGTTTGTATTGCGAATAAAATCCAATTTAGTGGAGATAAATTGAAATGGCCTTGCTATTAATCAAATAAATTTGTAGAGTGAAATTAGATTTGATTAAAATAAATCCAAACTTGAATTATAAAATAAATTGAACTTAAGATAATTAAGTGAAGTGATATTTGGAATTAAAAAGCAAGTATTTAATTTTAACCAGTAGAGGAACTAATTAGATGATAAATTAGTTAATGAAATTGAATTGTGAGTTAATGAAATTGGATTAAAATAGTGATGGTTTGAATTGCGAATGAAATCCAAATAAGTGAAAATAAATTGGAAATGGCCTGGTTATTAATAAAATAATTCCAGATGAATTGAGTATGGGAAATAAAATTCATAATGATTGAGTGAATGGACCACTTATATTAAATAAATAAATGGATGGAATTTGATTAAATAAGAATCAAATGAAAGATGGAAATAAAACTTTAAAGGGTTGATTAAATGGAAAATAAACTTAAGTTATTGACTTAAGTAAATGTTGAATGGAAACTGAACTCAAACAGAGGAGTGTTTTAAATAAGTTGAGAAATAGTTATTGAATGAGTTAACTTGGATTGTTTTCGAGCTAAATAAAATTCAATATTCAGAAGTTGGAGATGAATTGAATTTAAGAAAATTATTAGAAATGAAAATCTGAATGAAAATGTGGAATAAGTATTTATATTTGAAATGAAGTGGTAAATTGAAGTAAATTGAAATTCATATGAAATTGGAATTCGATTTGAATATATACACTTCAGTGGTGAAGTAGTAAATAAATATAAGAAAAATTTATATTGAACTTAAGAATTGAAGAATGAAATTCTTAAGGAAATTGGTATTGGGAATATACTTAGTAATTTTGGGAAAAAAATATATATACTAAGTGAATAGTTGAATGAAGACTAAAACTGAAGTTGTGAAATGGGATAGTTGTGAATAAAGGGGATAACAATAAAAAAAAAGGAATGTGAATAAAAGAGAATTGATATAACTGATAATCAATTGGAATTTATACGTAAGATGTACGTATATTATTTTATTCGCATAGCTATTTGGTCCAGATGTCGAACACAGAATTTCGAGATAGATATATCGATCCGAGTTCGAATTTTTCACTCGATTTTCGACGGCGAACCTGGATATGGATTGTTGATTGGTTCTGGATATTCTCTATCATAGTTTACGGCTATGCAAGGAGAATGACGGTTTCTGATCAAGAAACCAGATCTGAGTCCGCACTAGGAAGTCGAGTGGACAATACTAGTTCGGAAGTGAAATTGTGTGATCGATTGAGCGATCGAATGTGATATTGCGTACGGATGATATATGTGCATCGTACGAACTTAAGTAAAACAAATATTGGAAATTTGTAAAGAAGTCGATAAAATGACTTTGGAATTGTGAGTGGATATTATTGCTTAATAGGATATACAGGTGTATAAAAGCAATGGATAATTGGGATTTTGATTTTAGAGGATAAAATTTAATGGCCCGACAAAAAGGTATGTATTTGAATTTCTATATGAAATTTGATTGGGTTTTTGATCCAGCCACTTGGCTTTTTGTTTTCTTTTTGAGATTGGGAGGCCGTAGAGCCATTTTGTAGTAGTACCGAGCTAGCCGCGCAAAGGAGAAGCTGGCGAAATTTTTCGGAAATTTAGGGAGTTAGAAAAATTTTGGAAAATTTTGATAATTCAAAATCGAATTCAAATTTAAATTTGAATTGTTAAGTAAGTGATATAGATTGGGGCTTATGAATAAGTTTGGGAAGTTAAAAGATGATTAGAGTATCATTAATGAAAGATTGTTGGGTATTGTTAAAACTGTTTGAATTTGGGAAATAGTTAACGGATATCGAATCATTTCTCTTAACTGGTAATTTCGAGGACGAAATTCTTTTAAGGGGGGAGGAATGTGACGACCCAGAATTTTTGAGTACTTGAAATTGGAATATTTAATTAATTTAAAATATTCAGAGGTTAATTATAAACTTAAATTTCAAATATTGCTATTTATTGAGTAATTTAATAATTAAATTAAATTTATTTGAAGTTGGGTAAAATAGTAAATCTGGTATTCTAAGCTAATTAAAAATATTTTGAAGGCTTGGAAAATTCATATTAATAATACTAAAGGTAATAGAACTTTTAAAATTGAATTTAAAAGTGTTTTGTTCAGTTTTAAAATATATCTTTTGAATCGATATTTAAAAATAGCCTTCCGAGGCATAGTCTCGGAATTCGACGAAACCAGTTCCATTGGATCCGTAATATTGTATTATTATCGGATTTCAAGTTTCGTATTTTTCGGAGTTGTTATGTGAGCATACGATGAGTAAACGCGTTGAAAATTAAATCGAATTTCAATTTCAAATTTAATTTTTAAATTTGTCAACATCAGCACGTTGTCTCCTTGAATCATGCCGAAGATCACGAAATTTATCGTGCAGAGCTTACTCCTTCGTTTCAAAGCATGGCCCCGTATCCTTTTCTTTCGTTCAAATCAAAATAAATCTATTCAAAGAAAATTAATGGCCGATTCCCTCAGCTTTAAATCAATCGAACGCATTTTTCCTCTGATAAAACTCGTTCACCATTTCAATTCGTAGGCCATCTCCCCCTTATTCCTAAATCAAGTTTCAGCTCGAAATCTTTCCCCCCTCATCAAAATCGAATTCGAATCAACGAACGTGGCTGAAATCGAAGTCTCGCGCGACTTGGGAACTAGGGCGGCGTACGCACGCGATCGATTGCGCGTGGATTGCTTGCGCTCTCGTGAGCCATCCTCGAGCTCAGCGATGTGGAAGCTTCGATGAGGAAGCGCGAACGAGCTCGCGCGCATGGGAGGATTCAACTGCTTGTATGGGCGACGAGTGATGGATGGAGTGCGTTCTGACTTTGGCGACGTCCAGGCAGTAGATGGCAAGGAGGCGAGAGAAGTGGTGATGTCGTGGTGACAACGATGAGGTGATATTCGCGATTTCGAGGGCAGTGGGTCCAAGTCGACGTTGTGACAAGGGCAGTGAGGCTTGGGCTCGACTTGTTTGACTGGGAGCACAGCGATGACGCGGCCTGGAGTTCGTGATGCAAACTAGGGTCGACGAGGTTGAGGTAGAGATCGGGATCGACTCGATCTCGATTTGGGTATCGACAATGAGGTGTCGACTTCGGGGCAGGATGCACTCGGGTGAAGCTGCCTATCGAGGAGTATCGACAGCTTGGTTGGTGAGAATCTCTGTAACGACCCTGAATTTTTGACATTTGAAATGTGAATATTTAATTGAGTTTAAATATTCGAATGATAATTTAATTTGAAATTCAATTATCAAATTGAATTTAGCGATTAAATTGTTGAATTTAATTATTGAAACTGGATAAAAGTTTGAATCTTCAATTTTAAGCTGATTAAAAATAATCTGAAGGCTTAGAAAATTTATATTGATAATACTGAAGATAATGGAAGCTTCAGAATTGAAATTGAAACTGCTTTGTTCAGTTTTGAATTTTTATCGTTTAAATTGAATTTAAAAATAGCCGTCCGAGGCACAGTCTCGGAATTTGACGAAACCAGTTTCATTGGGTTCGTAATATTGAATTATTGTCGAATTTCAAATTTCGTATTTTTCGGAGTTGTGATGTGAACACACGGTAAGTAAACGCGTTAAGAATTAAATTAAATTTTAATTTAAAATTTTGTAAAATCAAATCACTACCACCCTATTCCCTGATAAGCAGACCTACTCCTCTCACTTCAGACAGTACTTTTCCCTTTTATTTCATTTCAGACGAAAGAAAATTTGTGCTGGAAGCTTCAAACGATATAGGATAAAATAAAACAACGAAATCATTTCGTTCAAAAAAAATTAAAACACAGAGCTTCAAAAATCTCCAAATCGATGGCCGAGTAAGCCCTCTTCTCGTTCGAGAAAAAAATCCTTTCCTTCCTAAAATTTTAACTCCTTCACAAATCTCGTTCCACAGAGATATATACCCACGAATCAAATTCAAGCAAACGAAAAAAAAAACAAGAGGGAACAGCAAACGAAATGAATTCGAGTCGATCTGGGTTCCTTGTCGTCGCGAGGTGATGTCAGGGAGGGATTCGCGACGGCAACATCGAAGCGGAGGCGACTCGTGATGTTGCGATGGCGACGCGGGCTCCTCGTGTGTGCGAGCATCTGGGAGGTTGGACGAGGCTTGGAGGCGCACGTATTAGGGCTTCACTGCGGGTTATTCGCGAAATCGAACGGCATGGGTGCTCTCGCATGTGGTCGAGGTCGGCACGTTCTGGTAGGGGTTCAACGTTGGCGAAGTTTCGGCAAGACTAGGGTTGTGGGCGAGTCGAGGCAATTTGGGGTGGTGCTTCGTTCGAGCACCGTCTGGGTCGCGACGAACTAGGGCATTCGCGTTCATGTGCACGAGCGTGGTGTCACCGAGGATGCAGCAGTGATGTTGCGAGCTAGGGTTCTGATCGATTTGGCAATGCGTAGGTGAGGCAGCGAGGTAAAATTTTCAATTTGCCTTCGTTTGAAAGAAGAAATTTTATAACCTGCATAACATATATAATCATTGCAGTAAAGAAATTAAAAAAAACAGATCTGTTTCCTTTTAATTTCATACATGTATATAGGTTTGGAAAATGAAAGTTGTTTATTTGAATTCAATGTCTATATAGGATTTTGAAAGTATAGGAATTTTAGAACGATATGAAGTTTATGAATAATTAGATTCTTGAAATCTATAAATTGTTTGGTTGCTGAAAACAATTATGAAAAGGAAATTTAATAATTAGTTAATTCAATCCATAAAAATGGAAATTGAATTGTTCGATTTAATTTGAATATTGATAAATTGTATAATTATTTACAAGGTCTAAAACGGTGAAGAAAACAAACTAGATTGGAAATGAATTGCAAAATAAAAGCAAAGGTGAGATCTTCTCACTCAAATGAAAGTGGATTTTCTTTTACAGTTATTGATTGATGATTGACTGTTTGGATGTGTATTAAATATAGTAGGATATATCTATATATATATAGCAATATATACATATTGGCATATGTATATATTGGATTGATTGATTTCCCGCCTCGTATAGCGGATGAGACCCTATTGCGCCGTTAGTAAGCGGATGATATTTTATAAAACCCATATACCGCGATATTCCACCTCGAAGTGGAATTGGTATTGTGCTAACATCTGTGGATGCAGGGAAACAGGTTGGAGGGATCCAACAGGATTCCTCAAAACATTTGAATTGATTTCATATGTTGTTTGATTGATTATTTATAATCTGTGTATGATTATATCTGTGATTGAATTTGTTGAAGGCTAAAATTTAGCCGAATGTATTTTTGGTATCGTTGGATACCAGAAATAAATGAAATTGGATTTCTGAAATTAAAATTGAGTTTTAGATGGTTTGGAAAAATAAAAGAATTTATTTTAAAGGAGATAAATTTGTTGAAATCAAATTGATAATTGATTGGGTATTTGAAATAAATAATTTGTGAAATAGATATAAAAATCTATTTGGTGTTTGGACAAAAAAATTGATTTTTGGTGTTGAAAATAAATTTGGGAATCGATTTGTAAAATGATTTGGTAATTGGGATTAAAAGTTAGAATCAATTTGAAATGTGATTCGGTGTTGAAGTAAATTCAGAAATCAATTTGAAATTCGATTTGGGATTTGAAATAAAATGGAGAAATCAATTTTTAAAGTTGATTCGGGGTTGAAAATGAATGTTTGGAAAACGATTTGAAAATCGTGTAAAAGTGGATTTTTGGGAATGTAAATTCCGAATAGAAGTTGTAAAGGAAAGGGAAATTTGTTTTAAAAATAAATATTGATTTATTTTTAGAAGTGTGGAAAATATGGTTTGAAATCGGATTTTCAAAGTGATGAAGTGTGGAAATAAATTTACAAATTTGAAATGTAAATTTGAAATGTAAATTTGAAATAAATCGATAAGGATTTATCTAATTGGTTTAAATGGACCATAATATGATTTGAAATTGATTTTCAAACGTGAAGTATGAAATATGATTTGAAATTGATTTTTCAAATGTGAAGTGTGAAATACGATTTGAAATGGATTTTCAAATGTGAAGTGTGGAAAAATATATATCTTGTGAAAAGATTTGAAATTTAATAATTTGGGAAAAATTATTTGAATTGGATGTTTGTTATGAATGTTATTGATAGTTAAATAACCGACTATCAATATTTGCCTTTGAAATGACACTTGATTTGTTTTTAAAACAAACGCTCATTATTCGGTTAAGCCGGGAGAGGACCTTTGTGTCATATAACCCATTCCGAATAGTGATACATCGTGAATGGATAGCATTTGAAGACCGGTGTGAAGACCGGATATTTGTGAAAATGAAAGGACAACCTGTCGAATGTCTCTGCACCGAATTGCTCCGGTATAGAGATTTATATCACTCTTTTTGTGATGGGAAGTCCGGACGTGATTAGTGAATATCCGGATTGCAAGGGCTTCTTTGGAAGTGCCTTCGGTTCCGTTCGATCCCGGAACGGACTTGTATGGATGTGTGTCTGACGTTACACTTTGAGATGTAAAGCTGGTTTCTATCAAATACATTTCTGTTGGTGGCGGAGAATTTATTCTCTTAGCTTAACACCCTTCTCTGAGACGTACGAGCTCAGAGGTTATGTAGTTGTTGGTTACTAGTGATACATTCCCAATTTGGTAATGTGGCATACGAAGTGCTGATGATCATTGGTTGATCAAAGCGTGGCTTTGTGAAAAAGCATGGCTTTGTGAAAAAGCGTAATGTTTGTGGACGAGACTTCGTCGAGCCTCACAACCCGATAATGGTCGAAACAGGAATGTTGCGGCAAAGGTTTGTAGGGGTAGAGCCCCTAGGGTATGCCATTTCCTTCTGGATAAAAGGTGGTATCATGGTATGGAGCCCAGATATTTTACCTATGTTGATTATATTTTGTGGCTGTTGCTTTTCGATTGAGGATCCTCGGATAAAGGTCGGTAACGACCGGGGAATGGCATAGCTCGTGTGTTAGTTACCTAGTTACAGCTCGGTTAGAGCGTGAGGTAGCGTCGGCCTTTTGTTTGCGGAGATCCGGTTAGGATCCGGGGCGTCTTTCCAGAGGCGTTTCTATTTCGGTAAGGAAGTTCCTTAGCCTGATCATTTGTTGGAAATCCAAAGAAACAATACGAACCCAGTACGGTTTTTAATTGTATTACCTGCTATGGAATGTGGCGGTAACCTGCTATTGAACGTAGTAGCTATAGTAGGCATACGACAATTGTTGTATGTTGGCTAAGATTGATATTATACTTTCGAAATGTTTTCCACACTAGACATTAATAATAATATCAACTGATTTGCGTAGTAAGCATTTTTGACTATCATAAGGAGAAATCTCCTCCAATTCTGCGTTTGCATTGTGTGTGTGGTGGGAGGCCTTATGGTAGTTTCATTTTCCAAAAGCATTGCGAAGTTATTTTATTTTCTTTGCGAAAATAACTGTTTTACGATCTCACACCAGTCACCATGACTGACCTAGAGTTTATTGTTCCCTTTCTAAACTCTGGGTGCCCATAATTTTCCACACGGGCAGCCTAGAGTGATTTTATCAGGATATTCTGGATATTCTGGAGCTTTGGAGATGAGCTGGATGGCGAAGCGTACTACCGTACTTGATTATTATTTTCCGCTGTGTATTCTGTATGGGACAAGTTTATATAACTGTCCATTGTTGTAAACTCTGATGATTGATGTACGTATAAACTGATATAGTCTTTTGTTTTAAAGATTATTGATTTATCTATTATATATTGTTCCGCTGCGATATGTGAGATTCTGATATTGTTCCTGTTCTATGTTTTCTGTGTTGTTCTTCTTTCTTTTTCTTCTATCTTTTCTTCTACCTCTTATTTTAACCCTAAAGTTTCGCGTTTTCGCCATTCGATTTTTCGACATTTGGTACAGTGGACGTATCGGTGTCGAGTTTTCGGAAGACGGATTTGCGGGTCTTTACAAGTGGTATCAGAGCATCCGGTTAAGCGACAACCCTGCTCTGTTGGGTGTTACTCATTAGAGATAGAGTCAGTAGTACTCTAGAATGAGTGTGAGTGTAATAATAGATATGAGCGCGTATTTGTTAGTGAATACAAAATTTGTTTTGTATTGTGTTGACTTATCGGTTGATTGTTTATAGATTCTGGTCGATGCAGGGTGGCCAACTGTAATCGATAGGGGTTTCTAAACTCTTAAACAAGATAAACCGACACAGTATTGTTTTAAATAGGGTAAATGAAATAATTTTGCCCAAAACTATTTTTGTATAGAAAAGAAATGATTTTCTATGAATTATCATAGTATATGGATGCTTGGTTGTTAGGAAGAGATAATATTGAAGTATTATCATTATTATATGGAATTGAATAAGAAATTAAAAATAATAACAAAAAATTTGGAGATAAATTCATTTAACAAATGAAATTTATTAATATGAATTAAAAGTATAAGAAATAAATCCATATACGAATGAGATTTGTAAGAGTAAATTGTAAATGTAATTTACAGATTGAAATAGAATTCCAGAAAGAATATTTGAAATAAATTCACAAATGGAATGTAAATAAGTTTGATAACTTATAAAATATTTGAAATCTAATTGGAATGAGATTCAAATTGAAAATGAATGAATTTGTGAATGAATAAATAAATTTGCAACTGCAAGTGCAAGAAAATGAAATTGAGTGTTAAAATTCATTTTGAATTTGTAAGTAAATAGAACTGGAATTGAATTTGATTTGTGGAAAACGAAGTGATGTATTAAACTAAAATTAGTAAGTGAAGCTAATTGAAGATTGACTAAATGAATAAGGTTCGAAACGAATTGAATTCAATAATTATAAATGAAATATTGATTGGATTTATATGGAATTGGTAATCCAGTTTAAATATAAGTGGTAATTGAAAATTAATATCAAAAGTATGGAAAATACTTATCTTGAACTTAAGAAATAAGTGTGAAATTCTTAAGTAAATTTGATATTGAAAATATTCTAAGTTGGTGAATGTGAATATGAAATGCCAATTAAAATTGAATGGAATCAATTGGAAATGAAGTACTATACATATATGACATGTTTTCCAAACTAAGGATATGAAAAAGTACCTTCCATTGAAAATTTTTGAAGGTCATGGAACTCAGTATGAGTATCCATTTGATCGGGATGTGATCATATTGATTGATCACGATGTATGCTAGCGTAATTCGAGGGGTGTGATACCCACAGTTACAAGCGATTCCACTGAGATAGTGGCGCAACCGCCGTGTAAACTGCGATCTAAATGCCACAGCGAAATTCGAGGGGCGAGATGCCTATGGTAACAAGCGATCCCACTGAGATAGTGGTGTAACCGCCGTGTGAACTACGATCTATGGCAACAACCATGGCGAAATTTAAGAGATGAGAAATCTACAGATTACGAGCGATTCTACTGGGATAGTAGCGAAACCGCCGAGTAACTGTGATCCATGGGGAACGTGCTTTCCATATCCATTTTTTAAAAAAAAAGATTTTTAAGTGATTTCAAATTGAATTTGAGATAAAAGTGAATAAAGCTCAATATTCGAAATTAGAAGATGAATCGAATTCATGTAAAAGCTGAATGAAAATCTGAATGAAAAATCTGAAGATAAAATGAATTCAAATTGAATTGAAATAGTAAAGTAAATTCAAATGAAATTGGAAATGCAAAATTGAATGAAAATAGATATGTAACTTCAATAGTGAAGTAAAAAAAAATGTATAAGAAGCATACATTGAAAATTGTGTAATGGAATTTGCAGAATGGTTTGAATATTGTAACTATATATTATGGCTAGTAGGATATATACAGGTGTATACAGGAATTGGAATTTTGATTTCAAAAATAAATTTGAATTTGCTCGACCAAAAGGTATGTATTTAAATTTCAGTATGAAATTTGATGAGTTTCTGATTTTGCCACTTGGCATTTTGTTTTCTTTTGAGATCTGAGAGTCCGTAGGGACGTTTTGTAGTCGTACCGTATTAGCCGCGCAAAGGAGACGCTGGCGAAATTTTTTGAAAATTTCGAGTGTTAGAAAATTCTAGAGAAATTTTGAAAGTTTAAAATCTGGATTTAAACTCGAATTTGAATTGAGAAATTAAACAATGTTGTTTGGAACGTATAATTGAAGTTGAAAAGTTAGTTGAATTAATAACGAATCTTTAGTAGAAAGATTTGTTTGGATAAATTGATAAAACTATTTAGATTATGGAAAATAGTAGACGAGTTAAGGACCATTTTTCCTAACTTGTAATTTCGGGACGAAATTCTTTTAAGGGGGGAAGATTGTAACGACCCTGAATTTTTGACATTTGAAATGTGAATATTTAATTGAGTTTAAATATTCGAATGATAATTTAATTTGAAATTCAATTATCAAATTGAATTTAGCGATTAAATTGTTGAATTTAATTATTGAAACTGGATAAAAGTTTGAATCTTCAATTTTAAGCTGATTAAAAATAATCTGAAGGCTTAGAAAATTTATATTGATAATACTGAAGATAATGGAAGCTTCAGAATTGAAATTGAAACTGCTTTGTTCAGTTTTGAATTTTTATCGTTTAAATTGAATTTAAAAATAGCCGTCCGAGGCACAGTCTTGGAATTTGACGAAACCAGTTTCATTGGGTTCGTAATATTGAATTATTGTCGAATTTCAAATTTCGTATTTTTCGGAGTTGTGATGTGAACACACGGTAAGTAAACGCGTTAAGAATTAAATTAAATTTTAATTTAAAATTTTGTAAAATCAAATCACTACCACCCTATTCCCTGATAAGCAGACCTACTCCTCTCACTTCAGACAGTACTTTTCCCTTTTATTTCATTTCAGACGAAAGAAAATTTGTGCTGGAAGCTTCAAACGATATAGGATAAAATAAAACAACGAAATCATTTCGTTCAAAAAAATTAAAACACAGAGCTTCAAAAATCTCCAAATCGATGGCCGAGTAAGCCCTCTTCTCGTTCGAGAAAAAAATCCTTTCCTTCCTAAAATTTTAACTCCTTCACAAATCTCGTTCCACAGAGATATATACCCACGAATCAAATTCAAGCAAACGAAAAAAAAAACAAGAGGGAACAGCAAACGAAATGAATTCGAGTCGATCTGGGTTCCTTGTCGTCGCGAGGTGATGTCAGGGAGGGATTCGCGACGGCAACATCGAAGCGGAGGCGACTCGTGATGTTGCGATGGCGACGCGGGCTCCTCGTGTGTGCGAGCATCTGGGAGGTTGGACGAGGCTTGGAGGCGCACGTATTAGGGCTTCACTGCGGGTTATTCGCGAAATCGAACGGCATGGGTGCTCTCGCGTGTGGTCGAGGTCGGCACGTTCTGGTAGGGGTTCAACGTTGGCGAAGTTTCGGCAAGACTAGGGTTGTGGGCGAGTCGAGGCAATTTGGGGTGGTGCTTCGTTCGAGCACCGTCTGGGTCGCGACGAACTAGGGCATTCGCGTTCATGTGCACGAGCGTGGTGTCACCGAGGATGCAGCAGTGATGTTGCGAGCTAGGGTTCTGATCGATTTGGCAATGCGTAGGTGAGGCAGCGAGGTAAAATTTTCAATTTGCCTTCGTTTGAAAGAAGAAAATTTTATAACCTGCATAACATATATAATCATTGCAGTAAAGAAATTAAAAAAAACAGATCTGTTTCCTTTTAATTTCATACATGTATATAGGTTTGGAAAATGAAAGTTGTTTATTTGAATTCAATGTCTATATAGGATTTTGAAAGTATAGGAATTTTAGAACGATATGAAGTTTATAAATAATTAGATTCTTGAAATCTATAAATTGTTTGGTTGCTGAAAACAATTATGAAAAGGAAATTTAATAATTAGTTAATTCAATCCATAAAAATGGAAATTGAATTGTTCGATTTAATTTGAATATTGATAAATTGTATAATTATTTACAAGGTCTAAAACGGTGAAGAAAACAAACTGGATTGGAAATGAATTGCAAAATAAAAGCAAAGGTGAGATCTTCTCACTCAAATGAAAGTGGATTTTCTTTTACAGTTATTGATTGATGATTGACTGTTTGGATGTGTATTAGATATAGTAGGATATATCTATATATATATAGCAATATATACATATTGGCATATGTATATATTGGATTGATTGATTTCCCGCCTCGTATAGCGGATGAGACCCTATTGCGCCGTTAGTAAGCGGATGATATTTTATAAAACCCATATACCGCGATATTCCACCTCGAAGTGGAATTGGTATTGTGCTAACATCTGTGGATGCAGGGAAACAGGTTGGAGGGATCCAACAGGATTCCTCAAAACATTTGAATTGATTTCATATGTTGTTTGATTGATTATTTATAATCTGTGTATGATTATATCTGTGATTGAATTTGTTGAAGGCTAAAATTTAGCCGAATGTATTTTTGGTATCGTTGGATACCAGAAATAAATGAAATTGGATTTCTGAAATTAAAATTGAGTTTTAGATGGTTTGGAAAAATAAAAGAATTTATTTTAAAGGAGATAAATTTGTTGAAATCAAATTGATAATTGATTGGGTATTTGAAATAAATAATTTGTGAAATAGATATAAAAATCTATTTGGTGTTTGGACAAAAAAATTGATTTTTGGTGTTGAAAATAAATTTGGGAATCGATTTGTAAAATGATTTGGTAATTGGGATTAAAAGTTAGAATCAATTTGAAATGTGATTCGGTGTTGAAGTAAATTCAGAAATCAATTTGAAATTCGATTTGGGATTTGAAATAAAATGGAGAAATCAATTTTTAAAGTTGATTCGGGGTTGAAAATGAATGTTTGGAAAACGATTTGAAAATCGTGTAAAAGTGGATTTTTGGGAATGTAAATTCCGAATAGAAGTTGTAAAGGAAAGGGAAATTTGTTTTAAAAATAAATATTGATTTATTTTTAGAAGTGTGGAAAATATGGTTTGAAATTGGATTTTCAAAGTGATGAAGTGTGGAAATAAATTTACAAATTTGAAATGTAAATTTGAAATGTAAATTTGAAATAAATCGATAAGGATTTATCTAATTGGTTTAAATGGACCATAATATGATTTGAAATTGATTTTCAAACGTGAAGTATGAAATATGATTTGAAATTGATTTTTCAAATGTGAAGTGTGAAATACGATTTGAAATGGATTTTCAAATGTGAAGTGTGGAAAAATATATATCTTGTGAAAAGATTTGAAATTTAATAATTTGGGAAAAATTATTTGAATTGGATGTTTGTTATGAATGTTATTGATAGTTAAATAACCGACTATCAATATTTGCCTTTGAAATGACACTTGATTTGTTTTTAAAACAAACGCTCATTATTCGGTTAAGCCGGGAGAGGACCTTTGTGTCATATAACCCATTCCGAATAGTGATACGTCGTGAATGGATAGCATTTGAAGACCGGTGTGAAGACCGGATATTTGTGAAAATGAAAGGACAACCTGTCGAATGTCTCTGCACCGAGTTGCTCCGGTATAGAGATTTATATCACTCTTTTTGTGATGGGAAGTCCGGACGTGATTAGTGAATATCCGGATTGCAAGGGCTTCTTTGGAAGTGCCTTCGGTTCCGTTCGATCCCGGAACGGACTTGTATGGATGTGTGTCTGACGTTACACTTTGAGATGTAAAGCTGGTTTCTATCAAATACATTTCTGTTGGTGGCGGAGAATTTATTCTCTTAGCTTAACACCCTTCTCTGAGACGTACGAGCTCAGAGGTTATGTAGTTGATGGTTACTAGTGATACATTCCCAATTTGGTAATGTGGCATACGAAGTGCTGATGATCATTGGTTGATCAAAGCGTGGCTTTGTGAAAAAGCGTGGCTTTGTGAAAAAGCGTAATGTTTGTGGACGAGACTTCGTCGAGCCTCACAACCCGATAATGGTCGAAACAGGAATGTTGCGGCAAAGGTTTGTAGGGGTAGCGCCCCTAGGGTATGCCATTTCCTTCTGGATAAAAGGTGGTATCATGGTATGGAGCCCAGATATTTTACCTATGTTGATTATATTTTGTGGCTGTTGCTTTTCGATTGAGGATCCTCGGATAAAGGTCGGTAACGACCGGGGAATGGCATAGCTCGTGTGTTAGTTACCTAGTTACAGCTCGGTTAGAGCGTGAGGTAGCGTCGGCCTTTTGTTTGCGGAGATCCGGTTAGGATCCGAGGCGTCTTTCCAGAGGCGTTTCTATTTCGGTAAGGAAGTTCCTTAGCCTGATCATTTGTTGGAAATCCAAAGAAACAATACGAACCCAGTACGGTTTTTAATTGTATTACCTGCTATGGAATGTGGCGGTAACCTGCTATTGAACGTAGTAGCTATAGTAGGCATACGACAATTGTTGTATGTTGGCTAAGATTGATATTATACTTTCGAAATGTTTTCCACACTAGACATTAATAATAATATCAACTGATTTGCGTAGTAAGCATTTTTGACTATCATAAGGAGAAATCTCCTCCAATTCTGCGTTTGCATTGTGTGTGTGGTGGGAGGCCTTATGGTAGTTTCATTTTCCAAAAGCATTGCGAAGTTATTTTATTTTCTTTGCGAAAATAACTGTTTTACGATCTCACACCAGTCACCATGACTGACCTAGAGTTTATTGTTCCCTTTCTAAACTCTGGGTGCCCATAATTTTCCACACGGGCAGCCTAGAGTGATTTTATCAGGATATTCTGGATATTCTGGAGCTTTGGAGATGAGCTGGATGGCGAAGCGTACTACCGTACTTGATTATTATTTTCCGCTGTGTATTCTGTATGGGACAAGTTTATATAACTGTCCATTGTTGTAAACTCTGATGATTGATGTACGTATAAACTGATATAGTCTTTTGTTTTAAAGATTATTGATTTATCTATTATATATTGTTCCGCTGCGATATGTGAGATTCTTATATTGTTCCTGTTCTATGTTTTCTGTGTTGTTCTTCTTTCTTTTTCTTCTATCTTTTCTTCTACCTCTTATTTTAACCCTAAAGTTTCGCGTTTTCGCCATTCGATTTTTCGACATTTGGTACAGTGGACGTATCGGTGTCGAGTTTTCGGAAGACGGATTTGCGGGTCTTTACAATCTCCGATCTGATTTACTTCATTTTTGTTTTACAGATGAGTTTTGATCTATAAGTACTAAATTAGTTTATATTAGATAAAGCTTGGAGAAAAATAAATAAATGAAAATAAAAATATTTTAAAACTGCAAGTTATTTTATTTACTTACTGAAAAGAGTGAATGCATATATACACTCATATGATTCAGAAATGGAACTTGTAAATGGGATACAGATCATTGTTATAAGTATATATATGGTTTCAATAAAAGGAAAATGAATATATACATACCTGTTTTAATTTGCTAGTTATTTTAATAATGGATTTGGTAGAAAAATAGTTTAACTAACCTATTTAAATTAGTTACTAAGAAATCTGAAAAGGTAAATTAGTTTAAAAGTTTAATCATTTGTTTAAATTGAATCATGAGTTAAAATTAAAACTGTTAAACGGTAATTGGTTATTCGATTTGTTCGAATATTAATAAAATCATCTAATATTTATTCAAGGTCTAAAATCAAGAAGAAACAGTCAGGATTGGATCGGATTGGCAAAACAAAATAAAGGTGAGTTAATCTCACTCAGTTAAATTTAAATTTAAATGGTTAAATTTAAATAATTTATTGGTTGAATTGATGTGGATGTGCTATATCATATATAGTAGTATATAGCAATATATATATATATATTGGCATATGTATATATTGGAGTTGTTGATATTCCCGCATTATATAGCGGATGAGACCCTATGCGCCGCATAATAGCGGATGATATTTTATAAAACCCATATACCGCGATATTTCACCTCGAAGTGGAATTGGTATTGTGCTAACGTCTGTGGATGCAGGGAAACAGGTTGGAGGGATCCAACTGGATTCCTCAAAATATTTAATTTTGTTTAAATAATCTGTGATATGATTGTTGATATCCTGTGATGATTTATATTGGATAATCTGGTAGGATTGAATTTCCCAGTATAATGAGTTATCAAAAGCAATTGAATTGGATTTTTGGAAAGAAATAAAAGAATAAAATTTAAGTTAAGTAATTCTAGTGAATTCGAATAAATTAAATATGGAAAAGAAGAATTTTAAATAAACAGAGAATATTGAATTTAAAGAAAACTTATGTGATGTTATTTAAAGGGATAAAATTTTATTTTAATTCAATGTTTAAATGTAATTAAAACCAAAGAAGGAATTTGGGAAATCTGAAACTTGTGTTTCAGTTTAAAGATTTTAAATCATAATGAGAAATAAAATCTGGAAGTTAATGAATTTGGAAATAAATGGATTAAGTAAGGAAATTTATTTCAAAGTAAAATAAATTGGGAAATCAATTATAAATTGATTTAAATACTTTGGGATTTGAAATTTAAAGAGAAATGAGATTTTGGAGAGATAAACTAGGTTTATAAAGTGAAATGGAATATCAGTGGATATTTGAAATATAAATTTAAGGTGGGAATTTATAAAGGAATATGAATTGGTTTAAAAATAAATGTTAATTTATTTTTAAAAGATGGAAATGAGAAGTGTATTTCTCTGGATAGCCAAGTACGTTTTCAAAGAAATTTTTAATATAAGTTAAAAGTTCTAATTGTGTTTTTAAAAGCATATTTTAGGAAATCTATTATTTCTAAATGTTAAAGCCTAAAGTAGTATTTTCAAAAATCTATTATTGTAGTAATTATATAAAAGTGATTTGGTATTATGTTTTAAAAAGAGAAATTTAGTTTATATTTGAAAAGTGGTTTCATTTTAAATATTCCTTAAGTATATATTTTGTTAAAGTATTAAAGTAGTTTTTAAATTTCAATATTTTAAAGTATATTTATAGTAAAGTGCTTTTAAATTATTTTTAAATATAAAGTATTTTGTACTTGGTGTTTCAGAGAAATAATTATTTGGGAAATGTATTCCGTAAGCGGAAACTGTTTGAAATTGTTTTCAAAAGGAGTTTGAAAATAGAAATATATCTTGGAAAGATATTTGGGCAAATAAATAATGTGGGAAATTATTTATTGTGTGATGGTTGCTCGTGGATGTTAATTGATAGTTAAATAACCGACTATCAATATTGGCCAAATGCGCTGATCGTTTCGAAGAGACCGGGATCGAGTTTCCATATACCGGGATTCTAGGTCTGGAGACTCGAATACCACTTCGATCCGGTTTGTACGTTTCGTGTAACGATTTCGGAGTCGAAGATGGAGCTGTGAAGTGCAAGGGATAGTCGCTACTAATCCTGAGGATATTTCCAAAATGGATGTAGTAGGAATAGTGCCTTCGGTTCCGTTCGAACCCGGGACGGACTTGTATGGACGAATGCTTTCGTGACATCGTCAGGTGGACGATGGGCATTCTAAGGGATATGTGCTATAAAGGTATCGTTTAGCCTCGAGCCTCATCAACCGGGAATGACTGAAAATCAGGGGTTATGCAGCAAGGCTTCGTGGGTAGCACCCACTTGAGAGTAAGGTCATCCCTGTCTAGATGTCCCTTTTATTTCGGCTTAGTGGTGCGGTTGCTGATCCCAACCGTGGGGTGATTTTATTTGGAATTATCCAGTAAGGGATGATTCCGGCCTTGTGTTGCAGGGGAGCGGGCCTACTCCTCGGTATTGTGATCTAGGCCACGTACTGTGACAGGTGGTACCCCAGTGCCTAGTCATTCGTTGGAAATCCATTCTTCCTACGCGCCTTGTACGGTATTGGTTTGTATACCTAGTATGCTGGAATTTAATCATGTAACAATTTCAGCTATTTTAATAAGTATTTGTGAATAGACACTATTATAATATCAGAGGATTTTTATAAAAAGTGTTTTAGCTATCGTAAGGTAAAAACCCGACATGTTTATTTGTGGCGTGGTCTTACGAGATGCTTTTATTTTCAAAAGGATTTTTGAAACTTTAATAATCAATTGAGTGTGATTTTCTCACGCTGGTATTCCAGACTGACTCGAGTATTATAGGTTACAGGATATGATGCTGTGGAGCTCAGGAGATGAGCTGGATGGCGAGACGTATCTCCCGTACTTGTTTATATATATATATTCCGCTGTGTTGATTGTTGTACTCTGTTGTATTGAGGACATGATATGGTTATTGTCCAGTTGTATGTTATGTGTTCTCTGGTGTATACTCTGATGCTATATTATATAAAACTGATATAGTTTTGATTTGTGTAAAGATCTATTAATATATATTATATTTTATTCCGCTGCGATGGTTAGATTCTGATTTTGTTTTCTATTTTTCTTCTTCTACCTCTTCTTCTTAACTCAACTGGTTCGATTTTCCGGGTCTGGAAAGTCGGGTCGTTACACTTAGCTGCAAGTCATGATGATCCATGGTTATGACATAAACGTTTTTGTCATATAAAGATTAAGAATATCAACAAACTAGCTAAAAATGAATTACTTAGAGGATTACCAAAATTGAACTACAAGGTAAAAAAAGCTTTGTAACGCTTGTAAATTTGGTAAATTAAAGAAAAGTTCCTTTAATCTAAAAAGGAAATTTCCACAAAGAAACCTCTCGAATTGCTCCATCTAGATTTATTCGAACTGTAACGACCCAGTATTTTCAACCATTCGCATCCATTATAAGTGTATAGGTAGACACTCATGCCGGGGTTGAATTGCTCAAAATACTGCGTTGTAAATAAAATTTGGCAAAATCAGCATATACAGTAAATAAAATAATTACATATCACAAACACAGAGTAATATAACAATAATGCAGCGGAAACAAGGGATAGTAGTTCATGAAGCTACTATATATATATAACAGAGTTAAACAAGATACAACAGAGGTCTCGAATACAATAGATGTCTCAATACAATAATTAAATACCAGATCTGAATACATCACTGGAATCAACGGAATAACTGAAATGCAGGATCGATAGATAGCTGGATCTCCAAGCGAAGCTCCAACTCCAAAGGTGAGTCTCCAAATGCTGTATCACTCAGTCTGACCCGAGCGTAAAGCAAAACACAAAACACTCGAGTCAGGATTAACATTCTTATATTAATAAATCCAACTCAAGTGAAATATCAACTGAAATACAAGTAACTTAAAGGATGTTTGGGATAACCATCCCCTAAGGATCCGTTAAACTATTTACTATGTAGTAATATTCGCTATTATAATAGTGTCTAAATAAGTAAAGTATAATCATATCGGAAAATAGCGTTAAGGGGATGGAGAACCTTAACGCGGTCGGATCTTAAAATCATAATCGTAGTAAAGCTCGGTATGGTAGGTGACACGGCACAACTAGGCAATGCCAGGGTAGATATACCAATTACGCACACGGACTGATGGATACGCATAGCAGCCACTACCGTTCCACCTCGAACAACATTCCCAAATCGGAGGATGGCCATCTAGTCAAATCACAAGTAAGAGTATAATATCGAAGAAATGCGTCCGAGAAGAGGTGCAACCTCACTGGTCCGAGATCGCTCCTGTTTTAGCCACCTTATGCCAACTCACGGGAGTTGGGTCCACGTAACATACCTTAAGAACGCCGCCACCATCCTACTTCATTCTGGAATCTCCACCGCGTACACAGTTGTCAAAGTGGTTTTCGGTATCGACAGAGAGTATGTCCATATCCGATCCCGGTCTCTTTGCCAACCAATCGTTATTTTAACACCGTGGTCGTTTCAAAATAGTTTATACTTTAAACCAAAATCATTATCATTTCAAAACCCAATTTAATACGATATCATTTCACTTCAAATATCCATTTTCAAAATCATATTACTTTCCAAAGTTATAATGCTTTGAAATCATAGTCTGGAAATCACAGTATTTTGGAAATCATAACACTTTCCTTTTAAACAGTCTAGATATTAAAATTTCATTATAAAATAAATTAGTTTCCTCAAATTCCACAACTCGATTTCAAATTAACTCGATTTCCAAAAATTTAATTTATTTCAAATCTCAAATCATTAGTTTCAACTCGATTCAGCTTCTAAATAAACCATATCAATTTATCGATTTCAAATACATATCTGAACCATAAAATAAGTCATTTCAATTTTTATATATTTCAAAGCTTTAAATATTCATCATTTCAAATCTAAATTCGATAAATTTATATATATATCAGATTTCCTTTACAATTATTTAGTTTTGAAATATTAACTTAATCATTTCCATAACATTTAAATTCAATTTCAATTTACAATTTTAAATAAACAAAAGATCTCATTTAAATATTTATACATTTGAGATATCCATTTAAGTCACCCTTTCAAATTTCAAGTTGTAAATCACTTCTTTAAAATTTCAAATTCAATACATTTCAAATCAGACTTATTTAAGTATAATTCTTAAATAAATACAATTTCAATCAATTTCAAATCATTACAAATTCTATATTTAAAAATATAGATATTAAATAAATACTTAAACATATTATTTATCAATTTTATTAAATCCACTTTAATAAATCTTTAAAATCAATATTAATCAAAACCATATATTTCTTTTTCAAAACCATAGAAATCATTTTCAAAACGTTTATATATAGACCAACGGTGCCTGTATATACATTTCTATCCTATGGTCAAGTGATACGGATATTTATCATTTCAATCCGCAATTTAAAACATATTCGGATATATATCTTTTCAACCCGAAATCCCAAATTCAATTCAATGAAAATCGCTTGGGTTTATCATTTCAACCCATAACGATTTTCTCCTATTCTACAGATCGTTCGGGTATGTATCATTTCAACCCATAGTGATTCTATACTAACAGGGAACTTGCAGAGTGATAACAGATATGATAATAATAATAACACCAGCAACAGGCATATATTAACAATATAAATAACAGATAATGGTGTCAGATGTCATAGGTGAACAAATACAGATAATGACATATAAATAACAATGTGAATAACTAACAGCAGCATATTTCAATTAACGTTTCAATCGAAATCAGATTTAATAAATATAAGAACATTAATCGTGAGTGATTGCTCACCTTTCGAGGCTAGATAGATTTGACAATGGAATGAGTTACAACCCAAGCACGAATTCCAAAACGAAGCTAGATTGGCACGATTTGACGGACATGCTGATAAATGGGAAATCGATAAGAACAAGATATATTGCATATATTATAAAATTTCTAGAATCTACATATAACTTAAACACTACTCAAAATAAATCTATATATATATATATATATACATATATAATTTAAACCAATATACAGACAAACCAAATAAAAGAAAAAATCTTTATATTTAAAATTCAAAACTAATGTTTATAAGAATATTAATATGAATTTGCTTTGCTAAAATAAATATACTGGCTCAAAGCAGATCATATAAGGTCGTGTAATTTTTCAGTTTTAAACATATATATACTATTATATAAATTGGTATATAAGCTGCAGAGAGAAAATATCTATATAACAGTACAAAACTAAACTCGTAAACAAATATAGACTATATATATTCATATAATGCAGGCAACTACCCAAACTCACATGCCAAATATACAACAGAACATTCATATGCAGACAACTAATTTTTATATGCATCTCAACTCACAAATACATATATGTACTCAGACCACCAAATATGCAGACTTGATATAAAACTCTATATAACTGACATGAATCTTGCATATAACAACGTATTAAAACTGTAAAACAAAAGATAAAATAGGCAATACCTTTCATATAGTATATGCTATATCTTACATAACTCAACTGTTGTTTATATACTTGAAATATGTATATAATAAATAGTGTAACCATTAAATATATAAATTATATTAACTAACCCGATGCCTAAACTTGTCTAGTATAACTAATATATATAGTCTAAAGCCAGTTAATAGACTCAATACTAGTATAAATATATAAACTAACATTTTGTATATTTCATATGATAAACTAACACACACACACATATGTATATATATTAGAAATAAGTATGCATACGTAAACATATAAACGCTTAATAGAATAGGACAAAACATAGACTCTGTAATATCAGTGCTTATGTATACAACACTATACATCCTATATATTGTACTGTTTAAGATGGTAGCATTCCTTTGTAAACAACAGTCTGAACAACATCACCCTTTTAACATGTATTTACATAAACTTATGAATATAACCCATAATACAATGTACAGTCAAAACATACTTTACAGACATAAACATATGTACACAATCCATATACAACAGATAAAATAAATATTCAAAACCAATATAAAAATCGATATAACTTAGTTTATAAAATAGATATATACCCATATAATTAACATATAATATGAGAAACGACTTCTATAACTTAGATGTACTAACCTATTTAACTTGATAATTATATTCAATACAAGCTGTCATCCATAAAATCTCCACTGACCAACTATATGTGTATATATATACTTTCGAACATAACAAATACATGCCATAACAGACATGCCAAAAACAAAAATATATATATATAACACCTATATATAGTACATATAAGACATACCCTGAAAACCATGCGAGCTCGGCTGTGTTGCTTGGCTACACAAAGGCAAGGGGAGGATAGGTGGTGACGTCTTCGGTTGGATGGGTGAAAGGCTGGAAAGTAGGAGGTAGACGCGGAGGCTATGGGCGAAGTGGGGCTCGATCTGGGGTTTCGGTGGAGGCTGACGTGCTGGTGGTTACGACTGGGTAGAGGTGGTGCATGGCACGGCTGTTGATGGTGGTTTGGGCACGGATGAAGGGAGGCGTGGAGGACTGGAAAGTGGGGTAGGCTGGGATTCAAGGTGTCTAGGTGATCGGTTGGGTGGAGGTTGATCTCGTGGTGAGTGCCAGGTGGTTGTCGTGGTGTCGGCATGGAGGCAGATGGCAGTGGTTTGGCTGGAGAGGGACGTGGGTGGTGGAATGGTGGCGACTGGGCTGGTTCGTGGTGGTTCTCGGCATGGTGGCCTGGGGACGTGATGGTGGAGACGTGGGATTGCCTGGGTGGGTGGTAGGCTTCGATCGTGGTGGTCTGGAGGGGTTTCGGTGATGGTCTAGGCTCGAGTAGAGGGGACGAGGCGGGTGACTGACTTCAGTTGGGAAAACATGGGATCGGTGGTGGTGTGGTGATCTGATGGCGAAAGGGGCCGTGGGGTTTCCTGGGTGGAGGCGCAGATCTGGGTAGGGACGAAGGAAAAATCTGGAAACGGGTTTTGGGAAAAATATAAAGGAGCGAGACAGAGAAGAGAAATGCAAATGAGAGAGGGGTACAGGAAGAGTCACGAGATGGAGAAAAAAATGAGAGTAAAAGGAGGATGAATCGGTCTAAACTGAAATGGTGGAATTGAAATAGCAATGGTCTAAAGCTTTGATTCCGGAGAAAATTTATTAAAGCAATTGATATTTGGTTTGGGTAGCACGTTTTATTTTTTTGAAACCGAAGGAACGTTAAAAGGTACCGCTACAGCGAACCGTTTTATTATTTCCGTCGCGTACCGGACCTCAAAATATAGAAATAAATATACCGCAAAGATCAGCACGACGAGACGATCAAAACGGTACACAGATATCAGTGATTCGGTCATCCGATCAAAAGTCGATAACCGGTACCAGAAATGCTGCTATTCTAACCGAATAAAGATAAACAGAGCAACAGAAGTCCAAATTTGACGAAACGAAAGATGACGTCTCACTCAGAAGATGATTTACAAATTTTCCATGTAAAAATATTTAGGTTTGGAAAACATTTTATTATCATAAATTTTAACTGATTAAATTGAAGTAAATTTACGCGTGAAAGAAATTTTCATATTTTCGGATGAAAATTTACTAGTTGCTATGTTTAATTAGACGCATTCCAAATATCAAATTTTTATTTCAAAATTTTTATTGTTTAAAATTTCACACAAATCCAATTAATTAAATAAATAAAACCATTGAAATTTACGGGTCGTTACACTCTCCCCACTCAAAACTTTTCGTCCCCGAAAAGGAAGGAGGTAGGAGAGTAGAAGCAACCAAAAGAAAAATAGATTAAAAGACAAGATAGATTAAAAGACAAGATAAGACAATTTATTAAACCATATAATTCCAAATTAAACTAATTAATATTTAGCAATTTGATTTAATCCACTGAGTTCACTTAAGTTAAATCAATTCATCTATTTCTGAATTCATTACCTTATTGTCTAGTCATCCTCAATTAACAATTTCTAAACCATCAATTTGTATAATCATTTATTATCCTCATATTTTATTCAACAAATTTAATTCTTTTATTCCAAATCATTATTAAGTTTATTCCACTTAATATGTCCTATCACATATATTTAAACCATATAAATTAATTTAAACCATATATTTCAGTTTAAATCAATTTATATTCAATAATTGATTTTTAAATTCAAGGTATTTCCATACTTTAATCAAATTTTCAATTTATTAGTTCCTTCAAAACAATTTATTTGTCTCATCTATTATTTAATTAACTTATTATTCTGCTTGTCTCTATTAACATCTTTATAATAAAATTTAAGTGTATAACATTTATTATAACACTCAAATCTTTCCTTATAAAGTCATTTTATATTGTATATTATCCAATTACATTTTTAACTTCTGAAAATTTTAGGTAAGTTATGTTGAAATGAAATCGGGTATTATACAAATAATATTTTACAATTCAGCTATTCTCAATTAAATATTTATCCAAGAATTTTGGCTTCAGTTTATAATTGAAATCATCTTTTAAACCTAAAATTTAAGAATTTAAATCTCCGATTTACTTCAAACAATTTAGAGATATATATATTATATCTATACCAATCAAATTAAATTTTAAAATAAGATACCTATATATATAAATCAAATTATATTGAAGAAATTCAAATCGAATATATTTTTTTTTTCCAAAACAAAACCGTAGCAAAGCTACAGAATAGTTTCCCCTCTTCGAAACTCGAAAATGAATGTCGATGATGCGGCCGTCATCACCGAAATTATTTTCCAGTGACAAAGAGAAGAGCATTGGTTTAAACATTTAAAATTCTTTGAAAACCATTTTATTCGAAAATACTTTAAATAATATACATTTTAAGGCTTTAAAACAAAGTTTGAAATCACCAGAAATCTAATTCTTAAATTTCTCGATTTAAATTCATTCCAATTCCAAATAAATTTAAAACAACTGTCACTTTGCAATAGTCAATGACTTACAAAACAATAAAATGAAAATCAAATATTATCATTTTCAACAGCCAAATTATTTAACTTTTAATTCCAGAAATTTTTTCTTATATATTTAAAATATAATCATACAAATTTATTTCATTTATCAAATTTTAAAATTATATTGTGTCAGTTTGCTCTGTTCAAGTGTTTTGGAAATCCTATCGATAGCGTTGATCAGACGAATCGATCGAAAACCCAAACCAACATCAACAACTCAAACAACACAATATATAAAACATTTTAATATTAATATACAAATACCAATACACTCCCTCACACGATGATTCCAGAATTGGATTCCGACAAAAGTATAGAGATCCAAATATAGAGGGACTCTAATCAAAGAGAATTATAATCTAAAATAGATAGTCTCGAAACGAAGGTTAGATGATTGCATTTCAAACAGGAAGATGGATAAAGTTGTATAAATCACGGGCAACCTTAACCGGGTCAACCGTGACTTCATAGATAAGATCGATGTAGAATTCTGAAGCAAATCGACATTCGATTACCAGAGGTAGAATTCGGGTATAGCATAAGATAGCAGCATCGTAAACCGGGGATATAGAAATCTCCGGTGAATCAATACCGATTGTAAAGGAGTTTTCACCCCAGTACAAATTATTCGAAGATTGGCGAGACCGCCGATTTATTATAGAGATCATTCGAAGTGGAGTTATGGGATACTCCAGAATCAAAAGACACAAATAGGGGAGACACGAATGGACTTTGGAACCGAAGTGAACGTTCCAACATTCAAAGGAACCGAGTCAAAGAAGAAGGAATTCAAGCTCGAACGAAAGTGATTCTGTAATTGAATTTACTACATATGCAGAGTTTTGCCTAAAATCTGGCTCTGATACCACATGTAACGACCCAGTATTTTCAACCATTCGCATCCATTATAAGTGTATAGGTAGACACTCATGCCGGGGTTGAATTACTCAAAATACTGCGTTGTAAATAAAATTTGGCAAAATCAGCATATACAGTAAATAAAATAATTACATATCACAGACACAGAGTAATATAACAATAATGCAGCGGAAACAAGGGATAGTAGTTCATGAAGCTACTATATATATATAACAGAGTTAAACAAGATACAACAGAGGTCTCGAATACAATAGATGTCTCAATACAATAATTAAATACCAGATCTGAATACATCACTGGAATCAACGGAATAACTGAAATGCAGGATCGATAGATAGCTAGATCTCCAAGCGAAGCTCCAACTCCAAAGGTGAGTCTCCAAATGCTGTATCACTCAGTCTGACCCGAGCGTAAAGCAAAACACAAAACACTCGAGTCAGGATTAACATTCTTATATTAATAAATCCAACTCAAGTGAAACATCAACTGAAATACAAGTAACTTAAAGGATGTTTGGGATAACCATCCCCTAAGGATCCGTTAAACTATTTACTATGTAGTAATATTCGCTATTATAATAGTGTCTAAATAAGTAAAGTATAATCATATCGGAAAATAGCGTTAAGGGGATGGAGAACCTTAACGCGGTCGGATCTTAAAATCATAATCGTAGTAAAGCTCGGTATGGTAGGTGACACGGCACAACTAGGCAATGCCAGGGTAGATATACCAATTACACACACGGACTGATGGATACGCATAGCAGCCACTACCGTTCCACCTCGAACAACATTCCCAAATCGGAGGATGGCCATCTAGTCAAATCACAAGTAAGAGTATAATATCGAAGAAATGCGTCGGAGAAGAGGTGCTACCTCACTGGTCCGAGATCGCTCCTGTTTTAGCCACCTTATGCCAACTCACGGGAGTTGGGTCCACGTAACATACCTTAAGAACGCCGCCACCATCCTACTTCATTCTGGAATCTCCACCGCGTACACAGTTGTCAAAGTGGTTTTCGGTATCGACAGAGAGTATGTCCATATCCGATCCCGGTCTCTTTGCCAACCAATCGTTATTTTAACACCGTGGTCGTTTCAAAATAGTTTATACTTTAAACCAAAATCATTATCATTTCAAAACCCAATTTAATACGATATCATTTCACTTCAAATATCCATTTTCAAAATCATATTACTTTCCAAAGTTATAATGCTTTGAAATCATAGTCTGGAAATCACAGTATTTTGGAAATCATAACACTTTCCTTTTAAACAGTCTAGATATTAAAATTTCGTTATAAAATAAATTAGTTTCCTCAAATTCCACAACTCGATTTCAAATTAACTCGATTTCCAAAAATTTAATTTATTTCAAATCTCAAATCATTAGTTTCAACTCGATTCAGCTTCTAAATAAACCATATCAATTTATCGATTCAAATACATATCTGAACCATAAAATAAGTCATTTCAATTTTTGTATATTTCAAAGCTTTAAATATTCATCATTTCAAAACTAAATTCGATAAATTTATATATATATCAGATTTCCTTTACAATTATTTAGTTTTGAAATATTAACTTAATTATTTCCATAACATTTAAATTCAATTTCAATTTACAATTTTAAATAAACAAAAGATCTCATTTAAATATTTATACATTTGAGATATCCATTTAAGTCACCCTTTCAAATTTCAAGTTGTAAATCACTTCTTTAAAATTTCAAATTCAATACATTTCAAATCAGACTTATTTAAGTATAATTCTTACATAAATACAATTTCAATCAATTTCAAATCATTACAAATTCTATATTTAAAAATATAGATATTAAATAAATACTTAAACATATTATTTATCAATTTTATTAAATCAACTTTAATAAATCTTTAAAATCAATATTAATCAAAACCATATATTTCTTTTTCAAAACCATAGAAATCATTTTCAAAACGTTTATATATAGACCAACGGTGCCTGTATATAATTTTCTATCCTATGGTCAAGTGATACGGATATTTATCATTTCAATCCGCAATTTAAAACATATTCGGATATATATCTTTTCAACCCGAAATCCCAAATTCAATTCAATGAAAATCGCTTGGGTTTATCATTTCAACCCATAACGATTTTCTCCTATTCTACAGATCGTTCGGGTATGTATCATTTCAACCCATAGTGATTCTATACTAACAGGGAACTTGCAGAGTGATAACAGATATGATAATAATAATAACACCAGCAACAGGCATATATTAACAATATAAATAACAGATAATGGTGTCAGATGTCATAGGTGAACAAATACAGATAATGACATATAAATAACAATGTGAATAACTAACAGCAGCATATTTCAATTAACGTTTCAATCGAAATCAGATTTAATAAATATAAGAACATTAATCGTGAGTGATTGCTCACCTTTCGAGGCTAGATAGATTTGACAATGGAATGAGTTACAACCCAAGCACGAATTCCAAAACGAAGCTAGATTGGCACGATTTGACGGACATGCTGATAAATGGGAAATCGATAAGAACAAGATATATTGCATATATTATAAAATTTCTAGAATCTACATATAACTTAAACACTACTCAAAATAAATCTATATATATATATACATATATAATTTAAACCAATATACAGACAAACCAAATAAAAGAAAAAATCTTTATATTTAAAATTCAAAACTAATGTTTATAAGAATATTAATATGAATTTGCTTTGCTAAAATAAATATACTGGCTCAAAGCAGATCATATAAGGTCGTGTAATTTTTCAGTTTTAAACATATATATACTATTATATAAATTGGTATATAAGCTGCAGAGAGAAAATATCTATATAACAGTACAAAACTAAACTCGTAAACAAATATTGACTATATATATTCATATAATGCAGGCAACTACCCAAACTCACATGCCAAATATACAACAGAACATTCATATGCAGACAACTAATTTTTATATGCATCTCAACTCACAAATACATATATGTACTCAGACCACCAAATATGTAGACTTGATATAAAACTCTATATAACTGACATGAATCTTGCATATAACAACGTATTAAAACTGTAAAACAAAAGATAAAATAGGCAATACCTTTCATATAGTATATGCTATATCTTACATAACTCAACTATTGTTTATATACTTGAAATATGTATATAATAAATAGTGTAACCATTAAATATATAAATTATATTAACTAACCCGATGCCTAAACTTGTCTAGTATAACTAATATATATAGTCTAAAGCCAGTTAATAGACTCAATACTAGTATAAATATATAAACTAACATTTTGTATATTTCATATGATAAACTAACACACACACATATGTATATATATTAGAAATAAGTATGCATACGTAAACATATAAACGCTTAATAGAATAGGACAAAACATAGACTCTGTAATATCAGTGCTTATGTATACAACACTATACATCCTATATATTGTACTGTTTAAGATGGTAGCATTCCTTTGTAAACAACAGTCTGAACAACATCACCCTTTTAACATGTATTTACATAAACTTATGAATATAACCCATAATACAATGTACAGTCAAAACATACTTTACAGACATAAACATATGTACACAATCCATATACAACAGATAAAATAAATATTCAAAACCAATATAAAAATCGATATAACTTAGTTTATAAAATAGATATATACACATATAATTAACATATAATATGAGAAACGACTTCTATAACTTAGATGTACTAACCTATTTAACTTGATAATTATATTCAATACAAGCTGTCATCCATAAAATCTCCACTGACCAACTATATGTGTATATATATACTTTCGAACATAACAAATACATGCCATAACAGACATGCCAAAAACAAAAATATATATATATATAACACCTATATATAGTACATATAAGACATACCCTGAAAACCATGCGAGCTCGGCTGTGTTGCTTGGCTACACAAAGGCAAGGGGAGGATAGGTGGTGACGTCTTCGGTTGGATGGGTGAAAGGCTGGAAAGTAGGAGGTAGACGCGGAGGCTATGGGCGAAGTGGGGCTCGATCTGGGGTTTCGGTGGAGGCTGACGTGCTGGTGGTTACGACTGGGTAGGGGTGGTGCATGGCACGGCTGTTGATGGTGGTTTGGGCACGGATGAAGGGAGGCGTGGAGGACTGGAAAGTGGGGTAGGCTGGGATTCAAGGTGTCTAGGTGATCGGTTGGGTGGAGGTTGATCTCGTGGTGAGTGCCAGGTGGTTGTCGTGGTGTCGGCATGGAGGCAGATGGCAGTGGTTTGGCTGGAGAGGGACGTGGGTGGTGGAATGGTGGCGACTGGGCTGGTTCGTGGTGGTTCTCGGCATGGTGGCCTGGGGACGTGATGGTGGAGACGTGGGATTGCCTGGGTGGGTGGTAGGCTTCGATCGTGGTGGTCTGGAGGGGTTTCGGTGATGGTCTAGGCTCGAGTAGAGGGGACGAGGCGGGTGACTGACTTCAGTTGGGAAAACATGGGATCGGTGGTGGTGTGGTGATCTGATGGCGAAAGGGGCCGTGGGGTTTCCTGGGTGGAGGCGCAGATCTGGGTAGGGACGAAGGAAAAATCTGGAAACGGGTTTTGGGAAAAATATAAAGGAGCGAGACAGAGAAGAGAAATGCAAATGAGAGAGGGGTACAGGAAGAGTCACGAGATGGAGAAAAAAATGAGAGTAAAAGGAGGATGAATCGGTCTAAACTGAAATGGTGGAATTGAAATAGCAATGGTCTAAAGCTTTGATTCCGGAGAAAATTTATTAAAGCAATTGATATTTGGTTTGGGTAGCACGTTTTATTTTTTTGAAACCGAAGGAACGTTAAAAGGTACCGCTACAGCGAACCATTTTATTATTTCCATCGCGTACCGGACCTCAAAATATAGAAATAAATATACCGCAGAGATCAGCACGACGAGACGATCAAAACGGTACACAGATATCAGTGATACGGTCATCCGATCAAAAGTCGATAACCGGTACCAGAAATGCTGCTATTCTAACCGAATAAAGATAAACGGAGCAACAGAAGTCCAAATTTGACGAAACGAAAGATGACGTCTCACTCAGAAGATGATTTACAAATTTTCCATGTAAAAATATTCAGGTTTGGAAAACATTTTATTATCATAAATTTTAACTGATTAAATTGAAGTAAATTTACGCGCGAAAGAAATTTTCATATTTTCGGATGAAAATTTACTAGTTGCTATGTTTAATTAGACGCATTCCAAATATCAATTTTTTATTTCAAAATTTTTATTGTTTAAAATTTCACACAAATCCAATTAATTAAATAAATAAAACCACTGAAATTTACGGGTCGTTACACGAACCAACTCAGGTACATTCAATAAATCATAACAAATACGTTTTTGTAATTATTGATGATTTTTCAAGATATACTTGGACATTATTTTTAAAACATAAATGTGACACTTTTGAAATGTTCAAAATTTTTGCTAAACAAATAAAAATTTAATGAATTTAAAATTTTAAAATATACGAAGCGATCACAGAGGTGAATTTGAAAATGAACTATTTACAAATTTTTGTAACAAAAAGGGAATTGGTCATAATTTTTCATTTCCATGAACACGAAGTCTACTAAATAATAGTAACCTACCAAATTTTTTTTGGGCCAAAGCCGTTGCTACTGCTTGTTATGTATTAAATCGTGTAACACTTAGGCCAATGATTAAAAACACATGCTATGAAATATTTTTTAACAAGAAACTGTAAGTATCGTATTTTCGCGTATTTGGATCAAAATGATTTATTTTAAACACTAAAGATTATCTAGGAAATTTTGATTTTAAAGCTGATGAAGGAATTTTTGTTGGTTATTCAGATCGAAGTAAAGCATATAGAATCTTTAATAAACGAACAAATATTATAGAAGAAAGTCTTCATGTCTCATTTGATGAAAACTTTAAGGATAATAAAAATGACTATGATGAAGAAATTATGAATAAAACTAGTATGCCTATACATGAAAATAATAATAATATTAATAACTATAATGATAATGTGATAACGTCATCATCTAGAATAGTAAGAGACCATCCTATTAATAATAATATCGGGGATTTAAATACACGAGTATCACTTAGAAAATAGTTAAATAAAATGTGTCAAGTTGCATATATATCAAATTTTGAACCGAAAAATTATAAAGAAGCATCAAAAGATGATTTTTGAATTATTGCAATGCAAGAAGAACTTAATCAATTTGAAAGAAATAATGTTTGGGAACTTGTACCGAGACCAAACGATCAATCTGTAATTGGAACAAAATGGGTTTTTAAAAATAAAGCGGATGAAAATGGAAACATTGTATGAAATAAAGCAAAGTTAGTAGATCAAGGATATAATCAAGAAGAAGGAATTGATTATGATGAAACATTTGCTTCTATAGCACGTCTCGAAGCAATACTGTCACGTACCGAAATTTTCGACTTTCGAAAATTCGACATCGATACTCACTTTATCGACTGCCGAGAAATCGAGTGTCGGAAACTCCAATAGTGAGGGGTTTTAAGAAAAAGAAAAAGGCAGAAGAAGAAGAAAGAAGAAGAAAAACAAAGAAGAGAATAGAGAAGAAGAACAAAACAACATCAGAACAGAAACAATATCCGAATCTCACATATCGCAGCGGAACAATATATAATAGATAAATGAATAATCTTTAAAACAAAGAACTATATCATTTTATACATACATCAATCATCAGAGTCAAGATACAACAATGGACAGTTATATAACTTGTCCTCATACAGAATACACAGCGGAATAAATACTATCAGATACAAATACTACGTCTCGTCCTCCAGCTTATCTCCAAAGCTCCAGAATATCCTGATAACATAACTCTAGGCTGCCCATGTGGAAATTGGTGGGCACCCAGAGTTTAGAAGGGAAACAATAAACTCCGAGTCAGTCATGGTGACTGGTGTGAGATCGTAAAACAGTAATTTATCTTTAAAATAAACAACAGAAAAACTTTAATGTCAATTCACAATGCTTTTGGAAAATGAAACTACCATAAGACCTCCCACCACACACACAATGCAAACGCAGACTTAGAGGAGATTTCTTCTTATGATAGTCAAAGATGCTTACTACGCAAAATCAAATCATTTTTGATATTATTATTAGTGCATAGTGTAGAAAACATTTCGAAAGTATAATATAAATCTTAGCCAGCATAGGTACCATTATATTATGCCTGCTATAGCTGCCTCCTGAGGAGACAGGTTATACAATTGAAATCGTAAAGGCTCATATTGTTTCTTTGGATTTCCAACAAATGGTCAGGCTAAGGAACTTCCTATCCACGATGGGTACGTCCCTGGAATAGACGACCCGAGAACCTAACCGGATCTCTGCCAACACAAGGCCAGGTTACCTCTGCAAAAATAGGTAACTACTGACACGCGTATGTCATCCCCCGATCGTCACCGATCTTCCCGAGGATCCCCGATTTCCAACAAACCACATAGATAATAATAATGCAGTAACCACAGAGGTTAAGTATCTGGGCTCCATACCATGATACCACCTTTATCCAGAAGGAATGACATACACTAAGGGGCGCTACTCCCTAGAACCTTGCCGCATCCTTCCTGTTTCGACCATTTCCGGGGTGTGAGGCTCGATGAAGTCTCGTCCACAAAGCTACGCTTTCTACAAAGCCCTACTTCGGGTCAAACAAAATGATCAACCTATGATCACAAAGATATAAGATCAAACGAATGATCATATCACAAATGATCAAACACTGATCATTTCACAGCAACACTCAGTATGCCACGTTACCAAATTGGGATATATCGCTGATAAATTTCAACTACATAACCTCTGAGCTCGTACGTCTCAGAGAAGGGTGTTAAGCTAAGAGAATAAATTCTCCGCCACCAACAGAAATGTGTTTGAAAGAAATCAGCTTTATATCTCAAATTGTAACGTCAGACACACAGTCCATACAAGTCTGTTCCGGGATCGAACAGAACCGAAGGCACTTCTCACGAAGCCCTTGTATATCCGGATAAATTTCTAATCACGTCCGGACTTCCCGTCACTAAGGGTGATAAAACCTCTAAACCGGAGATCAGCCGATGTAGAGTAACTCGACGGTAATCCTTCCGTTTTCAAAAATATCCGGTCTTCAACAACGGTCTTCGAATGCAATTCATAACGACGTATCACATATTCGGAATGGTTTATACGACCCCATGGTCCTTTCCGGGCTAACCCGAATAGTGAGCGTTTATTTAAAAACAAGTGTTGCATTCAAATTCATCCAATTCACAACAATATCCATATCAAGGTAATTATTGATAGTCGGTTATTTAACTATCAATAAAGATGCGCAACATCATCAGATTCCAAATAATTTTCCAAATTTTTTTTTATCTTCCAAAATATCTTTACTAGATATAAAATTTCCACACTTTCAAAAATAAATCGATATTTATTTTTAAACAACTTCCCTTTCTTTTATAAATTCCATATTGAATTTATATTTTCGAATATCTACTAATATTCGATTTACAATCGTTTTCAATATTCATTTTCAATTTATCTTTAAGAAGATAAAATCTCAAAATAGTTCATTTCATATTGGAAAAGTATTTCCATACTTATTTAATAAGTAATTCACAAATCTATTTATTTTCAACGTTTGAAAATACTCGATATACTTAAATCAAATTAAGTATATATTTCATTCTTTAAGGAAAATATTCTTTTAACACCTTTATTTGAGTCAAAACGAATGTTACGTAAAACATCGTTACGACGACTCAAAATCACTAGTATAGGGATTCAGAATTAAGATAGATGTGTAAATCCCAATACTATATAAAACATTTCCTTCCGGAAATCATTTACTATAACAACTGTGTTATAGTCCACCATTTCCTTAAATTTCTCGAAAACGTCTATTTCAACAATAAATGTTGAAATCTATGATTTCGATATTCAACTCATTTTAAAACATCGTTAAAATGTTTAACTTCATTTTTAATATCATTTTTCCCGAAACCATATCTATTTTACTTAACAATATATTCACTGTCCAAAATCGTGAATATAATTCACTTAACCCAATTTCAATCATTTCTACACATTTTTATTTCAATAAAAATTCGCTATCCAAAATCGCGAATATATCTTCTTTAATAACCTTCTATAATTCACTTATCAAATTCAAACGATTTCGAATTTATAAACACGGTTATAAATTCTATTTCTATTTTAATAACAACCTCGACTTATAAATCTTCTTTTTATCAACTTCTATATTTTTACTTATCAAAATAAGTGATTTCGGATTTATAAACAACTTTTATAAATTCCAATTCTATTTATAAAAACTTCAATCCCAAATCAATGTCGATATTGATTTAAAAATTTATTTATCACTACTAAGTAAATTCCTCATTTTTTTTTCTCAAATTATTCAATATTCTGTTTTTAAAATGGATTCTTCAAATTGAAATCATCTTACATTGATTTCCCAATTTATTTCAATTTACCAATTAAATTTCTAGTTGGATTTCCAACTTATCTTCTTTTAAATAAATTCTTTTTTTAAGGAAATAAATTTCAATCGTTTCTTTCAATCTATTTAAAAATCCAAATTTTAAATTAAATTCTTCAATTTATAATCACTATTTTACGAAATCCATTTATTTAACATTTTCACTTTATTCTGGAATTTATTCAATACGATTATAAAAATTTACTTTTTATACTTTAAAAACTCCTTTCTTCAAAATTTCTTCAATTTCAAAAATTGATTCACTTAGAAATTTTCTACTTGAATTTCAAAAATTCAATTTCGTTTATCTTTGGAATCCAATGATGTCAAAACATCCATTCAGCTAAATTTTAGCTTTCAAACAATTTCCAAATATCAATATGATTAATAACATCAATATAATCATTCACAGATTCATACCACAGTATAAATAAAATCAATCAATGTGAGGGGTCCAGTTGGATCCCTCCAACCTGTTTCCCTGCATCCAAAGACGTTAGCACAATACCAATTCCACTTCGAGGTGGAATATCGCGGTATATGGGTTTTTATAAAAATCCGCTTACTAACGGCGCAATAGGGTCTCATCCGCTATACGAGGCGGGAAATCATCAATCCAATATATACATATGCCAATATGTATATATTGCTATATATAATAGATATATCCTACTATATCTAATATCACATCAACATAGCAATCATATCAAACAATCAATAACTGCAATACAAATTTATTTGAGTGAGAAAATAATCTCACCTTTGCTTTCCATTTGCAATCCACTTCAATATTCCTTTGGATATTCCCCCATTTTTGACCTTGGATAACAATTAATATGATTCATTAATACTTGAACTTATCGAACAATTTCTTTCCTTTTTGATAAATTTACTTAACTAATTTCTTTTAAATCAATTTTCCCTCAATAAAACATCCTTTGGTAACTAAACAAATAAATAAGTTTTGTCTATATTTTCATATCCTTTCTAACCTGTATATTTACGTATTGGATTTATAAAACGACATTTGTTTTGTACCTTACTGTAAACAAAATTATTTTAAAACAAACAACGAGGAAGAAGAGATCGTACCCAAAATCGCGCTCGGCCACCATCGAAGCCTCGCGCACGCCACTGCTGAATCTTTGACAATCCTAATTGCTAATCCCTAATGCACGACCTGCTCGAATTCAAACACCTTGCCGACGAGCTCGAGCTCCAACAGTGACAATGTCGAGCTTCGCCAAATCATCAAATCTTGATCGCAAATCCACTTGAATACCTTTCTCTCGCAATTCGCAGCTCGTCGCCTCCCCCTTCACGCCTAAATCATCAATCCACTTGCAAACAAGTTAACTGCCCTTCTTCGATTAACGCGCCCTACCCTAATCGCCATCGCCACTCGAATCCCATCGAAATGCAGCCTCCTCTCCACAAAAGAGCCATCTCGCGATCCCAATTTCAGTACTGTCGCCTTTCCCCCTCGCGTTCGCGGCCACCCAACACTGCTACTGTCTCGCGACGAGCACGAGCCCGAGACGCCTGTTCGAACTCACGGTGGTCGCCTCCAATCACTTCATGCTCAGCCGATTCCCCCCTGTCGACTACACGACAACCATCTAGCGATCGCCCCCTTCCTCTTGAATACGAGCCCAACGACGCCATCTTCACTTGCCGCCGCCTGACCACCCACTCCCACTCGAGCGCGCGTTCGCCTCGATTCGCGACCCCATACGAGCTCGCGATTTAATCTAGGAGCTGTCGATTAAATTTGAGGGAGGCAATTGTTTTGAGAAGAAAGGCTCTGGCCTTGATTTTTGATTTTCGAGTGAATGAACATTCATTTGAACGGCCATTTATATTGTTCTTCTCTGTTTTAAAATTTGATTTCGCACTCCTGGAATGAAGAAGAAGGGGAACGAATATTTAACATTGAATGCAGCGTGTTTCCCACGATCATCTTCGTGATTTTAGGCGTAAACAATGGGGCGTGGTTTAAGGCGTGTATAAGGGAGATAATGTGGCTGATGTTTGACCAATTTTAAATTTAAATTTAAATTGAATACGACTCAATTTCAACGCGTTTTTGTGCCGTGTGTTCACGTAACAACTCTGAAAAATACGAAAATTGAAATCCGGTAATAATTTAATATTACGGACCCAATGGAACTGGTTTCGTCGAATTCCGAGACTGTGCCTCGGACGGCTATTTTTAAACATCGATTCGAACAATATAATTTCAAACTGAACAATTCACTCCCAAATTCGATTCTGAAGCTTCAATTATCCTCAGTATTATCAATACGAATTTTAAAAGCTTTCGAAATATTTTTCTTCAACTTTAAATTGAAGATTTAAATTTTTATTCAACATTCAACAGATTAAATTTTTAAAGTTTAATCGCAAATTTTCAAAGTTAGATCGGGGATTCAAATTAAATCATCGTTCAAATATTTAAAATTAATTAAATATTCTCAATTTAATTTGTTCAAAATTCAGGGTCGTTACAGACTTCCCCCCTTAAAAGAATTTCGTCCTCGAAATTACAAGTTAGGAAAAATGGTCCTTAACTCGTCTACTGTTTTTCAACATCCAATAGTTTTATCAAATTTTCAAAACAAATCTTTCTACTAAAGATTCGTTATCATTCAACTAAATTTCTAAACATTTTCATAATTTTCAAACATCATTGTTTTCTTAACAATTCAAATTTAAATTCAAATTCAAATTTTAACTTTCAAAATTTTCTCAAAAATTTTCTAACACTCGAGATTTTCGAAAAATTTCGCCAGCGTCTCCTTTGCGCGGCTAATACGGCACGACTACAAAACGTCCCTACGGACTCTCAGATTTCAAAAAGAAAAAGAAAAAGCCAAGCGGCTAGAGAAATAAGTCATCAAATCTCATATTCAAATTTAAACACATACCTTTTTCGAGCAATTCAAATTATCTTCGAAATCAAAATTCCAATCCCTTTATAACACCTGTATATCCTACTAGCCATAATATCTAGTTACATATATTCCAATCATTTTGCACATTCTATTACAAAATTTTCAATATAAACTGCTTATACATTTTTACTTCACTGTTGAAGTCACACCTATTCATTTTCCTTCAATTTTACATTTCAAATTCATTTGAATTCAATTCACAATTTCAATTCTATTTGGATTTAGTTTATCATCTGAATATTGAATTTCATCAATTATTGTTCATTCAACTGCCAATATTTTAAATTAGTTCCAGTTACTAATTCATTACAAATTCTAATCTACTTATTCAAATTTGTTTTCAATATTCAGTTTAAATCTTATTCACTTCATTCAATTAGCTTCACTTACTAATTTTTTTTTTTAATAGTTCACTTTGTTTTCCACAAATCTGAATTCAATTCAGTCTTACTTACTTACAATTTCAAAATAAATTTTAGCATCCAATTTGGTTCAACACCTTTCAATTAGCTTTAATGAATTTACACTTACATTCATTCTTCCATATCAATTTACTTTCATTAGATTGATTAACATCCAATACATTTATTTATTCAATTGCTAATTCATTTAACATTTCAAGTTGAATTTCACTTATATAACTCAAGTTCATATTCATTTCAGTAATAAATTTTGATACCCAAAATCAAATTCATTCATCATTTCTTAAGTTATATTCCCATTAAACATCATTTATTTCACTTACATTTTCTCATTTTATAAGTTATACAACTTACATTCAACCTTTCAAAACCATTTTTGAAAACAATTCAAATTATCCTTTGAATTTTCCAAAACAAAAATTCAAAATTTTCAAACAACTCCCATTTAAAACAATTTGGCAGCAATTTCTCTTTTGGAAACCCGAAAATGAACACCAATGATGCCGCGGTCATCATCGAAGTTATTTTCCAGCGACCTAAAAGAGTTTAGAGCTTTTCATCTCTCTAAAATACTTTTCAAAACCTTTGAAATTCATTTTCAAATCAAAAATGATTTAAACTTTCCAAATCTCCAAAATTTTCAAATTCTTTTCAAAACATTTCCAAACATCTCTGGAATTCCGTTTTAAATTACAAATCACATTTATAATTTATATTCTCAAATTCTACTTGTATATAGATTCATTTCTTAATTCTTTATTTTTGATTTCAATTTCATGTATAATTTTCACATATATATACCAATGATGATAATTAACATCATCACTCCCTAACAACCATGCATCCATATCATAATAATTCACAGAAAATTAATTCCTTTATATACAAAAATAGTTTTTAGGTGAAATTATCTCATTCACCCTATTTAAAACAATACTGTGTCGGTTTATCTTGTTTAGAGTTTAGAAACCCCTATCGATTACAGTTAGCTAGACTGCACCGACCAGAATCTATAAACAATCAACCGATAAGTCAACACAATACAAAACAATTTTATATTCACTAACAAATACGCACTCGTATCTATTATTACACTCAAACTCATCCTAGAGTACTACTGACTCTATCTCTAATGAGTAACACCCAACAGAGCAGGGTTGTCGCTTAACCATATGCTCTGATACCACGCTGTCACGTACCGAAATTTTCGACTTTCGAAAATTCGACATCGATACTCACTTTATCGACTGCCGAGAAATCGAGTGCCGGAAACTCCAATAGTGAGGGGTTTTAAGAAAAAGAAAAAGGCAGAAGAAGAAGAAAGAAGAAGAAAAACAAAGAAGAGAATAGAGAAGAAGAACAAAACAACATCAGAACAGAAACAATATCCGAATCTCACATATCGCAGCGGAACAATATATAATAGATAAATGAATAATCTTTAAAACAAAGAACTATATCATTTTATACATACATCAATCATCAGAGTCAACATACAACAATGGACAGTTATATAACTTGTCCTCATACAGAATACACAGCGGAATAAATACTATCAGATACAAATACTACGTCTCGTCCTCCAGCTTATCTCCAAAGCTCCAGAATATCCTGATAACATAACTCTAGGCTGCCCGTGTGGAAATTGGTGGGCACCCAGAGTTTAGAAGGGAAACAATAAACTCCGAGTCAGTCATGGTGACTGGTGTGAGATCGTAAAACAGTTATTTATCTTTAAAATAAACAACAGAAAAACTTTAATGTCAATTCGCAATGCTTTTGGAAAATGAAACTACCATAAGACCTCCCACCACTCACACAATGCAAACGCAGACTTGGAGGAGATTTCTTCTTATGATAGTCAAAGATGCTTACTACGCAAAATCAAATCATTTTTGATATTATTATTAGTGCATAGTGTAGAAAACATTTCGAAAGTATAATATAAATCTTAGCCAGCATAGGTACCATTATATTATGCCTGCTATAGCTGCCTCCTGAGGAGACAGGTTATACAATTGAAATCGTAAAGGCTCGTATTGTTTCTTTGGATTTCCAACAAATGGTCAGGCTAAGGAACTTCCTATCCACGATGGGTACGTCCCTGGAATAGACGACCCGAGAACCTAACCGGATCTCTGCCAACACAAGGCCGGGTTACCTCTGCAAAAATAGGTAACTACTGACACGCGTATGTCATCCCGCGATCGTCACCGATCTTCCCGAGGATCCCCGATTTCCAACAAACCACATAGATAATAATAATGCAGTAACCACAGAGGTTAAGTATCTGGGCTCCATACCATGATACCACCTTTATCCAGAAGGAATGACATACACTAAGGGGCGCTACTCCCTAGAACCTTGCCGCATCCTTCCTGTTTCGACCATTTCCGGGGTGTGAGGCTCGACGAAGTCTCGTCCACAAAGCTACGCTTTCTACAAAGCCCTGCTTCGGGTCAAACAAAATGATCAACCTATGATCACAAAGATATAAGATCAAACGAATGATCATATCACAAATGATCAAACACTGATCATTTCACAGCAACACTCAGTATGCCACGTTACCAAATTGGGATATATCGCTGATAAATTTCAACTACATAACCTCTGAGCTCGTACGTCTCAGAGAAGGGTGTTAAGCTAAGAGAATAAATTCTCCGCCACCAACAGAAATGTGTTTGAAAGAAATCAGCTTTATATCTCAAATTGTAACGTCAGACACACAGTCCATACAAGTCTGTTCCGGGATCGAACAGAACCGAAGGCACTTCTCACGAAGCCCTTGCATATCCGGATAAATTTCTAATCACGTCCGGACTTCCCGTCACTAAGGGTGATAAAACCTCTAAACCGGAGATCAGCCGATGTAGAGTAACTCGACGGTAATCCTTCCGTTTTCAAAAATTTCCGGTCTTCAACACCGGTCTTCGAATGCAATTCATAACGACGTATCACATATTCGGAATGGGTTATACGACCCCATGGTCCTTTCCCGGCTAACCCGAATAGTGAGCGTTTATTTAAAAACAAGTGTGGCATTCAAATTCATCCAATTCACAACAATATCCATATCAAGGTAATTATTGATAGTCGGTTATTTAACTATCAATAAAGATGCGCAACATCATCAGATTCCAAATAATTTTCCAAATTTTTTTTATCTTCCAAAATATCTTTACTAGATATAAAATTTCCACACTTTCAAAAATAAATCGATATTTATTTTTAAACAACTTCCCTTTCTTTTATAAATTCCATATTGAATTTATATTTTCGAATATCTACTAATATTCGATTTACAATCGTTTTCAATATTCATTTTCAATTTATCTTTAAGAAGATAAAATCTCAAAACAGTTCATTTCATATTGGAAAAGTATTTCCATACTTATTTAATAAGTAATTCACAAATCTATTTATTTTCAACGTTTGAAAATACTCGATATACTTAAATCAAATTAAGTATATATTTCATTCTTTAAGGAAAATATTCTTTTAACACCTTTATTTGAGTCAAAACGAATGTTACGTAAAACATCGTTACGACGACTCAAAATCACTAGTATAGGGATTCAGAATTAAGATAGATGTGTAAATCCCAATACTATATAAAACATTTCCTTCCGGAAATCATTTACTATAACAACAGTGTTATAGTCCACCATTTCCTTAAATTTCTCGAAAACGTCTATTTCAACAATAAATGTTGAAATCTATGATTTCGATATTCAACTCATTTTAAAACATCGTTAAAATGTTTAACTTCATTTTTAATATCATTTTTCCCGAAACCATATCTATTTTACTTAACAATATATTCACTGTCCAAAATCGTGAATATAATTCACTTAACCCAATTTCAATCATTTCTACACATTTTTATTTCAATAAAAATTCGCTATCCAAAATCGCGAATATATCTTCTTTAATAACCTTCTATAATTCACTTATCAAATTCAAACGATTTCGAATTTATAAACACGGTTATAAATTCTATTTCTATTTTAATAACAACCTCGACTTATAAATCTTCTTTTTATCAACTTCTATATTTTTACTTATCAAAATAAGTGATTTCGGATTTATAAACAACTTTTATAAATTCCAATTCTATTTATAAAAACTTCAATCCCAAATCAATGTCGATATTGATTTAAAAATTTATTTATCACTACTAAGTAAATTCCTCATTTTTTTTTCTCAAATTATTCAATATTCTGTTTTTAAAATGGATTCTTCAAATTGAAATCATCTTACATTGATTTCCCAATTTATTTCAATTTACCAATTAAATTTCTAGTTGGATTTCCAACTTATCTTCTTTTAAATAAATTCTTTTTTTAAGGAAATAAATTTCAATCGTTTCTTTCAATCTATTTAAAAATCCAAATTTTAAATTAAATTCTTCAATTTATAATCACTATTTTACGAAATCCATTTATTTAACATTTTCACTTTATTCTGGAATTTATTCAATACGATTATAAAAATTTACTTTTTATACTTTAAAAACTCCTTTCTTCAAAATTTCTTCAATTTCAAAAATTGATTCACTTAGAAATTTTCTACTTGAATTTCAAAAATTCAATTTCGTTTATCTTTGGAATCCAATGATGTCAAAACATCCATTCAGCTAAATTTTAGCTTTCAAACAATTTCCAGATATCAATATGATTAATAACATCAATATTAATCATTCACAGATTCATACCACAGTATAAATAAAATCAATCAATGTGAGGGGTCCAGTTGGATCCCTCCAACCTGTTTCCCTGCATCCAAAGACGTTAGCACAATACCAATTCCACTTCGAGGTGGAATATCGCGGTATATTGGTTTTTATAAAAATCCGCTTACTAACGACGCAATAGGGTCTCATCCGCTATACGAGGCGGGAAATCATCAATCCAATATATACATATGCCAATATGTATATATTGCTATATATAATAGATATATCCTACTATATCTAATATCACATCAACATAGCAATCATATCAAACAATCAATAACTGCAATACAAATTTATTTGAGTGAGAAAATAATCTCACCTTTGCTTTCCATTTGCAATCCACTTCAATATTCCTTTGGATATTCCCCCATTTTTGACCTTGGATAACAATTAATATGATTCATTAATACTTGAACTTATCGAACAATTTCTTTCCTTTTTGATAAATTTACTTAACTAATTTCTTTTAAATCAATTTTCCCTCAATAAAACATCCTTTGGTAACTAAACAAATAAATAAGTTTTGTCTATATTTTCATATCCTTTCTAACCTGTATATTTACGTATTGGATTTATAAAACGACATTTGTTTTGTACCTTACTGTAAACAAAATTTTTTTAAAACAAACAACGAGGAAGAAGAGATCGTACCCAAAATCGCGTTCGGCCACCATCGAAGCCTCGCGCACGCCACTGCTGAATCTTTGACAATCCTAATTGCTAATCCCTAATGCACGACCTGCTCGAATTCAAACACCTTGCCGACGAGCTCGAGCTCCAACAGTGACAATGTCGAGCTTCGCCAAATCATCAAATCTTGATCGCAAATCCACTTGAATACCTTTCTCTCGCGATTCGCAGCTCGTCGCCTCCCCCTTCAAGCCTAAATCATCAATCCACTTGCAAACAAGTTAACTGCCCTTCTTCGATTAACGCGCCCTACCCTAATCGCCATCGCCACTCGAATCCTATCGAAATGCAGCCTCCTCTCCACAAACGAGCCATCTCGCGATCCCAATTTCAGTACTGTCGCCTTTCCCCCTCGCGTTCGCGGCCACCCAACACTGCTACTGTCTCGCGACGAGCACGAGCCCGAGACGCCTGTTCGAACTCACGGTGGTCGCCTCCAATCACTTCATGCTCAGCCGATTCCCCCCTGTCGACTACGCGACAACCATCTAGCGATCGCCCCCTTCCTCTTGAATACGAGCCCAGCGACGCCATCTTCACTTGCCGCCGCCTGACCACCCACTCCCACTCGAGCGCGCGTTCGCCTCGATTCGCGACCCCATACGAGCTCGCGATTTAATCTAGGAGCTGTCGATTAAATTTGAGGGAGGCAATTGTTTTGAGAAGAAAGGCTCTGGCCTTGATTTTTGATTTTCGAGTGAATGAACATTCATTTGAACGGCCATTTATATTGTTCTTCTCTGTTTTAAAATTTGATTTCGCACTCCTGGAATGAAGAAGAAGGGGAACGAATATTTAACATTGAATGCAGCGTGTTTCCCACGATCATCTTCGTGATTTTAGGCGTAAACAATGGGGCGTGGTTTAAGGCGTGTATAAGGGAGATAATGTGGCTTATGTTTGACCAATTTTAAATTTAAATTTAAATTGAATACGACTCAATTTCAACGCGTTTTTGTGCCGTGTGTTCACGTAACAACTCTGAAAAATACGAAAATTGAAATCTGGTAATAATTTAATATTACGGACCCAATGGAACTGGTTTCGTCGAATTCCGAGACTGTGCCTCGGACGGCTATTTTTAAACATCGATTCGAACAATATAATTTCAAACTGAACAATTCACTCCCAAATTCGATTCTGAAGCTTCAATTATCCTCAGTATTATCAATACGAATTTTAAAAGCTTTCGAAATATTTTTCTTCAACTTTAAATTGAAGATTTAAATTTTTATTCAACATTCAACAGATTAAATTTTTAAAGTTTAATCGCAAATTTTCAAAGTTAGATCGGGGATTCAAATTAAATCATCGTTCAAATATTTAAAATTAATTAAATATTCTCAATTTAATTTGTTCAAAATTCAGGGTCGTTACAAATACGAATGTCACTAGCTTTTGCATGTCATCATAATTTTTTACTTTTTAAAATGGACATAAAAAGTGCATTTTTAAACGGATTTATGAAAGAAAAACTGTATGTTGAACAACCTCCTTTATTTCTTCACGAGAAATATCCCGATCATGTATTTAAACTTAAATAGGCCTTATATGGATTAAAACAAGCACATCGTGTTTGGTATGAAAGGTTAAAAACTCATTTACAAAATTCCAGTTTCAAATTAGTAAAATTGACTCCGCTTTATTCATAAAACAAGAAAATAATAATATTTTAGCCATACAAATATATGTTGACGACAATATATTTGGATCCGCTGATGAAAAACTATGTACTGAATTTTCTAACATAATGAAAAATCAATTTGAAATGTCATATATGGATGAATTATACTATTTCTTGGGTTTGCAACTAAGACAACTAGAAAATAGAATTTTTATAAATCAAGAAAAATATCAAGATTTATTTAAACATTTTGGAAAGGTAAATATTTTAAGTAAACTAACTCCAATAAGTACTACTCTACATTTAGATAAAGATAAAAAATGGAAATGATTTTGACCAAAAAATATATTGAAGTATGATAGGATCTCTGTTATACTTAACATCTAGTAGACCAGATATTATGATGAGTGTATGTTTATGTACTCGGTTTCAAGCACAACCAAAAGAATCACATCATCGAGCGGTAAAACAAATTTTAAGATATTTAACAAACACTAAAGATTACGGACTTTTTTACCCAAAAGGAAGCTCGTTCGAACTCGTGTCATATAGTGATGCTGATTTCGGGGGTTGTAAGACAGATAGAAAAAGCACAAGTGGCACATGTCATTTTATTGATCAGTCTTTAGTTTCATGGTTAAGTAAAAAGAAAAACTGTCTATCGCTCTCGACATGTGAAGCCGAATACATCTCAGCGGCTTTAGCATGTGCACAAGTAATCTAAATGCAACATACTCTTCTAGATTTCGGTAAAATCATAACAAAATCTCTTATATATTGTGATAATACAAGTGCCATAAATTTACCCAAAAAATCCTATTAACCATTCTCAAACAAAACATATTGATATTCATCACCATTCTCTATGAAATAATGTTGAAAAAGGAATTATTTCACTAGAATTTGTAAATACTGAAAATCAAATAGCTGATATTTTAACTAAACCATTAAGCGAACTAACTTTTATTAAATTAAGACGAGATCTAGGAATACGTTCTTACAATGAATTGGTAAACTAAAAAATTAACTCATATAAACTACACATAATAAGATTTGTATACTTAATCATAAAATAATTTTAACCAGATAAAAATTAACTACCTTCTGTTCATTTTGTATGGTTAAACTTATTATTCTAACAAACTTCTATGTATAGTAAAACCCACTCTTATAAATAAATCAGTTTTTCTCCTAACTAAATACAAATAATTTTTTAAGACCATTTTTATTCAAAATGTCTTCCGATCACGACTTCACTAATTCGACTATCAACTATAGCTCACCCTCATCAAAAAGCACCTACGTTTCACCTAGTAAATCCACACCTCCATTAATTCACTCAGCTTTTTTAAACATTATTGCATCACCTACGTATCACACTAGCTTTTCTCCTATGGAAAAGAAAGCCAAACAATCAATTAATCTACAATCAACATCTCTCAACAACAAAGCTGATGAAATATTTCTCTATCAACAAGAAATGATGGGAGTTCAATGTGAAATGTATTACGAGCAATGACGTCAAGGGTCTTATCTAAATTTTCTCAAAAAATTCATTCTAGCAATTTGTGGTCATTTACCAACAAAAAATTGCATACATAAAAAATCTCCTCGATTGCAAAAAAACTCCTATAAAAGCATATAACATTACTCCAAGAAATCTATACAAGCAAGGACCATCAAACCAAGATTGGATAGAAACTCCAGCTCGTCCAAATTAGTCCCCACTAAAGCCATTAATTGACAACATAAAGGTTGAACCGAATTCATGGGATATACAACAAATTGAAAACTCTAACCTCTCTGACAATAACTAAATTTATGCTAAGCATTTTGTCAAAATAAGTTTTTTGTAATTTTTAATATATATATTGTTTTATTTAAAAATTCTCTTTATATTTCAATAAATAAAGATCGCCGTTTAAATTTTAAGGCAAAATTTATGAGATAACAGACCACAAATGTAACGACCCGGAATTTTAGATATTTGAAATTGGAATATTCAATTTATTTTAAATATTCAGGTGTTGATTTTTAACTTGAATTTCAAATATAACTAATTATTGGGTAATTAAATTATTGAATTCAATAATTTGAAATTGGGTAAAATATTGAATCTAGAGTTTCAAGCTTGTTAAAAATATTTCAAGGGCTTATAAAATTTATATTGATAATACTAAAGATAATAAAAGTTTTAAAATTGGATTCAAAAGCGATTTGTTCAGTTTTAAAAATATATCGTTTGAATTAACATTTAAAAATAGCCTTCCGAGGCACAGTCTCGGAATTCGACGAAACTAGTTCCATTGAATCCATAATATTGTATTATTATCGGATTTCAAATTTCGTAGTGTTTGGAGTTATCGTGTGGCCGTATGGTAGGTAAACGCGCTGAAATTTATGTCGAAAATTTAATATAATGATTGGGTCCAAAAAAAAGCTATCTTCTCCATACGATCGAGTTAGGACTCGAAACCATTTCCATTGCGTTCGGAATAGGGGTATAACATTATCAACGCCTAGTGGCACGTATCGATAGGAGATCGAGACTTTTGTGTTGCAAATTTCAAGACGATTTAAAATTTAAATATAAATTTATATATATTTCAAATTTTTACATCAGAGCTTTTCATTTATATCCACATCAAACCTTTTTGCCTTTATTTCAATATCACTGTAGAGAATCCATTCATTCACGCAATCGTATCCAACACGCGATCCCTCTTTTTTTTTATAAAAAAAGGCACGAACCTCTTCCCCTCTTCATTCAGTGAAACGAAAGCTCAAACGAAAAAAAATGGCAGAACGAAAGAAATTAATTCTCAAAATCGCATATCCTTCACGAAATCAATGTTTATTTTAAAAAAAGAAAAAAAGGCATCGAAGTCGATTTCGACTTCGACAGGGGGGAATCGCGAGTGGCAGAGGCCATCATTGGTGAATGGCTTGAGGGTTGAGGCAGGTTGCATTCGAGGAGGGCGGCGCGCGCAGCAGCAGCAAAGGTAGGGGGTCGTTTTGGGTTTGGCGGCGCGTCGAAGGAAAAGGTGGAGGCTGGGTCGCGTTTGTGAGCAACTGCGGCGAAATCGTGGTGGCTGGGATGTCGGCAATCGAAGGAAGGGGGCACGGTGAAGTTGGCAGCCGCGATCGTCAGTGTGGTATATCAGTTATTTTTAATTTAATTTAAATATATATATATATATATGTATAGTATAGAAAAGACAGAAAAGAAAATTTTGACATTGAGAAATATATGCAGTTTTTTTTTCAATTTATATATATATACATGTTAGAAAAAATATATAACACATTATTTGATTTTACAGTGAGGTGAAAAAGAAAGTTATTTTTATTTACTGAATATATAGAATTGAAACAGGAATTTTAAAACGTTTTGATTTGGAAAGTTTATATTAAAAATTGGACTTTTAGTTTATATAGATTATTTTATAAGTATGTATGTAGTTTCAAAAGAAAATAAATATATATATACACATTTTAAATTTAATAGTTTATTTTAAAAATATGTATATAGGGAAATTAATTTGTTAAATTAACTTATTAAATTATTTTAGTTACTAAGAAATTATCAAAGGGAAATTAGTTTAAAATAAATTATTAATTAATTAAATTTATTAAATGGGAATTAATCATTCGATTATTAATAAACCATATATTGTTTATACAAGGTCAAAAAAATTGTGAAGTCAAGTGGAGATGGAAGTGGACTGCAAACGTAAATAAAAGGTGAGATCTTCTCACTCATTTGGATTGCCTTGTTAAAATTAAATGTAAGATTTAAATTATTGGATGCCTGGCTTGATTGATAAAATTATATTTTATCTATTGGATGATATTATATATATATAGTAGCATATATATTGGAGTGATTGATATTCCCGCATTATATAGCGGATGAGACCCTATGCGCCCTGCATAATAGCGGATGACCCTATATACCGCGATATCCCATCTTGAAGTGGGATTGGTATTTTTATATTGTGCTAATATCTGTGGATGCAAGGAAACAGGTTGGAGGGATCCAACTGGATTTCTCAAAAATATTTATTGTTCATATATATGTGTTATATGATATGATGGATAATTTATATGGATTATATGTGAATTGAATTGTTAAACGTTAAATAGCCTGGTAATTGAATTGGGTATTTCTAAATACCATAGATAATTAATTTGAAGGAATTTAAAAAGAAATTTTAATAGAAGATATTTATATTAAAAATGGGATTTATTGCTAAAAAGGAATTAAGTAGAATAAAAAGTATATAGATTTACTTGGATTATACATAAATTTGTTTAAGTAGAGATTTGGAATTAAATTATATACTAAGGGTTGAAGAGATTTGAAATCGGTAAATAGATTTGAATTAAAATGGGATTTTATTAAGAAATAAAATCACAAAATGGAATTTTAAATAAAATTTGTTTTATAAATAGATGGGAAAAACTCAGGGGAGTTTATAAATTTATAAACGGGGTTTTTAACTAAGATTAATTGATATTAGTGGATATGTGAAAATATAAGTTAATGGTGAGGACTTATATCGAGCAATGGGAATTGTTTTTGAAAAGAAATAGTGGGAAATATTTCGAATGTGAGGAAGGGCGATATGGTTGACGTAATACGTATCAAGAGGGATTCATAAATTGAATTGGTGAATATTGGATTATTTAAAAATTGATTTTGTCGAGTAGAGTTAAAGTTGTTTTAAATGAGATTTTTAAATTTACTATACTATATAATTTCTATAAACTATTATTGGATTTAGAATATTCCGAAGTTAGTTTTCTTTAAACCATATTTTTTAAAATAAAACCTTTATTCTTATTTTATAAGTATATATGTTTCTAAATGTTTTAAATTTAATTAAAAATCCTCTTGAGATGAGAAGCGAGTTTATTAAATTGTATAAGATTTTGGGAGAAAGATCTTGTAAGTGGGGTTATGGAACTTAAAATAAATTGCCAAAGTAAAAGTTTCGGAAGGTGAAACAAAATTCACAAAGGGTAGTGGAAGTGAAAACTGGAATTTTAATAAGCAAAGAGGGCTTTGGAAAAATTTAAGGAAATTAATTAAGGAATTCCAGAAATTATGGAATTGGTGAAATGAGTTTGGAAATTTACAAATAAAATTGCAAATGATTTTTGAGAAGAGAAAATTAGAAATAAATGAATATTTTCTTAGTTTTGAATATCAATTAAAGTGGGAAGAATATTCTAGGTATGGGCAAAGATTTAAATTGTTCCGTGAGAATGAAAGGAAATTTGGAAACTATTTTCAAGTGTTGAAAATATAGGATAATATCTTGGGTAGATATTTTGAGATAAATAATTTGGGAAAATTATTTAAGGCCTAATGGTTGCTTGTGAATGTTATTTGATAGTTAAATAACCGACTATCAATATTGGCCAATGCGCTAATCGTTTCGAAGAGACCGAGATCGGGTTTAATTATCTGAAAACCACTTTGATCCGGTTTGAACGTAGTGAATGAGGACCGTGAAGATGATGAAGACGGTGATTCGGTTTGTTCAGACCCAGGGTAACTTGTATGGGCGAATGCTATCAGACCATCGTCATTGGAGGACGATGAGCATTCTAAGTGAATGTGTTCTAAAATGGTAACGCATAGCCTCAAGCCTCATCAACCGGGAATGGCTAAAACAGGGGAGGTGCAGCAAGGCTAAGTGGGTAGCACCCAATTAAGGTAAGATTTCCCCTGTCTAGAGTCCCTTTTATTTCGGCTGTGTGGAGGTTGCTCATCCCAACTGTGGGGTGATCTTATCCGGTGTAACGACCCGTATTTTTACGGATCAAAAAATTAAGGAAAATTTGCGTTGAAAAGTTTTCACGAAGATTGGCAGAATTGCTAAGTCCTAAGTCATTCACGACTTAGTATAGGTCGTAAGTCGTATACGACTTAGGGGATAGGAGCGACCCAGGGAATGGCGAGTTAAGGGTTTGGAGATAGGTCGTTTGAACGACTTAAGGGGTAGGCGTGACTTAAAGATAGTGGTTAGGTCATGGTAGACGACCTAAGGCAGTGTAGCGACCTATAGAGTTAGACGACCTAAGATGTTATTAGGTCGTGTGATAAGCTTAGGTTGTGGAGTAGAGTTAGGTCGGCAACGACCTAAATAACTAGGCAAGTTAACGACCTAAGATGTTATCGTAGTTAGGTCGTGAGCGACCTAGTGCGTGAGCGACCTAGTGTGTGAGCGACCTAAGTTTGGGAGTTGAATTGTTAGGTCGTATAGGCAGTCTGCGTTAGGTCGCTGGGTTTTGACTTAAGTGTTAGGTCGTAACACTGTTAGGTCGCGTGGGTAACTCAGTAAGTCGTAGGTCGTGTAGCGCGAATAAGTTAGGCCGCGCGCATGTTAAGTCGTAGGTCGCATGGGCGCGCAGATCTGCTGAACGATTAGGTCGTAGGTTGAGGGGCTTTGATAGGTCGTTGAAGCGCCTGGGTGTTAAGTCGTTAGGTTGTTAAGCGCTAGGTGATAAGTCGTAGAGACTTTAGGTCGGTGGTGTTATAGGTCGTAGGTCGTGGCTCTATAGGTCGTGTACGACCTAACTCCGAGCGACCTAAGGGAGATTTCGCCTATAAATAGGAAGGTTGTTCTCACTTTTTGGGATCCTGATTTCGAAGCGACGAAGTGCTGCCATTTTGAGAGCTCGACTTCTACACTTCTTCACTTCTTTTCTCCACTCTAATCTAGTGATTCTATCCATCCAAGTTGAAGATCAAATTGAAGATTTAAGAGCTTGGATTGAAGATCTTCATCCTTTGAAGTGAGATTTCTTCGTTTGAAGCGGATTCGTGATAGATCAAGCTTGATCCTTCGCTGTCCAGATCTGAAGCATGTTGATTTGAGGTTGTTTAGGTGATTTGGTGAGTGGTGATTATCTCTCACATGGATCCAAAGGAGTGTATCGGATTGTTGGCTCGATTTGGTGTTAAAATAGTGATTTCCATACATTTTCTTCATCCTAAGTGTAGATCCATATAGATCTATTGTTCATGATGATGTTACATCCATTTTACTAAGTGTTAACCTATGCAAGTTCATTCATCAAGATTATAGAGATATTGTTCATGTTTTCATGCTTATTAGACTTTCAACTCTTTAATTACGAAATTGCCATTATTGTGATAATTGTCTACTTAGATCATATGTGAATGCTTGATTGCTTGGATTAATGTTTGACTTGATTGATTGCTATGAATTAGATGATTGATGATTTGATTTAGATCGAGGATGATTCAAAAGTTAAGAGAAAGGCTCTTGAATTGGGAAAGCTGCTTGTGGCATATGTAGCGGATGATGAAGCTCTTATGCATAGATTTGATGATGATGTTGAGATGAAGCTTTGCGAGGATGTGATGAAGCGAGGCATGATATGAGATAGTCTTGGTCTAATCCAGACGGGATCATTCCAAGCATGTTGGTAACTCGATGATATGGTTCGAGTTTGAGGATAATGGATGCTCGAGAGGCGCTTGAGCTAGTATGGAAATAGTCGTCGAGGAGGATGACTAGAAGGCTGAGATCTCATCGTTGTTGAAGGTTCTAGCATGCTCAAAGCAAGAGTACGTTGGGCAGATTCGATAGTCCCTGAAGGCTACAGATTGGTAGTCAAGTACTCTGGGCAGATTCGATAGTCCTAGGCACGGGTCACGATGACGTGTGGGAGTTATGTCTAGAACCGGGGTTTCCATTAGCCCTTGACGGACGGCTGAAAGAATGTGCCGGTCATTCAATTAACGGTGATATCGAAGCAATGATAACAGTGATAGCCAGAGTCATGGATGTTTGGTTGTATCGTCATTCGGTCTCAAGAGCAGTGTTTTCTGGGTGCTTATCTGATCTTGGTTTAGGCCTTGGGGGTTTGTGCTTGGAAAACATCGCCCTTGACTCGAGTGATAATTGCTTTACTTTACATTGTATGCTCAACTATGTTTGCTTTTACTTAGTGTGTGTCTGGGGGCTATCACTGTAGAAAGAGGTTGGAGTGGGAGGGTTGTATTCCTATTCCTTTTCCTTTATGCTCTTTTGGTATGTTGTTAGTTAATTTACCGCTCACTAAGACTGTTGTCTGACTCAAGGCTTTATGTTTTAATTTTTATTGCTTTGGGCTGTTCGTCCATTTTGGGACGGGCAGACTAGGTAGCAGGTGACAGGTGTTGTTCTCTTCTCACGATGCTGATATCGAAGACGAGCTGGAGGGTTGCATATTATCTTCATATTATATGTACTGGATGTTCCGCTGTTTGTATAATCTCTGAGTGTTATGTAGTGAGGCTTGATGTATTGACAATTTGGATGCTTGTATTCAACTATTATGGAGTTTTATATGATGGCATTTTATTCTGTAAAGCTTCACTATACATATGTTCTATTGTATTTTGTCCATGCGCTGTGAGTAATACGATAGATTCTGTTGTTTTTATCTACCTTGACAATCGTCCATGGTCGCCTGGCACACTTTACAGTGCACTTCCTCTAGATTCGGTGCAGGGGTCATGGGCGGTCGTCACATTTGGTATCAGAGCATTGGTTAATCGATTTTACCCAACACTCGCTGACGTAACTACGTATGAGAGACGTAATTGTATTTTGATGGATGATTACTATATATAATATAGTAGCTTAGTAGAGTTTGAGTCCTTTAAGCAGTTGTTTCTCAAGATGTTCTGACCATTCCTTTTTATAGATATTGAGAATGAGTCGAAGAGGGAGACCAGCTGCTAGGGAAGGCCGTGTTACTGAGGGGGCTGATGATTATGCAGCTATGTTCGAAGCTATGATGACTTCGATCATGAGAAGGATACCAGTTTCGGGGGCAGCAGTAGATGTTGGAGTTCAAGTCCAAACTCCAAAACCAGTGGATTTTGCTAAGTTGTGCAAGGACTATACTGCTCTTGGAGGAAAGGTTTTCTTGGGAACAGAATCAACTATTGAGGTCCAGAGATGGATAGATGCTTGTAGAAGGATCTTTGGTGATTTGGGAATTGAGGATGCGACTAAGAGGAAGTTGGCATCAAGACAGCTTCAAGGGAGAGCCTCTGATTGGTGGAACTCTATTACCATCAATACTCCGGAGGAAGAGATTACTTGGGAGCAATTCCAAGTTAGATTTGAAGCTAAGTTCATTTCTACAGCTCAGAAGTTTGTTCTGTTCAAGAAGTTTGTGGAGCTCAAGCAGGGAGGAAGACCAGTTCTTGAGTATGTTTCTGAGTTTGAAGCTTTGTCCAAGTATGCCCGGTCATATATTGAATCTGCTTATCAGAAGAATGAGAAGTTTGTGATAGGCTTGGATAGTTATCTTGGGAGACAGTTAGTGGATCATTTGGATGATTCATTTGAGAAGCTTGTGGAGAAAGCTCTCAGGCATGAGAGTTTGTTTCCTAAGGAAGGATCTGTTGTTGCTATTACCAGGGGAGAGTCTAAACCACAGTAGGGTGGAAACCAGAAGAGGAAGCAACAACAGCAGAAGGGTAAGGATGAACAGAAGAAGCCGAAGGGCGAAGTGACTTGCTACAATTGTCAACAGAAGGGCCATTTCTCGAAGGATTGTAAGAATCCGAAGGCACCGATGAAGTGTCACAACTGTGACAAGCCGGGGCATTTCAGGAAGAATTGTCCAGAACCGAGGAGGGACAAGCAGATTGTGCAAGCTTATGCTTTGGGAGCTGTTCCGTCATCTTCAAAAGCTCCTACCGCTGAAGAGAAGGGAAAGAGTGTGGTGGTTCAAGGTACTCTTTTCCTATGTGGTGTTCCAGTTAGAGTTCTGTTTGATACTGGAGTGTCGCATTCGTTTGTTTGTAGTGAACTCGTAGGCCGGTTAGATTTGGAACCGGATATTGTTGATAGGCCATTGGTTGTGACTAATCCAGTTGGGGGTTCGTCTTGTTTGTGTATGTTATGCCGTGGTCTGATTGTGTCGAGTCATGGTTGCTCTTTTGTTTGTGATTGTTTTGTTCTGAACTTTGCGGGGTTCGGAATTATTTTGGGTATGGACTGGCTTAGGAGGTATGCGGCAAAGGTTGATTGTGAGAGGCTGGAAGTGACAGTCGAGAATGTGGAAGGGCGAAAGATTGTGATACGATGTAAGCATGAAGAAGGCGTCTTCATGAGCTTCATGTATTCGCTGGTTGTTCCACGGGATGGACTTTCATCGGTGCCAATCGCTAATGGATTCGAGGATGTCTTTGACGAAGTCAAAGGGTTGCCGCCGCATAGAGAGATCGAGTTTCGTATAGATCTAGTTGAAGGAGCCAGACCTGTTGTGATGCCTCTTAGGCGGATGGCGCCTAGGGAACAGCAAGAGTTGAGGGTGCAAGTTGATGATCTTTTCCAGAAAGGATTCATTCGGCGTAGTGTGTCCGAGTTGGGTGCACCAGTTGTGTTTGCAACCAAGGCAGATGGGTCGTTGAGATTGTGTGTGGATTATCGTGAGCTGAATAAGGTGACTAAGAAGAACAAGTATCCATTGCCGAGAATAGATGACTTGTTTGACCAGCTTCACGAAGCCAAGGTGTTTTCTCAGATGGATTTGGCAACGGGATTTCACCAGTTGAGAGTGGCTAAGGATAGTGTGCCGAAGACTGCTTTTCGAACACCATCCGGTTTCTTTGAGTGGCTGGTAATGCCGTTTGGATTGACTAACGCGCCAGCATATTTTGTGGATCTTATTAATAGAGTGTTCAGAGATTAGTTGAACAAGTTTGTACTTGTGTTCGTGGATGATATTCTGATTTATTCCAGAACTGAAGAAGAGCACAAGACACACTTGCGTATTGTTTTGGAAATCTTACGGAAACATCAGCTGAAGGCTAAGTTTTCGAAGTGTCACTTCTGGAAGAGTGAAGTGAGGTTCTTAGGCCATGTTATCTCTGGAAGTGGAATAGCGGTTGATCCCGCTAAGGTGGCAGCAATCCAGGATTGGGTTAGACCTAAGAATGCATCTGATGTGAGAAGTTTTCTTGGATTAGCAGGATATTATCGACGGTTTATCAAAGACTTCTCCAAGATAGCTGCACCGTTAACAGGATTGACGAAGAAGAACCAAGTGTTCAGTTGGGAAGCTAAGTGTGAGCAAGCTTTCGGAATCCTGAAAGAGAGATTGACGAGTGCTCCTGTTTTGACTATTCCTAGTGGGAATGATGAGATGGTGGTTTACACCGACGCATGTGGTACTGGACTTGGAGCAGTGCTGATGCAGAAGGATAAAGTTGTTGCGTATGCCAATCGACAACTGAAGCCGCATGAAAGGAATTACCCAACTCATGATTTGGAGTTAGCGGCGATTGTTTTTGCTCTGAAGATGTGGAGACATTATCTACTGGGAGTTCGATTTGAGTTGTTTACAGATCATAAGTCGTTGAAGTACCTTTTCTCCCAAAAGGATTTGAATCTTCGGCAGCAACGGTGGCTAGAGTTTTTGGCATCATATGACTTTGGTATAGCTTATACTCCGGGAAAAGGTAACGCAGTGGCAGATGCGTTAAGTCGAAGACATGCGGGATTGGGAGCCATGTTTTTAGAATGGAAGAGTCTCGAGTATTTAACTGGATTTGACTTCAGGCCTAGATGCGAATTGGAACCTGAGATGTTGGCAAACTTATCAATAAGACCGACTCTTCTGGAACGGATTGGCGAGAGTCAAAAGCGAGATGATAAGATTGTAAAAATTATCCGTGACTTGGAATCTGGATTGGATCCAGAAAAGGATAAAGGATTTGAGGTCGATCGAGAGGGTTGGCTTCGGAAGCAAGGACGACTAGTTGTTCCCAATATAGATGAATTGAGGAGTGAAGTTCTTAAGGAAAGTCATCACTCAAAGCTGACAATTCATCCAGGTGGAAATAAGATGTATCGGGATATGAAGAGAACCTACTACTGGGAAGGTATGAAGAAGGATGTTGGAAATTTTATTTCCAAATGCATGAACTGCCAGTTGGTTAAAGCAGAACAGAAGAAGCCAAGTGGATTGCTTCAGCCATTAGAAGTTCCTACATGGAAGTGGGAGCAAGTATCGATGGATTTTATTGATGGATTACCTAGAACAAGAACGGGAAATGAAGGGATTTGGGTCATTGTAGATCGTCTGACTAAGAGTGCAAGATTCATTCCTGTTCGATCGACTAGGACTGCATCAAAGTTGGCTGAGTTGTATGTTAAGTGGATAGTTCGATTTCATGGTATTCCGAAGAGTATAGTGAGCGATCGAGACCCATTGTTCACTAGTGGATTTTGTAAGAGCTTCCAGGAAGTTTTGGGAACCGAGTTGTGTTTGAGTACAGCTTATCACCCTCAAACCGATGGTCAGACCGAGAGAGTCAACCGAGTTTTGGAGGATCTTCTTAGAGCTGGTGTTTTTGATTTCGGAGGATCATGGGAAGACCACCTTCATTTGGTGGAGTTTGCATACAACAACAGTTACCAGTCAAGCATTGGTATGGCACCGTATGAGGCATTGTATGGGAGACCGTGTAACTCACCGACATGTTGGTTAGAAACTGGAGAAAAGTTTATACTTGGGCCAGAGATGATTCGACAGACTTCGGATTGTATAGAGATCATTCGGCAACGAATGAAGGCTGCCCAAGACCGTCAGAAGAGTTATGCCGATAAGCGTCGAAAGGACTTGGAATTCGACGTAGGAGATATGGATTTTGTGAAGATTTCTCCACTGAAGAATGTTATTCGATTCGGGAAGAAAGGAAAATTGACTCCAAGATTTGTTGGACCATTCCCGATCATCGAGCGAATTGGAAAGCTCGCCTATAGGCTGGAGTTACCAGAGAAAGTGTCGAGTGTGCACAATGTTTTTCATGTATCGTATATACGGAAGTATATGCACGACTCGAATACAGTGGTTTCTGCTGATAGCTGTGAAGACTTTGAAGTTGACCCAGTCAATAAGAGACCTCGTAAGCCGCTTCGTGTTGTTGAAACCGACACGAAACAGCTTAGGAGGAAGGTAGTTAAGTTTGTCAAGATACAATGGAGTGATGATGATAACGACTGTACGTGGGAGGTGGAAGAGAGGATGAAGGCAGCTCATCCTGAACTCTTCAAGGTATGGCCCTAAGGTGTCGTGTCATCTCATGATATTGTAACTTGTCCTGGTTTTAGAATTATGCATGCTAAGCTAGAATTGGATGCATGGTCTGTTGATTGCTATGGATGATAGGCGTGCAGAATAGTTTTGATTGCTTTGTGTGTTTGGAATTTCGGGGGCGAAATTCCTAAGGGGGAGAGAATGTAACGACCCGTATTTTTACGGATCGAAAAATTAAGGAAAATTTGCGTCGAAAAGTTTTCACGAAGATTGGTGGAATTGCTAAGTCCTAAGTCATTCACGACTTAGTATAGGTTGTAAGTCGTATACGACTTAGGGGATAGGAGCGACCCAGGGAATGGCGAGTTAAGGGTTTGGAGATAGGTCGTTTGAACGACTTAAGGGGTAGGTGCGACTTAAAGATAGTGGTTAGGTCGTGGTAGACGACCTAAGGCAGTGTAGCGACCTATAGAGTTAGACTACCTAAGATGTTATTAGGTCATGTGATAAGCTTAGGTTGTGGGGTAGAGTTAGGTCGGCAACGACCTAAATAACTAGGCAAGTTAACGACCTAAGATGTTATCGTAGTTAGGTCGTGAGCGACCTAGTGCGTGAGCGACCTAGTGTGTGAGCGACCTAAGTTTGGGAGTTGAATTGTTAGGTCGTAGAGGCAGTCTGCGTTAGGTCGCTGGGTTTTGACTTAAGTGTTAGGTCATAACACTGTTAGGTCGCGTGGGTAACTCAGTAAGTCGTAGGTCGTGTAGCATGAATAAGTTAGGTCGCGCGCATGTTAAGTCGTAGGTCGCATGGGAGTGCAGATCTGTTGAACGATTAGGTCGTAGGTTGAGGGGCTTTGATAGGTCGTTGAAGCGCCTGGGTGTTAAGTCGTTAGGTTGTTAAGCGCTAGGTGTTAAGTCGTAGAGACTTTAGGTCGGTGGGGTTATAGGTCGTAGGTCGTGGCTCTATAGGTCATGTACAACCTAACTCCGAGCGACCTAAGGGAGATTTCGCCTATAAATAGGAAGGTTGTTCTCACTTTTTGGGATCCGGATTTCGAAGCGACGAAGTGCTGCCATTTTGAGAGCTCGACTTCTACACTTCTTCACTTCTTTTCTCCACTCTAATCTAGTGATTCTATCCATCCAAGTTGAAGATCAAATTGAAGATTTAAGAGCTTGGATTGAAGATCTTCATCCTTTGAAGTGAGATTTCTTCGTTTGAAGCGGATTCGTGATAGATCAAGCTTGATCCTTCGCTGTCCAGATCTGAAGCATGTTAATTTGAGGTTGTTTAGGTGATTTGGTGAGTGGTGATTATCTCTCACACGGATCCAAAGGAGTGTATCGGATTGTTGGCTCGATTTGGTGTTAAAATAGTGATTTCCATACATTTTCTTCATCCTAAGTGTAGATCCATATAGATCCATTGTTCATGATGATGTTACATCCATTTTACTAAGTGTTAACCTATGCAAGTTCATTCATCAAGATTATAGAGATATTGTTCATGTTTTCATGCTTATTAGACTTTCAACTCTTTAATTACGAAATTGCCATTATTGTGATAATTGTCTACTTAGATCATATGTGAATGCTTGATTGCTTGGATTAATGTTTGACTTGATTGATTGCTATGAATTAGATGATTGATGATTTGATTTAGATCGAGGATGATTCAAAAGTTAAGAGAAAGGCTCTTGAATTGGGAAAGCTGCTTGTGGCATATGTAGCGGATGATGAAGCTCTTATGCATAGATTTGATGATGATGTTGAGATGAAGCTTTGCGAGGATGTGATGAAGCGAGGCATGATATGAGATAGTCTTGGTCTAATCCAGACGGGATCATTCCAAGCATGTTGGTAACTCGGTGATATGGTTCGAGTTTGAGGATAATGGATGCTCGAGAGGCGCTTGAGCTAGTATGGAAATAGTCGTCGAGGAGGATGACTAGAAGGCTGAGATCTCATCGTTGTTGAAGGTTCTAGCATGCTCAAAGCAAGAGTACGTTGGGCAGATTCGATAGTCCCTGAAGGCTACAGATTGGCAGTCAAGTACTCTGGGCAGATTCGATAGTCCTAGGCACGGGTCACGATGACGTGCGGGAGTTATGTCTAGAACCGGGGTTTCCATTAGCCCTTGACGGACGGCTGAAAGAATGTGCCGGTCATTCAATTAACGGTGATATCGAAGCAATGATAACAGTGATAGCCAGAGTCATGGATGTTTGGTTGTATCGTCATTCGGTCTCAAGAGCAGTGTTTTCTGGGTGCTTATCTGATCTTGGTTTAGGCCTTGGGGGTTTGTGCTTGGAAAACATCGCCCTTGACTCGAGTGATAATTGCTTTACTTTACATTGTATGTGTTTGTACCAAAAATGGGCACAACACTCTTCGGAAGTTTTTTAAGAGATAAAAGTGAAGAATGAAAATTAAAACTGTGGATTATCTAACAAAAACTCCAAATAACAGAAAGTAAATTGCACAGAAGAAAGCGATTTAGAGTGGTTCGGCGTTTTGCCTACGTCCACTATGAAGTTTGATGATTTTATTGCTCGATACTTGAAGATTACAATAGTTTATAATGTAATACAACTGAATTTCTAAGTTAAATCTCAATCTAAAGCAGCGGCGGTGTTCTGGAGTAGATCTGGCAGAATCTGGGCGCTCTTCAGTACTTAGAATTCTCCTACCCCTTTTCTGAATGACCAAGGGCTCTATTTATAGGTGTAGGAGGCTGATATTTCGCCTAAAATGAGGGGAGACCAGTTCTGGTACGTTAGGGGGCCCACATGGCCGAAATCTGGAGATCCGGGCCCACTTTGGGATCGATTCGACCCTTGGTTCGAATCGATCAAGAAATCATCTAATCGAGCTGAAATTTGGTGTGAACATTCTTCATCATGTGCTTAAGCTTCTGTGAAAATTTCATGGCATTTGGACTTGTAGAACTGGAGTTATGATCGATTCAAGATCGCGTTTCTGGTTGACCAGCCTGGTTCGAATCGACCTTAGTTCGAATCGATCTCCCTGCGCGCGAAGACAATGGTGTGGTGCGCATGCTTCAGATCATCCCTCTTTTATCTCCGAGTTCTACCAAGTCGTACCCGGGTTTTTAGCTGCGTAGACCAGGTGGATTCGAGACTATCGATTCGAAGACGTACTTTCCTCGAATCGATTGAATTCGCGCTCCTTCGTATCGATCGTGGATGGTCATGACTGATCGATACGAAGCGTCTTCTGTCTTTGGGATTCGAAGACAATAGTGGCATGGAGTCGAAGCTGAGCTACATCTCCTGGATTCAAAGCTCCTTCTCTTTATGGATTCGAGGTGTAGGAAGCTCCAATGGATTCGAACTTGGGGTACGTTCGAATCGACTCGAAGCACAGCCAACTACGATCGATTCGAACCAATACTATTTCGATGGTTTCAAACCAATGCTTGGTCCTGATGGATTCGAACGAGGGCCTCTGTGCTGATGGAGTCGAAGCAAGGTAATGACTCTGTGGATTCGAAGCAATGCTAAGGGGGATGGATCCGACCCTAGGTCCTTCCTCTTTCTAACTACGATAACTTGGGCATACGAACTCGGATTGCTCCGAAACTTGGAACGTTGGCTTACACGGCTTTTCTAGTCATGTCTTATCAATTATGGCTCAATCCGGTCTTGGGTAAAATTCATCGATATCTAGAGATATCCAGCGGTTACTCGATCTCGAGGATGCATAATCCATATTCTCTTCAGTTAATTCCTTGGTATCTCGGCCTTGCCAAAAGGCTGGATAACATTTGCCCCCCAAAGTACGTCTTGTGTAAACATGACGTGCTTTGAAAAGCTGCAATCTCTCATTGGACAGTTATGACATGCTTTACCGAAAGTTGTATTCTGTATCGCTGTAAGTGACCGTCGTATAATTGTGACTGGCTGTTAGCATTCTGTGTTATGACGAGATGAACATTTGATCCCTGTAAATGACAAAGATTAAACACTAGTCAAACATATGTGCATATATGTACCACTTTGACTTTTGTGAACGTTGCATGTTTGCAAGTCGTTGCCAGTTTGGTTTGTTATCGAATTCCGCATCGATCCTCTCCTGAATCGATTTGAGATTCGAGTTTAATCAGTGCATTAATGATTATTTATGACTATCCCTCGGTATCGATCCTCTCCTGAACCGTTGTACAAGGTAGTCAAGCAATAATTTTATATTCGAAGCAATGCTTTTACTCCCATTCGATCGTTTTTGATGGATTCAAGAAGGTTACTCGAATTGATACTCTTCGTTGTGCTACAAGTCGATATTTTTGAAGTTGGCATTCCAAATCGGTGGGGCACAGCGACTTTGATTCATCTTCGGTTAACTGCCTCGATCCGATGGAACTTCGAAACGATGGTTTTCGGGTGGATTTGTAATTGAGGGATTCGAATTTGACTGTTCGAATCGATAGAGTCGAACGTCCCCCTGACCCTTCTGGCGCCGTGCTTCGAATCGATGCTATGGATTCGAAGGAAAAGTCTCGAAGTTGTCTAGTGTAGATATTTGAGTCCGAATCGACGAAGTCATCTGGTCAGCTTCGAATCGATGGATGCCTTGCAGTGATCGATTCGAAGATACTCATTCGAATCGATGAGCTAGACCCGTTATTTCCGGTTGCGCTTGACCGGGAGACGAATCGTCTCGTTTCCCCTATATATACCGGGGTCCTGTTCATTTTTAACTTTTTACTTTTACTGTTTCCTTGCCTTCTTCTTCGTATCGATCCTTCAGACTTGAGAGAGAGGCTACTCCGATTCGATCAAAAACCTTCAATCCTTCAATCATAATCACAATAAAACAGGTAATTAATGCATACGACCAAACCATGGACGATGGAACTGGAAATTCTTGCCATCATTCTTGAATTCTTCTGAGGTTAACCTCGAAGGGTATCGAGATCTGAGTGAAATCGATCGAATCAAGGGATGGTGCGCGACAAAGGGTTGAGATCTTAAGGAATTACTTTTCTCTTTGCCTCATATTGATCTGGGATGAGGCAGTTCGAATCGACCTTGATCGTATGTGGCTTCGAATCGAAGCTTGCGAGGTGAAGTGGTTCGTATCGATCGATTCGTACTCATAACCCTACAATCGATTCGAAGATGCCGGGCCTGATCGATTCGAAGTGGTTGTTATTGACTGTCGTGAATGCTATCCTGATGGATTCGAAGCGTTCCTTCAATCGATACGAGATACCGTTTCAATGTCCATATCGATACGGAGCGCGTCGAGTTGATCCTGCTCGATTCGAAGCACATCGAGTCGATTGGTGTTGATTCGATCGTCCTTAACTTAAAAAATGCACTATCTCTGGTTTGCTCCATGGATTCGAACGTGACCAATTTCAGTCGAAACTTGACGAACTTAATGAACTTTAGCATGCTTTATTCCGACGAGCTTCGGCCTTGCCTAATTGGACTTGACTTTGGGACTATACTTGACTTTCTTTTGAAGCTCGTCGATGGAACCATGACTTAACCAATCATACGACTGATTTATACTTGAAGTGGTCAGTAGCGTTTGGATGGCGTGGAAGTGACGGTCAGCGATGACGGTCATTTTAATTCTCAAATTCCCAAGTTTTGTTGTACGGACATCTTACTTTAATATGTAGAATCTGTTTAAGTAATGTACAGCACTTGCACTGCACGACATGCTCACACACTTCACACTGGGGAATGCACGGGCTCTTTATGAACTTAACGTTGCTTTCTGATGAGCTAGTTAATTATGGAATCTTCGAGCTCCCAACAACAAGAGGTACAGAGCTTGACTCCTCCAGTGCTTGAGATTCCCGATATTCCTGCCGACGTAATCGACCCGGCTCCGGACGAGTTACCGGAGGCGATATTTATCGAGGACCCTGTCGACTCTGTCCAATCTAACATTTCCGAATCTTTGTTGGGCCGAATATGCTTGAAGCATAACATATCTCTAGGTGACGTATTATTGCCCAGCGCCACTGATAGACCGCACAATCCGCCTGAAGGATATACAGCATTCTATCGCCATGCTTGCGCGGCCGGAACTCTCCTTCCTTTCAACCAATATATCAGAGGGATGCTATCCTACCTAGGAATTGCTCCTTCGCAGCTTCATCCCAACGGGCACGCATTATTGAACAGTGCCTTTGTCGTATTTATGGACTGTCTCTTTCGCCCACCGAGGCCCACCGAGATCAGACACATATTTAACTTCAAGAGTAGGGGTGATAGCCCGTCTTTTACATTTTTGGAGGCAGTTAGGAATTGCCAAGTTGTAGTTGGAGCTTGGACCCGACTGAGTTATTTCAAGAACGAGTGGTTCTATGTTCGGTGCCCTCCGGGTTTCGCTAGGCGATGGTTGTCTAGACGTAAGCGCCTTAACCTGTTTTCTTGACCAATAGCTCTTTGGTATTAAAATTGACACTTCATTCCCTTTGCAGCCATTATTTCCAGACCCGATGGAGGGCGTTTCAAGGGTATCGTTCGAAGTCTTCAAGAAGTTCCAAGCGAGTTGAGACATATTGACTCGGTGCTGAACGATTATAACTTAAGAATTCTTGGTTTGATCGATATCAATCAAAGTATAGTCGTCGAGGGATTGGCAAAGGCCGCTTCCAGGAAGGAAAATAAGAAGAAAACCAAGAAGAGAAAGGCGAAGAAGTCACTCGGAATCAGAATAATCGAGGTGAGTGACGAAGAAAGAACCCATACGGATTCAGAGACAATGGCTGACCTCTCGGGAAACTTGGAGGAGTCGGGAGGAAGACGGAAAGGCAAGGCCGCCGTTTCCAAAAAACTTAAGTCTAAGGGGTGGAAATCTGTAGATGTGTCTCCTCCCATTTCCGGAGTTATGATTTCTGAGGCCGCCCCTTCTCATTCGAGAGACATTTTCAAAGGGCTTGACGACATTCCCATCCCAGATTATATATCGATTTCTCATAATCCTGGGTTGGAGGAATTTCAAGATGTCCTAAACATGAACGAGCCCTTTCCTTTAAGTGCGGTCAACACTTCCGGTCGGTTTGGGGGTTTACACATTTACACACACCTCCACAGCACTTCATGATTTTTGCATAATAAACATTGCTTTATGGGATCTTAATCCGTAATTCTTTCTTATCGCAGGTGAGATGTCAGGACGTGGCTCTACTCTGGATAGGCTTCGGAATGTGCGCCAATCTTCTCCATTTTACGATTCCCGCAGGAGAGAAACAGATAGAGATCATGGGCGAAGCTATTCAAGTCAAGAACGTTATGATAGAGACAGAGATTACTCGCGTGGCCGTTCTGGCTATGACTATTCTGACAGAGACCGGGGATACCAGTACCGACCCCGATCTCTCTCTCCTCCGCCTCCCAGGGCCCCAGTAGACCTCCCAGGGCCATCTCATCAGCAGCAGCTGCCTTCTCAATCTTCTCGGCCTGATGCTCTGCGGCCAAGAATGGAACCGACAGCAGCCGCTATAATTGAACAAGCTCCGGCTGAGTTGACAAGCGAGGGAGCTGCTAAACTCGCCCAAATGAAAAATGACTACCCTGAAATTTGCATGGATGGCTATGTCTTCCCTCCTAACTTTAAAAGAATTCCTCCGGACGCTGAGACCACTGCTCATAGTTATATCCACGACTTCTACGCTCAGTATAAGGAGTGGTACAAGGAAGCCGTGAAGGCTTCTAGAGTAGCTTTTGACCGGGCGAAGATCATTGCTGAACGTGATGCTGACATTGTCAAATAGAAACGCATCATTCAGGTTCTTCAATCTGAAGTGGAGACGTCCCGGAAGTCAGAGCTTGAAACACTTCAGAAACATGAAGATGTCGTGGCCAAACTGGCGAGGATGCAGCAGGAACACTGCGCCACGGTAGAAGAGATGGGCCACCGCAACACCACCATTGCAGCTGAGCGAGACTTAGCCGTTAAAGAGCTAAACGAGCTCAAGGCCAAATTTACTGAAATGGTGAAGGAGAAGGACGATGCAAACGCCACTGCTCAAGAGGCTTGCGACCAAGCAGTATCTCTCAGGGCCGAACTTGCTGCGGCGGCGGTCAAGGCTAAGTCTGCGGAAGCAGAAATTCAAGAAAAGATCTTGGAGGAGAGGTCAAGGCTAGATGCTGAGTTTGACGATCTCTTAGTCACGTATAACGCTAATGTGCTGGAACACAGAAATTTAGCGTGGGTGGGAGATGACTCCATGATCTTGTACAATGCCTGGACCCGGCTGGTGAATGAGAAAAGAGCAGCGCATCCAAATGGAACACTTGACGACTTTGAACTGGAGATGCGTTTGCTCACCGAGGATGAGAGGAAGATCCTTCATGAGGCGGTGATCTCTATGGCGAAAGAAAAGCTTGGCGTTCAATCTCTAGAGACAGGCGAAGGTTCGGGGATCGCGCATCACGGGACAAGTGTTGGAGCTGTAATTCCAACATTGCCCGAAACCACTGGTGCGGTAGATCCCCAGTCTGTTCATGCCTATAATCCTGACCAACCATTATTATCTTCTACCGAGGATTCTGCCCACGTTTCGGTCCAGACCAAGGGAGGTATTTGAACGCTTCTCATAGTTTAGTTGTGAAGAACCTTAAGCAACACACTTGGCTAACAATCTTCATTTTGTCGCATTTCAGTGTCTGAAGTTATTATTTCTGCGCCTCTTGCTCTATCAGTTCCACATCAAACACAAGGGGTTGTTTTTTCTGAAGCCATCACGACTTCTACCTTGATTGGCGAGGAGGGAGATGCAAATATGTTTTCTTTCAGCGCTCAAATGATTGAGGAGCTTCTTAATGAACCCATCGATCCTTCCGTCAACCCGTCCGATGCTGTGAGTGGGGCTGCTCCGGCCGTTAGTTCATCTATGCCAGCTATTGGCACATCCGATGCGACCCGAGTATCCCGTGAGGACGACGTTATTGCTGAGATTGATGCCGAGATGGCAGCAGGGAATGCCGGTATGAATCCACCCGGGCCTGCCCCGTTAATGGTGATTTCACCGGGCGGTACCGTAGTGATCGAAACTGCTCCTGTCCCTCCTCCTGCTACTACTCCTATGCCTCCAGCTCGACCTCCTAGAAGAATTTCCGTCGCCTCCAGTTCTGAGGAAGACGTTGACATTATATCGCTGCCGGAGGGCAAGCCTGAAAAGAGTAAGCGGTCGAGGAGAAAATCGGGCAGCGGATCTGGTGGAGCTACCCCGAAGAAGAAGATAAGGAAGAAGAAAGATTGAACTCTTTCTTTAAATCTCTGTTGCGTAGGGTAGCATTTTGTTGATTTTTCTATAGCCGTGTATAGATGTGGAATCGGCTCCCACTAGTAGCAATTTTTCTTAAACACTTTGTAATCAGATTCTTTTTGTTGATAGTGGAAATGAAAATTTATTCCCTTTTGTCTTCAACTTGTTATGTGTTATGGTTCTGCCCCCAGTATTGGGAGTAAGTGTGGAGTTGACGTATGTTTATACTCCTCCTCGCACTCTGGGAGTACGGAGTTGAGTAATGTTTATACTCCAGCTCGTGCTCTCGGAGTCTGGAGTTTGTCGATATTTATACCCAGCTCGCGCTCTCGGAGTACTCTGGGGTTTTAGGAAAACGTTTATACTCCGCCTCGCACTCTGGGAGTACGGAGTTGAATGAAAGTTTATACTCCGCCTTGCACTCTGGGAGCATGGAGTTTAGTAAGATGTTTATACTCCGCCTCGCGCTCTGGGAGTACGGAGTTAGGAAAATGTTTATACTCCGCCTCGCACTCTGGGAGTATGGAGTTTAGTTAAATGTTTATAATCCGCCTCGCACTCTGGGAGTACGGAGTTTAGCAAATGTTTATACTCTGCCTCGCACTCTGGGAGTACGGAGTTAAGAAAATGTTTATACTCCGCCTCGCACTCTGGGAGTACGGAGTTTAGTGAATGTTTATACTCCGCCTCGCACTCTGGGGGTACGGAGTTAAGAAAGTGTTTATACTCCGCCTCGCACTCTGGGAGTACGGAGTTTAGTGAATGTTTATACTCCGCCTCGCACTCTGGGAGTACGGAGTTAAGTGAAGGGTTGTCGTGTATCAACCCATTTCTTGGCCTGATGTGATGGCTTGCCCCCGAGCTCGGGTTTCATTTAGTGAGTGGTTGATTGCTTCACAGCCACTCCCTACTTGAATAAATTCCACTGTGTGATGGAACTTAGCTCTTCGTGCATCGTGATGTTGTATATTGTATTTAATGAATCACAGCTCTGGCTCGAAGAGATGGCATTTTATTGCTGAAATAAGAAAATATGGCAAATCAGTTACCTTATTACAAATTCTAATTTCGAAATGCAAAAGTAAATTGCTGAATAAAAAACATAATGAAATAAATAAGCATGTCATATGTAGTAGCGACGGAGACTCTCGCTGTTCCAGGCCCTTGGTAAAACTAGACCATCCACGGTTGATAGTTTGAATGTGCCATCCCCAAGTCTTTGTGTAATCACGTACGGTCCTTCCCAATTTGGTTTCATGTGTGAAGGAACTGGGTAGATTGTCTTGAGGACAAGATCACCGAGTTCAAAGGTTCGGGGTCGAACTTTGGTGTTATATAACCGGGCGACCCGACTTCGGTATGCAGCCGCTCTCAAATCAGCTTCTTCCCGTTTCTCGTCCAACAGATCCAAAGATTCAGCGAGTAATATAGCATTTGTTTTTGGATCGTAATAAGTTACGCGGTGAGAAAATACTTCTGTCTCAACTGGAATAACGGCCTCCGAGCCATAGGATAAGGAAAATGGGGTGTGTCCAGTTGCGGTCTTGTGAGTTGTTCGATAAGCCCATAATGCCATAGGAAGTTCATCGACCCATTTGCCCCCAGCCTTTTCCAGTCATTTCTTTAAGATGGATTTGATAACTTTGTTAACAGCTTCGACCTGACCGTTTGCTTGTGGTTGTGCGACTGCAGAGAACTTTTTATGAATATGAAATCGTTGGCAGAAATTCTTGAACTCCGAACTTTCGAATTGGGTCCCATTATCGGTGATGATGGTATGCGGGAGTCCATATCGACAAATGATATTGCGGACTACAAAGTTTATTACTTTCTTCGACGTAATCGTTGCGAGAGCTTCGGCCTCGGCCCATTTCGTGAAGTAGTCAACTGCGACGATGGCATATTTCGCACCACCTCTTGCCAGAGGTAAAGCGCCGATGATGTCGATACCCCACATAGCGAATGGCCAGGGACTGACCATTTGAGTTATCTCGGTAGGTGGGGCTCTTGGAATTCGAGCGTGTTTCTGGCACTTGTCGCACTTTCTGGCATAATTGGCTGCATCTCGGTTCACTGTCGGCCAGTAATATCCGTATCGGAGTATTTTCTTAGCAAGCGCTTGTCCGCCGGTGTGATCGCCACATTCTCCTTCGTGCACATCATGTAACACTCGTTTGACTTCGTCGTGAGCGATACACCGGAGGAGTGGAACAGAATAACCTTTTCTATACATGATCCCGTCCTGAATGATGAACCGCGAAGCTTTTCGTAGAACTTGTCTTTTCTCATTTCGGTGCTCAGGCAATATCCCATTCTCAATATAATTTCGATACGGAGTCATCCATGATTCTCTGCTGGGAGAGGTTTCCAACACATCATTCGTTTTTATTTGATCGATGCTTGGGAAGGACAAAGTTTCGACCGGGACAAGTCCCATTTGCTGTGCTTCACCTGTGCTGGCCAACTTTGCCAATGAATCGGCCTTTTGATTGCGATCTCGTGGTATATAGTAAATGGCATAATAATCAAACAGATCCAGTGCTTCCTGAACTCGGGCTAGATAAGCAGCTAACCTTCGATCTCTTGCTTGATATTCTCCCCGTACCTGGCACACAACCAACTGTGAATCACAATAAATTTCTATAGCGATAATTCTCAGATCTCTGGCAAGCTTTAACCCAGTCAACAGAGCTTCATATTCAACTTCGTTGTTGGTTGCGTGAAAATCAAACTTCAAAGCATAGCATATGGATCGACCTTCGGGGGTTTCTAGTACAACACCAGCGCCCGAACACCGATCGTTTGATGCACCGTCTGTATAAAGTTTCCAGACATATTCAGGAGACTCGCTGGTTTCGGGTAAGTTGTCTGGAATAGTAAATTCAGCGATGAAGTCAGCTAGGACTTGCCCTTGAATGGCTCTCCGCGGAGCATAAGTAATGTCAAATTGACTCAGTTCGATATTCCACTTGAGTAACCTTCCAGACGTCTCAGGCCGCGTGAGGACCTGTCGTAACGGCTGATCGGTATACACAGTAAGCGGATGAGCTTGGAAATAAGGACGAAGCTTTCTTGAGGCAATAACCAAGCAATAAGCCAGTTTCTCCAACCTGGGGTAATTTCTCTCAGCTCCGGTCAATCGTTTACTAACATAATAGACCGGTTTCTGCACTCGATCCTCTTCTCGGACCAGAGCAGCACTGATCGCATGCTCTGTTACCGCCAAATAAAGGTATAATTGTTCGTGATCAATCGGTTTTGACAAGATCGGTGGTGTAGAGAGATGCTGAACCAGCGATCGGAATGTGCCTTCACATTCCATGGTCCATTCAAAGTTTCGTTTTCCCTTTCGGATTAGATCAAAGAAAGGAATGCATTTATTAGTGGATTTTGAGATGAACCTGCTTAGCGCTGCTACCTTCCCGTTGAGACTCTGGACTTGCTTTATGGTCTTTGGAGTTTGCAAATTCCTTATTGCCCAGATCTTTTCGGGGTTCGCCTCTATCCCACGAGCGTTGACGATGAAACCTAGAAACTTTCCGGATGCGACGCCAAAGTGGCACTTTAACGGGTTAAGCTTCATTCCATATTCACGTAGGATGCGGAACATTGAATCTAAATCCCTGACGTGATCTGTGGAAAATCGGGACTTAACTAACATGTCATCCACATAAACTTCCATGGTCTTCCCGATCTGGTCAGCGAACATTCGATTAACCAAGCATTGGTAAGTTGCTCCGGCATTCTTTAAACCAAAAGGCATGACTCTATAACAGTAGAGTCCCAGATCGGTCACAAAACTAGTATGTTCTTGATCGGGTAGATGCATGGGTATCTGATTATAACCGGAATAAGCATCCATAAAGGATAACAATTCATGGCCTACAGTTGAGTCTACGAGTTGGTCAATTCGAGGAAGTGGGAAACTATCTTTAGGACAAGCTTTGTTTAAGTCGGAGTAGTCGACACAAGTTCTCCATTTCCCGTTCGGTTTTCGAACCATTACCGGATTTGACACCCACTCTGGGTATAGAGCATCTCGGATGAAACCATTTGATTGCAACTTGTCAATTTCTTCTTTAAGGGCGGCAGATCTCTCTGGATCCATACCACGCCTCTTTTTCTTGACCGGAACATGTCGCGGATCAATATTCAAAGAGTGGCTTGCAATGTTCGGTGAGATTCCGCACATGTAAGAGTGCATCCAGGCAAAGACATCGAGATTCGCTTGAAGAAATTCAACCAATTCCTGTTGTATCTGTTTTCCCAGTTGAGATCCAACTTTTAGTACTTTCGAGTCGTCATCCTCACTGACTGGGACGTCCACAGTCAGTTCGGCTGGAGACGCTTGATTCTCTTTGACTTCATCTTTATCTTCGTTATCTCTAGGGTCAATATCTTTAAGGAATTGGTAGTGGTGCCCGGGCCGGGGCCCGGGCGCTAGTTGTCAATTATCAGTAAAACGGACGCAGAGAGATTCCTCTACGCCCTTTCCTTTCTCCTTCTTCTGTGCTTCACGTAACTCAGCAACATAACAGGCTCTTCCTGCTGCCTGATCCCCCTGAACGATTCCTATACCATGGTCAGTTGGGAATTTCAAAGTCAAACACCACGGGGCAATGGTTGCCCTGAATTCAGCAAGGGCTGGTCGACCCAGGAATGCATTGTACGGTGAAGCGATGTCAAGAACAACGAATTGCAGTAGTCAGACTCTCCTGCGTTCCCCAATCCCTAGTTCTACTGGTAGTTCCACTATCCCAGTGGGTATTGTTGCACTCCCATTGAAGCCGTGAACTCGAGATTGGCAGGGTTTCAAGTCTTTTGCTTCCATCTTCATTAAATCGTAAGCTCGTTTGAATAGAATGTTTACAGAACTCCCACTGTCAACCAGGATCCTCTTCATCCAAGCAGGACCAACCTGGGCAGATATGACCAGTGGGTCAATTGTTGGAGCTTCGATTTTGTCAGCATCTCTGCTTCTAAATATGATATCGTCAGACATCGTCTTTTGTTGCTTAGCCGGGGTTCCATCCTCACAATTACTGCAGCATTCGAAGCTCGCATGCCTGATAGAGCTAGCATACGACTCCATTTCCCTCCAACTCCTGTCCGCTGGATGAGGACCACCACTTATGGTATTGATAACTAGCCTCCCGCCTGTACGAGCGGGTTCCTCTTGTCTTTCTTGGTCTTGCGCACGGTTTGGGTTTGATGGGCCCGCACCACCAGACTGCGGTGCCCGCACGAATTGATCTAACTTTCTCTCCCTGATCAACTTTTCTATGAGATCCTGCAAATGGCGACAGTCATTAGTATTGTGGCCATAACTCTCATGAAACCTACAAAACTTTCCTGTCTAAATCTGCCTCTCTGATGACCGCTTCGGAGCGGGTTTCTTATACTGTTCAGTGTTGCAAGTTTGTAGGTACACATTTTCCAGCGATGTGTTTAATGGTGTATAACTTTCGAACATCGGAGCCCTACGCCGTGGGCCTGGATTCGGATCTCTCTTCTTATTTTGACCATTGCTAGCTCTTGGCTGAGTTTGTTTGTTCTGTATGTTTAACTGAACTTTTCCGGAATTGTCACCGGACTGTTTAACTGCTACATTGCTTTGTATTCCCTCATTTCCAGGTTTCTCATCGTCCTGCTTCCTAGACTGTTTCGCGTCCTCTTGCCGTAAGAATTGAGCGGCTTTGGAGTAGAAACGGTCCAACGATGCGGGTGGTTTTCCGGCTAACCAGTTTCCAAATTCAGAATCGGGATCAATTCCCTTTGTCAATGCCATTAAAATTGAGTTGTCGTTGGGATTACTAATTTCCACACATGCCGCATGGAATCTCTCCAAGTAACGCCTTAGTGTTTCCCCACGAGCTTGGGTAACATTGGACAAGGTGTTAACATCTTTGGGTCTAGCGACATGCATACGGAATTGTTCAACAAATTTCTTAGCCAATTGGTCAAATGAAGAGATAGATCTTGGAGGTAACCTTGTAAACCACATTGTTGCAATTCCTCCCAGTGAGATGGGGAAGCTTCGGCATTTTACTGCATCGTCGGCCCTTGCGGCGCTCATTGACCATTCGTATTTCAATATGTGCTGATTGGGATCAGAATTTCCTTCGTACATAGGGAGAGTTGGCATTCTGAATCGCCGAGGAGGTTCAGCGTATAGTATCTCGTCCGTGAAAGGAGTATGGCTTCGAGAAATCCCCCAATCATCGTTGGTAAGACCTTGGCTTTCGCGGATCATCTGACGTATCATAGTCGAGATGTCTGGGATTGCTACATTTTGAGCATGCTGAGCTAAGGTGTGGTCGGGTTCCACAGTGCGAGTTTGGACCGGGCACTGTCGACGGTCCAAGTTTCGCCTCCTTGGCTCAGCGTCTTCCGGGACGTATGGTTCAGAAGTACGTCCCTGTTGTTGATTACTTGAATCCGGAAGATGTCGGGTATCAACCCTTGTTTCTACTGTGGCAGCTGTGACATGATTGTCCGTAGTATATTGTGGAGTAGGACTACCTCGTGCTGATGGCCCAGCCTGGAAGCTGGTTGACGGTCCTACCCTCAATTGTCCGACAGTCAGGGCGGGTTGATATCCAGCAGCTTGAGCATGATCTCCGTCTAATCGGGGACGGGTAGATCTATGATGATAGTCAGATGAGGCAGAACTTTCAGTGGATGAGCGGGAAACATCATCCCTTCTGGACCTCCTACGGCCCTGGCGGTTCAGTTGGTTTGTCAATTCAATATTGGCACGCAACTGTTCGGCTAATTGCTGCCGACTCTGAGTCAACTCTTGAAGCAACACCTGGAATTCTTGTCTAGTGACTGCCCCAGACAGATCTGAGTGGGCAGTGTTGTCTTGATTGGGTGGCTGATGTTGAGCAGGATTCTGTCCATCCCTACCTTCTTGTCCAACAGCTGTAGAAGTGGTTCTTGTGCTAACCATTTTGAATGATGAATCCTTTTCCTAGACTTTATGCAAATCTGAATAGAATGGAAGGATTATGAATTAGAGAGCTGGATCTTCCTCTTGGATTTGTGCAATCCGGTATCGATGGTAGATCCAAGGAGCAGGAGAAAAAAGCTGGTTTTTTCTCAGTGAAAGAACCAAAGTGTTTGTACCAAAAATGGGCACAACACTCTTCGGAAGTTTTTGAAGAGACAAAAGTGAAGAATGAAAATTAAAACTGTGGATTATCTAACAAAAACTCCAAATAACAGAAAGTAAATTGCACAGAAGACAGCGATTTAGAGTGGTTCGGCGTTTTTCCTACGTCCACTATGAAGTTTGATGATTTTATTGCTCGATACTTGAAGATTACAATAGTTTATAATGTAATACAACTGAATTTCTAAGTTAAATCTCAATCTAAAGCAGCGGCAGTGTTCTGGAGTAGATCTAGCAGAATTTGGGCGCTCTTCAGTACTTAGAATTCTCCTACCCCTTTTCTGAATGACCAGGGGCTCTATTTATAGGTGTAGGAGGCTGATATTTCGCCTAAAATGAGGGGAGACCAGTTCTGGTACGTCAGGGGGCCCACATGGCCGAAATCTGGAGATCCGGGCCCACTTTGGGATGGATTCGACCCTTGGTTCGAATCGATCAAGAAATCATCCAATCGAGCTGAAATTTGGTGTGAACATTCTTCATCATGTGCTTAAGCTTTTGTGAAAATTTCTTGGCATTTGGACTTGTAGAACTGGAGTTATGATCGATTCAAGATCGCATTTCTGGTTGACCAGCCTGGTTCGAATCGACCTTAGTTCGAATCGATTCGTTCGAATCGATCTCCCTGCGCGCGAAGACAATGGTGTGGCACGCATGCTTCGGATCATCCCTCTTTTATCTCCGAGTTCTACCAAGTCGTACCCGGGTTTTTAGCTTCGTAGACCAGGTGGATTCGAGACTATCGATTCGAAGACGTACTTTCCTCGAATCGATTAAATTCGCGCTCCTTCGTATCGATCGTGGATGGTCATGACTGATCGATACGAAGCGTCTTCTGTCTTTGGGATTCGAAGACAATAGTGGCATGGAGTCGAAGCTGAGCTACATCTCCTGGATTCAAAGCTCCTTCTCTTTATGGATTCGAGGTGTAGGAAGCTCCAATGGATTCGAACTTGGGGTACGTTCGAATCGACTCGAAGCACAGCCAACTACGATCGATTCGAACCAATACTATTTCGATGGTTTCGAACCAATGCTTGGTCCTGATGGATTCGAACTAGGGCCTCTGTGCTGATGGAGTCGAAGCAAGGCAATGACTCTGTGGATTCGAAGCAATGCTAAGGGGGATGGATCCGACCCTAGGTCCTTCCTCTTTCTAACTGCGATAACTTGGGCATACGAACTCGGATTGCTCTGAAACTTGGAACGTTGGCTTACACGGCTTTTCTAGTCATGTCTTATCAATTATGGCTCAATCCGGTCTTGGGTAAAATTCATCGATATCTAGGGATATCCAGCGGTTACTCGATCTCGAGGATGCATAATCCATATTCTCTTCAGTTAATTCCTTGGTATCTCGGCCTTGCCAAAAGGCGGGATAACAGTATGCTCTGCTATGTTTGCTTCTACTTAGTTTGTGTCTGGGGGCTACCACTGTAGAAAGAGGTTGGAGTGGGAGGGTTGTATTCCTATTCCTTTTCCTTTATGCTCTTTTGGTATGTTGTTAGTTAATTTACCGCTCACTAAGACTGTTGTCTGACTCAAGGCTTTATGTTTTAATTCTTATTGCCTTGGGCTGTTCGTCCATTTTGGGACGGGCAGACTAGGTAGCAGGTGACAGGTGCTGTTCTCTTCTCATGATGCTGATATCGAAGACGAGCTGGAGGGTTGCATATTATCTTCATATTATATGTACTGGATGTTCCGCTGTTTGTATAATCTCTGAGTGTTATGTAGTGAGGCTTGATGTATTGACTATTTGGATGCTTGTATTCAACTATTATGGAGTTTTATATGATGGCATTTTATTCTGTAAAGCTTCACTATACATATGTTCTATTGTATTTTGTCCATGCGCTGTGAGTAATACGATAGATTCTGTTGTTTTTATCTACCTTGACAATCGTCCATGGTCGCCTGGCACACTTTACAGCGCACTTCCTCTAGATTCGGTGCAGGGGTCATGGGCGGTCGTCACATCCGGGCTATCTAGTAAGGGGTAGTCCGGTCTTGTGTTGTATGGGATTGGGAGTGGTCCTCGGTACTCTGATCTAGGCTGGGTACTGTGACGAACGGTACCCCAGTAGCCCTGCCATTGTATGGAATCCAATCTCAAATAAGTGCCCGTACGGTTTTGATTGTGCCTAACTATTGCTGGAACGCGAGATGCAAGCATTTCTACTAGATTCTATTTTACTTTCTATAGACACTATTATAATATTAGACGGATTTGATAAAAATATTTTGGTTATCGTTAGGTAAAAACCCAACATATTTATTTGTGGCGTGGTCTTACGAGATACCTTTGTTTTCAAAGGGTTTCGAAAATATAATAATCCAATTGAGTGTGGTTTTTTCACGCTGGTTTTCCAGACTGACTCGGGTATTGTTTTAATATGATGCTCGGGTCAGACCGAGTTGAACAGATTCAGGATAGGATGCTATGGAGCTCAGGAGACGAGTTGGATGACAGAGACGTATCTCCGTACTTGAATTTTTTATTTTCGCTGTGTAAGGACAGTTAATAGGCTGTCCAAAGTGATGGATGATTGTTGTATTCTGAAATGGTATGTATGTATAACAGTACAGATTTTCTTTGTATTTAAAAAGATGTTATTATATATATTTTGTTCTGCTGCGATTGTGAGACTCTGATGTTGTTTTTATCTTCTTCTTCTTCTACCTCTTTCTTCTTCTTTTTCCCTGGTTATTCGCTCTTTCGTACACTTTGGGTTGAACGAAGAAGAATTATTATCTACTCAAGGGGTACGGAACTGCGGGTCGCTACACTTGGTATCAGAGCAGAAGGTTAAGCGAGAACCTTGGCTCTGGTGGGGATTACTCATTAGAAATAGAGTCAGTAGTACTCTAGAACGAGTTTGAGTGTATTAATAGATATGAGCGCGTATTTGTTAGTGAATATAAATTATTTTAAATATTGTGTTAACTTATTGGTTAGGTGGTATATGAATTCTGTTCGAGTAGCGGCACCGCTAATTCGATAAGAGTTTATAAACACTTGAACACGATAAACCGACACATTATTGTTTTAAAGTGGGTGAATGAAATAATTTTACCCAAAAATATTTTTTTTATAAAAGGAATAATTTTTGAAATTATTATATATAGGAGTGTTTGGTTGATGATATTATAGTCAAATAAGATTATAAAAATTGTAATAATTTATATAACCAAATGGAAATTTATACAAGCGTAAAATTTTACAAATGGATCATAATTAAGTTGAATTCAACCCAGAATTTGGAAGTTTAAATCCCGGGATGTAACGATCCGTATTTTTACGGATCGAAACATCGTAAAAGAGTTATCATTAGGTCGCATTGTTGATAAGTCATCCATAGTCTAAGTCCTAGGTCGTATAGTGGTTAGGTCGGAGTAGACGACCTAAGAAAGTGGAGCGACCTAAGGAAGTTGGCGACCTAAGGATTTTGGGGATAGGTCGTATAGGAGAGGGGTCGTGTGGTGGCTTAGGTCGTGGGGTAGGATAGGTCGGAGGAGCGACTTAAGAGGTTGGAGCGACCTAAGAGAGTGAGCGACCTATAGGAGTTAGCGACCTATAGGAAGTTGGCGACCTAAGAATTGGAGCGACCTAAGGAAGTAGCGAGTTAGTAGTTAGCGACCTAAGAAGTTAGTGGCAACGACCTAGTGGTTAGCGACCTAAGGGTTAGCGAGTTAAGGAGATAGGTGGGTTCAGTCGTTAGGTCGCGTGGATGTTAAGTCGTGAGCTTCTGTGTTCAGTTAGGTCGTAAGCGACCTAAGTTAGTTAGGTCGTGAGCTTCTGTGTGTGTTAGGTCGCGTGTGTGTTAGGTCGTGTGTTTCCTGGGGATTTGACCAGGCAACTAGTACTCGGCAATAAGTGCTCGGCACCAGAGAGCGACTGGCATCAAGGAGTGTTCGGTGAAGCACTGGCCATCCAGGAGTGTTCGGCGAAGCAACTGACATCCATGAGTGCTCGGCGACAAGTGTGCTCGGCATAGTACTCGGCATCCATTAGTGTCCGGCATCGAGACTGTTCGGCGTACCAGAGTACTCGGCGTCAAGGCTGCTCGGCATACAGGAGTACTCTGCATCCCATGGTGTTCGGCGAGGCACTTGACAGCCAGGAGTGTTCGGCGAGGCACCCAACATCCAACGAGTGCTCGGCGACAAGTGTGCTCGGCGTCAAGACTGCTCGGCATACGAGACCGTTCGGCGTACAGGAGTACTCGGCGTAAGGGCACTCGGCGTCAAGAAGAGCGTTCGGCTTCAACTGACTAACATCCTACACTTCCCAAACATCAACCACCTCGTTCGGCATAGAAGGGATGGTTCGGCGCAGAGCGTTCGGCCTCAACAGACAACCATCCTACACTTCCCACGACACCAACATACCATTCGGCATAGAAGGGATGGTTCGGCGCAGAGCGTTCGGCGAACCTTGCTCGGCATACGACGACCACTGTACTCGGGCTGGAGCGTTCGGCAATCAGCCCACTTGGGAAGTCCAGCCCATCTTTGCCTATAAATAGAGGGGCAGGGTCACAGTGAAATGGATCCTTTTTTGGAGAGAAAACACCGGGGAGACTCTGCCATTTTCAAGACTCATCTTTTCTACATAACAACTTCATTCAAGCATTTGATTCTCGAATTGTATTTGTAATCAACTATAGAGAAGATCAATAAAGTTTAACCTCAAAGTGGACGTAGGCAATTACGCTGAACCACTATAAATTTGGTATTCTTACTTTCTGTATTTAGATTAGCACTGTCTTCTCTGTTTAATTTGATTTCATCACTTATATCTCTTCACTTATATTAAATTAAACACTTTGGTGCTTTCACTGAGAATCGAATTCTCAGACCTCAAGGATCTGCTTTGAAGCTACTGGATTGAACAAATCCCCCAAAGAAGATCCGACTTACTGATAGGACATCCGTTGATTCTACTCAGAGTTCATACCAATAACTCTACAATGGCGAGACCACGTACCAGGTCAGCTTCTCTTAATGCGGATGCCCGAGAGACTGCTAGCGTGCAACAAGCAGGACCTAGCAATCAACCTGCGATCCCGAGTGCAGGGATTACCGCTCAAGAACAGACTCCAGTTGTCACTAGAGTAGAGTTCAATGACTTGATGAGAGAACTTAGGGAAAGCAGGAGACAACTGGGAGAACAGATGCAAGCTAATGCCAACCTGATGGCACAACTCACTCAACAGCAGCAACAGAATGCTGGGGGCAATCCAGCTGCTTATTCCTCATCTGACAGCTCTACTTCTTCTGATGAACCACCCAGGCGTAGACGCCGTAAGACTGAAGCTGCAAGGGCGGATGCTGCTGTTCGAACAGCTGGAGACCGCGACCAAGCCAGAACTGGAAGCTTCCGAACCGGAATACAGATGGAGGATGGAGCTCCAGATCATCAAAATGCTAACAATGTTGAACCTCACGACGCACGATTGGCAGATCGCCAGGAAAGGAGGCATCAGCATGGACAGGCGCGTAGAACTGACTCCAACCTCCCAACTTCCATACAGACACCCGATCTGACAGCCATGATCAGGCAACTGATGAAAGAAAATCAGGGCTTATCAAATGACGACTGGGGAGTGTCAAGAAGTCATACTCCGTTCACGGATGTTGTGCTGCAAGCGGCGTACCCCAAGAAGTTTAGCATGCCAACCATTCCTGCATACGAAGGAAAGACTGACCCCAGACAACATGTAATGAGGTATGAATGGATGATGGATTCAGCCAGAGCAAATGATCCCACCAAGTGTAGGTGCTTTCCGATTACTCTATCTGGGATCGCTACTATGTGGTTCACCCGGCTTCCTCCGCGATCCGTATCAAATTTTGAGGAGTTGGCAAAGAAGTTTATTGAGCAATTCAGGATACACACTACACGCCCGAAGGACGTGATGTCTCTGTCGAGTGTAATCCAGAATCCCGGAGAGTCGCTGAAGGAGTACTTACAAAGATTCCACGTTGCGGCAACTGAAGTCAGTAATCCCAACGACCATGCAATCCTAATGGCTGTAATGAGAGGTGTAGATCCGGATTCTGAATTCGGAGACTGGCTGGCAGGAAAACCTCCGGCTACGCTAGAGCGTTTCTACTCCAAGGCACACCAGTTCATAAGAAGAGAGGAAGCTAGGTGGGTACGACGAGATAAGGCACCGGGACCTGCCCAAGAGTCAATCAAGAGCAACATTGCTGTGAAGCAATCTGGAGACAATTCGGGAAAGGTCCAAGTCAATGTCCAGAGTAAGCCTGTGCAGCCCAAAGAGTCCGGAGGAAGAAGTCAAGGAAAGAGGAAAGAAGCGGGAAAGTGGAAGTCGAGAATTCCAAGCTACAGCGAGTACACTCCGCTAAACGCCCCACTTGAGAACATTTACCTATCCACCTGCAATACTTTTCAGTACAGAAAACCACGTCCAAAAGAATCAACTGAAGAACAGAAGCGGACTTGGAAATATTGCCGCTTCCATGAAACTTATGGACACAACGCGGAAGAATGCAGACACCTGCATGATGCTATCGAGAAATTGATCAGACAAAAGAAGTTGCAAGAATTCGTAAAGGATCCACAGGAAGGAGGACAGGCAACGTCCAACCCAGGTCGTGCACCAGCTCCACGTCATCCTGAGGAGCCTGCTCGGACTGTTGGAAGACTGGTCATAAATACAATTATCGGCGGACCTCATCCCGTAGATAAGAACTGGCAAGAAATGGAACGATATGCAAGCTCCTTGAAGCATGCAGATTTTGAGTGCTGTTCGAACGTAGAGGACGGGGCCCCTGCTAAGCAGCAGCGCGTGATGACAGACGATATTGTGTTCAGGAACAGAGACGCTGATCAGGTAGAGGCTCCGACCGTCGATCCCATGGTCATATCTGCAACGATCGGACCAGCATATGTAAAAAGAATTTTGATTGATTGTGGAAGTTCAGTCAACATCATCTTCAAGAAGGCCTATGATCAGATGAAGCTAGAGATAAAAGACTTGAAACCATCCAAAGCTCGTATCCACGGCTTTAACGGCGCTGCGACTGATGCGGTAGGATATGTCGAGTTACCAGTTGAACTGGGACAAGGCGAGCGTCGGAGGGTACGAATTCTACCCTTTGTAGTTTTGGATGTGGACTCTCCGTATAATGTTTTCTTGGGTCGGCCGGCCCTGGCTGAATTTAGGGCGGCACTAGCCCCGTGGTGTTTGACTTTGAAGTTTCCGACTGACAAAGGAGTAGGCATTGTTCACGGTGACCAAGCAGCTGGTCGTTCTTGTTATGTGGCCGAGCTCCGAGAGGCCCACCGGAGGGAGAAAGGAAAGGTTGCGGACAATCCCGTCCGCATCCTCAATACGAATAATTGACAAGTAGTGCCCGAGCCCTGGCTCGGGCATAGTTCTCGGATCTACGGAGATATAGATCCGAGAGACGACGATGAGAAACCCAGGGAAGAGAAGGCGGCACCGGCTGAATTAACAATTGACATCTCAGTTAGCCGTGATGACCCTTCGCGAATACTGAAGATCGGATCACAGTTGGGCCCCGCAATGACTGAAGACCTTAGCGACTTCCTCCGGGCAAACCTTGATGTTTTTGCCTGGACGCATTCTGATATGTGTGGGATTTCTCCCGCCATCACGAGTCATATGTTGAACATAGACCCGAAATACGTCCCAGTCAAGCAAAAAAGGAGAGGAATGGATCCGGAGAGATCCGCCGCTCTTGGAGAGGAGGTGGACAAACTCAAAGCAAATGGGTTCGTCCGCGACGCCCTCTACCCGGAGTGGGTCTCCAACCCCGTGCTAGTAAAGAAGGCGAATGAGAAATGGAGGACTTGCGTAGATTATTCCGACTTGAACAAAGCATGCCCTAAGGACAGTTTCCCGTTGCCTAGGATCGATCAGTTGGTCGATTCCACAGCAGGACACGAATTATTGTCATTCATGGATGCGTACTCAGGATACAACCAAATCCCAATGCATATTCCGGACCAAGAACACACCAGCTTCGTTACAAATGTCGGGCTGTATTGCTATGTAGTGATGCCCTTTGGATTGAAGAATGCTGGAGCAACTTACCAACGTCTGGTGAATCGAATGTTCAAGGACCAGTTGGGCAAAACCATGGAAGTCTATGTGGATGACATGCTCGTGAAGTCACGACGGTCGAACGACCACATTCAAGACTTAGCTGAAATGTTTGACATACTCAGGTTCTATGGAATGAAGATCAACCCGCTGAAGTGTTCTTTCGGCGTTGCATCAGGGAAGTTTTTAGGATTCATCGTCAACGCTAGGGGAATCGAAGCCAACCCAGAAAAGATACAAGCCATTCGAGATGTACAAGCGCCCAGGACTATAAAGCAGGTACAGAGCTTGAACGGAAAAGTAGCTGCGCTGAGTCGATTTATATCCAAGGCAACTGACAAGTGCATCCCGTTCTTTGACATAATAAAGAAAGGAAAGAGGAATTTTGAATGGACGTCTAGCTACGAGGAAGCATTCCAGAACCTGGTAAGGCATCTGGAGAGCCCACCAATGCTATCTAAACCAGTTGACCATGAGATGCTGTACGTTTACTTGGCTATATCCCCTCATGCGATAAGCGCAGCTTTGGTTCGTGAGGAGGATCGAGTCCAGAAGCTGGTATATTATGTTAGCAAGCGTTTAACAGGGGCAGAGAAGAATTACCCTAAAATCGAGAAATTGGCTTATTGCTTGGTGATTGCATCACGCAAGCTGCGCCCATACTTTCAAGCGCATTCAATCGGCGTTTATACCGATCAACCCCTGAGGCAGGTACTTCAACGACCGGAAACTTCTGAAAGATTGCTAAAATGGAACATCGAGTTGAGCCAATTCGATATCGCGTACTTACCACGGAGAGCCATCCGAGGGCAAGCGTTAGCAGACTTCATCGCTGAATTTACCATACCCATCAAACCGGACGATCACGACATCATTCCCCCCATTCGATGGAAATTATACACTGACGGTGCATCAAACGACCGTTGCTCCGGCGCGGGCGTAGTTCTTATAACTTCGGAAAACCAATCAATCTGTTATGCCCTGAAGCTCGATTTACCGGCTACGAACAACGAAGCTGAATATGAAGCACTGATCGCTGGCTTGAAGCTCATCAAAGAACTCGGGATCGAATCAGTCGAAATCTTTTGTGACTCGCAGTTAGTGGTTTACCAAGTACGAGGAGACTACCAAGCAAAAGGACGAAAGCTTGCTCCGTACCTCGTTCAGGTCCAAGAACTACTATCAAATCTTGAGCGTTATGACATTTCACATATCCCACGAGAACAGAACAAAGAAGCCGACTTGTTGGCTAAGTTCGCAAGTACCGACGATGCTCAACAAATGGGATTGTATCCCGTTGAAGTCTTGCATGCCCCGAGCGTAGACGAGATGAAAATCGATCGCGTGTTGGAAACAGAGGTCGAGAAGGACTCGTGGATAACCCCATTCAAACTGTACCTGACAACCGGGGCTTTACCAGAAAAAAGAAGCGAAAGACGACAGGTCCTTCGAAAGGCTGCGCGGTACGTAATGCAGGGTGGATCCATGTACCGGAAAGGATTCTCAGTCCCATTGTTACGGTGCATCGCTCATGATGAAACAAAGCGAGTCTTGAGGGAAGTTCACGAAGGGGAATGTGGCGACCATACTGGGGGGCAAACGCTAGCAAAGAAGATCCTCCGCTATGGATATTACTGGCCCACCGTAAACCGGGATGCCGTGGACTACGCAAGAAAATGCGACAAGTGTCAAAGATATGCAAAAATCCCGAGGGCTCCGTCAACGGAACTCACACAAATGATCAGTCCTTGGCCATTTGCGATCTGGGGAATCGACATAATCGGCTCCTTGCCTCTATCCAAAGGTGGTGCGAAATACGCAATAGTTGCAGTCGACTATTTCACGAAATGGGCTGAGGCAGAACCTTTGGCCACTATCACCTCTAAGAAGGTCATTAACTTCGTTGTACGAAACATTATATGCCGCTTTGGCCTTCCACGCACCATCATTACAGACAACGGAACGCAATTCGAAAGTAGAGAGTTCAAAGAGTTCTGTTTAAAGTACGGCATCGAGAAAAAGTTCGCCACCGTTGCACACCCAAAAGCTAACGGACAAGTCGAGGCCGTTAACAAAATAATCAAGTCCATACTAAAGAAGCGTCTGGAGAAGGTTGGAGGCAAATGGGTAGATGAACTCCCGACAGCATTATGGGCGTATAGAACTACCCACAAGTCCGCGACCGGCCACACTCCGTTCGCCTTGGCATACGGCTCTGAAGCCGTTATACCCGTGGAACTTGAAGTTCCATCGCACCGAGTGACATACTACGATCCTAAGACGAACCAAAACCTCTTGCTGGAATCACTGGACTGCATCGATGAAAAACGGGAAGAAGCTAAATTAAGGGCGGCGGCGCACAGACATCGAGTCAAGCGTTACTATGACGGCAGAGTCCGCCCAACAATCTTTGATGTGGGAGATCTCGTTCTGAAATGAGTCTTCCCGGTACCATCACGCATGAATCCCAGCTGGGAAGGTCCATACGCCATTGAACGGAAGCTTGGAGAAGGAACATTCAAGCTAGCGACCGTTGATGGCGCGACACTCCCCCGAGCATGGAACAGTGAACATTTGCGGCACTATTACATTTAGCATGTTTCCCTTTCTTGTTATAGGCACTATTGTTTCCTGCATGTTTCCATTCAATATTGACTTAGTTTCCTTTTAAAGTTGTAATCGAGCAATTTAGTTGATTTTCATTAATAAAGGCTTGAAGCCACATTTTCTATGAAGTTTCTATATCTCTTAATTGGATGATAAATTACATTATTCTGCGCGACATACAGGCTCGTATGAACGATTCCAATCTCCGAATCCCCAGAGCGCGGATCGGAGTACTCTAAGTCCCCCGAGTGCGGACTAGAGTATAAACGATTCCAATCTCCGAATCCCCAGAGCGTGGATCGGAGTACTCTAAGTCCCCGGAGCGCGGACTAGAGTATAAACGATTCCAATCTCCGAATCCCCAGAGCGCGGATCGGAGTACTCTAGGTCCCCAGAGCGCGGACTAGAGTATAAACGATTTCCAATCTCCGAATCCCCAGAGTGCGGAGCGGAGTACTCTAAGTCCCCAGAGCGCGGACTAGAGTATAAACGATTTCCAATCTCCGAATCCCCAGAGTGCGGAGCGGAGTACTCTAAGTCCCCAGAGCGTGGACTAGAGCATAAACGATTTCCAATCTCTGAATCCCCAGAGTGCGGAGCGGAGTACTCTAAGTCCCCAGAGCATGGACTAGAGTATAAACGATTCCAATCTCCGAATCCCCAGAGCGCGGATCGGAGTACTCTAAGTCCCCGGAGCGCGGACTAGAGTATAAACGATTCCAATCTCCGAATCCCCAGAGCGCGGATCGGAGTACTCTAAGTCCCCAGAGCGCGGACTAGAGCATAAACGATTTCCAATCTCTGAATCCCCAGAGTGCGGAGCGGAGTACTCTAAGTCCCCAGAGCGCGGACTAGAGTATAAACGATTCCAAATCTCCGAATCCCCAGAGTGCGGAGCGGAGTACTCTAAGTCCCCCGAGCGCGGACTAGAGTATAAAAGATTCCAATCTCCGAATCCCCAGAGCGCGGATCGGAGTACTCTAAGTCCCCAGAGCACGGACTAGAGTATAAACGATTTCCAATCTCCGAATCCCCAGAGTGCGGAGCGGAGTACTCTAAGTCCCCAGAGCGCCGACTAGAGTATAAACGATTCCAAATCTCCGAATCCCCGGAGCGCGGATCGGAGTACTCTAAGTCCCCCGAGCGCGGACTAGAGTATAAACGATCCCAAATCTCCGAATCCCCAGAGCGCGGACTAGAGCATAAACTATTTCAAGCCTCCAAGTCCCCGGGACACAGAGTCTGCAAGAAGTCCAAGTACTCGAAAGATGTGGGACGAGAGGTGCGCCACGTCCAAAAAATGTTTGAACAGCGCAAGAATGGACTGGGAGATAATGCAACTCATAAGAACTTGAGTTATGGCTACAATTAGTCAGCAATCCAAATAAAGACAAGAGAAGCATTCAAACACAAAAGAAACTAAAACTTTATTCAATAAGTCCAAAATGGGGATACATGACCACTCCTACAAAATTCAGACCTCTCTATACAAACTACAAATCATGGGAGATAAAAACAATTACAAAGCTTAGTCAGGAAACTTGTTGAACAAGTGCATCGATTATTTCTTCGACTTCTTCTTCTTGTCTGCCTTTGGTGTTTCCGATGACTCCTCTCCCTCACGTTTTTTCTTGGACTTTTTGCTTGCTAGAGAGACGGAGTCAGGAGTAGGATACGGAACATCTAGTGGTTTGGACCTGCCCGGGAGAATGATTTTCAAAGGTCTGTTCCGCGGGTCAGTGAGTTCCAGGACTTCAGATTCAACTTTGACTTTGACCTTTCTCTTCTCCTCGTCGGCGAGACGGTCCTTCATGCTCATCTCTGAAGTATGTTCAGAGGCACCAGTGATTTTAACTTCGTCGCTTCCTTCGGCAGGAGACGAAGTATCAAGTTTGTCATCATCAAGCGCCCCGATCACTTGAGCATCTGGGCCGGGAGTTACCCCTGCATGAGCAACGTCGCTTGTTTTCCCCGCTTCCTCCTTGGCGTCATCGCTCCTCGGAGTTAGCTCGGCGTCAGAACGACCTGCACGAAAATATAAGAAGTGGGCATTAGAACGAATAACCACTGCTGAAAAATGACGGGATCTCTTCGACTTCTAGAGAAAGAAGAATTTCCTACCAGGATCCGGTTGGCTATCGGTGGCGCGCGGGGTTTCACCCTCCAGGATAGGTGACAGCACATGAACGCCGAGCCCGGGATCTTCGGGATCATAACTGGCATGCTACTCGAATGGATCAAGCGTCGACCGACCGGCCGATTGAGCAGCATAAGGAGCGGCGATGTGAGGAGTAGTAGCGTCAGCCTCTGACGGGCCAGCCTCGTCATTCTTCTTTTTCGAAGGGGAAGAGCCTTTGCCATAAAGAGCCAATGCTGCGGATAAATCCGATGGCTCATTCCCCCTCAGGAACTCCTTCACCAATGCATCCTCGTCGATTTCTTCGGAGCCTGACTCGACTTTCTTGATCTTTATCAGAGTTTCCCATGCCTCAGCCAGGGATTCGTGGTAGCCGTCGCCCAAGAATGTTAGGTCGCGGTGCATAAGGACGCGGGCTCCGTACTCGGCGATCAACGGGTCAAACATACTTTTGACCTCTTCCCTGCCGGCCTCTGCGGCCGCCTCAAGGCGAGAATCAAGCTCCTCCACAGCCATTCTTTTGCCCTCCTCACGGGCCTCATCCTTCATTTTCTCGACCCCGGCAAGTTCACCGTCGAGCTTTGCCTTCAGGAGTCGGGTAGCAACAATCTCATCACAATACCGCTGTGATTCTTCCTGAGCGGCTATTTTTTCTTCTTTCTCCTTGGAGAGTTGTTCTTTCAGCTCTTTGACTTGAGTAGCGAGCGCGTCCCTTTCTTTTTGGACAGAGTCTTTTTCTAGGGCAAGGGCGCCGCTGCGCTGAACTGCTTCGTCAAGCTCCTTTTTGTGAGCCACCTCTAAGCGAGTAACTGCCTCAGCAGTATCTTTTGCACCTTGTTCAGCGGCTTCTAGCTTTGACTTATAAGAGGCGAGTTCTTCGTCTTGGAGTTTGATGATTTTCTTATCGCTGTCAGCCTCCAGATTCAGACGGTCAATCTCGTGTTGACGCTCGACAGATACTTCTGAGATCTTCTCCACCAAGTGCACGAATGCGTCATGTTGAACATAGACGTCATTGTTGCAGGCAATGGCACTTTGCTTTACATGCCCAGGAATGTGATGGATGGCCGGGAGGAATTTCAAACCGTCAAAACAGATTTTCGAAAACTTGGCCTTAAGGTCGACCATCTTTTCCGCAACAGTTGGGTCCACGGCAGGAGTAGAAGGAGGAGTCTTAGAGAATTCCGTTCTTTTACGCGGCTCTCGAACTTGCCTCGTACTCGATGAACTGGAATGTTGTTCTCGAGCAGCATCAGACTGATAACCCTTCTGCAAAGACTTCTCTTTATCCGGCTCAGTTGTAGGAGGAAGATCGCGGGACTGGGAAGATTGATAGTGTGCTTTCTTGCGGTGAGACGACTCGCGCGGACGATTGTCCCTATCTTCATAATCACCTCGGTCCCGGCGTCTGCCTGAACCGGAATCCCGTCCGGAGTGATGGAATATAGAAGACCCCTGAAGGCGATCAAGTCCGTGTGAGCGGCCCATATCACCTGCAAAGAAGGGAGATAACAACGAGTTAAGGAGAATTCACGAATTAAAAAGACTTGAAGTATATTATGGAATGCGCATGTGCGTGTGTGTCCTAAGTGTTCCCCCCGACGGACCCGTTCGTTTATCTTTGCTAATCGGAGTATTGTCTCTTTGAGCCGGGAGTTGAACTCCTACATTGCCTCTAGCGGGCGAAGAGAATTTGAGAGCTTCAGGATCATCGAACCCGTAATTAAGTATGTCTTCGGGAATAGAAAGGTTCGATAGACCTCTCAAGGAACTTTCCAGATGCTGCGAAGAAGCCTCTTTCTCAGGAGGGGTAGGCGTAACTTTTGAGGTGCCACCAACTTTCTCCTTTTGAACCGTGTATTTCAACTTCTTCTTTCCCTTCGAAGGGGAGGATGATGTCTCAATATCCTGAACTTCGATTGCCGGATTCCAAGCGGGACCCACGTTCTCGCCCTGAGTTTCGGGGGCATCATCCTCTTTGCGCTCGCCTTCTTCATGCGCGTCGGGAGCGCGACGCGACGACGGTCCGGCAAGTTTTTTCCCTTTACCAGATGAAGGTTTGGGAATTGTAACACCTTCTGGAAGGCTGATCCGACGACCAGGAGCTAGCAAGCCAAACCCCGACAGCGATTCATTTGAAATGATAGCTCGGATATCTCGATCCTCGGCCGGAAGAGCTCTAATCGCATCGACAGCATCAGAATATCCTCGGCCTTCCGGGCGTGGGCTGATACCTGAAAAGATGAAACGGAAAGTTAGGAAAGACATGCTCGGGTTAAATACGAATAGTAACTCGGCAGAGAGACTTACTGCCTTCAACCCATCTCCTAGCGAAACCGGAAGGGCAGCGCACATAGAACCATTCCTGTTTATACAGGGCGAATTTGCTACAGGCCCCTGTCAAGATCTGGCACTTGTGGTATGGCTCGAGGAACATGAAGGAAGGGCTGTCTTTCCGTCTCTTGAACATATAAATGTATCGGATATCGCCGGGGGTTGGAGGTCTGGAGAAGACGACCATGAAAAGTAAATAAGTCCCATATAGAAACGCATGGCCGTTCGGGTGCAGCTGCGACGGAGCTATGTCTATATACTGCAGCACATCCCGTAGAAATAAATTGAACGGAGGCACGCTGCCCATCCAACACATGAACTTGTTGCAGGCTGTGTACCCGACTGGGGGCAGATGAGGGCGGTCGTGTCTCGAAGGAACTAACACGTCAGTAAAGGGAATCCCGTGAATGGAACATATCCGTCGTAGAGCGGCCTCGTTGATCTTCGAGGCTTGAGAATCGATCGGATTGTCCAGTAAGATGGTTGACTCCAGAGCATCGGGCGCCAAGTTATGAGTGGGAGAGATTGACGGGTTGGAAGCATCTGCGGCTCCTTGCCTTGCTGACGGCCCAGGCCTGTCAGATATGGTGGCAGAACTAGATTTTCTCGACATCCCGAATAAATAATGAACCTGGCTAAATGCTTGAGAGAGCTATACTTAAAAAACGTTGAACGTTAGAATTAGCAACACGATTGTTCCCCCCATGTGGTGTGTGAACTAGTGCAAGCAATTGTGTGCAGGCAATAAGAATCTAAAGGTTCTAAAGATGTAATATTTAGCTTCGAATCATCGCCTTCGAAGACCGTCATCGCTGACCGTCTCAGAAAGCTCGCCTTGAGGAGATTACAGTCCCAGATTCAGAAGACATATGATTTCTAAAGTGACCGGCTTAAAGTGTAGTTAGACACCTATCCTGTTCGGCATTTTTAATGTTGTTCGGCATTTGTATTGACCGGCTAAAGACATTATCCGGTCCAAGAATTGTCCGGCAATTGCTTTGTTTGACTAAGGTAATGGTTTGACCTAAGGGTTGTTCGGCTGAAGTCAGTGTTCGGCATGTCAGTTATACTGTTCGGCTAAAGTCATCGTTCGGCATGTCAGTTATACTGTTCGGCTAAAGTCATCGTTCGGCATGTCAGTTATACTGTTCGGCTAAAGTCATCGTTCGGCATGTTAGTTATGTTGTTCGGCTAAAGTCATTGTTCGGCATGACAATTATATTGTTCGGCTAAAGTCAGTGTTCGGCGTATCAATCATATTGGTCGGCTAATGTCATCGTTCGGCTAAAAGTGGTGCTCCGCCACGATTTCAACTCTACCCTACACCTTCTCCATCCACGCCGAACGACAGAGACGGATCACCCGGCAAAGACTACGCCGTTCAACACCCCATCTACCCTTCTATCGTTCGGCACGGAGGAGCTATCCCCAATTAGACAACTCAAAACGAGCAAACCACGATGAACCTAAAATGGAAGTAGTGCAATTGTTAGAGGAAGGATACCTAATTCGACGATCGAAGTTGAGAATGGATTATAAAGGCTTTATATCTAGTAGGATGGGAAGAGTTGAAAGTCTCTAAGGAATGGCTGAAGAGAAGGCGTAAAGGGAAGAGAGACGGTGAGGACCTGGTTATATAGAGGGAGGTAGAAGTTGAAGAGGCTATACCCGGTAGAACCGGTCAACACCGAAGGGTTTGGCATCGTAGCAGTGTGACGTTCGACACACGAGGTACGTTCGGCTTCGAGCGTATCGTTCGGCATCTAAATCTCGTTCGTCTTGCACCTCCTTCGCTAGCATTCTCGAGAAGGTACCTCCGAGGTAGATTGTATCAGATTCAAAGCGCATCACTTTCTGTATTTAGATTAGCACTGTCTTCTCTGTTTAATTTGATTTCATCACTTATATCTCTTCACAATCTTCTTCTACGAGGTTAGCGACCAATTTTGGTGCTAACATCGTGTAAGAGCTAAGCTGCTTCTGGGTTAGGTCGTAGGTCGCGTGGAAGCGCATGTGCTGTTAGGTCGTAGGTTGGGGTTTCGTTAGGTCGCGTAGAGGCTTGATTTGTTAGGTCGTAGGTCGTAGAAGCGCATCTGTTAGGTCGTAGAAGCCCATGTGTTTGGTCGTAGAGGCGCATCTGTTAGGTCATGGGTTTTTAGGTCGTGGGGTTTTTAGGTCGTGGACGACTTAAGAGCGAACGACCTAAGGTGAAATCAGCCTATAAATAGGAGGGTTCTTCTTCATTTTTGAGATCCGGATTTTGGAAGCGACGAAGTGCTACCATTTTGAAAGCTCGAGTTCTACACTTCTTCACTTCTTTTCTCCACTCTAATCTTGTGCTTCCTTCCATCCAAATCGAAGATCGAATCGAAGATCCAAGAGCTTAAATTGAAGATCTACATCCATCGAAGAGAGATTTCATCGTTTGAAGCGAATTTGTGATAGATCGAGTTAGATCCTTCGCTGTCCAGATCTGAAGTGTGTTGCTTTTGAGGTGTTTAGGTGATTTGGTGAGTGGTGATTATCTCTCACACGGATCCAAAGGAGTATATCGGATCGTTGGTTTGATTTGGTGTTAAAGTAGTGATTTCCATGCATTTCCGTAAACCTAAGTATAGATCCATTGTTCATGATGATTTTGACATCCATTTTACTACATGTTAACCTATATAAGTTCATTCATCAAGTTGTAGAGACATTGCTCATATTTTCATACTTGTTAGATTTGGACTCTTTATTTACAAGATTGCCATTATTGTTATAATTGTTTATTAGATCATGTTTGAATGTTTGATTACTTGGATTAATGATTGACTTGGTTGATTGTTGTAAATTAGTTGATTGATGATTTGATTTAGACAAGATGGTCGAAGATGATTCAAAAGCTAAGGGAAAGGCTCTTGAATTGGGAAAGCTGCTTGTGGCATATGTGGCGGATGATGAAGCTCATATGGATAGGTTTGATGATGATGATGTTGAGATAAGGCTTTGCTAGGATGTGATGAAGCGAGGCATGATATGAGATAGTCTTGGTCTAATCCAGACGAGATCATTCCAAGCATGTTGATAACTCGGTGAAATGGTTCGAGTTTGAGGATAATGGTTTGCTCGAGAGGCGCTTGAGCTAGTATGGAAATAGTCGTCGAGGAGGATGACTAGAAGGCTGAGACTTCATCGTTGTTGAAGGTTCTAGCATGCTCAAAGCAAGAGTACGCTGGGCAGATTCGATAGTCCCTAAAGACTACTGATTGGTAGTCAAGTACTCTGGGCAGATTCGATAGTCCTAGGCACGGGTTTCGACGACGTGCGGAGTTATGTCTAGAACCGGGGTTTCCATTAGCCCTTGACAGACGGCTGAAAGAATGTGCCGGTCATTCAATTAACGGTGGTATCGAAGCAATGATAACAATGATAGCCAGAGTCATGGATGATTGGTTGTATCATCATTCGGTCTCAAGAGCGGTATTTTCTGGGTGCTTATCTGATCTTGGTTTAGGCCTTGGGGGTTTGTACTTGGAAACCATCGCCCTTGACTCGAGTGATAATTACTTTACTTTAATTGTTTGCTTTGCTATGTTTGCTTCTGCTTAGTGTGTGTCTGGGAGCTATCACTGTAGAAAGATGTAACGACCCTGAATTTTTGACATTTAAAATGTGAATATTTAATTGAGTTTAAATATTCGAATGATAATTTAAATTTGAAGTTCAAGTATCAGAATGAATTTGGCGAGTAAATTATTAAATTTAATTATTGAAACTGGGTAAAAATTTGAATCTTCAGTTTTAAGCAGATTAAAAATAATCTGAAGGCTTGGAAAATTTATATACATAATTCTGGAGATAATAGAACTTTCACAATTGAAATTGAAACTGTTTTGTTCAGTTTTGAAATTTAATCGTTCGAATCGATATTTAAAAATAGCGTTCCGTGGCACAGTCTCGGAATTCGACGAAACCAGTTCCATTGGATCCGTAATATTTTATTATTATCGGATTTTTGTTTTCGTGGCTTTCAGAGTTATTGTGTGATCGTACGATAAGCAAACGCGTTGATATAATATAACAAGATATTTTTGAATATAAAATATAAAGGTTAAATCAGTAGCCACCCTAGCATTTGATTTCCATCGACCTAGTTGTCTCCTCTCGTACAAAACAACATTATCTCGTTCCCCTCCCCTCTTCCTTTATCTGTTCAAAACATTTCAAACGAAAGAGAAATAAAACGAACGAAATAAATATGGTAGACAAATCTCGTTCAAAGAAAAACAATGGTCGAGCAAATCAAAACCCTCTTTCACCTCCAGTTCAATTCAAACAAAAATAAAATAAAATAGTCAAGCCTTCTTTCTTCTATCCTTTAAACCATTTCAAAGTCAAATTCACAAAAATGGCAGACGAACGAAAGGAAAATGAAAATAAAATAGCGGAATCATTTTCTTCGAAATCAAGTTCGAGTCTGCATACCCTTTTCAAATTCGCAAGTTCAGAAAGGGGAGTTCGATTCAGAAATCGAACGCGAGAATGGGGATAGCGCGTTGGGAAGTCAGGTGTGGCGTCGCGAGCTATATAGGAGGCTGGGGATTTATGAGGCTACGGCGGCAGGCGAAGTCAAAGGTCGCGATTTATTATCAAAGTCGTTCGATGTTAGGGTCGCGATGTGCTGTGGATGTCGAACTTGAAGTTGGCGACAGTCACGATGAAAACGAGGCCAGGGTGGAGGCGTTCACGGCGGCGCATTGTTTGATGGTCGCGAGCTCGAGATTTGGGGTTTGAACAGTGCGACGTGGTAGTGGGCGAACTCGAGTTCGAGCCTGGGTTTCGTCCAGTAAGGTATATATATTTTTTTTATAAAAGAAAATTGTTGAATTAAAATGCAGTAAGTTTTTTTTATACAGAGACAGTGATATATATAGGTTTTGGTGAACGAAATTTGAAATATATTTTAACCAAGTATAAAACAGTTCTGTTTTAAATATATAAAAGGTTTTCATAACCTATTTTCAAGGGTTGAGATTGAAAGTTATCATTCAAACATTTTAATGTAGATTAAGTAAGTTAAAACTTTTAACTTTATCTGTTTATCAAAAATTTTAACAATAAAGTAAAGTTTATAAATTTAATTGCCTGGTAGTTTAAAATCCTGGAAAATGTTAAGAGATGGAAATTTATTTCTGATGAGTTCGAATATTAATCAATTGTATGAAAATTGTTTATACAAGGTCTGTAAATCAAGAAAAACAAATCGGAAAGGAAATGGGATCGCAAAAATAAAAGCTAAGGTGAGATCTTCTCACTCAAAATTGAAAAGTGGAATTTCTAGTTATTGTTTGTTTTGCTGTTTGGATGTGATATTAGATATAGTAGGATATATCTATATATATATAGCAATATATACATATTGGCATATGTATATATTGGATTGATTGATTTCCCGCCTCGTATAGTGGATGAGACCCTATTGCGCCGTTAGTAAGCGGATGATATTTTTATAAAACCCATATACCGCGATATTCCACCTCGAAGTGGAATTGGTATTGTGCTAACATTTGTGGATGCAGGGAAACAGGTTGGAGGGATCCAACAGGATTCCTCAAAACATTTGAATTGATTTCATATGTTGTTTGATTGATTATTTATAATCTGCGTATGATTATATCTGTGATTGAATGTATTGAGAGCTAAAATTTAGCCGAATGTATTTTTGGTATCGTTGGATACCAGAAATAAATGAAATTGGATTTCTGAAATTAAAAATTGAATTTTAGATGGTTTGGAAGAATAAAAGAATTTATTTAAATGGAGATAAATTTGTTTGAAATCAAATTGATAATTGATCGGGTATTTGAAATAAATAATTTGTGAAATCGATATAAAAATCTATTTGGTGTTTGGACAAAAATTGATTCTTGTGTTGAAAAATAAATTTGGAAATCGATTTGTGAAAACGATTTAGTCTTTGGGATTAAAGTTAGAATCAATTTGAAATGTGATTCAGTGTTGAAGTAAATTCAGAAATCAATTTGAAATTCGATTTGGGATTTGAAATAAAATTTAGAAATCAATTTGGAAGTTGATTCGGGGTTGAAAATAAATATTTGGAAAACGATTTGAAAATCGGGTAAAAGTGGATTTTTAGGAATGTAAATTCCGAATAGAAGTTGTAAAGGAAAGGGAAATTTGTTTTAAAAATAAATATTGATTTATTTTTAAAAGTGTGGAAAATATGGTTTGAAATCGGATTTTCAAAGTGATGAAGTGTGGAAATAAATTTACAAATTTGAAATGTAAATTTGAAATAAATCGATAAGGATTTATCTAATTGGTTTAAATGGACCGTTTTGAGATTTGAAATTGATTTTCAAATGTGAAGTGTGAAATATGATTTGAAATTGATTTTCAAATGTGAAGTGTGAAATATGATTTGAAATTGGTTTTCAAGTGTGAAGTGTGGAAAATGTATATATCTTTTGAAGATATTTTGAAATAAATAATTTGGGAAAATTATTTGAATTGATTGATAGTTGTGAATGTTGTTGATAGTTAAATAACAGACTATCAATATTTGCCTTTGAAATGACACTTGATTTGTTTTTTTAACAAACGCTCATTATTCGGTTAAGCCGGGAGAGGACCTTTGTGTCATATAACCCATTCCGAATAGTGATACGTCGCGAATGGATAGCATTTGAAGACCGGTGTGAAGACCGGATATTTGTGAAAATGAAAGGACAACCTATCGAATGTCTCTGCACCGAGTTGCTCCGGTATAGAGATTTATATCACTCTTTTTGTGATGGGAAGTCCGGACGTGATTAGTGAATATCCGGATTGCAAGGGCTTCTTTGGAAGTGCCTTCGGTTCCGTTCGATCCCGGAACGGACTTGTATGGATGTGTGTCTGACGTTACACTTTGAGATGTAAAGCTGGTTTCTATCAAATACATTTCTGTTGGTGGCGGAGAATTTATTCTCTTAGCTTAACACCCTTCTCTGAGACGTACGAGCTCAGAGGTTATGTAGTTGATGGTTACTAGTGATACATTCCCAATTTGGTAATGTGGCACACGAAGTGCTGATGATCATTTGTTGATCAAAGCGTGGCTTTGTGAAAAAGCGGGGCTTTGTGAAAAACCGTGGCTTTGTGGACGAGACTTCGTCGAGCCTCACAACCCGGTAATGGTCGAAACAGGAATGTTGCGACAAAGGTTTGTAGGGGTAGCGCCCTTAGGGAATGCCATTTCCTTCTGGATAAAAGGTGATATCATGGTATGGAGCCCAGATATTTTACCTGTGTTGATTATATTTTGTGGCTGTTGCGTTGTGATTGAGGATCCTCGGATAAAGGTCGGTAACGACCGGGGGATGGCATAGCTCGTGTGTTAGTTACCTAGTTACAGCTCGGTTAGAACGTGAGGTAGCGTCGGCCTTTTGTTTGCAGAGATCCGGTTAGGATCTGGGGCGTCTTTCCAGAGGCGTTTCTATTTCGGTATAAGGAAGTTCCTTTGCCTGACCATTTGTTGGAAATCCAAAGAAACAATATGAACCCTGTACGGTTTTTAGTTGTATTACCTGCTGTGGAATGTGGCGGTAACCTGCTACTGAACGTAGTAGCTATAGTAGGCATACAATAATTGTTGTATGTTGGCTAAGATTGATATTATACTTTCGAAATATTTTCCACACTAGACATTAATAATAATATCAACTGTTTTTGCGTAGTAAGCATTTTTGACTATCATAAGGAGAAATCTCCTCCAATTCTGCGTTTGCATTGTGTGTGTGGTGGGAGGCCTTATGGTAGTTTCATTTTCCTAAAGCATTGCGAATCTGTTTTATTTCCTTTGCGAAAATAACTGTTTTACGATCTCACACCAGTCACCATGACTGACCTAGAGTTTATTGTTCCCTTTCTAAACTCTGGGTGCCCATAATTTTCCACACGGGCAGCCTAGAGTTATGTTATCAGGATATTCTAGATATTCTGGGGCTTTGGAGATGAGCTGGATGGCGAAGCGTACTATCGTACTTGTTATTTATTCCGCTGTGTATTCTGTATGAGGACAAGTTTATATAACTGTCCATTGTTGTAAACTCTGATGATTGATGTATGTATAAACTGATATAGTCTTTTGTTTTAAAGATTATTGATTTATCTATTAAATATTGTTCCGCTGCGATATGTGAGATTCTGATATTGTTCCTGTTCTGTGTTTTCTGTGTTGTTCTTCTTTCTTTTTCTTCTATCTTTTCTTCTACCTCTTCTTTTAACCCTAAAGTTTCGCGTTTTCGCCATTCGATTTTTCGACATTTGGTACAGTGGACGTATCGGTGTCGAGTTTTCGGAAGACGGATTTGCGGGTCTTTACAAGTGGTATCAAAGCATCCGGTTAAGCGACAACCCTGCTCTGTTGGGTATTACTCATTAGAGATAGAGTCAGTAGTACTCTAGAATGAGTGTGAGTGTAATAATAGATATGAGCGCGTATTTGTTAGTGAATATAAAATTGTTTTGTATTGTGTTGACTTATCAGTTGATTGTTTATAGATTCTGGTCGGTGCAGGGTGGCCAACTGTAATCGATAGGGGTTTCTAAACTCTTAAACAAGATAAACCAACACAGTATTGTTTTAAATAGGGTAAATGAAATAATTTTGCCGAAAACTATTTTTGTATAGAAAGGAAATGATTTTCTATGAATTATCATAGTATATGGATGCTTGGTTGTTAGGAAGAGATAATATTGAATTATTATTGTTATATGGAAACTGAATAAGATATTAAAATAATAACCAAAATTTTGAAGATAAATTCATTTAACAAATGAATTTTATAAATATGAATTGAAAGATAATGAAATAAAATCCATATACGGATGAGATTTGGAAATGTGAATTGTAAATGAAATTTACAAATTGAAATAGAATTCCAAGAGAAATATTTGAAATAAAATTCATTAATGGAATGTAAATAAGTTTATAACTTTAAAATATTTGAAATTGGATCGGAATAAGATTCAAATTGAAAATGAATAAATTTGTGAATGAACAAATGAAGCTACATTTGTAAATAAATGAATTGGATTTGAATAATGTGATGAAATTTGATTTGAATCAAGTTGAATAAAATAAAATGGATTGAATTCAAGTAAACTAACTTGATAAATTATTAATTCATGAAATAGTGAATTCGAAGTTGAGTTAGTAAATCAAAGTTGAATTGTGAGTTGAATGAAATGGTTTGAATTTGTATATAAATTCAAGTAAGTAAGAAAGAAAAATAAATTGAAATTTCCTTGTTATTGATAAAATAAATTCGAGACGAATTGAATATGGAAATTTGAAATTTAAATTGGATGAGTGAATATACTAATTAAATTAGTAGATGGAATAAATTTGAATGGTTTTCAATGAGATTTGATTTATGGAATGTCATTTAAAATTGAATGGAATCAATTGGAAATGAAGTACTATACATATATGACATATTATGTTCTCTAAACTAAGGATATGAAAAAGTACCTTCCATTGAAAAATTGTGAAGGTATTGGAACTCAGTATGAGTATCCGTTTGATCGTGATGGGATCATATTGATTGATCACGGCGTATGCTAGCATAATTCGAGGGGTGTGATACCCACAGTTACAAGCGATTCCACTGAGATAGTGGTGCAGCCGTCGTGTAAACTGCGATCTAGATGCCACAGAGAAATTCGAGGGGCGAGATGCCTATGGTTACAAGCGATTCCACTGGGATAGTGGTGTAACCGCCGTGTGAACTACGATCTATGGCAACAACCATGGCGAAATTTAAGAGATGAGAAATCTACAGATTACGAGCGATTCTACTGGGATAGTAGCGAAACCGCCGAGTAACTGTGATCCATGGGGGAACGTGCTTTCCATATCCATTTTTAAAAAGGATTTTTAAGTGATTTCAAATTGGGAATTGAGATAAAAGTGAATAAAGCTCAATATTCGAAATTAGAAGATGAATCGAATTCAAGTAAAATTCAAAATGAAAATCTGAATGAAAATTGGAAGATAAAATGAATTCAAATTGAATTGAAATTGTAAATTGAATTCAAATGGGATTGAAAATGCAAAGTTGAATGGAAATGAATATATAACTTTGTTAGTAAAGTGAAAATGAATATAAGAAGTATGTAATACTTATATTGCACTTAAGAAATGAATGAATGAAATTCTTAAGTAAATTGGTATTGGGAAATCCAATAAGTGAATTTGGACATTATTGTTTAGTAAAATATACAGGGATTGTAAAGGCGATAGGAAAATGGAATTGGATTAAATTTTGAAGATAATTTGAATTTGCTCGACCAAAAGGTATGTATTTAAATTTCAGTATGAAATTTGATGAGATTCTGATTTTGCCACTTGGCATTTTGTTTTCTTTTGAGATATGAGAGTCCGTAGGGACGTTTTGTAGTTGTACCGTATTAGCCGCGCAAAGGAGACGCTGGCGAAATTTTTCGAAAATTTCGAGTGTTAGAAAATTTTGAAAGTTTGAAATTTGAATTTAGATTTAAATTTGAATTGTTAAGGAAACAATGTTGTTTGAAACTTATGGAAAAGTTTGGAAAGTTAGTTGAAGTAATAGTGGGTTGTTAATAAAAAGATTTGTTTTGATAAGTTGATAAAACTATTGGAATGTTGAAAAATAGTAGACGAGTTAAGGACCATTTTTCCTAACTTGTAATTTCGGGACGAAATTCTTTTAAGGGGGGAAGATTGTAACGACTCTGAATTTTTGACATTTAAAATGTGAATATTTAATTGAGTTTAAATATTCGAATGATAATTTAAATTTGAAATTCAAGTATCAGAATGAATTTGGCGAGTAAATTATTAAATTTAATTATTGAAACTGGGTAAAAATTTGAATCTTCAGTTTTAAGAAGATTAAAAATAATATGAAGGCTTGGAAAATTTATATTGATAATTCTGGAGATAATAGAACTTTCACAATTGAAATTGAAACTGTTTTGTTCAGTTTTGAAATTTAATCGTTCGAATCGATATTTAAAAATAGTGTTCCGTGGCACAGTCTCGGAATTCGACGAAACCTGTTCCATTGGATCCGTAATATTTTATTATTATCGGATTTTCGTTTTCGTGGCTTTCAGAGTTATTGTGTGATCGTACGATAAGCAAACGCGTTGATATAACATAACAAGATATTTTTGAATATAAAATATAAAGGTTACATCAGTAGCCACCCTAGCATCTGATTTCCGTCGACCTAGTTGTCTCCTCTCGTACAAAACAACATTATCTCGTTCCCCCCCTCTCTTCCTTTATCTGTTCAAAACATTTCAAACGAAAGAGAAATAAAACGAACGAAATAAAAATGGCAGACAAATCTCGTTCAAAGAAAAACAATGGTCGAGCAAATCAAAACCCTCTTTCACCTCCAGTTCAATTCAAACAAAAATAAAATAAAATAGTCAAGCCTTCTTTCTTCTATCCTTTAAACCATTTCAAAGTCAAATTCACGAAAATGGCAGACGAACGAAAGGAAAATAAAAATAAAATAGCGGAATCGTTTTCTTCGAAATCAAGTTCGAGTCCGCATACCATTTTCAAATTCGCAAGTTCAGAAAGGGGAGTTCGATTCAGAAATCGAACGCGAGAATTGGGATAGCGCATTGGGAAGTCAGGTGTGGCGTCGCGAGCTATATAGGAGGCTGGGGATTTGCGAGGCTACGGCGGCAGGCGAAGTCAAAGGTCGCGATTTATTATCAAAGTCGTTCGATGTTAGGGTCGCGATGTGCTATGGATGTCGAACTCGAAGTTGGCGACAGTCACGATGAAAACGAGGCCAGGGTGGAGGCGTTCACGGCGGCGCATTGTTTGATGGTCGCGAGCTCGAGATTTGGGGTTTGAACAGTGCGACGTGGTAGTGGGCGAACTCGAGTTCGAGCCTGGGTTTCATCCAGTAAGGTATATATATTTTTTTTTATAAAAGAAAATTGTTGAATTAAAATGCAGTAAGTTTTTTTTTATACAGGGACAGTGATATATATAGGTTTTGGTGAACGAAATTTGAAATATATTTTAACCAAGTATAAAACAGTTCTGTTAAAAATATATAAAAGGTTTTCATAACCTATTTTCAAGGGTTGAGATTGAAAGTTATCTTTCAAACATTTTAATGTAGATTAAGTAAGTTAAAACTTTTAACTTTATCTGTTTATCGAAAATTTTAACAATAAAGTAAAGTTTATAACTTTAATTGCCTGGTAGTTTAAAATCCTGGAAAATGTTAAGAGATGGAAATTTATTTCTGATGAGTTCGAATATTAATCAATTGTATGAAAATTGTTTATACAAGGTCTGTAAATCAAGAAAAACAAATCGGAAAGGAAATGGGATCGCCAAAATAAAAGCTAAGGTGAGATCTTCTCACTCAAAATTGAAAAGTGGAATTTTCAGTTATTGTTTGTTTTGCTGTTTGGATGTGATATTAGATATAGTAGGATATATCTATATATATAGCAATATATACATATTGGCATATGTATATATTGGATTGATTGATTTCCCGCCTCGTATAGTGGATGAGACCTTATTGCGCCGTTAGTAAGCGGATGATATTTTTATAAAACCCATATACCGCGATATTCCACCTCGAAGTGGAATTGGTATTGTGCTAACATCTGTGGATGCAGGGAAACAGGTTGGAGGGATCCAACAGGATTCCTCAAAACATTTGAATTGATTTCATATGTTGTTTGATTGATTATTTATAATCTGCGTATGATTATATCTGTGATTGAATGTATTGAGAGCTAAAATTTAGCCGAATGTATTTTTGGTATCGTTGGATACCAGAAATAAATGAAATTGGATTTTTGAAATTAAAAATTGAATTTTAGATGGTTTGGAAGAATAAAAGAATTTATTTAAATGGAGATAAATTTGTTTGAAATCAAATTGATAATTGATCGGGTATTTGAAATAAATAATTTGTGAAATCGATATAAAAATCTATTTGGTGTTTGGACAAAAATTAATTCTTGTGTTGAAAAATAAATTTGGAAATCGATTTGTGAAAACGATTTAGTCTTTGGGATTAAAGTTAGAATCAATTTGAAATGTGATTCAGTGTTGAAGTAAATTCAGAAATCAATTTGAAATTCGATTTGGGATTTGAAATAAAATTTAGAAATCAATTTGGAAGTTGATTAGGGGTTGAAAATAAATATTTGGAAAACGATTTGAAAATCGGGTAAAAGTGGATTTTTAGGAATGTAAATTCCGAATAGAAGTTGTAAAGGAAAGGGAAATTTGTTTTAAAAATAAATATTGATTTAGTTTTAAAAGTGTGGAAAATATGGTTTGAAATCGGATTTTCAAAGTGATGAAGTGTAACGACCCAGAATTTTGAACAAATTAAATTGGAAATATTTAATTAATTTTAAATATTTGAACGATAATTTAATTTGAATCCCGAATGTAACTTTGAATTTGCCGATTAAATTATAAAATTTAATCTGTTGATAGTTGAATAAAAATTCGAATCTTCAATTTTAAGCTGAAGAAAAATATTTCAAAGGCTTTTAAAATTCGTAATGATAATACTGGAGATAATAGAAGCTTCAGAATAGAATTTGAAAGTGATTCGTTCAGTTTTGAAATTAAATCGTTCGAATCGATATTTAAAAATAGCGTTCCGGGGCACAGTCTCGGAATTCGACGAAACCTGTTCCATTGGGTCCGTAATATTGTATTATTACCGGATTTCAAATATCGTATTTTTCGGACTTGTTATGCGAGCGTATGACGTATAAACGCGTTGGAAATAAATCGTAAATTCAAATTTAAAATTTTGTAAACACACGTACAAATCACATCAGCTATTATTATTATTTTCCTCCGTTGATCTCGCCTAAAATTGCGGTGCAAGATCGTGAAAACCCTACCGTATTCAATGTTAAGTGTTCGTTCCTTCTTCCTTTAGTTCAAAAGAAAAATTATCGAAGCAATAAAATAATGGCCGAAGCCTCTTCATCTAAGATCAAAAATATATACAGCGGAATCGAACTCGATTTGGACTCAAATCGCGAGCGCCTGGCGCCTGCAGGCGATCCAACTCCGTCGCGATGATTAGGTCAAGCTCAAGCTAGGGGGGCGTCGTTGGGGGGTTTCGCGGAGGCACAGTTGGATTCGATGGTGGAGGTGGGACTCGACTGGAATTCGATGCGGGTTTGTCGAAGTTGAACGACGCGAGGCCCACGAACATCGGCGGCGAACTTCGGAAACTCGAGGCGATGGAATACGCGACTGGAAGGCGCGAGGGAAGAGATGATGTGAGCGCGTGTCGACCGGAGCATGACCGATGAGATTGAGGTTGAAGGAAGTATTCGCGAATCAGGCAGAGATCTCGAGCGACGTGGGATTCAGGTATCGCGATGATGAACAGGCGAGGGCTGGAGTTTGTTCGCGTGGAAAGGTCAGGATGGTGGTTTCAGGTGACGTTGAAGGCGATGGCTTCGACATAGGGGAGCCGCTCACCTAGGGTTCGATTGCCTCGGCATCTCCCTGTTAAGGTATTTAGCTTCTCGAAATTTTTAATTTGGTTTAGGTCTGAAAGAAAAATATATATATATATCTATGGATATTTTTGAAGATAGCAGAAAAAATATATACGAATTTGAGATAGAAGTAGGGAATAAAAATATTAGCAGAGTTTTAGAATTTGTGATAAGGATTTAGTTTAAAATTTAAAAGAATATTGATTTTAAACAGGTTGAAAGAGAAAAATAAGTATGTATGTATCTATATAAATATGCATACAGATAAATTAAATTTAATAAGTTATATAAATAATAATAATAAAGTATATATGCAGGTTTTAAATTTGTATAAGTATACAGAAGAGAAATTTTATCGTTAGTTAGATAATTTAAACAGAATTGGTTAATTTAAATTTTTGTTAAAAGAGGATTAGTTTTGAATTTTATTTTTGTTAAATCAAATTGTTAAAAAGAATTTGTTAGTCAAAATAAAATCACAAGTCAATTAAATTATCAAGTAGGATTTAATAGTTCGATTTTATCCGAATATTAATAAAATTGTATAATTGTTTATACAAGGTTAATACAATGAAGAAATGGTCAAAATGGAAATGGATTGCAAAATAAAAGCTAAGGTGAGATTTTTCTCACTCAAGAATTGATTGCAGTTATTGATTGTTTGATATGATTGCTATGTTGATGTGATATTAGATATAGTAGGATATATCTATATATATATAGCAATATATACATATTGGCATATGTATATATTGGATTGATGATTTCCCGCCTCGTATAGCGGATGAGACCCTATTGCGCCGTTAGTAAGCGGATTTTTATAAAACCCATATACCGCGATAATTCCGTACTGGAGCGGAATTGGTATTGTGCTGACGTCTTTGGATGCAGGGAAACAGGTTGGAGGGATCCAACTGGACCCCTCACATTGATTGAATTTATTTCCATTGTGATGTGATAATCTGTGAATGATTATTGATGTTATGGAATTGATGTTTTGGAAATTGTTTGAAAAGCTAAAATTTAGCTGAATGGATGTTTGATATCATTGGATTCCAAAAATAAACGAAATTGAATTTTTGGTAATTCAAGCAGAAAATTTTAAGTGAATTGATTTTTTTGAAATTGAATAAAATTTGAAGAAAAGAATTTAAAGGTATAAAAGTTGATTTTTATAGTATTATCAAATTTATTCCAGAATAAAGTGAAAATGTTAAATAAATGGATTTCGTAAAATAGTGATTTTAAATTGAAGAATTTAATTTAAAATTTGGATTTTTAAAATAGATTGAAAGAAACGATTGAAATTTATTTTCTTAAAAAGGAATTTATTTAAGAGAAGATAAGTTGGAAATCCTATTAGAAATTTAATTGGTAAATTGAAACAAATTGGGAAATCAATGTAAAATGATTTCAATTTGAAGAATCCATTTTAAAACAGAATACTGAATAATTTGAGGAAAAATGAGGAATTTACTTAGTAGTGATAAATAAATTTTTAAATCAATATCGAAATTGATTTGGGATTGAAGTTTTTATAAATAGAATTGAAATTTATAAAAGTTGTTTATAGATCCGAAATCACTTATTTGATAAGTAAAATTGTAGAAGTTGACAAAAAGAAGATTTATAAGTCGAGGTTGTTATTAAAATAGAAATAGAATTTATAACCGTGTTTATAAATTTGAAATCGATTGAATTTGATAAATTAAATATAGAAGATTATTAAGGGAGATATATTCGCGATTTTGGATAGCGAATTATTATTGAAATAAAACGTGTAGAAAACAGTGAAATGTAATTAGTGAAGTATATTCACGATTTTGGACAGTGAATATATTGTTAAGTAAAATGGATATGGTTTTGGGAAAGTGATATTTGAAATGAAGTTAATTGTTTTAAAAGATGTTTTAAAACGTGTGAACTATCGAAATCATAGATTTCAACATTTATTGTTGAAATAGACGTTTTCGAAAAATAAGGAAATGATGGACTATAACACTGTTGTTATAGTAAATGATTTCCGAAAGGGAATGTTTTGATGTAGTATTGGGATTTATATATCTATCTAAAATCCGAATCCCTATACTAGTGATTTTGAGTCGTTGTAACGATGTTTTACGTAACATTCGTTTTGACTCAAATAAAATTTGTGAAAGAGAATGATTTCCTTAAAAAAAATGAAATATATACTTAATTATGATTTAAGTATATCGGATATTTTCCAAGTGTTGAAAATAAATGATTTGTGAATTACTTATAATTAAATAAGTATGGAAATGCTTTTCCAATATGAAATGAACGTTTTGAGAATTTATCTTTGTAAAGATAAATTGAAAATGAATATTGAAAACGATTTGAAAATCGTATATCCATAGATATTTTGAAATATAAATTCACTATGGAATTTATAAAGGAAATGGAAACTGTTTAGAAAAATAAACGTCGATTTATTTTTGAAGTGTGGAAATTATATATCTAGTAAAGATATTTTGAAAGATGAAATAATTTGGAAAATTATTTGGAATCTGATGATGTCGCGCATCTTTATTGATAGTTAAATAACCGACTATCAATAATTACCTTTAGATAGGTATTCGTTGTGAATTGGATGAATTTGAATGCCACACTTATTTTTGAATAAGCGCTCACTATTCGGGTTAGCCGGGAAAGGACCATGGGGTCGTATAACCCATTCCGAATATGTGATACATCGTTATGAATTGCATTCGAAGACCGGTGTTGAAGACCGGATATTTTTGAAAACGGAAGGATTACCGTCGAGTTACTCTACATCGGCTGATCTCCGATTTAGTGGTTTTATCACCCTTAGTGACGGGAAGTCCTGACGTGATTGAAAATTATCCGGATATGCAAGGGCTTCGTGAGAAGTGCCTTCGGTTCTGTTCGATCCCGGAACAGACTTGTATGGATTGTGTGTCTGACGTTACAATTTGAGATATAAAGCTGATTTCTTTCAAATACATTTCTGTTGGTGGCGGAGAATTTATTCTCTTAGCTTAACACCCTTCTCTGAGACGTACGAGCTTAGAGGTTATGTAGTTGAAATTTATCAGCGATATATCCCAATTTGGTAACGTGGCATACTGAGTGTTGCTGTGAAATGATCAGTGTTTGATCATTTGTGATATGATCATTTGTTTGATCTTATATCTTTGTGATCATAGGTTGATCATTTTGTTTGACCCGAAGCATGGCTTTGTAGAAAGCGTAGCTTTGTGGACGAGACTTCGTCGAGCCTCACACCCCGAAAATGGTCGAAACAGGAAGGATGCGGCAAGGTTCTAGGGAGTAGCGCCCCTTAGTGTATGTCATTCCTTCTGGATAGAGGTGGTATCATGGTATGGAGCCCAGATACTTAACCTATGTGGTTGCTGCATTATTATCTATGTGGTTTGTTGGAAATCGGGGATCCTCGGGAAGATCGGTTACGATCGGGGGATGGCATACGCGTGTCAGTAGTTACCTATTTTTGCAGAGGTAACCCGGCCTTGTGTTGGCAGAGATCCGGTTAGGTTCTCGGGTTGTCTATTCCAGGGACGTACCCATCGTGGATAGGAAGTTCCTTAGCCTGACCATTTGTTGGAAATCCAAAGAAACAATACGAGCCTTTACGATTTCAATTATATAACCTGTCTCCTCAGGAGGCAGCTATAGCAGGCATAATATAATGGTACCTATGCTGGCTAAGATTTATATTCTACTTTCGAAATGTTTTCCACTATGCACTAATAATAATATCCAAAATGATTTGATTTTGCGTGTAAGCATCTTTGACTATCATAAGAAGAAATCTCCTCCAAGTCTGCGTTTGCATTGTGTGTGTGGTGGGAGGTCTTATGGTAGTTTCATTTTCCAAAATCATTGCGAATTGACTCTAAAAATATTCCCTTGTTGTTTTTAAAGATATAACTGTTTTACGATCTCACACCAGTCACCATGACTGACTCGGAGTTTATTGTTCCCTTCTAAACTCTGGGTGCCCACCAATTTCCACACGGGCAGCCTAGAGTTATGTTATCAGGATATTCTGGATATTCTGGAGCTTTGGAAGCAAGCTGGATGGCGAAACGTATTACACGTACTTATTTATTTATTCCGCTGTGTATTCTGTATGAGGACAAGTTTATATAACTGTCCATTGTTGTATATTAACTCTGATGATTGATGTATGTATAAACTTATATAGTTCTTTGTTTAAAAAGACTAGTGTTTATTTATTATATATTGTTCCGCTGCGATATGTGAGATTCTGATATTGTTCTGTTTCTGTTGCTGTTCTGTTGTTCTGTTGTTCTTCTCTTCTTCTCTCTTGTTCTACTCTTTTCTTCTTCTTCTACCTTTTTCTTGTTCTTAAAACCCTCACTATTGGAGTTTCCGTCGTTCGATTTCTCGGTAGTCGATAAAGTGAGTATCGATGTCGAATTTTCGAAAGTCGAAAATTTCGGTCTGTGACAAAGTGGTATCAGAGCATATGGTTAAGCGACAACCCTGCTCTGTTTGGTGTTACTCGTTAGAGATAGAGTCAGTAGTACTCTAGAATGAGTTTGAGTGTAATAATAGATATGAGCGCGTATTTGTTATTGAATATAAAATTGATTTGTATTGTGTTGACTTATCGGTTGATTGTTTATGGATTCTGGTCGGTGCAGTCTAGCTAACTGTAATCGATAGGGGTTTCTAAACTCTTAACAAGATAAACTGACACAGTATTGTTTTAAATAGGGTAAATGAGATAATTTTACCTAAAACTATTTTTGTATAGAAAAGAAATGATTTTTCTATGAATTATCATAGTATATGGATGCATGGTTGTTAGGAAGTAATAATATTGAAATGTTATCATTATTATATGAAATTGAATAAGAAATTGAAATCATAACTCCAAAGATAGGAAATTAATCCATATACAAATGAAATTTGAGAATATAAATTATAAATGTGATTTGTAATGTGAAATGGAATTCCAGAGAGGTTTTTGGAAATGTTTGAAAAGAATTTGAAAATTTTGAAGATTTGGAAAGTTTAAATCTTTTTGATTTGAAAATGAATTTCAAAGGATTTTGGAAAAATGCTTTGAAGAAATGAAAAGCTCTAAACTCTTTTCGGTCGCTGGAAAATAATCCTGATGATGATGGCCACATCATTAGAATTCATTTTCGGGTTTCCAAAAGAGAAATTGCTGCCAAGTTGTTTTAAATGGAAATTGTTTGAAAATTGAGTTTTGTTTTGAAAATTCAAAAGATAAATTTGAATTGTTTTCAAAATGGTTTTTGAAAAATTGAAAAGATGCTGGAACCCTATTTAGAATATTTATGAAATAAGAAATAAGTTGATAACTTGTAAAGTTTAGGTTTAAATAAAAATCTAACTTAAAAGAAATGAATTCATATATGAATAGAATTTGTGAATATGAAATATTAATGTGAGATATAATTTGAAATAAAGTTCCAGAAAAATATTTGAAGATAAAATTCATAAAGGAATGGAATTAGTAATATGAATGTATAGATGATTTTATAAATCAAGATATAAATAAGTCGAAGACTTATAAAATATTTGGAATTTGATAGAAATGAGATTCAAATTGAAAATGAAAGAATTTGTGAATGAGTAAATAAATTTGAATAAATGAAGTGAATAAGATTAAAACTGAATGTTGAAACCGAATTTGAATAAGTGAATTAGAAATTGAAATGGATTAGTAACTGAAACTAATTTAAAATGGTGCAGTATGAATGAAAGCTAATCAATAAAATTCAATATTCAGAAATTGAACTGAATCCAATTAAATGTTGGAATTGAATTCAAATGAAATTGAAATGAAAAATTGAACGAAATTGAATATGTAACTTCAATAGCGAATTTAAAGAGGATATAAGAAGTATATATTGAAATTTTTGTAGTGAAATTTGCAAAATGTTTGAATGTGTAACTAGATATAATGGCTAGTAGGATATACAGGTAAAGGAATTGGAATTGAAATGCAAAGATAAATTTGAATTGCTCGACAAAAGGTAAGTATTTGAATTATAATATGAGTTTTTGATGATTTCTTGTCTAGCCGCTTGGCTTTTTCTTTTTCTTTTTGAATCTGAGAGTCCGTAGGGACGTTTTGTAGTCGTGCCGTATTAGCCGTGCAAAGGAGACGCTGGCGAAATTTTTCGAAAATTTCGAGTGTTAGAAAATTTTTGAGAAAATTTTGAAAGTTTAAATTTGAAATTTGAATTTAAATTTGAGTTTTGAAGTAAAACAATGTTGTTTGAAAACTATGAAAGGTTTAGAAAGATAGTTGGAATGATAACGAATCTTTAGTAGGAAGATTTGTTTTGATAAATTGATAAAACTACTGAATTGTGAAAAATAGTAGACGAGTTAAGGACCACTTTTTCTAACTTGTAATTTCGATGACGAAATTCTTTTAAGGAGGGAAATCTGTAATGACCCAGAATTTTGAACAAATTAAATTGGAAATATTTAATTAATTTTAAATATTTGAACGATAATTTAATTTGAATCCCGAATGTAACTTTGAATTTGGCGATTAAATTATAAAATTTAATCTGTTGATAGTTGAATAAAAATTCGAATCTTCAATTTTAAGCTGAAGAAAAATATTTCAAAGGCTTTTAAAATTCGTAATGATAATACAGGAGATAATAGAAGCTTCATAATAGAATTTGAAAGTGATTCGTTCAGTTTTGAAATTAAATCGTTCGAATCGATATTTAAAAATAGCGTTCCGGGGCACAGTCTCGAAATTCGACGAAACCAGTTCCATTGGGTCCGTAATATTGTATTATTACCGGATTTCAAATATCGTATTTTTCGGACTTGTTATGCGAGCGTATGACGTATAAACGCGTTGGAAATAAATCGTAAATTCAAATTTAAAATTTTGTAAACACACGTACAAATCACATCAGCTATTATTTTTTTTTCCTCCGTTGATCTCGCCTAAAATCGCGGTGCAAGATCGTGAAAACCCTACCGTATTCAATGTTAAGTGTTCGTTCCTTCTTCCTTTAGTTCAAAAGAAAAATTATCGAAGCAATAAAATAATGGCCGAAGCCTCTTCATCTAAGATCAAAAATATATACAGCGGAATCGAACTCGATTTGGACTCAAATCGCGAGCGCCTGGCGCCTGCAGGAGATCCAACTCCGTCGCGAAGATTAGGTCAAGCTCAAGCTAGGGGGGGCGTCGTTGGGGGGTTTCGCGGAGGCACAGTTGGATTCGATGGTGGAGGTGGGACTCGACTGGAATTCGATGCGGGTTTGTCGAAGTTGAACGACGCGAGGCCCACGAACATCGGCGGCGAACTTCGAAAACTCGAGGCGATGGAATACGCGACTGGAAGGCGCGAGGGAAGAGATGATGTGAGCGCGTGTCGACCGGAGCATGACCGATGAGATTGAGGTTGAAGGAAGTTTTCGCGAATCAGGCAGAGATCTCGAGCGACGTGGGATTCAGGTATCGCGATGATGAACAGGCGAGGGCTGGAATTTGTTCGCGTGGAAAGGTCAGGATGGTTGTTTCAGGTGACGTTGAAGGCGATGGCTTCGACATAGGGGAGCCGCTCACCTAGAGTTCGATTGCCTCGGCATCTCCCTATTAAGGTATTTAGCTTCTCGAAATTTTTAATTTGGTTTAGGTCTGAAAGAAATATATATATATATAGCTATGGATATTTTTGAAGATAGCAAAAAAAATATATACGAATTTGAGATAGAAGTAGGGAATAAAAATATTAGCAGAGTTTTAGAATTTGTGATAAGGATTTAGTTTAAAATTTAAAAGAATATTGATTTTAAACAGGTTGAAAGAGAAAAATAAGTATGTATGTATCTATATAAATATGCATACAGATAAATTAAATTTAATAAGTTATATAAATAATAATAATAAAGTATATATGTAGGTTTTAAATTTGTATAAGTATACAGAAGAGAAATTTTATCGTTAGTTAGATAATTTAAACAGAATTGGTTAATTTAAATTTTTGTTAAAAGAGGATTAGTTTTGAATTTTATTTTTGTTAAATCAAATTGTTAAAAAGAATTTGTTAGTCAAAATAAAATCACAAGTCAATTAAATTATCAAGTAGGATTTAATAGTTCGATTTTATCCGAATATTAATAAAATTGTATAATTGTTTATACAAGGTTAATACAATGAAGAAATGGTCAAAATGGAAATGGATTGCAAAATAAAAGCTAAGGTGAGATTTTTCTCACTCAAGAATTGATTGCAGTTATTGATTGTTTGATATGATTGCTACGTTGATGTGATATTAGATATAGTAGGATATATCTATATATATATAGCAATATATACATATTGGCATATGTATATATTGGATTGATGATTTCCCGCCTCGTATAGCGGATGAGACCCTATTGCGCCGTTAGTAAGCGGATTTTTATAAAACCCATATACCGCGATAATTCCGTACTGGAGCGGAATTGGTATTGTGCTGACGTCTTTGGATGCATGGAAACAGGTTGGAGGGATCCAACTGGACCCCTCACATTGATTGAATTTATTTCCATTGTGATGTGATAATCTGTGAATGATTATTGATGTTATGGAATTGATGTTTTGGAAATTGTTTGAAAAGCTAAAATTTAGCTGAATGGATGTTTGATATCATTGGATTCCAAAAATAAACGAAATTGAATTTTTGGTAATTCAAGCAGAAAATTTTAAGTGAATTGATTTTTTTGAAATTGAATAAAATTTGAAGAAAAGAATTTAAAGGTATAAAAGTTGATTTTTATAGTATTATCGAATTTATTCCAGAATAAAGTGAAAATGTTAAATAAATGGATTTCGTAAAATAGTGATTTTAAATAAAAGAATTTAATTTAAAATTTGGATTTTTAAAATAGATTGAAAGAAACGATTGAAATTTATTTTCTTAAAAAGGAATTTATTTAAGAGAAGATAAGTTGGAAATCCTATTAGAAATTTAATTGGTAAATTGAAACAAATTGGGAAATCAATGTAAAATGATTTCAATTTGAAGAATCCATTTTAAAACAGAATACTGAATAATTTGAGAAAAAATGAGGAATTTACTTAGTAGTGATAAATAAATTTTTAAATCAATATCGAAATTGATTTGGGATTGAAGCTTTTATAAATAGAATTGAAATTTATAAAAGTTGTTTATAGATCCGAAATCACTTATTTGATAAGTAAAATTGTAGAAGTTGACAAAAAGAAGATTTATAAGTCGAGGTTGTTATTAAAATAGAAATAGAATTTATAACCGTGTTTATAAATTTGAAATCGATTGAATTTGATAAATTAAATATAGAACATTATTAAGGGAGATATATTCGCGATTTTGGATAGCGAATTATTATTGAAATAAAACGTGTAGAAAACAGTGAAATGTAATTAGTGAAGTATATTCACGATTTTGGACAGTGAATATATTGTTAAGTAAAATGGATATGGTTTTGGGAAAGTGATATTTGAAATGAAGTTAATTGTTTTAAAAGATGTTTTAAAACGTGTGAACTATCGAAATCATAGATTTCAACATTTATTGTTGAAATAGACGTTTTCGAAAAATAAGGAAATGATGGACTATAACACTGTTGTTATAGTAAATGATTTCCGAAAGGGAATGTTTTGATGTAGTATTGGGATTTATATATCTATCTAAAATCCGAATCCCTATACTAGTGATTTTGAGTCGTTGTAACGATGTTTTACGTAACATTCGTTTTGACTCAAATAAAATTTGTGAAAGAGAATGATTTCCTTAAAAAAAATGAAATATATACTTAATTATGATTTAAGTATATCGGATATTTTCCAAGTGTTGAAAATAAATGATTTGTGAATTACTTATAATTAAATAAGTATGGAAATGCTTTTCCAATATGAAATGAACGTTTTGAGAATTTATCTTTGTAAAGATAAATTGAAAATGAATATTGAAAACGATTTGAAAATCGTATATCCATAGATATTTTGAAATATAAATTCACTATGGAATTTATAAAGGAAATGGAAACTGTTTAGAAAAATAAACGTCGATTTATTTTTGAAGTGTGGAAATTATATATCTAGTAAAGATATTTTGAAAGATGAAATAATTTGGAATATTATTTGGAATCTGATGATGTCGCGCATCTTTATTGATAGTTAAATAACCGACTATCAATAATTACCTTTAGATAGGTATTCGTTGTGAATTGGATGAATTTGAATGCCACACTTATTTTTGAATAAGCGCTCACTATTCGGGTTAGCCGGGAAAGGACCATGGGGTCGTATAACCCATTCCGAATATGTGATACGTCGTTATGAATTGCATTCGAAGACCGGTGTTGAAGACCGGATATTTTTGAAAACGGAAGGATTACCGTCGAGTTACTCTACATCGGCTGATCTCCGATTTAGAGGTTTTATCACCCTTAGTGACGGGAAGTCCTGACGTGATTGAAAATTATCCGGATATGCAAGGGCTTCGTGAGAAGTGCCTTCGGTTCTGTTCGATCCCGGAACAGACTTGTATGGATTGTGTGTCTGACGTTACAATTTGAGATATAAAGCTGATTTCTTTCAAATACATTTCTGTTGGTGGCGGATAATTTATTCTCTTAGCTTAACACCCTTCTCTAAGACGTACGAGCTCAGAGGTTATGTAGTTGAAATTTATCAGCGATATATCCTAATTTGGTAACGTGGCATACTGAGTGTTGCTGTGAAATGATCAGTGTTTGATCATTTGTGATATGATCATTTGTTTGATCTTATATCTTTGTGATCATAGGTTGATCATTTTGTTTGACCCGAAGCATGGCTTTGTAGAAAGCATAGCTTTGTGGACGAGACTTCGTCGAGCCTCACACCCCGGAAATGGTCGAAACAGGAAGGATGCGGCAAGGTTCTAGGGAGTAGCGCCCCTTAGTGTATGTCATTCCTTCTGGATAGAGGTGGTATCATGGTATGGAGCCCAGATACTTAACCTATGTGGTTGCTGCATTATTATCTATGTGGTTTGTTGGAAATCGGGGATCCTCGGGAAGATCGGTTACGATCGGGGGATGGCATACGCGTGTCAGTAGTTACCTATTTTTGCAGAGGTAACCCGGCCTTGTGTTGGCAGAGATCCGGTTAGGTTCTCGGGTCGTCTATTCCAGGGACGTACCCATCGTGGATAGGAAGTTCCTTAGCCTGACCATTTGTTGGAAATCCAAAGAAACAATACGAGCCTTTACGATTTCAATTGTATAACCTGTCTCCTCAGGAGGCAGCTATAGCAGGCATAATATAATGGTACCTATGCTGGCTAAGATTTATATTCTACTTTCGAAATGTTTTCCACTATGCACTAATAATAATATCCAAAATGATTTTATTTTGCGTAGTAAGCATCTTTGACTATCATAAGAAGAAATCTCCTCCAAGTCTGCGTTTGCATTGTGTGTGTGGTGGGAGGTCTTATGGTAGTTTCATTTTCCAAAAGCATTGCGAATTGACTCTAAAAATATTCCCTTGTTGTTTTTAAAGATATAACTGTTTTACGATCTCACACCAGTCACCATGACTTACTCGGAGTTTATTGTTCCCTTCTAAACTCTGGGTGCCCACCAATTTCCACACGGGCAGCCTAGAGTTATGTTATCAGGATATTCTGGATATTCTGGAGCTTTGGAAGCAAGCTGGATGGCGAAACGTATTACACGTACTTATTTATTTATTCCGCTGTGTATTCTGTATGAGGACAAGTTTATATAACTGTCCATTGTTGTATATTGACTCTGATGATTGATGTATGTATAAACTGATATAGTTCTTTGTTTAAAAAGACTAGTGTTTATTTATTATATATTGTTCCGCTGCGATATGTGAGATTCTGATATTGTTCTGTTTCTGTTGCTGTTCTGTTGTTCTGTTATTCTTCTCTTCTTCTCTCTTGTTCTACTCTTTTCTTCTTCTTCTACCTTTTTCTTGTTCTTAAAACCCTCACTATTGGAGTTTCCGTCGTTCGATTTCTCGGCAGTCGATAAAGTGAGTATCGATGTCGAATTTTCGAAAGTCGAAAATTTCGGTCTGTGACATGAAGTGTGGAAATAAATTTACAAATTTGAAATGTAAATTTGAAATAATACGATAAGGATTTATCTAATTGATTTAAATGGACCGTTTTGAGATTTGAAATTGATTTTCAAATGTGAAGTGTGAAATATGATTTGAAATTGATTTTCAAATGTGAAGTGTGAAATATGATTTGAAATTGGTTTTCAAGTGTGAAGTGTGGAAAATGTGTATATCTTTTGAAGATATTTTGAAATAAATAATTTGGGAAAATTATCTGAATTGATTGATAGTTGTGAATGTTGTTGATAGTTAAATAACAGACTATCAATATTTGCCTTTGAAATGACACTTGATTTGTTTTTTTACCAAACGCTCATTATTCGGTTAAGCCGGGAGAGGACCTTTGTGTCATATAACCCATTCCGAATAGTGATACGTCGCGAATGGATAGCATTTGAAGACCGGTGTGAAGACCGGATATTTGTGAAAATGAAAGGACAACCTGTCGAATGTCTCTGCACCGAGTTGCTCCGGTATAGAGATTTATATCACTCTTTTTGTGATGGGAAGTCCGGACGTGATTAGTGAATATCCGGATTGCAAGGGCTTCTTTGGAAGTGCCTTCGATTCCGTTCGATCCCGGAACGGACTTGTATGGATGTGTGTCTGACGTTACACTTTGAGATGTAAAGCTGGTTTCTATCAAATACATTTCTGTTGGTGGCGGAGAATTTATTCTCTTAGCTTAACACCCTTCTCTGAGACGTACGAGCTCAGAGGTTATGTAGTTGATGGTTACTAGTGATACATCCCAATTTGGTAATGTGGCACACGAAGTGCTGATGATCATTTGTTGATCAAAGCGTGGCTTTGTGAAAAAGCGGGGCTTTGTGAAAAAGCGTGGCTTTGTGGACGAGACTTCGTCGAGCCTCACAACCCGGTAATGGTCGAAACAGGAATGTTGCGATAAAGGTTTGTAGGGGTAGCGCCCCTAGGGAATGCCATTTCCTTCTGGATAAAAGGTGATATCATGGTATGGAGCCCAGATATTTTACCTATGTTGATTATATTTTGTGGCTGTTGCGTTGTGATTGAGGATCCTCGGATAAAGGTCGGTAACGACCGGGGGATGGCATAGCTCGTGTGTTAATTACCTAGTTACAGCTCGGTTAGAGCGTGAGGTAGCGTCGGCCTTTTGTTTGCAGATATCCGGTTAGGATCCGGGGCGTCTTTCCAGAGGCGTTTCTATTTCGGTATAAGGAAGTTCCTTTGCCTGAACATTTGTTGGAAATCCAAAGAAACAATACGAACCCTGTACGGTTTTTAGTTGTATTACCTGCTATGGAATGTGGCGGTAACCTGCTACTGAACGTAGTAGCTATAGTAGGCATACAACAATTGTTGTATGTTGGCTAAGATTGATATTATACTTTCGAAATGTTTTCCACACTAGACATTAATAATAATATCAACTGTTTTTGCGTAGTAAGCACTTTTGACTATCATAAGGAGAAATCTCCTCCAATTCTGCATTTGCATTGTGTGTGTGGTGGGAGGCCTTATGGTAGTTTCATTTTCCAAAAGCATTGCGAATCTGTTTTATTTCCTTCGCGAAAATAACTGTTTTACGATCTCACACCAGTCACCATGACTGACCTGGAGTTTATTGTTCCCTTTCTAAACTCTGGGTAGCCATAATTTTCCACACGGGCAGCCTAGAGTTATGTTATTAGGATATTCTGGATATTCTGGAGCTTTGGAGATGAGCTGGATGGCGAAGCCTACTATCGTACTTGTTATTTATTCCGCTGTGTATTCTGTATGAGGACAAGTTTGTATAACTGTCCATTGTTGTAAACTCTGATGATTGATGTATGTATAAACTGATATAGTCTTTTGTTTTAAAGATTATTGATTTATCTATTATATATTGTTCCGCTGCGATATGTGAGATTCTGATATTGTTCCTGTTCTGTGTTTTCTGTGTTGTTCTTCTTTCTTTTTCTTCTATCTTTTCTTCTACCTCTTCTTTTAACCCTAAAGTTTCGCGTTTTCGCCATTCGATTTTTCAACATTTGGTACAGTGGACGTATCGGTGTCGAGTTTTCGGAAGACGGATTTGCGGGTCTTTACAAAAGAGGTGGAGTTGGAGGGTTGGATTCCTATTCCTTTTTCCTGTATGCTCTTTTGGTATGTTGTTAGTTAATTTACCGCTCACTAAGACTGTTGTCTGACTCAAGGCTTTATGTTTTAACTCTTATTGCCTTGGGCTGTTCGTCCATTTTGGGACGGGCAGACTAGGTAGACGGTGACAGGTGATGTTCTTGCTTCCGACGATGCTGATGACGAAGACGAGCTGGAGGCTTGCATATTATTTTCTTACTATATGTACTGGATGTTCCGCTGCTTTGTATAATTCTCTGAGTGATATGTAGTGAGGCTTGATGTATTGTCTATTCAGATGTTTGTACTCAACTATTATGAAGTTTTATATGATGACATTCTATTCTGTGAAGCTTCACTATATATATATTCTATTGTATTTTATCCATGCGCTATGAGTTATACGATAGATTCTGCTGTTTTAATTCACCCTGACAATCGTCCATGGTTGCCTGGCACACTTTGTAGCGCACTATCTCTAGGTTCAGTGCGGGGTCATGGGCGGTCGTCACATTTGGTATCAGAGCTTTGGTTAATCGATTTTACCCAACGCTCGCTGACGTAACTACGTATGAGAGACGTAATTGTATTTTGTTGGATGATTACTATATATAATATAGTAGCTTAGAAAGATTTGAGTCCTTTATGTAGTTGTTTCTCAAGGTATGTTAATCATTCCTTTTTATAGATATTAGGAATGAGTCGAAGGGGGAGACCAGCTGCTAGGGAAGGCCGTGCCACTGAGGGGGCTACTGATTATGTTGCTATGTTCGAAGCTATGATGACTTCGATCATGAGAAGGATGCCAGCTACGGGGCCATCAGTTGATGTTGGAGTTCAAGTTCAAACTCCAAAACCAGTGGATTTTGCTAAGCTGTGTAAAGATTATACTGCTCTTGGTGTAACGTACGAGAATTTTCGACTTTCAAAAATTCGACATCGATACTCACTTTATCGACTGCCGAACAATCGAGTGCCGGAAACTTCAATAGTGAGGGTTTAAGAAAAAGAAAAAGTAGAAGAAGAAGAAAACAGAAGAAGAAAGGAGAGAAGAACAACAGAACAACATCAGAAACAGAGACAATATCAGAATCTCACATATCGCAGCGGAATAATATATAATAGATAAATGAATAATCTCTAAAACAAAGAACTATATAATTTTATACATACATCAATCAGAGTCAATATACAACAATGGACAGTTATATAACTTGTCCTCATACAGAATACACAGCGGAATAAATAATATCAGATACAAATACTACGTCTCGTCATCCAGCTTGCTTCCAAAGCTCCAGAATATCCTGATAATCTAACTCTAGACTGCCCGTGTGGAAATTTGTGGCACCCAGAGTTTAGAAGGGAAACAATAAACTCCGAGTCAGTCATGGTGACTGGTGTGAGATCGTAAAACAGTTATTCTTTATAACAACATAATAATTTTTAAAGTCAATTCGAAATGCTTTTGGAAAATGAAACTACCATAAGACCTCCCGCCACACACACAATGCAAACGCAGAATTAGAGGAGATTTCTTCTTATGATAGTCAAAGATGCTTACTACGCAAAATCAATTTCTTTTTGATATTATTATTAGTGCATAGTGTAGAAAACATTTCGAAAGTATAATATTAATCTTAGCCAACATACGACCAGTATCGTATGCCTACTATAGCTACCATCTAAACAGTGGTGACCACCGTACGTAAATGGCAGGTTCTACAACTAATACCGTACAAAGTTCGTATTGGAGTTTGGATTTCCAACAAACGGTCAGGCTAAGGAACTTCCTTTTCCACGATGGGTACGTCCCTGGAATAGACGACCCGAGAAATAACCTAACATTACGGTTAGATCTCTGCCAACACAAGGCCGGGTTACCTCTACAAAAATGGGTAACTACTGACACGCGTATGTCATCCCCCGATCGTAACCGATCTTCCCGAGGATCCCCGATTTCCAACAAACCACATAGATAATAATGCAGCAACCACATAGGTTAAGTATCTGGGCTCCATACCATGATACCACCTCTATCCAGAAGGAATGACATACACTAAGGGGCGCTACTCCCTAAAACCTTGCCGCATTCTTCCTGTTTCGACCATTTCCGGGGTGTGAGGCTCGACGAAGTCTCGTCCACAAAGCTACGCTTTCTACAAAAAGCCCTGCTTCGGGTCAAACAAAATGATCAACCTATGATCACAAAGATATAAGATCAAACAAATGATCATATCACAAATGATCAAACACTGATCATTTCACAGCAACACTCAGTATGCCACGTTACCAAATTGGGATATATCGCTGATAAATTTCAACTACATAACCTCTGAGCTCGTACGTCTCAGAGAAGGGTGTTAAGCTAAGAGAATAAATTCTACGCCACCAACAGAAATGTATTTGAAAGAAATCAGCTTTATATCTCAAATTGTAACGTCAGACACACAATCCATACAAGTCTGTTCCGGGATCGAACAGAACCGAAGGCACTTCTCACGAAGCCCTTGCACATCCGGATAAATTTCTAATCACGTCCGGACTTCCCGTCACTAAGGGTGATAAAACCTCTAAATCGGAGATCAGCCGATGTAGAGTAACTCGACGGTAATCCTTCCGTTTTCAAAAATATCCGGTCTTCAACACCGGTCTTCAAATGCGATTCATAACGACGTATCACATATTCAGAATGGGTTATACGACCCCATGGTCCTTTCCCGGCTAACCCGAATAGTGAGCGATTATTTAAAAATAAGTGTGGCATTCAAATTCATCCAATTCACAACAAATACCATTCAGGATAATTATTGATAGTCGGTTATTTAACTATCAATAAAGATGCGCAACATCATCAGATTCCAAATAAATTTCCACATTATTTATTTTCCAAAATATCTTTTACTAGATATAAAATTTCCATACTTAATCATTTGAAAACAATTCCAAATCAATTTCCACATTTCATTTTATCTTTGAAGATAAAATTTCAAAACAGTTCATTTCATATTGGAAAAGCATTTCAATACTTATTTAAAAATAAGTATTCCACAAATCTATTTATTTTCAACATTTGAAAATATTCAATATACTTAAATCAATATTAAGTATACATTTCATTCTTTAAGGAAATTTATTTCTATAACACACTTATTTGAGTCAAAACGAATGTTACGTAAAACATCGTTACGACGACTCAAAATCACTAGTATAGGGATTCGGATTTAAGATAGATATATAAATCCCAATACTACATAAAAACATTTCCTTTTGGAAATCATTTACTATACCAACAGTGTTATAGTCCATCATTTCCTTCTTCCTCGAAAACGTCTATTTCAACAATAAATGTTGAAGTCTATGATTTCGATATTCAATATATTTTAAAACATCTTTAAAAAATGTTTAACTTCATTTTTTATATCACTTCTTCAAAAATAAATCCATTTTACTTAACAATATATTCACTGTCCAAAATCGTGAATATAATTCACTTAACCCAATTTCAATCATTTCTACATATTTTAATTTCAACAGGGATTCGCTATCCAAAATCGCGAATATATCTTCTTTAAAAATCTTCTATATTTAATTTATCAAATTCAATCTATTTCGAATTTATAAACACGTTTATAAATTCTATTTCCATTTTTATAACAACTTCGACTTATAAATCTTCTTTTATCAACTTCTATATTTTTTTACTTATCAAAATAAGTGATTTCGGATTTATAAACAACTTTTATAAATTCCAATTCTATTTATAAAACTTCAATCCCAAATCAATTTCGATATTGATTTCTAAATTTATTTTCAACTTTAAATAAAATTCCCATACTGATTTCTCAAAATTTCATTTCCAAATATTAAATCAATTATAGATTGATTTCTAATTTTAATTCATCCCTACTAAAATAAATTCCTTATTTTCCTTCAAATTATTCAATATCCTGTTTTTAAATGGATTCTTTAAATTGAAATCATTTTTCATTGATTTCCCAGATTATTTCAATTTACCAAGTAAATTTCTAATTGGATTTCCAACTTATCTCTTTCTAAATAAATTCCTTTTAAAGGAAACAAATTTTAATCGTTTCTTTCAATCTATTTAAAAATCCAAATTCTTAAATTAAATTCTTCAATTTATAATCACTATTTTTCGAAATCCATTTATTTAACATTTTCACTTTATTCTGGAATTTATTCGATAAGATTATAAAAATTAACTTTTTATACTTTAAAAATTCCTTTCTTCAAAATTTCTTCAATTTCAAAAATTGATTCACTTAGAAATTTTCTACTTGAATTTCAAAAATACAGTTTTGTTTATTTTTGGAATCCAATGATATCAAACATCCATTCAGCTAAATTTTAGCTTTCAAACAATTTCCAGATATCAATATGATTAATAGCATCACTATAATCATTCACAGATTCATATCACAAATAGAAATAAATTCAATCAATGTGAGGGGTCCAGTTGGATCCCTCCAACCTGTTTCCCTGCATCCAAAGATGGTAGCACAATACCAATTCCGCTCCAGTACGGAATTATCGCGATATATGGGTTTTATAAATATCCGCTTACTAACGGCGCAATAGGGTCTCATCCGCTATACGAGGCGGGAAATCATCAATCCAATATATACATATGCCAATATGTATATATTGCTATATACAGATATATATCCTACTATATCTAATATCACATCCACATAGCAATCAATAAATAACTGAAAATTCCACTTTTCAATTCTTGAGTGAGAAGATCTCACCTTAGCTTTTTAATTTGCCATCCATTTCCATCTTTGACTCGATTTTCTTGATTTTTAACCTTGTATAAATAATTATACAATTTTATTAATATTCGAAATAAATCGAACACATCAATTACTCTTTAATTTAACCAATCTTTGTTTAAACAAAATAACTTTTATTTTTAGCTAAATTTTCCTTTTTAAATTAAAATAGATATTTTCTCAACTAAAACTAGTATTTTAAATTTTTAAACAAATTTTCCTTCTCCCTTTTGAAACTATGTATGTAATTATAAAATATCTGTAAAACAAATGTGCATCTGTATGTAATTACAAATTCATATTACCATTTTTAAATTGAATTTAAATAGCATATATATACCTTTACTGTTTGCATAACATTTTCACAGTAAGATCCCTATATTTTTTTCCCAGAAATCTTATATATATAAAGATAAAGATATATATCTATTTTTAGTTTTATGTAACCCAATTCTTCCTTTTTAAAATTTATTTAATTTAAAATTAAATTTAAACAGAATTGGAAAAAAATACCGCACTGCAATTTCGAGAACCAGTTTCCCCCCTCATGGCGACAGTGCCACGCCTTCCTAGTCGCGAGCTCCACCGTGAACGCCTCGTTAGCTGCTTGCGAAGTCATCGCCATCCAACATCACAACTTCGCCGCCGCCCGCTTCCATGTTCTCGAGTTCGACCAAAACCCCAAAATCTCGAATGCCACCAGGTCGCGACACGCCGCGAATCCCATCGCCTTGCTCGCGAGCTTCGCCTGAACGCCGCCGCCCCTAATCGAACGCCACGCCAACACTCACGCGATGCCTCCCCTGCCTCGCCACGTACTGCTGCGCCCGAAACTCCTCACCATCGAGGCGCGCGCGAGTACGAGTCTCGTCGCCACAAACAACAACGAGTGTCCCCCCCTTTCTCTCGCGACTGCGCCTCCTGGAATTGCCTCCGGTCATCGCGAAACCCTATTCCCAATCGCGAGTCCACCTGACTGTAGCAGGACCTCAAATTGGCAGTAGAAAATATCGCATAGGAGACAAGGATGAGCCGCGATGCTGTATTGTTTCAGTCGCCATTGATTTGGTTTTGAACGAGAGTTATTTAAAATTAATCAAAGTGAGGGAGAGGAGTATTTGAAAACGAAAGAGGATGGGTTGCACGTCTCGTTCCTTGATCTCTGGCGTGGTTAAAGGAATTTGAACGTGTGGATGTCGGCAACGATTAAAAATTTAAATTTTTAAAATTGAATTCAATTAAATTTCAACACGTTTATGTGTCGTACGCTCACATACAAACTCCGAAAAATACGAAATTTGGAATCCGATAATAATTCGATATTTCGGACCCAATGGAACTGGTTTCGTCGAATTCCGAGACTGTGCCTCGGACGGCTATTTTTAAATATCGGCTGAACGATATAATTTTCAAAACTGAACAAATAACTGTAAACTTCAATTCTGAAGCTTCTATTATCTTCAGTGTTATCAATACGAATTTTAAAAGCTTTCGAAATATTTTTCTTCAACTTAAAATTGAAGATTCAAATTTTTATTCAACATTCAACAGATTAAATTTTAAAGTTTAATCGCAGATTTCAAAATTATATCGGGGATTCAAATTAAATCATCGTTCAAATATTTAAAATAAATTAAATATTCTCAATTTAATTTGGTCAAAATTCTGGGTCGTTACACTTGGAGGAAAGGTTTTCTTGGGAACGGAGTCAACCATTGAAGTCCAGAGGTGGATAGATGCTTGTAGAAGGATATTTAGTCATATGGGAATTAAGGATGCGACTAAGAGGAAGTTAGCATCAAGACAGCTTCAAAGAAGAGCTTCTGATTGGTGGAACTCTATCACCATTGATACTCCAGAGGAAGAAATTACTTGGGAGCAATTCCAAGACAGATTTGAAGCTAAGTTCATTTCTACGGCTCAGAAGTCTGTTCTGTTTAAGAAGTTTGTGGAGCTCAAGCAAGGTGGAAGACAAGTTCTTGAGTATGTTTCTGAGTTTGAAGCTTTGTCCAAGTATGCCCGGTCGTATATTGAATCTTCGTACCAGAAGAACGAGAAGTTTGTAACAGGTTTGGATAGTTATCTTAGGAGGCAGTTGGTGGGTCATTTGGACGATTCATTTGAGAAGCTTGTGGAGAAAGCTCTCAGGCACGAGAATTTGTTTCCTAAGGAAAGGTCTGTTGTTGCTGTGACCAAGGAAGAATCTAAACCACAGCAGGGTGGAAACAAGAAGAGGAAGCAGCAGCAACAAAAGGGTAAGGATGGCCAGAAGAAGCCAAAGGGCGAAGTGACCTGCTACAATTGTCAGCAGAAGGGCCATTTCTCCAGGGATTGTAAGAATCCGAAGGTGCCGGTAAAGTGTCACAACTGTGACAAGCTGGGGCATGTCAAGAGGAATTGTCCAGAACCGCGGAAGGACAAGCAGATTGTGCAAGCTTTTGCTTTGGGAGCTGTTCCATCATCTTCGAAAGCTCCTACCGTTGAAGAGAAAGGAAAGAGTGTGGTGGTTCAAGGTACTCTTTCCATATGTGGTGTTCCAGTTAGAGTTCTATTTGATACTGGGGCGTCGCATTCTTTTGTTTGTAGTGAACTTGTAGGCCGGTTGGGTTTAGAACCGGATATCGTTGATAGGCCATTGGTTGTGACAAATCCAGTTGGGGGTTCGTCTTGTTTGTGTATGTTATGCCGTGGTCGGGTTTTATCGAGTCATGATTGCTCTTTTGTTTGTGATTGTTTTTTCGGAACTTTGCGGGGTTCGGAATTATTTTGGGTATGGACTGGCTTAGGAAGTATGTGGCAAAGGTTGATTGTGAAAGGTTGGAGGTGACAGTCGAGAATGTGGAGGGGCGAAAGATTATGATACGATGTAAGCATGAAGAAGGCGTCTTCATGAGCTTCATGTATTCGCTTGTTGTTCCACGGGATGGACTGTCATCTGTGCCAATCGCTAATGGATTTGAGGATGTCTTTGACGAGGTCAAAGGGTTACCGCCGCATAGAGAGATCGAGTTTCGTATAGATCTAGTTGAAGGAGCCAGACCTGTTGTGATGCCTCTTAGGCGGATGGCGCCTAGGGAGCAGCAAGAGTTGAGGGTGCAGGTTGATGACCTTTTACAGAAAGGATTCATTCGGCGTAGTGTGTCCGAATGGGATGCACCAGTTGTGTTTGCAACCAAAGCAGATGGATCGTTGAGGTTGTGTGTGGATTATCGTGAGCTGAATAAAGTGACTAAGAAGAACAAGTATCCATTACCGAGAATAGATGACTTGTTTGATCAGCTTCACGAAGCTAAGGTGTTTTCTCAGATGGATTTGGCAATGGGATTTCACCAGTTGAGAGTGGCTAAGGATAGTGTGCCGAAGACTGCTTTTCGGACACCATCCGGTTTCTTTGAGTGGCTGGTAATGCCGTTTGGATTGACTAATACGCCAGCATATTTTGTGGATCTTATGAATAGAGTGTTCAGAGATCAGTTGAGCAAGTTCGTGCTAGTGTTCGTGGATGATATTCTGATTTATTCCAGAACTGAAGAAGAGCACAAGACGCACTTGCGTATTGTTTTGGAAATCTTATGGAAACATCAGCTGAAGGCTAAGTTTTCGAAGTGTCACTTCTGGAAGAGTGAAGTGAGGTTCTTAGGCCATATTATCTCTGGAAGTGGAATAGCGGTTGATCCCGCTAAGGTGGCAGCAATCCAGGATTGGGTTAGACCTAAGAATGCATCGGATGTGAGATGTTTTCTTGGATTAGCAGGATATTATCGTCGATTTATCAAAGACTTTTCCATGATAGCTGCACCATTAACAGGATTGAAGAAAAAGAACCAAGTGTTCGGATGGGATGCTAAGTGTGAGCAAGCTTTCGGAATCCTGAAGGAGCGATTGACAAGTGCTCCTGTTTTGACTATTCCAAGTGGAAATGATGAGATGGTGGTTTACACCGACGCATGTGGTACTGGACTTGGAGTAGTGCTGATGCAGAAAAGTAAATTTATTGCGTATGCAAGTCGACAACTGAAGCCGCATGAAAGGAATTACCCGACTCATGATTTGGAATTAGCGGCGATTGTATTTGCTCTGAAGATGTGGAGACATTACTTATTAGGAGTTAGATTCGAGTTGTTTACGGATCATAAGTCATTGAAGTATCTTTTCTCCCAAAAGGATTTGAATCTTCGGCAGCAACGATGGCTAGAGTTTTTAGCATCATATGATTTTGGTATAGCCTATACTCCAGGAAAGGGTAACGCAGTGGCAGATGCATTAAGTCGAAGACATGCAGGATTGGGAGCCATGTTTTCAGAATGGAAGAATCTCGAGTATTTAGCTGGATTTGACTTCAGGCCCAGATGTGAATTAGAACCTGAGATGTTGGCAAACTTATCAATAAGACCGACTCTTGTGGAAAGAATTGGCGAGAGTCAAAAGCGAGATGATAAGCTTGTCAAGGTTATCCGTGATTTGGAATCTAGATTGGACCCAGAAAAGGATAAAGGATTCGAGGTCGATCGAGAAGGTTGGCTTCGGAAGCAAGGACGACTAGTTGTTCCCGATATAGATGAATTGAGAAATGAAGTTCTGAAGGAAAGTCATCACTCGAAGCTGACAATTCATCCAGGTGGAAACAAGATGTATCGGGATATGAAGAGAACCTATTACTGGGAAGGTATGAAGAAGGATGTTGGAAATTTTATTTCCAAATGTATGAACTGCCAGTTGGTAAAAGCCGAACAGAAGAAGCCAAGTGGATTGCTTTAGCCGTTAGAAGTTCCTACATGGAAGTGGGAGCAAATATCGATGGATTTTATTGATGGACTACCTAGAACAAGAACGGGAAATGAAGGGATTTGGGTCATCATGGATCGTCTGACTAAGAGTGCAAGATTCATTCTAGTTCGATCGACTAGGACTGCATCAAAGTTGGCTGAGTTGTATGTTAAGTGGATAGTTCGATTCCATGGTATTCCGAAGAGTATAGTGAGTGATCGAGACCCATTGTTCACTAGTGGATTTTGGAAGAGCTTCCAGGAAGTTTTGGGAACCGAGTTGTGTTTGAGTATAGCTTATCATCCCCAAACAGATGGTCAGACCGAGAGAGTCAATCGAGTTTTGGAAGATCTCCTCAGAGCATGTGTTTTAGATTTCGGAGGATCATGGGAAGATCACCTTCATTTGGTGGAATTTTCGTATAATAACAGTTACCAGTCAAGCATTGGTATGGCATCGTATGAAGCATTGTATGGAAGACCGTGTAACTCTCCGACATGTTGGTTAGAAACAGGAGAAAAGCTGATACTTGGGCCAAAGATGATTCGACAGACTTCGGATTGTATAGAGATCATTCGGCAACGAATGAAGGCAGCCCAAGACCGTCAGAAAAGTTATGCCGGTAAGCGTCGTAAGGATTTGGAATTCGACGTAGGTGATATGGTTTTTGTGAAGATTTCTCCACTAAAGAATGTTATTCGATTCGGGAAGAAAGGAAAATTGACTCCGAGATTTGTTGGACCATTCCCGATCATCGAGCGAATTGGAAAGCTCGCCTACAGATTGGAATTACCAGAGAAGATGGCGGGTGTGCACAATGTTTTTTATGTATCGTATCTACGGAAGTATGTGCACGACTCGAATACAATGGTTTATGCTGATAGCTGTGATGATTTCGAAGTTGATCCAGTCGATAAGAGACCTCGTAAGCCGCTTCGTGTTGTGGAAACCGACACGAAACAGCTTAGGAGGAAGGTAGTTAAGTGGCTCAAGATACAATGGAGTGATGATGATAACGACTGTACATGGGAGGTGGAAGAGAGGATGAAGGCAGCTCATCCTGAACTCTTCAAGGTATGGCCATAAGGGGTCGTGTCATCTCACGATATTGTAACTTGTTCTAGTTTTAGAATTCTGCATGCTAACCTAGAATTGGATGCATGGTTTGTTGATTGCTATGGATGGTAGGCATGCAGAATAGTTTTTGATTGCTCTGTTTGTTTGGAATTTCGGGGGCGAAATTCCTAAGGGGGAGAGAATGTAACGACCCGTATTTTTACGGATCGAAACATCGTAAAAGAGTTATCATTAGGTCGCATTGTTGATAAGTCATCCATAGTCTAAGTCCTAGGTCGTATAGTGGTTAGGTCGGAGTAGACGACCTAAGAAAGTGGAGCGACCTAAGGAAGTTGGCGACCTAAGGATTTTGGGGATAGGTCGTATAGGAGAGGGGTCGTGTGGTGGCTTAGGTCGTGGGGTAGGTTAGGTCGGAGGAGCGACTTAAGAGGTTGGAGCGACCTAAGAGAGTGAGCGACCTGTAGGAGTTAGCGACCTATAGGAAGTTGGCGACCTAAGAATTGGAGCGACCTAAGGAAGTAGCAAGTTAGTAGTTAGCGACCTAAGAAGTTAGCGGCAACGAGCTAGTGGTTAGCGACCTAAGGGTTAGCGAGTTAAGGAGATAGGTGGGTTGAGTCGTTAGGTCGCGTGGATGTTAAGTCGTGAGCTTCTGTGTTCAGTTAGGTCGTAAGCGACCTAAGTTAGTTAGGTCGTGAGCTTCTGTGTGTGTTAGGTCGCATGTGTGTTAGGTCGCGTAAGAGCTAAGCTGCTTCTGGGTTAGGTCGTAGGTCGCGTGGAAGCGCATGTGCTGTTAGGTCGTAGGTTGGGGTTTCGTTAGGTCGCGTAGAGGCTTGATTTGTTAGGTCGTAGGTCGTAGAAGCGCATCTGTTAGGTCGTAGAAGCGCATGTGTTAGGTCGTAGGTCGTAGAGGCGCATCTGTTAGGTCGTGTGTTTTTAGGTCGTGGGGATTTTAGGTCGTGGACGACTTAAGAGCGAACGACCTAAGGTGAAATCAGCTTATAAATAGGAGGGTTCTTCTTCATTTTTGAGATCTGGATTTTGGAAGCGACGAAGTGCTGCCATTTTGAGAGCTCGAGTTCTACACTTCTTCACTTCTTTTCTCCACTCTAATCTTGTGCTTCCTTCCATCCAAATCGAAGATCGAATCGAAGATCCAATAGATTAGATTGAAGATCTACATCCATCGAAGAGAGATTTCATCATTTGAAGCGAATTTCTGATAGATCGAGTTAGATCCTTCGCTGTCCAGATCTGAAGTGTGTTGCTTTTGAGGTGTTTAGGTGATTTGGTGAGTGGTGATTATCTCTCACACGGATCCAAAGGAGTATATCAGATCGTTGGTTTGATTTGGTGTTAAAGTAGTGATTTCCATGCATTTCCGTAAACCTAAGTATAGATCCATTGTTCATGATGATTTTGACATCCATTTTACTACATGTTAACCTATATAAGTTCATTCATCAAGTTGTAGAGACATTGCTCATAGTTTCATACTTGTTAGATTTGGACTCTTTATTTACAAGATTGCCATTATTATTATAATTGTTTATTAGATCATGTTTGAATGTTTGATTACTTGGATTAATGATTGACTTGGTTGATTGTTGTAAATTAGTTGATTGATGATTTGATTTAGACAAGATGGTCGAAGATGATTCAAAAGCTAAGGGAAAGGCTCTTGAATTGGGAAAGCTGCTTGTGGCATATGTGGCGGATGATGAAGCTCATATGGATAGGTTTGATGATGATGATGTTGAGATAAGGCTTGCTAGGATGTGATGAAGCGAGGCATGATATGAGATAGTCTTGGTCTAATCCAGACGGGATCATTCCAAGCATGTTGATAACTCGGTGAAATGGTTCGAGTTTGAGGATAATGGTTTGCTCGAGAGGCGCTTGAGCTAGTATGGAAATAGTCGTCGAGGAGGATGACTAGAAGGCTGAGACTTCATCGTTGTTGAAGGTTCTAGCATGCTCAAAGCAAGAGTACGCTGGGCAGATTCGATAGTCCCTAAAGACTACTGATTGGTAGTCAAGTACTCTGGGCAGATTCGATAGTCCTAGGCACGGGTTTCAACGACGTGCGGAGTTATGTCTAGAACCGGGGTTTCCATTAGCCCTTGACGGACGGCTGAAAGAATGTGCTGGCCATTCAATTAACGGTGGTATCGAAGCAATGATAACAGTGATAGCCAGAGTCATGGATGTTTGGTTGTATCGTCATTCGGTCTCAAGAGCGGTATTTTCTGGGTGCTTATCTGATCTTGGTTTAGGCCTTGGGGGTTTGTACTTGGAAAACATCGCCCTTCACTCGAGTGATAATTACTTTACTTTAATTGTTTGCTTTGCTATGTTTGCTGCTGCTTAGTGTGTGTCTGGGGGCTATCACTGTAGAAAGAGGTGGAGTGGGAGGGTTGGATTCCTATTCCTTTTTCCTGTATGCTCTTTTGGTATATTGTTAGTTAATTTACCGCTCACTAAGACTGTTGTCTGACTCAAGGCTTTATGTTTTAACTCTTATTGCCTTGGGCTGTTCGTCCATTTTGGGACGGGCAGACTAGGTAGCAGGTGACAGGTGCTGTTCTTGCTTCCGACGATGCTGATGACGAAGACGAGCTGGAGGCTTGCATATTATTTTCTTACTATATGTACTGGATGTTCCACTGCTTTGTATAATTCTCTGAGTGATATGTAGTGAGGCTTGATGTATTGTCTATTCAGATGTTTGTACTCAACTATTATGAAGTTTTATATGATGACATTCTATTCTGTGAAGCTTCACTATATATATATTCTATTGTATTTTATCCAAGCACTGTGAGTTATACGATAGATTCTGCTGTTTTAATTCACCCTGACAATCGTCCATGGTTGCCTAGCACACTTTGCAGCACACTATCTCTAGGTTCAGGGCGGGGGTCATGGGCGGTCGTCACACGGGAAGTTTGGGAAAATGTTTTCAAAGTGGTGAGGAAAAATAATAATAAGAGTATTATTTTGAATATTTTCGTAAGGAAATTGTTTTAAGATGGATTTTGAAAGAGATGTAGCACTGAACTCACTTCAGTTGCTGGAAAATAATCCTGGTGATGATCGCGCAGCATCATCAGTATTCATTTTTGAGTTTCAAAGTGACGGATTGCTGTCGAAATTGATTTGTTTAAATTTGTTGGGCAAACCAGTTTTGTTTTGGAAATTCCAAAGGGAATTTGTTTTGGATAAAAACCAGGTTTGGTTTTAAAAAGTGTGATTTTGGGATATTAGTGATTTCAAAAATGATTTGAAATAAATATCGGGTATTTGAATTTTGGGATCCTTATTTAAATAATTTAAAAATCATCAGGGAATAAGTTATAAGCTTATAAATTGAAATGATTTTTAAAATAAGAAAGGAAAGTATGAGATTTGAATTTTGAGATAAAAATTAAAAATTTAAAAATGAGGAGATTAAAATAAAGTTTAACTTAGATTAAGTGGAAGAAATTAAATTGTTGAAATTTAAATTGATTATGGTTTGATTGAAATAAATTAGTAGACTAGTTAAATGAATAAAAAGGGGAAGTAAATGGATTGAATGGAAAATTTTAAGTTGGATTTGAGGAATAAGAATCAAATTGAATTTAACTTAAAACTAAGTAAAGTTGAGTTGAAAATAGAAGTGAATTGGAATAAAATTCAGTTGAGTTATGGATAATATTGAATGAATTAAATTCTTACCTAAATAAATTCAAGGAATGGTATGAAGTTGAATTTAGTGTAAAAATTGAATTGTAATAAATACACTTCGATAGCTTATCAAAGAATTGAAATGCATGAAATAAAAGTATACTTGGCTAAGTAAAGGTATAGTCTTGAGTTAAAAAAAATTAAATGTGAAGTGTGATCGATTGTAGAATTGATGGAAATGTAAATAAAAATAAGTTGTGTGACTTATAAGATTAAAAAATTGAGATAGAAAGACCCAAAATAAAATTATTTAATATTTTGGTGAAGGGAATAAAAATCCAAACTCGAGTTATAAAATAAAAATTGAACTCAAGTAAAATAGTTGAAGTGATTTTGTAATGAAAATCAAATATTGATTTAAAAAAATTAGAAGTGAACTAATTGGAAAATAAATTAGTTAATTAAATAGGTTGGTGGGATTTAGATTGATTAAATAAAAATTGAAGTTTATGAAATAAAAAGATGCTTGGACTATAAATAAATTAATAGTCTCGAGTTAAAATAAATAGTTTGATATTTTGGAAAATGAAATAGAAATCCAAACTTGAGATATAAAATAAAATGAAACTCGAGGTGTAAATAAAATTTGACTTGAATTGCTAATAAATTGCATATGAATTAAAATATTGTCGACTGAAATGAAATTGAATTAAAATAGAAATGGTTTGAGTTGCAAACAAATCCAATTCGAGTATGAATGAATTAAATAATGGCCTTGGATATTATTGAGTTCGGAATAATTGAAGGGGATTAAATGAATGAAATTAATTGGATTAATTATTAAGTGAATAAGCTGATTAATTAGTGAATGGATTAAGAGAATGAACTAATTGAATTAAATGGAATTTGATTAGATAAGAATCAAATTAAAATGGAAATATAATTAGTGCAAGAAGAAATGGAATTATTATGGAGTTGAAATAACTTAAGTAAAGTGTGAAATGGTTATTGTCGAGTCTAATAGAATGGTTTCAAATGAAATGAATGCGAATATGGGATAAAATGCAACTAATGGATTGTGAATAAATTTAAAATGGAATGAAATTAATATAAATTGAGTTGGAATCAATTTAAAATTGGTTATAAGCTTAAGTAATTATTTATTTGAATGAATATCGTCGAATTACATAAAAAAATTGGTCGTTCGACGTAAGCGAAAGTAAATAAAATTCTATGAATTGATAGAAGTAAACAAAATTGATTTTTGAATCAATTGAAATGATTATGAGTTTGTTTAGTTTAAAAATGAATTGAATGTAAGAAGTGAGTTATAAACCATTCAAACTAAATGAAAATGATATGTGATTTTGTTGGAAGCAACTAAAATTAAAGTCGGAATCTTATAATTGCTTTTAAATATTGTTTAGTATGCATTGCTTATGTAATCCATGTGTTTAGCTACCTAAATAAGTGAAATGTTTGTGAATTTCATATATTTAGTACTTACGTATTTAAATAGAGTAAGTATAGGTACCTGGAGGCCGTTTGGCTGGATTTTGGTCGTGCTAATTGCTAAATAAATAAGCCGCTTTCTTAAAAATGCTAAATAAAGGTACGCCTACGCAATAAAAGAATAGAAATATAAATATTGTTGTTTGTTTTTGTTTTTCCGACCGTGTAGGTCGATGTATATATATTTATCTCCCTTTTCAAATTGCAAAAGCTCCTCCGTACAAGGGAGACTTTGCCAAAATTTTCCAGAAATTTTGGGAGTTAGAAAATTTTTGAATTTTTTTTACGAAAAGTTGATTTTCAAATCATAATGAAATGTAGGATTTGAACTAGAAGATGAAAACCAATTTTTTTGGTTGAAGTAAAGGTTTTGAAAAAGTGAATATCAAGTTTTCACTAAGTGAGTTTTAGTAAGTTGGTGAGTTTGGGACATTCTTCTGCCTTAGTAATTTCGGGGACGAAATTCTTTTAAGAGGGGGAGGAATGAAACGACCCGGAATTTTAGATATTTGAAATTGGAATATTTAATTTATTTTAAATATTCAGGTGTTGATTTTTAACATAAATTTCAAATATAACTAATTATTGGGTAATTAAATTATTGAATTTAATAATTTGAAATTGGGTAAAATATTAAATCTGGAGTTTCAAGCTTGTTAAAAATATTTCAAGGGATTATAAAATTTATATTGATAATACTGAAGATAATAAAAGTTTTAAAATTGGATTCAAAAGCGATTTGTTCAGTTTTAAAAATATATCGTTTAAATTAATATTTAAAAATAACCTTCCGAGGCACAGTCTCGGAATTCGATGAAACCAGTTCCATTAAATCTGTAATATTGTATTATTATCGGATTTCAAATTTCGTAGCGTTTGGAGTTATCGTGTGGCCGTATGGTAGGTAAACACGCTGAAATTTATATCGAAAATTTAATATAATGATTGGGTCCAAAAAAAAGCTATCTTCTCCATACGATCGAGTTAGGACACAAAACCTTTTCTATTGCGTTAGGAATAGGGGTATAACATTATAAATGCCTAGCGGCACGTATCGATAGGAGGTCGAGACTTTTGTGTTGCAAATTTCAAGACGATTTAAAATTTAAATATAAATTTATATATAAATTTCAAATTTTTACAATAGAGCATTTCATTTATATCTACATCAAACCTTTTTGCCTTCATTTCAATATCACTGTAGCAAATCCATTCATTCATGCAATCGTATCCAACACGCGATCCCTCTTCTTTTTTTTAAAAAGGCTCGAACCTCTTCCCCTATTCATTCAGTGAAACAAAAGCTCAAACAAAAAAAAAGGCAGAACGAAAGAAATCGATTCTCAAAATCGCATATCCTTCACGAAATCAATGTTCATTTAAAAAAAGAAAAAAAAGAAAAAAGGAATCGAAGTCGATTTCGACTTCGACAGGGGGGAATCGCGAGTGGCAAAGGCCGGCATCGGCGAATGGCATGAGGGTTGAGGCAGGTTGCATTCGAGGGGGGCGGCGCGCGCTGCAGCAGCAAGGGTAAGGGGTCGTTTTGGGTTCGGCGGCGCTTCGAAGGAAAAGGTGGAGGCTGGGTCGCGTTCGTGAGCAACTGTGGCGAATTCGTGGTGGCTGGGATGTCGGCAATCGAAGGAAGGGGCGCGACGAAGTTGGCAGCCGCGATCGTCAGTGTGGTATATCTGTTATTTTAATTTAATTTAAATAAATTTATATATGTATATATAGTATAGAAAATACAGAAAAGAAAATTTTGACGGTGAGAAATATATGCAGATTTTTTTTCAATTTATATATATATATACAGGTTAGAAAAAAAAATATAACACATTATTTGATTTTACAGTGAGGTGAAAAAGAAAGTTATTTTTATTTACTGAATATATAGAATTGAAACAGGAATTTTAAAATGTTTTGATTTGGAAAGTTTATATTAAAAATTGGACTTTTGGTTTATATAGATTATTTTATAAGTATGTATGTAGTTTCAAAAGAAAATAAATATACATATACACAATTTAAATTTACTAGTTTATTTTAAAAATATGAATATAGAGAAATTAATTTGTTAAATTAACTTATTAAATTATTTTAGTTACTAAGAAATTATCAAAGGAAAATTAGTTTAAAATAAATTATTAATTAATTAAATTTATTAAATGGTAATTAATCGTTCGGTTATTAATAAACCATATAATGTTTATACAAGGTCAAAAAAAATCGTGAAGTCAAGTCGAGATGGAAGTGGATTGCAAACGAAATTAAAAGGTGAGATCTTCTCACTCATTTGGATTTCCTTGTTAAAATTAAATGTTAGATTTAAATTATTGGATGCTTGGCTTGATTGATAAAATTATAATTTATCCATTGGATGATATTATATATATAGTAGCATATATATTGGAGTGATTGATATTCCCGCATTATATAGCGGATGAGACCCTATGCGTCCCGCATAATAGCGGATGGCCCTATATACCGCGATATCCCAACTCGAAGTGGGATTGATATTTTTATATTGTGCTAACATCTGTGGATGTAGGGAAACAGGTTGGAGGGATCCAACTGCATTCCTCAAAAATATTCATTGTTCATATATATGTGTTATATGATATGATGGATAATTTATATGGATTATATGTGAATTGAATTGTTAAACGTTAAATCGCTTGGTAATTGAATTAGGTATTTCTAAATACCATAGATAATTAATTTGAAGGAATTTAAAAAGAAATTTGAATAGAAGATATTTATATTGAAAATGGGATTTATTGCTAAAAAGGAATTAAGTAGAATAAAAAGTATATCGATTTACTTAGATTATACTTAAATTGGTTTAAGTAGAAATTTGGAATTAAATTATATACTAAGGGTTGAAGAGATTTGAAATTGATAAATAGATTTGAATTAAAATGGGATTTTATTAAGGAATAAAATCACAAAATGGAATTTTAAATAAAATTTGTTTTATAAATAGATGGGAAAAACTCAGGGGAGTTTACAAATTTATAAACGGGGTTTATAAATAAGATCAATTGATATCAGTGGATATGTGAAAATATAAGTTAATGGTGAGGACTTATATCTAGCAATGGGAATAGTTTTTGAAAAGAAATAGTGGGAAATATTTCGAATGTGAGGAAGGGCGATATGGTCGACGTAATACAAATCAAGAGGGATTCATAAATTGAATTGGTGAATATTGGATTATTTAAAAATAGATTTTGTCGAGTAGAGTAAAAGTTGTTTTAAATGAGATTTTTAAATTTATTGTACTATATAATTTTAATAAACTATTATTGGATTTAGAATATTCCGAAGTTAGTTTGCTTTAAACCATATTTTTGAAAATAAAACCTTTATTCTTATTTTATAAGTATATATGTTTCTAAATGTTTTAAATTTAATTAAAAATCCTCTTGAGATGAGAAGCGGGTTTATTAAAATGGATAAGATTTTGGGAGAAAGATCTTGTAAGTGGGGTTATGGAACTTAAAATAAATTGCCAAAGTAAAAGTTTCGGAAGGTGAAACGAAATTCACAAAGGGTAGTGGAAGTGAAAACTGAAATTTTAATAAGCAAAGAGGGCTTTGGAAAAATTTAAGGAAATTAATTAAGGAATTCTAGAAATTATGGAATTGGTGAAACGAGTTTGGAAATTTACAAATAAAATTGCAAATGATTTTTGAGAAGAGAAAATAGGAAATAAACGAATATTTTCTAAGTTTTGAATATCAATTAAAGTGGGAAGAATATTCTAGGTATGGGCAAAGATTTAAATTGTTCCGTGAGAATGAAAGGAAATTTGGAAACTATTTTCAAGTGTTGAAAATATTGGAATAATATCTTGGGTAGATATTTTGAGATAAATAATTTGGGAAAATTATTTAAATCCTAATGGTTGCTTGTGAATGTTATTTGATAGTTAAATAACCGACGATCAATATTAGCTAATGCGCTAATCATTTCGAAGAGACCGGAATCGGATTTAATTATCCGAAAACCACTTCGATCTGGTTTGAACGTAGCGAATGAGGACCGTGAAGATGATGAAGATGGTGATTCGGTTTGTCCAGACCCAGGGCAACTTATATGGACGAATGCCATCAGACCATCGTCATTAGAGGACGATGAGCATTCTAAGTGAATGTGTTCTAAAAAGGTAACGCATAGCCTCAAGCCTCATCAATCGGGAATGGCTAAAACAGGGGAGGTGCAGCAAGGCTAAGTGGGTAGCACCCAATTAGTGTAAGATTTCCCCTGTCTAAAGTCCCTTTTATTTTGGTTGTGTGGCGGTTGCTGATCCCAACCGCGGGGTGATCTTATCCGGGCTATCTAGTAAGGGGTAGTCCGATCTTGTGTTGCAGGGGATCGGGAGTGGTCCTCGGTACTCTGATCTAGGCCAGGTACTGTGACGGGCGGTACCCCAGTAGCTCTGCCATTGTATGGAATCCAATCTCCAATAAGTGCCCGTACGGTTTTTGTTGTGCCCAACTATTGCTAGAACGTGAGATGCAAGCATTTCAGCTAGATTCTATTTTACTTTCTATAGACACTATTATAATATCAGACGGATTTGATAAAAATGTTTTGGTTATCGTAAGGTAAAATCCTGGCATATTTATTTGTGGCGTGGTCTTAAAAGATACCTTTGTTTTAAAAGGGTTTTGAAAATATAATAATCCAATTGAGTGTGGTTTTCTCACGCTGGTTTTCCAAACTAACTCGGGTGTTGTTTTATTATGATGCTCGGGTCAGACCGAGTTGAACAGATTCAGGATAGGATGCTATGGAGCTCAGGAGACGAGCTGGATGACAGAGACGTATCTCCGTACTTGAATTTTTTATTTCTGCTTTGTAAGGACAGTTAATAGGCTATCCAAAGTGATGGATGATTGTTGTACTCTGAAATGGTATGTATGTATAACAGTACAGATTTTCTTTGTATTTAAAGAACTGTTATTATATATTATATTTTGTTTCGCTGCGATTGTGAGACTCTGATGTTGTTTTTATCTTCTTCTTCTACCTCTTTCTTCTTCTTTTTCCCTAGTTATTCGCCCTTTTGTACACTTTGGGTTGAACGAGGAAGAATTATTATCAACTCAAGGGGTACGGAACTCCGGGTCGCTACAACAGACGTCTATGACAATATCACAGACGTCTGCCAAAGGTTTCAGGAAGACATTTTTCTGAAACCTCAAACGTCTGTGATATCCCACAGACGTCTGTTATAGGTTTTAGGAACCTATCCCTAAAACCACAGACGTATATGGAAACTCACAGACGTCTGTCATATGTTTTAGATTAATTTTTACTGAAACCACAGACGTCTGTGGCATCCTCATAGACGTCTGTCGCTGCTCCGAACTTTCTATTTTCAGCAGCCTTATATATATAATTTTACCCTTTTCTCAACTTTTCATCATCCTATTCTCAATTTACACACAAACCCTAGTTTCTAAAATCTCAAATTGCTCACTAATGGATCCTAAAGCAAAAACTCCGGCTAGCAAACGCTTCAAGAATGGTCAATCATCTTCTTCTCACAACCTCTTAGTCATTGGTGCTCTCATTCAAGAATGGCTTTGCAATAGCATTATTGCTAACAAGCGATTTGATGAGCTCAAACAAAAGAAGCTTCATTCCAGGCCATTCTATGGATTATGCAAGTTTGGTGAATATGGCATTAAGAACTTACTGTCGTCTTCAAATGTCGGTATTTAATCAATTTCGATGAAAATGAGGTACATATCGATCGATTGGCAATCCTTCTTTTTTACGCCAATTTATGTAGTAATGATATTTGGAAACCTGACAATGACGATGGTTGGTTATGGATGAGTGTTTACGGACGTGTTTTAAAGATTAGCGTAAACACGCTTGGTCGTATACTTAATTGTTCTTCGTTCGGGATCGATTTGGAAGAAGTTCCCGACCATAAAAACTTGCCACAAGATGAAATAACTCATCTAATTTGAGAAGATAGGATGCCATAGTGGAAATCTATCTACTTACATCCAAAAGCTAGATTGTTAAACCGTATGATTATCAATACTATAATTCCATGCCTATGAAGTCATGAACAAATCTATGACAACGATCACAAAGCCCTTTATGCTATTTTGGTGGAATGCAAATAAATTGGGCTAAGTTCGTTCATGACAAAATTAAAAGTTTTGGTCTCATCATTGATGCACGATTATATATTTTCCATATCTCTTACACGCTCTTGGGGTACCCTCTTATATCTCTCACTTTGAAGAAATCCCGATTAAAGAGAGCGGAATAAGATTTTTATCTTTAATGCATCTTCTCCAACGACCACCCCTTATTACTCCCTAGAACAATGGTCCTTGCAACAACAACAACAAGTGCATCATGGTCCTCCGCCCACTCCTGCTCCTCAACATACTTATTCACCTCGTCCTTCACAACAACATGCCTCCTCCAGTCATACTACCGAATATTATTCAGATTCAGTAATTCAAGAAGCTCGCATTGAACCGTTGCAAAACAAATCGCTTGGTGATTTGAACGAAAAGATGACAGGTTTGGAACGTTCTTTTTCGACGAGGATGACTAAAATTGAAAAGACTTTAGAAAAGGTTGTTTCCACTTTAGGAAAAGTTATGAGAAAAGTCTGTGGCAGATCATCTTCTCTCTCTTCGTCTTCGCCTTCACCTACACCACCTCCTCAAGCACAAGCACTAGTTTATCAGTCTCATACTTCTCATGAAGGAACTTCTCGTGAGAGAGGGAAGACTATTGTGCAAGAGCAACCTGAGGAGGAGGAAGAAGATAGTGATGGTATGTCCTTGTCCGACCCTCAGCAATTTCAGCATCAGCCGTACATGGCTTTCCAAGGACTTTCCATTCAAGAAAACGAGGATTATAACGATCAAACCAACTGGTCAGGAGCATACGACCAAGATCCTTCATCTTATTGGAAGTATTATGAAAATTATGGCGGGTTTTCTTATTCTTCCGATTAGTACAACTAGCATCTCTTTTTATTCAACTATTTTTAACTATTTTATTTTGCATTTACGTTTATGCTTGTTTCTTTTTACCGCACCTTGTTATTTAACTTTTAACTCTTGCTATAATAATTTAGTCTCTATTTCTGCTTGGCCTTACTCGTCCATATTTAGTTTCAATTATTCGTACTCATATCTATAACATACTAGTATCTTACACATACTATGAGAATGCGTACATACTGTCTTTTCTTCTATTTTGATAATGACAAAGGGGGAGAAATTTATGCATATACATATGGGGAGACAAAATATACTTTATGCGAACATTCTCTGTTTTTATTATAAATTACTATAATATTTCTTCTGTTTTGATTGTATAGTTGTCATCATCAAAAAGAGGGAGAATGTTAGAACCTCCATTCTATGTTTCAATGCCAACAACTATACAATCATATATATTATACATCTTATCAAAATTACAGGTATATACTATAAGAGAACATCATGCTCAAAGATGTTAGGACTCGAAGACAAACAAAGATCTACGGACCATGCTATGATTAGTAAGGTTATTATAGTGTATTAAGAGTATTAGATAAAACATTGTAAGGTCTCCTTGAGTATATATGCATACACAATTTCATATACACTAACATAAATTGGAAAACTGAATTTATCATCCACAAACGTTTAAGGAAAAATCATAGACGTCTGTGATAGTAATCGGGAAATTTTTTCCCCAGGACAATGATGTCCTAGGTTTCCCCACAAACGTTTGTCATTTAAAAAACTACCAAACTCTTAATAGACACTTCTTTAAATGAATAGAAATCAACTCTTCATCGAAAGGTTGCAGCAATTAAAATTAATAGACCTTATCTAATAGTAACAACTCTTTATCTACATCTTTTTGAATCTATAAATACTACCGTGATTAAGATTTAGAAATTAACTGAATTGAATTAACTGAATCTATTCTCACTTGATTTCTTATACTCTCTTGTGCATACATTGCTTACATACTCCCAATCTATCATAACTAAAATATAATTTTTGTTAAATCACTTCCTACAACTCAAAGCATTCACATTCACAGACTCAAAGGAGATCATAGGAAGATTTGTACTATCAGTCAAAATCCATGTTATTTTGAACACAAGATTGTCAAAGATATACATTTGTATTAGCCCATTCCTCCGGGTGAAGCGAGGGTTAGTTGGTTAGAGGAAATACCAAAGCGGAGCTTCGGGACTAGACGTAGGACCGGAGGTCCGAACCAGTATAAAATATCTTATATGATTGCTTTTATTATTTATCTTATTTATATTCAATTATTATTCTCTGTTTAATATAGTTAGTAATATATACTCTCACATGTATATATAAGTTGCATTACTTAAAAAAGATCCTATAGACTTTCATTAATATCAAAAATAGCCTAAGTAGAGCACTATCGTCAAAATAGTGCGGGGGTCCGGGGCACCGCAGTCCCGGCGGGGATCGACCTACCCGGTTAGGTTGAACAAGTGGGCACCGCCCGATTCATCCGATTTTGGAAGATCGAGCCTTCTTTGAAATGACGTAAAATGATGCACAAATGAAGACTGAGCTTAATTCCTATCCTCCATCTCCTCGCCTAAATCTGCTTGAATCCCCTACGGCCAAACACCAAAACTCTACTGCAAACTGTTTTCAATTTCCAATCACCACATTAGCTTCTCTCCGTAACCAATACACAGCAGCACTCTACCATTGTCAAACTCCAAACTCCGTCTACATCTCTCTGCCAACATTCAGGCATCACACTGTCAACTGAAACTCCTCTGCATCACCAACTTCCACCATCACTTCCATAACTTACCAAACCAACCAACCAACCTTCAACCAATACAACTACATCCAGATTCAATGGTGAACCAACCAACCAACCAACCTTCTCTCACTCCCTGCAAATACTGCACTTCAGACCTACATTTCAAACGCACTCTATCACTTCCTTGTATGTTTCTTCCATATCGATAGCTTTGCACATTTCTTCTGACATATGCATCACTGAATATCTTCGCACTTCCTTGTACGTTTCCAGACCTATGCATTTATGACCTACACCACTGAATAGTTCCTGCCTGTTCATTCAGAGCTTGCATCCATTACCGTTTCCTTTTGGTCGCTGGACTCAAAGCTTGCATCAATGAAACTTGGTCCTTCCAGTCTTGCCAACACACAAGCTCGACTGTCTATGAATCTGCCTGTGCAGCTCACACAATCCATTCACTCAACAATTGTTCAACTAGCAGTGAATAAATCGATTCGTGTCTTTGCAAATAATTCCTCAGCTCACATAGCCGCAAGCTGCAACAACAGCCAGATTCTGAAACATTAACAAGTTCCAAAGGAGCATTAGCACAAACATATGGGGGGCGTACTATCTTATTGAAATTACCAGTACCAAGTGAAGCAACCGCAATCATAGGGGAAAGTACGAAGAGATCAGCCTGGGATCTGCTCTGAACTTGCGATGGAAAGTACGAAGTGAACCAAAATCTCGAGGGCAACAGTTCGGGTTTTGGGAGAAATTAAGGCACTAGAAGGGTTTTTAGGTGAAGTAGTCTAAAGGAGAAAGGTAGAGGGGTTGGTGGCGAGCAAGTCTTATGTTGGAGGTGAGAGCTGATGGCGACGACAGCGGTGGCAAAAGGGGTTTGAACGGAAAACTTTATTTGGCTTCGGGTTTTGGTGTCGTGACGGGGCTCTGGTTGGAGCTAGATGGTCGCGATGGGTCAGGGGGTAGCTGGGGGTGAGGGTGACAATTTGGTGGCGGAGGCGAATGAGGAAGCAGAAGAAGAGGAGGGTGATAATTTGGTGGCGGAGGCGAATGGGAGGAGGCGAATTGGAATGAAAACCAAAAGGGGATCTACTCTGAACTAGGCGGGAAAACGAAAATTTGGGGCAAATTGCAGTGGTGATCCATTTTAACAACCAGATTAAATGTAGACCGTTGGATCGTATTCACGCGGATTGCTAATTTTATTAATTTTTTAATTTGAATACATCTATAGCTACTGCAACACCTTGTTGATACCTATGCTAACACCTTGAAGCGAGTGTTGTAATAGACAAAAATCAGCATACCTATCGTTACATTATAGCTAGCAACACCATGTAATTTCGTTGTAGTAGGCCATCTATGGCGTAGTGATTTAATTTAGACCATTTTAAAAACATGTTTAATTCTTTTATAAAATAAGATGTAGGTTTAAATATAATAAAAATCACATTTTTAAGTTAGGAATCATCTTAAACGTTGTTTTAATACTGTACTAACAATCATAGTATGTTGAAAGAAAATATCACCCATCTCAACAAAAACCGTCCAATCCAATGCCAAGTCGTAGAGCTCTTCATCACGAGTGCAACACAAGAAACCGCGTCAAAAACATACCTCTTATGCAGAGATATGAATTAAATACGCACCGAGATTGTTCAAACTATTAATTTGACTTAATTAATTAATTACCCCCTAATTACCTTCATTAGCCGATTAATCCTTCTTCCCCAATGCTCTGTACACAAACGCGCACAAATGCACACATTCACAAATTTGTTTACTCGATTTCTCATTCGTTTCTCGATGAAATGTCGCGCCATTTTGGCCAACGAGTCCCTGTGCATGCAAGCTCCTCGATTCACCTAGATTTTCCATGTCTGCATGCCTTCTACAAATCCCAATAGCCTAGCCTGCCCCTGACCACGCTAATGTTGCTCTCCACCACAAGCCGTCAGAGTTCAAGAATCGTCGAGAAAAGATGCTCCTCGGCATGAGCATCGCAACGACCATCTTTATCTTGCCTAATGCTTCCTCCCTAATGGACAAACTCAAACCCTAGTTAGCCATGGAAAAGGTCGAGCATGACCAGACCCTACTGCCCCTTGCATCGACTACATAGACTTAAAGCATTCATTCATACGATCTTAACGTACCTGGTTTCATGATTTTTTGTGTAGTGAATCGCTCGATTTAATTTTTTTGAATGGATTTAGGGAAGTGGCGGCCATTTCTTTATTTCCAAGAAATGAAACAATAATGGGTAAAGAGGGGTAGAGGGTTCGGGCGATTACTTACTTAAATAATATTATATATATAGTTTATTTGAATGTCTCAAATAAACCGTTGTACGTTTCAAGCTCGTACGATCACACGGTACGTCCGATCGCAATGAAACTTATCAGCGTACATCATCTCATTTTTCTAGTCCTAAAGATATAAATTTCATCGCTATCCGAAACAACACTGCATGATGATAATTTCACTCATTTCGAGATCGTTTTGGCCATCGGATCGTCCGATCTCCAAATATAGTGATGCTTATACTCATTTTAATTCGCAATGTCGATCCAAACTCAATAGAAGTGGTCTCAAGTCCCGATTCGATCATATGCAAAAATTCATATTTTTGAACCTTCAATTAATTAACGATTCAATATTTAAATCAATTATTTAAATATTCTATATTGGAAAATATGGGTCGTTACATGAATCCTATATGAGATTTAAGTAACGATGGAAAACGGGCAACCTTGTATGGCATGAGGCCGAACCAAGAAAGTGAGTCCATATAGTGGTAATGTGGTACCACTAGTTGTGCACGATAGTTAGGCATGACATGATGACATGATGTGAGATGACTGGGTGATAAACTCATATCATGTTATAGTATTCTCTTTGTAGTATATGTGCAGTAAAAGTATAGCTCACTCACTAGACTTATGTTTGACCCCCTCCTATTTTTCGCTTTATATATATACTTATGTATGTGTATGTGTATGTATATGCATGTGTGTGTGTGTATATCCAAGTAAATGGAGTTTGGAGAAGAGATGGTATTAAAGATAGAGATTCATTTTTATATATTGTGTATGCTGTAAAAAAAGTGCTGTAACCTGGATTTATCTATTGGTATAAATTGGTTTACAGTTGTATTATTTAGGCAGATGTATTTGGCATTGTAGACATGATATGGTGATGTGACTATGGTTATTCTTGATGTATTATAGTTATAAGTTTGTATTAGTTAGAACTATATCTTATATCTGCCGGGAGTTGTATATATTTTATCTTACCCCAACAACTCGCCCATTTGGTTCTCGGGTTATCGACGTCGGTTCGGGCGTCGAACCCGAGGGTCAAAAGGGTGGGGTTTTATATCATATGTGTATATATATAATTCAATCATTTGAATATCCTATCGACAATTACAAATAAAATTTATTATGAGGACATATTTAAGTTTTATTTAGAAAAATCAAATAACATTAACAAGTAGTTTCAGATTCCATGTTAAACAATACACAAAGTTAAAATCAAACATAAAATTGGCTTTATGATTAAATGACAACACACAAGCAGTTTCAAACCAACCCCACTAAGTCATAATACAATATACATATAAGTGAATTTGGGTCAAGGTTATTTACCGTGAATAAACATAATAAAATAAAATTGGAATTAAACCTAAGAGAGTCTTTTCCTTTGTATTATCTTGATTTGCAAATTGTGTCCTAGATTGCTTGAATTGTGACCAGACCATGCTAAAATAAAATGAACCACACAGTTTAATTTTGCTTGATATTTTTATTAAAAAATTCGTCCCAGGAAAAGAATAGATGTGGTGGCCATGGTTGATGAACATGAAGTAAAGGAGAATTAAAGCTATGAAATAAACGAGAGGATTTCGTATTTAGGAGAGAATAAAAACCATTCCCTTTCTCTTTATAAAGAAATTTCTTTTAGTTCCCTAAAGAGTTTTCAGTTAGATCACACTCAAACAACTTTCTTCTCTGTCTAGTATTGTCGGCCATAGTTTTCCATCGTATGGATCAATATTTTCAAAATCCCGTTAAGTAATTAACTATATTTAAAACCCATTTAAATATATTTCGACCTATATCAATACGTGTACGTATAACTTTTATATGCACACCAATGGATTACTAATAACATCCAAAACATCAAATAACTTAATTACCAGTATTTCTTAAATATTAATTAATTTAATTAATTTTTAACACTTTAAATTAATTAAATCATGTGGTTCAACTAGTTTTGGCAGTCTCTTTTATAAAAAATCTTGGAATATTATTAAACCGCACTACTTCAAGGCTGTGAAAAACTTCTTTAACTCTAGCAAACTAGTGGCCGGTATAAATGCTACTAATCTCCGCCTAATCCCAAAAAAGAAAAACCCGACTTCTTTTAGAGACTTCAGGCCGGTGGCATGTTGTAATGTCATATATAAGTGTATATCGAAAATTTTACCCTACAGGATGAAAGTTATTCTCCCATCTTTAATCTCTCCTAATCAATGTGCATTCATTAATGGGAGGAACATTCAGGACAATATATTGTTGACTCATGAGCTCTTTAGAGGCTGCTATAGATCACATATATGTCCAAGAAGTCTTATGAAAATAGACCTAAAGAAAGACTTCGACTCTGTTCATTGGAATTCCTTATTTCATATCCTTCTTATTATGAATTTTCAAACCCAATTATCTTCATGTATCAAAAGTTGTATATCTATAGCTTACTTATCTGTTGGCATTAATGGGGAGAATCGTGGGTATTTCAAGGCTTGTAGAGGTCTAAGGCAAGAAGACATGTTCTCTCCTTCCTTATTTGTTATTATTATGGAAGTTTTAACTAGAATTTTCTTTACATTAGTGGTGGACAAGATTCTTATTGCATTCATCTTGCAAGAACCCTATGTTGACTTCCCTATTATTTGTTGATGACTTGATTGTTTTTTCATATCCTACCAGCTCTTCAATTGTCTGCATTATATTTGACCTTCTGCGGTTTTACAAGGTAAGGCCTGAGTATCAACCCTTCAAAATCTTACATTGCTATAGCTGGGATGTCTCTCCCTGCCTTGGATGCTCTTATTCATTGTTCTGGGATGTCCAAGTCGGAGGAAGGCAAGTTATAGTTAGGGATCCCTTTAATCTCAGCTAGACTAAGTGTTGCTCAGTGTTTACCTATGTTCGAGAAAATTACTGCTTAAATATGTGGATCAATAGAACTATTAGTTAGCCAGAAAGATTCACTATAGTTAAGTCTGTTATATTCTCTATGCACACTTACTGGGCTAGAATGTTTCTTTTCCCAAAGAAGCTGTTACATATGATTCAAAAATCCATGAATCAATTTTTATGGGCCGGGGACTACAAATCAAGGAAACTTACTCCTATATCCTTTAAGAAGCTTCTTCTCCCTGTTGATAAAGGTGGGTTAGCCATCAAAAATATTTTCTTTTGGAACATAGCAGCAATGACTACTTTTATGTCCAATATTGTTCTTTGAGCTCTTCTCTTTGGGTTCAGTGGGTTTCTAAGCAATACATTAAAGATGGAAATTTCTGGATTATGCCAATTCGAACAATTGCAATTTAGTGTTCAGATCAATACTCAAATGTAGAAGACACCTTGTTCCTCATGTTCAGATTATGCCCGACCAACATTCATCTTCTAATTTTTGGCATTACCCTTTGGTACAGTAGGGGCTATTCATCCCTAATGCTCTATCTCCTTCTCTTATACACCAGATCGGTATCCTTATATCTGCTTCTATTGGTACATACATTCATGCTTGTAAAATTATCCTATCTCATACTAGCAGTGTGGAGGTTAGGGACTACTTAAACTTGATAAAAAAGCTCACATTTAAAGTCACTAATAAGGATACTCAATTATGGTGAGAGAAAGGTAATTCTATAAAACATGTCTATTCACTGATTACTGACGCTAATCCTAGTAATTATTTCCCCTAGCACTCGAGAATCTGGATTAGTTTAGACTCTCAAAGCATAATTTTATGTTGTGGAAAGTGTTACGGAATGTTGTACATACGAAAGAGAATTTGGTTGTAGGAGGTATTGATACTAATGTTGGTTGTACCCTTTGTAATGCATCTGAGGAATCTACAGCTCATCTTTATTTTGAATGCGAGTTCTCTAGTTTTGTTTAAAATAGAGTTCTTCACTTATTTAACAAGAAGCGAGTCGCTTCAATATCTGATGATGAACGGTTTCTAATTTTCAAGGTTATTAGATGGAAGTGCTTCTTGACTTCTTGTACCTTATTAGCTTAAAACTTGTGGTTTTTGAGATTTGGAAAGAGAGACATACAAGGGTTCTTATGAAGAAACATTCAAGTAAGGAATTTATTTTGCATGGTTTAATGGCAATAATAAAAAGGAAAGCTACTAAGGGAAGATCAGAATATCAACTGTCAACTGCTGATAGAAAATGGGATATGGATATGGACTGGGATATTCTCTAGTTCGTAGTTGTTATCCGTTTTTTCTTTTTTTGGTTGTTTTCTGGTATTTTTTCCTCTATCCTTAGTTTCTATGTATCCTTTTTTCTCTAGTGATTAATAAAATGGAGGGGTCCATTCAACCCCACTAGCTCTACTAAATCATGTGGTTTTTTGAAGAATTAGCAAATGCATTTATGTGACTTAGAGGTGTGAGTTCATTCAGTAATTAATATTAAACAATTCAAATATCAACATCCACGCTTCACCTTAGCTGATGGTGTGATAGTTTGGCCAATTTCATTGCTCATAGGCATCTTCAGTCAAGAGTATATTTATATTATCTTAAGCGGTACCAACGGTGACTATAATTTATACACATTATCTTTGCCAACACTATATCACATTAGGATCTATGGAGTCGGGTATTGGTGAAAACTCCAATATTATCCACATTCAACTCCATCAGTCAATAAAAAATCCTTGGTTCAATAATAACATTTAATATTAACTGTTCTACTCTGGCTAATGATTTTTGACTTTGACTTGACTACAGTTAACTGTGATACAAAACTTATACAACTGAGGAGATGAATTCTCTATAAGATAGTGCTTCACTTTCAATGCTTCAAATTAGAGCCAACTACAGTCACTCAATGGTTCAGCATGCAATGATTAAACTATAATCAAAGTAAGTGCTCACACCAAAGTTCCAGAGTATTCTTTAGTCGAGGTAACTGTGTAACATTGTCACGTAGAGTTTTCTTGTTTGACTTACTTGTTATTAACCAATTGGAAACTCTCAAATCAATCATTCCATAGTTATCCATCATCTATGACCACGTAACCCCTTAGCGCCTCCAACAGCCATGAGTACATTGTCCAACATTTGGAGAGCATTATGTACTCTAGTCTTACTGAACGAATGTTTTGTTGGAATTCCTAAATATCAAAATGAATGAAAATAACATAGTCCCACATCGCCAAAAATTGCAAACTATTCTAGTATATTAATAGCTTTGCAATGAAGGGGTTGGGGCCTTGGGGCACCCAAATGTTTGCTTCGTTGTGAGAAGGGAGATCATGCATCACCACCATGCGCGCGCCGCCGCCGTCCACCCGTCCGTCCGACCGACTGTCCGTCCGACCGAACCGGGCTAGGAGAACATCATGCTCAAAGATGTTAGGACTCGAAGACAAACAAAGATCTACGGACCATGCTATGATTAGTAAGGTTATTATAGTGTATTAAGAGTATTAGATAAAACATTGTAAGGTCTCCTTGAGTATATATGCATACACAATTTCATATACACTAACATAAATTGGAAAACTGAATTTATCATGCACAAACGTTTGAGGAAAAATCATAGACGTCTGTGATAGTAATCGGGAAATTTTTTCCCCAGGACAACGATGTCCTAGGTTTCCCCACAAACGGTTGTCATTTGAAAAACTACCAAACTCTTAATAGACACTTCTTTAAATGAATAGAAATCAACTCTTCATCGAAAGGTTGCAGCAATTAAAATTAATAGACCTTATCTAATAGTAACAACTCTTTATCTACATCTTTTTGAATCTATAAATACTACCGCGATTAAGATTTAGAAATTAACTGAATTGAATTAACTGAATCTATTCTCACTTGATTTCTTATACTCTCTTGTGCATACATTGCTTACATACTCCCAATCTATCATAACTAAAATATAATTTTTGTTAAATCACTTCCTACAACTCAAAGCATTCACATTCACAGACTCAAAGGAGATCATAAGAAGATTTATACTATCAGTCAAAATCCATGTTATTTTGAACACAAGATTGTCAAAGATATACATTTGTATTAGCCTATTCCTCCGGGTGAAGCGAGGGTTAGTTGGTTAGAGGAAATACCAAAGCGGGGCTTCGGGACTAGACGTAGGACCGGAGGTCCGAACCAGTATAAAATATCTTATATGATTGCTTTTATTATTTATCTTATTTATATTCAATTATTATTCTCTGTTTAATATAGTTAGTAATATATACTCTCACATGTATATATAAGTTGCATTACTTAAAAAAGATCCTATAGACTTTCATTAATATCAAAAATAGCCTAAGTAGAGCACTATCGTCAAAATAGTGCGTTATTAGGAATAATTTGATATTTAATTTAGACCATTTTAAAAACATGTTTAATTCTTTTATAAAATAAGATGTAGGTTTAAATATAATAAAAATCACATTTTTAAGTTAGGAATCATCTTAAACGTTGTTTTAATACTGTACTAACAATCATAGTATGTTGAAAGAAAATATCACCCATCTCAACAAAAATCGTCTGTAACGACCCGTATTTTTACGGATCGAAAAGTTTGTCAAAATCTCGAATTTTAGCATTTTTGAGCCATTTCAGATTTTAGGCGAAATACGGTTAAGTCCTAAGTCGTGAACGACTTAGTATAGGTCGTAAGTCGTATACGACTTAGGGAATAAGTGCGACTTAGTATGTTGTCTTTTCGGTCCTATTTGTTTAAGTCCTAGGCCGTAAACGACCAAAGAGATAAGTCGTGACCGACCTAAGACTGTTGGGGTTGGTGACCTAAAGGTTTGGAGTTAGGTCTTGTGATGGTTTGTTAAGGGTTAGGTCGGCGGCGACCTAAGGAAGATAGGGGAGTGGTTTAAGTCGGTTGATAGTTTGGGACGACCTAAGGAGTTAACCGAGTTAAGGAAGTTAGGTCATAAGGTGGCTTAGGACGAGTGACCGAGTTAAGTGGTAAGTCGTGAGCGACTTAAGGAAAGTCTGCGACCTAAGAAGTTAGCGAGTTAGGAGTGAACGACTTAAGTTAGTAGGCGACTTATAGGGGTTAGCGACTTAAGGACTGGGCGAGAGAAGGCTTAAGTCGTTACAGTTAAGTCGTGGACGAGTTAAGGGATTAAGTCGTAAGTTGTTAAGTCGCGTAGGTACTTAAGTCGTAAGGTTGTCTCTGTAGTAGGTCGCATAAGGGCTTAAGGGTTAAGTCGCTAGGTCGCGCAAGTGGATGAGTCGTAGTCTATTAGGTTGAAGGCTTTGTTAAGTCGTAGCTTGGTTAAGTCGTAGGCGCATGCTATAAGTCGTAACCGACTTAGGAGATAGCTGTTTTGCCGTGAGTCATAGGCAGATGTGTGTTAGGTCGCGAAGGGGTAGCCTGGTTAGGTCATAGAGGCCAGAAGTTGTTAGGTCGTAGGGTTCTAAGTCGTAAGTCGTGAACGACTTATGAAGGCAGACGACTTAAGGATTTCTGCTATAAATAGGAGAGTTTCTCTTCATTTTTGGGATCCGGATTTTGAAGCGACGAAGTGCTGCCATTTTGAGAGCTCGACTTCTACACTTCTTCACTTCTTTTCTCCACTCTAATCTAGTGATTCCATTCATCCAAATAGAAGATCAAGATTGAAGATTCAAGAGCTTGCATTGAAGATCTTCATCCTTTGAAGTGAGATTTCTCCGTTTGAAGCGGATTCGTGATAGATCAAGCTTGATCCTTCGCTGTCCAGATCTGAAGCGTGTTGATTTGGGGTTGTTTAGGTGATTTGGTAAGTGGTGATTATCTCTCACACGGATCCAAAGGAGTATATCGGATTGTTGGCTCGATTTGGTGTTAAATAGTGATTTCCATGCATTTTCTTCATCCTAAGTGTAGATCCATGTAGATCCATTGTTCATGATGATTTGACAACCATTTTACTAAGTGTTAACCTATGCAAGTTCATTCATCAAGATTGTAGAGATAATTCTCATGATTTCATGCTTGTTAGACTTTCAACTCTTTAATTATGAAAATGCCATTATTGTTATAATTGTCCATTTTGCTTATATTTGAATGCTTGGTTACTTGGATTGATGTTTGACATGATTGATTACTGTGATTTGATGATTGTTGATTGGTTTTAGACCGAAGATGATTCAAAAGCTAAGGGAAAGGCTCTTGAATTGGGAAAGCTGCTCGTGGCATATGTAGCGGGATGATGAAGCTCTTATGCATAGACTTGATGATGTGATATTGAGATGAGGCTTTGCGAGGATGTGATGAAGCGAGGCAATCATGTGATGAAGACTTGGTCTAATCCAGACGGGATCATTCCAAGCATGTTGATAACTCGGTGATATGATTCGAGTTGAGGATAATGAATGGATATGAGAATAGTCGTCGAGGAGGATGACTAGGAGGCTTGGATAACATCGTTGTTGAAGGTTCTAGCATGCTCTAAGCAAGAGTACGTTTGGGCAGATTCGATAGTCCCAACGACTAACTGTTGATGGTCGAGTACTCTGGGCAGATTCGATAGTCCTAGGCACAGGCTGCGACGACGTGCGGGAGTTATGTCTAGAACCGGGGTTTCCATTAGCCCTTGACGGACGGCTGAAAGAATGTGCCGGTCATTCAATTAACGGTGATATCGAAGCAATGATAACAGTGATAGCCAGAGTCATGGATGTTTGGTTGTATCGTCATTCGGACTCAAGAGCGGTATTTACTGGGTGCTATCTGATTTAGGCCTTGGTACTTGGAAAACATCGCCCTTGACTCGAATGATTATTACTTTACTTTAAATTGTATGCTCTGCTATGTTGCTTCTGCTTAGTGTGTGTCTGGGGGTTATCACTGTAGAAAGAGGTGGAGTGGGAGGGTTGTATTCCTTTTCCTTTATGCTCTTTTGGTATGTTGTTAGTTAATTTACTACTCACTAAGACTGTTGTCTGACTCAAGGCTTTATGTTTTAATTCTTATTGCCTTGGGCTGTTCGTCCATTTTTGGGACGGGCAGACTAGGTAGCAGGTGACAGGTGCTGTTCTCTTCTCACGATGCTGATATCGAAGACGAGCTGGAGGGTTGCATATTATCTTCTTATTATATATACTGAATGTTCCGCTGTTTTGTATTCTCTGAGTGTTATGTAGTGAGGCTTGATGTATTGGCTATTTGGATGCTTGTATTCAACTATTATGAAGTTTATATGATGGCATTTTATTCTGTAAAGCTTCACTATACATATGTTCTATTGTATTTTGTCCATGCGCTGTGAGTAATACGATAGATTATGTTGTTTTTAATTTACCTTGACAATCGTCCATGGTCACCTGGCACACTTTACAGCGCACTATCTCTAGATTCTATGCGGGGGTCATGGGCGGTCGTCACATTTGGTATCAGAGCGAGGTTAATCGATTTTACCCAACGCTCGCTGACGTAACTACGTATGAGAGACGTAATTGTATTTTGATGGATGATTACTATATATAATATAGTAGCTTAGTAGAGTTTGAGTCCTTTATGCAGTTGTTTCTCTAGATGTTCTAATCATTCCTTTTTATAGATATTGAGAATGAGTCGAAGAGGGAGACCAGCTGCTAGGGAAGGCCATGCTACTGAGGGAACTGCTGATTATGCAGCTATGTTCGAAGCTATGATGACTTCGATCATGAGGAGGATACCAGTTCCGGGGGCGGCAGTTGATGTTGGAGTTCAGGTTCAGGCTCCAAAACCAGTGGATTTTGCTAAGTTGTGCAAGGACTATACAGATCTTGGAGGGAAGGTTTTCTTGGGAACAGAATCAACTATCGAAGTCCAGAGGTGGATAGATGCTTAAAGAAGGATCTTTGGTGATTTGGGAATTGATGATGCAACTAAGAGGAAGTTGGCATCAAGGCAGCTTCAAGGGAGAGCCTTTGATTGGTGGAACTCTGTTACCATCACTACTCCGGAAGAAGAGATTACTTGGGAGAAATTCCAAGTCAGATTTGAAGCTAAGTTCATTTCTACAGCTCAGAAGTCTGTTCTGTTCAAGAAGTTTGTAGAGCTCAAGCAGGGTGGAAGATCTGTTCTTGAGTATGTTTCTGAGTTTGAAGCGTTGTCCAAGTATGCCCGGTCATATATTGAATCTGCATATCAGAAGAATGAGAAGTTCGTGACAGGCTTGGACAGTTATCTTGGGAGACAGTTGGTGGATCATTTGGACGATTAATTTGAGAAACTTGTGGAGAAAGCTCTCAGACATGAGAGTCTGTTTCCTAAAGAAGGATCTATTGTTGCTGTGACCAGGGAAGAGTCTAAACCCCAGTAGGGTGGAAACAAGAAGAGGAAGCAGCAGCAGCAGCAGAAGGGGAAAGATGGTCAGAAGAAGCCGAAAGGCGAGGTGACTTGCTACAATTGTCAGCAGAAGGGCCATTTCTCTAAGGATTGTAAGAATCCGAAGGTGCCAATGAAATGTCACAACTGTGACAAGCCGGGGCATTTCAGGAAGAATTGTCCAGAACCGAGGAGGGACAAGCAGATTGTGCAGGCTTATGCTTTGGGAGCTGTTCCGTCGTCTTCGAAAGCTCCTACCGTTGAAGAGAAAGGAAAGAGTGTGGTGGTTCAAGATACTCTTTTCCTATGTGGTGTTCCAGTTAGAGTTCTGTTTGATACTGGAGCGTCGCATTCGTTTGTTTGTAGTGAACTTGTAGGCCGGTTAGGTTTGGAACCGGATATTGTTGATAGGCCATTGGTTGTGACTAATCTAGTTGGGGGTTCGTCTTGTTTGTGTATGTTATGTCGTGGTCTAGTTGTATCGAGTCATGGTTGCTCTTTTGTTTGTGATTGCTTTGTTCTGAACTTTGCGGGGTTCGGAATTATTTTGGGTATGGACTTGCTTAGGAAGTATGCGGCGAAAGTTGATTGCGAGAGGTTGGAAGTGACAGTCGAGAATGTGGGGGGGCGAAAGGTTGTGATACGATGTAAGCATGAGGAAGGCGTCTTCATGAGCTTCATGTATTCGCTAGTTGTTCCACGGGATGGACTGTCATTAGTGCCAATCGCGATTGGGTTCGAGGATGTCTTTGACGAAGTCAAAGGGTTGCCGCCGCATAGAGAGATCGAGTTTCGTATAGATCTAGTTGAAGGAGCCAGACCTGTTGCGATGCCTCTTAGGCGGATGGTGCCTAGGGAACAGCAAGAGTTGAGGGTGCAAGTTGATGATCTTTTGCAGAAAGGATTCATTCGGCGTAGTGTGTCCGAGTGGGGTGCACCAGTTGTGTTTGCAACCAAGGCAGATGGGTCGTTGAGATTGTGCGTCGACTATCGTGAGCTGAATAAGGTGACTAAGAAGAACAAGTATCCATTGCCGAGAATAGATGACTTGTTTGATCAGCTTCACGAAGCTAAGGTGTTTTCTCAGATGGATTTGGCAACGGGATTTCACCAGTTGAGAGTGGCTAAGGATAGTGTGTCGAAGACTGCTTTCAGGACACCATCCGGTTTCTTTGAGTGGCTGGTAATGCCGTTTGGATTGACTAACGCGCCAGCATATTTTGTGGATCTTATTAATAGAGTGTTCAGAGATCAGTTGAACAAGTTCGTACTTGTGTTCGTGGATGATATTCTGATTTATTCCAGAACTGAAGAAGAGCACAAGACGCACTTGCGTATTGTTTTGGAAATCTTGCGGAAACATCAGCTGAAGGCTAAGTTTTCGAAGTGTCACTTCTGGAAGAGTGAAGTGAGGTTCTTAGGCCATGTGATTTCTGGAAATGGAATAGCGGTTGATCCCGCTAAGGTGGCAGCAATCCAGGATTGGGTTAGACCTAAGAATGCATCTGATGTGAGAAGTTTTTTTGGATTAGCAGGATATTATCGTCGGTTTATCAAAGACCTCTCCAAGGTAGCTGCACCGTTAACAGGATTGACAAAAAAGAACCAAGTGTTCAGTTGGGATGCTAAGTGTGAGCAAGCTTTCGGAATCCTGAAAGAGAGATTGACGAGTGCTCTTGTTTTGACTATTCTAAGTGGGAATGATGAGATGGTGGTTTACACCGATGCATGTGGTACTGGACTTGGAGCAATGCTGATGCAGAGGGATAAAGTTGTTGCGTATGCCAGTCGACAACTGAAGCCGCATGAAAGGAATTATCCGACTCATGATTTGGAGTTGGCGGCGATTGTTTTTGCTCTGAAGATGTGGATACATTATCTATTGGGAGTTCGATTCGAGTTGTTTACGGATCACAAGTCATTGAAGTATCTTTTCTCCCAAAAGCATTTGAATCTTCGGCAGCAACGTTGGCTAGAGTTTTTGGCATCATATGATTTTGGTATAGCTTATACTCCGGGAAAAGGTAACGCAGTGGCTGATGCGTTGAGTCGAAGACATGTAGGATTGGGAGCCATGTTTTAAGAATGGAAGAGTCTCGAGTATTTAGCTGGATTTGACTTCAGGCCTAGATGTGAATTGGAACCTGAGATGTTGGCAAACTTATCGATAAGACCTTCTCTTGTGGAAAGGATTGGCGAGGGCCAAAAGCGAGACGATAAGCTTGTCAAGATTATCCGTGATTTGGAATCTGGATTAGAACCAGAAAAGGATAAAGGATTCGAGGTCGATCAAGAGGGTTGGCTTCGGAAGCAAGGACGATTAGTTGTTCCCGATATAGATGAATTGAGGAGTGAAGTTCTGAAGGAAAGTCATCACTCGAAGTTGACAATTCATCCAGGTGGAAATAAGATGTATCGGGATATGAAGAGAACCTACTACTGGGAAGGCATGAAGAAGGATGTTGGGAATTTTATTTCCAAGTGTATGAACTGCCAGTTGGTAAAAGCCGAGCAGAAGAAGCCAAGTGGATTGCTTCAGCCATTAGAAGTTCCTACATGGAAGTGGGAGCAAGTGTCGATGGATTTTATTGATGGATTGCCTAGAACCAGAATGGGAAATGAAGGGATTTGGGTAATTATAGATCGCCTGACCAAGAGTGCGAGGTTCATTCCTGTTCGATCGACTAGGACTGCATCAAAGTTGGCTGAGTTGTATGTTAAGTGGATAGTTCGATTCCATGGTATTCCGAAGAGTATAGTGAGCGATCGAGACCCATTGTTCACTAGTGGATTTTGGAATAGCTTCCAGGAAGTTTTGGGAACTGAGTTTTGTTTGAGTACAGCTTATCACCCTCAAACAGATGGTCAGACCGAGAGAGTCAACCGAGTTTTGGAAGATCTTCTTAGAGCATGTGTTTTGGACTTCGAAAGATCATGGGAAGATCACCTTCATTTGGTGGAGTTTGCGTACAACAACAATTACCAGTCAAGCATTGGTATGGCACCGTATGAGGCATTGTATGGAAGACCGTGTAACTCTCCGACATGTTGGATAGAGACTGGAGAAAAGCTGATGCTTGGGCCAGAGATGATTCGACAGACTACGGAGTGCATAAAGATCATTCGGCAACGAATGAAGGCAGCCGAAGACCGCCAGAAGAGTTATGCCGATAAGCGTCGAAAAGATTTGGAATTCGATGTTGGGGATATGGTTTTTGTGAAGATTTCTCCACTGAAGAATGTTATCCGATTCGGGAAGAAAGGGAAATTGACTCCGAGATTTGTTGGACCATTTCCGATTACCGAGCGAATTGGAAAGCTCGCTTATAGATTGGAATTACCAGAGAAGATGTCGAGTGTGCACAATGTTTTTCACGTATCGTATCTACGGAAGTATGTGCACGACTCGAATACAGTGGTTTCTGTCGATAGCTATGAAGATTTCGAAGTTGATCCAGTCGATAGAAGACCTCGTAAGCCGCTTCGTGTTGTTGAAACTAACACGAAACAGCTTAAGAGGAAGGTAGTTAAGTTGCTCAAGGTACAATGGAGTGATGATGATAACGACTGTACGTGGGAGGTGGAAGAGAGGATGAAGGCAGCTCATCCTGAACTCTTCGAGGTATGGCCCTAAGGTGTCGTGTCATCTCGCGATATTGTAACTTGTTCTAGTTTTAGAATTCTGTACGCTAAGCTAGAATTGGATGCATGGTTTGTTGATTGTTATGGATGATAGGCGTACATAATAGTCTTTGATTGCTTTGTTTACTTGGAATTTCGGGGGCGAAATTCCTAAGGGGGAGAGAATGTAACGACCCATATTTTTACGGATCGAAAAGTTTGTCAAAATCTAGAATTTTAGCATTTTTGAGCCATTTCAGATTTTAGGCGAAATACGGTTAAGTCCTAAGTCGTGAACGACTTAGTATAGGTCGTAAGTCGTATACGACTTAGGGAATAAGTGTGATTTAGTATGTTGTCTTTTCGGTCCTATTTGTTTAAGTCCTAGGTCGTAAACGACCAAAGAGATAAGTCGTGACCGACCTAAGACTGTTGGGGTTGGTGACCTAAAGGTTTGGAGTTAGGTCGTGTGATGGTTTGTTAAGGGTTAGGTCGGCGGCGACCTAAGGAAGATAGGGGAGTGGTTTAAGTCGGTTGATAGTTTGGGACGACCTAAGGAGTTAACCGAGTTAAGGAAGTTAGGTCATAAGGTGGCTTAGGACGAGTGACCGAGTTAAGTGGTAAGTCGTGAGCGACTTAAGGAAAGTCTGCGACCTAAGAAGTTAGTGAGTTAGGAGTGAACGACTTAAGTTAGTAGGCGACTTATAGGGGTTAGCGACTTAAGGACTGGGCGAGAGAAGGCTTAAGTCGTTACAGTTAAGTCGTGGACGAGTTAAGGGATTAAGTCGTAAGTTGTTAAGTCGCGTAGGTACTTAAGTCGTAAGGTTGTCTCTATAGTAGGTCGCATAAGGGCTTAAGGGTTAAGTCGCTAGGTCGCGCAAGTGGATGAGTCGTAGTCTGTTAGGTTGAAGGCTTTGTTAAGTCGTAGCTTGGTTAAGTCGTAGGCGCATGCTATAAGTCGTAACCGACTTAGGAGATAGCTGTTTTGCCGTGAGTCATAGGCAGATGTGTGTTAGGTCGCGAAGGGGTAGCCTGGTTAGGTCATAGAGGCCAGAAGTTGTTAGGTCGTAGGGTTCTAAGTCGTAAGTCGTGAACGACTTATGAAGGCAGACGACTTAAGGATTTCTGCTATAAATAGGAGAGTTTCTCTTCATTTTTGGGATCCGGATTTTGAAGCGACGAAGTGCTGCCATTTTGAGAGCTCGACTTCTACACTTCTTCACTTCTTTTCTCCACTCTAATCTAGTGATTCCATTCATCCAAATAGAAGATCAAGATTGAAGATTCAAGAGCTTGCATTGAAGATCTTCATCCTTTGAAGTGAGATTTCTCCATTTGTAGCGGATTCGTGATAGATCAAGCTTGATCCTTCGCTGTCCAGATCTGAAGCGTGTTGATTTGGGGTTGTTTAGGTGATTTGGTGAGTGGTGATTATCTCTCACACGGATCCAAAGGAGTATATCGGATTGTTGGCTCGATTTGGTGTTAAAATAGTGATTTCCATGCATTTTCTTCATCCTAAGTGTAGATCCATGTAGATCCATTGTTCATGATGATTTGACAACCATTTTACTAAGTGTTAACCTATGCAAGTTCATTCATCAAGATTGTAGAGATAATTCTCATGATTTCATGCTTGTTAGACTTTCAACTCTTTAATTACGAAAATGCCATTATTGTTATAATTGTCCATTTTGCTTATATTTGAATGCTTGGTTACTTGGATTGATGTTTGACATGATTGATTGCTGTGATTTGATGATTGTTGATTGGTTTTAGACCGAAGATGATTCAAAAGCTAAGGGAAAGGCTCTTGAATTAGGAAAGCTGCTCGTGGCATATGTAGCGGGATGATGAAGCTCTTATGCATAGACTTGATGATGTGATATTGAGATGAGGCTTTGCGAGGATGTGATGAAGCGAGCCAATCATGTGATGAAGACTTGGTCTAATCCAGACGGGATCATTCCAAGCATGTTGATAACTCGGTGATATGATTCGAGTTGAGGATAATGAATGGATATGAGAATAGTCGTCGAGGAGGATGACTAGGAGGCTTGGATAGCATCGTTGTTGAAGGTTCTAGCATGCTCTAAGCAAGAGTACGTTTGGGCAGATTCGATAGTCCCAACGACTAACTGTTGATGGTCAAGTACTCTGGGCAGATTCGATAGTCCTAGGCACGGGCTGTGACGACGTGCGGGAGTTATGTCTAGAACCGGGGTTTCCATTAGCCCTTGACGGACGGCTGAAAGAATGTGCCGGTCATTCAATTAACGGTGATATCGAAGCAATGATAACAGTGATAGGCAGAGTCATGGATGTTTGGTTGTATCGTCATTCGGACTCAAGAGCGGTATTTTCTGGGTGCTTATCTGATTTAGGCCTTGGTACTTGGAAAACATCGCCCTTGACTCGAATGATTATTACTTTACTTTAAATTGTATGCTCTGCTATGTTGCTTCTGCTTAGTGTGTGTCTGGGGGTTATCATTGTAGAAAGAGGTGGAGTGGGAGGGTTGTATTCCTTTTCCTTTATGCTCTTTTGGTATGTTGTTAGTTAATTTACTGCTCACTAAGACTGTTGGCTGACTCAAGGCTTTATGTTTTAATTCTTATTGCCTTGGGCTGTTCGTCCATTTTTGGGACGGGCAGACTAGGTAGCAGGTGACAGGTGTTGTTCTCTTCTCACGATGCTGATATCGAAGACGAGCTGGAGGGTTGCATATTATCTTCTTATTATATGTACTGGATGTTCCGTTGTTTTGTATTCTCTGAGTGTTATGTAGTGAGGCTTGATGTATTGGCTATTTGGATGCTTGTATTCAACTATTATGAAGTTTATATGATGGCATTTTATTCTGTAAAGCTTCACTATACATATGTTCTATTGTATTTTGTCCATGCGCTGTGAGTAATACGATAGATTCTGTTGTTCTTAATTTACCTTGACAATCGTCCATGGTCGCCTGGCAAACTTTACAGCGCACTATCTCTAGATTCTGTGCGGGGGTCATGGGCGGTCGTCACATCGTCCAATCCAATGCCAAGTCGTAGAGCTCTTCATCACGAGTGCAACACAAGAAACCGTGTCAAAAACATACCTCTTATGCAGAGATATGAATTAAATACGCACCGAGATTGTTCAAACTATTAATTTGACTTAATTAATTAATTACCCCCCTAATTACCTTCATTAGTCGATTAATCCTTCTTCCCCAATGCTCTGTACACAAACGCGCACAAATGCACACATTCACAAATTTGTTTACTCAATTTCTCATTCGTTTCTCGATGAAATGTCGCGCCATTTTGGCCAACGAGTCCCTGTGCATGCAAGCTCCTCGATTCACCTAGATTTTCCATGTCTGCATGCCTTCTACAAATCCCAATAGCCTAGCCTGCCCCTAACCACGCTAATGTTGCTCTCCACCACAAGCCGTCAGAGTTTAAGAATCGTCGAGAAAAGATGCTCCTCGGCACGAGCATCGCAACAACCATCTTTATCTTGCCTAATGCTTCCTCCCCAATGGACAAACTCAAACCCTAGTTAGCCATGGAAAAGGTCAAGCATGACCAGACCCTACTGCCCCTTGCATCGACTACATAGACTTAAAGCATTCATTCATACGATCTTAACGTACCTGGTTTCATGATTTTTTGTGTAGTGAATCGCTCGATTTAATTTTTTTGAATGGATTTAGGGAAGTGGCGGCCATTTCTTTATTTCCAAGAAATGAAACAATAATGGGTAAAGAGGGGTAGAGGGTTCGGGCGATTACTTACTTAAATAATATTATATATATAGTTTATTTGAATGTCTCAAATAAACCGTTGTACGTTTCAAGCTCGTACGATCACACGGTACGTCCGATCACAATGAAACTTATCAGTGTACATCATCTCATTTTTCTAGTCCTAAAGATATAAATTTCATCGCTATCCGAAACAACGCTGCATGATGATAATTTCACTCATTTCGAGATCGTTTTGGGCATCGGATCGTCTAATCTCCAAATATAGTGATGCTTATACTCATTTTAATTCGCAATGTCGATCCAAACTCAATAGAAGTGGTCTCGAGTCCCGATTCGATCATATGCAAAAATTCATATTTTTGAACCTTCAATTAATTAATGATTCAATATTTAAATCAATTATTTAAATATTCTATATTGGAAAATATGGGTCGTTACATGAATCCTATATGAGATTTTAGTAACGATGGAAAACGGACGACCTTGTATGGCATGAGGCCGAACAAAGAAAGTGAGTCCATATAGTGGTAATGTGGTACCACTAGTTGTGTACGATAGTTAGGCATGACATGATGACATGATGTGAGATGACTGGGTGATAAACTCATATCATGTTATAGTATTCTCTTTGTAGTATATGTGCAGTAAAAGTATAGCTCACTCACCAGACTTATGTTTGACCCCCTCCTATTTTTCGCTTTATATATATACTTATGTATGTGTATGTGTATGTATATGCATGTGTGTGTGTGTGTGTGTATCCAAGTAAATGGAGTTTGGAGAAGAGATGGTATTAAAGATAGAGTTCATTTTTATATATTGTGTATGTTGTAAAAAAAGTGCTGTAACCTGGATTTATCTATTGGTATAAATTGGTTTACAGTTGTATTATTTAGGCAGATGTATTTGGCATTGTAGACATGATATGGTGATGTGACTATGGTTATTCTTGATGTATTATAGTTATAAGTTTGTATTAGTTAGAACTATATCTTATATCTGCCGGGAGTTGTATATATTTTATCTTACCCCAACAACTCGCCCATTTGGTTCTCGGGTTATCGACGTCGGTTCGGGCGTCGAACCCGAGGGTCAAAAGGGTGGGTTTTTATATCATATGTGTATATATATAATTCAATCATTTGAATATCCTATCGACAATTACAAATAAAATTTATTATGAGGACATATTTAAGTTTTATTTAGAAAAATCAAATAACATTAACAAGTAGTTTCAGATTCCATGTTAAACAATACACAAAGTTAAAATCAAACATAAAATTGGCTTTATGATTAAATGACAACACACAAGCAGTTTCAAACCAACCCCACTAAGTCATAATACAATATACATATAAGTGAATTTGGGTCAAGGTTATTTACCGTGAATAAACATAATAAAATAAAATTGGAATTAAACCTAAGAGAGTCTTTTCCTTTGTAATATCTTGATTTGCAAATTGTGTCCTAGATTGCTTGAATTGTGACCAGACCATGCTAAAATAAAATGAACCACACAGTTTAATTTTGCTTGATATTTTTATTAAAAAATTCGTCCCAGGAAAAGAATAGATGTGGTGGCCATGGTTGATGAACATGAAGTAAAGGAGAATTAAAGCTATGAAATAAACGAGAGGATTTCGTATTTAGGAGAGAATAAAAACCATTCCCTTTCTCTTTATAAAGAAATTTCTTTTAGTTCCCTAAAGAGTTTTCAGTTAGATCACACTCAAACAACTTTCTTCTCTGTCTAGTATTGTCGGCCATAGTTTTCCATCGTATGGATCAATATTTTCAAAATCCCGTTAAGTAATTAACTATATTTAAAACCCATTTAAATATATTTCGACCTATATCAATACGTGTACGTATAACTTTTATATGCACACCAATGGATTACTAATAACATCCAAAACATCAAATAACTTAATTATCAGTATTTCTTAAATATTAATTAATTTAATTAATTTTTAACACTTTAAATTAATTAAATCATGTGGTTCAGCTAGTTTTGGCAGTCTCTTTTATAAAAAATCTTGGAATATTATTAAACCGCACTACTTCAAGGCTGTGAAAAACTTCTTTGACTCTAGCAAACTAGTGGCCGGTATAAATGCTACTAATCTCCGCCTAATCCCAAAAAAGAAAAACACGACTTCTTTTAGAGACTTCAGGCCGGTGGCATGTTGTAATGTCATCTATAAGTGTATATCGAAAATTTTACCCTACAGGATGAAAGTTATTCTCCCATCTTTAATCTCTCCTAATCAATGTGCATTCATTAATGGGAGGAACATTCAGGACAATATATTGTTGACTCATGAGCTCTTTAGAGGCTGCTATAGATCACATATATGTCCAAGAAGTCTTATGAAAATAGACCTAAAGAAAGACTTCGACTCTGTTCATTGGAATTCCTTATTTCATATCCTTCTTATTATGAATTTTCCAACCCAATTATCTTCATGTATCAAAAGTTGTATATCTATAGCTTACTTATCTGTTGGCATTAATGGGGAGAATGTGGGTATTTCAAGGCTTGTAGAGGTCTAAGGCAAGAAGACATGTTCTCTCCTTCCTTATTTGTTATTATTATGGAAGTTTTAACTAGAATTTTCTTTACATCAGTGGTGGACAAGATTCTTATTGCATTCATCTTGCAAGAACCCTATGTTGACTTCCCTATTATTTGTTGATGACTTGATTGTTTTTTCATATCCTACCAGCTCTTCAATTGTCTGCATTATATTTGACCTTCTGCAGTTTTACAAGGTAAGGCCTGAGTATCAACTCTTCAAAATCTTACATTGCTATAGCTGGGATGTCTCTCCCTGCCTTGGATGCTCTTATTCATTGTTCTGGGATGTCCAAGTCGGAGGAAGGCAAGTTATAGTTAGGGATCCCTTTAATCTCAGCTAGACTAAGTGTTGCTCAGTGTTTACCTATGTTCGAGAAAATTACTGCTTAAATATGTGGATCAATAGAACTATTAGTTAGCCAGAAAGATTCACTATAGTTAAGTCTGTTATATTCTCTATGCACACTTACTGGGCTAGAATGTTTCTTTTCCCAAAGAAGCTGTTACATATGATTCAAAAATCCATGAATCAATTTTTATGGGCCGGGGACTACAAATCAAGGAAACTTACTCCTATATCCTTTAAGAAGCTTCTTCTCCCTGTTGATAAAGGTGGGTTAGCCATCAAAAATATTTTCTTTTGGAACATAGCAGCAATGACTACTTTTATGTCCAATATTGTTCTTTGAGCTCTTCTCTTTGGGTTCAGTGGGTTTCTAAGCAATACATTAAAGATGGAAATTTCTGTATTATGCCAATTCGAACAATTGCAATTTAGTGTTCAGATCAATACTCAAATGTAGAAGACACCTTGTTCCTCATGTTCAGATTATGCCCGACCAACATTCATCTTCTAATTTTTGGCATTATCCTTTGGTACAGTAGGGGCTATTCATCCCTAATGCTCTATCTCCTTCTCTTATACACCAGATCGGTATCCTTATATCTGCTTCTATTGGTACATACATTCATGCTTGTAAAATTATCCTATCTCATACTAGCAGTGTGGAGGTTAGGGACTACTTGAACTTGATACAAAAGCTCACATTTAAAGTCACTGATAAGGATACTCAATTATGGTGAGAGAAAGGTAATTCTATAAAACATGTCTATTCACTGCTTACTGACGCTAATCCTAGTAATTATTTCCCCTAGCACTCGAGAATCTTGATTAGTTTAGACTCTCAAAGCATAATTTTATGTTGTGGAAAGTGTTATGGAATGTTGTACATACGAAAGAGAATTTGGTTGCAGGAGGTATTGATACTAATGTTGGTTGTACCCTTTGTAATGCATCTGAGGAATCTACAGCTCATCTTTATTTTGAATGCGAGTTCTCTAGTTTTGTTTAAAATAGAGTTCTTCACTTATTTAACAAGAAGCGAGTCGCTCCAATATCTGATGATGAACGGTTTCTAATTTTCAAGGTTATTAGATGGAAGTGCTTCTTGACTTCTTGTACCTTATTAGCTTAAAACTTGTGGTTTTTGAGATTTGGAAAGAGAGACATACAAGGGTTCTTACGAAGAAACATTCAAGTAAGGAATTTATTTTGCATGGTTTAATGGCAATAATAAAAAGGAAAGCTACTAAGGGAAGATCAGAATATCAACTGTCAACTGCTGATAGAAAATGGGATATGGATATGGACTGGGATATTCTCTAGTTCGTAGTTGTTATCCGTTTTTTCTTTTTTTGGTTGTTTTCTGGTATTTTTTCCTCTATCCTTAGTTTCTATGTATCCTTTTTTCTCCAGTGATTAATAAAATGGAGGGGTCCATTCAACCCCACTAGCTCTGCTAAATCATGTGGTTTTTTGAAGAATTAGCAAATGCATTTATGTGACTTAGAGGTGTGAGTTCATTCAGTAATTAATATTAAACAATTCAAATATCAACATCCACGCTTCACCTTAGCTGATGGTGTGATAGTTTGGCCAATTTCATTGCTCATAGGCATCTTCAGTCAAGAGTATATTTATATTATCTTAAGCGGTACCAACGGTGACTATAATTTATACACATTATCTTTGCCAACACTATATCACATTAGGATCTATGGAGTCGGGTATTGGTGAAAACTCCAATATTATCCACATTCAACTCCATCAGTCAATAAAAAATCCTTGGTTCAATAATAACATTTATTATTAACTGCTCTACTCTGGCTAATGATTTTTGACTTTGAGTTGACTACAGTTAACTATGATACAAAACATATACAACTGAGGAGATGAATTCTCTATAAGATAGTTCTTCACTTTAAATGCTTCAAATTAGAGCCAACTACAGTCACTCAATGGTTCAGCATGCAATAATTAAACTATAATCAAAGTAAGTGCTAACACCAAAGTTCCAGAGTATTCTTTAGTCGAGGGAACTGTGTAACATTGTCACGTAGAGTTTTCTTGTTTGACTTACTTGTTATTAACCAATTGGAAACTCTCAAATCAATCATTCCATAGTTATCCATCATCTATGACCACGTAACCCCTTAGCGCCTCCAACAGCCATGAGTACATTGTCCAACATTTGGAGAGCATTATGTACTCTAGTCTTACTGAACGAATGTTTTGTTGGAATTCCTAAATATCAAAATGAATGAAAATAACATAGTCCCACATCGCCAAAAATTGCAAACTATTCTAGTATATTAATAGCTTTGCAATGAAGGGGTTGGGGCCTTGGGGCACCCAAATGTTTGCTTCGTTGTGAGAAGGGAGATCATGCATCACCACCACGCGCGCGCCGCCGCCGTCCGTCCGTCCGACCGAACCGGGCTGGGTTTGATATGATCCTATTTTTACTGCAAAACTAGGCCGGGCTTTTTAACAGTTCCAAGCTATACGAACAGACGCAACTGTTCATAAGAGGACGCAGATTAACTGAGGAGGTGCGACTTCTGAAGCGAGCGCGGGTTTTTGGCGAACAGACGCAGCCGGAAGCGGGTGCGACCAGTTAGACGCGAACGGGTGCGGCGTATGGCGGCAACATGAGCGAACGGGTGCGGCCCGTTAATGAACAGCAGCAATGAAAGGAAACGGGTGTAACCTTTCAGGCAGACGCGACTGTTCAAAGGGGTGCGGACGAAATTATAAATAGAAGAGAATCCTGATCACATTCTCATTCCATTCCAGTCTAATTTCTTATGCTTCTTCCTTCTCCGCTGCTCTAAATAATATATCACAGAGTTGACATACTCTTTACAATCTCGTGCAGATTACGTCTGTTGTATCTTGGGAGACTTTAAATAAAGTCTTAAGGAAATTGTCACGACAAGCCTCAGACGAAATTTCCATCTTCAACCGGTTAGATATATATATATATATATATATTTCTTTTCTTTCTGTGGTATACTATTTCATTAAATAGTATAACGGTTGATTTAGCACTATAGTTATTATTACTATAGTTGTTGATTTGTTGTTGTAATTTAATTACGACATAACTATTATTTAAATTAACTAATACAGACTTCTAGAGTAGTAGAAATCTGTTTGATAAACTTGTGAGACGAGTTTATAATTGATTATTCTCTGTTTTGGTATACTAGACGTATAACATCTTAAGACGTTCCTGTTTTCACTAAAACAGAGATGGCAACAGTTGAACTATCAAACTTGGGATTAATTCTGACATTCCAAGTAAATAAGAACTACAAATGTGAGACATGTGTAGAAGCAAAAATGGTTAAAAAACCATTTCAATCTGTTGATAGAAGCACCGAACCACTATGTTTGGTTCATACAGATTTATGTGATTTTAAATCATTACCTACAAGAGGTGGGAAAAAGTACTTTATCACGTTTATTGACGATTATACGCGATATTGCTATGTATATCTTTTAAATAGTAAAGATGAAGTAATTACATCATTTATAAAGTACAAGGCTGAGGTAGAAAATCAGTTAAATAAAAAGATCAAGATATTGAGATCTGATCGAGGTGGAGAATATGAATCACCATTTGAACAGTTCTGTGCTGAAAATGGTATAATTCATCAAACAACAGCTCCATATTCACCACAACAAAATGGTGTAGCCGAGAGGAAGAACAGAACGTTAAAAGACATTATTAATGCCATGCTTTTACCTCTGGTCTACCGACGAACTTGTGGGGGGAAGCCTTAAATATGTCTAATCACATATTAAACAAAGTCCCTCACAATAAAACAGGAACAATTCCATATGAGTTATGGAAAGGACACAAACCAAGCTTTAAATACCTCAAAGTGTGGGGGTGCTTGGCAAAAGTTCCAGTTCCGCCTCCCAAGAAAGTCAAACTTGGCATAAAAACACTAATGAGAGTGTAATGCAACTGGAATACTCTCGTGTAATAGGATGCTTAATGTATCTCATGAATAGCACTAGACCAGATATCGCTTACGCGGTAAGTCGACTAAGCAGGTATACGAGCAATCCAGGGAAGGAACATTGGAAAGCACTAATGAGAGTGCTTGGATATTTAAAAAATACCACAAATTATTCCTTACATTATGGAAAATATCCTGCCGTCTTTAGAAGGATATAGTGATGCAAATTGTATTGTTGATTCAGAGGAATCAAAATCAACAAGTGGTTATGTCTTTACCTTAGCAGGGGCAGCAGTGTCATGAAAATCTACTAAACAAACATGCATAGCTCGATCCACTATGGAATCCGAGTTCATCGCTTTAGATAAAGCAGGCGAAGAAGCAGAATGGCTTCGTCACTTTTTAGAAGATATTCCATTTTGGCCTAAACCTGTACCGGCCATATGCATACACTGTGATAACCAAGCTGCGCTAAGCAGAGCGCACAACTTTGTGTATAATGGAAAGTCACGACATATTCGTCGACGTCATAACACAGTTAGGCAGTTACTCTCAAATGGAACTATTTTCATAGATTATGTGAGAATAAATGATAACCTAGCGGATCCACACTACAACAAATTTTAGTTTTAACTGCATTAGATCTCAGCGTTTAACTCTAAGTGCGGTGGAATGTAGAAATTCATACAAAAAGATTTGGGAGCAAACGATGATAATGTTATTAGGCTTCAATTCATTGCCGCCTATCATTATCCCCTTTCCTAAAATAATTCATTTTCCCTCCGTCGTCTCTTCCTCGCTTCATCTCCTTCGTCTCCACGATTTGTCTCAAAGCTCGATTGTCACCTAACTCCTCTTTTCATATGTGGTACTCAAAATTTCACTAAATTTTATTTTTGCTATTTCAAGGTTAGTCGATTTTACGTAACCTATGCTGATTTCGGTTTTTACTATATAGGTTTAATTCATTACTTTCTCTTTCCCAAATTTTGTTTTCCCTCTTCCATAACCCTAGCTTGAATTCTCGTCTACTCTATTCACGTTGCTCCACTCGACCTCTAAATGCACCTCCACCTCAGCCTCGAACTTCACCCCTTCCAGCTTGACTGCTTCGTCCAAATTACACAACGTGACTGGCAGTGACACTGTGACGGTACCTGGAGTGCTCCTCTAGACTTCGATCTTATGGGCTAGTTGACCGCTGCTCCTTCGTCCTGCGACTGCAACTTGTAGATACTTCTCTGGCCGTTGGCTGATTTGATTGCTGAATGAGGTATGTTTTCTATATTTGTATAATTTGTTCAGATATATTTGGTAGATACGTTGTACTATTTGGTATAAATTCTAAGTTGATTATTACTTATTATAAGTCTGAAGCTATGTGTTAAGTAACAAACAACATGCAATTTTTGTGCCTAAATATTGAGGTAGATTTGTTAACAGAAACATAATATTGTTGTTATAGTTACACTATAGAAGTATGATGAATTATGATGGTTAACCGAGGGTGGAAGATTGCGATAATACTAAATAATTGTTCCTGTATGTGTAGTGTGTGCTAGTTGGTTTCAATATATTTTCCCCTTGACAATTAGTTATCAATTTTTTACCGTGCTCTTTTCCTTGTAACATTTCAATTTCCACTCTAGTAGATGTTTAGGTTTTTTAATGCGGCGATGTTACCCATTTAAAGAAAATGTTTGCATGATTTCAATTTAAGTGCTGCAGGCTGCAGAAATTTGATTTTAAAAGATCTGTACATTTACATTATATCATGAATCTCCGGATACAAGATTTATGGTATTAAGTGATACTACTCTAATACTTATATTATAGTTTCTCCTAAGATTTAACATGCTTAAATGTGTGTTCTAATAATTTTGTAGGTGTATTCAATTTGTGCAATAATATTTATAAAAAAAAATAGGATCTCCCTTTATCATTTTCATGAATTATTTATTGTTGTGAACTATTATTGTTCAACCAGTGCGTCAAAATGTGTACATGTTTTCATTTACTTTCAAACTTGATCACTTCAGATTATCATCACAGTCTTAAAATCTGTAATGACATTTGAAGAAAAATTCTTTTGTTTGTTATATGTTTACTTACTTTTCTACAATTCACCATGTTAATACTTGAAACTATTAACCATAATGAAAACTATCTACGTACTCTATTTTACTTCATATATTATTTCCCACTACATATTGCCTTATTTTTCATTATCGAAGAAAATTACTGAAACTCTAACCCCTTCTTCTGCCAAAAGAAAGCTTACCATTACAAAAAAAATCAATAGTTTCTACTTCGATGGATTCATGCGAGGTTATTTTATTTTATTTTTTCATCAAATCAGGTTTGTAGAAAGGTTTACCTTTTTTGTTTCTGCAAGCTAATCGATTTAAAAATGATAATTTTAGCACTGGAAATCTAGTTTCATTTTTTATCTGATAACCGAAACAGTATAGGGAAGAACGATGATGGATGCAATGATAAGTAATCCAAGTTTCTATTATTTTCCGAATTGAATAACTAGATGACAATAGGGAATTTTTTGGAGGTATTTTCTTTTGCCTGTAAATAATTTAACATTGGAGTATTAATTCAAATTGTTTAAAAGTTCATAATTTCACATCTTAATATTAATATGGTTTGTATTGCCGTTTGACGTCGTGGAGCTGGTCGAAATGCGTAAATTGAAGCAATGTTTTTTTTGGGGGGCAGTTAGAGCTATTAGGGTGGATTTAGGACTGCATTAAAATTAGGTTTAAAACAACCAGAAATTGTTGATTTCACAATATATAATTGATACAATTAAATTCCAAGCAGTCGAATTTTTTTTTAAAATTCCTTTATTTTTTCTTTAGATTTTTGGTTCCTTTCCTTATTTTCAGTCTGCTTTGATTGGCATAGTTTAACAAAATTCCATTTATCTTTGTTCTGAAGCGACATTTCAATTCTTTTTTTCAATTGTATTTTTTATTCATTTATAAAAGGCTAAGATACCGATTGGTTTGAAAACGAATTTTGTGTTTTTCATTTTCAATATGTGAAGCTGAAGAGAAGAAAGTGGAAAATCCTAGTCATTTCAACAAACTAAAGGAAAAGAAAGAAAAAAACCATTTCAGTCTAAATCCACTATTTTCCATGCCTTTTGTACTTCAATGCAAACAAAAAACTTAAATTATTGGATTTTTACTGCTCTTTTTTTTAAATTTGATCATGCTTTGTTCAGATGATGGATAGCGCATGTAAAAAAACCACCACCTGGTATCATGATAACCTTTTATCAAAAGCTACTGACATATGACTAGCATTTTGTTGATCATGTACAATTTGATGTACTCATTATAAAGCTTCATCAATCCTATCTAATCAAGGGAAAACAATTCTTATGTTTAATTAACGTTATATCTTTAGGACAATATGATGATTATGGTTACCCTTGTTTATATGAATTAGTAAACATTAGATATAATTGTTCATGGTTTATGGTTATGACTTTAGTTGAATCAAAGTTAACTACATGCTATTTATTCACAGGTCGTGTTATTGTGCACTTCAAATTTATTGTACATAAGGTACTACCGATAAGAAAATTGAAAGGCAAGGAGAAACAAACATATTTTCCATTTCTCCAACCATACTTGTAAGTTAATTTATTCCTTTATTACCCTTGTTTGTATAAAAATTCACGTACTATATTTATACCTTGCGTCCATGATTATACTTTTGCCTCGATGGCGCTAATTTCTAACAATGTTCCTCATTTCTTCTAGTTGTTACAGGCATGATTCTTGTTTAGTTTTTTGGCTTTAATAAAGATTCTAAGCCACTTCATTAATGATATGCACCTTTGATTTGCATTTTGCATTTCTATTTTTAACAAAATGTTGCATACTTTCACTTGAACTTGCATTTTAGTTTTTGGTTCATTGGTACATTTGTTTGCATACTTTCATTTTGCATTTGAAAAAGAAACAACAATCTTGGTGTTGCATTTTGCTATTGTGCATTGTCTCATTGTGTGTCAGTTTCATTTTGCTTGCATTTTCATTGAAAAAAAAATTTCTCTATCATATCTACTGTGTCATTTCTATTTTAAGATTGTGCATTACATGTTCTGGTTTCCGTTTAGTTTGCAATTCTATTTCTATTGTGTTCATCTCCTCTTTTCTCTTCATTTCATCTTTCCATAATATTGTGTTCATTTAGTTCTTTTGTTCATTTTCATTATGTCATTCAAATGCTCTAGTTTTTGTTTTTGTTCTGTTGTTGCATGTTGTTGTTCATTTAGTTCTGGTTTTGGTGACTGAGCTCTTCAAGGAATTTTGTTTTACTTTTTAAGTCTTTACACTTCAATTAACAAAAACAACAGTTGCAGCGCAAGTGGATTTTTATCATTATACAATGTTACATTCTCTGAATTTTATTAACTTCTCCATCACTTAAACATTCATCATATCCTCATTCAACCTTCCACTGGAATCACCTCAACAACACTTCACTCACTACCCACAGCAACCAACCTTCCTCTCTATATACTGCATTCATTTAACTCCAGCTCCACCAGTCATCGCCAGCATACAAGTTCATCACCTGAATTGCCCCCACTTCTTCTTCAAAGGTCCACCTCCTATAATTTCAACTCCACCTCCTCCTATAACACATACAAATTCATTCTCCTGCATCATCCATATACCTCACTGCAAGTTCAACTCAATTCCCTTCGACAGCAAATACATCCTCCTCGCAACCTCCTCAATACTGTCAACAATACTCCATCACCACAACCCAACTGTCCAAACACTTCTCTACTACTCATACAAATAGTTTTAACACATCCTTGTCACTCAACCACCCAGTTGCTCCTTTACCCCTCTGTCAACATTCAACCACAAACCACTCAACCCACAATCTTCACCAGAAACTGCCAAAACATCACCAATACATACTGCATATTTTTTCCACCCTGCATACTTCATTTTCCAATAGAAATAACATCACAACATCATTCCGCCTGTCACACTTCAGCCTTCTCTGGCCACAACATCAACTGTTAAACCACTATTAAACCCTCCCTGAACCCACACAAGTGTATACAACAAGAATCATTATTGTATGCTTTATTGTAAAATAATTCCATGCTTTATTGTATGCTTTATTGTAAACTAATTCCATGAAGAACAATGCAACTCTTATTAGACCATAATTCCATGATTGAAATTATTTCTCTGGCTTATATTTCAAAATTGCATGCTTTATTGTAAAATACCATATAAATATCAGGTACAGTGGATATAACAGTACTACAAAACAATAATTATCACCATGTAAATATCATGCTTATATTTCAGTTTAACTGTCATAGACCATAATTCCATGTTTCGATTGATTTCGATACTACAAAACAATGAAAATACTTTTAGGGCATATTTTCAGGCTTTTAAGGTATTATTTTGCATGTTATTTGCATGTTGAGGTTGAAATTGCTTGTAGGTTTCTGTGTGGACAGAGTTGTTGTTTTATATATTTTGGTGTATATGCCTTGAATGTATGCGCATGCATTTGCTTTTGTTTAGCACTTGGTGTGGTCAGGTTAACTTTTTTATCTTGCCAAATTGTGAACCTTTTTTTATACAGGCTAGATTTAAGTTTGAGTTTATTGAAGATGCAATTGGTTCTACTATAGCTTGACCTTCTGCGAATGTTATCCCAGAATCGACTTCAAGTAAGTATGATTTATTTTTTTCAATATTTTTTATTATGCTTACGTTTACGACTAAGAATCATATTAAAAATATTACTTTTCTGCATTTAATTGAACACAATAAGCATAAGTAAATGTGTGCATTGTTTCTTATTTATTGCTTACTTTTTTCTCATATAGGTCACTGAAAACTTATATGCAACATATCAGAAATGATGATTTACCTGTCCTCGGGCTTGACAGGTACCTTTTCATTGTTATATTTACTTCTGCTTTTACAAATGCTTTAATTCCTAACTTCACTTTACTTATCCTCAGTATGAATCATGAAAATACTTCTCAAGCCACTAAAAATCCTGTATAAATCATTGGGATGTCTTGAATTTAAAAACGTACCTTTCTCCCTTTTGTCATAGCGAGAGAAGTTGGTCAAATAGAATTTTAACTTTCATCCGTCATGTTTGTTACTTTCTATATGTTTTCAACTTTCCTTAGTATTTTGAAACATTATAAAACCTAAAATGCAAATACTTCAGTGAGAAATATATTTATATAAAATATTGTTGATGTGTTGTAACAATTTTACTTTTATTATTACCACTACTTTTGTTCACTAGTAAGCATTGGTATCCAGAATGGGGCTGTCAAGATCTAAAATTAGGTTATAATTCCTCCACTGTTTGTGTATGTTTTAGATATCAGTTTAGAGAAAAAGTTTTCAGAACTCTCTTATACTAAGCACTCTCCTATATGATTGTGCAAAAAGAAAGAAACAAACGAATATTAATTTATTAGAATAGTAATACTACTGTTTCCACAAACTTCTTACTTTATACTGTACCATCTTAATTGGTATCTAAAACATCACGGAAGAGATAAGTCTATTAACAGAGTTGAGCTGTCTGTGCCAAATATTTTTCTAATGTTTCGTATATATTCCCTTTTGTAGTAAACAATTTAACGGTTATAGATCACAAATCAAAATAACATATCTACCAGTTCTGAGTTATACAGTTCCAGCTAACTATTTCTAAAATAACAAGAAACCAAAACTGGAGTTGCCCCCACTTAGCTTTGTAGAAATAAATATATAGAAAAAGTTGCAAAAATAATTGATTGATGTAGTGATTTTAGACCCTAAAAAGAGAAAAAGAAGAAGGTTACAACTCAATTGTAATATATGGACATTATAATAAGCGTCTTGCGAGCTGTGGCATTCAAGTTTTACCAATTTTCCTTCTCTAGCAAAATTGTTCAATCATTACAAAAAGTAAAGAATATCTGAGTTTCACATTAAAAAATATATCTTTGAATCTAAATCATGAACAAAAACACTAATAAGTGATTTTCTAAAAATTCTAAAAATGAACTGTTCCACTTTCTATAAGAGTAGAAAAATATGTTAATCTTAATTTCCTCTAAGATTATAACAATACTAGAAAAATAACCTGTTATGTAAATTGGATTTAATTTTTTGATACTAATTACTTTCATTTCTATGAGATATTGCAAGAATTCAGTTTAACTCGCAAGGTTACATTCAACTTGAAGTAAATACTAACCTTGTACAAATTTTAAAACACTCAAGAGAAATTCACCCAAGAGATCAAACAACCATTGATTTGTTCAATGTCTTAGACTTGAGACTAAAGTATACGTAATATATATATATATATATACACACACAAACACATATTTGGTATTTGGCGATTTGCAGTTTGATTGTAAGGTCAGCGGTTCAGGTCAGTAACAGGGAGGAAGCAGTTTGCTTGGTATGTTGGTTGATATTGATAGGAAGATGGCAGTGGAGATGAGATGCACGGAGACTGTTAGTGTGTATGTCAGGGGAAGAAATATGCTGATGGTGGCAAGAGTTTTGTGATGATGTCTGAAGTGGTGAGAATGCAATGATGAAGTATAGGGGTGCAGTTCAGTGATGGGTTAAGTGGAAAGAAGTGGTGTGACTGCTGGCAGTTATGGTGTTTGGAGAGGGATGGGTTTGTAGTGTGAAGTAGAGGTGATAATGAAGTAATGGGGGAATTTCTGGTTGCATATTTGTATTGCAGTTATGACTGGGGGTAGCAATGAAGGGGAAGGCAGTTTGTTGACAGGTGATGTAGATGGTGGTGGTATAAATGTATGCAGAAGTGAGTTTGTTTGTGCTTTGGTATATGGTCGGAGCAACTGCTGTAGGGGATGGGTCGGAAGTATGTATGCGGTTGAAGAAGGTGGTGATCAAGTTTGGTTTATAGATATTGTGCATTTGTCTAATTTTGTATGGAGTTGGTTTATAAATTTTATCTCTCTTTACGGGTTTATGTAAACATTGTTCATGGATATTGTGTTCAACTTATTTTATGGAAGTGATTAATAGTTATGCTTTTATTTTACAATTTTTAGTTTGATTTGTTTATGTTATGTACATTAACTGATTAAAATATAATTAAATGTAGTTTATATTAATGATATGTGTGAATATTGCAATGGCACAACATTGCTGTCAATTCTTTGGAAAAAAAATGCATATCTCTACGACAGCGTTTATACATTGCTGTCAATTCATTGGAAAAAAATGCATATCCCTACGACAGCGTTTATACATTGCTGTCAATTCATTGGGAAAAAAATGCATATCCCTACGACAGCGTTTATACCTTGCAGTAGAAAACTATTAACAGCGTTTATACCTTGCAGTAGAAAAATTATTAACAGCGTTTAAAAAACGCTGTAGAAAGTGGGTTTTTGACAGCGTTTATATTTTGCAGTTAAAAATTTAGGGTCAACGACCGCATGTCGTTATACAGCGTTTTTAAAAACGCTGTGAAAACTTTTAACAGCGTTTTTCAAACACTGTGAAAAGTCTTTTTTGTTGTAGTGCCATTTACTAAAGGTTTATCAAGAGAGAAAATTGACTGCGCATCGAGGGGAATGGGTTTAAAAGCCTAAACCACCAAGAGTTATCTTATACGGAAACCTATCCTAGCGATTGGAGATCCCAAGGACTAGGATCAATAGGCAAACCAGTTCTGAGTAACTCAAGACGTAATGCATTTGCTTGGACATAGTCCAACTCCATTCCTATGGTGCACAATATAAATGCATGCCTACAGAAGTATTTAAAGGTTAAAACTATGTTTTTTAATGATGACCGTATCTTGAATATAACAAGTGGGGTATATGTAGGATACTCTTAATGGTTGTGATCACCTATGTTAGTGTGAGCTGGGTTGGCTCTATGAGAATATTAAAGGCATATATTTTCTATAAACACTCGCAGAACCAAACAAATTTGTTCAGGACCAAAATGAACACAACCAAGAGATTGGATGAGAAGGGAATCAATGCTTCGTAAAGCTTATTGTCTGGATATACAATAAAGGCCGACGGTTCAAGATGAAACAATTCACCGATTAGCCAATTAGATCCGATAAGTTTTAACTAGGGAAAGTTCAAAGTGAAATATCTACTTGTCCACGATAAAGCATTATTCCATATGTACTCTGTGATATTTCGCTTTGTGTGGGGGATATGTATATTATCATTCATGTGGGGGATTGTTGGAATTCCTAAATATCAAAATGAATGAAAATAACATAATCCCACATCGCCAAAAATTGCAAATTATTCTAGTATATTAATAGCTTTGCAATGAAGGGGTTGGGGCCTTGGGGCACCCAAATGTTTGCTTCGTTGTGAGGAGGTAGATCATGCATCACCACCACACACGCGCGCGCCCCGCCGCCATCCGTTTGAACGAACCGAACCGGGCCAGGCTCGGGTTTGGGTCTAATATGATCCTATTTTTACTGCAGAACTGGGCCGGGCTTTTTAACAGTTCCAGGCTATAAAACAGACGCAACTGTTCGTAAGAGGACGCGGATTAACTGAGGAGGTGCGACTTCTGAAGCGGGCGCGGGTTTTTGGCGAACAGACGCAGCCGGAAGCGGGTGCGACCCGTTAGATGCGAACGGGTGCGGCATATGGCGACCGCAGGTGTGACGCCCCACCTTTATACCCACGCTAGCCAAGAACACTACGATGTAATGCTATCAACTAGCACGGAGAATAAGGCTGTTGAGGAGCGATCCTCCATGTAACTTCTTTGAGCGAGCTCCGATATGTCAGATAGAATAGGATGAACTTTGTTTAAGGAGGAAGTTCGACATACCGAAACAAACCCAAAGCTATCACATAGTGGCTATAGATAATCTTCGGAAACAAACATAGAAATAAACGTAACATAAATCAGTCACAGACATCCATATCACAAAGGCGGAAGAAGATATGAATATATATATCACATGAAAGTGTACATCAGAGTAGTGGTCAAAAAGATCCACGATAATACAAAAGAATAGCATCACGTGCTATACGAAAGAATAAGTACACAACATAGAGTCTATATCTCAAAAGTGTACATCTAAAAACTACTAATCTAAGTAGTAAGCCAAAAGTCAGAATAATCCTGAAGAGAAGTCAAGCAGAAGCACCTGTAACATCTCAGTCTGACCCGAGTATTATTTATAAGAAAATAATAAACGGATCAGTCTAGCTATAAATATCAGATGATAAGGTAGGATAAATAATAATATGGCATGAACATGTAACATCCATAACGACATACAACAATAAGTATGCAAATGATAATCAACAAAATATCAATCAATATCCCAAGAATCTTCTCAAAGATAAGATAGGGTATCAGACCCTAAACTTGTATTCATAACAAGTCAATAACACATGAATTCACCAATGCACAAAAACAGATTTCATATCAATGAAAATCATATAAAATTGGTGAAGCACAAATTCCAGAAATCATCACCAGAAATCCAAAAAACACATAAAAAAAGGGGGGGAAGGCCTAACACATGAACGGGAGTTTACAAACTCACCAACGCGTAAAACACATAAACAAGAAGCTATCTCATGGAAGCTATCCATTAAATTTCCACACAGAAATGGCCCGAAGACCATGGGGTGCTACCCCATATATGTGATGGCGAAACATCACAAAAGCGGGGTCTAGTCTCCCTCGCAGACAAAGAGACATCGCTCAATCGCTAGTCTAAATCACAAAAATGATCGTCATGATCATTAGGAAGTGTCAATTACACTAAGCTAGTAAATATATGAGTTTAGCTTCATGTCCCATAACCACTTGCTTAACTTGAATATTTACGAACAAGCTGTAAACCTTCACTAGGAAATTGTCACAAAAAAAGGGTTCAATCGGACAAGTCCAAGAGCTAACCGACGAAGTGAACGCAAGCGTTTCATACCACTCTTTTTACTTAGTCGTTTAATTCGATTTCTCATCCGAGTGAAGTAAAGACTTGTATATACTAGTAGATTAGAAAACGGTTTGAGAAAACGAGCTTTATATTTAAAACAGTGTTAAAATCGTTTTGATGAAAGAGTTACAAAGTTTTCTACTAGTATTGAAGTTTTCACATTTTTTTGAAGTGACGAACCACCAAAACGATTGTTGAAACAAATCGCATCACAAAATTTCACGTTCGAGGACGTGAGAAAAAGTCCAAGGAAATCAGCTCCAAAACCATCAAGTAGAAATATCCAAGCGACCTAACAAGACCAAGCTTAAAGTGCAATTGGAATGACCTACAGGTTGAGCGACCTGGGGAAAGGCAGGTCGAGCGACCTAGTAAATCACAGGTCATACGACCTAAGGGTAAGGTCGGAGACGACCTACGACTTAGGGGTTATGGTCGAGTGACCTAACAGAAGTAGGTCAAGCGACCTAAAATAGGGACCAAGCGACCTAAGAGGTCAAAGGTCCAACGACCTAACAGATGCAGGAGCGACCTAAGGGGTCCAGCGACCTAAGGAGTCAAAGGTCCAACGACCTAACAGATGCAGGCCAAGCGACCTAAAGGGGTAATGAGTCGAACGACCTAACCGAACGACCTACGACCTAAATCCTAGCGACCTAGGAATTTCACGTGACTTAACGAATTCACGAAGCGAGTTGGCGACCAAAGCGGGAGGGCCACGCGACCTAACGACCTAGCGAAGGAAGCGCCTCAATGAAGGAAAAGGGGTACGCGACCTATAGGGTTCGCGACCTAAAAGGGGTTCGTGACCTAACGAGGTACACGACTTAACTTATTAACACGCTAGCGACCTAACGAGGTAACCCACGAGTGATCTAAGTTTCAAGACCTAAATGAAGTCAGATGCCCTACCACACGAGTGACCTATGGCCCAAGGGACGAACGACCTAAGTGTTCAGTGACCTACGACCTAGGGGCGAACGACCTAAGTCCTAGCGACCTACGACCTAGGGACGAACGACCTAAGTCCAGAACAAGTCAGCTCCGAGGCAGAACGACCTAACTGCAGGAAATTCACTAAAAACGCTAAAATTTGGAGTTTTTCGCCAATCCAATCCAAACCAAAAGCAAATATGCATGCTAAAATGATGGGGAATCATTCCCAAAAATCCATTGACAGATATAGGCAAGATGTGAGATTAAAAATCTCACTTTTTCACTAAAATGGATGATGATGAAGCTTGAAAGTAAGGAGGAGCAATCCAAAGCTTGAATCCACTATCTTCTACTTGAATCTGAAGTTGAATGTTGGGGTTGCAATCGAATTTGAGTTTGGAGTTTTAATTTCCCTTTCCCACCACCATTTTTATCAAAGCTTGAAGTGTTTGATAAAGTGAGGAAGAGGAGGTGGGTTGGGGCTGAGTTAGAAGGAGCAGTCCAAAACAAAAGCCCAATTCAAAAAGTGACGAAAATTCCACTATCTCCAAACATATCGAAGCTTATACTTAAAATATTGCAAATGACGTTTCGAACTCAATGGAAGGGGTCTCGAGTCCTAATTCATCCGTATGCAAAAAGTAGCTTTTCGGACTAAAATCCGACTAACGATAAGATATTTAAATAAAATATCTAAATATAAAATCGATAAATATGCGGGTTGTTACAGACTCCCCTCCTTAAAGAAATTGTGTCCTCACAATATATAAGATAGAAAATAAAAGTAACAACCATAAAAGCATATTAACACAAAAGAGATTGGAAATAAGAAGTTTACCTCAAAGAGCATGAGAAAGTAATTCCGGATGTGTACGCTCGATGAATTCTCTAGTTTCCCAAGAGCAATCCTTAGGATTTGAGGACCATTGAACTTTGACAAGCGGAACATCTTTATTTCAAAGACGTTTGATCTCCGAAGCAATAATTTGAACAGGATGCTGCTCATAAGTTAAATTAGGTGAAACTTCAATCTCTTCCACAACACCAGACTCAAGAATAGAATCGGAATCCCGAAGGCACTTCCGTAATTGAGAAACGTGAAACACGTCATGCATGGCAGAAAAATGAGCCGGTAATGAAAGGCGATAAGCCATAGAACCAATACGTTCAGTGATAGGAAATGGCCCAATGTATCGAGGCGCTAACTTCCCCGATCGACTGAAACGTACAACACCCTTCATAGGTGAAACACGGATAAATACGAGATCACCAACAGAAAATTTTAATTTCCTTCTTCGATTATTGGCATAGGATTTTTGTCTACTCTGAGCTTCTTTCATCCTTTGTCGAATAAGTTCAATCTTTTCTGTGGAATCACGAATAAAATCTGGTCCTAAAACCAGTTTCTCGCCGGCCTCAAGCCAACAAGAAGGAGATTGGCATGGCCTTCCGTAGAGTGCCTCGAAAGGAGCCATACCAATACTAGATTGGAAGCTGTTATTATAGGAAAATTCAACAAGTGAAATATGATCTTCCCAACTTCCACCAAAGTCAAGAACACAAGCACGAAGAAGATCTTCAAGAGTTTGATTCACACGCTCAGTTTGTCCATCGGACTGGGGGTGATAAGCGGTGCTAAAATTAAGCTTCGTTCCCAAAGCTTTTTGAAGACTCTTCCAGAATCCACTAGTAAATAATGGATCTCGATCACTAACAATGGAAGAAGGAACTCCATGTAGTTTAACAATCTCTTTGATAAAAAGTTTGGCCAGAAGAGGAACGGTTCGGTTCGACCGAACGGGAATAAAATGGGCAGATTTAGTAAGTCTGTCAACAATCACCCATAAGCTATTATGACCCGAACGAGAACGGGGAAGACCATCTATAAAATCCATGGAAATTTGATCCCACTTCCAAACTGGAATTTCCAACGGTTGCAATAACCCACTAGGCCTTTGATGTTCAGCCTTAACAAGTTGGCAAGTCATGCAACACTTAACAAAGTTAGCGATATCCGATTTCATTCCCTCCCAGTAATAAAGTCGCTTCATATCTGAGTACATTTTACTGCTACCGGGATGAATAGAATATTTGGAACAATGAGAATCTTCTAGAATATCTCTTCGAAGATCACTAATATTTGGTACGATAAGTCTACCAAATTTTTGAATGCCGCTACGAAAATCAATATCGAAGTCTTACAAACCTTCAATATCGGTTTTACCCTTAAGATTTTAGCTAAGTGAAGCCAATTCAGGATGTAGCTGTTGCGCTTCATGAATGCGGTCTAAAAGAGAAGGACGAGCCTCAAGACTACATGAAACAAAAGATGAACATAAATCGGAGACACGATCTCGAATTTCATAAGTGGATAAAACTTCGAGATCCCTCCATTCGGATATCATCATCGAAACAACAGCTTGTTGTTTACGACTAAGTGCATCGACAACCCGATTTCCCTTTCCGCGAGTATAAAGGATATCAAGATCATAAGAGGCAAGGAACTCGAGCCAACGCTGTTGACGCAAATTAAGTTCCTTCTGAGTGAATAAATATTTCAAAGACTTATGATCAGTATAAAGTATAAATTTCTCTCCCAAAAGATAGTGTCGCCAAATTCGGAGGGCGAAAATGATAGCCGTGAGCTCTAAATCATGTGTGGCATATCTAGTCTCAGCCGGCTTCAATTGCCTAGAAGCATAAGCAATAACCCGCTCTTTTTGCATAAGAACGGCACCCAAACCAACGCGACTAGCATCGGTATATACGACAAAATCTTGATTCCCTTCAGGAATAATAAGAATAGGAGCATCAAAAAGGAGTTCTTTTAATTTCTGAAAAGAAGTTTCACATTTTTTCGACCAAATGTATTTAACACCTTTCTTTGTTAGGCTAGTAAGAGGCACAGCAATCTTAGAAAAGTCTTTTATGAAACGGCGGTAATAACCGGCCAATCCGAGAAAGCTACGGATTTCAGTCACGCTCTCCGATCTCTTCCAATTTTGAATCGCTTCAATCTTTGAAGGATCCACTAATATCCCGGATTCGGAAATAATATGACTGAGGAACTTCACACTAGATTGCCAAAAGTGGCATTTAGAAAATTTTGCTTTTAATTGATTGCTTCTAAGAGTTTCCAATACAATATGAAGATGCCTTTCATGTTCCTCTTCGGTTTTGGAATACACAAGAATGTCATCAATAAAGATGAGAACAAACCGATCGAGGAAATCTTTGAAAACTCGATTCATAAGGTCAATGAAATAAGTTGGAGCATTCTTTAAACCAAATGGCATAACTAGCCACTCATAAGATCCATATCGAGTACGGAAAGAAGTCAAAGGAATACTATCCTCTGCAATACGAAGCTGATGAAAATCGGTAGCCAAGTCCAATTGTGAAAAGACTCTAGTACCACTAATTTAATCAAACAGATCATCGATCCGAGGTAAAAGATATTTATTTTTAATAGTAAGATCATTAAGCTTGCGATAGTCGACGCAAAGCCTAAGTGTACCATCGGACTTATTTACGAAAATAGCTGAAGCTCAACAAGGCGAGGAACTAGAGCGAATAAGTAGTTTCGTCTCTAACTCAGATAATTGTTTGCGCATCTCTTCATTCTCCTTATTGGACATGCGATAAGGAGGATGAGTAATAGGTTGAGCTCCAGGTATAAGATTAATTTTGAACTCAATTGCTCGTTTAGGTGGTAATCCTAAAACGGGCTCAAAGATGTCGGGAAATTCACGAACGACGCGAATAAGAGAAATGACATCTTCCTCATCATCATTATCATCATCACGAGGATTTAAAGAATATAAAGATGCAACTAGAGCGGAATCCGAATCTTTAAGAACAATAGAAATCTACTTAACAGATAGTGGATGTCGAAGACAAATAGTCCGTTCAGGACATAGGATATGAGCTTCATAACGAGTAAGCAAATCCATACCCAAAATCATTCCAAAGCCTAAGTAACGCATGACATGCAAATCGGCTAGGAAGGAAAAATCACACAAAATAATCTCGACATCCTTACAAAGTAAACTAAGAGTTGCGGATCCACCAATTGGATACGCAATTCTTAAAGAAGTCATTAAAGCAACAACGCTTAAAGAAAAGGTATCGACAAGTTCCTTTGATATAAAAGAATGGGATGCACCCGTATCAAAGAGAACTCTAATAGGTTGATCATGAAAAATAATAATGCCATCAAGGACAGAATGAGACATACCTTGACCGCGAGATGTGTTGCCAGGGGCTTGAGCAACGTTTAACTTTCCCTCCCTTTCTTGGAGCTTAGGACATTGATGCATAAAATGATCTGGACTTTTACAATAGCAACAAGAGCGGGGCTTTGAACACTTGTTCGAAAAATGGCCCTTAGCACCACAATTGAAGCATTTCTTATCACTAGGGGAAAATGCCTTTGCAGCAAGAGTTGCTTGTTTACCCTTTTTGTTGGGATAACGACCTTTGAATTTGTTTGGCCTTTTCTTATTGTTGAAGTTTGGCCTAGAAGCCACCACTTCAACATCACTGTCCTTATCAGCCTCTTCAAGACGAAGAGCGATATCAATAAGTTGGTCGAAAGGAACTTCTAACTTTAGAAGTAATGGCTTCTTGAGATTCTTGTTTAAGCCATAGACGAACCTTTGATTCTTCTTCAACAGGGTGTTGGTGTATTCAACCCCATATTTAGACAGTGACTCGAAGGATGCGACATAATCTGTCATGGAAGATTCACCTTGAACAAGGTCTATGAAACGTCGAGCCAATGTCACTTTCTCTGCTTCAGGTATGAATTTTAATTCGAAGCGTCCCCGGAATTGCTCCCAGGTGAGATCAGCTTCATTAATTTCAGAAATAAGAAGTTCGTACCAATCCAGTGCTCTTTCTTGGAGCATACTGGAAGCCACCTGAACACGGTGAAGATCAACAAGATTCATGCGAGAAAAGATTCTATCGCATGTTCTTAACCTAGCCTGGACCTCGATAATATTTTCGGAACCTTTAAATGGCTTCCCACCCAAGTTGGTATAATTGTTGCACAAACGTGCAAACCCAGACTTAGGATGGGTAGGTTCCAGATTAGGGCCAGCTGCTTGAGCATTCTTTACTAAATCAAGAAGCTGCTGAGCAGTCATAAAAACTCCATCCTGGGGAGTGACAGTAGATGGCACAGCTCTAGGACGACCTGGTCTAGACATTCTCTCCTTTTAAGAAAGAGAGGAGAAGAAAAAGGTTATTCACCAAATGAATATCAAGCAATCTTGATAGATGAAACAAGGAATCATAAAGAATACAGGATGAATTGGTTCAAAGACTCGAACTAAATCCTGAAACACAACTCCTAAGGTGGACTTAGGACGATGATCCTTGTTAAGTTATTCTACATTGTTCCGAAGTTTGGCTCTGATACCAAGCTGTGACGCCCCACCTCTATACCCACGCTAGCCAAGAACACTACGATGTAATGCTGTCAACTAGCACGGAGAATAAGGCTGTTGAGGAGCGACCCTCCATGTAACTTCTTTGAGCGATCTCCGATATGTCAGATAGAATAGGATGAACTTTGTTTAAGGAGGAAGTCCGACATACCGAAACAAACCCAAAGCTATCACATAGTGGCTATAGATAATCTTCGGAAACAAACATAGAAATAAACGTAACATAAACCAGTCACAAACATCCATATCACAAAGGCGGAAGAAGATATGAATATATATATAACACATGAAAGTGTACATCAGAGTAGTGGTCAAAAAGATCCACAATAATACAAAAGAATAGCATCACGTGCTATACGAAAGAATAAGTACACAATATAGAGTCTATATCTCAAAAGTGTACATCTAAAAACTACTAATCTAAGTAGTAAGCCAAAAGTCAGAATAATCCTGAAGAGAAGTCAAGCAGAAGCACCTGTAACATCTCAGTCTGACCCAAGTATTATTTATAAGAAAATAATAAACGGATCAGTCTAGCTATAAATATCAGATGATAAGGTAGGATAAATAATAATATGGCATGAACATGTAACATCCATAACGACATACAACAATAAGTATGCAAATGATAATCAACAAAAGATCAATCAATATCCCAAGAATCTTCTCAAAGATAAGATAGGGTATCAGACCCTAAACTTGTATTCATAACAAGTCAATAACACATAAATTCACCAATGCACAAAAACAGATTTCATATCAATGAAAATCATATAAAATTGGTGAAGCACAAATTCCAGAAATCATCACCAGAAATCCAGAAAACACATAAAAAAAGGAGGGGAAGGCCTAACACATGAACGGGAGTTTACAAACTCACCAACGCGTAAAACACATAAACGAGAAGCTATCTCATGGAAGCTATCCATTAAATTTCCACATAGAAATGGCTCGAAGACCATGGGGTGCTACCCCATATATGTGATGGCGAAACATCACAAAAGCGGGGTCTAGTCTCCCTCGCAGACAAAGAGACATCGCTCAATCGCTAGTCTGAATCACAAAAATGATCGTCATGATCATTAGGAAGTGTCAATTACACCAAGCTAGTAAATATATGAGTTTAGCTTCATGTCCCATAACCACTTGCTTAACTTGAATATTTACGAACAAGCTGTAAATCTTCGCTAGGAAATTGTCACAAAAAAATGGTTCAATCAAACAAGTCCAAGAGCTAACCGACGAAGTGAACGCAAGCGTTTCATACCACTTGTTTTACTAAGTTGTTTAATTCGATTTCTCATCCGAGTGAAGTAAAGACTTGTACATACTAGTAGATTAGAAAACGGTTTGAGAAAACGAGCTTTATATTTAAAACAGTGTTAAAATCGTTTTGATGAAAGATTTACGAAGTTTTCTACTAGTATTGAAGTCTTCACATTTTTTTTGAAGTGACGAACCACCAAAACGATTGTTGAAACAAATCGCATCACAAAATTTCACGTTCGAGGACGTGAGAAAAAGTCCAAGGAAATCAGCTCCAAAACCATCAAGTAGAAATATCCAAGCGACCTAACAAGACCAAGCTTAAAGTGCAATTGGAACGACCTACAGGTTGAGCGACCTAAAGAAAGGCAGGTCGAGCGACCTAGTAAATCACAGGTCATACGACCTAAGGGTAAGGTCGGAGACGACCTACGACTTAGGGGTTGTGGTCGAGCGACCTAACAGAAGTAGGTCAAGCAACCTAAAATAGGGACCAAGCGACCTAAGAGTTCAAAGGTCCAACGACCTAACAAATGCAGGAGCGACCTAAGGGGTCCAGCGACCTAAGGAGTCAAAGGTCCAACGACCTAACAGATGTAGGCCAAGCGACCTAAAGTGGTAATGAGTCGAACGACCTAACCGAACGACCTACGACCTAAATCCTAGCGACCTAGGAATTTCACGCGACTTAACGAAGTAACAAAGCGAGTTGGCGACCAAAGTGGGAGGGCCACGCGACCTAACGACCTAGCGAAGGAAGCCCCTCAACGAAGGAAAAGGGGTACGCGACCTATAGGGTTCGCGACCTAAAAGGGGTTCGCGACCTAACGAGGTACACGACTTAACTTATTAACATGCGAGCGACCTAACGAGGTAACCCACGAGCGACCTAAGTTTCACGACCTAAATGAAGTCAGATGCCCTACCACGCGAGCGACCTATGGCCCAAGGGACGAACGACCTAAGTGTTCAGCGACCTACGACCTAGGGGCGAACGACCTAAGTGTTCAGCGACCTACGACCTAGGGGCGAACGACCTAAGTCCTAGCGACCTACGACCTAGGGACGAACGACCTAAGTCCAAAACGAGTCAGCTCCGAGGCAGAACGACCTAACTGCAGGAAATTCACTAAAAACGCTAAAATTTGGAGTTTTTCGCCAATCCAATCCAAACCAAAAGCAAATATGCATGCTAAAACGATGGCGAATCATTCCCAACAATCCAATGACAGATATAGGCAAGATGTGAGATTAAAAATCTCACTTTTTCACTAAAATGGATGATGATGAAGCTTGAAAGCAAGGAGGAGCAATCCAAAGCTTGAATCCACTGTCTTCTACTTGAATCTGAAGTTGAATGTTGGAGTTGCAATCGAATTTGAGTTTGGAGTTTTAATTTCCCTTTCCCACCACCATTTTTAACAAAGCTTGAAGTGTTTGATAAAGTGAGGAAGAGGAGGTGGGTTGGGGCTGAGTTACAAGGAGCAGTCCAAAACAAAAGCCCAAATCAAAAAGTGACGAAAATTCCACTATCTCCAAACATATCGAAGCTTATACTTAAAAGATTGCAAACGACGTTTCGAACTCAATGGAAGGGGTCTCGAGTCCTAATTCGTCCGTATGCAAAAAGTAGCTTTTCCGACTAAAATCCGACTAACGATAAGATATTTAAATAAAATATCTAAATATAAAATCGATAAATATGCGGGTTGTTACGGCAGGAGCGAATGGGTGCGGCCCGTTAATGAACAGCAACAATGAAAGGAAACGGGTGCAACCTTTTAGGCAGACGCGACTGTTCGAAGGGGTGCGGACGCAATTATAAATAGAAGAGAATCCTGATCACATTCTCATTCCATTCCAGTCTAATTTCTTCTGCTTCATCCTTCTCCGCTGCTCTAAATAATATATCACAGAGTTGACATACTCTTTACAATCTCGTGCAGATTACGTCTGTTGTATCTTGGGAGACTTTAAATAAAGTCTTAAGGAAATTGTCATGACAAGCCTCAGACGAAATTTCCATCTTCAACCGGTTAGATTTATATACATATATATATATTTCTTTTCTTTCTGTGGTATACTATTTCATTAAATAGTATAACAGTTGATTTAGCACTATAGTTATTATTACTATAGTTGTTGATTTGTTGTTGTAATTTAATTACGACATAACTATTATTTAAATTAACTAATACAGACTTCTAGAGTAGTAGAAATCTGTTTGATAAACTTGTGAGACGAGTTTATAATTAATTATTCTCTGTTTTAGTATACTAGACGTATAACATCTTAAGACTTTCCTGTTTTCACTAAAACAGAGATGGCAACAGTTGAACTATCAAACTTGGGATTAATTCTGACATTCCAAGTAAATAAGAACTACAAATGTGAGACATGTGTAGAAGCAAAAATGGTTAAAAAACCATTTCAATCTGTTGATAGAAGCATCGAACCACTAGGTTTGGTTCATACAGATTTATGTGATTTTAAATCATTACCTACAAGAGGTGGGAAAAAGTACTTTATCACGTTTATTGACGATTATACGCGATATTGCTATGTATATCTTTTAAATAGTAAAGATGAAGCAATTACATCATTTATAAAGTACAAGGCTGAGGTAGAAAATCAGTTAAATAAAAAGATCAAGATATTGAGATCTGATCGAGGTGGAGAATATGAATCACCATTTGAACAGTTCTGTGCCGAAAATGGTATAATTCATCAAACAATAGCTCCATATTCACCACAACAAAATGGTGTAGCTGAGAGGAAGAACAGAACGTTAAAAGACATGATTAATGCCATGCTTTTACCTCTGGTCTACCGATGAACTTGTGGGGGGAAGCCTTAAATATGTCTAATCACATATTAAACAAAGTCCCTCACTATAAAACAGGAACAATTCCATATGAGTTATGGAAAGGACACAAACCAAGCTTTAAATACCTCAAAGTGTGGGGGTGCTTGGCAAAAGTTCCAGTTCTGCCTCCCAAGAAAGTCAAACTTGGCATAAAAACACTAATGAGAGTGTAATGCAACTGGAATACTCTCGTGTAATAGGATGCTTAATGTATCTCATGAATAGCACTAGACCAGATATCGCTTACGTGGTAAGTCGACTAAGCAGGTATACGAGCAATCCAGGGAAGGAACACTGGAAAGCACTAATGAGAGTGCTTGGATATTTAAAAAATAACATAAATTATTCCTTACATTATGGAAAATATCCTACCGTCTTAGAAGGATATAGTGATGCAAATTGTATTGCTGATTCAGAGGAATCAAAATCAACAAGTGGTTAGGTCTTTACCTTAGCAGAGGCAGCAGTGTCATGGAAATCTACTAAACAAACATGCATAGCTCGATCCACTATGGAATCCGAGTTCATAATTGATTATTCTCTGTTTTGGTATACTAGACGTATAACATGTTTAAAACAAAATGATTTTTTATTTTATGATTAATTACTCTTGATTACAACTATTTGAAAATATAATTATATAACATGTTATTTAACTATTTTCTTACTAATATATTTTAAATTATTTATTTAATAATGCTTTATAATAAACAAGATTGATTACAGAGTTAGATATATGTAAAAAATTACATACTTTCCCTTATGGCATACAACTAAGTATTTTAGATTATTTATATCTTGATTATCTTTATAAACCACTTGAGAAGGAAAGGGAGAGACCAGAAAAAATAACAAAGGAAAATTGGACTACAGTTGATAAAATGTCCATAGTTATTATCGCTATTCTCAATAAAATTTGGTATTTAACACTACTATTGCTAACTAGACATCGACATACACAATATCGAAGATGTTGAATGAATCTATGCAAAGAACTCTACAACTAACAAGGCCCTTCTCATGATAATTAGTGAATTTAAAGCATGAAGAAGGTGGATAAATTAGGGAAATTCTCCATAATTTTGAAATGATTGTGAATCAATTGGAAATTGTCAACTACTAGTGGACGGTGAAACACAAATTTGATGTTAACGAGCGAGCTAGATCCAGTTTATTGATGATTTTAGCGAAATATGTAACTATTTGCAGGAGTATATGATATATCAATACATCAAATCTGTAAGAACTAATAAACAAAACGATAATTTTTATTACCGGAATAAAGAATGAGCTCTGAAGGGAAGAACAAAACATGCAAAAGAACATTATGGAGTTATCAAGATGATCAAAGCATAAATAGACAATCGAAGATGGAGATAAATGTGTTTGTTACCTTTTTAAGTTATATTCGAGTCATTTTAGATTAGTCTTGTTAAAACCCGAAAAACGATCTTTTAACCACTTCAAATTTCTATCTAACCTCTAATGTATTATTTTGTATTTTTAGTCGTATTTTGGAGGTTTTTAGAGTGTTTAAATAGTTGTACTTGGAAAAATAAGAGATTCTACGCAAAAATGCATAATATTGTGCATTTATGATCATAAGTGGTCGACCGCTTATCGTTTAACCGATTGACCGTTTAAATGAATTTTTGACTGTTACTTTCTTCCTGGTTGCAAACATTTTCTCCATTTATGACTCCTTTTCACTACATCTTCTCCAAACGATGGCAACTCATCATTAGAATCCTTTTAAAATCTATAAAATTCTTTGAGATGTTACGGACTAACTTAACTTAATTTTCAATTTTATTTCACTTTTCTAAAGTTTGTACACTTATTTCTTGCTCTTTGTTAGTACTCTCTTCAATCAATCACTCTTCTTTCAATTAAAAATTAATTCAGGGATCCAACATATTCCTACAACTTTTTGAGCATTTAATTCAGAGATATATAAGTGCGGGTTATAGGATGTTCTACTATATTGACAAAACCTATATAAATAAGATGTAAGTCTTGTCGAAGAAGGTTTTTCTATATTTTGAGTGAAGACTTATTGTTGAGTCTTCAGGCATAGAAGTCTTGTTGCGATCTCCTTCGGTAGAGTTGAAATCCTATAGCTAAATCTTTAGGAAGAGTAATAATTCATGTTCCTTCGAATTAAGTGAGATAGTTATTAGTGGAAATTCCAAAAGAATTCTAGGATAGTACATAGGATGGAAGGTCTGAACTAGTATAAAATTACAGGTATTATTTTTGACTTTACTTGTAATATTTAGTATATCATTATTTATCTTGGCGAAATAATATTCCATATACTTGGCCATATTATAAATTTTAGACGACCCACAAACGCACCTGACCATTGAGAATTCATTGCCAAATAGTTGGGAAACATTTGTGGTCTCATTAAATAAGTCAAATTCAAATGAACTTGTCTCATTGAGTTTTATAATTGATAATCTACTCGATGAGGAGATGAAAACAATTGATATTTGGGATGAAAAGGAACATCATACCTTCATTAATGAATTTAACGTGATAAGAGAAGAGAAAGACCAATCAAGGGAAGGACTAATGAAATGATGGGTAAAAAGACTTCATATGCTATTATTGTGATACACCTGTTTACGTGCAATGATTCTGAAACAATCTCAAGAGAGATAGAGAAATATTAAAGGCAGAAGTTGAAGTTAAGTACTAGAATGGCTATGACAGTAATGGAGAGATAAATGTTTGCATTAGAGATAAAGAATTCGATGATGAATATGTGCTCTTTGTTGATAAAGATGAAGACAAGGAACATGTGCTTAATTATGGTGCTTGTGACCATATATGCAAGGCCAAGGAGTCATTTTTTTAGTATGGAAAGCAAAATGACAATGTGGAATCAGCTAATGGTTGCAACTTGGATAATCATGGCATATCTTAAGTTAGGTTAAAGATGTTTAGTGGGTAGGTGGTAAAACTCATAGGAGTTAGGAATGTTCCATGAACTAAGAAGAATCTTATTTGATTAAGGAAATTGTAAGAAAAAAGATAACAATTTCTCAATTTGAGACGGAGATACAAGAGCATGGAAGCAAAATAGGCAAATTTTGCAGCAAATTATGGGAGATAGTTTTATACAATCGATTGAAATGGGTGAAGGATGTAAATAGTTTATAAATTTTAGTTGGGGATTTGTTTACATATTAGAAGTGGAAGCAAAGGAGACAAACAAAGCATACTTGGAGGTCTTTGTAGTATTATAAGCAATTTTAAATTAACGTTGGATGCATGCTCGACTACAGGACATCCATATTTAGGTGGCTTGAGTGTTAGTGGAGATTTTTAAACTGAGGTGGAGCTACTAGAGAATACTATTTTAGGGTGGAGAGGTAAAATTATGTGACATAATACTATACTTATTTTAAAGAGGATAGGGTTGGGAGTGTGGTGGGGAAGGAAGTTTTTGAAAGAAAGTCCATTTCTACAAGTTATGGTTAAATTTGTAAATGTGAAATGATTAACTAATCAAACTTATTAACTAAGGAAAGATTCTTAGAAGCTTCCCAAAAGAAGTACAAGGACAATATGTTGACATAAATTTTGGAAGAAATATCTACAGAGATAATATTTTCTTCGGTATCTTTCATCGTGGGAAAGTTTTGGAAAGGTATTTTATTCAACGTTTAAAATTGTTTTAAACTTTTTTATGGGTGGTAGGGTTGTATTTTTGGAGTTGTATAAGAATTTATATATTCTCGCTTGGAGGTTATGTGTGGATTCATTTGTTTTGAGGTTTTGTATCTTTTCTTTTGGAAAATTAAATAAAATGGAAAGTTAAGAAAATTATGTGTTTGCTTCTTCACTTTCTTTTCTCTTCTTAAATCAATGGCATAGAGATCCTATGATGACATAACATATAGTGTAACATTGAATTATGAAATTCAATGTTAAAATAATCTTGTTGAAAATATGACTTTCGGTTCTTTGGGAAAAAATGAGATGAGAGAGCCATTCTTAATTATTATGAAAGAAGCAGTTAGTCACCCATCGAAACATTTAAGAAATTGATGATTCAATAACTTTGTTTACTAAATTGTTTGCTATTCGGAAGTTCAATTATTAATCGTGCTTCATTCATTTATTGAATTGCTTGGTACAAATGGTGGCACAATCAGGGGAGAGAGTTTCTTGATTGGTGTTTTGACTTTTCTTATATGTGAGATCGACTTAACTCTTCTTTTGTGGGTACTTTCAACCTATTATTAGAGGTTGGTGGCCTTTCCAAAGTTCATTGGTGAAGTAAAATGGGTGATGTTCAGGCTAAATCTCATTAGCAGAGTTTCATATTCCTTTGGTTAAGAATTGTTGCCAGTTGATGGTGTAGTTGTATAGGCTTTGTTTTGGATGATATATTGTATCAAGTTGGAGAACTGAATATGTGACTATATATAATTTATAAGAGATTTTCTCCTCGATCATAAAGACGAAAGTGGTTCATTAATCAAAGTCATAGTTTAGAAGATATGGTCGAAGGAGTGGAAGGTGATTATTGTTAAGTGATAGTTGGGCATTTTTCTTATTGTGCTTTTGAGATCAACTTGGCTTGATGTTTGAATATTATGCTCATTATATCAGTAAAGTAGGATGCAATTAGGTGCATATTTTCGCTAATTACCACTTATTTCTAGGATTATGAGCTTAATTTATCCATTATCTTATGAGATTCAATTTATGTAAAACTTAATCCTAGGCTAGCTTCTATCAGATTAACAATTATCAGCCTCTTGTAATGTAAAATCGATAATATGAGGCGAATCTCAAGTGATAATTTTTGAATTTATAAACTTCATTGTTAAGAATAAGTAATTTAAATACATTAAGATGTTTGTGCTATCTACTATATAGAGTACATATTTTGTGTTTCGATAATTTTATTTTACCAGTTTCCACTACTTTGTAATTATATATTAAATTTCTATAAAATAAACAAATGAAAAAGCATTTACATACCACTGATTCACTTATGTTTGTAAGTTACCAAGGTGAACTAGTAATTTACCATTGGTAACTAGAAATGGAAGTATTTAATCTTATATACATGTCATTATTTTATTGAATAGTACTCTTAATTTTCAAACTTTTCATAGTTGTTGATACAATTATTAATCTACCTTATGAAATATTATTATCATTATGCTTAAAAGTAAGAAACTTTTAAATTTTAAACTACAAGACTTCTCACTATTTACAACAACACTTGTAGATCATTTCTTTAATATTTTCAATTTATAAAAAAAAACTTTTATTTTTTACTACATAGATCATTTTTAGTTCATAAAATTAAGTACAAAATTTGATAAAATATCAACTAAAAAAAATTAGACCTTTGTTTTTTAAATTCATTTACCCATTGAATGTACTAATTTAATCACACTAATAAGCTCATGGAGGTTAAAAAATGTTATTAGGTTAGTGGACAAAAACCAAGATTTCCACCGATGATATAAAAAATCATAATAGCAAGGTATGAATGAAAAAAATGCATATGTTATGTTGTCCATTCAACTTTTGGCACTATAATAATCATTAATAACATACTGCTTCCATTTCTATTACTACTACTTCTTCTTCTACATCCATGCCATAATACATATATTCTACAATTATAACTTATAATTATGACATACCAAATCTATTAAATATAAAAACATATGAAATACCATGATTTAACTTTTCTTAGTTCAAATTTGTTGGATTTGGAGGTGGTGGTGGATTCCTAGAGCTTCCTTCTATACTGTCACCAAAGAACCGTTCGATGTTCCCATTAACTCCATTGCCACTACTACCAACTCTTGTATTGTTTTCAACGGAATCATTGAGAAAATAAGAACTAATAGTAGAGTTCAAGTACAAGCTTTGTTGTGCTTCAACCAAATTTGGATAAAATAGTACTTCTTGAGCTTGTTGTGGCATAAAATTGTCAAATTGTTGGTGCGGGTTCATGTTGATTAACCTTGTCACCATTCCCAAGTTTACCATGTTAGGGTCAAATTGTTGGATCATATGGTCAACCATCAAACCTTGATATGTTATAGCACAATGAATAAGATGTGCTAGTGTTGTTAATTGGAAGGATAGATGTCTTCTAACTCTAACTAGATGACCAACATGTTGACGATAAGCAATAATCCTACTATAGTTAAAAACAATATTACCATAAATTGTTATTGGCGGTAGTGGTTGTGAAGTTGGACGTGATGCCACATGATTTCTAATCACCATGGTAGGACGTAGAAATTGATGAGTGTTTTGTTGAGCCCTACTATGGATAATCCTACCATTATCATAAGCTTGTGAGATGTCAAGACTTGTCCCGCCTTCAGTCCAATATCTACGACATTCCATACAGTAATGATGTTGTTGGGAATTCACATCGTTGTTGAAGAAAATTAGTCTTGTGTTCCTAGAGTGGCACCTTAAGCATGTTCTTGGTAGCACTCTCTGAGTATGAGGCATTGTCGTATATGGAATCTATAAATTTCTTTCCCTATTATTGAATAAATTTTGTATGATGAGCTAGAGTGTTGATTTTAACCTATTTAAAGAGCGTTTTCTTTCAATACTGTTGCGCCACAAGTTTCCACTCTAAATGCAAGGAAACCAGATTTTAAATAACAAATTAGTTAGATAAGGATAGGAATATCAATCAAGGTTATACTGAGTATATTTATAATGGAAAGATACTTCATTTCTATTTTCTAGTCTAAAATTAAATGATATAGAATTATATCTATATCTTGGTATTAAAGCCACAAGCTTAGGTAAATTGCGAGGAGTATTTTATTATAAATAAAGTATCCAGTACTAAATCGCTATTTTTATATACACACGTAGATTATCCGATATGGGTCATATATTATATTTGTAATGCCTATTAATACAAGTAAATCATATAATTGAATCGTACCGCTCTTATATTGATGAATTTTGTATACAAATTATATTTTGTATAATACAAACTTTATTTTAGTTTTAGTTTAATCATGTTGTTAATCATACTTTATCTTTATGATTTATAACTAGATGTGAATTCAAAATTAAATAATAACCTTATATTATATCGTTATTAAATTTTATATGTTAAAGTGACAAATTGATTCAAATTTTCTAAGATTGTCGATATGATTTAACTGTACAGTGAAATGAAACGCAACTTTTTTACTAGTCTTTCCTTACATGTGACTTTATCAATGCATCTAAAGAAACATTCATCAAATGGAATGTATAATAAAGAACACTAAATGTACAATTTCAAGATTATAACAAATCTTACTTTAATTTTTCATGCACAGGATATTATTTTATGAATTGAAACTATAATAATATTAATATGGGTAGAAATACATTATTACAACTAAGTTTAGTGTTAGTGGTAACATAAATTAGTATGAGATATTAACTTATCTATTATATTGTAAAACATATTTGTAAAATTACATTTTTATGTGATATATAGTGGTTTTACATAAATCAATTTTAGAAAAAGCTTCCGTAAGTTTAGGACTATGTGGAAACGAAATATATTCTATTCTTTATTAGAGAGATCTTTCCTATCAGCTGATTTATTTAAAAGCAATATACTACCACATTATACATGATAATTACACATAATCTACTCCATGTATTTATAATAATATTAAGACAAATAAAACATCAAGGGGTTGTCCAGTGGTAGAAACAATAGTGGATGACAAAATGTTACAAGTTCAAGGCCTGGAATTGGTAGCAGACATGTGATACCCTATGTATATACCAAAAGTGTAAGTTGTGGATAGATGCATTCTTTCCCAAAGTTTATAAGAAAATACTTCTTCTCAGGGTGTTAAAATGAATATAAAGAAGAAAATGGATGTATCAAAAATCTATTCTTAAAATAAACCAAAGTGTCAGTAAAAAAAACTAAAAAACCAGTAAATAAATTAAAACTTGCACAAAAATCAGCATTTCGTTGACCGAATATAAATATCTACGTCTTTTAATGGGTACTCAAAGAGTTTTTGGTTAATTCCCATCCATTTTCAAAAAGATAAAATATCTAAAATATGAAAAACAAATATAGATACCATCATTTCTGCATCTGAAAATCATATTTCAACTTAGGTAAGATGATTATCAAATTATTTTTATTCTACTGCATAAATAACAAGTACATTGTCACGCCCCATTTTTCCGTATCGATTTAAACCGACTTAAACCACACTTGTCAGCCAAATCGCACGGAAAGACGGATAGTGAAAGAAAGAAAGAAAGAAGGTAGAAATAGAAGAAGATAGAAGAAAAAGAGAACAAAATAGAATCTCACAGCGGAACGAATAAACTATAATATAATAAAATCTTTACATGAAACCAAAACTGTTATTTTATATAACATATACAGACTTTATATCAGAGTTACAACCACACAACTCGGACAGTTATAACAATCCTGCCCTTACAAAAATGATCACACAACAAATACAACTGAATATAAACATCTACGAGAATACGTCTCCTGATCCAGCTCCTTCTCCTGAAGCTCTTAGTCTTCCAACTAACCTGGAAATATGCTCGGTCTGACCCGAGCATATAGGAAAACACCAAACCCGGGTCAGTCTGGTAAACCAGCGTGAGAAACACACCCAACTAGATTATTAACGTTTGAAAACCCTTTGAAAATAAAAGCATCTCGTAAGACCATGCCATAAATAAACATGTCAGGTTTTTACCTTACGATAGATAAAACATTTTTATATCAAAATCCTCTGAAATTATGATAGGGTCTACATACAAATACTTAATTAAAATAGCTGAAATTGTTACATGATTAAATTCCAGCATACTAGCCATAAAGTGGGTTCTACAATCAAAACCGTAAAGGCTCGTAGGGAGAATGGATTTCCAACTAATGACTAGGCACTGGAGTACCACCTGTCACAGTACCTGGTCAAGATCAGCGTATCGAGGACCACGCCCGATCCCCTGCAACACAAAGCCTGAACTACCCCTTACTGGATAATTCCGAGTAAGATCACCCCACGGTTGGGATCAGCAACCGCACCACTAAGCCGAGTAAAAAGGGACATCTAGACAGGGATGACCTCACACTAATGGGTGCGACCCACATAGCCTTGCTGCATAACCCCAAATTTTCATTCATTCCCGGTTGATGAGGCTCGAGGCTAAGCGTTACCTTTTTAGAATATTTCACTTGGAATGTTCACCGTCCACCTGACGATGTTCTGAAAGCATTCATCCATACAAGACCGTTCCGGGTCCGAGCGGAACCGAAGGCACTATTCCTATTACATCCATTTTGGAATCACTCTCAGGATTAGTAGCGATTAGCCCTTGCACTACACTGCTCCATCTTCGATTCCAAGCTCTTGTCTCCATCACAAAAACATACTCGTTGGATCGAAGTGGTTTTCGGATTACAAATCTGATCCCGGTCTCTTCGAAACAACGTTCGCTATTTCCCGGTAAACTCAACCCCGTTTCTTTAGAAAATACACCGACGAAATACCAGATCGGAGTTCACCTCCTAACCGTTAGTGGACGGGTCTCCTTATAATTTGTTCTAGAGAACAAACGAGTTTATACGTACGGTATAGCACCTCGAACGGTAACCGTACCATATAATTCTCGAGTTTCCTCTAGATATTTCCAAAGTTAGGTTTTGTCCAGTTTTGATAGTCGGTTATTTAACTATCAAAACAAATCAATCAATTCAACCAAGTTATTTCCCGTTACAACCTTTAAGCCTTGTTCACCTTAAACATACAAATGGATTTCACTTTACTCAGAATATTTAAAACCATTTCTTCCCAAATCATTCCTATGAAATCTCCAAATATTATTTCCAAGTTTATTAAATTAAATTCTCTTTATAAAAGTTATTATAAAAGATTATTTAAACAACATTTATATTAAATAGATTATAGTAATGAAAATATACTTTAAATAAAAATTTATCTTAAAAGGATCAAATGTTATCCCGCCTTTTGGCAAGGCCGAGATATCAAGGAACTAACCAGAGCATAAAGGTCATACGTCCTCAGCATCGGGCCGCTACTGGATAGCCACGGATATCGATGAATTTTATCCGGGTTCGGATTAAGCTAAGATTGATAAGATATGTCAAGCAAAGCCATGAAAGCCAACATTCAAAATTTCAAGACGATCCGAGCTCGTATACTCAAGTTATCACTGATGAAAAGTGGAGGAAATATCCCTAGCTTCGAATCCATAAGCCAAGCCCTAGGTTCGAATCCATAAAGTGGGGATGCCGTTCGGATCCATCAAAAGAAATTCCATTCGAATCCAACAGGTCGAATCCATATGATCCTCTTCGTATCGATGAGGCCATAATCGTTCGAAACCCTCGAGATGAAGCACTTCGGATCCACAAAGCCACCACACTTCGTATCCATCAAGTTTTCCCCACTTCGAATCCATCAAAGGGAAGGCCTTCGAATCCATGCAGTTGAAGAACTTCGACTCCATCCCACGACTATCCTCGAATCCATTCCCTCGAATCCAGTGATTAAAGGTGGCTAAAACCATGGATTCGACCCAGTCAACTCGGAGCAAAAGTCGGATCGATACGAAGAAGGCATGCCACGTCAACATCTTCGCTCACCAAGTCATCGATTCGACCCTATCGATTCGAAGGGGATCGATTCGAACAGACCACATCAGCCAGAAATGAAATCTTGAATCGATCATATCTCGAGATCTACAAGTCCAAATGCTATGAAATTTGGACAGGAGCTAAATGGCAACCTAAGGAATGTCCATGCCAAATTTCAGCTCAATCGGAGCAAATCTTGATCGATTCGAAGCAAGGGTCGAATCGATCCCAAAGTGGGCCCGGATTTCCAAAGAGCGGGCATGTGGGCCCCCTCACGTGCCAGAACTGGTCTCCCCTCAATTTAGGCGAAATATCAGCCTCCTACACCTATAAATAGGACCCCTGGTCATTCTGAAAAGGTGATCTGGATTCTGAAGCGTCCAGACTCTGCCGGATCGAGATTTGCATCTTATTCTTACTGTTGAATCTGAATTCCAAGCTATAATCTGTAATCACTTGTAATCATTGAAAGAGAATCAATAAAATCATCAAAACTTCATAGTGGACGTAGGCGATACGCCGAACCACTCTAAATTGCTTGTCTGTGTATTTACAATTCTGTTTATTGGAGTTTTTGTTAGATAATCTCTGTTTTACATTTACGTTCTTCATTTTATCTCTTCAAATAACTCTCGAAGAGTGTTGTGCCCATTTTTGGTACAAACACTTTTAAAGTGTTTGTACCAAAAATGGGCACAACACTCTTCAGAAGTTTTTGAAGAGATAAAAGTGAAGAATGAAAATTAAAACTGTGGGTTATCTAACAAAAACTCCAAATAACAGAAAGTAAATTGCAAAGACAAGCGATTTAATGGAGGAAAATTTAATGAAGGAAAATTCCATCCATGCTTCTGACTGTTCCATGACTGAACAAGACATAGGAGATCACAACAACAAATGTTGAGTTGCAATCAAGGAATGGGTAAAGAAATACTACTCAACCGTACTCCCAAAGGCTGGAGAACCTAGTTAGTATGCCAAGAACTGGGGTTGATTAATATATCACGCTTTTAAGGTGGAATGCAACTCCCTCCAATTGATCAGCTTTCAAACTCCTGAGTTGACAACTATGGTACGACGGCTAATATGACGACTCCCCTACACTGTCTACTCTACCGACTCAAAGCATAGCTGGTCACCACTGAACCATCTTCAAATGCCCACATCTTAATCATTCTACGTCCACATGACTAAAAGCATGGCATACAACCTCAAGAAGACTTCCTTAATACCCTATATAGGTCCCCTATCTGGATGAAAGTTTGGGATAAACACCAATCTGTTAGCCCATTTTAACCAACTCACCGTCCTATCGGCATTGCAAACAACTCGAACGCAATCATGCATACATCATTCTCTAGTGATACAAGACCCCTTGGCAATAAAATGGACTTGATCATAATGTCGATTGGAGAATTTTTCCCCCTCAAGACCTATCCGTTGAAATCATCCTACGTACTGAACTTCCAACGAAAATTCAACATGTTAACTATGTCAGTGCACTTTGGAAATATATAACCCCCGGCACTACCCCATGAAGTGAGAATTGCGCATGGCTTACACCAAGAGTGACGACTGCCGTCAAATGTAGATGTCTTCCCCCATTTCTCAAAGAACATTGTCAATCGTGGTTAGACATACCAGTTCTACTTCTTATATTGTTGAAGTGAATGAAGAAGCTGGCAGCCAACGAATTTATCTAAAGCCCGCAGCCAGTTGCTGCCGATACCCATAAATGAATTCATCACCAGCGCTTATTTCCAGACTTTAGCAAGAGAACTGGTGGACCGCCGCCGACAATTACACCAACATGTCTAGGCCATTTTTGAGTTGATGAATCAGATGAAGGATCAACATAACAAGATAAGGAGAGGACCTACTCCATACTCTAGATCGAAAAACTCCTCTTCTCTAAATGGCTACCGTGAACGCCAATGCCATAAGGCTGCTCCGAAAAGGATAGCTCCAACAATATGTCCAAGCCCTATAAAATGAAGGACCGGGAACATCCGACTCCTATGAATCAAACACTTTGATCAAATTGAACTATTTGCATTAGACTTCCAACTGAGAAGGGCTGGAATGATGTGCAATAGCGAGCATACGACGCTGCCTCACTTATCAATGAGATTTGATCTGATCTCTTTTGAATTATTTCTAATTCAATTTCATTTACGTTGCGAAATATGACCTACTTGAATTAAACTACTTGCAAATGATGCAGGTAACCGAGTACTTAAGATTGGGTGCAAAACAACCTCCGCGGACCATGATCAAATCATTGAGGTATCATCATGACGAGCATGATTCGACCACTCATCGGCTACTATACGCCCCTGACTGGGGGCAAGGCATGAAAGTGGAAGAGACCGACAAGGTCAGGACTCTAGTACAAAGTGGATGCAACCGACCATCCACTCATCCGCATATGCAATTTAATTAGGAGATGTAAGAAAGACTTAGAGTTATATGTCCCAACAATGCACTCTACATCTCGTATTTGAAGCTTGCCAAAATACTTATGCTTCTTCTGATGCCTGATAAAATCGGAATCACATCAAGGGTGGACGTGATGTCACCACCCATGCATCCAATCCTACATTAGACATTTGGGATTATTTGAGGGAACACATGTTTAAAGGTCTAACCCTCAATTTAAAGTCATCAACGACTGACTGCCTACTCACTAACCATCACGAGCTGTCATTTCAACTCTCTTCCTTAGCTCGATCGAAAGAATGCAAAGTATAAATTGGACATGACTCGACTGTCTGCTCTCCAATTCTTACACCTGACTTAAGGGAAAATACACAACTCAGAGTGGACATAGTTCGACCATCCCTTCCTATGCTCGAGCACAAATCTTGCCAGAGCACTAATCTTACTCCTTAGGCCTGGCAAAAGCGGAATCCAAATGAACATGGACACGATCCGACCATCCGTAAACTGAATCTCATCCTTCGTTGAAGGGCATATAAGTGGAAGTTAATCGAGATCCCACCGATCACTCGCTATGTGAAACCCCGAGCTCGGGGGCTAGCCATCACGTCAGGCCAGAAAAGGGTTGATACACGACAACCCTCCACTTAACTCCGTACTCCCAGAGTGCGAGGCGGAGTATAAACATTCACTTAACTCCGTACTCCCAGAGTGCGAGGCGGAGTATAAACATTCCCTAACTCCGCACTCCTAGAGTGCGAGGCGGAGTATAAACATTCCTTAACTCCGTACTCCTAGAGTGCGAGGCGGAGTATAAACATTCATTTAACTCCGTACTCCCAGAGTGCGAGGCAGAGTATAAACATTCCCTAACTCCGCACTCCCAGAGTGCGAGGCGGAGTATAAACATTCATTTAACTCCGTATTCCCAGAGTGCGAGGCGGAGTATAAACATTCCCTAACTCCGCACTCCCAGAGTGCGAGGCGGAGTATAAACATTCCCTAACTCCGCACTCCCAGAGTGCGAGGCGGAGTATAAACATTCCTTAACTCCGTACTCCCAGAGTGCGAGGCGGAGTATAAACATTCCTTAACTCCGTACTCCCAGAGTGGGAGGCGGAGTATAAACATTCCCTAACTCCGCACTCCCAGAGTGCGAGGCGGAGTATAAACATTCCCTAACTCCGTACTCCCAGAGTGCGAGGCGGAGTATAAACATTCCCTAACTCCGCACTCCCAGAGTGCGAGGCGGAGTATAAACATTCCCTAACTCCGTACTCCTAGAGTGTGAGGCGGAGTATAAACATTCCTTAACTCCGTACTCCCAGAGTGCGAGGCGGAGTATAAACATTCATTCAACTCCGTACTCCCAGAGTGCGAGGAGTATAAACATTACTAAACTCCAGACTCCGAGAGCACGAGCTGGAGTATAAACATTAACAAAACCCCAGAGTACTCCGAGAGCGCGAGCTGGGTACAAACAACAATAAACTCCAGACTTCGAGAGCGCAAGCTAGAGTATAAACATTAACTAACTCCGAGATCCCAGAGTGTGAACCGGAGTATAAACAACAACTAACTCCAAACTCCCAGAGCGCGAGCTGGAGTATAAGCATCAAACAAATGCGGCTTCTAGGAGCGTGGATCCTTCCGCCTAACGACTTCGACCATATCTCAACCAAGTTACATCACTTGTTCCCGGAGTGCGAACACAAAAAAGGAATCTCATAATAGACGTGACAGACCGTCTAGTCAACAAACTCCAGATTCCCAGAGTGCGAACTGGAGTATAAACATCAACTAGCTCCAGATTCCTAGAGTGCAAACTGAAGTGTATACATCAACTAACTCTGGTCCCGAGAGCACGGATTGGAGTATAAATACCAAATGGGTGTGACTAACAACCCATCAACCAACTCCATTCCTCAAAGCATGGTTTGGAATATGAATACCAAAAGGGATGTGATTCGACTATCCTTCTATCGGCTATGGTTCCTCATCAAGTTCTGTAATACAAAAAGCGGGTGTGGTTCGACCGTCTGCCTTCCAATCTTCCCCTGACACGGGGTCACACTTAACACACAAAATTGGATGCGATCAGACCATCCGGCACTAAGCGGGCGTGACCCAACCGTCCATGCATAACCTCTTGTCCCCGGCACGGGACCCATAACATAATTTTATAGGGATGCAACTCCAACCCCACAAGACAAAATTTCTTCCTTGATTCTACAGGGGGACGCAGATTCGCAAAATGAACCTAGCTGAATGTCCAATTCTAAATGGATGTGACTACCCGTTCTACTGCAAACGAACGTGGCACGACCGTTCATCCGCTAACTCTCCCCCATGATCCAACGAGCTATTCGTGCAACATGGACGGATGTGACCTAACCATCCGCCAATCGAATCCTTCCTACAGTTCAGTGGGAGAAGCATCAAATTAAAGTTGTTGTAATGTGATCGACCACACTTCGACTTTCTCCATTGACTAGTGCTAAAGGGATTAATTGAGAAAGATGCGGTCTGACCATTTTCTACTAAAACTATTAGTCCCCAGAGTGTGGACAGGGGTATAAACATCAATTAGGTGTAGTGAATGGCCCTTCAACTGACTCTGATCCCCAAAACGTGGCTACAAGAATAGACAAACGAATGAATGAGATTCCACCATTCATTCACCAACTCTGACCTAAACTCGACGTGATGAGTGTAAACTCACTACAGGTGCAATTAGACCATCCACGAACTAACTTTGCTAACTGAAGACTGGGGGCAGAGGTACAAATCACCGAAAGAAGAGAAAGGTGACTCGCTACATCTCCAGCTTAGCGTCCTTTACAACTTAAGGAAATGGCTACAAGGAGACCTTAATGCTAACCAATCAGAATGATGCCCAAAGTTCTGGGCAACCAATTATATCGTACCGCCGGATCGACGGGCAATATCGATCTGCACCTTTCATATCATACCATTGGATCGATAGGAAATGAGGTCCGAGCATTCTACATCATGCCGTTGAATCGACGGTCAATATCGATCCTCTTCGACTACAAATCGATGCGACCCAAACGTCCATCGAATACCTTTGACCAGCATAGCATGGATAGAAGAATAAACCATGAATGAGTGGGACTTGACCATTCGTCCTCTGTCGCCTTCCTTCGATCCGTCAGGAAGAGCATGAGACCAAATGAGCATGACATGACTGCATTTGAGCTGACTTTATCCCTAAATCTGACGGGAGAACATAAATCGAAATGGACATGGTTGATCACCTGACTCCAAATGATTGCAACACGACTATTCATTCATTGACTCTTACCATGATCCGTCTAAAAGAGCAATTCAAAACAAGTGCAACCTAAACATCTGCACATTGATTCTTACCCTGGATTCGACAAGGGAAGCATCAATCCTGCATTGGATCTGACTAGACGATTCACTCTTCAGTTTTTGCCCAAAGTATGGCGACATAAGCAGCGAAGTGAATGCCATTGACCGTCCAGAATCTAGCTTATGTCTGAATGTTGGCAAAGTAACAATGTATTCCGCCAATAGGAAAGAACAAGAACATAATACAGGATAGACACGGCTAGGACGAGACTAGACCGTCCGCATAATGCATCCGCCAACCCGTCACTGGGGGCAAAAGAGTAATTATCCGAGAGTTAACTATGACAATTTCAACCTATGACCCATGCTTGATATTCGTAACAACTCTAGGTTGCGACCGAAAGGATGCCTAGAGATACCCTTTGATTTAACATCCTTATGAGCCTGATCATTTACTATTGAAAATAAACACATGAGGCACCTACAACCCTTCACGTGTATTGTGGATCAGATCACAACTCTGCGCAATGATGGTGCAAGAGTCGACTGCATTGCTTCAGGTGAATTTGATATGTTCGCTTGGACTCAATCTCATGTGTATATATGGATTCTCACCCACCATTAAGAACCCTGCACTAAGTGCCAACCCGATGCATGTCTCGGTGAATAAAAACAAAGCAACATGGATCCAGAAAGATCTGCTACACTTAAGGAGGAGGCGAATCTACTCAAAACCAATAGGTTTATCCGCGATGTCCTCTACCCAAAATGAGTATTCAATCCTTTGCTTATGAGAGAAACAAAAGGAGAGTGGCGAACATACACCGACTACCCAAATTTGCACGAGGCATGGCAAAGCATAGCTTCCACATCCAATGATCAATCAACTAATTGACTTAACCATCAGACATCAATTACTCTCATCCATGGATGCAAACTCTAGATGCAATCAGATACTGAAACATGTCCTAGACCAGGAATACAACTATTTTATCACAGATCCGGACCTGTAATGCTATACTGCATTCTTTGGATTCAAACTTGAGAACGCTAGATCCAATGGGAACATTAGATGTCTGAAAGGATACTCGAATGGGATATCGAGCTAAGCCAATTTGATTTCACATGTCTCCCTCGGAGAGCTCTCCATGATCAAACATTAGCATACTTCATATCTGAATCCACCACATCAGACGACTATCCGAAGAACAGTGGCGAACCGTCCAACCGATGGAGGACGTACATAGATGGAACTTCCAATAACCAGCTTTTTTAATGTCGGAATTGCGTTAATGACTACTGAGGAACGATCGATCTGCCACGCCCTCAAACTCAACTTCCCTGCAACAAATAACAAAGCTAAGTATGAAGCCTTGGTACTCAAACTTACAAGAAAACTAGGAGTGGAAACTTTGCATATATTATGTGATTATTGGTTAGTAGTATACCGAGTCAGGGAAGATTATTGAACTAGGGGGCAACATCTTGCTCCTCATCCTAGCTGGGTCCAAAAGCTACTAGTCGACTTCGACAATTACACCATTACACACCTCCTCGGAGGACAAAATGAAAAAACTAAGTCACTGGCCAAGCTAGCCAGTTTCGGGGATGCGCGGCAAAAAGACTTTATCCCAGTTGAAATGTTTATTATTCCAAGCATTGACATATGAAGATCAACAAGATCTTAGAGATGGATCTATAAGAAAAGTCATGGGTGACTCCTATCGAAGATTATCCACAATCGGGGATTCTTATTGAATAAACGAATAAGGAATGGCATATCCTCCGTGAAGCATCACTGCATGATTATGTCTGGATTGTTTGACTCTATCGATACAAAGCATTACTTTTGTATCCATCGATCCGAGATCCAATATTACGTATCCACCGATACGAAGCATACATTCCAACCCTTCACATTGATTCAGGAGAGGATCGTTACGAAGGAGAATTCAAAAACAACCATCGAACGTTGTTACAACTTGAATTTCATTTCGATCCAGGAGAGGATCGATACGAAACTCAATCCAAACAAAAACTAAAGAGCTTGACAACGACTCGTGAACGTGCAAACGTTAACGGGAGCCAGGTTAACAAGCGTACATGTATGACAGACTAACATTCAATTTTTAAAATTTACAGGAATTGAATGCTTACCTCATGGCAATTACAACAGTGAACAACAAATCGCTAGCACTCGACACTCAATTATAACAATGCACTACATAATCATAGACAATCATCAAAGCGATGTTTTAACTCGAATCTCAAGTCGATTCAGGAGAGGACCGATGCGGACTTCGATAACAAACTGAACAGCAACGACTTGCAACCACGCAACGCTAACAAAAGTCAAGATGACACATATATGCATATATGTCTGACTAATATTTGATCTTTGACATTCACAGGGATCAAATGCTCATCTCGTCATGAATCCGACAGTAAGCAGCTGATCATGATTATACAACGGTCAATTACAGTAATGCAGAGTATAGCTTTCAACGAAACATATGATGGTTATCAAATGATAAGCTGCAGCTTTTCAAAGCACGTCATGATTACACAAGACGTACTTTGGGGGGCAAATGTTATCCCGCCTTTTGGCAAGGCCGAGATATCAAGGAACTAACCAGAGCATAAAGGTCATACGTCCTCAACATCGGGCCGCTACTGGATAGCCACGGATATCGATGAATTTTATCCGGGTTCGGATTAAGCTAAGATTGATAAGATATGTCAAGCAAAGCCGTGAAAGCCACATTCCAAATTTCAAGACGATCCGAGCTCGTATACTCAAGTTATCACTGATGAAAAGTGGAGGAAATATCTCTAGCTTCGAATCCATAAGCCAAGCCCTAGGTTCGAATCCATAAAGTGGGGATGCCGTTCGGAACCATCAAAAGAAATTCCATTCGAATCCAACAGGTCGAATCCATATGATCCTCTTCGTATCGATGAGGCCATAATCGTTCGAAACCCTCGAGATGAAGCACTTCGGATCCACAAAGCCACCACACTTCGTATCCATCAAGTTTTCCCCACTTCGAATCCATCAAAGGGAAGGCCTTCGAATCCATGCAATTGAAGAACTTCGACTCCATCCCACGACTATCCTCGAATCCATTCCCTCGAATCCAGTGATTAAAGGTGGCTAAAACCATGGATTCGACCCAGTCAACTCGGAGCAAAAGTCGGATCGATACGAAGAAGGCGCGCCACGTCAACATCTTCGCTCACCAAGTCATCGATTCGACCCTATCGATTCGAAGGGGATCGATTCGAACAGACCACATCAGCCAGAAATGAAATCTTGAATCGATCATATCTCGAGATCTACAAGTCCAAATGCTATGAAATTTTGATAGGAGCTAACTGGCAACCTAAGGAATGTCCATGCCAAATTTCAGCTCAATCGGAGCAAATCTTGATCGATTCGAAGCAAGGGTCGAATCGATCCCAAAGTGGGCCCGGATTTCCAAAGAGCGGGCATGTGGGCCCCCTCACGTGCCAGAACCGGTCTCCCCTCAATTTAGGCGAAATATCAGCCTCCTACACCTATAAATAGGACCCCTGGTCATTCAGAAAAGGGGATCTGGATTCTGAAGCATCCAGACTCTGCCGGATCGAGATTTGCATCTTATTCTTATTGTTGAATCTGAATTCCAAGCTATAATTCGCTGTTGTTCGCTGTAATCACTTGTAATCATTGAAAGAGAATCAATAAAATCATCAAAACTTCATAGTGGACGTAGGCGATACGCCGAACCACTCTAAATTGCTTGTCTGCGTATTTACAATTCTGTTTATTGGAGTTTTTGTTAGATAATCTCTGTTTTACATTTACGTTCTTCATTTTATCTCTTCAAATGACTCCCGAAGAGTGTTGTGCCCATTTTTGGTACAAACACTTTTAAAGTGTTTGTACCAAAAATGGGCACAACACTCTTCGAAAGTTTTTGAAGAGATAAAAGTGAAGAATGAAAATTAAAACTGTGGGTTATCTAACAAAAACTCCAAATAACAGAAAGTAAATTGCAAAGACAAGCGATTTAGAGTGGTTCGGCGTTTTGCCTACGTCCACTATGAAGTTTGATGATTTTATTGCTCGATACTTGAAGATTACAATTCTTTATACGTAATACAACTGAATTTATATGCTAAGTCTCAATCTAAAGCAGCGGCGGTGTTCTGGAGTAAATCTGGCAGAATCTGGGCGCTCTTCAGTACTTAGAATTATCCGACCCCTTTTCTGAATGACCAGGGGCTCTATTTATAGGTGTAGGAGGCTGATATTTCGCCTAAAATGAGGGGAGACCAGTTCTGGTATGTCAGGAGGCCCACATGGCCGAAATCTGGAGATCCGGGCCCGCTTTGGGATCGATTCGACCCTTGGTTCGAATCGATCAAGAAATTGTCCAATCGAGCTGAAATTTGGTGTGGACATTCTTCAACATGTGCTCAAGCTTCTGTGAAAATTTCATAGCATTTGGACTTGTGGATCTCGAGTTATGGTCGATTCAAGGTTAGATGCTCAACTGAAACTTCTCTTCGAATCGACTCCATTCGACCCGGTTCCTTCGAATCGATTGCATCGAATCGATGGTGGAGCGTGCTTCGGTGATGACGTGGAGCGTGAACTTCGCATCGATCCGCTTTTGTCGCCAGTTTGATCGAGTCGTCTTGAAGACTTTTCTGCTTTGACTCGATGGATTCGAAGACGTCATTAATCCTTCGATTCGAATGACGTTTCGCTCGTATCGATAGCGACATGCTTCGATCGATTCGAAGTCAACCGTAGCTAGATGGATTCGAGGGAAGACATCTGTGCATGGATTCGAAGCAGAGTGTCTCGTTGGGTTCGAAGCAGGATATCTCCATGGATTCGAACTAAGGATAACTTGAAGGAAACGAATGTGGATTCGGGGAATGGATACGAAACCTGACCATCTGATGGATTCGAAGCAAGGCCTAGTGGGACGGATTCGAACCATGGGCTGGCTCGATGGAGTCGAAGCAAAGGTGTTCCTCATCGATTGCAGCCTGATCTGGACTCGGACAAATTTCATCGACATCCATAGCGATCCTTGCGCGTAGCTGATCTTCGAGACGATCTGTCACCGGTTGCTAGTTAAGTCCTTGATGTCACGGCCTTGCCAAAAGGCGGGATAACATTTTCCCTCCAAAGTACGTCTTGTGTAAACACGACGTGCTTTGAAAAGCTGCAGTCTCTCATTGGATAGCTATAACATGCTTTATCGAAAGTTGCATTCTGTATCGCTGTAATTGACCATCGTATAATTGTGACTGGCTGTTAGTTCTTCGAGTTATGACGAGATGAACATTTGATTCTTGTAAATGACAAAGATCGAACCTTAGTCAGAGATATGTGCATACGTGTATTATCTTGACTTTGGTTAACGTTGCGTGTTCGCAATTCGTTGTTAGTTCGGTTTGTTATCGAATTCTGCATCGGTCCTCTCCTGGACCGGTTTGAGATTCGAGCTAAAATATTGCTTTTATGATTGTTTATGATCATCCTCTTGCATCGATCCTCTCCTTAATCGGTATAAAGAGTAGACAAGCAATCTTTCACATTGAAACGGTTCGTCCATTCTCATTAATGATCGGTGATGGATTCGAAGCCGTGCTTGCTCGAATCGATGGTTCGAACCGCTGGTATCCGATGGATTCGAAACGGTCATTCGAATCGATAGCTTTTGAATCCTTGCATGCTGATGGTTGTGAAGTCAGTACTTCGAATCGATGGGACATAATGACTCCAATTTAAATTCTGTTGGAAGCTTCGAATCAATGTAGCTTCGCATCGATGAGGCTTTGTAAAGATGCAGCCTTGATGGGTTCGAAGTTTTGAGGGATTCGAATGCAATGGGCTCGAACGTGATGGATTCGAACACGATGGATTCGAGTGGAATAGCGCGTGACCGGCTGGAGTTGGTCATTTTGACCGGGATACGAATCGTCCCATTTCCTTCTGGATCCATATAAATACGTGAGGCTTGGCTCATATTTTCTTTTTACTTTTTACTGTTGCTTCGTCTCTTTCTTCGTATCGATCTCCCAGACCTCGAGAGAAGTGTTTCTATGAATCGACCAAATCCTTCACGTTCTCACTCATATCCACTCAAAAATCAGGTAATAACCGGATTGAGCCAAGTTGAGAACGATGGAATCGAGGAATTCTCGCCATTTCGAATCGATGGATGGAGCGCGACAAATTGTCGAGATTTTCTTGGGGGAAGGAGAAATCTTAAAGGATTTTGCTTCCTCCTTGCCTCGTATCGACCTTACATGGACTAATTCGAATCGATCCTGAGTATGGGGCCTTCGAATCAAAATTTCCGAAGGGAAGCGGCTCGTATCGATCGATTCGCTGTGATGGTTCCATGATTGATTCGAAGGCATTGAGTTCGATCGATACGAAGTCTGCTCTCCTGATGGATTCGAAGTGATCCTTCCCTTGATGCTACGGGTATTGTTCCAAGTACCCTTGTCGACACGAAGTGTGTCGAGTTGACTTTTCTATCGATTCGAAGCACCTCGATTCGAGCCGTATCGATCCGAGGTGATCGATTCGAACGTCTTCAGTTCAGGGAATGTAGCTCTTCTGTCTTGCTCAATGGATTCGAATTATGACCTATTTTCAGTAGGAATTTTCCGAACTTAATGAACTTTAGCACACTCAACTCCGACGAGCTTCGGCCTTGCCCAACTCGAACTTGACAGTAGGACTACACTTGACTTCCTTTTGAAGCTCGTCGATGGAACCATGACTTAACCGAAGACATAACAGATCTATACTTGAATCGGTCGGTAGTATTTGGATGGCGCAGATATGACGGTCAGCGATGACGGTCATTTCCAATCTCGATTTCCAGAGTTCCGTCGTTCGTACATCTTACTTTAGTCTGTAGAATTTGCTTAAGTAACGCACAGCACTTGCACTACACGACACGTTCACACACTCTACACTGGGGAATGCACGGGCTCTGTATGTACTTAACGTTTCTTTACGATGAGTTAGTTAATTATGGAATCTTCGAGCTCCCAACAACAAGAGGTACAGAGCTCGACTCCTCCGGTGCTTGAGATTCCCGATATTCCTGCAGATGTAATCGATCCAGCTCCAGATGAATTGCCGGATGCTATATTTATTGAGGACCCCGCTGACTCTGTCCAATCTAACATTTCTGAATCCCTATTGGGCCAAAATTTGCTTAAGACATAACATATCTCTAGGTGATGTATTATTGCCCAGTGCCGCTGATAGACCGCACAATCCGCCTGAAGGATATACAGCATTCTATCGCCATGCTTGCGCGGCCGGAACTCTCCCTCCTTTCAATCAATATATCAGAGGGATGTTATCATATTTAGGAATCGCTCCTTCACAACTTCATCCCAACGGGCACGCGTTGCTGAACATTGCCTTTGTCATATTTATGGACTGTCTCTTTCGCCCGCCAAAGCCAACTGAGACTAGACATATATTTAACTTCAAGAGTAGGGGTGATAGCCCGTCTTTTACATTTCTGGAGGCAGTAAGGAATTGCCAAGTTGTCGTCGGAGCCTGGACCCGACTGAGTTATTTCAAGAACGAGTGATTCTATGTTCGGTGCCCTCCGGGTTTCGCTAGGCGATGGTTGTCTAGACGTAAGCGCCTTAACCTGTTTTCTTGACCAATAGCTCTTTGGTATTAAAATTGACATTTCATTCCCTTTACAGCCATTATCTCCAGACCCGATGGCGGGCGTTTCAAGTGTATCGTCCGAAGTCTTCAAGAAGTTCCAAGCGAGTTGAGACATATTGACTCGGTGCTGAACGATTATAACTTAAGAATCCTTGGTTTGATCGACATCAATCAAAGTATAGTCGTCGTGGGATTGGCAAAGCCGGCCTCCAAGAAGGAAGATAAGAAGAAAACCAAGAAGAGAAAGGTGAAGAAGTCACTCGGAATCAGAATAATCGAGGCGAGTGACGAAGAAAGAACCCACACGGATTCGGAGCCGATGGCTGAGCTCTCGGGAAACTTGGAGGAGTCGGGAGAAAGACGGAAAGGCAAGGCCGCCGTTTCCAAAAAACTTAAGTCTAAGGGGTGGAAATCTGTGGATGTGTCTCCTCCCATTTCTGGAGTTATGATTTCTGAGGCCGCCCCTTCTCATTCGAGAGACATTTTCAAAGGGCTTGACGATATTCCCATCCCAGATTATATATCGATTTCTCATAATCCTGGGTTGGAGGAATTTCAAGATGTCGTAAACATGAGCGAGCCCTTTTCTTTTAGTGCGGTCAATATTTCCGATCGGTTTGGAGGTTTACACATTTACACACACTTCCACAGCACTTCACGACTTCTGTGTAGTAAACACTACTTTACGGGATCTTAATCCGTAATTCTTTCTTATCGCAGGTGAGATGTCAGGACGTGGCTCTACTCTGGATAGGCTTCGAAATGTGCGCCAATCTTCTCCATTTTATGATTCCCGCAGGAGAGAGACAGATAGGGATCATGGGCGAGGCTATTCAAGTCAAGAACGTTATGATAGAGATAGAGATTACTCGCGTGGCTGTTCTGGCTATGATTATTCTGACAGAGACCGGGGATACCAGTACCGACCCCGATCTCGCTCTCCTCCGCCTCCTAGGGCCCCAGTTGATCTTCCCGGGCCTTCTCAACAGCAACAGTCGTCTTCTCAATCTTCTCGGCCTGATACTCAGCAGTCAAGAATGGAACCGACAACAGCCGCTATAATAGAACAAGCTCCGGCTGAGTTGACAAGTGAGGGAGCCATCAAACTTGCGCAAATGAAAAGAGATTTTCCTGAAATTTGTATGGATGCTTATGTCTTCCCTCCTAATCTTAAAAGAATTCCTTCGGATGCTGAGAACATTGCTCATAACTACATCCGTGACTTCTATGCTCAGTATAAGGAGTGGTACAAAGCGGCAGCGAAAGCATCGAAGGTAGCTTTTGACCGGGCGAGGATCATTGAGAAACGTGATGCTGACATTGTTAAGCAGAAACGTATTATTTAGGTTCTTCAATCCGAAATGGAGACGCTCCGGAAATCTGAGCTTGAAGCACTTCGGAAACATGAGGATGCCGTGGCCAAACTGGCTAGGATGCAACAGGAACATTGCGCCACGGTAGAGGAGATGGGCCACCGCAACACCACCATTGCAGCTGAGCGAGACTTAGTCGTTAAAGAGTTGAACGAGCTCAAGGCCAAATTTGCCGAAATGGTGAAGGAGAAGGATGACGTGAACACCACTGCACAAGAGGCTTGCGACCAAGCAGTATCTCTTAGGGCCGAACTTGCTGCTGCGGCGGTCAAGACTAAGTCTGCGGAAGCAGAAATCCAAGAAAAGATTTTGGAGGAGAGGTCTAGGCTTGATGCTGAAGTTGATGATCTCTTGGTCACGTACAACGCTAATGTTCTGGAGCACAGAAATTTAGCATGGCTGGGAGATAACTCCATGATCCTGTACAAAGCCTGGACCCGGCTAGTGGATGAAAAGAGAGCAGCGCATCCAGATGAAACACTTGACGACTTTGAGTTGGAGATGCGTTTGCTCACCGAGGATGAGAGGAAGGTCCTTCATGAGGCGGTGATCTCTATGGCAAAAGAAAAGCTTGGTGTTCAATCTCTAGAGACAGGCGAAGGCTCGGGGATCGCGCATCACGAGACAAGTGTTGAAGCTGTAATTCCAACATTGCCCGAAACCACTAGTGCGGTAGATCCCCAGTCTGTTCCTGCATATAATCCTGACCAACCGCTATTATCTTCCGACGATGATTCTGCCTATGTTTCGGTCCAGACTAAGGAAGGTATTTGAACGCTTCCCGTATTTTAGTTGTGAAGAACCTTAAGCAACACACTTGGCTAACAATCTTCGCTTTGTCGCATTTCAGTGACTGAAGTCATTGTTTCTGCGCCTCTTGCACTATCAGTTCCACATCAAACACAAGGGGTTGTTTTTACTAAAGCCATCATGACTTCTACCTTGGTCGGCGAAGAGGGAGATGCAAACATGTTTTCTTTTAGCGCTCAAATGATTGAGGAGCTTCTTAATGAACCCATCAATCCCTCCGTCAATCCGTCCGATGCTATGAGTGGGGCTGCTCTGGCCGTTAGTTCATCTATGCCCGCTACTGTTGCATCTGATGCGGCCCAAGCATCCCGTGAGGACGAAATTATTGCCGAGATTGATGTCGAGATGGCAACAGGGAATGCTGGTATGAATCCGCCCGGGCTTGCCCCGTTAATGGTGATTTCACTGGGCGGTACTGTAATGATCGAAGCCGCTCCTGTCCCACTTCCTGCTACTGTTCCCATGCCTTCAACTCATCCTCCATGAAGAATTTCCGCCGTCTCAAGCTCCGAGGAAGACGTTGATATTATGTCGCTGCCGGAGGACAAGCCTGAAAAGAGCAAGCGGTCGAGGGGAAAATCAGGCAGCGGATTTTGTGGAGCTACCCCGAAGAAGAAAATACGGAAGAAGAAAGATTGAACTCTTTCTTTAACTTTCTGTTGTGAAGGGTAGTATTTTGTTGATTTTTCTATAGTCGTGTATAGATGTGGATTCGGCTCCCACTAGCAGAATTTTTTGAAACACTTTGTAATCAGATTCTTTTTGTTGATAGTGGAAATGAAAATTTATTCCCTTTCTGTCTTCAACTTGTTACGTGTTATGGTTCTGCCCCCAGTATTGGGGATAAGTGTGGAGTTGACGTATGTTTATACTCCGTCTCGCGCTCTAGGAGTATGGAGTTGAGTAAATGTTTATACTCCGTCTCGCGCTCTGGGAGTACGGAGTTGAATAAATGTTTATACTCCGTCTCGCGCTCTGGGAGTACGGAGTTGAATGAATGTTTGTACCCAGCTCGCGCTCTCGGAGTACTCTGGGATTTTGTAAATGTTTACACTCCGCCTCGCACTCTGGGAGTACGGAGTTAAGTAAATAGTTTATACTCCGCCTCGCGCTCTGGGAGCACGGAGTTAGGAAAATGTTTATACTCCGCCTCGCGCTCTGGGAGTACGGAGTTAAGTAAAATGTTTATACTCCGCCTCGCGCTCTGGGAGCACGGAGTTAGGAAAATGTTTATACTCTGCCTTGCGCTCTGGGGGTACGGAGTTAAGTAAAATGTTTGTACCCAGCTCGCGCTCTCGGAGTACTCTGGGATTTTGTAAATGTTTACACTCCGCCTCGCACTCTGGGAGTACGGAGTTAAGTAAATAGTTTATACTCCGCCTCGCGCTCTGGGAGCACGGAGTTAAGTTAAATGTTTATACTCCGCCTCGCACTCTGGGAGTACGGAGTTAAGTGAAGGGTTGTCGTGTATCAACCCGTTTCTTGGCCTGATGTGATGGCTTGCCCCCGAGCTCGGGTTCCATTTAGTGAGTGGTTGATTGCTTCACAGCCACTCCCTACTTGAATAAATTCCACTGTGTGATGGAATTTTGCTCTTCGTGCATCGTGATGTTGTACATTGTATTTAATGAATCACAGCTCTGGCTCGTAGAGATGGTATTTTATTGCTGAAATAAGAAAGTATGGCAAGTTAGTTGCCTTATTACAAATTCTAATTTCGAAATGCAAAAGTAAATTGCTGAATAAAAAACATAATGAAATAAATAAAGCCTGTCATATGTAGTAGCGACGGAGACTCTCGCTGTTCCAGGCCCTTGGTAAAACTAGACCGTCCACGGTTGATAGTTTGAATGTGCCATCTCCAAGTCTTTGTGTAATCACGTACGGTCCTTCCCAATTTGGTTTCATGTGTGAAGGAACCGGGTAGATTCTCTTGAGGACAAGATCACCGAGTTCAAAGGTTCAGGGTCGAACTTTGGTGTTATATAACCGTGCGACCCGACTTCGGTATGCGGCCGCTCTCAAATCAGCTTCTTCCCGTTTCTCATCCAACAGATCCAAAGATTCAGCGAGTAATATAGCATTTGTTTTTGGATCGTAATAAGTTACGCGGTGTGAAAATACTTCTGTCTCAACTGGAATAACGGCCTCCGAGCCATAGGATAAAGAAAATGGGGTGTGTCCAGTTGCGGTCTTGTGAGTTGTTCGATAAGCCCATAATGCCATAGGAAGTTCATCGACCCATTTGCCCCCAGCCTTTTCCAGTCGTTTCTTTAAGATGGATTTGATAACTTTGTTAACAGCTTCGACCTGACCGTTTGCTTGTGGATGTGCGACTGTAGAGAACTTTTTATGAATATGAAACCGTTGACAGAAATTCTTGAACTCCGAACTTTCGAATTGGGTCCCATTATCGGTGATGATGGTACGCGGGAGTCCAAATCGACAAATGATATTGCGGACTACAAAGTTTATCACTTTCTTCGACGTAATCGTTGCGAGAGCTTCGGCCTCGGCCTATTTCGTGAAGTAGTCAACTGCGACGATGGCATACTTCGCACCACCTCTTGCCAGAGGTAAAGCGCCGATGATATTGATACCCCACATAGCGAATGGCCGGGACTGACCATTTGAGTTATCTCGGTAGGTGGGGCTCTTGGAATTCGAGCGTGTTTCTGGCACTTGTCGCAATTTCTGGCATAATTGGCTGCATCTCGGTTCACTGTCGGCCAGTAATATCCATATCGGAGTATTTTCTTAGCAAGCGCTTGTCCACCAGTGTGATCGCCACATTCTCCTTCGTGCACGTCATGTAACACTCGTTTGACTTCGTCGTGAGCGATACACCGGAGGAGTGGAACAGAATAACCTTTTGTATACATGATCCCGTCCTGAATGATGAACCGCGAAGCTTTTCGTAGAATTTGCCTTTTCTCATTTCGGTGCTCAGGCAATATCCCATTCTCAATATAATTTCGATACGGAGTTATCCATGATTCTCTGCTGGGAGAGGTTTCCAACACATCATTCATTTTTATTTGATCGATGCTTGGGAAGGACAAAGTTTCGACCGGGACAAGCCCCATTTGCTGTGCTTCACCTGTGCTGGCCAGCTTTGCCAAAAATGGGCACAACACTCTTCGGGAGTTATTTGAAGAGATAAAATGAAGAACGTAAATGTAAAACAGAGATTATCTAACAAAAACTCCAATAAACAGAATTGTAAATACGCAGACAAGCAATTTAGAGTGGTTCGGCGTATCGCCTACGTCCACTATGAAGTTTTGATGATTTTATTGATTCTCTTTCAATGATTACAAGTGATTACAGCGAACAACCGCGAATTATAGCTTGGAATTCAGATTCAACAGTAAGAATAAGATGCAAATCTCGATCCGGTAGAGTCTGGACGCTTCAGAATCCAGATCCCCTTTTCTGAATGACCAGGGGTCCTATTTATAGGTGTAGGAGGCTGATATTTCGCCTAAATTGAGGGGAGACCGGTTCTGGCACGTGAGGGGGCCCACATGCCCGCTCTTTGTAAATCCGGGCCCACTTTGGGATCGATTCGACCCTTGCTTCGAATCGATCAAGATTTGCTCCGATTGAGCTGAAATTTGGCATGGACATTCCTTAGGTTGCCAGTTAGCTCCTGTCCAAATTTCATAGCATTTGGACTTGTAGATCTCGAGATATGATCGATTCAAGATTTCATTTCTGGTTGATGTGGTCTGTTCGAATCGATCCCCTTCGAATCGATAAAGTCGGATCGATACGAAGAAGGCGCGCCACAAAATAGTTAAATACTTGAAATAGTTTAAATATTACATTCTTATAAAAATTATACCTTTAAAAAGATTTCCAAAAATAATAAATAAACTACTTTTGATATTTAACAATTCTTTAAAAACATTATCAAAACTAATATTTATTATTGAAACAAAACTAGATTTAAGAATCAATCCAAATAGAATAAGGCTTAACAGTCTCAATAGTACTTATCCATTCACCATTCACAATTCACAGTCATAGATATTCAAATCAATCAGCTACCGTAGATCAATTCACATTATATTCCCTAATATAATTAACAGACAAATAACAGATATATATATATATATATATGAATAACAGATCAGGGATTATCATTTCTAGTAATCAATTACACAGTAATATCAGATTTGATAGCTTAAACTACTCACAGAAGTTAAATTAACTATTTAGCGGAATGGTGTCTGTTTCCGCTAACCAGATGTCAACAGTTTGAATAATCTACAATAACCACAATTATTTGGTTTGGGGACATCTTATCAGTTAGGCCGCAAATTATATGACTGCATTTATTCTCAACGATAATTTAATTCAGTCTTAAACAAGCTTGTAAAATTTACTTATTTAATTTCAAAATGGATCGTATGACGGCGTAGCATCCGTCGATACGAACCATCCACTCAATAACACTTTATTTTATGTGAAATTAAGTAATTATTATCAATAAAATATTACTTAAGATCTTGAATTTATTTTATAGTATAACCATTTATTTCCCTTTATTATCTTAATTATACTTCACTTAATTCAAATAAATTCAAGGATTAATAATAAATTATTATTATTTTTTATCATTTATTAAAGAAATTTGGTTTCAAAATATTTATTTCAAAACATCATCCTTGTTATAACTTTTTTTAAAAGTCAATTTGTTTTGGACTTTGTTTTCATTTTAACTAAATCCTTTCCTTAACAAATCTTGTTTAATTAAACAAAGACCCATTGGCCCGAAGCCCACAACCAAATTAACAACTCGCACCTTCCCAAACATAAATACAATCCAAATTTGATCGAATCCCAAACATGAAAACATCAGGGCGAACCCGTAGACAACGAAACACAGACACCCCCATCCTTCTTCCTCATCCCTTCTCTGCTTCCTAACTATCATCCTCCCCCATTTCCACTCAAAGTCGATGCCATGAACGAGAAATGAAAACATCCCGATCAACTCGAAACCACCTTCTCGAACATCGATCCTTACGTAACACGACTAAAACCTGAGAACAACTGCTCTTGCCTGGGCCACACGTGCACGGTGACACATGTGCACGTACATACACAAATCACCGACCATCTCACCGCCGTGACACCGCCGATCAGTCACGCATCACTCCCAGACCCAAATGCCCCTTCGGCGAAGACCCACAATCCTCCGATCGAAGAATCGATCCTCAAATGAACTATCGAACAAACCCGAAGCCCAACCTCGATGAACTGCTCTCACCTTCGACCACTATCTCGCACGCCGCCTATCTCAGATGAAAGCCCACTCCAGCAGTTACCTTCGAGCCAAACCTCATGAATTCCGGTGGCATTATCTCGTTGTGAAACTGTCGCGATTTTACACTAAGCCAACACACCCTTAAACCCTAAAATTCAACTTGCCCTTCCAATCTAAGCCAAAACGAAAATTCCACCATGGTCGTCACATACGCTAGGTCCACTAGCACCCTCTAGACCTGGCCGCGACACTCCCCAGTGACGAGATTGTCGGAAAATAATTTTCGAACGGAAATCGTTCATCCTTCGATTTCTCATGATATAGATCACTAAAAATTATAATCTTGCCACTAAATTTCATATTTTTACACAAGCATCCTAATTTCATTCATGAATTCATGATATAAAAACATTGAATTTACACCAAAGTATGATGTTTACTGTAAAATTTACTACGAATGAACTACACGGCAATATTTATCCACAAACTATTTTTAACCTGAACTATACTACAAAATAAACATATTCATGGTTTACATCATCATCAGATATGATCTAGATTAAGGGATATAGATTTTTTGAACTGGGGATGAATATAGAGTTCACTATCACAAAACATACATTCCATTTCAAATTTGAAGATAAATATTTCTCACCTTCCACATTTTGATTCCAGAATCTTTGTTGAAACCTAAAATCTTTAAAACTGAATTCCAAAAATTTGCTTTTTGAAAATCCTGGGTTTGGGGTCGAACAGAGATGATCCAGACTTAGTTTTATAGAGTATTGCTTTTCCTTTAAAATTTTGTTTATGTTGCTTACAAATTTCGTACAAATGCTTTTGTATTTAAGATACAGGTTTCGCTTCTAAAACAAGCCACTCAGATCTGAAATGTTATTTTGGTGGCTGAAAGGATATTGCAGAGCTGAGAGAGATTTGAAAAGAGTTTTTGGAGGCTGAAATTGATATTTTCTTTTTGTTGAAAAGAAATTGAAAAGAATATAGATTCCTGTTATGGTTATTTCTTTATTTGGTCAGGCAATTTCTGCCGATGTATGTTTGCTTACTGATCTAAATTTTATCACCATCTTACCCATAGTTTAATTTTAATTAAAAACTATTTTGCTTCTAGTTTCTGTTAACCTGTTTTGTTGATAGAAAATGATTTTGAGATCTTTTCTTCCCTTTAGTTATATATATAAACCTTAAAATACTTTAAAGTATATGTAGATACTATTATAAAATAAATCAGCACATAGTAAATATTGACCAAGAAGAAATGTAGTTTTCACTATTACATTTTAAACAAAAATAAGAAACTAGATTAAAATACTTTTATAAATATGTTGTTATCTTAAACAAAATGAAATAAAATAACATTTTACTTTCATACACATTTAAAACAATGAAAATTTGTTAAAAATAAAATATATACCATAAATCCAGTTCCAATTTCTATACTAGTTACCTTATATACATACGTTACTTTAAAACAAGAATAACAAGGTGATTCAATATCATATTAAGTCTTCATGTATATATGAAACCACACATACAATTTTTATGTAATAATATAGATATATATTATTTCCAAATATACCAAGTCATTTACTATAATTTCTCCCAATTATTTATGTGATTCATATACACATCTATTTTTATTTATAACATTTTTAGCAATTAAGTATTATAAATTTTCCTCTTAATTTTAACAGAACACATATACAACTTTTCTAATACAATGTATATATATCATTATTTTATAAACTTAAAACTCCTTTTTATTTAATATAAACAATCTTGTTTATATACCCAAAATCAAAATACCCTTTTACTTTATCATGCATTTCTATTCAAATTTTTATATACATCTAAATTTAATTTAATGCCATGAATTTCTATTCTCATTATGTGTAAATTTTATTGTTTCCAATATATAAGACTATGAGCATTTGATTTTAATAAATTTAAATTCTCTAATATAGTTTATCTTTAGAATAGAATATACACATTTAATCTTTAAACCAAATGCATATATATATCTACAAAACAATCTACACATATTTTATTTGTTCCAATATGTAAAAATATATATACACATTTGATTTTCCAATTAGTTTAACTCTTTATTATACTTTATCTTTAAAATAAAATATACATTTTTATCTCTAAAACAACTGTACATATTTTTATCTAAAACAAAATATGCATACTTTTACTTTTAGACCCATATATATATATATATATAAGGAATCCCATTTAAATCAATCTATATTCTAATATAGATTTGAAAATTCAAACTATACTGGTTTTGAAAAATTGTATACAATTATTAATCATTGATTAATGGGAATATTGTATATTAAAATACAATATTATTGAATATTATAAATTAATATTCACAACTCGGGATATCCAAAATCCCGGGTCGTTACATTCCTCCCCCTTAAATGAATTTCATCCCCGAAATTCCATAGCTAATTTAATAAAATTATTCACACACATTAGAACAGATCAATAACAACCCATACAATACCAGTAAAAATATACATTACATCTAGTACCAACCAAAATATTCCTACAAGTGCTATCATCATCCATACAAGCATACATATATATACAAATATATATATTGCCCTACCAAGCATTTAACATCCATGACGTCCAAGGGTCATAGACACATACAAAAAAGCACACACTACCCAAAAGAAAACAACCTAAGCAACTATGGACTCTCACTACCAGAGTCCTCATTCTCGGGTCTCGATAACTCCCTGGCTTCCCCATCACTATCTGGAATCCAAACATCCTCGGGATTAGGTACTGTAGGAATGAAACCAGTAGCTGGCCCCTTAACAACTTCTCCAATCTCCCAAATGATAGCATCGTCGTTCTCTGATTCGGGATCCTCCTCCACTTCGAATTCCTCTTCGTCGTCGAACTCCTCTTCTTCATCCTCAATTTCACTTCTGAAATCCTCTACAGGATCTTCTTCTGCAGGCTGAAGCTGCTCATCAGGCTCTATTTGTTCTTCTGGCTCTTCTTCATATAAGGACGGTTTGCTAAGTTCTGCCAAGATTCTTTTGACCTTATCAAAATCACCATCTCTTCTTGCCTTAGCCAGGGCTCCCCGGCAGATGCTACGGGTTCTCTAAAATCAATACCAAAGTCCAAAGGTGAGATATAACGTTTAGACTCCTATAGACTAAGAGTATATCAAGATCTATACTTCAAAATTTATTCCCTTTTAAATCCCTATTATCGTAGATTTTTATAAAATCATCCTTTCAAAATAATTTAAGGATATATACTTAAAAAGTGATTATCGGATGAAGAAAATACACACACATATATATAGTAAGTTTATAACTTCAATTCATAAATCCACATATATATATATATAACAAACAAATTGTTATAGGGTTTTTAAATTTCAAACATCCCTTTTTAGAAACCCATTATTCTAAAATTGCCTTTAAAGGATGGAAAATTTCCCAAAAATTTACTAGTTTAAAAGTTTCCAAATTTCTCTAGTAAATAAACTCAGTAAAATCTACTTTCCAAAGATTCGAATTCTAAAGGGTTCAGTTTCTAAAGGTATACTCAAGTTAAAGGCCACCAATGAATATACGCAAGGTTGATGGCTAAGACCACTCAGAATCCAGATGATGAATTACTATCATCTCAACCAATCATTACAAATACCATATACATTTAAAATTATACTTTTATATAGAAAATATATTTGGATAAAATTATTTCATCTACCCCTTTAAAACAATATTGTGTCTGTTGGCCTGGTTCAAGTGTTTAGAGATTCCTATCAATAACGTTAGCTACTCGTATTGACCAGAATCTATATGCCACTCAACCGATCAATTTAACACAATATAAAACCATTTTTATATAACTAACAAATACGCGCTCTCGTATATATATACACTCAGACTTAAACATGTGGGTTGCTACAGACTCTATTCCTAATGAGCAACTCACTCAAGCCTAGGTATTCGCTCAACCTAGGCTCCGATACCACAATGTCACGCCCCATTTTTCCGTATCGATTTAAAACGACTTAAACCACACTTGTCAGCCAAATCGCATGGAAAGACAGATAGTGAAAGAAAGAAAGAAGGTAGAAATAGAAGAAGATAGAAGAAAAAGAGAGCAACACAGAATCTCACAGCGGAACGAATAAACTATAATATAAACAAATCTTTACATGAAACCAAAACTGTTATTTTATATAACATATACATACTTTATATCAGAGTTACAACCACACAATTCAGACAGTTATAACAATCCTGCCCTTACAACAATGATCACACAACAAATACAACTGAATATAAACATCTACGAGAATACGTCTCCTGATCCAGCTCCTTCTCCTGAAGCTCTCAGTCTTCCAGCTAACCTGGAAATATGCTCGATCTGACCCGAGCATATAGGAAAACACCAAACCCGGGTCAGTTTGGTAAACCAGCATGAGAAACACAACCAACTTGATTATTAAAGTTTGAAAACCCTTTGAAAATAAAAGCATCTCGTAAGACCACTCCACAAATAAACATGTCGGGTTTTTACCTTACGATAGCTAAAACATTTTTATATCAAAATCCTCTGATATTATGATAGGGTCTATATACAAATACTTATTTAAAATAGCTGAAATTGATACATGATTAAATTCCAGCATACTAGCCACAAAGTGGGTTCTACAATCAAAACCGTAAAGGCTCGTAGGGAGAATGGATTTCCAACTAATGACTAGGCACTGGGGTACCAACTGTCACAGTACCTAGTCTAGATCAGCGTACCGAGGACCATGCCCGATCCCCAGCAACAAAAAGCCGGAACTACCCTTTACTGGATAATTCCGAGTAAGATCACCCCACAGTTGGGATCAGCAACCGCACCACTAAGCCGAGTAAAAAGGGACATCTAGACATGGATGACCTCACCCTAATGGGTGCGACCCACATAGCCTTGCTGCATAACCCCTGATTTTCAGTCATTCCCAGTTGATGAGGCTCGAGGCTAAGCGTTACCTTTTTAGAATATTTCACATGGAATGCTCACCGTCCACCTGACGATGTTCTGAAAGCATTCATCCATACAAGTTTGTTCCGGGTCCGAACGGAACCGAAGGCACTATTCCTACTACATCCATTTTGGAATCACCCTCAGGATTAGTAGCTATTAGCCCTTGCACTTCACTGCTCCATCTTCGATTCCAAGCTCTTGTCTCCATCACGAAAACATACTCGTTGGATCGAAGTTGTTTTCGGATTACAAATCCGATCCCGGTCTCTTCGAAACAACGTTCGCTATTTCCCGGTAAACTCAACCCCGGTTCTTTAGAAAATACACCGACGAAATACAAGATCGGAGTTCACCACCTAACCGTTAGTGGACGGGTCTCCTTATAATTCATCCTAGAGAACAAACGAGTTAATACGTACGGTATAGCACATCGAACGGTAACCGTACCATATAATTCTCGAGTTTCCTCTAGATATTTCCAAAGTTAGGTTTTGTCTAATTTTGATAGTCGGCTATTTAACTATCAAAACAAATCAATCAATTCAACCAAGTTATTTCCCATTACAACTTTTTAGCCTTGTTCACCTTAAACATACAAACGGATTTCACTTTACTCGGAATATTTAAAACCATTTCTTCCCAAATCATTCCTATGAAATCTCCAAATATTATTTCCAAGTTTATTAAATAAAATACTCTTTATAAAAGTTATTATAAAAGATTATTTAAACAACATTTATATTAAATAGATTTATAGTAATGAAAATATACTTTAAATAAAAATTTATCTTAAAAGGATCATTACAAAATAGCTAAATACTTGAAATAGTTTAAATATTACATTCTTATAAAAATTAGACCTTTAAAAGGATTTCTAGAAATAATAAATAAACTACTTTTGATATTACAAATATATTTAACAATTCTTTAAAAACATTATCAAAACTAATATTTACTTTTGAAATAAAACTAGATTTAAGAATCAATCCAAACAGAATAAGGCTTAACAGTCTCAACAGTACTTATCAATTCACCATTCACAATTCACAGTCGTAGATATTCAAATCAATCAGCTACCGTAGATCAATTCACATTATATTCTGTAATATAATTAACAGACAAATAACAGATATATATATATATATATGAATAACAGATCAGAGATTATCATTTCTAGTAATCAATTACACAGTAATATCAGATTTGATAGCTAAGCTACCCATAGAAGTTAAATTAACTATTTAGCGGAATGGTGTTTGTTTCCGCTAACCAGATGTCAACAGTTTGAATAATCTACAATAACCATAATTATTTGGTTTGGGGACATCTTATCAGTTAGGCCGCAAATTATACGATTGCATATATTCTCAACGATAATTTAATTCAGTCTCAAACAAGCTTGTAAAATTTACTTATTTAATTTCACAATGGATCGTACGATGGCGTAGCATCCGTCGATACGAACCATCCACTCAACAACACTTTATTTTATGTGAAATTAAGTAATTATTATCAATAAAATATTACTTAAGATCTTGAATTTATTTTAAAGTATAACCATTTATTTCCCTTTATTATCTTAATTATACTTCACTTAATTCAAATAAATTCAAGGATTAATAATAAATTATTATTATTATTATTATTATTTTATCATATATTAAAGAAATTTGGTTTCAAAATATTTATTTCAAAACATCATCCTTGTTATAACTTTTTTTTAAAAGTCAATTTGTTTTGGACTTTGTTTTCATTTTAACTAAATCCTTTCGTAAAACAAATCTTGTTTAATTAAACAAAGACCCATTGGCCCGAAGCCCACAACCAAATTAACAACTCGCACCTTCCCAAACATAAATACAATCCAAATTTGATCGAAGCCCAAACACGAAACCATCGGGACGAACCCGAAGACAACGAAACACAGACACCCCCATCCTTCTTCCTCATCCCTTCTCTTCTTCCAGACTATCATTCTCCCCTATTTCCACCCAAAGCCGATGCCATGAACTGGAAATGAAAACATCTCGATTAACTCGAAACCACCTTCTCAAACATCGATCCTTACGCAACACGACTAAAACCTGAGAACAACTGCTCTTGCCTGGGCCACACGTGCACGGTGACACATGTGCACGTACACACACACATCACCAACCATCTCGCCGCCGTGACACTGCCGATCAGTCACGCATCACTCCCAGACCAAAATGCCCATTCGACGAAGACCCACAATCCTCCGATCGAAGAATCGATCCTCAAATGAACTATCGAACAAACCCGAAGCCCAACCTCGACGAACTGCTCTCACCTCCGACCACTATCTCGCACACCGCCTATCTCAGATGAAAGCCCACTCCAGCAGTTACCTCCGAGCCAAACCTCATGAATTCCGGTCGCACCATCTCGTCGCGAAACTGTCGCGACTTCACACCAAGCCGACACACCCTTAAACCTTAAAATTCAACTTGCCCTTCCAATCTAAGCCAAAACAAAAATTCCGCCATGGTCGTCACCTACCCTAGGTGTAACATTCCCCCTTCTGACCGTCTCCAGTCGGTAATTAAACCAACTTGAAACGTTCAAAAAGACGAATTGTTATTTAGTTTATAAGGTTTAAACAGAATCAGCCACAGAAACACAGATAATAACAATGAATTTAAACAAATGAATCTTTATTTCATTACTATAAATCTTTTAGAATACATCAGAGTTTATACAATTTTTTATACTGATACAGCGGAATATCTTAAAATACAATTTTCTCGAAATAAATGATTCTTTACTCTCTCTCTAACTTCACTGCTCGAAAATCTTCAAGCTGTAAAAATACTCGGTCTGACCCGAGTATTATATTCAAAAGAAAATAATACACAGGTCAGTCTAATTCAAACCAGTTTATTAGTGCATAGAGGCAATAATAATTTAAATAGACGACAGTCACAATAATTCTCGTCTATCCGACTCTTTTAACAAAGAAATCGGATAACGAAAATATAACACTTAACAGTGTTAAACAATAAATCAGCAGATTTAAATCATCAACAGAGATAGATAAACCATTTATCAATCGACTAAATCAATTTAAAACAATTAAAATTGTCACTTTAAAATCATCGAAGATTTGATTGGCTGCCGTACACGCACGCGTGTACGGCCTCGCCAATACGGCCTAAAAATCAATGCATCCGACGCAAAGAAATATCCATTCAAAACTGTCGAGTTTAGGTGGCTGCAGTGCACGCACGCGTGCACTGCCTCGCCAAAATTTCAGATGTACTCTCGATGCAACAAGTAGTCAAACATCATCAAGGACCAGGCTCAAAATCTGATTTAATGCCGAAGTAATATAGAATATGTACATATCTATACACATGCCTGGCTACATGATTGTCAAAGTGCAGACTACACCTAAGTGAAGATCACAAAGGCAATGCAAACTAGAAATGAGACAGTAGACATTCACGTACACTAAATCATGAACAAGGACATAGCAGGTGAAGTGCAACAAGAACCAGATGAAAAAAAAATGCTCAAGTGGATCAAGTAAACAACTCAAGTGCAGCTATAGTGAACAAGTACAAGAATAAAATGGTTGGACCAAATGCGTATGGATACTATGCAAGACTGTAAACAAGATCAAAGGCAGACCAAAAATAAGTTCAGTACAAATCTGAACCAATATACATGAATGCCCCAAGCATCTACAGACAACCTGCTCAAAGTAAAAGAATGCATAAATGAAGACTACTTCAAGATTCTAACACCGACAAATGCAAACCAGATGATAGTGTAACAGTGCACCATCACGACCAAAAACAAGAAATAGTTCTGTAACCAGACAAATCTTCAAACTGAAACAAGTCAAAACTGTCTCAGAAATCAAAACATAAACCAGAGTGGAACTGGACTCCAAAAGAATCCAGATTTAAATACAAGTGCTAGACCAAACTGCTACAAAATACACATGTGCAGACTCGACTACAAGAGCACATGTAGGTAACTCGACTAACAAACTAAACTATAACAATATCAAAGTCCAGGTCTGTCCAAACATCAAAGACCAGTGATGCAATAATGAACCAAAAGCAACAACAACTACACTAAGGTTCAAGTGATATCAAAACTCAGTGCAACAGAGAGTATGCAACATGACAAGTGCTTAGTGATCGAACATGGAAATGCAACTCAGTGATGTTCTAATGACCAACACATATATACATATATAGATGTATGTATACACATGTCTTCAGTACATAATTCAAAGAGCACATGAACACAACAGCATCAATACAAAAACTACAGTGCAGACATATACATTCAAGTGTAGTGAAGACTCAAGTGTCCAATAATACACCTCGAAATCAATCTCACTTAAATAGAAAGTGCACATGAACGTTGTGGCAACAGTTCAAGGCATGCCGAGGTTATCAGTACATCAACATGAGACATAAAGCTATTATGCTAGATGAATACAACAAACTCCATATGGCATACAAGTTCGAACTGAACAAAGCAATGCAACAGGCAACAATGAAATGCAACTGGCAACGATGCAATGCAAAAATGATTTCGACAAAGTATATACACAGGTAACCAAACTGCAACAAGCAGTAGTGTGCAAGTGCAAAGACAAGTGCACATGTCTACAAAACACAAAATCGATATGACCAGAAAATGGACCAGAACAACATAACTCAAATGGCAGTGGTGAAGCCAGAGGCAACAGAATGGAAGTGAGGCACCAACAAAATTACAGTGAATGCACCATGATCAACTACAAGTTCACAAATGACATGAACACAACCAACCAGAGAATAGTGACGACATTAGGTAATGCACTGACCAGAGAATGTACGAAATGCACAATGCAACGACCAGCTACAGTATGCTCAGTGAAGAGCATCAGGACAGTGAAACAAAGCAATGAACAGTGGCCGAGACAGTAGCAACTCATAAATCAAAGTCAACAACGTGATAAACGAAATTATCACGATTTAAAAATCAAGCTGGGAAGTGAAAATCATCTCAGATTTCAAGTCAAAATCCAAAATAATTCAAGCCGTGGTTACAAATTCAAAGTCGAATAAATAAAACAATCAAACGACGAAAATCACAATTGAACGAGACAGATTGAATTAGATGTGAGAAATTTCTCACCTTTGTCAGAAGCGGTCGCGAGCGAGAAGAGGAGTACGAAGCCCTAATTCGCGTTAGTCGCCATTTTTTCGTTCCTTCGTTTTTTTTCTTCTTTTGTTTGCTGAACGAATGAGGGAGAAAGGGGGTGCGACGTGTTTTAACAGAGATAATAAGGATGGGGTATGGCTTTAGGGTATGGGCTGAAGGATATATGGTATGGGTTTTATTTTTTTTTCTTTTTAAATCTAATAATTTTTTTTATTAATAACTTATATTATTCTTTGCTTTATTTTGTTTAATTATGTTGTTAAAATTTTTACTAGGTGTATTTATTTATTTATTTTTGTATTAATAAAATTTAAATAAAAGAATTTCAATCGATTTACAATTTCCAATTCAAATTTAACAACCAGTATTAGTTTGTCAATTGACGAAAATTTAATTGTTATAAAAATTCCAACAACATCATCAATTTAGCTGCCAACACAAATCGTTTATTGATGATTAAAATTTTGGGCAAAACCCCGGTTGTTACAGAAATTCAAATTGAATTCGATTTAATTTTCTACGCGTTTTTATGCCGTATGTTCACAAAACAATTCCGATAAATACGAAATTTGAAATCCAGTAATAATTCAATATTACGGACCCAAAAAAACTGATTTCGTCAAATTCCGAGACTGTGCCTCGGAATACTATTTTTAAAATTCAATTTAAACGATAATATTTCAGAACTGAACAAATCGCTTTCAAATTCAATTCTGAAGCTTCTATTACCTTCAGTATTATCAATATGAATTTTCTAAGCCTTTAAATTATTTTTAACCGGCCTAAAACTGAAGATTCAAATTTTATTCAATTTTTCAATAGATTAAATTCAAAAATTAAATCGCCAATTCATTCTGATAATTTGAAATTCAAGTCAAATCATCGTTCAAATATTTAAAATTAATTAAATATTTTCAATTCAAATTGTTCAAAATTCAGGGTCGTTACAAACTCCCCTCCTTAAAAACTTTTCGTCCACGAAAAGGAAAAGTTGTTAAAATTTCATCGATATTTATACCCTACTCAATTTTACCAAGCTTGAAACTTAATACAAATAAATGAATGTAGGATTCATTTCATTTGTTTAATCTCACTAGTTTTGTTTATCTTCTCTTTTATTCAATGATTTCTACAATCAAAACGCAAAAGTCTTTTATCAACATTTTCGATTTACAACTCAGATTCAAACTTAAAATTCTTCACGTTAGAGATTTATATAATATATATCTCTTCCAAAGCTGTGGACTTTCAAAACATTACAAAAATCCTCTTCCTTAGTTTATTAGGTAGGAATTTCATAATTTTAATTTCAAACTATTGATTCACTATTTACAGTTTGAAAATACTTGCTAACTCGAAATTTAACAAGTCCATCTTCGTTCTTACAGACATTAGGCATACGCTGGCCAGGCGCATGTCTAAAAATCTCCAAGTACTAAACATACTTGCTTCAATTCCCAGTGAAAATACTTTTAAAAATTCTTTTAAAAATGGATATGGAAAGCACGTTCCCCCATGGATTACAGTTCCACCCGGCGGTTACGCTACTATCCCAGTAGAGTCGCTTGTGGCTGTAGATTTCTCATCTCTTAAATTTCGCCATGGTTGTCGCCATAGATTGCAGTACACACGGCGGTTACGCTACTATCCCAGTAGAATCGCTCGTGTCTATAGGCATCACGCCCCTCAAATTTCGCCTGGCATTAGATTGCAGTTTACTCGGCGGTTACGCCACTATCCCAGTGGAATCGCTTGTAACTGTGGGCATCTCGCCCCTCAAATTACGCTAATCATCAATCAAATCTAATCTCATCGCGATGATCTATCGCGAAGGATTTCCGATTCAAATAGTCACTCTGACTAAAATTCTACGTAGCTACGAATTTCAAATGGACACTCATCGAGAGTTCCAATACCATCTCTAATAATAAATGGAAGGTACTTTTCCACATCCTCAGTTTAGAAAACATAATATCATATATGTAGTACTTTCATTTCACATTTCGTACATATAACATCTATGTAAACATACATAAGATTTCCATAACAATGTCTTTCTAAACTAACGGTTTCAAATTTACCGTATTCATATATATAAGTTCTAAAAACTTACATATCTCATATTCATAACAAAATAGAGGATTTCAAAATTTTCCTCTAAGTCGATTTGGAAATTTAAGGTTATCTCAAACCTAATTCATATTCATAATTCCATTTATTATCGACTTTCACATTCGATTTGAATAATATGTTACATCGTCAATTCTCAATACAGAATTGATGTCTATCGATATATAACCTCTGAGCTCGTACGTCTCAGAGAAGGGTGTTAAGCTAAGAGAATAAATTCTCCACCACCAACAGATATATATTTAATAGAGATCAATTGCTATGTCATCAATTCACAATGTTAGACATGCAATCCAAATCATCATCTGAAATTCAAAGCTCAACTTATATTGTCTTTGATGTCGAAGTTAAACTCAATTTTAACTTAACGATTCAATCTTTTTGAAAAATTTCAAATTGAACAAATTGTTCAAATTCTCATTTAACTTTTCAACTTCGACTTCAAAAATGAATTTCAAATCATTTATTCCTTACGGAATATATTCACAACATTTCATACTTGGAAAAACATTTCCATACTTATTTAAAAATAAGTAATTCACAAATCCATTTATTTTCAACATTTGAAAATATTCGATATACTTAAATCAAAATTAAGTATATATTTCATCTTTAAGGAAATCATTTTCTTTTTCACATATTCATTTGAGTTAAAACGAATGTTACGTAAGACATCGTTACGACAACTCAAAATTACTAGTATAGGGATTCGAAATTTAGATAGATGTATAAATCCCAATACTATACAAAACATTTCCTTTCGGAAATCATTTACTATAACAACAGTGTTATAGTCCATCATTTCCTTATATCTCGAAAACGTCTATTTCAACAATGAATGTTGAAATCTATGGTTTCGATATTCAATGCCTTTGAAAGCATCTTTTAAAACAATTAACTTCGTTTTAAAATATCGATTTCCCAAAACATGTCCATTTTATTCAATAATATATTCACTGTCCAAAATCGTGAATATACTTCTTTTAACAAGCTATAAGGATTTACTTATCAAAAATAAGTCAGTTTCGAATTTATAAACATCGTTTATAAATTCTATTCTTATTTATAAAGACTTCAATTCATAGAAATTTACTTCATTAACCATCTCTTCTATAACTCAGTTTTATATCAGAAATTTAATTTATAAGTAAATTACTTATAAATTCTTTTATTTCGCAACTTCGATTCATTTTATAACTTCACAATCTTAATTCTGTAATTTCCATTCACTTATGAAATCCATTAAATATTTCACTTTTAACACTTATACAATTTCAATATTTTATTAACACTTTTCAAATCTTCAATTTAAGCCGTTTATAATAATTCAAAATTTCCAATTTAAACTATTATATAAATTTATCAGTTTTCCATTTCCAAGATAATCTACTAGTTCTTTAGTAAATCATTCATCGACTTGGTTTTCAATCTAACCGCATTTGATTCATTCACATTGGATTTTACTAACATTCATTCATATCCAATTAGTTCACATTCACTAATTTATATTCAAGTTAGTTTGCTTCAATTCAAATCAAATTTGATTCTCTTTAAATTTTACTTATCCTTCAATTTGAATTCAATTACATAGCTTTCAATTTCCATTAATTTAATTTCATTAATACTTAATGAATTTCCATACGATCAACTAGCAACCAATGCACATTCAACTTAACCAAATTTATTTACTTTGCTTACATTCAATTTGGTTCTACACACTTAATTTCAATTGGTTTATATTCTAATTCAGATTGAATTTTTATATTCACTATATTCACAACTTCTTAACTTAAGTTTTATTCAACTCTTAACAACATTTCTAATCCACGTTTATTCACTTTTACAATTAAAGTTGAATTTCCTTTATATAACTCAAATTCATATTCATTACATCACTTTATCAATTCATTTTTATATCAAATTCAATCTCATTTAACATTACTTAAGCTATGTTTCATTTTATCTTTACTTGCATTTATTTTCACTACACAACTTAAGTTCGCCTCAAATTTATTTGAAATTCTATTTTATTTAACTTTACTAAAGTCAAATTCATATCACTTTTCAAAATTCAGCTTTTGTTTCACTTAACAAAACTGTTTAACCATTTAAAAACTGGTTTTACTTAACTTTCTCATTTTATAAGTTAAACAACTTATTAATTTAAACTTTCCAATTTATATTATATAATCACTTCTCTTTCAAGTTTAACTTTTCATCTCAATAATTTATCAAATCCAGTTCATTTTATTTAACTTCCTTTAGTTAAATTTCAAATCGTATATTTATTAATACTAACTCAATTCAATTTAACTTTTCTTAAGTTAAAAATCTTTATTTTCAAAACAATTTTATACTTCTTTGGATTTGAAAAACGTTCTCTTTTTAAAGTGTTTCTAGTAACTATTCATATTAAACATCATAAACTAAGCTTTGTGTAAACCAAAGCTCTGATACCACCTTGTAACATTCCCCCTTCTGACCGTCTCCAGTCGGTAATTAAACCAACTTGAAACGTTCAAAAAGACGAATTGTTATTTAGTTTATAAGGTTTAAACAGAATCAGCCACAGAAACACAGATAATAACAATGAATTTAAACAAATGAATCTTTATTTCATTACTATAAATCTTTTAGAATACATCAGAGTTTATACAATTTTTTATACTGATACAGCGGAATATCTTAAAATACAATTTTCTCGAAATAAATGATTCTTTACTCTCTCTCTAACTTCACTTCTCGAAAATCTTCAAGCTGTAAAAATACTCGGTCTGACCCGAGTATTATATTCAAAAGAAAATAATACACAGGTCAGTCTAATTCAAACCAGTTTATTAGTGCATAGAGGCAATAATAATTTAAATAGACGACAGTCACAATAATTCTCGTCTATCCGACTCTTTTAACAAAGAAATCGGATAACGAAAATATAACACTTAACAGTGTTAAACAATAAATCAACAGATTTAAATCATCAACAGAGATAGATAAACCATTTATCAATCGACTAAATCAATTTAAAACAATTAAAATTGTCACTTTAAGATCATCGAAGATTTGATTGGCTGCCGTACACGCACGCGTGTACGGCCTCGCCAATACGGCCTAAAAATCAATGCATCCGACGCAAAGAAATATCCATTCAAAACTGTCGAGTTTAGGTGGCTGCAGTGCACGCACGCGTGCACTGCCTCGCCAAAATTTCAGATGTACTCTCGATGCAACAAGTAGTCAAACATCATCAAGGACCAGGCTCAAAATCTGATTTAATGCCGAAGTAATATAGAATATGTACATATCTATACACATGCCTGGCTACATGATTGTCAAAGTGCAGACTACACCTAAGTGAAGATCACAAAGGCAATGCAAACTAGAAATGAGACAGTAGACATTCACGTACACTAAATCATGAACAAGGACATAGCAGGTGAAGTGCAACAAGAACCAGATGAAAAAAAATGCTCAAGTGGATCAAGTAAACAACTCAAGTGCAGCTATAGTGAACAAGTACAAGAATAAAATGGTTGGACCAAATGCGTATGGATACTATGCAAGACTGTAAACAAGATCAAAGGCAGACCAAAAATAAGTTCAGTACAAATCTGAACCAATATACATGAATGCCCCAAGCATCTACAGACAACCTGCTCAAAGTAAAAGAATGCATAAATGAAGACTACTTCAAGATTCTAACACCGACAAATGCAAACCAGATGATAGTGTAACAGTGCACCATCACGACCAGAAACAAGAAATAGTTCTGTAACCAGACAAATCTTCAAACTGAAACAAGTCAAAACTGTCTCAGAAATCAAAACATAAACCAGAGTGGAACTGGACTCCAAAAGAATCCAGATTTAAATACAAGTGCTAGACCAAACTGCTACAAAATACACATGTGCAGACTCGACTACAAGAGCACATGTAGGCAACTCGACTAACAAACTAAACTATAACAATATCAAAGTCCAGGTCTGTCCAAACATCAAAGACCAGTGATGCAATAATGAACCAAAAGCAACAACAACTACACTAAGGTTCAAGTGATATCAAAACTCAGTGCAACAGAGAGTATGCAACATGACAAGTGCTTAGTGATCGAACATGGAAATGCAACTCAGTGATGTTCAAATGACCAACACATATATACATATATAGATGTATGTATACACATGTCTTCAGTACATAATTCAAAGAGCACATGAACACAACAGCATCAATACAAAAACTACAGTGCAGACATATACATTCAAGTGTAGTGAAGATTCAAGTGTCCAATAATACACCTCGAAATCAATCTCACTTAAATAGAAAGTGCACATGAACGTTGTGGCAACAGTTCAAGGCATGCCGAGGTTCTCAGTACATCAACATGAGACATAAAGCTACTATGCTAGATGAATACAACAAACTCCATATGGCATACAAGTTCGAACTGAACAAAGCAATGCAACAGGCAACAATGAAATGCAACTGGCAACGATGCAATGCAAAAATGATTTCGACAAAGTATATACATAGGTAACCAAACTGCAACAAGCAGTAGTGTGCAAGTGCAAAGACAAGTGCACATGTCTACAAAACACAAAATCGATATGACCAGAAAATGGACCAGAACAACATAACTCAAATGGCAGTGGTGAAGCCAGAGGCAACAGAATGGAAGTGAGGCACCAACAAAATTACAGTGAATGCACCATGGTCAACTACAAGTTCACAAATGACATGAACACAACCAACCAGAGAATAGTGACGACATTAGGTAATGCACTGACCAGAGAATGTACCAAATGCACAATGCAACGACCAGCTACAGTATGCTCAGTGAAGAGCATCAGGACAGTGAAACAAAGCAATGAACAGTGGCCGAGACAGTAGCAACTCATAAATCAAAGTCAACAACGTGATAAACGAAATTATCACGATTTAAAAATCAAGCTGGGAAGTGAAAATCATCTCAGATTTCAAGTCAAAATCCAAAATAATTCAAGCCGTGGTTACGAATTCAAAGTCGAATAAATCAAACAATCAAACGACGAAAATCACAATTGAACGAGACATATTGAATTAGATGTGAGAAATTTCTCACCTTTGTCAGAAGCGGTCGCGAGCGAGAAGAGGAGTACGAAGCCCTAATTCGCGTTAGTCGCCATTTTTTCGTTCCTTCGTTTTTTTTCTTCTTTTGTTTGCTGAACGAATGAGGGAGAGAGGGGGGTGCGACGTGTTTTAACAGAGATAATAAGGATGGGGTATGGCTTTAGGGTATGGGCTGAAGGATATAGGGTATGGGTTTTATTTTTTTTTCTTTTTAAATCTAATAATTTTTTTTTATTTATTAATAACTTATATTATTCTTTGCTTTATTTTGTTTAATTATGTTGTTAAAATTTTTACTAGGTGTATTTATTTATTTATTTTTGTATTAATAAAATTTAAATAAAAGAATTTCAATCGATTTACAATTTCCAATTCAAATTTAACAACCAGTATTAGTTTGTCAATTGACGAAAATTTAATTGTTATAAAAATTCCAACAACATCATCAATTTAGCTGCCAACACAAATCGTTTATTGATGATTAAAATTTTGGGCAAAACCCCGGTTGTTACAGAAATTCAAATTGAATTCGATTTAATTTTCTACGCGTTTTTACGCCGTATGTTCACAAAACAATTCCGATAAATACGAAATTTGAAATCCAGTAATAATTCAATATTACGGACCCAAAAAAACTGATTTCGTCAAATTCCGAGACTGTGCCTCGGAATACTATTTTTAAAATTCAATTTAAACGATAATATTTCAGAACTGAACAAATCGCTTTCAAATTCAATTCTGAAGCTTCTATTACCTTCAGTATTATCAATATGAATTTTCTAAGCCTTTAAATTATTTTTAACCGGCCTAAAACTGAAGATTCAAATTTTATTCAATTTTTCAATAGATTAAATTCAAAAATTAAATCGCCAATTCATTCTGATAATTTGAAATTCAAGTCAAATCATCGTTCAAATATTTAAAATTAATTAAATATTTTCAATTCAAATTGTTCAAAATTCAGGGTCGTTACACTAGGTCCACCAGCACCCTCTAGACCTGGCCGCGACACCCTAGTGACGAGATTGTCGGAAAATAATTTTCGAACGGAAATCGTTCATCCTTCGATTTCTCATGATATAGATCACTAAAAATTATAATCTTGCCACTAAAATTCATATTTTTACACAAGCATCCTAATTTCATTCATGAATTCATGATTTAAAAATATTGAATTTACACCAAAGTATGATGTTTACTGTAAAACTTCATGAGAATGAACTACATGGCAAAATTTATCCACAAACTATTTTTAACCTGAACTATACTACCAAATAAACAGATTCATGGTTTACATCATCATCAGATATGATCTAGATTAAGGGATATAGATTTTTTTGAAGTGGGGATGAATATAGAGTTCACTGTCACAAAACATACATTCCATTTCAAATTTGAAGATAAATATTTCTCACCTTCCACATTTTGATTCCAGAATCTTTGAATTTGAAACGTGAAATCTTTAAAACTGAATTCCAAAAATTTGCTTTTTGAAAATCCTGGGTTTGGGTTCAAACAGAGATGATCCAGACTTAGTTTTATAGAGTATTGCTTTTCCTTTAAAATTTAGTTTCTGTTGCTTACAAATTTCGTACAAATGCTTTTGTATTTAAGATACAGGTTTGGCTTCTAAAACAAGCCACTCAGATCTGAAATGTTATTTTGGTGGCTGAAAGGATATTGCAGAGCTGAGAGAGATTTGAAAAGAGTTTTTAGAGGCTGAAGTTGATATTTTCTTTTTATTGAAAAGAAATTGAAAACAATATAGATTCCTGTTATGGTTTTTTCTTTATTTAGTCAGGCAATTTTTGCCGATGTATGTTTGCTTACTGATCTAAATTTTATCACCATCTTACCCATAGTTTAATTTTAATTAAAAACTATTTTGCTTCTAGTTTCTGTTAACCTGTTTTGTTGACAGAAAATGATTTTGAGATCTTTTCTTCCCTTTAGTTATATATATAAACCTTAAAATACTTTAAAGTATATGTAGATACAATTATAAAATAAATCAGCACATAGTAAATATTGACCAAGAAGAAATGTAGTTTTCACTATTACATTTTAAATAAAAATAAGAAACTAGATTAAAATACTTATATAAATATGTTGTTATCTTAAACAAAATGAAATAAAATAACATTTTACTTTCATACACATTTAAAACAATGAAAATTTGTTAAAAATAAAATCTATACCATAAATCTAGTTCCAATTTCTATACTAATTACCTTATATACATACGTTACTTTCAAACAAGAATAACAAGGTGATTCAATATCATATTAAGTCTTCATGTATATATGTAACCACACATACAATTTTTATGTAATAATATAGATATATATTATTTCCAAATATACCAAGTCATTTACTATAATTTCTCCCAATTATTTATGTGATTCATATACACATCTATTTTTATTTATAACATTTTTAGCAATTAAGTATTATAAATTTTCCTCTTAATTTTAACATAACACATATACAACTTTTCTAATACAATGTATATATATCATTATTTTATAAACTTAAAACTCCTTTTTATTTAATATAAACAATCTTGTTTATATACCCAAAATCAAAATACCTATTTACTTTATCATGCATTTCTATTCAAATTTTTATATACATATAAATTTAATTTGATGCCATGAATTTCTGTTCTCATTATGTGTAAATTTTATTGTTTCCAATATATAAGACTATAAGCATTTGATTTTAATAAATTTAAATTCTCTAATATAGTTTATCTTTAGAATAGAATATACACATTTAATCTTTAAACCAAATGCATATATATCTCCAAAACAATCTACACATATTTTATTTGTTCCAATATGTAAAAATATATATACACATTTGATTTTCCAATTAGTTTAACTCTTTATTATACTTTATCTTTAAAATAAAATATACATTTTTATCTCTAAAACAACTGTACATATTTTTATCTAAAACAAAATATGCATACTTTTACTTTTAGACCCATATATATATATAAGGAATCCCATTTAAATCAATCTATATTCTAATATAGATTTGAAAATTCAAACTATACTGGTTTTGAAAACTTATATACAATTATTAATCATTGATTAATGGGAATATTGTATATTAAAATACAATATTATTGAATATTATAAATTAATATTCACAACTCGGGTTGTCCAAAATCCTGGGTCGTTACATACATAATTTTCTATTGAGGTTATATTTAATATTAAAAGTAAATATTATGAGTGTGTATATATGTATATATATGGAATTCTCTGTATCCAGTCGTTAATAAGCCTAATAAATGGACACAGAGAATGAATTTTCACCTTGTGATTTTCAGGAAGAGTGTGAAGAAGGTGATTTATTTGTACAAATTAATTTCAGTTGATAAACATAATTTTTTCTCAATGATTTTCAACATCATCAGAAAATAATAATAAAACCTCAATATACATTTATTTAGCATGTAAGGAGATTGTATTTCATGCATGTACACACATGCAAGTGATTAAACATTTGGTTTTGTTCCACATAAAATTTAGTAGGAGAAAAATCAATGTATATTGAAAATATGTAAAGTTAAGTAACTTTATAGAACGTAGGCTTGGAGAAAAACATTTGCTTTATTCTTTGGTTGATATAAATTTATTTTGTCAATTTAGTTATGGTTGGCCAATTCATTAGTCAATTTCTTCGAACATTTTTACATATTTACTTGCTTGTTATTTGTTCATGTATATTTCATACGGATAAAGACCTACAAACCGATTGTTAAATTAACAAGTACCTTATGTATTTATCTATGATACAAGAAGAATATGAATTTGTGGTCGACAATTCTTCTCCAAATATCATGAAATCTAATATAATTTACCCTCTATAAATATTAAAAGACCACACTTTGCATGACCAATTGATTTATGATGAGAGTGTTATGACACGCACTTCGCGCGTAATGATAGCACATGCTTAGCGTGTAAATTGATTTTTTTTACTAATTATATGTGTTTAACATATTTAATAGAAATAATTTTCTTAAATATGTAGCTATGTTTTTGCATTGGAATCAGGTGTAATCAGTTTGAATTTAACTTCTAAGTTAGAACATTTAATTTTTTATTAAGTTGAATTTTTGTTTCTGTTATCAATTAATAAAGAGAGAAAACATATAGGAAGTTTAATTGTTAGATCATATATTTAAGTGATACTAAGTTTGGTAATACATGTAGGAGAGTGTATTGAATTTGTAAAAAAAGTATAGTTGCTAGATCTTATTTTTAAGTGATAGTAACATTTGGTCATACTTATAGAGATGCGTTTGTTGAAGTATACGCTGATAGCAAAACTAGGAAGAGAAAACCGATAAGGTAATAAAATTTAATTATATTATTTTTTTCAAAATTTTTAAATGATATACCACTTACCACTTCAGAAGTAAATTTATCATCCAAGCCATAATCATCTTTTGAGGGAGATTTTTTATCATCATTTGCTGATTTCTGATTATGTACAATATCTTCCATTGAAGATGCTTTTGCAGATATATCATCTTTTTGAGTCGACCTTTGCTTATCAGAGTGTTTAATATCCATTGGTTGGCTGATAAATTGTGTTGTATGTTGAAATTAACCTTTTAATATATATATTATGTAACAACCCAGGATTTTATCACGTTGATTTTTGGAAATATTTAATTGATTTTAATATTCAATTTGCGATTTTAATATAAAAGAAATAAAATTGGAAATAAAATAATTAGATTTCAAATAACGAATTTTTATTTGGATATATAGAATTTTTCTATAATTTTTATTTTAGAAAATATTTAAATTTTGGTTAACGTATTTTAAGTCGAACATAAATATTTTCATAATTTAATAGAATTCAATATTCAATGTGTTTCAATGTTGTTTTGAGATCGCGTTACAGTGTTGTTTTGGTTTTGAGATCACATTACAGTTTTCGGTCGTTCACGGCTCATACAGGAACATTGTTTCTGGGACCCCAAATTCAAAACAAATCAACACACTTTTATATGCACGTGCATAGGGCACTTTACATCTCCACCCTATCTCAGTCCGCTCTCTCCTTGCTTTGTTCCTATTTGCATGTCTTAGATCCTTCCATGTTTGGTAGAGAAGAGGGATGGGGAAACATCACTCGTCTACCTATATGTGTATGTATACACACCTTCTTCACTTATCTAATGACTAAACGCAACATTGAATGTCGAATTTGGGTTTAGGGGCTTTAGTCGAGAGGTGGATGGTGCTGGAGGGTTGAGCTTGCATGGAGAAGCACTGTGGCCTGGGTGATTTTTTGATCGATGGTTGCGTGTGCATGTGCACATGGAGGCATGCACGATGGCTCCATGTCGAAGGGAAACATGAAACATGGTTTGGGGAAGAAGACTATTCCCTTTGGATGCAGGTGGGCATGGAGCATGTGGGCTCGACCCGTTAGCATAGGATGAGGATTTTAATTGGTTAGTTAATTATATAATTTTAAACTTTCAAAACTTTGAAATGCTAAATATTGCTCGTACGTTATCCGTTTGAAATACGTATTTTTGCGTTATACTCATATGACGAGCACAACATTTTAGTATAACTTATGATAGCTTTGGACAAGTATAAATGTGACGCCCCACCTCTATACCCATACTAGCCAAGGACACTGCGGGGTAATGTCGTCAACTAGCATGAAGAATAAGGCTGTTGAGGAGCGACCATCTGTGTAATTGCTTTGTGCGAGTAACGATATGTCAGATAATATAACTTACATTTCATTTCAAGAGGAAATCCGACATATCAAATACAAACTCAAAGCTACCACACAGTGGCTATGTGGACTTCGGAAACAAATATAGAAATAAACATAACACAAATCAATCACAGATATTCATATCACAAAGGAGAAAACAGATAGGAATGTATCACATAAAAGTGTACATCAAAATAGTGGTCATATAAGATCCACTACATCACAAAAGAATAGATACAAGTGCTAGACAAAAGAATAAGTATACATCAAGGAGTCTTTATCTCGAATGTATAACAACAAAAACTACTAAGATAAAGTAGTTAGCCAAAAGTCAGGTGACGGACCCTGATAAGAAGTCAAGCAGAAGCACCTAAAATACCTCGGTCTGACCCGAGTATTATTTAAGAAGAAAATAATAAATGGATCAGTCTAGCTATAAATATCATATAAAACGAGATAGGATAAGAGATATGACAAAAACGTATGATAACAAAAATGTCATGATGTAACAAGTATACATAAGGTAACAACAAAAATCATACAATATCTCAGATATTCTCAAAAACTAAAAAGAATGTCATATTCTTTAAATTATTCACCAAAACACAAATATTGACAAAACATATCAATGCCAATCGCAATAATCGGTGAAACACAAATTCTAGAAATCATCAACTAGAAATCCAGAAATCGCAAAAAAGGGAAGGCCTATCACAAACGGGAGTATGAAAACTCCCCAACACGTGTGTCACAAACGGAATGCTATTCCATGGTTGCTAACCATCAAGTTTGAGCTGAAACTCCACAAACGGCCCGAAGACCATGGGTTGTTACCCCACCAAATTGAGTCGAAGCCCCACAAACGGCCCGAAGACCATGGGCTGCTACCCCATCAAATTGAACCGAAGTTCCACAAACAGTGTTTTTAGTCCCCACACAAACAAAGAGACATCGCACATCGCTAGTCTAAATCACAAAATGATCATCATTGATCGATAAGGGTAAATTACACTAAGCTAGCAAATATAAGAGTTTAGCTTCATGTCCCATAACCACTAGCCTAACTTAAATATTTACGAACAAATTGTAGACTTCCACTCGAGAATAAGTGTAAATTACACTAAGCTAGCAAATATAAGAGTTTAGCTTCATGTCCCATAACCACTAGCTTAACTTAAATATTTACGAACAGATTGTAGATTTCCACTTGAAAATCGTCACAAGAGTTCAATCGAACAATTCCAAGAATTAACCAACAAAGTAAACGCAAGCGTTTCATACCACTTGTTTTGCTAAGCCGTTTAATTAGATTTCTCATATGAATGAGGTAAAGGTTTGTATATACTAATAGATTGGAAAACGGTTTTAGAAACGAGCTTTGTATTAAAATAGTGTTGAAATCGTTTTTTGCAAAAGAGTTTGAGTATTAACTACTAGTATAAAAACCTTTGTATTTTAAAGTGGCAAATCACAAAGATGATTGTAAAAACAATCAACCACCAAAGATTCACATTCAAAGACGTGAATCAAAACCATAGAAATCGATATCAAATCCATCAAAATGGATATTCCCAAAAATCCAAAGAAAGAAGTCGTCAAAGTCGATAAATGATAACAACAAATCAGATCATCAAGAATCGATTAAAAATCGGAAACACACACAAAACTGCCTAAAATAGGCAAAAAGCACATTTCCCAGATTTAGTCGACTGGACTGTATGGTCAGTCGACTGATGCATGCCTAGAAACTCTCGGTTTCCATGTTCAGTCGACTGATACAGGGACAGGAACTTTCTGTTCCCAGTTTCAGTGGACTGAACTATATGGTCAGTCGACTGACACAGGAGCAGGAAGTTTTCTGATCCCAGATTCAGTCGACTGACCTTACCGTTCAGTCGACTGAACTGCCATTTGCAATATTTTCAACCTAGCCCAAGAAGGGGAAAAAATCCATATGGAAGTGATCGGACGAGCAATGGAGACAAAGGATTTATGCCAAGCGACAACCCAGGCTTATAGGCTCTTCGATATACCCCAACAACGTGTTCAAACATCAAAGAAAGGATTTTTAAAGATTTGACTTCAAAACACCAAAATTTGGTATATTCATCAAACGAATTCAATTCAAAAGCAAATGGACAAGGAATAGATGTTAGGAATTACTACCAAACAACTATCTAAGATATAGACATAGATTTGAGTTCAAAAACTCACCTTTAAAACTCAAAGACACGAATGAGAAGTTTTAAAACAAAGGAAAGGCCAATTCCTCTTCAACTTCAACTCAAGAAGCTCCAATCTAAGCTAATAAGCAAATATTTCCTAAGTTAGGGTTTAGGAATTTCTGAAATTGAGGAGAGATAGAGATGGAGAAGATGAAGAGGATGCTTACCTAAGCTTCTCCTTGATTTTGGACTTGAATTTGAGTTTCCTAAACAAAACTAGGGTTTAGGAATTTCCATTTCCCTTTCTTTCCCCCATTTTTACTTTGAGCTTGAGTGTTAGGAAATAGAATGAGTGAATGGATGAAGAGTAGAGGAGTTAGGGTATTATGTTGGGTTAGTGGGCTGAAACCCAAACCAAAAGCCCAAACTAGAAAAATAGCAAAATTCTACTCAACTCCAAACATATCGATGTTTATACTCAAAAAAGTTGTAAACACCATTTTGGACTCAATGGAAGTGGTCTCGAGTCCCAATTCGACTGTTTACAAAAAGTAATATTTCGGACTTTAATCCGATTAATGATGCTTTATTTAAATAAAACATTTAAATATACAATCGTGAAATATGCGGGTTGTTACAGACTCCCCTCCTTAAAGAAATTGCGTCCTCACAATAATTAAGAGGAAGATAAAAAGTAACAACCATACTAAGGCATAACAACACAAAAGAAGAAATTTTGAAATGAGAAGTTCACCATAAAGAGCACGAAAGAGTTAGTCAGCATGTGTTTGCTCGATGAATTCTCAAGATTCCCAAGAGCAATCCTTAGGATTTGAGGACCATTGAACTTTCACAAGAAGAACATCTTTATTTTAAAGGCGTTTAACCTCCGAAGTAATGATACGAATAGAATGTTGCTCATAAGTCAAATTTGGTGAAACTTCAATTTCTTCAATTACACCGGGCTCAAGAATAGAATCAGAATCCCTAAGGTATTTCCGTAGTTGAGAGACGTGGAAAACGTTATGAATAGCAGAAAATTGAGCCGGTAATAAAAGGCAATAAGCCACGGAACCAATACATTCAGTGGTGGGAAATGGACAAATATATCGAGGTGCTAACTTTCCCGATCAACTGAAACGCACAACACCCTTCATAGGTGAAACACGAACAAAATCTGGACCTAAAACCAGCTTCTCACCAGCTTCAAGCCAACATGAAGGAAATCGGCATGGCCTTCCGTAGAGTGCCTCGAAAGATGTCATACCAATACTAGATTGGAAGCTATTATTATAGGAAAACTCAACAAGAGAAATATGATCTTCCCAACTTCCACCAAAATCAAGAACACAAGCACGAAGGAGATCTTCAAGAGTTTGATTCACACGCTCTATTTGTCCATCGGATTGAGGACGATAAGCGGTGCTAAAATTAAGCTTTGTTCCCAAAGCTTTTTGAAGACCTTTCCAAAATCCACTAGTAAATAATGGATCACGATTGCTAACAATAGAAGTAGGAACTCCATGAAATTTAACAATTTCTTTGACATAGAGTCTAGCCAAAAGAGGTACGGTCCGATTGGACCGAATGGGAAGAAAATGGGTGGATTTTGTAAGTCTATCTACTATCACCCATAGGCTATCATGACTCGAACGAGAATGGGGAAGACCGTCAATCAAGTCCATAGAGACTTGATCCTACTTCCAAACGGGAATGTCCAATGGTTGCAATAACCCACCGGGCCTTTGATGCTCGGCCTTTATGAGTTGGCAAGTCATGCAACGCTTAATGAAGTTAGCAATATCGGATTTCATTCCATCCCATTAATAAAGTCGCTACTACTACCAGGATGAATGGTAAATTTAGAAAGACGAGAATCTTCTAAAATTTCTTTACGAAGATCACAAATGTTTGGCACAGTAAGTCTACCAAACTTTCGAATGCCAGCACGAACATCGATTTCAAAATCTTTCAAACCATCAACCTTATTTTGATCCCTACAACTTTGGCTAAGAAGAGCCAATTCGGGATCTTGCTTTTGAGCTTCAAGGATGCGGTCCAAAAGAGAAGGATGAGCCTCAAGGCTACACAAAAAAAGAGATGAACATAAATTGGATTCACGATCTCGAATCTCACAAGTGGATAAAGTCTCGAGATCATTCCCTTCGGATATCATCATTGAAACAACTGCTTGTTGCTTTCGACTAAGGGCATCGGCAACACCATTTCCCTTTCCGGGAGTATAGAGAATATCAAGATCATAAGATGCAAGGAACTCGAGCCAACGTTGTTGACGCAAATTAATTTCCTTTTGAGAAAATAAATATTTCAAAGATTTATGATCGGTGTAGAGAACAAATTTCTCTCAAAAAGATAATGACGCCAAATTCTAAGGGCGAAAACAATAGCCGCGAGCTCTAAATCATGAGTGGCATATCTAGTCTCGACAGGCTTTAATTGTCAAGAAGCATATGTGATAACACGTTCCCTTTTGCTTGAGAACGGCATTCAAACCAATACGACTAGTATCGGTATAAACAATCAATTCTTGGTTCCCTTCGGGAATCGCAAGAATAAAAGCATCGGAAAGGAGTTCTTTTAAATGATCCTCTTTCCCGAAAAGCTAAGACATTCAAAATTATAATTAACTTTATATAATCATCTTTTTAGAAAAATTTTACTTTTTTTTTCTACAAGTCAATTCATTGTGTCTGACTGTCTCATTAGAGCGTTTAGGAGTTTCCTATCGATAACGTTAATCAAGCGCATCGACCAGAATTCTTAAAGCACTCAATAGGAAAAACAACACAAAATCATCTTTTATATGATAAACATGCCTCTTATAAAATTTACAAATATTCTTTGCTTATTTTAAGAACAAAATCCAATCATACTTATAAATATCTTATTAAAAAGATTTGCAAATTGTAAATTGTTGTTTTCATCCATAATCAATAAATACAAGGATGGTCTCATCGAGATATTCGCAGAATACTCGATTCATAAGATGGATGAAATAAGCTGAACAAATCGAATGACATCACGAGTCACTCATAAGAATCATAACGAGTGCGGAATGTGGTAAGTGGAATGTTACCCTCCGCAACTCGTAGCTGATGAAAACCGATGGCAAGGTCGAGTTGAAAAGACCTTAGCACCACTCAATAGATTACTTAGGTGATAATCCTAAGACAAGCTCAAATATACCAAAAAATTCACGAACTACTTGAGAGGGAAATAACATCTTCCTCATCAAGTGGGTTTAAAGAATAAAATGATGCGACCGAATTGGAAATCAAAATCATTAAGAAAAAATTAAAAATCTACTTAATAGATTGAGAATGTCGAAGATGGATTGTCCTCTCAGGATATAGGATATGGGCTTCATAATGATTAAGCCAATCCTTTCCCAAAAATCAATTCCGAAGCCTAAGTAACGCATAACATGCAAATTGGCTCGGAAAGAATAATCACATAAAATAATCTCGACATCTTTACAAAGAAAACTGAGTGTTGCGGATCCACCAACCGGATTCGCAATTTTCAGTGAAGTCATCAAGCCCATAATATTTAAAGAAAAAGAATCAATAAGTTCTTTTGATATAAAAGAGTGGGATGCACCCATGTCAAAAAGAACTCGAATAGGATGATCACAAAACATAATAATGCCATCAAGGATAGAATGAGAAATACCTTGACCAAGAGAGGTATTACTAGGGGCTTGCACAACATTCAGCTTTCCCTCTCTTCTACTTTGAAGTTTGGGACATGAAGATAAAAGATGACCCAAACCTTTGCAATAGCGACAAGCAAGAGGCTTCAGACACTTATTCACATAGTGGTCCCTAGAACCACAATTGTAGCATTGTTCACGACTAGAGGTAGGAGTCTTTGCTACCGAAGTTGCCTCCTTTCCTTTCTTGTTGGGATTAGGTCTTTTGAACTAAATATGCCTCTTCTTGTTGATGTTGAAGTTTTGTTTGGCATCCACAACTTCAACATCACTTTCTTTATCGGCCTCTTCAAGTCGAAGAGTGATATCTACAAGCTGATCGAAAGGAACTTCTAGTTTCAGAGATAAAACCTTTTTGGGGTTCTTACTCAAAGCACAGATAAACCTTTGATTCTTTACAAGGTCCAAAAGTTGTTGGGCAGACATGAATACGCCATCCAGAGAAGGACTATTGGATTGACCAGCGCTAGGACTGCCAGATCTAACCATTTCTCTTCTTTAAGAAAGAAAGAAAGAAAGAAGAGGAAAAGGGTTATTCATAGAATGAATATCAAACAAACTTGATTGATAAAACAAGGCATCATAAAAAAAAGAAATAGGATAGAACGGTACGTAGACTCGAATTAAATCCTATGGCACGATTCCTAAGAAAGACTTAGGACAATGATCCTTGCTAGATTATTCTACATTGTTCCGAAGTTTGGCTATGATACCAAACTGTGATGCCCCACCTCTATACCCACACTAGCCAAGGACACTACGGGGAAATGTCATCAACTAGCATGAAGAATAAGGCTGTTAAGGAGCGACCATCTGTGTAATTGCTTTGTGCGAGTACCGATATGTCAGATAATATAACTTACATTTAATTTCAAGAGGAAATCCGACATATCAAATACAAACTCAAAGCTACCACACAGTGGCTATGTGGACTTCGGAAACAAATATAGAAATAAACATAACACAAATCAGTCACAGATATTCATATCACAAAGGCGGAAACAGATATGAATATATCACATAAAAGTGTACATCAAAATAGTGGTCATATAAGATCCACTACATCACAAAAGAATAGATACAAGTGCTAGAAAAAAGAATAAGTATACATCAAGAAGTCTCTATCTCGAATGTATAACAACACAAACTACTAAGCTAAAGTAGTTAGCCAAAAGTCAGGTGACGGACCCTGATAAGAAGTCAAGCAGAAGCACCTGAAATACCTCGGTCTGACCCGAGTATTATTTAAGAAGAAAATAATAAACGGATCAGTCTAGCAATAAATATCATATAAAACGAGATAGGATAAGAGATATGACAAAAACGTATGATAACAAAAATGTCATACTGTAACAAGTATACATAAGGTAACAACAAAAATCATACAATATCTCAAATATTCTCAAACACTAAAAAGAATGTCATATTCTTTAAATCATTCACCAAAACACAAATATTGACAAAACATATCAATGCCAATCGCAAAAATCGATGAAATGCAAATTTTAGAAATCATCAACTAGAAATCCAGAAATCACAAAAAGGGGAAGGCCTATCACAAACGGGAGTATGAAAACTCCCCAACACATGTGTCACAAACGGAACGCTATTCCATGGTCGCTAACCATCAAGTTTGAGCTGAAACTCCACAAATGGCCCGAAGACCATGGGTCGCTACCCCACCAAATTGAGTCGAAGCTCCACAAACGGCCCGAAGACCATGGGTTGCTACCCCACCAAATTGAACCGAAGTTCCACAAATGGGTTTTTTAGTCCCCACACAAACAAAGAGACATCGCACATCGCTAGTCTAAATCACAAAATGATCATCATTGATCAACAAGTGTAAATTAAACTAAGCTAGTAAATATAAGAGTTTAGCTTCATGTCCCATAACCACTAGCTTCACTTAAATATTTACGAACAAATTGTAGACTTCTACTCGAGAATAAGTGTAAATTACACTAAGCTAGTAAATATAAGAGTTTAGCTTCATGTCCCATAACCACTAGCTTAACTTAAATATTTACGAATAGATTGTAGATTTCCACTCGAAAATCATCACAAGAGTTCAATCGAACAAGACCAAGAATTAACCGAGAAAGTAAACGCAAGCGTTTCATACCACTTGTTTTGCTAAGCCGTTTAATTAGATTTCTCATACGAATGAGGTAAAGGTTTGTATATACTAATAGATTGGAAAACGGTTTTAGAAACGAGCTTTGTATTAAAATAGTGTTGAAATCATTTTTTGCAAAAGAGTTTGAGTATTTACTACTAGTATAAAAACCTTTGTATTTTAAAGTGACAAATCACAAAGATGATTGTAAAAACAATCAACCACCATAGATTCACATTCGAAGACTTGAATCAAAACCATAGAAATCGATATCGAATCCATCAAAATGGATATTCCCAAAAATCCAAAGAAAGTAGTCATCAAAGTCATTAAATGATAACAACAGATCAGATCATCAAGAATCCATTAAAAATCGGAAACCCACACAAAACTGCCTAAAATAGGCAAAAAGCACATTTCCCAGGTTCAGTCGACTGGACGGTATGGTCAGTCGACTGATGCATGCCTAGAAACTCTCAGTTTCCAGGTTCAGTCGACTGACTATATAATTCAGTCGACTGATACAGGGATAGGAACTTTTTGTTCCCAGTTTCAGTCGACTGAACTATATGGTCAGTCGACTGACACAGGGGCAGGAAGTTTTCTGCTCCCAAATTCAGTCGACTGACCTTACCGTTCAATCGACTGAACTGCCATTTGCAGTATTTTCAACCTAGCCCAAGAAGGGGAAAAAATCCAAATGGAAGTGATCGGACGAGCAACGAAGACTAGGGATTTATTCCAAGCGACAACCCCAGCCTTATAGGCTCTTCGATATACCCCAACAACGTGTTCAAACATCAAAGATAGGATTTTTAAAGATTTGACTTCAAAACACCCAAATTTGGAATATTCATCAAACCAATTAAATTCAAAAGCAAATGGACAAGGAATAGATGTTAGGAATTACTACCAAACAACTATCTAAGATATAGACATAGATGTGAGTTCAAAAACTCACCTTTAAAACTCAAAGACACGAATGAGAAATTTTAAAACAAAGGAAAGGCCAATTCCTCTTCAACTTCAACTCAAGAAGCTCCAATCTAAGCTAATAAGCAAATATTTCCTAAGTTAGGGTTTAGGAATTTCTGAAATTGAGGAGAGATAGAGATGGAGAAGATGAAGAGGATGCTTACCTAATCTTCTCCGTGATTTTGGACTTGAATTTGAGTTTCCTAAACAAAACTAGGGTTTAGGAATTTCCATTTCCCTTTCTTTCCCCCATTTTTACTTTGAGCTTGAGTGTTAGGAAATAGAATGAGTGAATGGATGAAGAGTAGAGGAGTTAGGGTATTATGTTGGGTTAGTGGGCTGAAACCTAAACCCAAAACCCAAACTAGAAAAATAGCAAAATTCTACTCAACTCCAAACATATCGATGTTTATACTCAAAAAAGTTGTAAACACCATTTTGGACTAAATGGAAGTGGTCTCGAGTCCTAATTCGACTGTTTAAAAAATGTAACATTTCGGACTTTAATCCGATTAACGATGCTATATTTAAATAAAACGTTTAAATATACAATCGTGAAATATGTGGGTTGTTACAATAAATTTATGATGTATGAAAATGGAAAGGATTAAATTACATTATTTTAATTAATAACATCGTTTAAATTTATATACTTTAATTATTGATATTAATTTCGCCAAATAAATTGTTGTTGAGTTAAATTGGACTGAATATGGCAACTAGGGATTTGTTAGCGAAATAAACATTGTTCTGCTAATTAAATTAATTAGACACCTGTTTAGCAGAATAAATCACCGTTCAGCTATTAATAACTGGATAGGCTAAATTGGGCATATGTTTAGCAGAAATTAAACGGTTTTGCTATTACACTAATGTGGATACTTGATTACACTCCAATTGATTATTATTCAGTAAGTGTTGTATTCAAAATCAACTATTAATTCCGAGTTTAATTTACATATGTGATGTTATGTAAATACCCGAATTTAACTTGGATAATAATGGAATTAATGATTAAGTGCCATTGGTGTTTTTAGGCCACTTCCAATTTGAAAAGTTAATTATCTAATAAAGTTATTTTAAAGAATAATTATTAATTATTAATAAGGCTCTAAAGATAATTATTATTTATTAATAATGTTTAAAAGATAATTGATCTTTGTTTTTAAATAATAATGAAAGCTTAATTATTTTATAATTCTTTAAAGTAATTCATAAGGAGATTTAAGAATATTTAATTATTGTTTAAGGTTATTTAATTATTATTTAAAATATTTTAAAATATATTTTATTAATTAAAGTTATTTTTAGAGTATTTAAGTTGTTTAAAAATGTTTTAATTATATTTTAATTATTTAAAATTATTTAATTATATTGATTTTATTTAACTAATTATATTTAAAGGGTTAATGAATTATCATGTTAATGTTATTCAAAGGTCAATTGATTATTAAGATTACATTATTTTAAAGTTAATAACTTGTTATATTAATAATATTTGAAATTGATTATTTATTTATTTTATTAATATTGTTTTGGGTTAAATTATTAGTGTAATAATAATTTTTAAATTAGTTTAATATATTATTATTGGTATTCTAAAGTTATCATTTTGAATGAGGTTTAAAGGAATTAAACGAGGAATGTAAATAATAACTTTGTTGTGAAAGGGGTTTTAAATAATCGAATATTATCAAAAGAACTGTAATGATTAAATATATTTTGGAAGTTTGTTCAAAACATGAGATGTTTATAAAACGAGTTTTGCAAAATTCTTAAAAGTTCTTGAATTGAGGAGAAGTATAAATGATCCTTAAAGTTATATAATTATTTTATAAAAGTTTTATAAATTAACTTGGAGTTTATAAAAGTAAATTATACATTTATTTTGGGATATGTATATGTTATTTGAATTACGAAGTGAGATTTTTTAAAAAAAAGAGGAACTTGATAAACAATTGTGGGTTGGTTTTGTGGAAAGTAATGTTTTATATGGAATCTATTTAGCATTTAATGAGGAGTTTGGAAAGAAGGATACTTTTGTAATTTTTTTTAAATATACTTATACCAATAAAATAACTATTGATGCTTATAAGTATAAAAGGAATGTAAGGAGTTTGGGAATAATGTTTTGAAAAGACCTTTGGATCATGTTTTACAAAGTGTTAAATAAATGAAAGATAAAATTTAGAGGCTTATGGATTTCCATGGGAAATGTAATCTCTGCTTAAATGTTTGTTTGTTGATAGATAAATAACCAACTATCAGATATGGACCCAAAACTGTAACGACCCGTAAATTTTAACTGTTAAATAACGTAATTAGTTAAATTTTGTGAAATTTTAAACAATAAAATTTTGAAATTTAAATTTGATATTTGGAATGCGTCTAATTAAACATAGCAACTGGTAAATTTTCATCCGAAAATATGAAAATTTATTTCGCGCGTAATTTACTTCAATTTAATCAGTTAAAATTGATGATAATAAAATGTTTTCCAAACCTAAATATTTTTACATGGAAAATTTGTAAATCATCTTCTGAGTGAGACGTCATCTTTCGTTTCGTCAAATTTGGACTTCTGTTGCTCCGTTTATCTTAATTCTGGCTGAATAGCAACATTTTCGGTACCGATTATCGACTTTTGATCGGATGATCGTACCACCAATATTTGTATACCATTTTGATCGTCTCGTCGTGCTGATCCCAGCGGTATATTTATTTCTATAATTTGAGATCCGGTATGCGTCGAAAAGAATAAACAGTTCACCGTAACGGTACCGAATTTTGACTTTACATTTTTCCCTTAGGCTTCAAATCTATAACGTGCAGCCCAACAACAATTAATTGGTTTAATAAATTTCAAAAAAAAATCAAGGGGTGACCAATTCTATTCCTACTGTTTAGTACTGTGGACCTTTTCTTTCGTTGTAATTATATCTGTTCGTTTGCCTTCTCTGTTCAATGCGTTCCAAATATTAATCAAAGAAGCTACCTTCTCAATCCTGCTACTCCTCCATTTCTATTTTGCCTTCCATCATTTTTGTTCTCAAGAATTTTATTGCCTGTCACTTTTCTCACATCTCTTTCCTCTACTCTCATTCTCTTTCGGCCTCCCCTCCATCTATCCCTCCCGTTCCAGTCACTCAGCCTTTCCAGCCTCCACGTCAACACCGAACCCACCAGCACCCACCACCCCACCAAATCCATTCGCCTCCAATACGACGTGCCAACCACCTCCAATTCCTCGGCAACCCATAGCTCCCACGCAAACCCACCAACCCTGGCCCATGCCTCCCTTCGTCCCGTGCCCAACCTCGGCCAGGTCATCGAGCCGCCTCCAGCCATAGACCGAGCAGCCTTCCCTTTCTCAACTCGAGCCTCCCATTCTCCCTTTCAATCTTCTGCTTGGTCTGTCTTTTGATGTGATAGTGTAATATTTATGTAAGTATGTTTGCATTTGTTTTGTACAGTGTATCATTTAGTTTTTTTTTTCTCTGTGAAGAAGGGAATGCAATATAGTATAGATATATTTTAATAACATATATTTTAAATCTTATAACATAAAGTGTTTTCGTATTTTATTGTATAATGAATTTGATGTTATATAGTATTTTTATAATATATTCTATGCTACATAATAGGATGGTTTCAAAGTCTTGTTAGCTGTACTGTTCAGAGAATAAAAATAATATATTAGGATAGATATTAGTTGTAAGTGTATATATATTGTATGTGTTGCGTGTAAGCTATGTTTATACAGATTTTATTGTACTATATGATATCTTTGACATCGACTTTAATTTGTAAGCTCTGTATATTTTTACAGATGTTATATATATATATGGGTTTGCTGTTACATGCATATAAAAGTTTTACATAGCTATATTACTTACAAATTGTGGTTTACTTATACATTAAGCGTAGGACGACACTGTTTTATAACAATATTATTAAGTATTTGATCCATTGTATAGTTGTATGTAATTTATAATAAGGCTTTGTTTTAGTATTCACTCTGCTGGATATATATTGATCTCCTAGCCGTGTTATATGATAAGGATAATGTGTTTCTGGTTTCATAGATGTTTGTATAGGTATATAAATCGTATGAATATATTATCTGTTTTGTATAAAAGTTATAAACAGTATATGTGTTATATAATATATGTTTTAAATATATATGCATACTTTATACTTGAGTTTTATCAGGACTTGTTTTAATAAAGATATTGTTTAAATATGATATAAAAGTTGTTTGTTATGTATATAGAATCACGTTATAATGTTAACATATATACATGCCAGTTTAATATATGTCAGTTATATAACCTATTTTTTTTACATGGGGTTGCAGTTTATATAATAATATATATATAGGTTGTGTTAGTTATATATATGTGAGTCTGCATATATAAGTTTGTACTGAATGAAAAAAAAAGTTGCTGTTTATATTGGTAAGCATTTGGAGGTTCTTGATTAATATATATATTATAAGTTGTTTGTTATATATATTAAGTCTAAGTTGGTCTGTTATTATATAGTTCATATATATTTGTTCTGAGTTGTATATTTCATAAGTTATATATTTAATTTAATATGTGTTGAAATTTGGATATGATTTTTGTATATAAATATAATTTCATATGTTTCATCTATAACAATTTACTTGTATAACTTATCTTCATTGATCACATTCTGATTCGTTCCATCAAATTCGTGTTATCAGCTTGGTCATCAAACTCGTGCCAATTTTGCTTTGTTTCGAAGTTCGGGTTCAGATTCGTAACTCATTTCATCCTCGTTCGTCTCTAACCACGAAAGGTGAGCAATCACTCACGATTAATATTCTTCTATTTATTAGATTTAATTTCAATTGAAACGTCAATTGAAATATGCTGCTGTTAGTTGTTCACATTGTTATATACATATGTCATTAACTGTATCTGTTCACCTGTGACATATGACACCATTATATGTATTTATATTGTCGATATATGCCTGTTTCTGTTGTTATTTTATTATCATATCTGTTATCACTCTGCAAGTTCCCTGTTAGTATAGAATCACTATGGGTTGAAATGATACATACCCGAACGATCTGTAGAATAGGAGGAAATCGTTATGGATTGAAATGATAAACCCAAGCGATTTTCAATTGAATTGAATTTGGGATTTCGTGTTGAAAAGATATATACCCGAATATGTTTTAAATTGCGGATTGAAATGATAAATATCCGTATCACTTGACCATAGGATAGAAAATTATATACAGACACCGTTGGTCTATATATAAATGTTTTGAAAATGATTTCTTTGGTTTTGAAAAGATATATATGGTTTTGATAAATATTGATTTTAAAGATTCATTAAAGTTGATTTACTAAAGTTGATAAATAATATGTTTAAGTATTTATTTAACATCTATATTTTTGAAATATAGAATTTATAATGATTTGAAATTGATTGAAATTATATTTTATTTAAGAACTATACTTAAATAAGTTTGATTTGAAATGTATTGAATTAGAAATTTAAAGAAGTGATTTACAACTTGGAATTTGAAAAGGTGACGTAAATGGATATTTCAAACGTATAAATATTTAAATGAGATCCTTTGTTTATTTAAATTGTAAATTGAAATTGTATTCAAATGTCATGGAAATGTAAGTTAATATTTCAAACTAAATAATTGTAAAGTGAATCTGATATGTATATAAATTTATCGAATTTAGTTTTAAATGTTGAATATTTAAAGCTTTGAAATATATTCAAATTGAAATGGCTTATTTTATGGTTTAGATACGTATTTGAAATTGATAATTTGAAATGGTTTATTTAGAAGCTAAATCGAGTTGAAACTGATAATGTGAGATTTGATTTAAATTAAATTTTTGAAAAATCGAGTTAATTTGAATTGATTTGTGAAATTTGAGGAAACTAATTTATTTTATAACGAAATTTTATTATCTAAACTGTTTAAAAAGGAAAGTGTTATGATTACCAAAATACTGTGATTTCCAGACTATGATTTCGAAAGCATTATAACTTTGGAAAGTAATATGATTTTGAAAATGGATATTTGAAGTGAAATGATATCATATTAAATTGGGTTTTGGAAATGATAATGATTTTGGTTTAAAGTATAAACTATTTTGAAACGACCACGGTGTTATAATAACGATTGGTTGGCAAAGAGACCGGGATCGGATATGGACATACTCTCTGTCGATACCGAAAACCACTTTGACAACCGTGTACGCGGTGGAGATTCCAGAATGAAGTAGGATGGTGGCGGCGTTCTTAAGGTATGTTACGTGGACCCAACTCCCGTGAGTTGGCAATAAGGTGGCTAAAACAGGAGCGATCTCGGACCAGTGAGGTAGCACCTCTTCTCGGACGCATTTCTTCGATATTTTACTCTTACTTGTGATTTGACTAGATGGCCATCCTCCGATTTGGGAATGTTGTTCGAGGTGGAACGGTAGTGGCTGCTATGCGTATCCATCAGTCCGTGTGCGTAATTGGTATATCTACCCTGGCATTGCCTAGTTGTGCCGTGTCACCTACCATATCGAGCTTTACTACGATTATGATTTTAAGATCCGACCGCGTTAAGGTTCTCCATCCCCTTAACGCTATTTTCCGATATGATTATACTTTACTTATTTAGACACTATTATAATAGCGAATATTACTACATAGTAAATAGTTTAACGGATCCTTAGAGGATGGTTATCCCAAACATCCTTTAAGTTACTTGTATTTCAGTTGATATTTCACTTGAGTTGGATTTATTAATATAAGAATGTTAATCCTGACTCGAGTGTTTTGTGTTTTGCTTTATGCTCGGGTCAGACTGAGTGATACAGCATTTGAGACTCACCTTTGGAGTTGGAGCTTCGCTTGGAGATCCAGCAATCTGTCGATCCTGCTTTCAGTTATTCCGTCGATCCAGTGATGTATTCGGATCTGGTATTTGATTATTGTATTGAGACATCTATTGTATTCGAGACCTCTGTTGTATCTTGTTTAACTCTGTTATATATATAGTAGCTTCATGAACTACTATCCTTTTATTTCCGCTGCATTATTGTTATATTACTCTGTGTCTGTGATCTGTAATTAGTTTATTTACTGTATATGATGAGTTTTGCCAAATTTTAATTACAACGCGGTATTTTGAACAATTCAACTCCGGCATGAGTGTCTACCTATACACTTATAATGGATGCGAATGGTCCAAAATACTGGGTCGTTACATGTGGTATCAGAGCTCTGGTTTTAGGCAAACTCAGCATATGTAGTAAATTCAATTACAGAATCACTTTCGTTCGAGCTTGAATTCCTTCTTCTTTGACTCAGTTCCTTTGAATTTTGGAATGTTCACTTCGGTTCCAAAGTCCATCCGTGTCTCCCCATTCGTGTCTTTTGATTCTGGAGTACCCCATAACTCCACTTCGAATGATCTCTATAATAAATCGGCGGTCTCGCCAATCTACGAATAATTTGTACTGGGGTGAAAACTCCTTTACAATCGGTATTGTTTCACCGGAGATTTCTGTATCCTCGATTTACGATGCTGCTATCTTATGCTATACCCGAATTCTACCTTTGGTAATCGAATGTCGATTTGCTTCAGAATTCTACATCGATCTTACCTATGAAGACACGGCTGACCCGGTTAAGGTTGCCCGCGATTTATACAACTTTATCCATCTTCCTGTTTGAAATGCAATCATCTAACCTTCGTTTCGAGCCTATCTATTTTAGATTAGAATTCTCTTTGATTTGAGTCCCTCTATATTTGGATCTCTATCCTTGTGTTGGAATCCAATTCTGGAATCATCGTGTGAGGGAGTGTATTTGTAATTATTATAAAATAGTTTAGGTATAGTGTGTTGTTTGAGTTGTTGATGTTGATTTGGGTTTTCGATCGATTCGTCTGATCAACGCTATCGATAGGATTTCCAAAACACTTGAACAGAGCAAACTGACACAATATAATTTTCAAATTTGATATATGAAATAAATTTGTATGATTATATTAAATATATAAGAAACATTTTCTGGAATTAAAAGTTAAATAATTTGGTTGTTGAAAATGATAATATTTGATTTTGATGTTATTGTTTTGTAAGTCATTGACTATTGCAAAATGACTATTGTTTATAAATTTATTTGGAATTGAAATGAATTTAAAATTGAGAAATTTAAGAATTAAATTTCTGGTGATTTCAAACTTTGTTTTAAAGTCTTAAAAAGGTATATTATTTAAAGTATTTTCGAATAAAATGGTTTTCAAAGAATTTTAAATGTTTAAATCAGTGCTCTTCTCTTTGTCGCTGGAAAATAATTTCGGTGATGAAGGCCGCATCATCGACATTCATTTTCGAGTTTTGAAGAGGAGAAACCATTCTGTAGCTTTGCTACAGTTTTGTTTTGGAAAAAAAAAAATATATATTCAATTTGAATTTCTTTAGTATAATTTGATGTATATATATGTACAGGTATCTGATTTTAAGATTTAATTTGATTTGATATAAATATATTATATATATCTCTAAATTGTTTGAAGTAAATCAGAGATTTAAATTCTTAAATTTTAGATTAAAGATGATTTCAATTATAAACTAAAGACAAAATTCTTGGATAAATAGTTAATTGAGAATAACTTAATTGCAAAATATTATTTGTATAATACCCGATTTCATCTCAACATAACTTACCTAAAATTCAGAAGTTAAAATGTAATTGGATAATACAATATAAAATGACTTTATAAGGAAAGATTTGAGTGTTATAGTAAATGTTATACACCTAATTTTATTATAAAGATTTTAATAGAGATAAATAGAAGTATAAGTTAAGTGGATAATAAGATGAGACAAATAAATTTGTTTTGAAGGAATTAATAAATTGAAATTTGATTAAAGTATGGAAATACCTTGAATTAAAAATCAATTACTGAATATAAGTTAATTTAAATTGAAATCTGTATGGTTTAAATTAATTTATATGGTTTAAATATATGTGATAGGATATATTAAGTGGAATAAACTTAATAATGATTTGGAATAAAAGAATTAAATTTGTTGAATAAAATATGAGTATAATAAATGATTATACAAATTGATAGTTTAAAAATTGTTAATTTAGAATGACTAGATAATAAGATAATGAATTTAGGAATAGATGAATTGGTTTAACTTAAGTGAACTCAGTGGATTAAATCAAATTGCTAAATATTAATTAGTTTAATTTGAAATTATATGGTATAAATTAATTGTCTTATCTTGTCTTTTAATCTATTTTTCTTTCTGGTTGTTTCCATTCTCCTACTTCCTTCCTTTTCGGGGACGAAAAGTTTTGAGTGGGGGAGAGTGTAACGACCCGTAAATTTTAACTGTTAAATAACGTAATTAGTTAAATTTTGTGAAATTTTAAACAATAAAATTTTGAAATTTAAATTTGATATTTGGAATGCATCTAATTAAACATAGCAACTGGTAAATTTTCATCCGAAAATATGAAAATTTATTTCGCGCGTAATTTACTTCAATTTAATCAGTTAAAATTGATGATAATAAAATGTTTTCCAAACCTAAATATTTTTACATGGAAAATTTTTAAATCATCTTCTGAGTGAGACGTCATCTTTCGTTTCGTCAAATTTGGACTTCTGTTGCTCCGTTTATCTTAATTCTGGCTGAATAGCAGCATTTTCGGTACCGATTATCGACTTTTGATCGGATGATCGTACCACCAATATTTGTATACCATTTTGATCGTCTCGTCGTGCTGATCCCAGCGGTATATTTATTTCTATAATTTGAGATCCGGTACGCGTCGAAAAGAATAAACAGTTCACCGTAACGGTACCGAATTTTGACTTTACATTTTTCCCTTAGGCTTCAAATCTATAACGTGCAGCCCAACAACAATTAATTGGTTTAATAAATTTCAAAAAAAATCAAGGGGTGACCAATTCTATTCCTACTGTTTAGTACTGTGGACCTTTTCTTTCGTTGTAATTATATCTGTTCGTTTGCCTTCTCTGTTCAATGCGTTCCAAATATTAATCAAAGAAGCTACCTTCTCAATCCTGCTACTCCTCCATTTCTATTTTGCCTTCCATCATTTTTGTTCTCAAGAATTTTATTGCCTGTCACTTTTCTCACATCTCTTTCCTCTACTCTCATTCTCTTTCGGCCTCCCCTCCATCTATCCCTCCCGTTCCAGTCACTCAGCCTTTCCAGCCTCCACGTCAACACCGAACCCACCAGCACCCACCACCCCACCGAATCCATTCGCCTCCAATACGACGTGCCAACCACCTCCAATTCCTCGGCAACCCATAGCTCCCACGCAAACCCACCAACCCTGGCCCACGCCTCCCTTCGTCCCGTGCCCAACCTCGGCCAGGTCATCGAGCCGCCTCCAGCCATAGACCGAGCAGCCTTCCCTTTCTCAACTCGAGCCTCCCATTCTCCCTTTCAATCTTCTGCTTGGTCTGTCTTTTGATGTGATAGTGTAATATTTATGTAAGTATGTTTGCATTTGTTTTGTACAGTGTATCATTTAGTTTTTTTTTTCTCTGTGAAGAAGGGAATGCAATATAGTATAGATATATTTTAATAACATATATTTTAAAGCTTATAACATAAAGTGTTTTCGTATTTTATTGTATAATGAATTTGATGTTATATAGTATTTTTATAATATATTCTATGCTACATAATAGGATGGTTTCAAAGTCTTGTTAGCTGTACTGTTCAGAGAATAAAAATAATATATTAGGATAGATATTAGTTGTAAGTGTATATATATTGTATGTGTTGCGTGTAAGCTATGTTTATACAGATTTTATTGTACTATATGATATCTTTGACATCGACTTTAATTTGTAAGCTCTGTATATTTTTACAGATGTTATATATATATATGGGTTTGCTGTTACATGCATATAAAAGTTTTACATAGCTATATTACTTACAAATTGTGGTTTACTTATACATTAAGCGTAGGACGACACTGTTTTATAACAATATTATTAAGTATTTGATCCATTGTATAGTTGTATGTAATTTATAATAAGGCTTTGTTTTAGTATTCAATCTGCTGGATATATATTGATCTCCTAGCCGTGTTATATGATAAGGATAATGTGTTTCTGGTTTCATAGATGTTTGTATAGGTATATAAATCGTATGAATATATTATCTGTTTTGTATAAAAGTTATAAACAGTATATGTGTTATATAATATATGTTTTAAATATATATGCATACTTTATACTTGAGTTTTATCAGGACTTGTTTTAATAAAGATATTGTTTAAATATGATATAAAAGTTGTTTGTTATGTATATAGAATCACGTTATAATGTTAACATATATACATGCCAGTTTAATATATGTCAGTTATATAACCTGTTTTTTTACATGGGGTTGCAGTTTATATAATAATATATATATATAGGTTGTGTTAGTTATATATATGTGAGTCTGCATATATAAGTTTGTACTGAATGAAAAAAAAAGTTGCTGTTTATATTGGTAAGCATTTGGAGGTTCTTGATTAATATATATATTATAAGTTGTTTGTTATATATATTAAGTCTAAGTTGGTCTGTTATTATATAGTTCATATATATTTGTTCTGAGTTGTATATTTCATAAGTTATATATTTAATTTAATATGTGTTGAAATTTGGATATGATTTTTGTATATAAATATAATTTCATATGTTTCATCTATAACAATTTACTTGTATAACTTATCTTCATTGATCACATTCTGATTCGTTCCATCAAATTCGTGTTATCAGCTTGGTCATCAAACTCGTGCCAATTTTGCTTTGTTTCGAAGTTCGGGTTCAGATTCGTAACTCATTTCATCCTCGTTCGTCTCTAACCACGAAAGGTGAGCAATCACTCACGATTAATATTCTTATATTTATTAGATTTAATTTCAATTGAAACGTCAATTGAAATATGCTGCTGTTAGTTGTTCACATTGTTATATACATATGTCATTAACTGTATCTGTTCACCTGTGACATCTGACACCATTATATGTATTTATATTGTCGATATATGCCTGTTTCTGTTGTTATTTTATTATCATATCTGTTATCACTCTGCAAGTTCCCTGTTTGTATAGAATCACTATGGGTTGAAATGATACATACCCGAACGATCTGTAGAATAGGAGGAAATCGTTATGGGTTGAAATGATAAACCCAAGCGATTTTCAATTGAATTGAATTTGGGATTTCGGGTTGAAAAGATATATACCCGAATATGTTTTAAATTGCGGATTGAAATGATAAATATCCGTATCACTTGACCATAGGATAGAAAATTATATACAGACACCGTTGGTCTATATATAAATGTTTTGAAAATGATTTCTTTGGTTTTGAAAAGATATATATGGTTTTGATAAATATTGATTTTAAAGATTCATTAAAGTTGATTTACTAAAGTTGATAAATAATATGTTTAAGTATTTATTTAACATCTATATTTTTGAAATATAGAATTTATAATGATTTGAAATTGATTGAAATTATATTTTATTTAAGAACTATACTTAAATAAGTTTGATTTGAAATGTATTGAATTAGAAATTTAAAGAAGTGATTTACAACTTGGAATTTGAAAAGGTGACGTAAATGGATATTTCAAACGTATAAATATTTAAATGAGATCCTTTGTTTATTTAAATTGTAAATTGAAATTGTATTCAAATGTCATGGAAATGTAAGTTAATATTTCAAACTAAATAATTGTAAAGTGAATCTGATATGTATATAAATTTATCGAATTTAGTTTTAAATGTTGAATATTTAAAGCTTTGAAATATATTCAAATTGAAATGGCTTATTTTATGGTTTAGATACGTATTTGAAATTGATAATTTGAAATGGTTTATTTAGAAGCTAAATCGAGTTGAAACTGATAATGTGAGATTTGATTTAAATTAAATTTTTGAAAAATCGAGTTAATTTGAATTGATTTGTGAAATTTGAGGAAACTAATTTATTTTATAACGAAATTTTATTATCTAAACTGTTTAAAAAGGAAAGTGTTATGATTGCCAAAATACTGTGATTTCCAGACTATGATTTCGAAAGCATTATAACTTTGGAAAGTAATATGATTTTGAAAATGGATATTTGAAGTGAAATGATATCATATTAAATTGGGTTTTGGAAATGATAATGATTTTGGTTTAAAGTATAAACTATTTTGAAACGACCACGGTGTTATAATAACGATTGGTTGGCAAAGAGACCGGGATCGGATATGGACATACTCTCTGTCGATACCGAAAACCACTTTGACAACCGTGTACGCGGTGGAGATTCCAGAATGAAGTAGGATGGTGGCGGCGTTCTTAAGGTATGTTACGTGGACCCAACTCCCGTGAGTTGGCAATAAGGTGGCTAAAACAGGAGCGATCTCGGACCAGTGAGGTAGCACCTCTTCTCGGACGCATTTCTTCGATATTTTACTCTTACTTGTGATTTGACTAGATGGCCATCCTCCGATTTGGGAATGTTGTTCGAGGTGGAACGGTAGTGGCTGCTATGCGTATCCATCAGTCCGTGTGCGTAATTGGTATATCTACCCTGGCATTGCCTAGTTGTGCCGTGTCACCTACCATATCGAGCTTTACTACGATTATGATTTTAAGATCCGACCGCGTTAAGGTTCTCCATCCCCTTAACGCTATTTTCCGATATGATTATACTTTACTTATTTAGACACTATTATAATAGCGAATATTACTACATAGTAAATAGTTTAACGGATCCTTAGAGGATGGTTATCCCAAACATCCTTTAAGTTACTTGTATTTCAGTTGATATTTCACTTGAGTTGGATTTATTAATATAAGAATGTTAATCCTGACTCGAGTGTTTTGTGTTTTGCTTTATGCTCGGGTCAGACTGAGTGATACAGCATTTGAGACTCACCTTTGGAGTTGGAGCTTCGCTTGGAGATCCAGCAATCTATCGATCCTGCTTTCAGTTATTCCGTCGATCCAGTGATGTATTCGGATCTGGTATTTGATTATTGTATTGAGACATCTATTGTATTCGAGACCTCTGTTGTATCTTGTTTAACTCTGTTATATATATAGTAGCTTCATGAACTACTATCCTTTTGTTTCCGCTGCATTATTGTTATATTACTCTGTGTCTGTGATCTGTAATTAGTTTATTTACTGTATATGATGAGTTTTGCCAAATTTTAATTACAACGCGGTATTTTGAACAATTCAACTCCGGCATGAGTGTCTACCTATACACTAATAATGGATGCGAATGGTCCAAAATACTGAGTCGTTACAAAAACATAACTTTGAAAATATCTAGGAGAAACACGTGAGTTATATGGCACAATTCTCTCCGATGATGTTGTACTGTGCGTATAAATCTCATTTACTTCTCCTAAGACATATGATATGGAAATCTATCCACTAATGGTTAGGAGGTGATCTCCACTCTTATCTTTGATTGTTTATTTCCTAAAGAACAAGAGTTGAGTGTACCAGAAACTATCGAATGTTGTTTCGAAGAGAACAGGAACATATATGTTATCCGAAAACTGCTTTGATCCAACTTAAGCGTTTCGAAATGAAGACATCTTGAAAACGATGGAGTTGAAGACGAAGCTCTTAAGCATTTCGTTCAGTCCCATAACGAACTTGTATGGATGAATGCTGGCATTGCATTATTGTCTAGAGGGCAGTGTTAGCATTTTATGTAACGACCTGCCTTTTTGGACGTTTTAAGTAGACACACATGTCATACTCAAACCATTCAGAAGGGCAGATTGTTATGAGGTAAATAAGAAAAGAGAAAGAAATAAAACAAATACAGAATCTCGCAGCGGAATGACAAAATATAATAATCAAATAACAGTTCATGAAGCTTTTTATACATACATTTGATTATTTTTTACAACACGAACATCAGAGTTACATAAACATAAATAAATAAATAAATGCAGCGAAACAACATGATGCAGTGGAATACATATAATAAGTAATAATAGTACAAAATCTTTTTCTTCGTCCTCCATAATTAAGGTCTTCAACCATGAAATGCTCAGGCTGACCCGAGCGAATTGAAAGGACAAAACACTCGAGTCAGAACTAAAAGATCTTATGTAAGTTAATCAACGGTAAATAAATATGAGTGGAACAGCGTCAGAGATGCTTACGGGGTTTGAAATCTCCTATCCAGTGTCTAACGTGAGTGCAATAACTTAAGAGATGTTCGGGATTCACATCTCCTAAGGATCCGCTAAACTATCTACTATGTAGTACAATACGCTATTATAATATGTCTACAGTAAAGTAAAAGTATTAAAATAGCGTTAAGGCGTTACCCATATCCCCCTTAACACATTATATATATTCCCATAGTCTATACAGTACCGTACGATCCTCCGTAAACTGGTGGTTTACACAGAGGGCACTCCATAGGTATGGTACAAAACAAACTCGTAGAAGGCGCGCTAGAGCATATGAACACGGCACTCGAGGCAATGCCAGGGTAGATATACCAATTGTGGATCCGGATTGGTGGTAACGCATAGCAGCTACTACCGCCCACCTCAGAACACACTCCCAAATCAAAATCAAGGGTGGCCACCAAATCAATCACAAAGTCAGAATATAGTATCGAAGAAGTGTGTCCGATAGGAGGAATGACCTCACTTGGCCTGGCATGGCTCCTGTTTTAGTCACATCTAAGCCGACTCATGGGAGTCAGGGTCACGTCATACCTTTACAGAAATCGTTCAACAAACCATCCTACTTCATTTTTGGAATCTCCACCACGTACACAGTTGTTAAAGTGGTTTTCGGCATTGGCAGAGAATATGACAATATCTGATCTCGGTCTCTTTAACAAGCAAACGCTTATTTCACACCTGATGGTTCATTTAAATTTCAAAGGTCAATTCACAATTTATATGAAAATATCATATTCGATTTCAAATCATATCTCTTTAAAAATCATATTCACTTCCAAACCATATTCACTTTCAAAATCGTCTTTACTCAAATATGTCATTTCACAAAAAATGTATCAATTTCAAATTCCAACTTAAGTTTTATCATCATCAAGGATTTTAAATATAAATACTTTAACTTACACAGTCTGAAATTTTAGAAAATAGTTTAGGTAGTCATGAATAGTTTTAATAGTTTTTTATATAATTTAAAATATATTTAAAATAGTTTAAATAGTAAAAAGGGTTTAAATAGATTTAACTTTGATTTAATTAGATTTAAATAGGTTTAAATAGATTAAATAGATTTAATTTATATTAAATATATTTAAAAATAGATTAAATAAATTTAATTAGTTTAAAATATGTAAATAGATTAAATTGGATTAAATAGGTTTAAATAGATTTATATAAATTAAAATTGTTTTGAATTGATTATAATAGTTAATTTAATTAAAATAGTTAAACTTAGTTCAAATAGATTTCAAAGTTATATTCAAACATTTTCAATAACTCAATTCCAATAAATTCATTTATTTTAACACTTCAACTTTGAAATTCCAATTTTAAATCCTTTGAACAATTTATTCAATAGATTTAAAAATAGATTAAATAAATTTAATTAGTTTAAAATATGTAAATATATTAAATTGGATTAAATAGGTTTAAATAGATTTATATAAATTAAAATAGTTTTGAATTGATTATAATAGTTAATTTAATTAAAATAGTTCAAATTAGTTTAAATAGATTTCAAAGTTATATTCAAACACTTTCAATAACTCAATTCCAATAAATTCATTTATTTTGACACTTCAACTTTGAAATTCCAATTTTAAATCCTTTGAACAATTTATTAAATCAATTCCCTTTTCAGCATTAACACTTGGATTATCAAAAATACTTCAGTTTATATAAATCAATTTATTCTTCAAAAATACTAGTTAACTGAATTCAAAAAAATTCAAAGGTCAAAAAATCATTTAATTTAACCAATCCGGTGTCCGTATATAATTTTCTGCCCTAGGATCAAGTGATACTGATATTTATCATTTCAATCCGATTTAATTTTTTTTACGGTTATATATCATTTCAAACTGCAATCCTAAATTTAATAAAATCAATAAAATTGCTCAAGTCTATCATTTCAACGCATAACGATTTTTCCTAATCTATAGATCATTCGGGTATGTATCATTTCAACCCATAGGGAACTTGCAATTATAATAATATAAAGTACAACATCCAGTCATCCAATATCAACAATCAAACATTCATTACAATCATCATCCAAATTAATCGATAAACATCAATAGATAACTGATAATCAATAACAGGTATTAAATTGATAATTTAAAATTCAATATTAAATTAACGATGATTAAATGAAATAAAAGTCAAATTTAACAAGGATGAAAATTTAGATATACCAAACATCAATAAATAAATTCCTAATCACACCATAAATTTAATTTAACTAACATAAGGTAGTTTAGTAATTGTGAGTGGGTTAAAACACTCACCTTCGATTTTAAATCGAATTAAAATCCAATTTAAGGCCCAAATTCAAACAGTCTCAGAAATTATCCAAACTAGTGCCAAAATGTCTGAAATTTCAATACGATCACAACGGATGAAACCGCGCGTAAATCCGACCTCGTATGCAAAAGTTATTAAGGTTTGAACATTATATAATTCAAAATAAAAAAATAAAAAAAAAGAAATGTACACGCCACGTCATCGGAGCTTCTTCCACGCAAAACCCTACAGCGGCATCCTAATCCCATTCGAACCCTACAGGAGACGGCGTCGTCACCAATACCTCGATCTACACCATCGCTCGGCCTCGCAACCCCGCCACCACCGGCTGCACGAACGGCCTGACCCCCATGAACGCGATCACCACCATGAAAAGCCAGTAGCCGCCACCGAAAGTAAACCCTAGTTCGAATTTAATCGGCCGATCCAACCATCACTCCGCCGAACGAACCACTTCGATGCACTCCTCTCGTCCATCTCCACACAACGGTATCATCGATTTGGCGATCCATGCTAGATGATCAAGATGCGATGGATGGCCGTGAATTAATCATCAATTTCTGGCCACACAGAAATCCAAATCGAAAAATAGACTGCGGATTTGACTTGTGCTCGTCGAGAGCTTCAAATCGATATATAATTTGATATATTTTGAGAAGTTTAAATTTTTGATTTGATTTTAATTTGCAATTGAATTTGGAATCGGGAATTGGTTTGTCTGCCATTGGAAAGAGAGAAACAGATAGAATTGTACGTACAGACAAATGGAATAAGAAATAGTTAGGGTTTATAACAGGTTATTTATAGGCAGATCAGAAATAGAAATGAATGGACAAGATTGATTTGAAAGTTGGTCGATAAACGACCCGAAAAGCCCGTTTCGTTCCCGAAACGAAAATGGATCATCCCATATATCAAAATAGATGTTTTTGATAATTTTAAACTTAATGGAACAGGTTTCAAGTCCTAATTCCCTCGTATGAAGAAGATAGCTAAAAATCAGCTTATTTCAAATTGATTTCAATTAAATTGATTTCTACGCGTTTCAAGTCCGTAAGATCAAACGACAAGTCTGATCGCTACGAAACTTGAAATCCTACAATAATTCACCATTACAGATCCGATGAAACTGGTTTCGTCGAAATTCGAGTCAGTTGCCAAAATGGCTATTTTCACTTTAATTAACTAAATTAATAATTAATTAATTAAATCACTTAGACATTTACAATGACTTAATACAAGTTTATATGACAATTCAGCATTAGTTATTACACTAATTAGTGTTCAATTTAACCTATAATTAAATCCAATTAATTATAATTTAACTCCAATAAATTGATTTAATTTGATTTTTATCTTTATACTCAATCAATTATTTCTCTAATAACATAGTTAACATTTGTTCATCTCTTATTTCACTAATATGCTACAAATTTCATCTTTTATTTTTATTAACTACTATATTTCAATTATATTGATTTTTTGCAAAATTTACACATTAATTATAATTTAAAAATCCCAATTTATTTTTTTATCTCGATTCCACTCTTTCATTTCATAAACTATTGCCTTGTAAATAAAATTAACATTTCTACATCTTTTATTACATTCACACTTTACAGTTATTGTCTTAACTCACATTAATGTAACAGTTAATGACATTTAATTGCAATTGATTTAAATAAATTGGTAACAAATAACAATTGTCACCATTTCTACATTTAATAACATTTTTAAGCTTATTATTTACAACAAAAGTTATAACCACTCACACTACACTGATTTTATTTAATTACCATTAATTATATGTCATTTCATTAATTAATTCAATATTTAAATTACCAATTGCAGTGATGACCCTGAAATCGAACTTCGAAAATCGACACCCGTACATCACTTGTACTCAAAATGCCGCAGATTCAAACGCCGAATCTGGTTCACCGGAGCTTATAACACAATTAAGTATAACAACACAGCGGAAGAAAGAAAACAATGATATCATATACAACTCCAATGAATACAATATCCAGAATGATATACAACAATGATATCAAAATGATACAACAATATCAGAGATAAATAATGATACAGCGGAAAGCAGAAATGATAACTCCAGCAGCGAATAGAATGTCTCTAATAGAATGCTCCAAGATAAGCAATGTCATTCCATGAACTCCAAGAACTGAACTAGCTCCAATAATCTACTAAACCTGAATATCTGAGAAACTCAACTCTAGACTGCCCGTGTGAAAAATTGTGGGCACCTAGAGTTTAGAAAGGGAACAATAAACTCCAGATCAGTCATGGGACTGGTGTGAGCAAACAAAAACAGTTTATCTTTAAACAAACACAAAATAATTTTAAACACTTTAATCCGCAATGTTTTTCGAAAATGAAACTACCATAAGACCTCCCGCCACACACACAATGCAATCGCAGAATTGGAGGAGATTTCTTCTTATGATAGTCAAACATGCTTACTACGCAAAAGAAAAGTCTTTTGATATTATTACTAGTTGTTAACCCTTAAGTTTCTTCGACTCAAGAGATGTACGACTCATAGTCTTACGAGATAAGAGATGCACGACTCATGGTCTTACGAGATAAGAGGTGTACGACTCATAGTCTTACGAGATAAGAGGTGTACGACTCATAGTCTTACGAGATAAGAGATGTACGACTCATAGTCTTACGAGATAAGAAGTGTACGACTCATAGTCTTACGAGATAAGAGGTGTACGACTCATAGTCTTACGAGATAAGAGGTGTACGACTCATAGTCTTACGAGATAAGAGGTGTACGACTCATAGTCTTACGAGATAAGAGGTGTACGACTCATAGTCTTACGAGATAAGAGGTGTACGACTCATAGTCTTACGAGATAAGAAGTGAACAACTTAAGTTATGTGACGACTTAGTGATTTAAAAGAGTCAACGACCTAATTGATAAAGGGACCTACGAGTTAGCAGGCCTACGACTTAAGAGCTTCATGACTCAACGAGACAAGCTTCTTACGACTCATGAGGTCTTACGACTTAAAGGCTCTACGACTCATGAGGTCTTACGACTCATAAGGTCTTACGACTTAAAGGCTCTACGACTCATGAGGTCTTACGACTCAAGAGGCCTTACGACTTAAAGCCCGTGCTTATGCTACCTTTATCTGGTAAGTCGGCTACGAGTTAGCACTTGTCTTCAACTGAGCCACAAGAAGAACCCAGTATGGCGCCCACGAGTTATCTTAAGTCGGCTACGAGTTATTGCTTACCTTAAGTCGGTCACGACTCATGACTTAACCAATTTTCTGTCCAGAATTCAGAGCTGCTCCTATAAATACCCCATCACTTCCAACATGGAGAGGACTTTGGCCAAATCATTTCTTCAAGCGCCGTTACTCTGTCGAAGTCCCCATTCATCCAGCAATCAAAGATCCTCAAACATTCAAGACGCTACAACAATCTTCAAGAGATAATTCCTTACATCCAACATGGATTCATCGAATTTCATCGACGAAGATTGAGCTAGTAGTCAAGATTGTTTCTTTTGATCAAGTTGTACTGTTTTGATAAGAGATTTGTATCGATTTGTAACCGAATTCAGTAATAAAGAGATTCAAAGTGGACGTAGGCTTAATCTCAAGCCGAACCACTATAAATTGCTGTCTTTTACTGCTTTTCTGCCAGTTTACTGCTTAAATTCTGTTCCCGTCACGCGGGTGGTGCTTTCACGATTCTATTACACACACCGGGTGTTAGCGTTCACTTTTTAGCGTTAACATTTTGGTGCTTTCACTGAGAACCCAACTCTGGCTACTACTCACCATTGCTTCACAAAAGTTTGCTAAAAGAATTTCCTACAAAACCAGAAGTTTATCAGACATAATGGCTCCTGGAAGGAAACGAAAGTCTGTCAGAACTGACGATGACCGTGACAATACTGCCACTTCTCTCTCTCCAAATCAGGCAGCTCCAAGCGTCGGTGTGACGCGACAAGAGTTAGATGCTGCCGTATCCGGACTGTATCAGCAGATTGAAACTCAAAATAATCTGATGATGGAAAAGCTGAATGCTCTACTTGGCACGAATCAAAGACCAGTAAGTAATGAGGGAAACTTTGCTAATGCTGCTCCCAATTCCGAGGGAAGAAATATTCCTCACGGGGGATCAGGTGCTGCCGAAGGGGCACCCCTCTAGGCCGAAGGATCCAGGCCGTCACCAGTTCTTCATGAGCATTTACCTGGACAAACCCCCGAAAAGATGGCTGAGGTCTATTCTGTGAAATCTCTGAACAATGAGGAATATCTTTCTGGTATGATCAAGCAAATAATGAAAGAGAGCATGCAAAGAGATGAAGACGAAAGCGAATGGGGATTCGCACCAAGTAGAACTCCGTTTACCGAGAAGATTCTGAAGGCTGAATTTCCTAGAAAATTTGTTCCCCCCACCATTCCTGCTTATCGGGGAACAAGTGATCCAAATCAGTTCTTGTATAAATACGACTGGCATATGACCGGCGCAAGAGCAACCGACGAAATAAAGTGCCGATATTTCCTAGTTTATTTAGAAGGAGTGGCACTTCTCTGGTTTACCAAGCTTCCAGTCCGATCTGTAGATCAGTTTTCTGATCTGACCCGAAAATTCAAAGAGCAATTCAGGCTATACGCTTCAAAGGCAAAAGATATAATGTCACTTTCCAGTCTTGAACAGAATCCGGGAGAGCCTATTAAGTCATTCTTGAACCGCTTCAACTTAGCTCTGGCAGAAGTCGATAACACAGAGCCACGAATGATCTTGACCTATTTGATGCGTGCTATCGACAAATCGAGCGAATTTGGAAAATGGCTGAAGATGAAGGAGCCAAATTCGCTCGAGAAATTCTACAAAAAGGCTGACGAATTTATACGCTTAGAGAATCTTTCCGCACCAGCTAAAGTTGTGACAACGGTGGTGGAAAATAATGCTACTGTTCAAAGCAAGAAAAAACCGGCAGATCAGAAAAGGGAAAGTAATGGTGGGAAAAGGCAGAAAGACTTCAAAAAACCCCGCTTCCTTAAACCTTCAGACTTTACTCCACTGACCGATACCCCGGAGAATATTTTCATCGCCACTAAGGATGCTGTTGAATTTCCAAAACCACCGGCCGTGAAAGTTGGGAAGAATGCTGTTCAAAGCGGAAGATTTTGCAAGTTTCACAACCAACCAGGGCATAATACCAATGAGTGCCGCCATTTGAAAAGCCTGATTGAAGAATTGCTAAGAGAGAATAAGTTGCAGCAATACGTCAAGAGGAATAGAAAGGATCCACCTTCATCCAGCCAAGGGCAGTTACCTCCAACTAATTCATCTGATTCAGGAGAGAGGCCTGCTGGAAAGGAAAGACCTGTTATCAATGTGATCACAGGGGGACCTCACCCGGCTGGCAGGAGTTGGGGTGAAATGGAAAGGTATGCAAAAGCTTTGAAGTATGCACCAACCGAAGAAAGTGTCTTAATCTTGGAAGATGCTTCACCTCTAAAGCAGCAGAAGACTTTTCTTGATGATATTATGTTCAGAGCCAGGGATTCTATTAATGTGGAAGCTCCTACTGAGGACCCTTTGGTTGTCTCTGTCGGTATTGGGCCGGCTATTGTCAGAAGAGTGTTGGTAGATAGTGGTGCCTCATGCAACATTCTCTTTAAAAGGACATTTGACCAAATGAAAATTCCGATGACTGATGTACAAGCTTCTTCACACAAGATTGCCGGGTTTACAGGGGAGTTGAAACAGCCGATTGGAACGGTGGACTTGTTTGTTGAAATGGGCGAAGGACACAAGTGTAACGACCCGACTTTCCAGTCCCGGAAAATCGAACCATTTGTGTTAAAGAAGAAGAGGTAGAAGAAGAAGAAACAGAAAATCAACAACAGAATCTCACATCGCAGCGGAATAAAATATAATATATACAAAACAGATCTTTACTCAAACAGAAAAATATATCTGTTTACACAATATATTTACAGAATCCATCATCAGAGTTCATCACATCAATGATATACATCCAAATACACAGCGGAACAATAAACAAATACGGAAGTACGAATCGCCATCCAGCTCGTCTCCTGAGCTCCACAGCTACAATCTGAACCTGTTTATCTCGGTCTGACCCGAGCATTATATAAAACAACACCCGAGTCAGTCTGGAATACCAGCGTGAGAAAATCACACTCAATTTGATTATCAAAGTTTCAAAATCCTTTGAAAAACAAAAGCATCTCGTAAGACCACGCCACAAATAAACATGTCGGGTTTTTACCTTACGATAGCTAAAACACTTTTTATAAAATCCTCTGATATTATAATAGTGTCTATTTACAAATACTTATTCAAATAGCTGAAATTGTTACATGATTAAATTCCAGCATACTAGGTATACAAACAAAACACGTACAAGGCACGTAGGGAGAATGGATTTCCAACGAATGACTAGGCACTGGGGTACCACCTGTCACAGTACGTGGCCTAGATCACAGTACCGAGGAGTACGCCCGCTCCCCTGCAACACAAGGCCGGAATCACCTATGGGCAATTCCGAATATGATCACCCCACGGTTGGGATCAGCAACCGCACCACTAAGCCGAAATAAAAGGGACATCTAGACAGGAATGATCATACTCTCCAATGGGCGCTACCCACGAAGCCTTGCTGCATAACCCCTGATTTTCAGTCATTCCCGGTTGATGAGGCTTGAGGCTAAACGTTACCTTCAGAACGTTTCACTTAGAATGCCCATCGTCCCCTGACGATGTCCGAAAGCATTCATCCATACAAGTCCGTTCCGGGTCCGAACAGAACTGATAACACTATCCCCTTATCAATATTACCCTCGTTTCCCCACGAAACGTACAAACTGGATCGAAGTGGTTTTCGAGTCTCCAGACCTAGAATCCCGGTATACGGAAACCCGATCCCGGTCTCTTCGAAACGATCAGCGCATTTGGCCAATATATATAGTCGGTTGTTTAACTATCAATTAACATCCATAACAACCATCAACAATCAATAATTTCTCCAAATTATTTATATCCCTCAAAATATCTTCACAAGATATTATTTCCATTTCAATTCTCATTGGAAACAAATTTCAAACTATATTCCTCTCACGGAATAATTTCCCAAATATTTATTTTCACTGGAATGCCAAGTACAAAACCATTTTAGATATTTAAAATAATTTTAAAACACTTTATTATAAAAATACTTTATAAGAACGCCTTTTTAAAATACTTGAATACTTAAGTTAAAATATATATTTAAAAACATTTAAAATAAAACCACTTTTAAAAAAATATCAACAAATTTCCTTTAAAACATATTATCAATTCACTTTTATATCTACTACAATAATAGTTTTGAAAAATACTTACTTTTGAAATTTACATTTGAAATAATAGATTTCCTGAAGTATGATTTTTAAAATAACAATAAATCTTTAACAAATATTTAAAATTTCTTTAAAACAAATTGTACTTGGCTATCCAGAAAATACTTCTCTTCCACTTCTTTTAAAAAATAAATCATTATTTATTCTTAAACCAATTCTACTTCCCTTATAAATTCCCATCCTGAATTTATATTTAAAATGCCCATCGACATTTATTTCACTTTATAAACCCAGTTTATAAATTTCCAAATTCTCATTTCTCTTAAATTTCAAATTCCAAACATTTACATCAATTCTGCAATTGATTTCAAATTTGCTTTACTTTGGGATAAAATTTCCTTGTTTACTTTATTTATTTCAAATACCATACCCTTTTAAATTTTATTTCTCTAAACCAATATAACTTGAGTTTTCTAATCTTTATTTCTCCTTCATAAATTTAAATTTCTTTTTCCTGTATTTACTAAAATTCCAATTCTCTTTATTTTATCTTATTTACAATTCACTTTTAAATTTATTCCAATTTACTTAAATTATTATTCTTTATTTTCTTCAAAAAATTCAATTCCATAGATTTTCAAAATTTATTATACTGGGAATTCAATCAACCACAACATCCAATATCAAATCATCACAGGATATCAAAATTCAGATCATAGCATAATAAAATAAATTTTTGAGGAATCCAGTTGGATCCCTCCAACCTGTTTCCCTGCATCCACAGATGTTAGCACAATACCAATTCCACTTCGAGGTGGAATATCGCGGTATATGGGTTTTAAAATAAATCATCCGCTATTATGCGGCGCATAGGGTCTCATCCGCTATATAATGCGGGAATATCAACAACTCCAATATATACATATGCCAATATATATATATTGGTATATACTACTATATATAATATAGCATATCAATCAATCCAAACAATCATTCAATCAATCATTTAAATTTAACTATTTAAATTTAAATTCAACTGAGTGAGATTAACTCACCTTATATTTTGAATTTGTAATCCACTCCAGACCAGCTTATTTTCTCCACAGTACTTGACCTTGAATAACAATTTATAATTTTATTAATATTTAAACTAATCCAGAAACAAATTATCATTAATAATTTTATTAACTAATTTTAATTTGAACAAGTATATATATTTGTTACCTGAACTTATTTTCCTTTTACAGTTAGACCAATATTTATTTTATTTATAAATATATAAACATACACATATAATTTTCCCTTTACTGGATGTATACAGCTATACGTATAAGTAAAACTAGGACAAAATAAAACGAGATCTGATACCTACTCACGATCGACTTCACCTCGCGTTCGCCAACGCCGCAGCTACTCCCAAACCCTGGCTTCGAAAATCGGACCCCCATCTTGGGCTGGAACCCTGTCGTGATGCACATCTCGCAGACCCGCCAACCTCATCATCACGTCGCTACTCCGGTCGCCTGCCCTAGCTCGAGTGAGCACTACCCTCGTTCGAAATCGAATAGAGTAAAAGTCGACAAAGGGGAAGGGAATCGCGAGTATGAATCTGGCGATTCAATTTGAAGGAGCGAACGAAAATAATTGAGAAGGCTACAGACGTTCGCCATTTTTCTCGATTTTTAATCTCGTTTGTTTAAACAGAGAAGGCGGTCTCCCTTTGAATTTTGAACGAAAATAAATTTCTTTCTATTGATTCTTCTCGGCCATTGATTTATTCTCGATTTTGAACTGAGAGAATAAGGGTCTCGTGTTCAAAAAGAAACAGGATGAGGGATGGTGTGTTCGAGAAGGCAAAGGAAGCGTGTTGAAGACGCTTTGCTACAGTGTTCACTTATATTTAAAATTCAACTTCGAATCGATTATAATCAATTAAATTTTTAGCGCGTTTATATATCGTACACTCACACACTAACTCCGATCAATACGAAATTTGAAATCCGATAATAATTCAATATTACGGATCAAATGGAACTGGTTTCGTCGAATTCCGAGACTGTGCCCCGAAAGGGTATTTTTAAATTCCAATTTAAACGTTAAAATTTGAAAACTGAACAAATCACTTTTTATTTGATTTTAAAAGTTCTACTGCCTTCAGTATTATCAATATAGATTTTACAAGCCTTTAAATTATTTTTAACTGGCTCAAAACTCTCAATTCAACATTTTATTCAATTTTTAATTGTTTAATTCAATAATTAAATTCTCCAAATAAATGGTGATATTCGAAATTTAAATTACAAATTAACTTTTAAATATTTAAAAATAAATTAAATATTTCAATCTTAAATACTCAAAAATTCCGAGTCGTCACAACAAGAAATTGGTTCGGAAGCAAACTTTTGTAATTGTTGATGGATTCTCCGCCTATAACGCTTTCTTGGGTCGGCCTACTCTTGCTGCTTTTAGGGCCGTCCTCGCTCCTTGGTGCTTAACAATGAAATTTCCTACTGATAATGGGATTGCTGTTATTAAAGGAGATCAGAACGCAGGACGAGAATGTTATCTTGTAGAACTCCGAGAGGCCAGGAAAAGAGAAATGGGGAAAGATGCGGCAGCTCCGCTCCGCATCAAGGAACCGACCCTGTAGCAACTACGGAGCGGCCCCTGTACTGGCGAACACAGCAATGCAAGAAAAGAAATGGATCCCAGGAAAGCCAGTACAGGGGAGAATAGAGTGGTACCCGTGGAGGTAACGGTACCAATATCTGTAGACTTGAAAGACCCAAACAAAGTACTCAATGTGGGTTCGCAGCTAAGCATAACAGTTCAAAACACACTGATATCATTCTTGAAAGCCAATCTAGATGTGTTCGCTTGGTGTCACGCTGATATGTGTGGGATCTCCCCGGAAGTTGCTGTACATACTCTGAACATAGATCCGAAATTCACACCAGTGAAACAGAAGAGAAGAACTCAAGGCCCAGAAAGATCGACAGCACTAAAGGAAAAAGTCGATCGGCTCATGGAGAACGGCTTTATCAGAAACTCCACTTATCCAAATTGGGTTTCAAATCCAGTATTGGTCAAGAAGGCAAATGGAAAGTGGAGAGTATGCATAGACTTCTCAGATCTAAACAAAGCATGCCCCAAAGATTGCTTCCCGCTGCCCAGAATTGATCATTTGGTGGATGGAACAGCTGGGCATGAGTTGTTATCGTTTATGGATGCTTACTCCGGATACAATGAGATTATGATGCATGAGCCGGATCAGGAAGACACAAGCTTTATTACAGATGTGGGTCTCTACTGCTACAAAGTTATGCCTTTCGGATTGAAAAATGCTGGGGCAACCTACCAAAGACTCGTCAATGCAATGTTCAAGCCTCAGATTGGTAAAACCATGGAAGTTTATGTCGACGATATGTTGGTAAAATCAAAGAAAGCTGTAGATCACATGGGGCACTTGGAGGAAATGTTCGCAATTCTTCGAAAGTACGGAATGAAGCTCAATCCATTGAAATGTTCATTCGGAGTAGAATCTGGGAAATTTTTGGGTTTCATTGTGAGCGCCAGGGGCATTGAAGCCAATCCTACTCAAATCACAGCTCTAAGGGAAGTCAAAGCCCTTAAAACAAAGAAAGAAATGCAAAGTATCAATGGAAAAGTCGCTGCTCTGAGTCGCTTCATTTCCAAGGCCACAGACAAATGTATTCCCTTCTTTGACGCTCTAAAGAAAGGAAAGAAAAATTTTGAGTGGACTCCAGAATGCCAGAATGCTTTCGATGAACTAATTCATCACATGGGAACACCTCTGGTTCTTTCCAAGCCTACTGACGGTGAAGATCTTTTCATCTATTTAGCAATTTCATCTCACGCCCTCAGCGCAGCACTTGTACGGGAAGATATGAAAATACAGCGTCCAGTCTATTACATCAGTAAACGGTTCACTGGGGCAGAGATGAATTATTCGAAGATAGAAAAGCTCGCTTACTGTTTGCTAATTGCTTCCAGGAAATTGAGACCATATTTTCAAGCTCACCCTATCAAAGTTCTTACTGATCAACCTCTAAAGCAAGTCCTGTATCGTCCTGAAACTTCAGGTCGTCTTTTGAAATGGAACATTGAACTTAGCCAGTATGACATTACTTATCACCCCCGAAGAGCAATCAACGGACAAGCTTTAGCAGATTTCATCGCAGAATCTACTGACAAAGGCGATAGTGAGAATGAAACAACTGATGGCATTCCAATCCAGTGGAAATTGTATGTTGACGGATCAAGAAATGATTACTGTTCTGGGGCAGGGGTTGTGCTTGAAACCCCCGAAGGACGATCATTGTGTTACGCATTGAGACTGGAATTTCCTTCAACAAACAATGAGGCAGAGTATGAAGCACTTATTGCCGGTCTAAAAATCGCCAAGGAACTAAACATCAAAGTGTTACAGATTTTTAGCGATTCTCAGCTTATTGTTTGCCAGGTGAAGAAAGAGTTTCAAGCCAAAGGAGGAAATTTGCCTGCATATTTGACAAAAACTTCCGAACTCCTCAATGATTTCGATCACTACTCAATAAGCCACATACCCCGAGAGGAAAATATGAAGGCAGATTCTTTAGCAAAGTACTCAAGTTCCGGAGAAGCTCAGTTACTGGGATTAGTTCCTGTAGAAGTTTTGTCAGCTCCGAGCATTGATGAAATGGATATTGATTGGATTATGGCTACATCTCAAGAGCATGAATCATGGATGACTCCAATCAAAGAATACTTACTCAGTGGTTCCCTGCCAGAAAGTTCTAAGGAACGTCGAAAATTATTAAGAGAAGCGTCAAGATATATACTTCAAGATGGCTGATTATACAGACGGGGATTTTCAATGCCTCTGCTCCGATGTGTAACTAAGGAAGAAGCCAAGACAATTCTAGCCGAGGTACACGGAGGAGAATGTGGAGATCATTCAGCTGGTCAAACTTTAGCCAAGAAAGTTCTCCAATATGGGTATTTCTGGCCTGACATTAACCGAGATGCTGCTATCTACTCTAGGAAGTGCGACAAGTGCCAGAGATTTGCAAAAATCCCAAGAGCACCTTCCACCGAACTCTCACAGATGGTCAGCCCATGGCCATTCCCCATTTGGGGTATAGATCTAATCGGACCATTACCAGTTGCCAAATCAGGAATCAAATATGCTATCGTAGCCGTTGATTATTTCACCAAGTGGGCTGAGGCTGAACCTTTGGCCACCATTACTTCTAAAAAGATGATAAATTTTGTAACGAAAATTTCATTTGCAGATATGGTGTGCCATAGAAAATAATCATAGACTTCGGTACTCAGTTTGAAAGTGAAGAGTTCCAGGATTTCTGCAAACGATTCAGAATTCGGAAAAGCTTCTCAGCAGTGGCTCATCCGCAGGCAAACGGGCAAGTGGAAGCGGTGAATAAAATCATCAAGTCAACCATCAAAAAGCAACTCGAAAGAGCAAAAGGTGGTTGGGTTGATAAGCTTCCATTAGCACTATGGGCATACATGACTACTCACAAAACTGCAACTGGGCACACTCCATTTTCACTGGCATACGGATCAGAGGCAATGATTCCAGTGGAAGTAGAAGTTCCTTCACATAGAAGAGTTCATTTCAACGAAGCTGAAAATGAAAAGTTGCAACTTGAAGCACTTGATTTTCTTGATGAGAAAAGAGAAGAAGCTAGGCTCAGAGTTTCAGCTTATCAGCAAAGGATAGCCAGGCACTTCAACTCTAAAGTTCGCCAACGCAGCTTTGAGGTCGGGGACTTAGTTTTGAAAAGGATCATGACGACAACTGGTGTGTTTGGACCAAACTGGGAAGGACCATATGCCATTGGCAGTAAACTTCTTGATGGCACTTTCAAACTCATAACTGTCGAAGGAGATCCAATTCCAAGAGCCTGGAACAGCAACCACTTACGTCCTTATTTTACTTGAAAGGAAAATCTTTGTTCAAAATTGTGAAATAATGATGAATGTATCAGTTGTATTGTAAAATATTGTAAATCAGTGTGAATGAATGAAAGCTATAAAGTGGATGTAGGCCCGATTCTTGGCCGAACCACTATAAATCTTGTGTTCTTTACTATTTCATAATGCCTGTTTTATTTCGATATGTAAATACTTTAAATGTATTGCTAAAATGCCGATTCAAAATTGCAGGACATCAAAACAATGCTTACTCGTCACAAAATCAAGCGACCTCCATAAATCACCTGTTATGCAAATACCAAGCGACAAGAAATTCCAAATACAAATCCTATACAAAGTGAACTTCACATAAAAAGTTGGCGACTCCACTGTGACAAACCTTTGTTAATTGGTTGAGATTGTCGATATAAACAAACATCCAACTAAATAACTTGCGTTTGTCCCATGAAATCGTTCAACAGTGAAGTCCATTTCTTCGAACATAGCAATGTAAGGAAAGAAGATGCGCTTGGAAACAATAACAAAAGATCGCTAATGAGCAGATGATGAGAGAACATTGCCAAGCAAACAAAGGAGCAGCCAAAAGGAGGTATGCTTCTCAATAAAAGGGCCAGTAAGAACCACCGAAGGGATACCTTCCCAAGCAGAAGGAACAGGGCCCTTGCTGACAGATCGTGATGCATCCGATCAGGCAGCTTGCGTCCATCCCGTGGATCTACTTGCCCCTGAGACGCAACCTTCCTGGCGCACCAACCACCCAACGCTCCTTCTCAAAGTTCAACAAAGCCCTCTGACGAGGCACACCAAAAAATGAAAGTACTTCTCTCAATCAAAAAAGATTGGTGGAACCACCGGAGGGGCACCTTCCCAAGCTGAAGGAACAGGGCCCTTGTTACTTAATTGCGATCGTTTGTGCAAACGAGCATCCAGTTAAGCAACTTGCGTCCGCCCCGTGGATCCACTCAACCATGAGAAAGTAACTTCCAGCAATCAAAAAGCCATCTTCGGAGGCACATGACCTCTTCGGAGGCAAAAGCCCTTTCCCAAGGCACCACAAGCCCTCTTCGGAGGCACATGACCTCTTCGGAGGCAAAAGCCCTTTCTCAAGGCACCACAAGCCCTCTTCGGAGGCACATGACCTCTTCGGAGGCAAAAGCCCTTTCCCAAGGCACCGCAAGCCCTCTTTGGTGGCACAAGCCCTCTTCGGAGGCACAAGCCCTTTTCAAAGGCACAAGACCTCTTCGGAGGCACAACTCTTTAAGAGGAGCCCTCTCCGGAGGCATGTCCCAAAATAAAATACTCGAACAAAAAGCATTGTCCAAAAGCACAGTTCAACTCTCAAAGGAAGGATTAACTTGTTCATCTCGAAAAGTTCCTCCTAAAAAAAGTTGAAATGCTACAAAATTCTTTCAAAAAAGTTCATTTCACTTCATAGGGAAATTCACTTCTTAATAAATAAAAGTGATTATCCCCGAAAATTGAAGCGTTCTTCAGAAAGAGAAAATAAAAATTCTTCTAAAGACTGGATATACTCTATTAAGAGCAGAATAATTCTCCCCTTAAAAGCGGAATAATTATCCTCTGAAATAAGAGTATTAGTCTTGAAAAAGCTAGGAATATTGCAATGTACTTATGGCATGGGGGCAATACTATACAATTCAATTATATTAATAAAAGCAACATGCCACAAGTTCGTTGCAATATCACGAAAAATAGATGTGGAATAAATGCATTCCCAAACACAGACAAAAAGTTTGTACAAGTAAAAGGAATCGTTTATCCTACACTAAAAAAGAGAAACAGATGCGTTCTCACATACACAAGAGTTTGTACAAGTAAAATAATTGTTTTATTTAGTACTATGAAAATTCTTTACATGTGCAGATATCTCAAAAAGCAGGGACCGGTACCCGCACAATCCCCGGTCGATACATGCCAAAAGCAAAAGTAAGGAGTAGAAAATCTAGCTTGTTATTCCTTCTTCTCGCCACCTTTGGAGCCTTTCCCCGGCCTAATGATTAGTTTTTGGAGCCGTTGTGGACGGGTCGGGGCAGAAGGAGGAAAAGGCGCGGCTGGATCAACTTCTGCTTCGTCCCCAGTTGAAGCACTTCTCTTCTTCTTCCTTATGCCACGCTTCCCCTTCCTCTTTGAAGAAGATTCGCTCCCCGGAGTAGCAAGCAGTGTTGAAAGCTTCGTGTCATTATCAAGGGACTGCTCCGGGGTCTTCTCGACGTCTTCAAGGTCCTCCGCCTTCTGTTCCTGCGAAGCTGCCGGGTCATCCAGGCCTTGAAGGGCTTCGATTTGCTCTGCCTGTGATCCCGGCTGGGAAGCAGAAGGAGGAGTAACCTGTAAAGATGGAGGGACGGCAACTGAAGGAGTGGAAACTTGTGCAGTGTTTGGTGCCTCCGCTGTAGAAGAAAAGAAGTTAAAATCAACATCTTCCGAAAATGGTATCGGTTCACCAAAGTTCAAGTAACAAGTAAGAAGGTCATCAAACTCGGTTAAATCAAATAACTTGTTCATTAGACCCGGAACTTCGCCAAAGTTACCTGGAGGAGTTGGCTTCGCAAGGTCAATTTCATATTTATCAGCCTCAGTTTCTTCCTGGCCCTTCTCTTCAATTTGGGAAAGAGGAGTCTCGGAAGTATCGAGTTTAGCTTCAGCATCTTTTGCAGCAAGTGGAGATTGAGAGCTAGAACTGATGATATCAACATCAGTCAAAGTTGAAGTATGGACAGGGGCAGGTAGTGATGTTGTCTTTTCTGGATGTTCCTCTACCACTGTCCCGACTCTAGCTTTGGCAAGTTGCTCTTTGCCTCTAATAAGCGCATCACGTGCTTCATCGTCTAGATAAAGCGCTACAAGGTCTGCTTCCGCATAACCGGCAAATGTATCAAGTATGGTCTCCCAAACTTCAGCAAGTGTAATCTCATATTTGGGACCCAAGAATGAAAGGCTGCCACGGCCCAAAACGCTGTGCATGTAGAAGTCAAATAGAGTAGAATCGATGCTAGCTTTAGTGGCATCGTGAGACTCTTCGGCCGCAACTTGTCCAGCAACCGCATCATCACGCTCCTTCTCAACTCTAAGAAGCTTAGCTTTCAGCATCTCAATCTCTGCATTTTGGGACACAATTGTTCCCCGCAGCTCAGTATTTTCTGTGCGATATTTCTCAGTAATGTGCTGCTCAGCTGCAAGCTTCATTTCGGCATCCCTTTGCGCAGCGTGTGCATCCCGCACTTGCTTCTGAAAGACTTCTTCCTTTTGGGTATGCGATGCAGAAGACAAGGCGAGATCTTCCTTAAGTTGCTTGACTTCAGATGCAAGCTTTGCGTTGTCGTCTGCGATACTCGTCATCTCCGCATCATGCTGCTTACACCACTTGTCCCATTCTGATTTATCATTCTCCATAGTCATCATCGCCTCAAGATTAATGTGATTAACCCTTTGGAGTTCGTCGACAAGTTTCTGCCATTGCGACATCCTCTCGATATTAAGCCTGACTGCGTCAAGACCTTTAAGCATGTCTTGCTTATCAATCGGAACCAAATCCAAATCAAAGCGCACTCCTTTTAGGCACCAATTTGGAAATCGGCTCTGAAGCATTGGAGGGCCGTCTTTAACTTGATATTGTGGCCTGTTAATGATTGTTTGAATATCAGACTTCTTTAGAGGAGGAGAGCCGGCCGGAGTATCAGAAGGGATAGGAGCGTTAGTTTTCTCAGAAATTTCAGACGCGTCCTTCTCATCAAGTTTAACCCGTTTACTTGGGTCATCGGTAGCATGCTTCTTCCCTTTGTCATCATAATATTTTCTTTTATGAGAGTCATCGTCTCTCCTTCTTTGCTGCTCTTCGTAAGCACGCCTTTCTTGAGCTTTTCTAGCTGCACGCTCTTCGTCAGATTCTTTGCGGGAGGGAAGATAACGTCCATAATCGTAAGAATCACGCCCTCCGTAGCGCCGAAAGTTGTCGTAGTATGAGCCGGAACGTCCCATCGGAGAATCTGAAAAACGGAAAAGAAGTAAAGTTTAGAAATTTCCAGAAAAAGAGGAGAAATGCTTATAAGTGCTGAAAAATCCTAAGTGTTTGCGGCGTGCAAGCTACATGCGTCAAACTACAGACCACGCTTTAGTGTGGAGACAGAGACGACTGGCGTAGTAGGCGTCAGGGTTTGTTTTAGGGTGGAAGTCGCTTCAACAACGGGAGAAGTCACTTTTGGATTATTATCCCCGAAAAGCTCTTGAGAAGTTATCATGATATCGCTCAAGCCATCAAAAGTGTCATCACCCTGGAGCTCAGCAGGCTTCTCCTTTTCAACCGCTATATCAATTGACTTTTCAGAAACTCGAGGATTTTCTTCTTCCTCAATAATTGGGGCAAGTGCCGACTTGCTAACTGACCCTACAACATCGGTGAATGCGGAACATTTTATCAAAGCAACTTCAACAACGGGTGCTTCCGATGCAATTTCTTCTACAGAAGCTGGGGCATTCGAGGTCTCTGCTCGAGAGTCCGAAGCAACTAACGTTTCCGCATCAGAGTTAGAGATTTCATGGATCTGGGTTGATCTAGAAGGATGTAAAAGTCCAAACTGGTGAAGAAACTCATCTTTCAACAGAAATTTCGCATCCCGTTCTTCAACTGGAACAGCCATGAGTCTTTCCAGAGTTTGCTTATGACTAGGGTCCCTAGAGGGAGAGAGGAGCGCTGAAATGAGAAAGCAAAGTTAACACTTAGTGATTCGGACTGCAAAATACTCAGAGAATAAGGGGAAGAAAGGATAGGCATTCTTACTTCCTTCTCTCCACACGGCGTAAAACCCAGGGGGACAGCGAACGTAAAAATACTGAGTCAAAAACCCATGAGCAGGATCAGGGAGGCCGACAACCAATTTGCGATTCCTGGCACTTCTTATAACAATGATCGAAGGATGATCTTTGATTCTGACAAAAGAGCATAGATAACTAATTTCGTCAACGCTGGGGAGACGGTCAAGCGTTCTGCCGAATAGTACGCATAGCCCCATTAGAACAGCATAACCATTGGGGTGTAATTGGAATGGAGCGATTGCCAGTTGGCGGAGAAGATGTTGAAGAAAATTGTTGAAAGGAGGAATGGCTCCGCTCGAGCACATTTGTCGGTTGACCGCCACAAAGCCAGGAGGTGCTACATCAGCAGTGTTGTTCTTCTCAGGAAGGATAGCATCATCCTCAGCAATGCCAAATTGAGTACACAATTGCCGAAAAGTTTTGTACAATAAAGTGGAAGAGGCTCTCTTTGGGGGATTGACTAAAGGAGCTGGAATGAGAATGGACTCTCCGGTCTGAACTGTTACATCTCCTTGTTGAGAAGCCATTCTACACAAGCAACTGGATATTCAAATATGAAGGTGCACGTTTCCTAAATAGTGTGAAGTGTTGTGCAAAACTAATAAAGATAACAAATGAATACAAACTGGAATTAAGCTAGTCGGTAACTGATCGATTATCAAATTTCAGGACTTGTTAATTTAAAAGTTCAGGTACGGTATTAAGTGCAAACCGGACATTTTCAGTTGACTATTTCAATGTTGCTTTAATACTTTGCTTGAACTTGTTGATTTAAAGCACTTCATTCACACAATCTATTTATGTTGATTATCTGTTATTAACTAATCTATCATTTGATGTGGGCAGTCGGTGACAGTATATTCGTCCCAATTTTCTGTGGATATTGTATTAGACAGGTTATTAGTTTGCAAGTTAGAGTGATCTGTGGGAAAATGCAGCGGTTCATAGTTCAGCAGTTCATAGTTCAAAATGCAGCAGTTCAAAGTTCATTCAAAGCCTAAGTCATGAGTCGCCAACGACTTATGAATTAACTCGTCCACGGCCTAAGGGTTACAAGGCAAGTCAGCAGTACTTCATGTCTTAGGTCGTGCGAAAATAAAAAAAAGGGGGGCTTCAGTTCAAAGCAAGTCAGAACTATGTCGTAAGAGGCTAAGTCGTCTACGACTCAAGAACTATGTCGTAAGAGGCTAAGTCGTCTAAGACTCCAGAACTATGTCGTAAGAGGCTAAGTCGTCTACGACTCAAGAACTATGTCGTAAGAGGCTAAGTCGTCTAAGACTCAAGAACTATGTCGTAGGAGGTTCGAGTCGTGGGTCGTACAAAGCTGCTAAAACATGGCCATGCTAGCATCTCACTCGTTTGAACCCATTGACTTTTCTCCTAACCCATTATCCACCAAACCCGATAACCTCTCAATCAAACTACGATCCTCATCCTCATTCCACCACACCATGGAGTCATCCAAAGTTCAGATCGCCAAAGCCTCGCCAATCTAATCAATGAAAATCTGAAACACAGTAATCCTCCATCTCCATCGCCCCATTCATCTAAAGATGAAATCAAGCAAAATCAGGCTCACAAACTACCAGCACGGTGGAATTCGCAACAAAACATTGCACGAGGGGATGGATTAAGTATAGGGAGGAGAACTCACGAATCAGTGATGATTAAAGGTCGAGGAGGGAGCAGAAACACTTACGCAATAGAGAATCGAAAATCGAATTGGTTGATTGTTAGAAAAGGAAGAAATTGCCTTGAGAAAGCTCGGAGGAATATTAATGGCGGATACGACTCAGGAGATAGGTAATGGATAGAAGGAACGACTCAAGCTTTTTGTACCTTTGGGCAGTGGAACACGAAAAGGCATACACGAGTTAAGATGAGTCGAAGCACACGACCTACGACTTAGGCGTGTACTTCGAGGGGCAAATGTTAACCCTTAAGTTTCTTTGACTCAAGAGATGTACGACTCATAGTCTTACGAGATAAGAGATGCACGACTCATGGTCTTACGGGATAAGAGGTGTACGACTCATAGTCTTACGAGATAAGAGGTGTACGACTCATAGTTTTACGAGATAAGAGATGTACGACTCATAGTCTTACGAGATAAGAAGTGTACGACTCATAGTCTTACGAGATAAGAGGTGTACGACTCATAGTCTTACGAGATAAGAGATGTACGACTCATAGTCTTACGAGATAAGAGGTGCACGACTCATAGTCTTATGAGATAAGAGGTGTACGACTCATAGTCTTACGAGATATGAGGTGTACGACTCATAGTCTTACGAGATAAGAAGTGAACAACTTAAGTTATGTGACGACTTAGTGATTTAAAAGAGTCAACGACCTAATTGATAAAGGGACCTACGAGTTAGCAGGCCTATGACTTAAGAGCTTCATGACTCAACGAGACAAGCTTCTTACGACTCATGAGGTCTTACGACTTAAAGGCTCTACGACTCATGAGGTCTTACGACTCATAAGGTCTTACGACTTAAAGGCTCTACGACTCATGAGGTCTTACGACTCAAGAGGCCTTACGACTTAAAGCCCGTGCTTATGCTACCTTTATCTGGTAAGTCGGCTACGAGTTAGCACTTGTCTTCAACTGAGCCACAAGAAGAACCCATTATGGCGCCCACGAGTTATCTTAAGTCGGCTACGCGTTATTGCTTACCTTAAGTCGGTCACAACTCATGACTTAACCAATTTTCTGTCCAGAATTCAGAGCTGCTCCTATAAATACCCCATCACTTCCAACATGGAGAGGACTTTGGCCAAATCATTTCTTCAAGCGCCGTTACTCTGTCGAAGTCTCCATTCATCCAACAATCAAAGATCCTCAAACATTCAAGACGCTACAACAATCTTCAAGAGATAATTCCTTACATCCAACATGGATTCATCGAATTTCATCGACGAAGATTGAGCTAGTAGTCAAGATTGTTTCTTTTGATCAAGTTGTACTGTTTTGATAAGAGATTTGTATCGATTTGTAACCGAATTCAGTAATAAAGAGATTCAAAGTGGACGTAGGCTTAATCTCAAGCCGAACCACTATAAATTGCTGTCTTTTACTGCTTTTCTGCCAGTTTACTGCTTAAATTCTGTTCCCGTCACGCGGGTGGTGCTTTCACGATTCTATTACACACACCGGGTGTTAGCGTTCACTTTTTAGCGTTAACACTAGTGCATAGTGTGAAAACCTTTCGAAAATACAATATTAATCTTAGCCAGCATACAACCATTATTGTATGCCTACTATAGCTACGATGTTCAATAGCAGGTTACCGCCACATTCCATAGCAGGTAATACAACTAAAACCGTACCAGGTTCGTATTGTTTGATTGGATTTTCAACAAATGATCAGGCAAAGGAACTTCCTTACCGAAATGGAAACGCCTCTAGAAAGACGCCCCGAGAACCTAACCGGATCTCTGCAAACACAAGACCGACACTACCTCACGCTGTACATCTGTAACTAGGTAACTAACACACTGACGCTACCTCATGCTGTACAGCTGTAACTAGGTAACTAACACACGAGTCATGTCATCCCCCGGTCGTCACCGACCTTTATCCGAGACATCTCGATCACAAAGCAACATCACACAGTAATAAATAAAGTGTCCACATGAGTAAGTATCTGGGCTCCATACCATGATACCACCTTTTATCCAGAAGGAAATGACATACCCTAGGGGCGCTACCCCTACAAACCTTTGTCGCAACATTCCTGTTTCGACCATTACCGGGTTGTGAGGCTCGACGAAGTCTCGTCCACAAAACCACGCATTTTCACAAAGCCACGCATTTTCACAAAGCCACGCTTTTTCACAAAGCCACGCTTTGACCAATAAATATTCAACAGCACTTCGTATGCCACATTACCAAATTTGGAATGTATCACTAGTAACCATCAACTACATAACCTCTGAGCTCGTACGTCTCAGAGAAGGGTGTTAAGCTAAGAGAATAAATTCTCCGCCACCAACAGAAATGTATTTGATAGAAACCAGCTTTACATCTCAAAGTGTAATGTCAGACACACATCCATACAAGTCTGTTCCGGGTTCGAACAGAACCGAAGGCACTTCCAAAGAAGCCCTTGCAAATCCGGATAATTTCTAATCACGTCCGGACTTCCCATCACAAAGGATGATAAAATCTCTATACCGGGGACCAGTCGGTGCAGAGACATTCGACGAGTTGTCCTTTCATTTTCAAAAATATCCTGTCTTCACCACCGGTCTTCAAATGCTATCCATATACGACGTATCATTATTCGGAATGGGTTATATGACACAAAGGTCCTTTCCCGGCTAAACCGAATAACGAGCGCAATTAAAAATTATATGGATACTGGGGTCTCAGTTAAATCACAGCTTAAAGCCCAAAACTTTTCATTCGAATGGTTAAAACAAATTACCATTTCCAATCTTTTAAACAAAAAGATTCATTTCAAAAACCTTCAATGGTTTAAACAATTTCCACACTTTTAATCTTTTAAACAAAAAAAGATTCAATTCACAAAGTTCACCCCGTTCTCAAAGATCCATTCATGGATTTCAAAACAATTTCCATTTCAATTGAATTAACTCGTTAAATCTTTTAAATCAAGATTTAACTTATAGCTTTCAAAACTCGTTACCAAAGATTCATTCATAGTCTTTCAAAACAATTCCATTTCAAGTTGGATTAACTAGTTCGGTCTTTGAATCAAAGACTCATTTCATAGTTTTCAAAACATTTCAATTCTATTTCAAACTTGAAATTCTTTCAACACAAATTGGAAGTTAATTACTTATGTGAAAGATTTTACTATTTGAAAAGAAATAGTTTCGTTTCAGAAAAATCCAGTTATATTTACACGAGTTAAAACCCTTGAATTAAATTCAAATTACCAAATCAATACTTTAAAATGGTTTAACCCATATATAACTTGTACATCATCTTTAATCCCTAGTTTCAAATCATAGAGTTCAATTTCAAACTTGAATTCAAATTTAAATCAAATTATTTAAATTTTCAAAACTCGATTAAGTTATTCAAAATAACTTTTATCTTTGAAATTCCATTTCAAAAGCTTTTCACTTTAAACCCAAATTTCCAATTTCAAAATCAATTGAAATTAAAATTTCAATTTCAAAAACATTAAATTTAAACCATCTGTGACTTAACCGATTTCCACGTAAAATCCATATTTGTGTGTGTATGGTGTAGTCCAGGGGTTTCACACAATAGTGCACAACATCAATCATTACAGATTTAAGCACAGTAATATCGATAAGCGGTATGATCTATAACGCTTATCTTTCATTCATGGTTTCACAGATAAAATAAATTTATCAATCACAAAGATTCACTAATATGATTCGATGTGGGTTTCGGATAATCAACTGGAATCCGACTCCCTGTCGCATCGAAATTCAAATGTCGTTTTAGGAACAAAGGGGTTTTCACATACATACAGAAACAAGTCACAAATCACAGTTCAGTAAAAGGCAATCTACATCACACAGTATCAAAACATCTGATGATAGTCAATCATTTTTAATTTAAGGTGAAGGTGATTTTAAAAGGAATTAACCACATAATCATTTTTATTGATTTATTTAAATCAATGATGAACTATTCTTAATGATAAATTAATTAAAATTTTAATCGATTATTCTTTAATCAATTATCTTAATTAACTACTAATTATTAATTAATTAACTACTAATTATTAATTAATTAACTTTAATTATCTAATTAACAATTCTTAATTAAAAATAAATTAAACGCTTAATCATAAATTAACCATATCCTTAATTTCAAATTGATAAATCCCAAATCACTTAGTTAATTACATGTTTTAATTAACCATTCTTAATTATCCCTTTTTTTACAATTAATAATAATAATAATTATTTGTCTTAATTAACATTATTAAAAATCTTCTTTAAACTTTGGAAAACAAATTATTGTTAACTACAAAAAACTTTAATGTTAATTAACTTAATTTATCTACTTGATTCAAACATTAATTAACATGTTAAAATAATTAAACTTGTATTAAGTTCTTAACTCAAAAATAGTCAGACATTAAGTTCTTTGTTGGCACAAAAATCTGTTTACATAACTTAAAAAAAAAATTGGCTTAACTCTGTTTAAAGACAAAACCCAAGCGTGACCCAGGTTTCACTCGAGTCAAACTCGAGTTTCTTTCGTCCCTTCCCCGAGACATTGCTCTCTCCCCCGTACTTACTTCTTCTTCTCCCTTTTGCCCTTTTTTTCTTTTCTTTTAGCTTCAGCTAAGTTTAAATGTAACTTTATACAAGATAACATACTAATGTACCCAAACCAACTCGAAGCAGATTTACCATCTACCCGAGTATCAACTCGAGTTATTCACCGAAAAATTCCTGACACATCGCGCAAGGCCGTGCACGTGCACGGCGATACGCCACTTCTCCGGCGAACTTCACGATCACTGACAAGTCACGAATCATCACGATATCCGATCTCAAAACTCAAATTGGCGCGATCAAATCCCTGGTGAAATCGAGCTTCCAGATCGAAAAACTCGAACTCCCCTCATCATCTAATCCGCCTCGACCAAGCGAACCATACCTCCAGAAAATCCCCCTACGTCCAATCCCACTCGATACCACGATGACGTCGAGGCGATCTCGTTACTGCCATTGACCAGAGAAATCCCTTAAACCATAATTACACCTCGTTCCCAAAATTCTTGCAATAGATAAATTTTTTAACATTTTTCCTGAATTCATAAATCATCATACTAGCTTCACAACGAATTTCCACTTCTGATATTTATTGAATCATCAGATATTCACAAATGAGCATTTTCGGTTCTCTTTGAAACTGCGCCTAGATTTCTTACTTAAAAATCATCATTTTTATGTTAAAAATCTTAACTATGTGTGTTAAATCAAGATATGGGATCAAATTAACAATTTAAAACATTTGAATTTTTAACATATTTATTTCTTTATACTGTAACTTGAATAAACAGTATTCATGTTATACTGTTATGCTTCAAACAAATTTCCAGGCTTGTGATTTTAGTTAAACAAACTTAATTGGCTTAAATTCCTAAGTTTACATTGGTTAAATGAAGAAGTATTAGTTTTCTTTACCCTTCTTTGCTCAGAAACTAAAAAAAACTGAAGAACATCACGTATTTAAATTTCCAGAGAACATCTCAGAACTACATGCTCACAATATATAGCAAACACAAGATTCACATGAACTAGTTACCAAAACATAATCTTTAAAAAATTTATGTCTACTCACAATCAACACATATAAACAGATTAAAGGTTTAAATTAAAAGTTTGCTCACAAATTTTCCAGGGAAATGAAACAGAGCAATTTATGTTGGAACAGGCTTTGAAATTGAAAGCTAGAAACCTTCTTTTTGATCTTTGATAAATCTGGTTTGTAGAGTTGTTTTAAAATGAAGTTTTGTTTAAGTTGAAGATGAGATATGCTTCAGATTTTTTCTTAGCTCATGGACGAACGGATGAAGATGAGATTGATATATGGAAACAATTACAGGGTGATATATTTGTACAAGTGATATTTCCTTTAGTACAACATATCAGTGATATTTTTCCTTATCTCGTGGATGATAGGTACCATTTGGGGGCTGCATTAATTTGCTTTGTACTAATATACTTATCCTTCCTCTCGGCTGTACATATATGATCTTGCTTTTGTGCTAGTATTAATTGCCATTGTACCCTAACAAGTTTACATCCTTACCTCCTAGATTCATATGTACTTAGATTATTTTCTTATTTCGGCTGAAAATAATTTGGTGGCTAAAGACAATTGCATTTATTAAGTGTACCACATACATTTTTTTATTTATACGGTTGTACAATATGAAGATAGTTGTTGGATTCTTTTACAAGACTTTATATACATGTATTTTAATTTCTTTTATTTCCCTTTTTAACTTGTCTTCATACATACATATTTTGTTCATATTTAAGTATATATATTTCTCTCTTTACTTTGTAATATTACTTTAAAATATAAATAAATTTCTATTTAATTTTGTTGTTAGATTTTAGTCAATTCGTTACTTCATTTTATAGCTGATCTTTCATTTATTTATCTCTATTTATAACTCAAATATTTATTTCAAATTTACTCACATATGCTCAAATACATATATATTCACATATATGCAATATTTTTAACTTTTAAATGATTTATACAAAATTTATTTTAATTCGGGGAAACTCGCATCACTTCATCGATTAATTTCACAATTTTTAATTCAAAAATCCAATAAATTATCAATTTAAATGTATATAAAATTCGGGGTCATTACAATTGCTCTACTAATCCAATTATCCATTAATACATACATTACTATAATTTATTTACAATCTATATTAATTATAACTTTTAAATCATTTCAATTAGTTGGAATTTCATTCAAAGCAATTATAAATTACCTTAAATTAATACTATTTCACTTTATTTCAGTTATATTCTAATTATTAATTCACAGATTTTTATTTCTTCCAACATTAAATTACAAAACTTTATTAAATTAACAATTTTTAATTATTGAAATTTACGGGTTGTTACATTCTAAGTGGGAAGTGCTAAATGAAAGGTAAACGTAGCCTCAAGCATCATCAACTGGGAATGAATAAAAAATGGGAGATGCAGCAGGGCTAAGTGGGTCGCTCCTAAATAGGGTATGATCATCCCTATTTAGAGTCGATATCACCTCTCATTTTTATGCTTCGGAGCACATTATCGAAGGGGTAATCATATTCGGTACTACTAGTCAAGTGGTAGGTCGGTTCTGTGTTGGCAAGGAATCTCGGCGAGGTCCTCGATGTTATTTTATGTAGAGATGCACTGTGACAGGCGGTACCCTAGTAGCCTAGTCATTGTATGGAATCCATTTTGCAATAAGCGCCGTAAGAACTTAGTTGTGCCCAACTATGCTAAAACGTGAGATGCAAGCATTTTAGCTATATTCATGTTTTACTAGATCCTCGGAGATTATTATAATATCAATGGATTTTCTATAGAAAATGTTTTGTTTACCAAAGGTAAAAACCATCTGTGTTTATGTACGACGTGGTCTTACGAGATACCTTTGATTTTTAAAAAAGAATTTACTAGTTATAATAAATAAAAATTTTGTGATTTGAGTTTCTCGCGCTAGTTTTACCAGACTGATCCGGGCGTTGTTTTTCATAAATGCTCGGATCAGACCGAGCATATTACTGATTAGTTTGGATGCTTTGGAGCTTCAGGAGACGAGCTGGAGGCCTAAAGATGTATTCGCCTATGTGGTTATTTTTCCGTTGTATTCATTATTGTATTTATCAACAATTGTGAGGACAGGTTGTTATAATTGTCTGGGCTGAAAAAGGTTAGTATACTCTAATTGATGTTTGTATATATATATATATATTATAGTTTGTTTTTCTGTAAAGATTTGTTGTATATTATAGATTATTCGTTCCGTTGTGAGATTTTATTATGTTTAGTTTCTTCTTGTCTTCTTTCTTCTTTCTTTCTCCTAACTATATGCCTTTCCATTCAATTTGGTGGGTCATGTATGGTTGCTTACTCGCTTAAACAGTATGGAAAAGTGGTTTGTTACAACATGGTATCAAAACGCAAGGTTTAGCTTGAACCTTGGATTTGGTGGGGTAACTCATTAAGAGATAAGGTAATGGAATGCCCTACATGAGTGCATAGTTGTTAGTGAATAAAAATGTTTTATATTGTGTTGTTTGATATGTTGAGTGGCTTAAGAATTCTACTCAATGCGTCTGGCCAACGTCATCGATAAGGGTTTCCTAAACACTTGAACAAGAACAATCGACATAATATTGTTTTAAAAATAGGTAAATGAAATAATTTTACCTAGGAATATACTTTACAAAAGGAATAATATTTCAAAATTTAATATGGTTATTCTTGGTTGTGCTTGGTTGTTATAAATATTCCATCATTATCATCTAGGATTTGATTAGTCCTGCTCGTCCAGTTTTGAGCATTTACTATTGTTGTTGGTCTATTTAAAATCTTCCTTTTAAAACCTGGGTTGGGTAGATAGGAAAATTTGGGAACATTGAAATGAATGTCTTGTGAATTAAGTTTCACAATTTGACTATAAGACGTTCCTGTCAATGCTTGGTTTGAAAATTTGACTTCAATAAAAGTTGTTTATTTTTAGAAAATTTAAATATTTTAAAATAAATATTTACAAATGGTTTTTATATAAAATTGAGTTAAAAACTAGGTTTTAATAAATCTTATTTTGTTAAAAAGGAAGTTATAATATTTTTGAAATAAATATTTGAGAAAGGATTTCCTTTAAAAGGACTGATTTTATAAAATTAATTTATAATATGTTTTTTACAAATAAAAAGAGTTTAAGTTGAAAACTTGAGGACTAAAATCCCGGTGCTTTTGGAAAAGAAAAAAAAAGTGATTTTCAAGGTTTGATGGAAATAATGATAATATTATTTGAACATACTTTTATAAATAGAAATAATTTAAAAATGGATTTATTTTAAGTAAATATGTACTTTATTATTTCAAATGATTTTGTGAATAGTAGAAATAGTTATTTAAAATGTGTTTTAAAGTACAAAGACTTTAAATTTTTTTATAGGAAATGTGTTTTCTTTGGTTTGGTTCGGGAAAGGAGTCCCGATTTGTTTTGTGATGATCAGAATAATCTTCTAAGTGACGATCGGATGTTTTCCTAAGAAAACAGTATAGTGCACTTGGTAAATTATTCGCTTTTTCATTGTACAATTGAGATGTGTTAAAATCTGAACGAATCCAAAGTAAGTTGGAGATTGATAGTTTGATAAAACTATTTATTTAGAAATATATTTAGTATTGTTTCAAAATGGATTTGTAAAGAAAGAAGTGGTTTTAAATCAAATAGTTCGAGTGGCTCGAAAATAACTAAAAATAAGTAAGAGATACGTTTAGATGGTAAAGGTTTCTCTTGAGTATTATGCTTCTTATAAAGAATTATATGATACTGTTGGTAGTACCTAGTTCCTTGGTATAATTTTGGGGTTACTCGGGCTATATATATATTCTATGGATTAAAGTATATAGCGTCATTTCAAAAAGTGTTTTGAATAAATACCCGAGTGTTTAAAATTCTTAAGTGAATTCAAAATAAAAGTTTGAATCTGATAATTGTGTATACCCTTAAGATGTAGTAGGATATTATACAAATTTGCGAGTTTAAGTTGTGTTTTATGAAATTGTTTTTAGAAAAATTTAATAGGAATAGAATTGGCATTAATAAGAACTAATTAAATAAGTGCGTATGTTGGACATAGATCGTTTCTCCTTCTCTTATAGTTTTGACCTAAGATTCGAGTATATGGCTTTGTCTATCATTCAATTTTTGACGGCGAACACATGGTTTGGGTTCTTGATATGGAACCAAGAATTTCTATCATAGTTATAGATATGTAAGGAGAGTAGAGATTCTAAATCAAGGAGCTTGATTAGAGTCTGCACTAGAGAATTAGGTGAGTGATACTAGTTCGGAAGCAAAGTTATGTATTTGAGTAGAGTTCGAATCAAATTTTGTTATGAATGATGTATGATCATCATGTAGGCTTATGAATAGTTTGGGGTATCCTTATGGTGGAATTTCGGGGATGAAATTCATTTAAGAGGGGAAGAATGTAATGACCCAGGATTTTATCACTTTTATTTTTGAAAATATTTAATTGATTTTAATATTCAATTTGTGATTTTAATATGAAAGAAATAATTTTGGAAATAAAATAATTAGATTTCAAATCACGAATTTTTATTTGAATATATAGAATTTTTCTATAATTTTTATTTCATAAAATATTTAAATCTCCAGTTAACGTATTTTAAGTTAAACATCAATATTTTCAAAATTTCATTGAATTCAGTATCCAGTGCATTTCAGCATTGTTTTGAGATCGTGCTATAGTGTTGTACACGATCGTATTTTGTTTCCGGTCATTCACGGCTCGTACGCGAACATTGTTTTTCAGACCCCATATTAAGAACAAATCAACACACTTTTATATGCACGCGCACAATGCACTTTACATCTCTACCCTATCTCGTTCTATTCCCTCCTTGCTTTGTGCCTATTTCCATGCCTTAGATCCTACCATGTTCGGTAGAGGAGAGGGATGGGGTAACATCACTTGTCTACCTATATATGTGTATGTATACACGCCTTCTACACTTTGGATATACTGCTATTTTTTTTTTGCTCTTCAACATCTCTGTTCTTTGCAAAATCAAAGATAATAAAATCCTTCCTCTCTTTCAAAAACCAATTTCTCCTATTCTAGTCATTTTCAACAAATTTTTCCAACATGAAATTTGTTCGTGTTGATCCATAGGATTGTTAGAAATTGGTTTCGCTAGATTTCGTCGAGCAACGATGGGATATTTTTGATTTATAGCAAAGAGCATATATTATTTTTAAACTTCAAAAAAATCATAGTTCTTGATCCGGGTCAAATCGTTCGATGCCGCTAGCATCGTTAAGTTCATACCGAAGTGTACTATTTTTTGTGAAGTTTTGGCAAGATTCTGTGTCGATGGTTGAAAACTAGGTCTTGATTTTTCCAACGACTCAAGCGATAATGGGGAAATTGGAGGGTGGCGTGTTGTCGAGCTTGGAGAGTGCTACCTTGTGGTCAATTTTGGTGGAGATCCGGAGCTAAAAGTGTCGCACGATCTAATGACTGGACGTGGCATTAAATGTTGAATTTGGGTTTGGGTGCTTCGGTCGTGAGGAGGATGGTGCCGGAGGGTCGAGCTTGCATGGAGAAGCACAGTGGCGTGGGTGGTTCGTTGATCGATGGGGTGGTTTGCGCGCACATGTGCACACGGAGGCATGCACGATGGCTCCAGGTCAAAGGGAAACGTGAAATGTGGTTTGGAGAAGAAATCTATTCCCTTTGGATGCGGGTGGGTGTGGAGCATGTGGGCTCGGCTCGTTAGCATTGGGTGAGGATTTTAATTGGTTAGTTAATTATATAATTCTAAATTGTCAAAACTTTGAAATGCTATATATTGCTCGTAAATGATCCGTTTGACACAGATTTTTGCGTTATACTCGTATGGATGAGTACAACATTGTAGTGTAACTTATTGATAGCTTTGGATAAGTATAAACTTATGACATATGAAAACGCACGGGATTTAAATAACGTTATTTTAATTAATAACGTCATTTAAATTTATATACCATAATTATTGATTTTTATTTGGTCAAATAAATTACTATTGAGTTATATCGAACTAAATATGGCAACTGGACATTTGTTAGCGGAATAAAACACCATTCCGCTAATTAAATTAAGTAGACACCTGTTTAGCATAATAAATCACCGTTTTGCAATTATTAACTGGGTAGGTTAAATTAAGCATATGTTAAGCAGAAATTAAACCGTTCCGCTATTACACTAGTGTGGACACTTGATTACATTCCAATTGATTATTATTGGATAAGTGTTGTATTCATAATCAACTGTTAATTGTGAGTTTAATTTACATATGTGATGTTATGTAAATACCCGAATTATAACCTGGATAATAATGGAATTAATGATTAAGTACCGTAGGTGTTTCTAGGCCCCTTATGATTTGAAAAGTTAATTATCGAATAAAGTTATTTTATAAATTAATTATTAATATTGAAAAGGCTTTAAAGATAATTATTATTTATTAGTAAAGTTTAAAAGATAATTGATTTTCGTTTTTAAATAATAATGAAAGGTTAGTTATTTTATAATTCTTTAAAGTATTTCATAAGAGATTTAAGATTATTTTTTAAGGTTATTTAATTATAATTTAAAATATTTTAAATTATATTTTATTAATTAAAGTTATTTGAAGAGTACTTAAGTTGTTTAAAAATGCTTCAATTTTATTTTAATTATTTAAAATTATTTAATTATTTTGATTTTAGTTAACTAATTATATTTAAAGGGTTAATGAATTATCATGTTAATGTTATTTAAAGGTCAAATAATTATTATGATTACGTTATTTTAGAGTTAATAAATTGTTATATTAATAATATTTGAAATTATTTATTTATTTATTAATATTGTTTTAGGTTGAATTATTAGTGTAATAATAATATTTAAAGTTAGTTTAATATATTATTATTGGTATTCTAATGTTATTATTTTGAATGAGGTTTAAAGAAATTAAATGAGGAATGTATATAGTAACTTGGTTATGAGAGGGGTTTTAAATAATTGATTGTTATCAAGAGAACTTTAAGGATTAAATTTATTTTGGAAGTTTGTTCTAAACAAGGGATGTTTATAAAACGAGTTCTATAAAATTCATAAAAGATATTAAATTAAGGAGAAGTATAAATGATCCTTTAAATTATATAATTATTTCGTAAAGGTTTTATAAATTAACTTGGAGTTTATAAAAGTGAATTATAAATTTATTTAGGAAGTGTATATGTTATTTGAATTATGAAGTGAGGGCTTTTTTTAAATAAAAGAGAAATTTGATAAAGGATAGTGGGTTGGTTTTACGAAAAGTAATGTTTTATATGGAATTTATTTGGCATTTAATGAGGAATTTGGAAAGAAGGATACTTTTATAACTTTTTGTAAATATACGTATACCAATAAGATAAGTATTGATGTTTATAAGGATATAAGGGATGAAAGGAGTTTGGGAATAGTGTTTCGAAAAGACCTTTGGATAAAGTTTTACAAAGTGTTAAATAAATGAAAGATAAAATTTTAGAGGCTTAGTGATTTCCATAGAAAATGTAATCACTATTTAAATGTTTGTTTGTTGATAGTTAAATAACTAATTATCAAATATGGACCCAAAATTGAACATTAGAAATATCTAGGAGGAATACATGAGTTATATGGCATAGTCATCTCCGATGATGCTTTACTGTGCGTATAAATCTCGTTTTGTTCTTGTAGGATAAATGATATGGAAATCCATCCACTAACGGTTAGGTGGTGATCTCCGCTCTTATCTTTGATTGTTTATTTCCTAAAGAACCGGGGTTGAGTTTACTGGAAACTATCAAAAAAAATTCGAAGAGACCGATTATCAGATATGTTATCCGAAAACCACTTCGATCCAACTTAAGAATTTCGAAGTGAAGACATCTTGAAGATTATGGAATTAAAGACGGAGCTCTCAAGCGTTTCATTCAGTCCCAGAACAAACTTATATGGATGAATGCTGGCATTGCATTATTGCCTTGAGGGCAGTATTAGCATTCCAAGTGGGAAGCGTTATATGAACGATAAACGTAACCTCAAGCATCATCAACCGCGAATGACTAAAACAGTGGAGATGCAGTAGGGCTAAGTAGGTTGCTTCGAAGTAGGGTATGATCATCCCTATCTAGAGTCGATATTATCTCTCACTTGTATGCTTTGGGGCCCAGTAACGGAGGGGTGATCATATTCGGTACTACTAGTCAAGTTGTAGGCCAGTTATGTGTTGGCAGGGGATCCCAGCGTGGTCCTTAGCGTTATTTTATCTAAAGATGCACCATGACAAGCGCTACCCCAGTAGCCCGGTCATTGTATGGAATCCATTCTCCAATAAGCATCGTATGGACTTTGTTGTGCCCAACTATGCTAAAATGTGAGATGAAAACATTTCTACTATATTTATATTTTACTTGATCCCTAGACATTATTATAATATCAATGGATTTTTTATAGAAAATGTTTTGGTTATCGTAAGGTAAAAACCCGTCCGTGTTTATGTACAGCGTGGTCGTACGAGATACCTTTGATTTTAAAAATATATTTTACAAGTTATATAAATAAAATTTCTTCTGATTTGAGTTTCTCACACTGGTTTTACCAGACTTATCCAGGCATTGTTTTTCCTAAATGCTCGGATCAGACCGAGCATATTAAAGATTAGTTTGGATGTTTTGGAGCTTCAGGAGACGAGCTGGAGGCCCTGAGACATATTCTTGTATATGGTTATTTTTCCGCTTCATTCATTGTTGTGTTTATCAGCAATTGTGAGGACAGGTTGTTATAACTGTCCAGGGTGAAATAGGCCAGTATACTTTGATTGATATATGTATGTATATATATTACAGTTTGTTTTTGTGTAAAGGTTTGTTGCATATTATAGATTATTCGTTCCACTATGAGATTCTATGTTGTTTAGTTTTTTCTTGTCTTCTTTCTTTCTCCTAACTATCCGCCTTTCCGTTCAATTTGAGTGGATCATGTATTGTTGAGTGCTCGCTTAAACTGTACGAAAAAGTGGGTTGTTACAGATTAAGGTAATAATAACGTGACGAATGACATGTACTTTTGAAAAAAAATTATAAGAAGCATAATCTTTATGCATATTTAAAAATAAAAAATAACATGGAAAAAGAATAAATTTTCATCGATCAATTGATTTTATGTGCGTAAATAATATGTAATCATGATATTATTTTGAGAATACACCGAGCAATGCACTTAAAAAACAATGCGAAAAATTCTAAAATTTAAAGTACCTTTTTAATATAAAATAGAAGTGTAGAAGTTGCAATAACAGAAATAATTTTTTCCTATAGAATAAGATTAAAATATATTTAAAAATAAATAATAACATGAAAAAATAATAAATTTCATCGATTAGTTGATTTTATGTTCGTAAATAACATGTAATCATGATATTATTTTGAGACTACACAGAGCAATGCACTTAAATAAACTCTAAAAAGTGCAATTTATCTTTTTAATATAAAACAGAAGTGTAGAAATTGCAATCGCAGAAATGAATTTTTTTCCTATAGACTAAGATTACTATTGTGTAAAGCACAGTTTTAGTGGTATAATTACACTAATCTGAAGCTGTGATATCGGAGGTTAACGATGTCGAGCAACTCAATGAAGCATGTCCAAAAAGAAACAGTGGTGGTAAGAGATCTAAATGGAGATGATAGGAGAGATAAGTAGAAAAGGAATAGGGGTGGAAAAAGATGTGGATATGGATGGATGGAGTGAGTGGCATTTATAGGATTCGATAGATATTTCTAAAAAGCTATATTTGTGTTATGAAGTTTGAATATTTCTATGTGGGACCGATTAAGGGTTATGGATATGCAAGCCACGTCTATTTTAACTCATATGCAGATTAGACCTGTCAAACGGGTTGGGTTGGGTCAAAATTGGTTGGATCGAGTTTGACCTAACCCATTTATGATCCATTCTTTTTGATTCGTTTATGACCCAACCCATTTAATAAGTGGTTACCCATTTAACCCATTTAAATAATAAATTTAATTTGAGTAATAAAAAACATATACATTTAAAATAATTCTAATTCTAATTTTTATGCTTTGAATTTAGATAAAATAAAATTTTGAAATTTAAAATTTTAATTCTCGCCTGATTCCGAGTTAGTATGAAGAAGTTATTGCAGTCCGAACAAAAAAATAGTGGCTTCTGCCTAGGCGGAGTTCAAATATGAGGACATAGTAGTAGCCTTTTATTTGCTAAGTATAACTGTTAGTCACCATGGAGAACTACATTGTGTGTTCACAAGATGAAGTATCCGAGTGTTCCATATTGTTCGTAATTTAGGTGGGATTTCATCGGTCGAAGTCTCACATGATTGCGAGTTAGTATGAAGAAGTTATTGCAGTTTAAACAAGAAAAAATAGCGGCTTCTGCATATGCGGAGTTCAAATACGGGATGTAGTAGCCTGTTATTTTCTAAGTATAACTGTTTGTCACCATGGAGAACTACTCTATGCATTCATAAGATGAAGTATTTGAATGTTCTATATTGTCCGTAATTTAGGTGGGAGTTCATCGGTTGAAGTCTCGCCTGATTCCGAGTTAGTACAAAGAAGCTACTGCAGTCCGAACAAAAAAAAATAGCGACTTCTGCCTAGGCGAAGTTCAAATATGGGATGTAACATATTATTTCTAAGTAAAACTTAGTCGCCATGGAGAACTACAATGTGCATTCACAAGTTGAAGCATCCGAGTGCTCCATATTTTCCGTAATTTAGGTGGGTGTTCATTGGTCGAAGTCTCACCTGATTCTGAATAAGTATGAAGAAGTTACTGGAGTTTAAACAAAAAAAAGCGGCTTCTACCTAGGTGCAATTCAAATATGGGGATGTAATATGTTATTTTCTAAGTACAATTGTTAGTCACCATAGAGACTACAACGTGTGTTCAAAATTCTTATTTTCAAATTTTATATTTTCCAACTTTAAGTTTTTAATAATTGGGTTACCTATTTATAACCCTTTTAAAAACGGGTCAACCAAACTCATAATCTATTTAATAAAATCCATAGGTGGGTTGACCTAACCCATTTATAAGTAGGGTAATTGAGTTGGGTTAATGGGTTGGATCATATTTTGACAGGGCTATCTGCAGTGTCTTAACCCATTCATTGATTCAGAAATTTTTTGATCAGTGTGGGAAAAAAATTACAGTCTAGAGAAATCTTAACTGACTGATATGGTCAAATATTATGTAACGTTATACATGGTATATGCTACCAGTGATACCTAATGTTCATAAATACTCTAATAGGTTTTTATTGAAAATTTGATAGAGCGATATCATTTCAATACATATAACAGGTTATATATTTTAGTTTATAAACAGAATTTGATATTTATTTGTTTAAATTAATTAATCAGAATCAACAAGATAAATCATTTCCAACATTGTAAAACCATTTCTGTTTTGATATTTGTATCATTTATTCAAAGTTTAATGCATAACCTTGAAATTCATAAATATCTATATATGGTATACAATAAATTAGGATATATTCATTTGTTTAAATTAATAATACATTAACGTATATTTTTTCCATGTCTCATATAAAGGGCAGTTTTGTAAGTCCACGGTTGGACCAAAAGTTTGCGCTTCCAAGCCTACTATTAATAAAAATAAGTGATTCTTAGTATTATACTTGAAGTAGATATATTCTGCATGAGCGCTTAACAGCTACACACGCTCCACATTATCCAATATAAACACCCACATGTTTAGCTCGGGAAACAACACACATGCGGGGCTATGATGAAATGTGAAGTTAATATATTTTACCCTTTTTAAACATTAAGAGACCACTCTTCACATTTGTAATTGGTTTCCGATATCAATATACTTTCGGATAATACCCATGTTTAACCTTAAAATCACATAAATGATCATTTATGAAAATAATTTATTAACAATTATGAAGCTGTTATAACATTAAGAAAATTTTAAGAAATGAATGACGTTGTATGAATTAAACTCATTTGAAAATTTTGTTATGAAATTATTATAAATATTTTTCAAATAAGGAAACATGAAGAAAATAAATTGTAACTTGGTTTTTTTTCTAAGGTCGAGAAGAAAAATTTACATTACATGAGATCGGAATTATTAATGAAAAACATCAAACTATAGTCCGATTCATAACATTTGGATGAAAAAGTAATCAATATACTAGGATTTGATAATATTAAATGAATAATTTGTAATAGACCAAAAATGAGGAAGACCTATTTTGAGAATGAAATTAAGATAAAATATGATATTTGAACAAAATATATGGAAGAGTTTTTCAAAGTTATTATAAAAGAAAATTCAAGTCTAAAAACTTGAATAATTATAAAATACATATTTTAAAAGAGAAAGATATCTGTAGAAGTTTAAATGGAATTTAACTAAACGTAAATTTTAGTAAAAGGAAGCAAATTTGCAAAGAATTTTATTGTATATTATTTTAATAATAAATAAGGTGAATGAATTTTTTTAAAAAGTGGATTTGTTGTATGATTCGGTAGAATGTTCCCTTAAAGGAAAAATATAGATTCTTTTTATGCTTAATGGAAATTTTTTATAGGATATGTAAACTTCTTAAAATTTATATCTTAACAAGATATATGACATTTTAAAAATGAATATTTATATACATGAAAGTTAATAATAATAATACTATGGTAATATAATAAATACAATGCTAGTTATTATTTAATATATGGTTTTATGAGAAAAAAAATGCATTAATAGAATATAGTTGATTTTACATTGTTTGATCTTTAAAGTAATATTTTTTTTTTGAAAGTGTGCGACTGTTGGCCATGAGGAAAATACTTCTAGCCACCATTAAAATTTTATTGCCTATCATTTTTTTATATGTTTATGGCCACCAAAATCTATTTTCGCATTGTTCCATGAACAACCATAGTCTCTTTATCCCTCTTAGAAAAACTCATGTACACTATCTCAGAACATTAATAGAAAATAAAAAATTTGTATCCTAAAGATAAAAAAATAACTCTCTTTTTATCTGATAGATGAAAACAAAGGAAGATTTAGTGGATGATCCCAATTTTGATGGTCATAAAGAGGTTGGTTTACTTTTATTTCTTAAAGTCTTTTTTTTTCTATATAGGAATCTTTTTGGGATAGGAGAAGGTGATTTTAGATAAATTTTCAAATACATATATATATTATAACGACCCAAAATTTGATCACTTTAAATAGGGATATTTAATTTATTTTAGATATTCAAATATGGATTATTTTCAACAAATAATCAAGTTTTATGAAATGAATAATAATAATGATGAACCTATTTTGAAGGAATATTCGCAAAAATATTTACTTTGGAAAAATATCGATAAAAGGAACCGAAAATTGATTTATCGATAAACAGCTTTATAATCATCAAACATCGCGCACGGAGCTAGATACATACACTTCAAGACCAAGTCAAACCACTTTCTCTCCTCTCTCCATACCCACGGCTACCACCTACAACCACAATAGTCGAGCCCATCCACCCCTTACAACTAAGGCCATGTGCACCCTAGCCTAGGCCGAGCCATCCAAAGTCAAAGATCCAAGTATTCGTAAGCTTAGAATTCAATTTAGGGAAGCTATAGTCCGGTTAGCAAAGTTAGAAACCAATGAAGGTGAGAAAACTCCTGAAATATAGTTATATATATTATTGGAGATATATATGTTTGGATATGATTGTTAATGATGGTTGTTTATCATGTTTGAATATGATAATATGAACGTTTAATATGGTTATTGAATATATATACAAGTCACGTTAGTACACGTCGATAAGCACAAATAAAATCACTTTCCTTTATTGAATGAAATGGTGTATATGGAATGTTTAAACCTCTTAAATATGGTATAGTATGGTTTAGAAATGTTTTATGAACATTTAAAAGTGTTTTGGAAAATTTTAAATAAATTTTGAAAATTTAATCAAAAATAGGCGCGTCGCGTAACGGTAGTTCACGATTTCGCGCTGCAAAAGTTAAATCCATTCATAGGATGGATTCGGAGTCGGATTGCTTTGAAATAAGAATTTTTCAAACCCTTATAATAATAGTTTTCAAACAAAATAAAACTATTGAGATTTCGCGTAGTTGATTTTAAAATATGAGCAAATCATGTTTTAAATAAAATCGTGCTTTGGCGGTTCAGAGGCCAAAGTAGTAAATGTTCTAAAATGGATATTTTTAATTCTTTTAAAATATAAAATAAATCCTTTAAATCTTTTAAAATGTTCTAAAAGATATTTGAGTTATGAAAATGGATTTCTAAATAATCGAAAAGTTGTTTTAATCAAATAAGCATATAAAACACTATATGAAGCACTTTTTCGCATCACTTTTTTAATAACTTTTGCAAAAAATTATTTAACTTAATTATTCTTTCCCGAATCTTTTGTTGATCTTTTCAAATGAATAATTAAGTATTTTAGAAAGTGATTTTAAAATTCTTTAAAGGTGTTAAAATTAAATTGGTTAAAGGAAAATTGTTTTAAAACAAATTTTTTTGTAGTGTTAAGTAAATAAAAAATCATATTTAAAAGATAATAAAAGGATTTAGAGTCAATCAAATAATTTGACCACCTTATGGGTGACAGAAAGGTAGTTTCTAGGCTTGGGTTTGGGAAACTAGTTGCCTTCCCTCCCTAGCTACACGGATTGGCCCGACGGAGGGGATAGTAAATTTGATTTACTCGGATCAAAATTTCCCAAAGTATAAAAGATATAATTTTCCAAATTTAAATAACTTGGATCGCATAGAAATGATCTTCTTATACTTGTTATTAAATTCCAAGGAGGGAACCCGTACTATCCATGTGAATTTAAAAGGTGATTTCACCATTATCCAGCGGATAGTAAAGGTTGAATACATAAATTAATGTTGAGTTTCTGTAACTCAATACTGTTTTCCAATATGATTTATGAAAATGATTTGGAATTAATTTAATTCCTATTTAAATTAATTGGTTTGGGTTTATAGTAAACGATGTCTTAAATAACATTGTTTTTGACCCGTTTTAAAGGTTATGATTTGGAAATGTTTGTTGAGATTTAAATAAATAATTTGGAAATATTTTCCTAAGTAAAGAATGAAATGATTTGGAATTTAAAAAGATTTTAATTAATCAAAAGATTTGATAAGAGTGGTTTAATGATTCCATATATACCAGAAAGAATATTTTTAAAGATATATATATCTCTAGAAGATATTTTGATAAAAAGAAATTAATCAACAAAGAATAATTTCCTATTACCTAACATCTTTTTATCAATGATTGGTTCGAAGGAACCGGGGTCGAATTTGAGCGATTCTTCTCCGAAAACCACTTTGAACCAATATATGTTCGAATGTGAAGACAAGGGATGATGGTAAATGAATGAAGGGTTGCTTGTCACTGACCCTCGAGGGAAATTTCCCATATCATCTATATATGGCAGTAGTATCTTCATTTGGGATCTTCGATGCAAGGACTTCTTGCCACTAATCCTAGGGGTATTTCCCGATAGGATGTGGTAGGATAGTGCCTTCAGTTTGTCCTGTTCCTGAACAACTTGTATGGACGAATGCCTGACGTTGCATTTCTAATCACATTGAGTGTTCTCTATGAACGTACCATCTGTTTGTTGGCGGAGAAGGCAACTTCTCTTAGCTTAACACCCTTTCCTGAGACGTACGAGCTCAAGAGTTATACATTTGTAGATATCAGTTGTGTGATCATGGAATGACAGTGTGACATTCAAAGTGGAAAGTGCTATGTGAAAGGTAATCGTTACCTCGGGCCTCATCACTCGGTAATGGCTCAAACAATGTACGTCGTAAGGCCATGTTGTTCGCAACCATTAGGATATGACCATCATCTTTCTAGACAACCCTCTATATTTCTGGTATGTGGTGTATGCTATGAGACGTCTCGAATAAGTCGGTAATGACCGAGGTGATGTCATATTCGGTTTCTATTCAAGCTATGTTTGAGTGGCAAATAGGGATAGACCGGTCTTACCAGATGCAGAGGATTGTTTATGTATCCACGGTACATTCCTCTAAAGATGTACTGTATAGAAGGTAGTCCCTTACCTACCATTATATGGAAATCCATTCTCCAAGCGAGCCTTGTAAGAGTTTTGTTTGTAGAGCCTAACATATCCAGACTTTAATAATGGTAACAATTTCGACTAAGATTAATAAGTTTACTTGCAAATGTTTTCAAAGAATGTCATTAAAAATAATATTCCTAGATTTTGCATAGCAAATGTTTTGCTTATCATAAGGTAAAAACTCGTTTCATGTTTATGTGCAGCGTGGTCTTATGAGATACCTTTACTTTCAAAATGTGTATTGTGAGTTTCTCACATTAGTCCCATGATTGACTCTGAGTTTATTTATCTTTCCCTTAAACTTTGGGTGCCCTAATTTTCTTGGACAGCCTAGTAGTCAGGTTTATTTAGAAGAAATCTGGATGGAGCTCGAAGCAAGGAGTTAGAAGATTCTTCTGAAGATTGATATCTATTTCTACTGCACTCATGTATTATTATATTCCGCATTTGTAAGGACATATATTTATAACTGTCCATATTTAACTATGGTAAATGTATTTAAAATTTCCGCTGTAAAGACTATATGTTAAAATAATACATTTATTCCATTCATGTGAGATTTTGTTTTTTCTTTATTTTCTTTCTTACCTTTAAAGAACCATATCTCCGGCACTTGGATTTGCCGCATGTGAATACCGAGGATGTATTAGTGTCAATTTTCGAGGGTCGAAGAAACGTGTCCTCACATTTGGCATCCGAGCTTAGGTTGAGCAAACACCTAGGCTTTGGTAGTGGTAAAGTCTCATCAGAGATGGGGTTAGAAATACCCTAGTATGAGTAACTCATTAGAATAGGGTTAGTAACACCCTAGAATGAGTTTGAGAATATTATATATGAGCGCGTATTTGTTAATGATATATACAAATGATTTTGGTTTTGAAAATTTGTAAATGAAATAATTTTACCTAGGATTATATTTTGAATATAAAGAATATTTTGAATATGGTTATTTGATTAACGAAATGATAATAGTTAGTTATTATCATTGATTGGTTGGTTGTTTAGTTTAAGTACGAACATCTCATGAAATTACTTTCATAATTTGAGTATGGGTATTCGATAAATAATAATGTTGGTTTAAGATTAAAGGAATTTATTTAATATAAATAAATCATATGAATATGTTTTATATAAGTTATTTAATAAACGAGATTTATAAAACGTGCTTTATAAAGGAATATTTGAGAATTTGAATTCCGGTATTTTTGAAAGGAATTTCAATTTTGGAAAAGGAATAATAATAGTATTATTTTTAAAATAGGATTTTGAAATGAAAAACAATCTTATGATTAATTGATTCGAGTGGCTCGAAAGTAACTAAAAACGAGCAGAAGATGTGTTAGAATGGTAAACGCTTCTCTTAAGTATTCCCCTTCTAGTTAAGGAAATATATGATACTATTGGTAGTACTCAGTTCCTTAGTATCATTTTTTAGTTACTCGATCTATATAATTTTCTAAAGTTAAAAAGAATAATGTGAATCATTAATTGATGGTTGTCAATTTTTATCAAAGTGTATTATCTTAATTGATAATCATGGGTATGCTTTAATCTTTAAAAGAAATGGTTGAAGTTATTAATGAATGGTTTTGGGTTTGTAGTAAACGATGTTTTAGAAACATTTATTTTTAAATCCTTGAATGGCACTTTGGAAGAAATCTTATGGGTATATTTAGATCTTTAATAATGGGGTTTTAATGATAATAACAAGTATTGGAATCTTTTATAAAAAAGATAGAAAACGTTATATGTTTAATTTATAAAGGAGTTTATTATAATAGTGTTTTGGTAATAATTGTTTCGATCTCTTTGGTTATATTTTAAAGTAAGTAAAACTTAAGTAAATTGTGAATATACTTAAAACATTTGAATAATTATACGAATACTTTTAAGTAGTTAAACATGTATAAGTGGACAACTAATAAAGGGAGTATTAATTAATAAAATAAGTCTTGATTAACAAAAGAAGTTTTATTAAATACAAAGGTGTTTGCAGTTAATATTGGTTAAAAGGAGCAAATTACAATATAAGAGATATACTATAATAAAAGGTAAGTTATCATTAACTTGAATAATTTCTCACAAATGTTAGGAAATAGTTGAATATAAAGAAGCATCTTTATAAAAATGTTTGAATAAAGAATGAAAATTTTATGAAATGTTTTCATAAATTTTTTTGAAAGATTATTAAATTCATATGAAGTATGTGGATTATTTCGTCGCATAATTTGATCTAAGATTCGAGTACAGAGCTTTGAGGTGTTTACACTTGTCCGAAAAAAAATTTATCACCCGATTCTTGGCGACGAACATTGAGGAGGGTTTATGGTTGGATACTTGAATTTTCTATCATAGTTGAGAGCTATGCAAGGAAAAATTAAAGTTCTTTCCTAAAAGCCTGGTCAGAGTCCGCACTAGAGGATTGGGGGATCAATACTAGTTTGGAAGTAAAATTGTGAATTGGAATAGAAGATCGAATCAGATATTGTGTACGGATGATCAATATATATATCATACGGGGGTAAGTTTAATAATAAATATTTTGGGCAAAACCTTTGGGTTTCTATTTTTGTTGATTTCGGAGACAGAATTCTTTTAATGGGGGAAGTATGTAACGACGCAAAATTTGATCACTTTAATTAGGGGTATTTAATCTATTTCAAATATTCAAATATGGATTATTTTCAACAAATAATCAAGTTTTGTGAAATAAATGATAACGATGAACTTATTTTGAAGGAATATTCGCAAAAATATTTACTTTGGAAAAATGTCGATAAAAGGAACCGAAAACCGTTTTATCGATAAATAGCTCTATAATCATCAAATGTCGCATATGGAGCTAGATACATACACTTATTTTTATAATTGAACAGGAATATGAAATAAAATCAATTATTTTATTTTTGAGAATAAAATGTGTTTATGACATCATCATTGATGCCCCTAAATTTAAATATAGATTTATGAATTTGAATTGAGATTTAATGATTTAATAATTATTATAATTATTCAAATAATTGTTTTAAATGATGATAATTCATTTTAAATAGTTATAAACTAATAATAAATCAATTATAATATTTTTATAAAAATATATATTTTATTTGAAAATATAAGGAAAAAATGGATTTCACTTTCTCGATATAATAACACCTTTTGTAAATAATTATCTTATATTTATACGATTTTGTAATACATATGAAATTATTTTAATTCATCTAAAATGATAAGAAATTGGTTTTCAAATTTTTTTACAAATATATTTACGTTAATTAATGAGTGAAGATATGACCGGAAATCGAATTGGGAATTCGTAAAAATTCAACGTATAAAAGCTGTGCAACATTGTGAATTATATGTGACATACATATGCACATATACATGAAAACATTCACATACACATGAACACACATATACACACACATATACACATATGATTGAATATATACATATTAATAAAAATATCCAAGATATTTCCTAACTCCTTAACACTTAAGCAAGCCCACAAGGTAACACATACACATCAAATACACACTTGATTGTGCACATGGGGGGGGATAGTACATAGCCGAAGTGGAGGAGGTAAGGAGAACATGTAGGATGTGGAGATAATGATGATAAGCACAGAGAAATTTAGATATTTGTCCACTCTCTTTTGCCAATAAATATCACACTCTCTTCTCTTCCATTGTTACACAAATTCCTCCTTCTAAATATTAAATTCTTCACTCTTATTATCAATTTTAATGGCCACTTGTCTTAGGAAAAATTACGACAAATTTTAGTGTAAAAGAACTCTAAAATTAATATAGTACATAAATATATTGCTAAACACTTCAAAACCAAGTCAAACCATTTTCTCTCTACTCTCTATACCCACAACCACCACCTACAACCACCATACCCGAGCCCATCCACCCTTTACAACCAAGGCCGTGTGAACCCTAGCTAGGTCGAGTAATCCAAAGGCAAAGATTCAAGTATTCGTGAGCTTAGAATTCAAGTTAGCGAAGCTATAGTCCGTTTAGCAAAGTTAGAAACCAATGAAGGTGAGAAAACTCCTAAACTATAGTTATAGATATTATTGGATGATATATATGTTTGGATATGATTGTTAATGATGGTTGTTTATCATGTTTGAATATGATAATATTGATGTTTAATATGGTTGTTGTATATATATACAAGTCACGTTAATACACGTCAATAAGCATAAAGGAAATCACTTTCCTTTAATGAATGAAATGGTGTATATGGAATCTGTAAACCTCTTCAAAATGGTTTAATATCGTATAGAAATGTTTTATAAACTTTTAAAAGTATTTTGACAAAGTTTTAATAAATATTGAAAATTTAGTCAAAAATAGGCGCGTCGCGTAACGGCAATTCGCAATTTCGCGCTGTAAAAGTTAAATCCATTTATAGGATGGATTCAGTTGTCGAATTGCTTTGAAATAAGAATTTTCCAAACCCATATAATCATAGTTTTCAAACAAAAGAAAAATATCGAGATTTTGTTTAGTAGATTTTAAAATATGAGCAAATCAATTTTTAAATTAAATCGTGCTTTAGCAGTTCGGAGGCCAAAGTAGTAAATATTTTAAAATGGATATTTTTAATTCTTTAAAAATATAAAATAAATCCTTTAAATCTTTTAAAATGTTTTAAAAGAAATTTGAGTTATAAAATAGATTTCTAAATAATCGAAAAGTTGTTTTATTCAAATAAGCTTTTAAAACACTATTTGTAGCATTTTTTAATAAAATTTGTAAACAATGATTTAACTTAATTATTCTTTCCCGAATCTTTTGTGAATATTTTAAAATGAATAATTAAGTATTTTTGAAAGTGATTTGAAAATTCTATTAAAGGATTTTAAATTAAATTGGTTAAAGAAAAATTGTTTTAAAACAAAATTTGGAATAGTGCTAAGTAAAAAATCATCTCTAAAAGATAATAAAAGGATTTAGAGTCGAGAAAATAACTTGACCACCTTATGGGTGACAGAGAGGTAGTCTCTAAGCTTGGCTTTGGAAAACCAGTTGCTTGCCCTCCCTAGCTACCCGTACTGGCTCGACGAAAGGGATAGTAAATTTGATTTACACGGATCAAAATTTCCCAAATTATAAAAGATTTAATTTTCCAAATTTAAATAACTTGGATTGCATAGAAATGATCTTCTTAAACTAATATTAAATTTCGAGGAGGTAACACGTACTATCCGCGTGAATATAAAAGGTGATTTAACCGTTATTCGATGGATAGTAAAGGTTGAATACGAAAATCGATGTTGAGTAGAATTAGTATAATTTCTATCGACCCTTTTTAACTCAATAATGTTTTCCAATATGACTTATGAAAATTATTTGGAATTAATTTAATTCGTATGTTTAAAATTAATTGGTTTGGGTTTATAGTAAATGACGTTTTAAAACATTGTTTTTGACCCGTTTTAAAGGTTATGCTTTGGAAATCTTTGTTGAGATTTAAATAAATGATTTGGAAATATTTTCCTAAGTAAAGAATGAAATGATTTGGAATTTAAAATGGTTTTAAGTAATCAAAGGATTGGATAAGAAAGGTTTAATGATTCCGTATATACCAGAATGTAAAGTTTTAAAGATATATGTCTCCATAAGATATCTTGATTAAAAAAATTAATCAATCAAAGAATAATTTCCTATTAGCTAACAACTTTTTATCAATGATTGGTTTGAAGGAACTGGGTTGGATTTGATTAATTCTTATCCAAAAACCACTTCGAACCAATATATGTTCGAAGGTGAAGAAAAGGGATGATGGTAAATGAATGAAGGGCTGCTTGTCACTGACCCTCGGGGGAAATTTCCCATATCATCTATATGTGGCAGTAGTATCTTCATTTAGATCTTCAATGCAAGGACTTCTCGCAACTAATCCTAGGGGTAATTCCCGATAAGATATTGTAGGAGAGTGCCTTCGGTTTGTCCTATTCCTGGACAACTTGTATGGACGACTATCTGACGTTGCATTCCTAATCACATTGATTGATCTCTATGAACATGTCATTTGTTTGGTGGTGGAGAAGGTAACTTTTCTTATCTTAACACACTTTCCTAAGATGTACGAGCTAAGGAGTTATATCTTTGTAGAAATCAGTTATGAGATCATGGAATGGCAGTGTGGCATTCAAAGTGGAATTTGCTATGTGAAAGGTAATCGTTACCTAAAGCCTCATCACCTGGTAATGGCTTAAACGGGGTACGTCGTAAGGCTATGTGGTTCGCAACCATTAGGGTATGATCATCACCTTCTAGATAACACTCTATATTTATGTGGTGTATGCTATAAGACATCTCGAATAGGTCGGTAACGGTCGGGGTGATGTCATATTCGGTTTCTATCCAGGCCATGTCTAAGTACCAAATAGGGATGGACCGGTATTGCTAGATGTAGAGGATTGCTTGTGTATCCTCGGTACTTTCCTATAGAGATGTACTGTACGAAAAGTAGTCACTTACACTGCCATTGTAAGGAAATCCTTTCTTTGAACGAGCTGTAACGACTTGACTTTTCGTCGCTCGAAAATCGACATTAATACATTCACTGTATCAACTGCCGAGCAATCGAATGCCGGAAAACCGAATTGTTATGTAGAAAAAGAAGAGGTAGAAGAAGACTGAAGGAAAAGAAAGAAGAAACAACGGAAACAAAAACAATATCAGAATCTCACATTCGCAGCGGAACAACATATAATAGATAAATGAATAATCTTTAAATCAAAGAACTATATCATTTTATACATTACATCATCATCAGAGTGTACAACAACAATATACAACACAACTGGACAGTTATATAAACTTGTCCTCATACAGAATACACCGCGAAATAAATAATATCATATACAAGAGATACGTCACGTCATCCAGCTCGCCAATGAGCTCCACAGCATCTCCTGAATCTAGAATGACCTGGTAACCTGACTCTAGACTGCCCGTGTGGAAATTGGTGGGCACCCAGAGTTTAGGAAGAAACAATAAACTCCAGGTCAGTCATGGTGACTGGTGTGAGAACTAAAACAGTTTATCTTCTCAAAGAAAACAAAACATTTTCACAATGCTTTTGGAAAATGAAACTACCATAAGACCTCCCGCCACACACACAATGCAAACGCAGAATTGGAGGAGATTTCTTCTTATGATAGTCAAAAATGCTTACTACGCAAAATCATTCGATATTATTATTATCATTAGTGCATAGTGTCGAAAAACCATTTCGAAAATATAATATTAATCTTAGCCAGCATACAACCATTACTGTATGCCTACTATAGCTACTACGTTCAGTAGCAGGTTACCGCCACATTCCATAGCAGGTAATACAACTAAAAACTGTACAAGGTTCGTATTGTTTCTTTGGATTTCCAACAAATGGTCAGGCTAAGGAACTTCCTTATACCGAAATAGAAAATGCCTCTGGAAAGACGCCCCGGATCCTAACCGGATCTCTGCAAACACAAGGCCGACGCTACCTCACGCTGTACAGCTGTAACTAGGTAACTAACACCCTGACGCTACCTCACGCTATACAGCTGTAACTAGGTAACTAACACACAAGTATGTCATCCCCCGGTCGTACCAACCTTTATCCGAGGATCCTCAATCACAAAGCAACAACCACAAAAGTATAATAAATGTGTGGCATCAACATAGGTAAAATATCTGGGCTCCATACCATGATATCACCTTTTATCCAGAAGGAAATGACATACCCTAGGGGCACTACCCCTAAAAACCTTTGCCGCAACATTCCTGTTTCGACCATTACCGGGTTGTGAGGCTCGACGAAGTCTCGTCCACAAAGCAACGCTTTTTCACAAAGCCACGCTTTTTCACAAAGCAATGCTTTGATCAACAATTGATCAACAACACTTCGTATGCCACATTACCAAATTGGGAATGTATCACTAGTAACCATCAACTACATAACCTCTGAGCTCGTATGTCTCAGAGAAGGGTGTTAAGCTAAGAGAATAAATTCTCCGCCACCAATAGAAATGTATTTGATAGAAACCAGCTTTACATCTCAAAGTGTAATGTCAGACACACGTCCATACAAGTCCGTTCCGGGATCGAACGGAACCGAAGGCACTTCCAAATAAGCCCTTGCAAATCCGGATAATTTCTAATCATGTCCGGACTTCCCATCACAAAAAGAGTGATATAAATCTCTATACCAAAGCAAATCGGTGAAGAGACATTCGACAGGTTGTCCTTTCATTTTTGAAAATATCTGGTCTTCAACACCGATCTTCAATACGATTCATATCATCGTATCACTAATTCGGAATGGGTTATATGACACAAAGGTCTTTTCCCGGCTAACCCGAATAGTGCGTGTTTGTTTTAAAAACAAATCAAGTGCCATTTCAAAGGCAAATATTGATAGTCGGTTATTTAACTATCAACAACATTCACAACAATCAATCAATTTAAATAATTTTTCCCAAATTATTAAATTTCAAAATATCTTTGCAAGATATATAATTTCCACACTTTCACATTTGAAAACCAATTTCAAATCATATTTTCACACTTCACGTTTGAAAACCAATTTCAAATCATAATTTCACACTTCACATTTGAAAACCAATTTCAAATCATAAAATGGTTCATTTAAACCGATTAAATAAATCCTTATCGATTTATTTCAAATTTACATTCCAAATCTGTAAATTTATTTCCACACTTAAAAATAATCAATGTTTATTTTTAAAACAAATTTCCCTTTCCTTAATAAATCCTATTGTGAAATTAAATTTCAAATATCCATTTTTAACTCCAAATCAACTTTCAAATTGATTTCTAAATCTGTTTCAAAACCCAAATTGATTTTCCAAACATTTATTTCAAACACCGAATCAAATTCCAAATTGATTTCAAAATTTTAATCACCTTTTAAAACAAATTCATTTTTCTCTTCCAAACCATTTAAAATTCCATTTTAAATAAATTTTCCAACTTTCGAATAATACTATTCAAAATCCATTTATAAAAATCCTTTACCATATTTTAGAATAATTCGATAAGATTTCGAAAATCAACTTTATACTTTAAAATCCCTTCTTTTAAATTCACCCAATTCTTTCAAAAGAATTTACTTAAAATTTCCAATTTTAATTTTAAAAATCAAATTTCATTCATTTCTGGTATCCAACGATACCAAAAATACATTCGGCTAAATTATAGCCTTCAACAAATTCAATCACAGATATAATCATTCACCGATTATAAATAATTCATCACACAACATATGAAATAAATTCAAATGTTTGAGGAATCCAGTTGGATCGCTCCAACCTGTTTCCCTGCATCTACAGATGTTAGCACAATACCAATTTCACTTCACTGTGAAATTATCGCGGTATATGGGATTTGTAAATATTATCCGCTATACAATGCGGGAAATCAACAACTCCAATATATACATATTCCAATATATATATATATATATATATATATATATTTCTATATACATATATAATACCAATTCCACTTCAATGTGGAATTATCGCGGTATATGTTTTTAATAAATAACCTCCGCTTAATATACGGCGTATAATGTCTATTTTAGCAATACAGATAACAATTTATCACCTAGGCATACAATCAACAATTTTAAATCTAACTATTTAAAATTTACATCGAAACCAAACATTCGATTGAGTGAGAAGTTCTCACCTTGAATTTCCGATAATAGCTGTAGCGTTTTATTTCGAATAAAATTAAACACGCGTTTAATTTTACTCAAATTTTAACTGACTCCAATTGACTCCAAACCAGTTGCATTGCGTAGAGCTCGTCCATACGATTCCAACGCAAGTTGTTTCGACAAATTCCGATCTCGTACGACAAAGTTACAACCTTTTAAAGTTTATACGAATTAATATACAATTTATTTCAAATTTTATTTTCAAATTTTACCCTAGCTACACCAGAGCCGTTCGATCTGGCCTTGACTAAATCTGGCCATGCGATGCTTCTTCCCTCCCCTTTCCAGTATACGAGCACGCGAACGAGACCCATAGGCCGCCCTCAACCCTAATTTTCGCAACCAATTTCCGTCCACTTCACCTCGATCAAGGACCATCCACGAATGCGCCTCCCACAGAGCCACCATCGCCTCGAGTTGCGTTCGACCCGGTTGCACCTTCATCTCGAAAACTGCGCCTAAAACATGCGCGTTTGAACGAACTTTGCCGATGATCCACCGCTTAGATTTTGATCACAACCGTTGGATATGTAGAGGAGGATGTGATCAACAATTTTGTAGTTGGGAGTTTTACGAATCGATTGACAGATTTGAAGAAAAATGAGGAGAAAGATCGAACGTTTTTCGGCCATTAAAATGTTTCTGGCGGCCACGAGAAGATAGAGCTAGGGTTTCTCTTGTTAACGTATATATATACGTATATAATAATATTAAATTCATTTTAAAACAACTTTTTCAAACGATCTCCAAATCATACGTGCCGCCTGGCGTTCGTAAGGTTTACCCTGCGTTCCAAACACAATGGAATGTGTTTCGGAAGCTAATTCGATCATCTGTGCGAGTTACAGAATTAAACGATCAATTTTAAATTAAACCGATTAAAACCGATTTCGATGCGTTTTGGCTTGCCCCGGACAAACAGTACATCTGATTGACACGAAATTTGAAACCATACAATAATATCACACTACGGATCCGATGAAACTGGTTTCGTCGAAATCCAAGACTTTTTGAAAAATGACTATTTTAACTCGCCAAATTAATATTAAAACAATTTCGATGCGTTTGGAGCTGCCACGGTCAAACGACAACTCCGATTGCTACGAAAATTGAAATCCGATAATAACAGACTATTACGGATACAATGGAACTAGTTTCGTCCAATTCTGAGACTGTTCGAAAAATAGCTAATTTCACTAGTCGATTAAATATTAAAATATTCAATTTTCACAATTTAACTTTAAATTCAATTTTAAAAGTTCTATAAGATCACTATAACTTCAATATGATTTAATATAACTTTATAAATCATTTATAATCACATTAAACCCAATTTCCAATTATTTCTGGAATTTAAAATATTAAATTATCGATTTAATTACCCAATTAAATCCAGTTATTCGAAAAATAAATTATTCGACTTATTAATTCCACTTGTTAATATTTAAAATCAATTAAATATTATGAATTTCAATGACATAAATTCTGGGTCATTACAAACGAGCCTTGTAAGATTTTTGTTTGTAGAGCCAAACATATCCGCCATTTAATAATGGTAACAATTCCGGCTAAGATTAATAAGTTTACATGCAAATATTTTCAAAGAATGTCATTAAAAATAATATTTCTAGATTTTGCGTAGCAAGTGTTTTTGTTATCATAAGGTAAAAACCCGTTCCGTGTTTATGTGCGGTGTGGTCTTATGAGATACCTTTGATTTCAAAATGCGTATTTTTAGTTTCTCGCATCAGTCGCATGACTGACCTAGAGTTTATTTTCCTTTCCCTTAAACTCTAGGTGCCCTAATTTTCTTGGATAGCCTAGTAGTCAAGTTTAGTTAGAAGAAATTTGGATGGAGCTCGAAGTAGGAGTTCGAAGATTCTTCTGAAGATTGTTATCCGTTTCTACCACACTTATGTATTATTGTATTCGGCATTTGTAAGGACGGATATTTATAACTGCCCATATTTAACTCTGATAAATGTATTTAAAATTTCCATTGTAAAGATTATATGTTGAAATAATATATGTTATTCCATTCATGTGAGATTCTGTTCCGTCTTTATTTTCTTTCTTACCTTTAAAGAACCATCTCTTCGACACTTGGATTTGCGGCATGTGAATACCGAGGATGTATTAGTATCGATTTTCGAGGGTCGAAGAAACAGTTCCTCACACATACTAAGTTAATGAATTAAAATCCAAAATCAACAAATCATTTCACCAAAAAGATATTAGTATATCATAAAGTCATAATTACATTAAACAGGATCGAACTACAAAGGTTCAATGTAACGACTGCCTTTTTGACCCATGAATGTCGACACTAACACATCCATGGTATTCACATATTTAGCACCAAAGTGTCGCAAGATATCCTTCTCTTGACCTTATGCTAATCGAAAGGTTTATAGCAAAGATCAAGAAAATGGAGGAAGGGATTGAGGTTCCTGATAGAGAAGAAATTATTGCCACCCAGCTCCCATCTTTTGAGGTTCCTCCTATGAAAGAGGATTCTGACTTAGACAAGGAGGAAATCAAAGAGGGAAATGAAGCCATCGTTGATGAAGATGACAATGATGATGATAATGATGATGATAACCATAGTGGTGATGGCAAAGGTTAGGGTGTTGGAAATAATGAGGGCGATCATGATGATACTCCTGGAGGGGATGGCGGTGACACTTCTAGGGCTCTAGATAATGAAGATGGATCAAGAAAACTTAACCCTGATCCTACTGTCCATGAAGCAGATCGGACTGAATTCCTCGACTCCTTTGATCCTCAAAGAAAAGATACTAATTTTCGTGTCGGAGAAAAAGAGAAGAAGCAAAATTTATAGACCTTGATTCCGACTTCTCAGGTATGGGATTCTTTATCAAAATGGCTCTCATTTTCTAGTTTACCCAACTAATATCTTACTATTTTAGATAAGGAAGAAAAACATACATCTTTATAAGAAGAAGTTTGAAAAGAAACAGGCGGAAATAAATGGCCTATATAGGGAGTTAGATAAACAGTTAAAAGAACAATGCACTATCTGATAAGTACTATCAGCTTAATAAAAGTGCTACGGTGTTAACATCTTTCAAAGATCAAGAAGCGGCCCCTTGACTGAAAAGGGCATGACTTTGTTATGAAAAGCTTATGGAGGAGAACAAAGACTCGATGACACTCTTTTGAATGTTAATCGAAGATAGAGATATCTTGGTAGAATTTTTGTATAAAGCTTATTGCATACATCCAACTGTAGATTACTCATACTAGGGTGATTTCAGTGGGGGCCTACTTAGATACCTAACTAAGAGATACTTGGACAAACACGGGTTTGATCCTTACCCAGGGGCTTGCTGGAACTTACCATGGGTCTACTCAATTCCTCGCACATTGCCTCCAGAAAAACTCAAATATTATAAGGATAAGTTCATTTCTGAAATATTTAAAAGATCAATCTTGTATGAACCAGAAGAAAATTTGTAATCATGTAATTATATTGATCTATGGACCTTGCTGTATTAGTCTTTTTATTCTTATTTTTATTTTATTATGTTATAATAGAGTAATCATCTCTCAAGCAACCCAATTACTAAGGATTACTTAGGAAAATTTGTCAAGTTAAGAAGAGGTTACTTAGAAAAGTTTCTCGCTCTTGAAATCCCCAAGATTGTCCAGATATTGCTTTCTTAGAGATCTACAAAAGCTTTACATGCAACATCCCCGACTTCAGTTTAATTTTCTAGGCGAGAAAAAGGAAAAGCTTCTTAAGGAAATTCATACATATCATATGAAATTAATTTGTGGTCATGATAGTCCCCCACCTGGAGAATGGGATCATAGCAAATGCCCTCCGGTTGATACCCCAGAAGGATTTAAAGCCACTTTTGAATCAATAATTAATCTTTCGGCTAGCTCTTTAGAAAAAGTTAAAAATGATGTTTCTAAACTTTAAGTGTGATAGGGCAAAGAGTGAAATTGATTATAAAAATGATGTCGTACCCTCTGTCTTATTTCTTATTGAGTTGTAACCCCTACTATCATAATAAAAGAAATTTGTTCTTTGGGTATTGATTTCTTTTTTTCGTTTGTTTAAATAAGAAACACAGTTAGCGACTATGTCACTTCCGTTAGATACTTCATCTCGCTTCACTAGTCTTATGGATAGATCGATTGCGGATCTTGAAAAGAGGAGCTTATCTAATGATCCTTTGTCTACCAAACTCTAAAGCAATACTCAAGCATTGGAATGCCGTAAGAAATTTTTGCTTCAAAAGGTGATCATTAGAGGCCTTAACGATCAAATTACTAGTCTCAAAGGGGACATTAAGAAGAAAGATGAGATGGTTTCTCAATTGAAATGTCAAATTAAATCAAATCCTTTGACCGACTTCGATCATGAGATGTTCGAGCTTTACCAACAAGTAACTGATTTGGAAATAAAACTAAAGGATAGTCAAGCACAGTGTAAATCTTTGGAATTTATCATCGGAGGTGATATTCCGAATAATAATTTACTGATTTCTTCAATCACCCCTACTATTGTGAAATCAACAAGGTCTTGCTCCTTAGCTATTCAAAATTCCCCGCTACAACAAACCCTCCTTTGGGTTTGGATGAAAAAGTGGTGGGTGAATGGTGCAGAAAAGTCAAATTTGAAATAATGAAATATTTCGACAATCAACAAAAAGAAAGATACTCACACCGCATATTGAGTACGTGGCCAAAATTCAAAAACTCGAACATGAAATATATCTTCTTCGAAAACATATTGCTAAATTGGAAAGACAGAACAAGACCCTTAGATTTGCAAATGATGCTTTTAATCGTGCTCTAAAGACTTGTGTCAAGTCTATCGATGATGTTGATGAGATTAGGAAGAAAGAAAAGAAACCTAGAGAAACTCTTTGTGTGGCAATACACCACATTGTTGATCCCTTGACTTCTAAGAATCTAGATAAGATTGCCTAAGAACTTTGAGGCACATACTTATTTTTGATCTTTTAGTACCAATATCTTAATGTATTTTATAATATACTTTGTAAATAATTTTGTAGATTATATAAATATCACCTGGCTTGTAGCCCTTATCTATACTTGTACTGTTGTTTCTGAATCTACTTCTTGATAATTTTGGCAACAGTTTTATTACTTGTTGAATCATTTGATCTTCCTTGTTAATCTTATTTTCCTGCAAAGTACAAAGTAGACAACATTTTTTATCATTAATTTGAGATTTATGTAAGAATATGTTTAGTAGTTTGTCTACATTATTGGAGATTGTAACAACCCGTAATTTTACCACTTTGAAAATGAGATATTTAATTATTTTAATTATTCAAATGTAGAATTTTCCAACTTAAACAATCAAAATTTATATGATAAATAAGAATGGAAAACTTATTTTTGATATTGAATAAAGATTTTGGATTTCCATTGTAAAATTGAAAAAAAGTCGGATTTCGATAAAGTAGGATAAATATTCGTGAAATTTGTTTAATGGATAAATAATTCTTTTTAAATATATATATATATATATATATATATAATCAATATCAAACTCATTTTATAATAATAGTAATCTAATTTATAATGGTTTGATAAATATATAAAACTCGTTTTGTAAAAGTTGACAAATTTTGTCGCATATCGATAAATCGATGTCATATTTTTATAAATAGATTTGGATATTGTTTTATATTATTTTATAAGTCAAATATGCTTGTTTTAATTATTTAAATATAATAATAGATCAATTTTGAAGTTTGGTTTACATAGATAAATAGTTTAACAAAAACGTCAAAATGTGGTCGTAAAACGTTTTATCGAAAATCAACGTTTTGTTCAAAATAAGTTGTCGCAACGCCGTTGCACCTTGGATAACATGTTTGAAAAATATAAATGTACACATTTTAATGCTAATCAAGTTTCTTTTACTAAATAAGATTAGAAAACTTCTGGAAGTCATTAGTAAAAGTAAGTAAGGATTAATAAAAGTAAGAAAAGTAAACATCAAATCACATCAAATCAAAGCCAACATAATTATGATATTCTTTAATTAATCTTTAAGTGATTAAGATATAAAGTAAGATGTTAAAGATGATGTTAAGTATTGGAAAAGTGGAGATTGCTTTAGGTTAAAGTAAGGCTAGTTTGGTAATTTGGTAAGAGGCTATTTTGGTAAATTTACCACTTTTTGTTTTTCTATAAATACCCACATCCTTCTTCACTTTCATTCATACTTATTCTTATTTTCTCAAGCTCCTTCACCTTCTCCCCCTCCTCTTTAATGGCTTCAAAGCCATAGGAAAAAATTAGAAGAAATAATGTCAAAATATTTACAAAATATTCAAAAGAAATCAATGTTCATTCTCTTCAAATCAAACTCCTCATTTTTCCATATTTTACATCTTCTTCTCTCGGCCATAACTTCTTCAAAACCGAACCAAAATGCAAAATATTTTTTTCAAATAATGTATTTTTCCAGTGGCTACAACTTTCATGTTGACCACTTTGTCTTATTCTAAAATTAACTATGTCAAAAATCCACTTCTTTCCGACGCATTCTCTAGCCCAGTTTTTAAAATAAAGAATAGCCCATTTTGTTTTTATCATAACTGATCCAAATTAAGAAATTCTTTTTTAAAATCATATGAAATTCCAGTGGCTACAACTTTTATGTTGATCACTTTTTCCAGTTTTGAGGTTTGCTATACCTGAAACTCAATTCTTTGAAGTGCATTTTCGGGCTTCATTTTTGTCAATCCGACAGTACCTCTTCTTCATTCTATCATATCTCCCTCAAAACAACTTGGATTCAAATGATTATTTTTTTCAAATTCAAGAGAAAATAATTTTCAACAACTTTTTAGTGAACAACTTTTCTATATTTTGATATTTAGAGGGCCTAAAATCAGATACAAGATAACCTATTTTTCGGATCTAAATCTTGGGAATTCAAGTTCAAAGCTCTACCACTTCATCTCTATACTTTCGGCCAACCTCCATCTCAAGCCTCGGCCAAGCTAGTGGAAGGGAGAGGGTGTTGTTTGCTAGTGTTTAATGGAGTAGGAAGTAGTTAGTGAAGTGTTGGTTGATTAGAATGTTGGTAGGAAGTTTATCGCTTTGGTTTATGGTGAGAAACTCTATTTAACATCTCTATTTTTATATATACATGTTTGATGATGTGTTATGATTGCTATGGATGCTTATTTATGCTTTGATCATCAAGTATTGATTGTTTGATATGATTGTTAGATTGTTTTACCAAGTCACGTTAATACACGTCGATAAGCATAAAGGAAATCACTTTCCTTTTGAAAATGAAATGGTGTATATGGAATGCTTAAACCTTTTGGAATTGATTTTAAATGAGTTAGAAATGTTTTATAAACATTTAAATATGTTTAAGAAATAAAGAAAGAAAATCAAGATTTCATCTTGTATATTTTAAAATATGTCCAAAATAATTGTCTAAAAACATCGTGGTTTTGCAGTTTGGAATCCAGAAAATGATTTCTTTTAAAATGATATTTTTAAATGTTAAAAAAAATATGAAATAAATTCTAAAATTTTTTAAAATGTTTTAAAAGAAATTTAAGTTGAAAAGATGGATTTATAAATGATATAAAAGTCGTTTTGAAGAATATAGCTTTTAAAATATATTTGTAACGCTTTTCGCAATGCTTTTCACAGCAGTTTTTAATAACTTTTGAATTGTAGTTTTAAACTTAACAGTGCTTTCCTAAATATTTTATGAATGATTTTAAAAGAATAATGAAGTAATTTAAATATGATTTGAAAGTTTTAACGAGAGTTTGAATAAATGGTTAAGAGGAATTGTTTATAACACTTAAACAATAATTGAAGAATATTGAATATAATAACAAATTGAGTATGCGGAAACGACTAGTACATTTATCCCGCCTGTGAGAGCTAAATGGTAAAACAAGATGTGTAACTAAGGATAGGAATGTAGCAACCGGTGCACTGAACTTAACTGGCTTTTGCTTTATCTTTTAGACGAGGGGTGGAACATATCGAAAAGAAAGCCTGGATGCTCTAAAAGATCATATTTAAAGTTTTTTCCAAGATAAAAGAAAAGATCTTCATGATGTAGGATTACTTGCCACTAGTCCCTGAAGGTGAAATTTACCATATCTAAGGTGGCAGTAGTGCTCTGTTATGAAAATCTTCGATTTGCAAGAATATGATTTGAAGTTAAGAAAGAAATCTTTGATTTAGATTTAATAAATGATTTGGGAATATTGTCCCTAAGTTAAAAGTTATAACTTGAATATAAGAAATCTTTTATTAAGATTTAATGAATGATTTGGGAATGTTTTCTTAAGTAAAAGATGAACTGATTCGAAATTATTCTAAGATAAAAAGAAAGGTAAATAAACCAAATAATTTGATAAATGAGGCTTAATGATTCCATATACTCATGGAAAAGAAAATGAAATAAATTGAAAAGAATATATTTAAGAAAGATATTTGATTAAATGGAAAAATAAAACAATTAATTGATGATTGATAATCATATATAAACTTAACATTTTTTAATCGATGATTGGATTCGAAGGAACCGGGGTCAGATTTGGATGATTCCTATCCAAAAACCACTTTGAACGAATCTATGTTCGAAGTAAAACGTGTTTGGAGACAAATGATTTTGAAGATGGGGATCTTCATGATGTAGGGCTGTTTGCCACTAGTCACTCGAGGTGAAAATTACCGTATCATATGGTCGCAGTAGTGTTCTGTTATGAAAATCTCTGAGGCAAAGACTTCTGCTACTAATGGAGTAGGAGAGTACCTTCGGTTTGTCCTATTCCTGGACAACTTGTATGGACGAATGTCTGACATTGCATTTCTAAAATCATAACGTTGACTTTTACAAACGTACATCTGCTTGGTGGCGGAGAAGGCAACTTCTCATAGCTTAACACCTTTTTCTGAGACGTACGAGCTCAGAGGTTGTATGTTCGTGAAAGTCAATAGTGTTATCAAAGGAATGGCAATGTGGCATTCAAAGTGAAGAAGATGTGCTATGTGAAAAGGTAACTGTTTACCTCAGGCCTCTTCACCCGGAAATGACAGAAACAGGGTAGAAGAAGCAAGGCTAAGTGGGTCGCTCCCAATTAGTAGATGTCATCATCCTTCTAGATTTACTCTACACATGTCTAAGTATGTGGTGAATGTATTACTCGGGTACCCGTTAAAGGTCGGTAACGACCGGGGTGATGACATATCCGGTACTATCCAGCGTGAGGGGTAGGCCGGTCTTGTATTGGTTTAGCCGCCCAGTATCTGGACCCTAGGCGCATCCCTCTATAGGTGCACTGTGGAAGGTAGTCCCTTACGTTGTCATTTGTATGGAATTCATTCTCCAATAAGTGCCTTCGGACTTGATTGTAGAACCTAGTATGCTGGAATTTAATAATGTAACAATTTCGGCTAAGATTAATAAGTTTATTTGCAAATGTTTTCAAAGATATGTCATTAGAAATAATATCAAATGTTTTGATATATAAAAGTGCTTTAGTTATCATAAGGTAAAAACCCATCCGAGTTTATGTGTAGACGTGGTCTTATGAGATACTCTTTCTTTTCAAAGGATTTTATTCCAAGGTTGATATATGACACTGTCATTTATATTTGAGTTTCTCGCGTTGGTTTATCAAGCTTGATCCGGGTATTTTCAATACTCGGGTTATATCCGAGTGGTTTCAGGTTTAGCGAAGACGGTTGGACTTTCCAGAGGAGAGCTGGAGATCTACATATGGATGTATTCTATTATTCGTTGTAGTTGTTTGATGTTTGACAGCATTTGTATGGACAGATGTTTATAACTGTCCAAGCTGAATTTAGGTTAGACTCTGATATATGTATCTTTAAAAATTATCCGCTGTAAAGATATTGTTCAATATTATATATATTATTCCATTCGTGTGAGATTCTATTCTGTTTTTATTTTCTTTTTCACCCCTTAAAGATCCGCTTATTCATGCAATTTGAGTTGGACATGTGTGGTTTATTGTCGACTCAAAGGGTACGGAAATTCGGGCCTTTACAGAGATAGTATTAGAATTCCTAGTAATAGAATTCCAAAAATCCGAATCAAGAAATAATGGAAATTTATAGATCCTCTTTGGAAGATAATAAGTGAAGAGAAATCCATGTTGGGAATGATTAGAGACTAGAAATTCTTATCTGACAATAATAGAAGTCCTGAGATCTAACTTTGGTGATGATTAGAGAAGTCAATAAAATCGACTCTGGTTGTATTAATAAAAGACCATAAATCTAATTATGGAACTAATAACAGAAGTTTAGAAACCCTCTTTTGGAAATAACTGATAGAAGACCAAGAATAATCGTCTGGTAATAATAAGAAAAGCCCAAACGTCATTATCTGGAAATAAGTCATAGTGGACCAGGAATCCTCATTTAGGGTCAAATAGTAGGAGTCCAGAAATCCTTATCTTGAAATAATAGAAAATCTAAAACCTAGACTCGAGTATTGATAAGTGTATTCCAGAAGTTAATAGTAGAAAACCCAAGACCTAGATTCGGGTATTAGTAAGAATGATCTAGAAATCATCATCTGGAAGTTAGTAGAAGACTAGAGATTCATAATAACAAAAGACCTGAAACCCAAATTCGAGCATTAATGAGTGAAGTCTAGAAATCAATAGTGGAAGACCTGAAACCTAGATTCAGGTATTGATAGATGAAGTCCAGAAATCATCTTCTGGATATGGTGGAAGACCATGAATTAATAATAGAAGACCCAAAACCCAGATTTGGGTACTGACAAGTGAAGTCTAGTAGTCATTTTCTGGAAAGTAGCCGAAGGCCATAAATTCATATCTAATAATGAATGTAATCCAAGAATTATCATCCGAAAGTAATGGAAGATTAGAAATTCGTTCCTGGAAATAAGAAGGAAAGTTTGGAAATCATTATTCAAATAATAGAAGTTCAGAAATTCTCATCTGAGCCTTTTGTTCTGCACCACTCTTTGGATCTTGATTGTTCGAATCTTTTGCTTTGTGTTACCTCTCTAGTTCCATGTACCTGATTCTTTCGATATGCGCCATCCTTTAGGCTTTGTATATTGTTAATGCTTTGTGTGCCACTCCTTAGGCTTGGATGTCTTAGTCCGTTGTTGTCTGGTGCGATTGGTTAGCTTATCCACAAGTAGGACCCAAGGACTTACCTGACCTCCCTCCAAGAGGCGCTCTAGCCAGGACTTACAGGAGAGACTGAAGGTTTGTATACTGCCTTGACCAGGTCATGGCATGGCGGCATCAAGGGCTTACTCTGCCTCCCTCCAAGAGGTGCTCCAATCAGGCCTTATAGGCAGGACTAAGGGCTGGTCGGTGCCTTGAACTGGCCATATCATGGCAAGTTCAAGGGCTTACTTCGTCTTCCCTCTAGGAAGTGCCTTGACCTTCCTCCAGGAGGCGCTTTGACCTGGGCATCTTGGTGTGGATAAAGGTTTATGATCGTTTAAGGTGATTTCCAATTTTAAGGAGAATCTTACTCCCAACCATGTAGATTTTCTTATTCGAATAAGTCTTTATTGAATTCATCTTGGATTGCTTTACAAATATATCGATTTTTCCGTGTTTGAAAAAGTTGATGATCATCCCTTCAAGGGCTCTGCATTGATTTGTTTCTTAGCCATTCATATGATAATGGGAGTAAGGCCCTCCTTGATTTCTTTCGTACTTAGGCTCTTTCTTTTTAGATGGCTAGTAATTGAGTTCCTCTTTTGTTAGTAAGTAGATGTTCTCGATTGATGTGTCAAGTTGCATTCTTTAAGGATTCTTGATTTGAAACCTGTCTTTTGGGGTTGATTTCGAGATCTTTTATTGCTTGATTTAGGAGCTTCACCCTCAATGACCAATTTCCTTTCTAGAATCTTTTGAAGCTCATAAGGAGGTAATGGTCCACTTGTTGCTCTATGCCATTTCTGAGAAAATGTGTAGTAATCAGCCATCATCCCCTTTTCAAATATAGTCCCTTTAGCGTAGAATTGAAGGACCTTCTTCTTTTGAACAAAAAAATTATCAACCCAAGATCTTGTTTCACCTAAAGCAAAGATGGGCGTAGGCCCAACATGAAATGAGTTGATGCTCCAATTATCAGGATCATATATATCTTCTTGCCTTTTCTCATTTACAATCCTTAGTGCTTCCATCCTAAGCACTTTCTCTTGATAACTTTGAGGGCCATTGCTAATTTGACAAGTTCGCTTTACTACTTGTGGTTCTGGCGACACTTGTTGTGATCTTTACCATTCCCCGTTCATCGTAGTAGCCTGTGATAACCCTGATTTTATGAACAAGTTTTATAATTTAATTTAGTATACTTGTTTGAAATTTTGGTTGCCTAGGAAAAATATATATGATAAGTTGACCATAAATGCATTGGGTAAATATTGATATGTATGCAAGATAATATAATATATATGTACAAACTTCTCTGAAAAAAAGAAGAAGCAGAAATTCATTTGTAAGCTAGAGAAAACTATAGATACATGAACATAACATAATTATTACAGATATGAATGTGTCATTGAAACAAAGTCTAGAATAAGAAAAATAAAGGTTTAGGCAAGGATAGAAATATAGATATTGTACAGGCATTTTAAACAAAGGCTGGCTAAAAGAAAATTATTAGAAATTGCATGAAAATAGTATGAGTTGTTGGAAAAAATACTTTATCCACTTTTAGCAATTTTCTTAGCTTTTATAGATATCATGCAAATATGGTGACTGAGGTAATAAAGTGTAAATTTCTATTAATAGAACCAGGGACCATTTACCCATTTGCTCTTAAAAATAGAAAGAGAGGCTGATCATAAGTGGTAGGGTAAAATTGACATTGGGTAAATCTTAAAACCCTAGAGGCAGCCAAGGTCTTGTATAAAAGAGGGTTAAGGGTGAAAGGATCTGTCACCATTTTCTTTAAAAATAAATATACAGAAATATAGACAGTTAGCAAAAGAGAAAAACTGAGAAGCACTGGCCTTTAGAGACAAGTAGGAGATAGCAGATCAAAAGAAAAGGATTAAGGTGAGTAATCTCACTGAAAATTGGCATTAAGTCCTGAATATTGAGGCAGCCTAAATGGTTTTATATTTTTAATTAATCTGTGCTTATTTTATGATATTGATGTGTTGATGATCTGTTCAAATATTATGTGTTAATATATCCAGAAAATATATTAATGGCTTTCATGTTTGAATAATTATTGTGTCATGAATTATCTTTGAGATGAGATGCTTTCTTTATGTGACTGCTGCATATAAATTAATTCATGGAAACTCCAGGGATATATGATTTAAATCTATGGTCTAAAAATGAGAAAAATAAATGGGGCTGTAGCATAAAGTGGTTGCTGCTTATGTCTCAAGAATAACATGGTAACATAGAAGTGCAATGTCATACTTGTGTTGAGCTTCTATGATTACTAATAAATCCAAATAAGAATAAAAGCTTGTGGTTTAGTCAGATCTTGTGAATCTGTGAGTATTTGATTAAGCCAGAGGTAGATGGATGCATTAAAGCAAACTATATATGACCATATATTTATAGGCATAATTCCCCAAAATCCATGATTTAAATAATATGTACACTGAGAAATCAAACTAGCTTGTATAAATAAATCTATGATTATGAAAGGATGATCTGTTATTCTTTGAACATATGCATGATGGTTGAGTTATTTATTTCCTCTAATAAATTTATGAGATGCAGAAGGGATTAGCATAAATGGGGAAAAAAGGGGAAAACAAGCACTTAGTAATTTAACTAAGGATTTGGATCTTAGGGCTATAAAGTATGGCTTGGCAAGGGAAATATTGCAAGCTCACACATGGTATGATTATACCCAGGGGCCTGAGTGTGCTGGGTTAACACTGAATATGCCCCAGACAATGTGTGTTTAATAGAAAGAAAGTAGCTAAAGTCCATCATAAAATACCTGAGATTGAATTTTTGAGAATAGTTCACAGGTAGGTTTGAGTAAAAGAAAATCCCTGATAGCCTGAAAGATTATAAATAAGGAAAATGATTAAAATGATAATCATGTTGGTTGGTTTAAAGCATTCTGTTGAGAATTATATGTTTGTGCTCTTTGAAATAATCCATTAAATCATGTATGTCTATGTTATGCATTAATAAATATGCACAGGTGGTAGAGGAATGTATACAAGAGAAACATTGCTTACCCTATCTGTTTTAAAAAGTTATTTAAATTTTCAGTAAGATTATTCATACCAGACAATTTAGTCTGACCCTTTGTGTGTTTGTATACCATTGGGTGTCTCATCTTTATATGAGGCAGCTCGTGGTGATTGTGCAGGCAAATAGGCAATTTCTTGATCAAGAATTGGATGAATTAGCTGCGAAGGAATTGGATATAATAGTTACAGACTCAAGGATATTAAAATAGATGTTAAATTGAACTTGTGTTATGAAATGTTAGTTAAGTTGTTTGGGAAGAAACTGATGTAATGTTATTTTCTATTTGCAAGTATTGAACTACTCATGAAATCTCTGTTAAAAGTTGTGAGTTGCTTTTGAGGATGTTTTATTAAGTGATACAATTTATAGTATTAACTCCCTGAATGCTTAGCATAAGTGTGCAACAATAAGAATAATCTGAAATGATCTGTAAATTAAAAGTTAAAGGAGTAACCTGAGATCTGTTGTAAGTGTCAATGGAAAGAAAAGGTAGGATAGGAACCCAGATTAATTTGTAAGAGATATGTGTAAAGTAGCAGATGAATTCAGGCTAACTTGACCAACTTTGTCAAGCCTGGGTTCAACCAGTCAAATACCCTAAGCTATTTGGTTAAGAAAGGTAACAAATATAGCAAACCAGTAAACCCGGATTTATATATTGGGAAAATAGGTTACCTGAAATTACACAGATACACACATGCACACAGAACATAGATACACACATGCACACAGAACACAGATGCACACATGCACACAGAATACATATACACACACACTTGCACAAGGGATAATTAAGTGTTCAGTAGATCTAAATTCATGGAAATCTAAACTAACTCTAAAACTAGAAAAATAACATCTAGAATTTGCCAAAAATTAAGTAAGACAGAAAAGCTTTCTGGAAATTATTTTTGCCATGAGAAATTATATAGAAAATTCCAAAATAAATTCTCTGCATTCAAAACTCCTTTGAAAGTGTGTACGCTTGTGCACACTAATTAGGGATCGTGTAATATGGACTAATATATGCGGAATGTTATTTACAATTGCTATATAAGTAAATATTCAATAAACTAACTATATAGCAATTCACAGATATAGAATAGTAAAAGCAGTAAACAGTAAAAATCACACCAGGGATTTTTATACTGGTTCGGACCTCCCGTCCTACGTCCAGTCCCAGACTCCTATCTGGATTTTCACAACCAACTACCTCGCTTCACCCGGAGGAACAGGTTTACAACACCCGAACAGCCGAACGGGATTTCGTGCCTCTTACAACACCGAGGACTTCAACAAAAAACAAATACAATTGCCGTTGACAACTTGTGCTCTTGATAACACTGATTTGTCACTTGTAGTACACCCTTCCTATAATCTTATCCTCAAAGTATGTGAATGATGTTTGTGAAGATTGAAGGAAGTATATTACTTAGTTGAATCAAAAGATATGAAATAATTTCAATGATTCAATAAGCAATTGAAATGTTTGAGAGTTCAAGACAGAGATCAATAGAATAGAGATTAGAATAATAGAATTGGTTATTTGAAAGAATGATTTCATGATGTTTATATAAGAAATAAACAGTTGTAACCTTTTGTGAAAAGGTACAAACAAAGGTCATGATCATTGGTGAAGAGAAAGAGAAGCAACCGTTGAAGAAAAGGAAGTGTCTGTACGGAAGGTTGCTTTCTGTTTGAAAACGGTCGACAGGTCAAAATGGACCAGTAGACAGAAATTTGAATATATATACGTTATGTACACTTGTGCACGTTATCTGTGCATTCTGGGCAGAAACGGTCGACCGCCTTGTTTTAAACCGGTCGACCGGTTTAGCCCAGACAGCACAGTTAATGTGCACTCATACATATATACATTTATATTCAAAGATTGAAGGTATGAGATTATTTGAGGATAGATTTTAACATAAATAACACTACTAACATACCAAATAATCAACCTCTAATGTATGGAGCTCTTTGTGTCTCTTTAAAACAATGAATAACTTCTTTTTGTCGATCACGGCTTATCCCTTTGTCAGAAATCAAAACTCTATAAAAATCTTGACTCAACATTCTCCCCCTTTTTGATTGATGACAACATATATCTGAAGTTCTGAATCTCCCCCTGAATATGTGATCTCCCTGAGATTTTGTCTGTATTCTTTATATATATATATATTCCTGCAAATAATTGTTAGCTCTTTCTCCCCCTTTGTCATCGACAAAAAGGAGTAATAGATAATCATAGGAATGTATCAACCAGAATATCCACTTTCCTCTTTTCTTAAGTGGTACCTGCAAAAAATATAATTAAGACCATGGTACCCACTTTTTATAGGGTCCTAAGAGTTAGATCTTAGGAATCTAAACCCATACGGGTCCGGTATCCCCTTTATATATATAATTAGTATTAAGATGCACAGTATTCATGAAATTCTGAATATATTTATTCCTAATCAAATTGTTATTTGTTTTAGGAACCCATATTTTAATAGTCTTGACATTTTTCTTCTGAAATTTCACAACTGGTTTTGGTTTGGAATATAATAAACTAAAATTTTTCTTAGCTCCAGTCTTTTGTACTTTCTTTTTCCTTTCATTAACAAGATGTTTCTTGGTTTCTTGTTTCTTATATCCCAAACCTTGTTTATTTGAAACAGATTGTGAACTTTCAATGATTTTTGTCAAATTTTCTCGACCTTTGTTAAAGTTAGAAACATTTTGAGTAATGTCATCTAACTTAGTTTGTAAGCTCGCCTTTTCTAGGTCCAGATTTTTGACTTTTTCCTTAAGCTCATGATTTTCAATAGTGAGAGCATCATTTTTCTCTTTTTGAGTTTCAATTTCTTGACTCAAAAGAGATAATTGAGAGTCAACATTAGATGATGATTCTTGAAGTTTTTCAAGTTCTTCTAATATTTTCTTCTCGTCTTTTAACATATCTCGTTCAAACTCTGCTCTACTCAAATCTGCTTTGGCTACTTTTAATTGACGTTTTATGTCTTTATATTTGACTATCAATTCAGAATTTATATCAAGTAATTCATCAAATGTAGGAATTTGTACCTCATCTTCTGTTGCCATAAAACAAACATTAGCTTGTTCATTCTCTGGATCACTTTCACTTTCAGATGAGGATGAGTCTGAATCATCCCATGTTACTGAGAAGGCTCGTTTCTTTGACTTGTCCTTCTTATTTTTGAATTTATCATTTTCTGACTTCTTCTTCTGTTCTGGACAATCCTTCTGCATGTGCCCCTTTTTGTGACAGTTGAAACATTCTATAGTTGATGAAGATGGTTTGTTTGATCCAGGTTTCCTTTTGTTGTAACGACTGGCTTTTCGATATTTTAGGAATTATTTGAATCCTTTTGCAATGAATGCCAAATCTTCATCTTCAGAATCTGATTCATTTTCATCTTTCTCAGCATGAAATGCTACATTTTTCTTTTCTTCTTTCTGTTCTTTTCTAGCCTGCAAATTTGCTTCATAGGACATTAAATTTCCTATCAATTCATCTGGTTTCAAGATGGAAAGGTCATTAGCTTCTTCAATTGCTAATACTTTTCCTTCCCACCCATTAGTCAGAGAATGTAGGACTGTTGAAACAACATCAAAATCTGAATATTTTTGTCCTAGTCTGATAAGTGCATGATGAATAGTTTGAAACCTTGAATACATATCATTGATTGTCTCATTCGGTTTCATTTTGAAATTTTGAAACTGACTTTTCAGCATGGCTATTTTGGCTTGTTTAACCTTGTTAGTACCTTCATGAGTGGTTTTCAGCGTTTGCCAAATTTGATATGCAGTAGTGCAGATACTAATACGGTTATATTCATTTTGGTCTAATGCACAAAACAACATATTTATTGCCTTTGCATTTACGGCTGCTGCCGTTTTCTCAGCCGTTGTCCATTCTGAATATTCAGTTGTTGGATTCACTATTTCTTTTTGAGTAGCATTCCAAGCATCATAGCTATTTGATTGCATAAAAAATGACATACGTGTAGCCCAATAGCTATAGTTGAGACCATTAAAGAATGGAGGTCTTTGTGTTGATTGACCTTCCGTGTAAGAGTTAGTGCTAGTGCTTGCGTTATTTGCCATATTACAAGAATATATCAAATAACGGTGTGACGGTTATATGATGACCGTACTCTGATACCAAATGAAAGTGTGTACGCTTGTGCACACTAATTACGGATCGTGTAATATGGACTAATATATGCGGAATGTTATTTACAATTGCTATATAAGTAAATATTCAATAAACTAACTATATAGCAATTCACAGATATAGAATAGTAAAAGCAGTAAACAGTAAAAATCACACCAGGGATTTTTATACTGGTTCGGACCTCCCGTCCTACGTCCAGTCCCAGACTCCTATCTGGATTTTCACAACCAACTACCTCGCTTCACCCGGAGGAACAGGTTTACAACACCCGAACAGCCGAACGGGATTTCGTGCCTCTTACAACACCGAGGACTTCAACAAAAAACAAATACAATTGCCGTTGACAACTTGTGCTCTTGATAACACTGATTTGTCACTTGTAGTACACCCTTCCTATAATCTTATCCTCAAAGTATGTGAATGATGTTTGTGAAGATTGAAGGAAGTATATTACTTAGTTGAATCAAAAGATATGAAATAATTTCAATGATTCAATAAGCAATTGAAATGTTTGAGAGTTCAAGACAGAGATCAATAGAATAGAGATTAGAATAATAGAATTGGTTATTTGAAATAATGATTTCATGATGTTTATATAAGAAATAAACAGTTGTAACCTTTTGTGAAAAGGTACAAACAAAGGTCATGATCATTGGTGAAGAGAAAGAGAAGCAACCGTTGAAGAAAAGGAAGTGTCTGTACGGAAGGTTGCTTTCTGTTTGAAAACGGTCGACAGGTCAAAATGGACCAGTAGACAGGAATTTGAATATATATACGTTATGTACACTTGTGCATGTTATCTGTGCATTCTGGGCAGAAACGGTCGACCGCCTTGTTTTAAACCGGTCGACCGGTTTAGCCCAGACAGCACAGTTAATGTGCACTCATACATATATACATTTATATTCAAAGATTGAAGGTACGAGATTATTTGAGGATAGATTTTAACATAAATAACACTACTAACATACCAAATAATCAACCTCTAATGTATGGAGCTCTTTGTGTCTCTTTAAAACAATGAATAACTTCTTTTTGTCGATCACGGCTTATCCCTTTGTCAGAAATCAAAACTCTATAAAAATCTTGACTCAACATCCTTTACTCTGATTAAAAAGAAAGAGGAAACCTTAAAGTATCATTTATACATGGTTTCTTGTATGTAAGTTAGGTGATTTGATTACAACAATATTTTTATATTGGTTGAAAGATCCTGGATAGTAGAGAAAGGATGTTCTCTTGAATAGATGATCACTATAAAAAAAATCATTTGTGAAAAGTGGGTCATCTCAATTTGGTATCAGAGCTATGTTGATAAATAACATAGTAAAAATCTTGAATGAACTTGGTTGTTTTGAATACATGGAAGTATTGACTGTCTTGGATGCCTTGTCTTTATATACTTATATTGATAATATCTGTTATAATTGAATGATAATGAGTTGAAATAGGTTAACTTATATAAGATTAGATAAAATGGACTAACTCAAGTGTTGTATCCATAGAACTATGGTAAGACCCAGACAACAAGGGGTAGGACCAAGTGAACCACCCATGGTGAATATGCAAGATTTCATGAGAGCCATAAGGGATGGGGTAGGCAATAGGCAAGAAAATCCACATGATGAGCTTTCTGAACTATTCAAGACTTTTACCAATCTTGGAGGCAAGACTTTTGATGGAACAGAAAAAATAATGGGAATTCAAAATTGGCTCAGAATTTTGTATAGAATCTTTGTTGATATGCAAGTGGAAGACCAAAAGAAGAGGCTAATAGCATCTAAACAATTGAGAGGAGCAGCTTTGGACTGGTGGGAAGTCATTATAGCTGGAAGACCTGAAGGAGAGGTGACATGGAACCAGTTTAAAGAAATGTTGGAAGGAAGGTTTGTACCTGCATCAGCTAAAGAGTCCTTGCTGGAAGAATTCATTAAATTAAGACAGGGAACTATGAGTGTTACTGAGTATACCCAGAAGTTTGAATCTCTAGCAAAGTATGGTGCAGTGCTCATCACAACTAAGGAAGCTAAAAATGGTAGATACATCCAAGGATTGAATGCCAGTCTCAGTAGAGCCATGCTGCCGTATAAGGATAGGACCTTTGATCAAGTTTTAGATCTGACTTTGAGCCTTGAACAACATGATAAAGCCAGAGAAAATTTTAGAGCATTTAAAAATAACCAAAACAAGAAAGGAAAGGGTAAGTTTCACCCTTATGATAAAAAGAAAATGGATGTAGCTTCCACCAAGCAATCAGAAGAAGTCAAAACTGCTGAGGTTAAAAAGAAGATCACTTGCTATAATTGTGGACAAGAGGGACACATGAAGAATAGGTGTACAAATCCCAAACGAGCATCTTTCAAATGTCATTTGTGTGGGAAAGAAGGGCACATAAGAAGGAACTGTCCAGAGTTGAGGCAAGGAAAGATGGGAATGTTGGAAGGGAAAAGCAAAATAACTGGAAGTCCCAATGTTGAAAATCATGGCCAAGTTGAAGGTACTTTGCTTATTCACTCAATACCTTTTGCAGTAGTGTATGATACTGGGGCTACACACTCATTAATTTCCCATGACATTGTACAACAGCTAAAATTAAATTGTATGCTTGTAGATAAGCCCTTGCTTATTAAAAGTCCTTTAGGTAGTTCCTGTGTATTGGGTATAATATGTAAACAATTAAGACTGAATATAGGGGGGCATATGTTTGGTGCAGATCTATATGTGTTGCAATATCCAGGCATGGGAGTTATTTTAGGAGTTGATTGGTTAAAAAGATATAAGACAGTTATAAATATGGAGACCTCCACCTTATCATTGAAAACTTCTGATGGAAAAAGGGTAGTTGTTCTTTGTGAAGCAGATAAGAACAAAAGTATCGCCACCCTTGATAATTTAACTGGTGAAAAGCACATGCCTGCATTAGAGGAAATCCCTATAGTAAATCAGTATGCTGATGTATTTGGTGAGGTTAAGGGAATTGTTAACCATAGACCAGTAGAATTTTCTATCAAACTAATTCCAGGGGCTAACCCAGTGGTTAAGAGGCCAACTAGAATGGGGCCTAAGGAATTAACAGAACTGAAAAAGCAATTAGTTGAACTAGAGGAAAAAGGATTCATCAGACCTAGTAGCTCATCATGGGGAGCACCAGTGGTTTTTGTTAAGAAGTAAGATGAATCTCTCAGATTATGTATTGATTATAGAGAGTTAAATAAAATCACCATTAAAAATAAATACCCCTTGCCAAGAATTGATGATCTTTTTGATCAATTAAATGGTGCAAAAATATTTTCTAGACTTGATTTAGCTTCAGGATTTCATCAAATGAAGGTAGAAGAGGAGAGCATCAAGTATACTGCTTTTAATACTAGGTATGGGCTTTATGAATTTTTGGTGATGCCCTTTGGCTTGACTAATGCCCCCTCTTACTTTGTTGATTTGATGAATAGAATTTTTAGAAAATATTTAGATAAATTTGTATTGATATTTATTGATGATATACTAATTTATTCTAAAAAAATTGTAGAACATGAGAATCATTTGCATATAGTACTGCAGAAATTAAGGCAAGAAAATTTGAAGGCAAAATTTTCAAAGTGTACTTTTTGGCAAAATGAGGTAAAATTCTTAGGTCATGTAGTATCAGAAAAAGGCCTATCTGTAGATCCCAATAAGGTGATGGCAATTCAAACATGGAAAAGGCCTACCAGTGTCACAGAAGTTAGGTCATTTATGGGAATGGCTGGTTATTATAGAAGGTTTATAAAGGATTTTGCAAAAATTTCAATTCCATTAACTAAATTGACTAGAAAGAATCAGGCTTTTGTTTGGACTGAGGAGTGTGGGAAAGCCTTTGAGAGATTAAAAGAAGCATTGATACAAGCTCCAATACTAAAGGTGCCTGAAGGGAATGAGAACTTGGTGATATATACTGATGCTAGTGGATAGGGACTTGGGGCAGTGTTGATGCAACAGCAGCAAGTAATAGCTTATGCCTCTAGACAGTTGAAGCCCAGTGAGGTAAAGTATGCTACACATGATCTTGAACTGTCTGCTATAGTGTATGCTCTTAAGTTATGGAGACATTATTTGTTAGGAGCTAAATTTGAAGTCTATACAGATCATAAGTCACTCAAATATTTGTTTTCACAAAAAGAATTGAACATGAGGCAGCAAAGATGGATTGAACTCTTAGCCTCATATGATTTTGAAATACTATATACACCTGGTAAAGCTAATAAAGTGGCAGATGCTTTAAGTAGACAGCATGCCAATGTAGCTAGATTGATGATAGAAGAATTTAATACTTTATCATTACTGATTGATTCAGAAGTGAAAAGGGACAGTGAAGAAAATATGAGTGTATGCAGTGAGAAGAAAGAAGTAGGGAAGTTAAGTTTTGTTACTTTGGGATCAGAATTAAAAAATAAAATTATAAAGTTACAAGACCAAGATCCATTTTTACTTGAGAAGAAAGTTCAAATATTAAATGGTGAGGTAGTGGAAGGATTCCAATTGAATAAACAAGGTCATTTGGAGAAAGGAAAGAGAATATGTGTTCCTGCCATTGAAGAATTGAAGCAAGAAATTTTGGATGCTTATCACAGAAGCAAGTATACCATACACCCAGGAAGTACCAGAATGTATCACAACCTAAAAAGAGATTATTGGTGGAGTGGGTTGAAGAGTGCAGTGGCATTATATGTGTCTAAGTGCATGGTTTGTCAACAGGTAAAGGCTGAATATCAAAGACCCTCAGGAATGCTGCAACCTTTACAAATACAACATATCAATGGACTTCATTGATGGTTTGCCAAAGACTAGGAGGGGAAATGATAGTATTTGGGTTGTAGTTGATAGGTTAACCAAAACAGCTCATTTTATACCTGTAAAATCAGATAGGAATGCATGCACCTTAGCTCAGTTATTTATTAAAGAAGTAGTTAGATTGCATGGAATACCAAAGACTATAGTAAGTGATAGAGATACCATCTTCACTTCGAAATTCTGGCAAAGTTTCCACAAGGCAATGGGGACTGATTTGTGCTTGAGCATAGCATATCACCCTCAATCAGATGGCCGGACAGAAATTGTGAACAAATTACTTGAAGACATGTTGAGGGCATGTATATTGGATTGGGGAGGAAGTTGGGAAGATCACATATTTCTAGCAGAATTTGCATATAACAACAACCATCACAGTAGCATAGGCATGGCACCCTTTGAAGCACTTTATGGTAGACCCTGTTTATCACCTTCAAGTTGGATTGAGTCTGGGGAGAAAGTGGTCTTAGGACCAGAAAATGTAAAAGAGACCTCTGAGAAGATAGCCTTGATTAGGAAAAGGATTGCTTCTGCTTAAGATAGGCAAAAGAAATATGCTAATCAAAAGAGGAAAGAAGTGCAGTATGATGTGGGGAATTATGTATTTATTAAAATATCACCCATGAAAAAGATTTTGAGATTTGGAAAACAAGGAAAGTTGATTCCAAGGTATATAGGACCATATAAAATTCTAGAAAGAATTGGAAATGTAGCCTATAAGTTAGAATTGCCAGAGGAGATGAGAGCAATGCATGATGTTTTTCATGTATCCCAGTTAAGGAGATGGGTTCATGATGAAGAAACAATTTTAAAATCCCCTGAGAAAGTGCAGATTGATCCTAGAATGGTGTATGAGAAGAAGCCTGTAGGCATAGTTGCAAAAGAAATTAAGAAACTGTGAAACAAAGAAATAAAATTAGTAAAAGTGCAATGGAGTCTTGACCCAAATGATTGCACATGGGAGGTGGAAGATAAAATCAGAAATGATTATCCACAGCTAATTGATTGAATCAGAAGGTAAAAAAAAATATATATATATATACATAAATATACTAATGAATGATTTGATTGAATACTTTGTTATGCATAGGAGTTTAATTAATGATTGAACTGAGAGTGATTGATTGCTGAATTGAAAATGTCTGAATTAAATATGGAAGAATTGTGAGACACAATTCCTAAAAGGAAGGGTATATGTGATAACCCTGATTTTATGAACAAGTTTTATAATTTAATTTAGTATACTTGTTTGAAATTTTGGTTGCCTAGGAAAAATATATATGATAAGTTGACCATAAATGCATTGGGTAAATATTGATATGTATGCAAGATAATATAATATATATGTACAAACTTCTCTGAAAAAAAAAGAAGCAGAAATTCATTTGTAAGCTAGAGAAAACTATAGATACATGAACATAACATAATTATTACAGATATGAATGTGTCATTGAAACAAAGTCTAGAATAAGAAAAATAAAGGTTTAGGCAAGGATAGAAATATAGATATTGTACAGGCATTTTAAACAAAGGCTGGCTAAAAGAAAATTATTAGAAATTGCATGAAAATAGTATGAGTTGTTGGAAAAAATACTTTATCCACTTTTAGCAATTTTCTTAGCTTTTATAGATATCATGCAAATATGGTGACTGAGGTAATAAAGTGTAAATTTCTGTTAATAGAACCAGGGACCATTTACCCATTTGCTCTTAAAAATAGAAAGGGAGGCTGATCATAAGTGGTAGGGTAAAATTGACATTGGGTAAATCTTAAAACCCTAGAGGCAGCCAAGGTCTTGTATAAAAGAGGGTTAAGGGTGAAAGGATCTGTCACCATTTTATTTAAAAATAAATATACAGAAATATAGACAGTTAGCAAAAGAGAAAAACTGAGAAGCACTGGCCTTTAGAGACAAGTAGGAGATAGCAGATCAAAAGAAAAGGATTAAGGTGAGTAATCTCACTGAAAATTGGCATTAAGTCCTGAATATTGAGGCAGCCTAAATGGTTTTATATTTTTAATTAATTTGTGCTTATTTTATGATATTGATGTGTTGATGATCTGTTCAAATATTATGTGTTAATATATCCAGAAAATATATTGATGGCTTTCATGTTTGAATAATTACTGTGTCATGAATTATCTTTGAGATGAGATGCTTTCTTTATGTGACTGCTGCATATAAATTAATTCATGGAAACTCCAGGGATATATGATTTAAATCTATGGTCTAAAAATGAGAAAAATAAATGGGGCTGTAGCATAAAGTGGTTGCTGCTTATGTCTCAAGAATAACATGGTAACATAGAAGTGCAATGTCATACTTGTGCTGAGCTTCTATGATTACTAATAAATCCAAATAAGAATAAAAGCTTGTGGTTTAGTCAGATCTTGTGAATCTGTGAGTATTTGATTAAGCCAGAGGTAGATGAATGCATCAAAGCAAACTATATATGACCATATATTTATAGGCATGATTCCCCAAAATCCATGATTTAAATAATATGTACACTGAGAAATCAAACTAGCTTGTATAAATAAATCTATGATTATGAAAGGATGATCTGTTATTCTTTGAACATATGCATGATGGTTGAGCTATTTATTTCCTCTGATAAATTTATGAGATGCAGAAGGGATTAGCATAAATGGGGAAAAAAGGGGAAAACAAGCACTTAGTAATTTAACTAAGGATTTGGATCTTAGGGCTATAAAGTATGGCTTGGCAAGGGAAATATTGCAAGCTCACACATGGTATGATTATACCCAGGGGCCTGAGTGTGCTGGGTTAACAGTGAATATGCCCCAGACAATGTGTGTTTAATAGAAAGAAAGTAGCTAAAGTCCATCATAAAATACCTGAGATTGAATTTTGAGAATAGTTCACAGGTAGGTTTGAGTAAAAGAAAATCCCTGATAGCCAGAAAGATTATAAATAAGGAAAATGATTAAAATGATAATCATGTTGGTTGGTTTAAAGTATTCTGTTGAGAATTATATGTTTGTGCTCTCTGAAATAATCCATTAAATCATGTATGTCTATGTTATGCATTAATAAATATGCACAGGTGGTAGAGGAATGTATACAAGAGAAACATTGCTTACCCTATCTGTTTTAAAAAGTTATTTAAATTTTCAGTAAGATTATTCATACCAGACAATTTAGTCTGACCCTTTGTGTGTTTGTATACCATTGGGTGTCTCATCTTTATATGAGGCAGCTCGTGGTGATTGTGCAGGTAAATAGGCAATTTCTTGATCAAGAATTGGATGAATTAGCTGCTAAGGAATTGGATATAATAGTTACAGACTCAAGGATATTAAAATAGATGTTAAATTGAACTTGTGTTATGAAATGTTAGTTAAGTTGTTTGGGAAGAAACTGATGTAATGTTATTTTCTATTTGCAAGTATTGAACTACTCATGAAATCTCTGTTAAAAGTTGTGAGTTGCTTTTGAGGATGTTTTATTAAGTGATACAATTTATAGTATTAACTCCCTGAATGCTTAGCATAAGTGTGCAACAATAAGAATAATCTGAAATGATCTGTAAATTAAAAATTAAAGGAGTAACCTGAGATCTGTTGTAAGTGTCAATGGAAAGAAAAGGTAGGATAGGAACCCAGATTAATTTGTAAGAGATATGTGTAAAGTAGCAGATGAATTTAGGCTAACTTGACCAACTTTGTCAAGCCTGGGTTCAACCAGTCAAATACCCTAAGCTATTTGGTTAAGAAAGGTAACAAATAAAGCAAACCAGTAAACCCGGATTTATATATTGGGAAAATAGGTTACCTGAAATGACACAGATACACACATGCACACAGAACATAGATACACACATGCACACAGAACACAGATGCACACATGCACACAGAATACATATACACACACACTTGCACAAGGGATAATTAAGTGTTCAGTAGATCTAAATTCATGGAAATCTAAACTAACTCTAAAACTAGAAAAATAACATCTAGAATTTGCCAAAAATTAAGTAAGACAGAAAAGCTTTCTGGAAATTATTTTTGCCATGAGAAATTATATAGAAAATTCCAAAATAAATTCTCTGCATTCAAAACTCCTTTACTCTAATTAAAAAGAAAGAGGAAACCTTAAAGTATCATTTATACATGGTTTCTTGTATGTAAGTTAGGTGATTTGATTACAACAATATTTTTATATTGGTTGAAAGATCCTGGATAGTAGAGAAAGGATGTTCTCTTAAATAGATGATCACTATAAAAAAAATCATTTGTGAAAAGTGGGTCATCTCATAGCCAAGGGTAGTTGTAGAATAGCTTGAGGTGGGAAAGGTGGTGTTGGTAATTCAACGAAACGGAGGTTCGAGCCCTCTTTCTAGCGCAAAAATCGTTAACAAGAAATCTTGTCAACACCTCAAAGTAAGGTTAGAGGAGTGAATGACCCCTTCGAAACCCCTTTCGAATTAGTTGGAGTAATTGAAGGTTGTATCCTAGTGGGAACAAAAGGTATTAATTGAGTAAAAAGGATCTTATTCCATCGAAAGGAACCACTTCAAAAGGTATAAATGTGCATGTGCTATAGATGAAACCACATATAAGCAGCAAATCTGACTTCATGCATTCGAAAGTTCCATGTATTTACTTTATGATAATTCTTTTGAATACAAGGGCTTAGGTATTACAATGAAGTGAAATCCCCAATTTGATTTAGAAATTGGGGTTTACAAGCTCAAGAAAAGTACATCATGGAAGTAATGAATCCGGATCCTTCAAACAGCACCCCTAGTGTCTTATTTATAGGCGCAGGCTGGACCCTTTTCACATCCCTCCTTTCGACTCAGTCGAAAGGATGCCTTTATGACCTTCCGCCACTGTTGACTGCTAAGTGCCTCTCTAATGTTGCTTTCGCATAAGATCTGGAAGCCTTCGACTCCATCAGTAGGTATAGAAGCAGTACTTATGTTGTTGTAGATGTCTTGGATAAGCACGAAAGGTTGTCTCAACATGTGCGGAAGGTACATAAACAATACTTATGAAAGGTGATGATTCTTTTGAAAGCTTTTATTTTGATAGTTGCAAAAGCATTCATTGAGGATGAAATGGTAAATGATGATCTGACTCCTACGGAAGGGTCAACAGCTTCAAAAGCATCTACTTGTTTGGTTGCGGAAGGTAGCTTTCAAAGGCAATCCCCTTAATGAATGCGTAAGTCCATCTTTTGATGCTTGCGAAAGCAATACTGACATTTTTGAAATCTCCCTAATACTCATGGAAGGGTTCAACCGATTCGAAAGGCTAGTCTTTGCAAATCCATGCTTTCGGAAGGGAAGTTTTGGTAGAATCTTCTACTGTGGAAGGTAGACAGTGGCGGAACCAATTGATCCAAAAGGTTTTATATATGCGAAAGGGGTAATGCCAAAGGAAGCCCTTACTTTCATCTATTGCGAAAAGTATCAATTGAAGCGGAAGGGTAGTCTTGACCCCTTCGGAAGCCCATAACTCATTTAATATTTGCAGAAGCATCCTTTCGACCCTTTCGAAAAGCCTTGCTATCAATATTGTTCTTCATGAAGCCCTCCTTCATGATCTTTTGGGCTTCGACAGGGTCGAAGTGATTTTTGGTAATAACAACACCCATATTTGTAAAGTGCAAGTGTATACATAGCTGATGTTACCGTATATAGGTATTCGAATTTACACCGCAATAGACAAATTTGTCCCTTTATATAGCCTATGTTGTCCATAGTTTTTTTAATTATAAACAAAATTACATATATACACACACATATGTATATGTATACACACACATTAAGATAAACGTCCACTATTTGACATGTTTTGAAAATTAAAATAAGGAATTTTAAATCTAGTTTTAATTTAGGAAAGGTTTAAAATTAAATTAAAGATTTTACACAAAAGCCCCTTTTCAAACATTGAGATTAAGTAACATATATATATATATAATTACAAATTATATTTTAAATTTAACGTGTATGAAGTTTGTAGTTTTAATATGCTTTAAAACTTAGGTCTAACATATTAAAAACTAGCTTTAAATTAGGGAGGACTCAAAGTAGGTTTGTGATTTGGTATAAAAGTCCACTCATAAATTTTGAATCAATGAAATCTTTAAACATATGCAAATAATAATAATAAATTGCATTCAAAACTAAAAAATATACAAAACATTAAATCAACTTTCAAAATGTTTTCAGTATCTATGTTTGTGTATATGACAGTTACAAAATTGCAATAATTAATTGAAATTAGTTTTCAATAAAAAAGTTTTTTAATATAAACATCAATTTTAAAAAAATTAGATCAGATAACTTAGACATATATAAATTTAACACCCTAAAATTTTAACCGGAAATTTAAAATAAGAATTAAATTTTAATATAACAAGGGTTTTATAAATGTCCAAATTTGGCTATGAAACTTGCACCGTTGCTTTCATAGCGATTTTCTAGATAATTTTCATGTATAATGTTTTGAAATCAGAGTTAGTATGAAAAGTTATTAAAGTTTTAAATTTCAGAATTGATAATAATTGAATAAACAATGTTGGAAATAAATATTATTAAGGAAGGAAACCCACCGGTCAACACCTTGATTGTGACCGATCGACCTTTAGTGGTCGGTAGCTCCAATCTATGGCGCTGGACCGGTCTTTTGTAATCAGCTGGGGTTTGTCCTGGCCGAACGGGCCGGATTTGATAGGATTTGATCGAACGGTTCTGTTTGTTTTCTACACCTATAAATAAGATAGTAAACCTAATCCTAATTCATTAATAGTAAACACACTACAAGAAAGTATGTCATTAATAACGCCACTCGATAACACATTATTCTAAAGCGTTATCGTTTAGCTTTAATTATTTACCTTTTTACTTTATTTCTCTTCTGTACACGTAACGCTTGGCTCCAAAATGAAAATACCGCTCCCAAAATTTTCATCCCCCTCTCAAAACACTTAATCAGTTCTTGTCTTCCTTCCAGAACCCGTCTTCCTCCCAAAACCAAAATAATAGCTAGTAATTTTCGTCTCCCTCATAATCGTTCATCGCTCGACATCTATGATCTTCGATCCAGCTCACCATCTCCGGTCTCCGCTTATTGCTCTTCAGCAGTTCCAAAGTTGATGCACCTAGAACCCTAAATTATCTGCTCGAAATTCTAGGTTAGAAATTTCTAGGTTATGTTCACGAAAGGTACTCGTCTTGTTTCCATCCAATTGCTGTAGTTTTTCCTCTATCCTTCACGGCAATAGCTGTTCGATGCAGGTTTTCGATATCCTTTGCTGAATGACAGATAAAATGGCTTCATTTTTCTTCATTTCTAGCAGTAAATTCATAAGCCCACAACAAATCTGCTTAAACCAGTCAACTCATTTGTGTCACGGAGGAAAATCGAGGCTATGCCACTCAAAATTTTTCAGAAATCTATCGCATTCCCATTCTATGTCTCGTGTTGTTTTCGAAATACTTGGTATTTCTTGTTCTTTGCCAAGATGTGGTAGATTGTTTAGTTCAAAATTGAATACGAACACTGAAGAAAGTAAAGGAAAACAGACTTCCAGAAGAAAGAGAAAACGGCTTGATTTAAGGCTGAAACCAAGATTAAAATTGGCTTCAATTGGGTTAAAGAGAGTTTTCAGTAGGGACTTTATAGATGATATGCTAATCAAGCTAAGTAAAAATTCTAAAAAGGTAACTTTATCAACTATGATTTCTTTTGCTATGGGATTAATATTCTTGTTTTTGAAGTACACTGGGGTGCCATCTCAAAAGTTGTTCCCTATTCAGATCTGATTTCTAATCTTCAAAGTGGGAGCGTCAGTATGGTTTTATTTGAAGAGGGTTCCCATAGAATCATTTATAATACAGTATCTGATATTCATGATAATACAAAGATTACAGTTCATGCTAAATCAAAGTTGGTACCAAAATGGCAATATGCTACTAGAAAAATTCACCATGATGAGAACTTTTTGCTTGGGCCGATGAGAGAGAAAGGAATAACATATAGTTCTGAACCTCAGTCTGTTTTTCTGTCTACAAGAAGCATTTTTCTTACTATTATTTCTTTGTGGATTCCTTTGATGCCTCTAATATGGTTACTTTATCGCCAGCTTTCTGCTGCTAATAGTCCTGCTAAAAACGTAGGCCTACTAATCTCAAAGTTAATTTTGGGGATGTAGAAGGTGTTGATACAGCTAAGGAAGAGCTTATAGAGGTGATTTTCAAGTTTTCTTAATTAAGTTCATGTTTTTACTGCACAAGTTTTCATTCATTTTCTTATTTTTGTTGTGTCTTGACATATCCCTGAAGTGATTGGTTAGATTGCTAAGATATGACTGAATAAGTTTGAACATCCAATTTGTAACACATCAGGGTTACTAAATACAAAGATTACAACAACTTGCCTTGCACAACAAAAAGAATTATATAAAGTTGAAGACATTATATGTCTTGCCCTGTTGAGTAATAAATTTTAAAAGATTTGTTTGTTTCACGAAATGATTTGTTGTTCTAACTTGTTTTTAATTTTCACACTCAATGGCTCCATGATGTTGTACTTCGCATCAATAAAGAAATGGTGAAGAACTCATCGATGGTCAAGTATAATAAATTATTAGACAATGAGATATGAAAGTTTACAATCTTAACGGTGTATTCACATTATCTAGAAGGAAAAAAATAATATAACCATACATAATGTTATATGAAATTCTCACTTAGACTTTGAAGGCAACAAGTACGAGGTCGAATGAGTATGATTTTAGAAAAAATTTGAACCCATGTTTGAGAACTGGAATTGTAACACCCATTGAATTGTATTATTTATCAACTTTGAATCTTAGATGGGTAACTCTGTATATTATGCTATTGTAGCAGGCTGCATGCTTCTTAAACAAAGAATTGTCTAAGCAGTGGGATGCTACAACAAAACAACAACACACTTTAAAAAAAAGTGTTCCAACTGCACGTAGGCTGTTGCAATATGCAGCACCTATAAAAAAATCTCAAAAAATATGCGCATCGCACATGGAGTATATGAATACATAGTTAAGAATATAATATAGTTTAGGTTGTAAGACCATATCAAGAGTTCAACATTTTAGCAAACATGCGTGCAAGTTAGTATTATTTAGTTCAAAATGTTACAATTTTCAAATCTGACCAAAGTCTTATTATATGTTTTATTTCCTTTCTAATATGTTTGTTGGATTCATAAATATGAAATATATTATGTTTTTATACATAACCTAACGCTACAAAAGGCTATGTTGCATCACTTTCCTAATAGACTGGTATAAAAGGGGACTGAAAAGCAAGACAAAGTAGGCTTGGATAATGGACAGGAAATACTCGGTAGACTTTAGATGGGCTTCGATTTTGATTATAGTAACCGAGTCGAGGTCCGGTTTTAAGCTACTCAAATTGAAACTAACTTATTGACAAATCTAAATTTCTAACCGTTAAACGTGTAGATTAGTTAGACAACATGTTGGTATAATTTTATGTATTCATGTCTAATTTTGTTTATTCAACAGTTCGCCCTTCAATAGTTTGCACTACTTTCAAAATTAAACTTTTGAAATTTCTTTTTATCTAATTAGTTATTAGATGTGTCTGCTCCTCCTTAAATTTTGATGCTTTCATTTTTCTAGTTTGGTATTTAATTGATATCTTTTTGATTGATGTTTTCATTTTTTTGGGTTTGGTATTTAATTGATATCTTTTGATTGATGTAATCACACCTACTTAAATTCTCTACTTTCTCGTTGACGCTATATTTTCCGTAGCATACTTTATCAGGTTAGGGTAGAGAATAATTAATAGTATGTTTGAATATATTATTTTGAAAAACAGAATTTTTATCTGTTTTGTTAAAATTAATATAAATATTCATAATATGTACGAACATATCTAAAGAGCTTTGCTTAATTTGTATCCATATATGTTCGGATATATTTTGTTATGATTTCTACCTGAACAATTAAAATATTCCCTTTTTCATCACTAGGTTTCTACTGAGGCTACAGAGGAAATAAACCCTTTTGTTAAAGAAAGGCGGATGATTTTTATATCATATGCTTTTGCCACCAAATGAAAGTTACTATTTTTTGTATAGCTCATAGTACTCTATTCTTATGCGAATACAGTCGTGGCTTTCACTGTTATTTATAATAAAATAGTTAGGACTTGTGGGAATGCAGCATTGAAATCAGTGATAATGGAGAACTATATTACTGTTTTCTCACTGAAGTATTGCATGTCTTAACTTATGATATGTAAATTTTGGACTTTGTACCTCTGTGGTACTGGAAGTGTTTCCTTTTTCTAGAAGGCATTTGGCTTTGCATTCTCTTTCTCTATTTTTGCGTCATCAGTTCAATTTTTATATCATTAATAAATTTCTAATGTTAATCATTTCCTTTTACGGGAAGGCAGTCACAATACTCATTTCTGTTTGCCCTAGGTAATGTAGAAGTGGAATTGGAATGGATATATAACCCAGTCTAGATTGGCTTGCCAAACTAATGATATATTCTCAAATTCATGTCTATATTTAATTTCATTATAGACACTTATTGTGCACGTATAGTATTATCTTACTGTGCACATATTATGTTTACCATTGCACAAATAATGGTTTGGACAAGTTCCACCAAGATGTTTTCTTTTATATTACAATTTAAAATTTTTAAAATATTTACAACTCAACTGTACATAATTACCCAAAAGAGAAAGAGCCTTTAGGCCAAAAATAAGATTATCAGTGTAATTTTCTATATATAATAGGAATAGCTTGATTCGAAGCTTTCGAATTTACAAATTTACCATTTTTCAATAATAGAATAAAACAGATAATACAAAGGGTATTTTGGTAACTCTTTCGTACCCAAGTTTGCTTTACACTTCACTACAAGTAAGGTATTTTCTTCATCATGTTATATTCTAGTGTGCACAATTTTGCAATTGAAGTGCATATACTGCTTATTAATATCGCTTATCATCGGGTAATTTCTGTGAGTTTAGGACTTTTATTGTGCTAATGCAGGAGGAGGAGGTTGATGAATTACTTGAATTCTTCATTCTTACAAGTGATGATTATAGGATGTGGTATCAAATGAGGTATTGTTATTTTATTTTTTACTTTCTACTATTACGAGCTGCCTAGTATAATCAATTGCTACTATTAAAATGAATATGATTTAGGAACCTGTTACTATCCTTGTTTGTTAAGCAAGAGTTATAAAAATTAAATAAGTTTATAAAATAAAGCTTCAATGGAAAATTCATTGTTATCATAAAGCTTATAAAATATGCACTGGATTTACAGTAAATACCTAAAATAAACTACAAATTGCAATGCCACGGGATCGAACTCATAATCCATTATTACACAATATATTACTTCAATTGGAGTACGGTACTTAATGATGTACAAATGTACATGTGCTTAAATGTGTCTGCAAACTTGTAGGTACTTTCACTTAAATATTTTTTACAAACATATAGAAAACATATAGTATAAGTTTATTTATATATGCATTACGTCCACATTACGCCATCATATTGTGTGTTTGTTGAGAACTAATATTTCGTTCTCCTTTTTTTTCCTTTTTCCACTTCCATCGACAACTATTACAGTATCGTTTTTGACCACTTATGTATTTCTTTCAACTTTTACTACCTTAGTTATATACTTGACATTGATGACACATACAGTTCTTCCAATATTAAGTGGATAATCTATGTTACAGTACATGGAAGATGCCCTCTCTTCTATTATAGCTTGGCCTGCTACGCACGTCGTAATGGAATGAATTTTGAGTAAGTCTTTACCATTCATTTTTTTGTTTATTGTTACATTTAGTTATTAGCTTTAAATTCTGGTTGGTGGAGTACCAGTTGTAGTGGTTTGTTTGTAGTTGACTGTTTGGAGTTCAGGGATTAGGTTACTGCTTGTTTTTCGGGTATTTAAGTTTTATTGTGATTGATTTCTGCTGGAATAGGGTATAGTTGAAATACAATGTATATGTAGGCTATAATTTTCAGTTTGTATGTTTTGCATCTAGATGGTGTGTTTAAACGACTTTGAAATTAGACGTTATTTTTTGTCATTAGGCCTATGAATCAACACGTGGAATTTCTATATCGTTAATTCTATGTTTCTTCACTCTTGTAGGTTTATTTGACACTATGTTGTGCCCTCGGATCATTTGCTGTTGGCACATACCTGCATATTTTGATGAACATCGGTGGCCTTTTGACTTTACTTGGAGGCCTTGGTGGCATTTTCTGGTTACAATCAGTTTCTCCTAAAGAAGAGGTGAGGAGATGCACATTGTTGATTCTTTTTTCAAATGTAAATTGTTGTTAAATGTATATCGATAATTTGGTATTGTGATGAGCGTCGCACTTTTGCAAGGAGCTACCGTGGGTGAATTTATCAAGCATGTCATCCAGTTTGACCCAAGGTAATGTTTGCAGACTCAGTTTATCTTCATTTTCCATAATCCAGAATTCTAGTAGCTTGCTGCGTATGTTCATGTGCTCCAGTTATCTTCTCTTTTCAGTTGTCATTCCGCAAACGTTTTTAGAGGTAGTCATTAACCATAGCAAGAAATTCTTTTAGCCTCGACTTAAACCAGTGTGTATTGAGTGCTGCTCCTAATGTAATTAAATTTGAACTTATGAAGTGTTCCAGTTAGGTACTAACATGATGTAATTATGCTCTAGTTAGGTCTAGTTGAACCATTTATGCACACTCTTTTCTAAATAAAATAACTTATTTTATGTGTATGCTGATTTGGATTTCTGGTTTTGAAAAATTTCTTGATCTTGCTCTTTCTAATGCTTACATTCATGCCCTAGATGTATTGTAATGTGATGAAATATGTGTAACAGTATACTAGTAACTGGAGCTGTTGGGACAACTATAGCCTTTGGGTGCTTCTCTGCAGCTGCATTAGTAGCTAGGCGAAGAGAGTTTCTATTTCTGGGAGGCTTGTTGTCTTCTGCCATCTCAATCCTCTTCTGGTTGCAGTTTGCCTCTTCCATCTTTGGCCGCTCTGCTGCCATGTTCAATGTTGAGGTATGATTATAAATAACACTTTCACCTTCTTTCTACAACTAATTATCAAGTTTAGTGTTGTAGACTGTACCTGATATTTTTTTTGTTTATTTGTTACAGCTATACTTCGGGCTACTTGTGTTTCTAGGATACATTGTGTTTGACACCCAGTACATAATAGAGAGGGCGCACCTTGGTGATCTTGACTATGTTATGCATGCTTTGGTCCTTTTTGTTGATTTTGCTGGTGTCCTTGTCCGCATTCTTGCCATAATCGTACGTTTGAGAGTTTTGCCATGTTTTCCACTCTTTTTGGCATATTAATATTAACTATTGATTGATATGAAATATGTTTGCAGTTGAAGAATGCAAGTCAGAAATCTGAAGAAGAGAAGAAAAGAAAGAAGAGATCTTGAAGTTCTTTGTTGTTTTGCCAGTATAATGCCTGGTCTTTTCTTCGTGTTTCACTTAGCGTGTTATTGTGATATATCCGAACTTACATGTGGCAGACTATGTAAAAAAGGGATTTAGTTGTGTTTTGTTATAAACTTTGACAGAATGTTGTGATCAGTATTTTATCTTTGCAGACTTTAATTTTTTAGTTCATTGCTTTCTACATGTCTCTTTCCTAGGTCTTCTTCTGGCTTGATGTTCATTTAATCACATGTTTATTGTAGATACAATTTTCTTTCGTCCAGTTTTTATTTTGCAGTTAGGAGCTTGTGTAATTTTGAGCATATTTCCAATGTTTGGTAAAAAGCTTGATACAGCCACATCCAAAAATATTGGGTAAAATGCCTTTATAATTATAGCGGCTATAATGAGCTATTGAATAAATCTTTTATAGCGGCAAAATGGTGTTATAAAGATTTCCAGTTCCGTTGAGATTTAGCTGTATTATAGCGGCTATAATGAGCTATTGAATTAACGTACCATAGCGGCGAATTTGCGTTATAAAACTAAGCTCAACCATAGCGGCATATTTTGTGTTATAAATATTCAATAGTTTTTTATAACATGTCGATATACAGCGCTTATCAAACCGCTATGGTTGTGATTAATAGCGGCTATATGCCGCTATAAAAGACACTTTTTATTGTAGTGACAATATGTCCAAATTCTGTCTCTCTAAAATTTTAATTCCCTTTCTTCTTAAATCAAGGTTTCTTTAAAGTCAAACAATAATTAAGTTAGAGAACTTAAAGAAGTAGAGATTAAATCAAGTCAATAGCAAATCTACACTGAGCGGAGAAGATTCCAAGCATGGTAGGAAAAGGGATAACTTCTTCGAGGTGGGTGGGTTCATGATTTGTAAGATGATTTATATGTAGCTAATTTTATTATATCCTATTTTGATTTAGAATTGTTCTTAACTGAATTGAAAATACCGTTGATTTAGATTGGGATTTAACATATTATGACATAGATGAATATGATCCCTTTCTTTTAACCTAGATCTGGTTGATGTAAACCTGTTAAATTGATTCAAAGTGAATATACCCTTTTTATCAAATTAAATATGAATTGATATAACCCTTTTTATGCTAAACCTAGGTTAAGTTGATGACCAAAATCTAACATACTGTATATGAAATTGAATAAGAGTTTGGGCGATATAATTTTGAGATTCACAAACTTGGGTTTCTTGTTTTTAGGGTTACTATATGCCAAATAAAAATTAAATATTACTGTAATGTCCAGATTATTAGTTCAAAGTAGATGAAGATGATAATTAAAATTAACAAATAATTAGCACCACGACCGGTCGATCGCTCACTAGAGCTAATCGACTGCTCTATTAAATAGCGGTCCGCCGGTTAGCATTTTCTAGGCCCAACACGAACCTTGGCCTAAGGTCAATGTTATAAATTAAATTATGTTGTGTATATACCATAGTTACATTAAAAATAGTATAGAAGTTAGTTCCCTATGTTGGTGATTCTAGGACATTACAGGACTGGATAAATGCTATTTGTCTAGCAGGGTCGATATTTGACGGGCCGATTCTATTGCAAATTCCACTCACAGTTCTACGATGGATGCGCAACACTGAAGATGTTGCCTAATAGAGTGTGTGGCCCGACACTAATAGGAGTTCCTTGGTATTCATGGGCGTGGCGTGGTACTGTGTTGTTGATGGATCTCGACGTGGTGCGATAAGAGGTATTACGTTACCATTGAAAGGTGGACATGGATGCGGCAGACATTGACATCTTCAGCACGAGTCAGCATTGCGGGCTCTCCCTCAATGCGTAAATGTTATACGTTAGTCGTAATGTGGAAATGTAGTCCCATTGTGGAAATTGTAGGGAAACCTATGTTAAATAGTTACGTATAGTCGTAATGCGAGAAGTGTAGTCTCATCGTGGAAATTGTAGGTTAATCCTTTGTTGGAATAGTTCCAGTAGCTATTAGCCGATCATTAGTTTTCTTGAGGATTGATTAGTTGTTCAATCCAAACTATGAGCCTTCATAAGTTGTTAGCGTAGGTATGTTTAAATCTATACCACTTAGATAAATGAAACAAGTAATTCACGAACACTTGTAGGACATCATAGGTCACATAGGGTATTACTAAAGTCAGTTGCATGTCATCACCATATATTAGTGATGTACTCGTTCACTAGACTTTTATCTAATCCACTCCTTTCCTTTCTTTTTCCCTCACAATAGAAGGGCATGGCAGCATGTGATAGGCTCAGTTATTAGTAGGTGGAGAGGCGAGCTTGGCACCGAAGTTGCTTTTTATTTCCCATCACTCTCTATGTTACTATTTATCATACTTAGTACTTATCAGACCTTATGTTGCATTTCTATGTACTCTAATATGTCTATCACTGTTTTGAGACTACATTTTTCTGAGATCTGTTTTGAAATGGATATTTTTTGTATTTATATTTTGTTGCCTTCTGCTATGAGATCTGAAAGTGAAGAACATCTTAGACTATTATCTTCATATTCATAGTCTCTGTAATGCTTAAAATCACTAATAGCTCGTACTTCTTTGCACCAATGCATGTCCAAAAGTCAACCCAGGATTTGGAGCGGTGTGTCGATAGGTGCGGGCAAGCTTAGGTTTAAGATTCATTAGGTGCTAGGTACATATTGAGAGAATGTACTTGAATATCTTTAAAAAGAAAAGTGTTTTTCGAAAGTTTTCAAATAGTTTTTCGAAATGGGTTTCCAAAAGATGCATATATATGTACAAATAAAAAGGTTTTAAAAGGTTTTACATATATAAAAGTATAACAAGAAAGGACTCTATCACTTATTCTTACTAGTGCTATCTATGGAAAATTGCAAATAATTCCTAATCATGGATAGCTAGAGTGAGTATTTTTTAAGAGAATGGCCCTGGTAAGGCAGCTAAGATTCCATTCATGAACATCCCTATATGGTTGCACCGGTATCCACAAGCGAGGAGACAAGATGAGCCTAATCCGACAGAGATAGCATATTTGTAATTTTCTAATATGTATATTAGTACACAACACCCTATACATTTTGACTCATAAGGTAGTTGTCGGCTTTTCCCTTATATAAGCAAACAATTGTGGTTCAAGTAAATGTTAAGATTAAACTAATTGAGATGAAAAATAAACCCTTCGCATTTATTATGACTTACGCCACAAAGAAATGCTAGTGGAGGTTTTCTATACAACTAGCAATAGCAAGTAAATTATGGACTTAAGGGAAAGTGGATAATATTAGTACCCTGAGACCATATAATTAGAGTGAGTTATGTGAGGCAGAAAAGGGAGCATGAAAGAAAGACTTCATAAACTTAGAGCAAATCTTCTCAGCAAAAATGTAAATCTTATTCTTATATTTTTAGTAGTTACGAAGACTCCATTTTACCTAAATGTATAGCTACAGTGTTTCTATATTGGAGTTGGACACTATATTGGAAGATAAACTTGAATTAATCATCTTTGAAAATAAGGATGGAAACCATATGCGCTTAAGGCGTTGATAGGTATAATTGAGCTTGTTTAAATTAGGTTACTATAACGCGCAGCCTTTTCTACCCTCAGCTGTCAAGACTAATACATTCATTGTATTCACATGCCGAGTACCTAAGTGTTGGAAAGGCAGAACTTTTGGGTAAAGAAAAAGAAGAAAATAAAAAATAACAAGAAAGAGGAAAACAAAAACATCAGGATCTCACAACGGAAGGATATCATATAATATCAAAAGACGGTGCACAGTGTTACTCTAATATCCATAGCATTTTAGAGTTACTAATTTAAGTACTATCTTCAACCTAGATAGTTATAACTACATGTCCTTACAATTGGTTATATATACATAGAGTAATGCAGCAAAAATAAATGCTACAGTAAGTAAACAACTATCTCCTCTCCAAGAGCTCCAACGAACATCAATGAAAATCTACCTTTCCTAGACTACTTGAAAGAGTACCAATGGAAATAAAGGAAATATACAACCACGAGTAAGACATAAGTCTTGTGTGAGAAACTCAAGAAATATGTGTGACACATAACCAAATTTTTTGAGACTGTCGCAACTGTTATTCCCTCAAAAGAGCCAACCATTCGATAGTTTTATATTGCGATATAATAGATAATGTCTACGGTGAAAAATATAAATAAAAAAATAGTTGTGATGCTTATATTAATCACACCACAACAATATTGACTATGTATACAATCAAAACGACTATGGTGCGTTCACATAAGGAATTTCCATAGAGGTGCCTCTAGCTTAAAAATTAAAGCGGATCTCCATGACAAGGATCAGAAATTACCTTCCGAGCTTCGTATATCTCTAGATAAAATATACCATAAGAGAAATACAAAAGGCCTACGCTCAAACATTTTCATAAACCATGAAGAATCAAGTATCAATAAGTCCATGCGTGCAATGTATCGATAAGCATACTCTAGATACGGAGTTGATATACCCCTGTGGGTTAGCTAAACCCGGGATTTTGCATCCTACTCTGTCTTTTGTCATATATCGATGGTGAAGTCATGTTCAACATCTCAACAAGCGAGCCACAACTCGAACAGATCATGAATCACCAAGTGGATTACAACATCTTGAATGGATCAAGAACCTCTACATGGGTTCGAGCTCTTGAACAGATCCTGATTCTCCAAATAGATCCTAGCATGTCGAACAAATCCACTTCCAAGAGATAGAACACATATCTCAGTCTTGAAGTGGTTTTCGATAAGTAAAACACTTATCGATCCTAGTCTCTTCAAGATTGAATCGACGAGTCTCTGGTTAACTTAACTCTAGTTCCTTTAGAATAAACAAACAATACATAAGGCACGATTAATTCACACAAAGCTCGATTGAGTCACAAAAACGACTTATAATCCCCTTTTTACTAATTAGTCCTTTGTTAATTAAACCTCTTTTATTAATAAAACAACTTTTATCCAATAAAACTTCTTTCATTAATCAAAACTTCTAATTGACTAAAATCATAACTGATTTAAAACTCCCTTATTAATTTATACTCCTTATTAATTAAAACTACCTTTATTGATTAATACTCCTTATTAATAAAACTACCTTTATTAATTAATACTTCTTATTAATTAAAACTTCCTTTATATACTTATGTATAAATTTCTCTTTATAAAAGAAATATACTAGTTTCTCCTATTTCTTCATTTATGCTCTTTTCAATACTTCAAAAAGTATTTTATACTTATCTCAATGGTATAAGTATATTCACAAATAAATTAACAAAGTTTACTTACTTTAAAATATAATCGAAGAGGTTAAAAATAAATGATGCTCAAACATTATTACTCTAAACCCTTCTTTCTTTTATATTAAACGTATACTTTTTATATCTTTATTCCAAAAGATTTCATACTTGTTATTACCTTCAAAAATTCCATTATTAAAGACCTAAGTACATCCATAATATTTTTCCACCTTAAAATATAGTTCAAGGGTTTAAAAACAAATGTTACAAAAACATCGTTTACTACAAACCCAAAACATTTCATACTTTAAACTTTTTCTTTAAATATATCTTTTAGAGATATAATTACTTTTATAAGCGTTAATGACAATTATTACTTAATGAATGTCACAACAAACTCAAAACCATTCATTACTTTAACTTTATCTTTAAAAATTGCTTTTAAAGATTTAATTATATTTATAAGGGTTAAAGACAATTATTATTTAAACAATGTCACAACAAACCTAAAACACTTCATTACCTTAACATTATCTTTAAACCTTGCCTTTTAAAGATTTAATTTTATTTATGAGGGTTAAAGTCAATTGTTACTTAAATAATGTCGCAACAAACCCAAAACTATTAACTTATAATTATCCTTAAAGTATTTCTCATTAAATTCCTAATTATTTTCCTAATTATAGTCCAAGTTATAATCCTAATTATAACCTTAATTATAGTCTTAATTTTAATCTTTAATTTTAATCAATAAGCATTAAAAACAAATGTTACTTAAATATTGTTTACTACAACCCAAATCCATTGACTTATTTTACTTTGTCATGTTCGATAGTTAACTAAGCACCTATCTAGTTCCAAAAATGGTCGATTACAGAAATCAAGGTTCGTATACGTAACACATTTCCGGCATTCCAACTTAACAATTCCTCAGTCAAGAGGGAAGCCGGCTGGTTAGAGTAATATTGCTTCTATCTCTACTCGAACATAAATCTAAACTCTCACAAATAAGGAAATCCACCTCGTCGACTTTTAGTGTTAAGTATGATATTATTGAATTTTTATAAACAAGTTAAACTAACGAATACACTTAAGCCTCTAAGCACTCTTAAAATACCCTGAAGAACATATGCTTATGGTTACTAAATCTTTATAGAACGATATAGTTATATATATATATACTAATCTATTTATAAGACACAATATTTGATAATAAAAAAAATTTAAAAATATATTATATTACATAAGCTTTTATTTACTGTAATAAAATATTTAACTAATTTTCTAAAAACTATATATGCATAAAAATATTTACAATATGGTTTAAAGTAATTACAAAAAATATTACTTAAAAATACATATTTTAAAAATAAATTAAAAACTAAAAAGAACATGTTTTCTTTATTCAAAGTAAGCCTTCTACTTCAAAAATTTATAATTAATTCCTCAAAATAAATAAAAATCCCAAATCACTTTAAAATAATTTTCTATATGTTAGACAAGGCTTGAAAAAGTGTTTGAGAAGAATACTCAAGTTTTAAGCCATTCTGAAGCATTTAAAGTTAAGAACAGATTGCTACCTCCGAGTGCTATAATAGGTTCAGAAATTTACAGTTTTACACACTTTAAATTTTTGTCGATTTTCGACAAGCTATCTAACTTTTTAGAGCCCAATTTTTTAAAAGCAAGGAATAAGTACAAAATATATTATAACTATGGTGAGAAACCCTTAAGTTTCTCTCTATAAAAATTCATTGTAAACACCGAACAAAAGGCGTTTTTAAATTGCATTTATAGTTACTATCGCTATAAAACCATAACCAAATCAATTCTGATTCAAATCAATCCCCTACTAAATCTTATATGCTTTGTTTCAAGGCTATACAACAAGCCATAGAAGTCATACAGGTCCAAAAACTGTCAATTACATCTGTCATTTTCTTTCCAAAGCAAAATAAAAACAATTATCACAACAATAATTCAAACAACAACAATACAATCACTTTGTATTTATTTGAATGGTGAGATAACTCATCCTAAACCATGTACAAAACCGAGCAAAAGTCACCACCTTCCTACCTCAACCTTTGTAACGATCCCAGATTTTAACTAAGTTTAAATTGATAATTAATTTAATTTTTGAATAAAAAATTGTGAAATTCATTGGTAATTTGATTTGAGTTCTCCAAATTCAAATAAATATGTCTTAAATCATTCGAATTTAAATCTTGTATATATATGTGAATATATAAGTTTGAATTTATATATATATATATTGAGTTTAAATTTTAAGTTAAAATAGGAATAAATATTTGAAGTAAAATAAAATACAAAGTAATATAACAAACAAAAGAAAAGTGATAATACAAAGTTTAATTTTTTTTTTGTTTTTTTGTTTTAATTTTTTTGAGTTTTGGAATGAAATTCAAAAAAATAATTAATTAATTAAATAAACCATGAAAAATAAAAAATGAAAATGAGACTCCCTCCCCCACACTTGATTTTGACTGTCTCCCCACAGTCAACCAAAGTGAAAGGAGAAAAAATAAAATAAAAATAAAAATATGACCTGTATTTACATGAAAATGAAAAGATTATTATTTACACGACATCAGAAAACATATCGTCAAAGAGTAAATGAAATGGTCTTCCAAAGACCAATTCATTTGTCTCGTCAAGTATGAGAGACACAGCTTAAGCACAAAAAACCAAACCATAAAAGATTTCAAAGTTGAATGTTGATTTGGAAAAACGAATGTCATTTTATTAAAAATTGTATGAGTTATTTTATTTTTGATGATTTTTGGGGTAGATAAAACAATTTATTGAATTTCAAGTTTATTTTCATCAATTTGAAATTCAAGTTTATCATTGAAAACTTCTTTAGAATTATTGATTTCAAAATCAAAATGGTGATTTAAATCTTCCCCTTTGGAATTCAACAACTCATTTTTGAAAAGTCCAAAGAAAACGTGCTCACTAAATTCAACTTCCTTTGTTAGATTATCTGCAACTTTATTGTATGTATCAATTTCAAAATCCAAAGTTATTATATTGAATTTTTCAAAATCAGAAAAATGAGGATCGAATTTTAAATCGAGTTTCTCACCCTCAAAACAATTGAAATCCAACTCAATTACCATATTTTCAACAACTTCACTAAGATCATCATTTTCAATTTCAAAAGTTGTTATTTGAAAATCGTCAATTTTGGTAAAAGGTGGATTATCACTTGACTCGCCACATGTTGGGATTTGATTATGCTGTTCACGTTGTTTCATATATGTTTCAAACAACAAATCAGTGTGATCATTGTAAATTTCTTCCATTTTCTCAACAAAATTCAATTTATAATTATTAATTTGAGGATTTTCAATTTGATATTGTTTAGAGTAAAAATTTTCACCATCATTGAAACAATTCCCATTGCCAAAATCATTTAGATAGTTGTTTCCATTTTCGTTTCGATCTTGAAATTCATGTTGAAGTTCGAAATTGAATTGGCATGGGTTATAGTCGAAATCATTTGAATTTTGAGGTGAATTCAAATTTTGATTACTTTAAAAACTTTGACTTGTATCATTGCACAAATATGAATTACAAAGTGGTACAGTGGTTAAGACATAGTGGAGTTGCTACATTGTGTTGTAGTGGCACCGGTTCGATACCCAGCGGCCACAATAATGAGACATACTGCACGGCCACTTATAAAACCGGCTTAACCAAAGGCTATGGAATACAAAGTATCCATGGCCCCAAAGTTTTGTCAAGTTCTAGTGGTCCAGTGGTTAAGACATAGTGGAGTTGCTACATTGTGTTGTAGTGGCACCGGTTCGATACCCAGCGGCCACAATAATGAGACATAGTGCACGGTCACTTATAAAACCGGCTTAACCAAAGGCTATGGAATACAAAGTATCCATGGCCCCAAAGTTTTCAAAGTATCCATGGCCCCAAAGTTTTTCATAATTCATTTCTTTTAATGGCAGAGCACTTCCCTCCTCCCTCCCTTTCCCCCTCCATTCCAGGCCATTCAATCCCTCCTCCCTCCCTTTCCCTAACCCTTCCAGGCCTTCCACTACCTTTCCCTGATCCCCCATTGCCTGACCCTGATCCCCCACCTTTGCCACTGCCTTCTCCTGTCCACCATGGCCTTTCTTCTTGCTCTTCATCCTTCCCAATCTCCTCTCCGCCGTTGGTTGTTCAGCCTTCTCCTCCCATCAACATCTCTAGTCAACAAGCATGGACTTCTCTTTTCAAGAAAAAACCTTGCAATGCGGGGAAGTACATGCCTGTTAACTTCGTCAATGAATTCGTTGGTGATGCTCTAGTTCTTCCTGATGCTGTTCAAGAAGCTGGGCAATGCATTTGGCAAGATTATTTAGTTGGCTTCTTCCTTGATAAACCCCTATCTTTTACTGCTGTGGTTCAACACCTCAAGCGTGTGTGGCATTTAAAAGGAAACATTAAGGTGAAATCTGATGGAGTGGTCTTCTTGTTTCTTTTTTCAAGTGAAGATGATCGTAGTAGGATTCTCCAGGCTGACCCATTAATTATTAGGAACAAATTGTTTATTATTAAACAATGGGACCCCACAGTAAGCAATGTGTGTGGTTCAGTCACTTCGGTTCCTATTTGGATTCACATCTACAACATACCTCTAGCAGCGTGGTCCCCACTTGGCATCAATTGGCTTGCTGGAAGAATAGGGAGTGTAAAATGTTTAGATGAAAGTACAGAGAAAATGGAAAGGTTGTCCTATGCTAAAGCTTTGGTGGAAGTGACACCCATCTCCGAGCTAGTGGATAGCTTTCAAGTACTATGTAAGGATGGTACTAAGCAAACTGTTTTTGTGGAATATCAGTGGAAGCCACTAGCATGTACAACTTGTAAGGTATTTGGGCATGATATTTTCAGCTGCAAAAACGTTGTTAAGTCAGATGAAGTCATAAATAGTAAGTTGAATATATTACCAAAACAAGCATCAAATAAAGACTCCCTGGTGAAAGGAAAAAATGACAATCTAATGCATATTAAGCCTGTAAAAGCTTGGAAGAAAGTTGAGCATGGAAGCAAAAGGAAGTGTGACTTATTGCAGACCAAGGAAAACAATGGGAATGGTAACATTGGGAGTGACAGAGGAATTGTATCAAGAAAAGAAGGATCTGAATCTTTTAATAGGAAAAATAATGTGGTGGACTTTGTTGAAGAAGGAGAAGTTGTTGAGGTGGTGGAGATGAACCTAGGTAATAAATTTCAAGTGCTACAAGAAGTAAACGAGGAAAATGAAGAAATGGAGAATGGAGGAGGAAGTGACAAAAGAAGCTCTGAACAGTTATTAGGTTTACCTGATCATACCAGCAAGGAAGCATTAGTAGTTAATGATAGTATGGATGTCTGCCTTGAGAAAAAGTCAGAAGAACATTGTGACATTGTTGATTTAGATGATAATCTTCAACTTGCAAATAATTATGGTAAACTAGTTCAGGAATTGGTTGAGACAAGAAAGTCAAAACAGAATGATTTGGTAAAAGGAAAACAAAAAGAAGTTTTGCTAGTTGAAACTAATAGTCAATCTGGAAAAATTGGAAGCAATGACTTAGTGGGTGGTAATTTTGTGCCTTACTTGATACCCAGTGAGACAAAACATAAGACATTTGAAATTGCATCCTTACCTCTTGAGCAAGCTGTAAGGCCACATGCACACAATGTCTCTATGCATGTTTCAGATGTATCCATTTCCCTTTCCAATCAATCGAAACCTCCTTACTCTCATATTTCTCCCTCCCCTGGTTATTTGTTTAATCCGGATCCCCCTATTCATGCTATTCCCAAATCTCCAATTCCTTTACATAAGATCCTCAGCAGCAACAAGAACAAAAAGGAAATTATCTTGTCTGATTTTGACAAAGGCAAAGTTATTGATTATGTTGAAACTCTACCTGAAAAGGACACAACCCCAAATTCAGGCCTAAGGAGGTCTATGAGATTGCATAACCCCCAACAATAAGTTTCTCCCATGTTACAAAATATTGGGTTTTGGAATATTAGAGGTGCACATTTGGATATTAAACTTGTGCAAGATAAACACATTATCTTTGAGAATAATATTGGCATTTTTGGTATTCTTGAGACCAAGCTTAACCTTGATCTTACCCTCAGAGCTGCCAATCTTATTAATCCTCTATGGACTGTTCATCATAATTTGGATGAGGCTCCATATGGCAGAATCATGGTGCTTTCTGATCCTATCATCTACACTCTCACTCCGATAATATCCCACAAGCAATTCATCCATTTCCATGCCTTGCATCTTCCTACTTCAACTTCCTTCTATCTGACTTTAATTTATGGGGAAAATCATTCAGCTGCTAGGCTTGTTATGCTGAACTATATACCGCATCTGAGGCAGGATACTCATCCGTGGTTTGTGTTAGGTGACTTCAACTGTATGTTATCTGCTGATGATCCCTGTGGTGGCACTCCCCTTTCAATCTCTGACATTGCTCCTCTAAACTGTGCTATCTCAGCTTCCAACTTACATGAACCTGCCTATGTTGGTCCAAAATTCACATGGAACAACAAAAGTCGATCTGGTGTGAGAACTATGAGTAGACTTGACTTAACATTTCTCAACACTAAAGCAGTTTCCCAATTCCCCAACTCTCTGACTCATATCTTCCCCCCTCTGCTCTCTGACCACTCTCCTGTATTTTTAACCCTTGATTGCAATGCCATTAAAAGAAAATCAAGTTTTAAATTTTTTAATTCTTGGATCGATGATCCAGAATTCATGCCTTTAGTTAATTCTGTTTGGAACTGCCCTAAATATGGTAACAAAATGTCTATCTTGCAGCAAAAACTGAAGGCAACCAAAGAAGCTTTAAAGAGATGGGCAAAGAACAAGTATGGTGATGGTAACAAGTTCTCAACTAATTTACAAAGTCAACTGTCTACTATCCAACTGAGGATGCTTGAAGATCCAGGTAATGTCAGCCTTTCTATGCAGGAACATGACCTGACTAAGCGTCTTACTGATGCCTTGGAAGTTGAGCTAAGCATGAAGAAACAGAAATTGAGGAAGGAGTGGGATTTGTATGGTGATAGAAATTCTAAACTGTATCATAGTTCCCTAAACATCAAAAATGCCAAAAGAAACATCCATCAAATCCAGATTGATGATGGTAGGATTATAAACAAGCCTGAAGACATTGACAAAGCCTTCATTAAACATTATATTAATCTTTTCTCCCGTGACGAATCATGGTCCCCTTCCACACATGATCTTTTGTCAACTCCTCTGCCTGTTCTGTCTGACGTGGACATCCTTTATTTATCTTCTACTGTCACTGACGAAGAAATTTATAATGCAATGTTTGGTATGAAGAGAGATTCATGTGGTGGCCCTGATGGCTTTAATGCGGTTTTTTTTACTCATTGTTGGGATATAGTTGCTTATGACCTCAAGGCTGCCATGCACAATTTCTTTGTGCACAATAAATTGCCTATCCCCATCAATGCTACCAATTTATATTTAGTGCCTAAAGTTAAGCACGCTGCTACTCTCCATGCTTTTCGTCCTATTGCATGCTGTAACATTATATACAAATGCATATCTAAAGTCATTGCTGCTAGGCTAAGACATGTGCTTCCTTCAGTGATTTCTGAGAACCAGGCTGCATTTTTGAATAATAGAAGCATTCTTGATAATGTGTTGGTAACTCATGAACTTCTTAATGGTTATGGTCGTACTCACGTTTCTCCTAGAGCTATGATGAAGCTTGATATTAGGAGAGCTTATGATACTGTGTCCTGGGAAGCTCTGACTGGCATTATGGGTTTAATGGGTTTTCCCTGCCATTTTGTCAGCTGGATATATACTTGTATATCCACAGTTTCCTACTCCTTATGTTATAATGGTGGCACTGTTGGATACTTTAGAAGTAAGAGAGGCATAAGGCAAGGAGACCCGATTTCTTCCTACTTGTTCATCATTGTTATGGAATTTTTAACTCAGCTTATTCTCAAAGAGGTCAGGAATAACAACCTTGAGTTGCATCCCAAATGCAGGAATCCGCTCATCACCTCTCTTCTTTTTGCTGATGATGTGATTCTATTTATTAAGCCAACTGTTTCTTCAATTAACTGTGTCAAAGGCATCCTTCATACCTTTGAGAAGTGCACTGGTCTTCAGGTTAACAGAAGTAAGTCTTACATTTTGCTGTCTGGTCTAAATGAAAATGACAAGCAGACCATCATTCAAGAAAGTCAATTACCTATTCTCCCTGCTGGAACCATGCACCTGGGCATTCCTTTGTTCTCCAGAAGAATTGGCTCTACTGCATGTTTACCTCTGTTTGAAAGAATCACTGAAGCTATGAATAGATGGGCTAGCAATAAGTTAACTCAGGCAGGCAGATCCACTATCATTAAGTCCATTATCCATGCCATGGCGGTCTACTGGAGCAGGTGCTTTATCTTACCCTCTGCTCTTTTATCTAGCATTAGGAGAGCTATGAACCACTTTCTTTGGATCGGGGATATGTATTCTACTAAACTCATTCCAATTGCTTTTGCGAAATTAGAAAAACCCCAAAAATATGGTGGATTGGGTATTAAGTGTTTGACTACTTGGAATCAGGCTGCCTTTTCTAAGCATTTTGACAATCTTATCAATATCAAACCGAACCTGTGGGTTAAGTGGGCTAGGCATCATCATCTTGGCAATAAAAATTTCTGGAAAATGGTACCCTCTCCTCTGTGTGGTTGGGTGTGGAGATCCATTCTTAAACTCAGATTCATTTTACTTCCTCATGTGCAGCTGTTACTTGGCCCTGATTTTTCTGCTAAGTTCTGGTTTGAACCGTGGGTAAGTAGAGGAGTAATATTGCATGACCTACTTACCTTCGATTAGAGAATTCAATCTGGCATCCCCTTGAATGCCAGGACTACTGATTATTTTTACGATGGTGAGTTTGTGTTCCCCTACACTTCCAATCCTATCATCAATCAACTGTGGGATGCTGTGAAATGCTACAGGCTTCCCCCAAGTGGTAATGGGTATGTGTGGGATGCTAAGCATGAGCAGCACACTATATCAAGAATTTACAAAGCACTGAAAAGAGATGATATCAACCCGGTTTTTAGATGGCATACTAGAGTTTGGAATTCTTTAACTTCTCATAAACTGAACTTCAATCTGTGGAAAGTCCAAAAGAATGCTCTCATGACTAAGGTGAAGTTATGCAGAAGGGGTTTCACTGTGGACTTGGTTTGTGTTTTCTGCAATAATGTTGCTGAAGATGGTTCTCACCTATTCTTTGACTGTGTGTTTACTAATAAAATATGGAAAGCTTGTCTCATTAGTGCTGGTTTTAATGAGCCTATTCTTCATGGTGGAGCTGAGTGGAACAGGCTTTTCAGGAATACTAGATGGAAGAATGCAACGTCCTTTTTGCTTTTGTTGATTCTGAAAGTGTATGTGGATGTCATTTGGGCTGAGAGAAATGCTAGAGTCTTTGAGAATAAATTGAAGGTTGAAACTGCTTTGATCTATATCATAAGTTCTAGGGTCAAGGTGAAATCCTCACATCATGATGCTTATGACTCGATGGATTAGGGTGGCTGTTTTGCCTGTATTTTTGTTGTTCTTGTTTGGGTGTTTTTTTTCTGTTTTCTTTCAATCTCCTTTGTTTTCCCTGTATCTGTTTTGGGATAGCATTTTTTGCACTCCTTTGTTTTGTGTTTGTGTGTTTTAATAAAAATGGTAAGGGTCCATTCAACCCTGCTTGCGTTTCAAAAAAAATCATTTATCTTTTGATTTTGTTGTGTAGAGAGTTCAAGTGAAGACAAAATAGATTCAATGCTATTTTCAAGAGTTGAGAGTTGCTCATCATTTAGAAAACTTTGTGGTTAAAAATTCAAACTGTTTGTATAATAGCTGTCATTGAAATATCCATAAGAATTTGGTGTGAAATTATATGGATTATATTGATTTTCACAACTATTGTAAAATTCTTGCGAATAGGGAAATTCAGACATTTTCAAGAATGTTTTTTTTTATTTTGGAATTTTTTTTATTTTTATATAGCAAAACTATTTACCAAAAGGAATTTTATTTTTCAAAAGGGAACTTTGATTTTAGTTTTGTTTTTGGATTTTCATTTTTTTTTTGTTTTTTGAAAATATAATTAATTTTTTTGGATTTTTGTTTTTATAAATTAAAAGAAACTAACTTAAAAAAAATTGGATTTTTGATTTTGATTGAAAAATTTTAAAGGAAAGGATTTAAAAAACCAAGTTAAGAAATATTTACAATTTTTATAGTTTTGGATTTTGAATTTTTTTTTAAATATGCATGAACTAATGCAACTAAATAAATGCAAAGGTTTGATTACAAATTTTCTATCCTAGGTAGCTCCTAATCCAAAATTGTATAATCACACTTTGTCTTAATCCAACAAGATAGTTCTTAGCCAGGTATCAGACAGGATTTATCGGTGCACCACGAATCACCGTAGCAATGCAACCGAAGGTTTAAGTACCTTCAGAGAAACAATCAGTATAATATTTACGAATCACTATAATATTTATAACTGATTTATGCTCTGCCGTAGCCTAAACACCAAGAAATTAAATTGTCGAAAGAAGACTGTGAATATACAATTAAGCCCTAGGTGAGCTCGTGACACCCTTAAGATCTCTAACCGTTATTATTAGTTAAGTTCTAAGATGAAATGCAAAATTGAAATTAAACGTGTATTAACAATGCAACTATGATGAAATTTTGTTTTTGTTTTTGAATTTTTGAATTTTTTTTAATAAAATGCAAGCAACCAACAATGCAAAGAAAAACAAAAACAAAGGATGAAAACACCATACCAGAGTGTGCAGATTATTAGCAATTATTTTAAAGCAGCGATTTTTTGTTTTTTATATGCAAGCAAGCAATTTATTTTTTGGCAAGCACTTCTGCCACCTGCAACCTGAAATATCAAACAAATTATACGATTGTTTTTTTATAAAGGAAGAAACACTAAAACAAAACAAATGAGAAGAACACAAAACAAGAGAAAACAAAACAACTTAAAGTTAAAACAAATATATAAAATTGAAACTTGTTTTTTTATCTGTAAAAAGAGGAACAATTGGTGAAAACAATCTAAACAAAAGATTTTCTCTTTTTTTTATTTAAGGATGGAACTTAAAAACAAATTAAAACAAAACAAAACAATTTTTTTAAGAAGACACTAAAGCAAATGAAACTAGAACATAACAAATCAAACTCAAACAAATGGAACCTGGATAAGAATTCTTTTTTTTGTCAATTAAACTAAATAAGATTTAAACAAAGGAATTTCAATACAACTTATAAAAGAATTTAGAGAAGTTTCAAATTAAGACCCAAACATCCAAACCCCGGCCCAACAAAATACGATTCGCAATATTATCTGATAACAGAGACGTAATTAAAACATCAATCTCCCAATTCACAAACAAACTCGAGAATAATTTGCGCAAATCCCAGAATTTCAATATAAACTACTATTTTCCAAAAATCTCAAATTTACAAACAAACAAATTTCCTAAATTTCTAGGCGATGGTTTTTGGTTCAGTGAGGGGTCGTTGAATTGAGGGAATGGAGGCGGATTCGATTGGGTTTGTCGCGATTGGGTTTAGGTTATTCAGAGTTGCGCTTTGATTGAATAGAGTTTTGATGTTCGGCTCTTGGGCCACAGAGGAGGGTGCAGACGATTTGGGGGGTTCAGGGAGGTTGCAACGAAGTAGGCTGGTGTGCAGTTGATTTGGTGGTCTCGAATTGGCGAAAGGGGATGGGGCGTGGGTTCTGATGGTGTCGGTGGTTCGTTTGTTCGTGAAGATGAAGTTGGGTGAAAGCGCAGCAGGAGGCAGTGGGTATTGGGTTGGTTTAGTGGGTTGGAGGCAATTGAATGGTGTATGATAGTGTTGTAGGGCTTGTGATGGCAGTGTTTCTGGTGAGGCAATTGCAGTTGAATTTTCTTGTGATTGTGGGTTTGTGGTGATTGTGGGTTCAGGAGTTGTTAATAGAGGTAGGAGCTTCTGGTGATTAGTTGAAGGGGCAGTGGGGTTGCGGTTTGTTAAAGGAGGCAGAGATTATTATGGCAGAGATGATGTTTGTATTTGCAGTTTGAGGCAGAGATTATGCCAGAGATGTTTGTATTGCAGATATGATGTTTGTAGTAGGAATTGGATGGTTTGAGGCAGAGATGATTATGGTAGTTGGAATAAATTATGGGTAATTGAGGTCATGGTGATATGTAGGCAGAGGAGCAGTTAAGGAGGAAGCTCTGATGGGTATGATGTTGGTGAACTGTAGTGTGATGGTGATGTCATTACGCAGAGGGGATGGTGGAAGCAATGAGTTGTAGTGTTGTTCACAGTGAAGAGGAGGCAGTTTGGAGTGTTGAGTGTATCTGAATGAAAAGTTTGATGTATATGAACTGGGTGGTTGTGGAAGGATAATGGTGCAGTGGTAAGGGTGTGATTGAGGAGCAGTGGGAAAAGGGCAGTTGAGGGGTTTTGTATGGTTGTGGTGAGTTGAAGAACAGGCTTGCATTGATGACTGTAGCTTGTGTGAAGTGGGTATGTCAGTGTGCAGGTTGTTGCGGTGATATGTAATGAGCTGATGAGACATGTGTAATGAGTGGTATGTTGAGATGTTGATATGGTTGGTGTGGGATGGTTCAGATTGTATGGTTGTCACTTTAGGGAAGGATAGGTGGTGGTTGGTTAGGCAAGGATGTATGTGCAACTAGTTGCAAGATGGTCAGGGGGTGTTGCAGTGCACTTGAATGTAGTGCAAGGATGTATGGGTTGAGGCAGTTTGAAGGTGGTGCACACTTGTTGATGGGTAGGAAAGGGGTGTTGCAATTTGGTTAGTGGCTGGTGTGTTGCAACTTTATGGTGGTATGTTTGCACAGAAAATGTTGACAGAGTGTTGTGTTGATGCAGGCAATAGGTGTGTATGATTTGGTCTGGAGTGGGGTGGTGTGCACAGGCTGAGGCAGTGATAGTTGAGGTAGAGAGTGGTATGACACAAGGGGTTACGAAATATACTGTGCAGATAGAAGTTATTTGTGCAGAGAGGTCAGTAGTGCACAGTTGCACAGTGAATTGCAATGTAACAGTGAACAGTAAATGGAATAAAATGCAATGTAAATTGTAAGGTGTAAGTTGTAAATAAAATGAAATGCAAATTGAAAACGAAATAAAATATTTTTTCTTTTGTTTTAAAATTGTGATATGTTTATATATATATATATATATATATATATATATATATAACGAGTGCAAATGCAAAGGAAAATAGAAAACAAGAGATGCACACAAACAAATACAAGAATAAATCACACAAACACATAATTTTTTTTTAAAAATACAAATGAACACACACAATAAAAATCAATCAAAAAATAATTCGAAGAATAGAAATTAAAATCAAGAAAATTCCCCTGTAACGGTTCCAAAAACTTGTTCGACGGCTAATTTCCATCGAATTGGAAAATAGCGGAAAATCTTAAAATAAAAATTTACCGCAAGCGCCCGACGTACAATTTTGGTACGTGGTGAGTACGGGTCGATCCGCAGGGAATTATATAGATTTTAAAATTCTATTCAATCAAATTAAATCAAGAAATTGAAGTTGTGATTAACTAAAAAAAATGTAAATAAACTAGCAAAGAAAATGGATAAAAATATGAGAGCAGAAGGCAAATTAGAGATAAATCCACTCTCTTGATCACATAAATCAACACAACATGAAATTATGATCTCTTTTTTTGTAATTAGTGAATTTAATTGACGTGTTTATCATAAGTATGGAATATTCAATGGAAGTAGGAGAAGAGTTGAATCTAATTTTGGTGGCAAGAGAGTTTGCATATGTTTTTGAGCTGGTCGCAGGACTACCACCGAAGTGAGCCATTGAGTTTTGGATAGATCTTATGCCTGGAGTAGAACCTATGAGTATACCACCTAGCAGGATGACACCAATCGAGATGAAGGAATTGAAGGTGCAACAAGTGGATTTAGAAGGGAAGAATTTTATCAGATCAAGCAATTCGCCTTAGGGAGCGGCCACGGTGTTCGTGAAACTAGATGGGTCATTAAGGATGTGTAGCGACTATTGTAAGTTGAACGAGAAGACGATCAAGAATAAGTATCCTTTTGTCAAGAATCATTATTTATTCGATCAGTTAAGTGGAGCCACAGTATTTTCCTATTTGGATTTGGTAACAGGTTTCCATCAATTAAGGGTAGTAGAGGACAGTATTCCATTGACGGCGTTTCAGACTAGGTATGGTTCGTACGAGTGGTTAGTAATGCGATTCAGGTTACCGAATGTGCCAGTTTTCTTCATGGATTTGATGAATTGGATTTTCCGAGAGTACTTGGATAGGTTCGTGTTGTTATTCATAGATGACATTTTATTATAATCTAAGGATGAAAAAGAGCATGAAGTTCCTCTTAGAATAGTGCTTGAGAGGTTAAGGCAGCATCAGCTGAAAGCGAAGTTTTCAAAGTGTCTTTTCTGGAAGAAAGAAGTTAAGTTTCTTCATCATGTGGTTTCAGAGAAGGGTTTGTCCGTTGATCCTGATAAGATCGAGGCTGTTAACAACTAGAAGAGACCAGAGACAGTGACTAAGATCGGATGATTTCTTGGACTCGTTTGCTATTACCGGAGATTCATTAAGGGTTTCTCGCGGATAGCAGCGCCTTTGACTAAGCTAACCAGGAAGGACGTGAAGTCTATTTGGTCTGACAAATATGAGGAACTATTCCTTAAGTTAAAGCATTTGTTGACCAACGTGCCTGTGTTAGTAGTTCCAAACGGAAACCAAGGATTCATACTATATACTGATGCATATGGAACCGGATTAGGGGCTGTCTTGATGCAAAAAGGTAAAGTTATTGTTTGCGCTTCATGACAGCTTAGACCGCATGAAGTGAGATATCCTACTCATGATTTGGAGTTAGCAGCGATGATCTTCGCATTGAAAGTATGGAGACATTATCTCTTAGTGGAGAGATTTGAGTTATACACAGATCATAAGTGTTTAAGATATTTATTCCCTTTGAAGGAGTTGAATATGAGAAAGCAGAGGTGGCTGGAGTTTTTAGCGGCTTATGGTTTTGGTATAGAGTATACACCTGGAAAAGGAAATAAAGAGCGGCTCTTAGTAAAAAACATCAAAATGTGATGTTAGCTATGTTAATGGAATGGAAGGACCTAGAGGCTTTGACCACTTGTAGTTTGCAGCTAAGATCAACTGCTAGTTCTAGCCAGAACACTGCCATGTTGTCCTGCTTGGAAATTCGACCGGTTTTGATCGAAAGGATTGCCTCTAAGAAGAAAGAAGACCCATTGTTATCCAAGAAGATTAGAAGGCTTGAGGTTGGATCGGAGATTGATGATCTAAAAGATTTTAATCTTGACCAGTGAGGACGGTTGGGAAAGAAGGGATGGTAGTGTGTTCCAAATGTTGAGGACTTAAGAAGAGATGTTCTTAGGGAATGTCACTGATCCAAATTTATGATTCATCCTGGAGGAACCAAGATGTATCAGGACATGAAGAAGAGTTTCTATTAGGAAGGTATGAAGAGGGATGTTGGCTTATGGGTAAGGCAGTACGTGAACTATCAACAAGTGAAGGCCGGGCATCGGAAGCCGAGTGGGTTGCTTCAACCTTTGGAGATATCGGTTTGGAAATGAGATTCGATATCCATGAATGCTATAGACAGATTTCCAAGGTCGAATCGAGGAAATGAAAGTACATGGGTCATAATGGATAGGTTGACCAAGAGTGCCCATTTCATTCCAGTTAAGTCAACCAGGACGACACCTGTTTTAGCTAAATTGTTTATGAAGAACGTAGTTAGACTGCATGGAATCCCTAGTAGTATAGTAAGTGATAGAGATACTTTGTTTACTAGCGAATTCTGGAACAGTCTACAGGGTGTGTGTAACATCCCCCACTTTGAGGCCGAAACCTAACTGCTACGGATGCTGCAGTCATCCATAGTTATTAATCCTCGATGACCAAATACGGTAATGTTAGATACATTGATATAACAAAAACACATGAATGTGGAAAACATATAAAATCAACAAACAACTTTCTCATTCCATTTCAAAGCATTTAAAATTCATTACAAAATCCCAATATGAGACCCACGTACAAAGAAAATATTATTTTTACAACATACACCAAGAGCGACATATAAAGATGCCCCCTTGGATGATCAATGTGTATAACTAGGAAATTAAACATCTTTGCCTTTACAACAAAACACATCAGAATCAAAATAGAAATGAACTCTAAATAGCTAACATGCCTCATGCATGTCTCTGGAAGCTTATTCGTCTAAAGAGGTACCTGAAAACCTCAACTCTCAAACTACTCAAAATCAATTGAGTACTTGAGAATTTAAGGGGAAAACATAAACTTTGAGTCAGACATAAAGCCTGGTATGAATAATAATTTACCATCTCAAACCATTTTGATATCTAGTGAGACCACGCCACTTAGCGGAATGGGTTTCCCCTCACTAGTACCTTATTCAAAACTTTACAAAACCATATACTGTGCTCCTGCATCCGTAATGGTTAAAACGTAGAAATTTAAAATATTACAATGATGTGCGAACAAGCAAATCAATTCTTGATTTCCCATCCTCATTCATTCTGACTATCTATCTTAGTTATAGTTTCTTGGGTCACCATTAACTTATTAGTTTTCATAGGCTGACTAATAACCTGTTTAATGTTTATGGACTCCCTGTTCGGTTTCATATTTTTCGTGGGATCACTAAGAACCTATTGGCCCCTACCAATAACATCGTTGTTTCATGGGTTCTCCCCAAACCTATTGGTATCTCCACTAACTTTCCTCTTGTCTTAGTTTTCATGGGTTGACTAAGAACCTATTGACTTCTATCAATAACTTAATCCGGATATAGTTTTCATTAGTTCAATACAAATATGTTGGCCCCTGCCAATAACTCTTCAAATCATAGTTTTCATGGGTTTACTATGAACTTATTGGCTTTTGCCAATAACTTTCATATACATAGTTTTGATGGGTTTACTATGAACCTGTCTACCTGACAACTTCTTTAATCAATATTTAAGCATCATATATTTTGGTCTATCGTACCTCCTACATGCAATTCTACTCATTCAGCATTTAATTCAATTTATATTCACTATTGGATCAACCTAGCTGGTTATTCTGTCCTTCCTCAAAATATAGTTATGAGTCCATTACAATGTGAATATGTATATTAGATGAAGCAAACATAACAACATAATAATACCAACACCTGTGGTTTACTTTCCTTGAAATCAATTTCATATAAAACATGGTTAGTCTCGTTCACCTATTATTATATTAAGGAAAGCTTCTCAAAAACTCCAATTTAAAAGCATTTAAAAGCTCTTTTATAATGCCATGGGTTTTGCCTTTAAAAATTGAGATTGGGTTCTTCGTCTTGAAAACTAAGTCTTTCGAAACCTTTAATCTTACTTTCGGAACCATTGGAAAACTTTCTTTCGAAAGCATTCAATCTTCTTTTCAAAACTCTAGGCACCTGCCTTTCGAAACACTTTAAAACCTTTTTTTCAAAACCTTTCGAATGTATTAAAGTATTACCATTCAATTATAGAAGCACAGCTTCGAAACCATTTGAAAGTACTCCTTTCAAAACCTTTAATCTTTATATAAAGTTGTTTGGGGAAAATTGATGGCTTCGGAACCATCCTTTCGAAAGCTCAAAGCATTTAAGTAAAACATCTGAAGGTTAGCTTCGAAACCCCTTTCGAAGCCATTGCCTTCGAACTCTTAACTATTTCGAAAGCTTTAGGAAGTGACTTAGTATAAGTTTAAAACAAAGGCTAACTTTCGAAAGCATTGATGACTTCAATGCATTTGAAAGACAAAAGAACGGCAGTAGGGTTTCGATTTGTTCGAAACCACCCTTTCTGAAAGCATTGTTCTATAAATAAAGGAGCTAATTCGAAATCTTATACTTTTAAACTAAATGATGGCAACCCTCTTCGAAAGCTACTTAGAAGACCCTTTCAAAAGCATATGTTTCGACTCCTTTGAAATTTTTTATTAAAAAAAGGCAGGCGCTTATCGTTTGAAAGTAAAATAAAGATTTCGACCCCATCGAAAGCAATGCTTTCGGCACCATGCCTTCCGCCTTTCTCCAATCCACTTCATACTAACATTGTCGATACCCTGTGTATTGGTTCCGACTTGATAGGTTTCGACTAGGTTTGTTTCGACTGGGTCGAATCGGAAGTAATGGGTCGAAAGGGGCTTCTAAAGGAGCCATAACCCGTTTTTATGAATAAAGTCTGATTTAATACCATTCAAAGCAATTACTTTATAACTAACCTACATATTTGTAAACATTTAATTGGTTGCCTTATCTTTTCAAATTATTCACAAAAATAACTACCAAAATTACTTCAGATCTAATTAACACCATTTTGGCAAATAAGCTCTTCTTTAAGCTAAACACACAAAGCATATATGTCCATCTTCTAAAATGATTTAATTTCCATAGTAAATCACTTAGGAAAAATCCCCAAAAATTACAAAAATTCACTTTCAACATACTATCTAACATATAAAATTTCCAGACCCAATTTCTTAATGAAATAATCGAAATAAAATTTTAAACCAATTATACATATTTTCCTTTGAAAATTCATATTAAATTTTCCATAGGTTGGAAAATTACTAAAATTAAAGCCCATCTCTAAAATCATGTTTTCCCATAGCATACGAAAATCATTATAATTGGTTTTGGCCTCAAAACCGTGTAAATCCTTTATCAAATAATCTTATTTGAGTTTAACATCACCTAAATCCAAGCATATCATCGTCAAAATCATCATTATAATGGATTTAATATTAAACCCGAAAATCAAATAATCATAAAACAAAATAGAGATGATCAAGATTATTATTCACCTTGATTAAGATAAGGAACTTGAGATTTGATTGAGATTAATTTCTCCTAGCTTGAATCCTTAGCATTAAATTGATTTTCTCCTCTTTTCTCCTAATTGTCGACTTTTCTCTTCTTTTTGTTTACGTTTTGTATTTTCTAAAATGAAAATGAATGGAATGAAACGAGAATATAAGGCTAATAGAAATGTAGGCAGCAATTACCCTAAAACCCTTGTTTTAATTAATTAATATATAAGCCATTTATGAGCCCATTTAGATAATTAAGTATGGCCTTTAATTATTTATTCAAATCCCAATCCCCTTATCAATCTAATGTTTACATTATTCTATTTAATTTATCTGATTAAATCTCCCGAATAATGTTATCAAAATTTAGGGTGTTATAGGCTCCCCTCCTTAAAGAATTTCGTACTTGAAATTCAATAAGGACTAAATACTAAACATAGCACTCATCTATAACGACTCCTAACTACCATACTAGTCCACCTGACTAGAAACTAGCTATATAAATCTAATATAGACATACCCTCAAAGTATATCAGGAAAAGTATTTCTTATCCTGTCTTCTATCTCCCAAGTACAATCCTTCTCGCTGTCGCTCCATTGAACTTCCACCAACTTGACTGTCATGTTCCTCAATCTTTTCTCATCTCTCGCTACAACCCGAACTGGTTGTCTAACAAAAGTCAAATTAGGCTTTACTATCAAATCTTCCAACCCTGTCGGAGGATTAGTAGTCTATGGATCATGCACTTGCAAAGATGAGACATATGAAACACATTATGGATACCTGCCAAACTGCTCGGTAAATCTACCCTGTATGCAAGCTTTCCAAACCTCTCTATAATTTGGAACGGACCAACATATCTCGGTGCTAGCTTCCCTGACTTTCTAAATCGTACCACATCCTTCATTGGTGATACTTTAGTGAAAACCTTATCTCCAACTGATAATTCTAGGTCTTTACGCCTCTTATCTGCGTAACTCTTCTATTTGGACTGAGTTTCCTTCATCCTTTCTCGGATCAACTCAATCTTCTATGTCGCCTCTCTAACTAGATCTGGACCTAAGACTAATCTGTCTCTAATCTTCAACCAACATGCTGGTGATTTACATGGCCTTCCATACAAAGCTTCAAAAGGTGCCATTCCTATACTAGTATGATAACTATTATTATAGGAAAATTCAACCAAATGTAGGTGATCTTCCCAAGATCCACCAAAGTCCAATACACAAGCTCTCAATAAATCCTTGAGTACCTTATTGACTCTCTATGTCTGACCATCTATATGAAGGTGATATGCAGTACTCATCTTAAGCTTGGTACCTAATAAATCATGTAAACTCTTCCATAATTCGCTAGTAAACAAAGCATCTCTGTCACTGACTATACTACTAGGAATTCCATGTAGTCTAGCTATATTCTTCATGAACAACTTAGCTAAAACAGGTGTCGTCTTGGTTGACTTAACTAGAATAAAATGTGCACTCTTGGTCAACATGTCCACTATGACCCATATACTTTCATTTCCTCAATTTGACCTTGGCGACCTGTCTATAAAATCCATGGATATCGAATTCCATTTCCAAATTGGAATCTCCAAAGGTTGAAGCAATCCACTCAGCTTCTGATGTTCGTCCTTCACTTGTTGACAATTTGCACACTGCCTAACCCACAAGCCAACATCCCTCTTCGTACCTTCCCAATAGAAGCTCCTCTTCATATCCTGATACATGTTGGTCCCTCCAAGATGAATCATAAACTTGGACTGGTGACATTCTCCAAGAACTTCTTTCCTTAAGTTCTCAAAATTCGAAACACACAATTATCCCTTCTTTCTCAACCATCCTCTCTGGTCATGTCTAAAATCCTTCTGATCATCGATCTCTGTCCCAACTTCAAGCCCTTTAATTTTCGTGGCTAATAATGGATCCTTCCTCTGCTTAGAAGTAATCCTTTCGATCAATATTTGTCAAACTTCTCAACAGGAACACTACAAGTAGTCAAAGCTTCTAAGTCCTTCCATTCTGCCAACATAGCTAACACCACATTCTGATGTCTTCTGCGAAGAGCATCCACTACTTTATTTCCTTTCCCAGGAGTATACTCTATTCCAAAATCATAGGCAGACAAAAACTCCAGCCACCTTTGTTGTCTTATATTCAGCTCCTTCTGAGAGAATAAGTACCTTAAAGACTTATGATCTATGTATAGCTCAAATCTTTCCCCTAAAAGATAATGCCTCCAAATCTTCAATGCAAAGATCACTGCTGCCAACTGCAAATCATGAGTAGGATATCTCACTTCGTGTGGTCTAAGCTATCATGAAGCATAGGTAATCAATTTACCCTTCTGCATGAACACAGCTCCTAATCCAGTCCCACATGCATCGGTATACACCACCAACCCTTGGTTTCTGTCTGGAACTACTAACACAGGTGCATTGGTTTAGAAATGCTTTAACTTAAGGAATGCTTCCTCACATTTGTCGGACCAGAAAAACTTCACCTCCTTCCTAGTTAACTTAGTCAAAGTTGTTGCTACCCATGAGAAATCCTTAATGAATCTCTGGTAATAGCCAACAAGTCCAAGAAAACTTCTAATCTTAGTCACCGTCTCTGGTCCCTTCCAATTATTAACAGCTTTGACCTTATCTGGATTGACTGACAAGCCTTTCTCTGAAACCACGTGACTAAGAAACTTAACCTCTTTCTTCCAAAAATGACACTAGGAAAACTTCGCCTTTAGCTGATGCTGCCTTAGTGTCTCAAGCACTACTCTAAGATGATCCTCGTGCTCTCTTTCATCCTTTAAGTATACTAAAATGTCATCTATAAACACTTACATGAACATATCCAAGTACTCTTGAAAAACTCAGTTTATCAAATCCACAAAGAAAGCAGGTGCATTTGTTAACCCGAATGGCATTACTTACCACTCATACAAACCATACCTAGTCCAAAAGGCTGTCAAAGGAATACTGTCCTCTGCCACCCTTAACTGATGGAAACCTGCCACTAAATCCAACTGGGAAAACTCTCTGGCTCCACACAATTGATCAAATAGATCATCTGTTCTCGACAAAAAAATCCTTATTCTTAATTGTCCTCTCGTTCAACTTACGATAGTTGATACACATCCTTAAAGACCCATCTTGTTTCTTCACGAACACCGCGATGCTCCCCAAAGCGAACTGCTTGGTCTAATAAAATTTCTCCCTTCTAGATCCACTAGCTGCACCTTCAATTCCTTCATCTCTATCGGTGTCATCCTGTTAGGTGGTCTACTTACAGGTTCAACTCCTAGCACAAGATCTATCTGAAACTCAACAGCTCGTTTCAGCGGTAGTCCGGTGGTCCGGCTCAAAGACATCAGCAAACTCTCTTGCTACTCGAACCTGACTTAACTCTTCTCCTACTTCCATAGCACTTAGCAAAGCACAACTACTCCGGTCAGAGTTCTCCACTGAGAATATGATTCGGTTATGACCGTCAGGGTGTCTTAGTGATATCTCCCCATCCTGGAAAAATATCATAGCCTCATACTTACTCAACCAATCCATACCCACGATGATTCTAAAATCTACGAAATCAAAAACAAACAGACTGCATACAAAATTATGACCTAACAAGTCTAGTTCTAACTGGTCACATATCATACCTAGAGTTGCATGCCCTCCTATTGGATTTGCAACCCTTATGGAAGTAACAAGGTATGTGGGTCCTAAGCATAACCTATCAACCAAATGAATGTAATTCACCGGTATCAAATAGTATCCTAACTAGTATACTCTGAATCAAAAGCGTACCTTCCATCATAGTCTTTCCTTTTTCAACTGTAGTTGGTCTAGCAGATAATGGTCCAACAGCAAAAACCTTTCCCTTGTCCGCCCTGACTAGCTCTGGATACTAGTTCTTATAATGCCCAACCTGGTCACATTTGAAGCACTTCACACCTTTCTTTTCTGCGGTCTTCTTCCCCTTGCCTGACCGACACTCATGAGCATAATGAACTTTCTTGTCACACTTGAAGCAAACTAAATCAGCCTTCGCCTTCTTGGCAGCCTCCTCCTTCTGGGCTCCCTTCTTCTTAAAGAACTTGCTCTTCATTCCCTAAGGGCCTTGGGTTTCAACCGGCTTTTCTTTCACACAAACAACAAGCATCTCCTCATGTCGGATTGCCATCTCCACAACTACATTACAAGGATCACGGAGATGTGTCAGAGTCACCCTAGCAATCTTAGGCCTCGATCCCCGAATGAACCTCTCGTTCCCCCTAATGACGGTGTCTATAGTAGCATAACAATATCAGGACAACTCATCAAACTTATTAGCATACTCAATTACCGACATCTCTCCCTGCACCAAATCCATAAACTTTCGCATCAATGCTGAATTAGCAACTTCAGATAAAAACCTCTGTTCAAATCTTCTTCTAAACTCTGCCCAAGTCAACTCTTCCTCCAGAACTCCGGCAGTAACACTACTCCACCAACGAAGTGCCGCCCCTTGCAACTGCCTAAAGGTGAGCCTCATCTTCAGCCCATCATCCAAACCCAAATCAGTGAAGGTTCTCTTATAGTGCAACAGCTAATTCTCAACTTCTATAACATCCTCCGTTCCCACAAATGGTTTCGCACCAAGACTAGTTTAATCTCTGCTTAGCTTAGCATAATTATTCCCAATTGGAGCCGCAAGATTTGCTCCTCTAACATTCCCAGCAACCCCAGCAACAGCTCCAGCTTGCATCATATTGAAGAAAGACTGATTCATCACCCTCATATCCACTGGTGGATTTCCAGCACGCATATTGGCATCTGCATTTTGGTTAGCATTAGCCTATCGATCCGAGTTCCTCTTGGTGGGTCGAACATTTCTGTTAGTTGTGGTGCTTCCTCCATCGATATTTCCTCTTTTGTTTCCTGCCTCCATATCATCTTTCTTGTAAATCTGTATACGAGCCTTACTAAGACACAGAAGAATGGTCTAAGAGAGAGGGGAATACATACTTATATATATCTCTATATATATCAAATAGAAGTACGTCACTATAGCGTTATCCCAAACCCTGATCTTATTTTCTGAATCATTAGATTATGTTTTGAAAATCTTTTAGGTTTAAATTTCTTTTAAGTTTCATAAACCTGGCTCTGATACCAACTTGTAACATCCCCCACTTAGAGGCCCAAGACTAACGGCTACGGATGCTGCATTCATCCATAGGTATTAATCCTCGGCGACCAAATACAGTAATGTTAGATATATTGATAAAATAGAAACGCATGAATATGGAAAAAAAATTAAAATCAACAAACAACTTTCTCATTCCATTTCAAAGCATTTCAAATTCATTACATAATCCCAATATGAGAACCACGTTTAGAGAAAATATAATTATTACAACGTACGCCAAGAGCGACATATGAAGATGCCCCTTGGATGATCAGAGTATATAACAAGGCAATTAAACATCTTTGCCTTTACAACAAAACACAACGGAATCAAAATAGAAAAGAACTCTAAATACCTATCATGCCTCTTGCACGTCTCCGGAAGCTTATTCTTCTAAAGAGGTACTTGAAAACCTCAACTCTCAAACTACTCAAAATCAATTGAGTACTCGAGAGATTAAGGGGAAAACATAAACTTCGAGTCAGACATAAAGCTTGGTATGAATAATAATCTACCATCTCAAACCATTTAAATATCTAGTAAGACCACGTCGCTTAGCGGAACGGGTTTCTCTTCACTAGTACCTTATTCAAAAATTTATAAAACATATACTGTGCTCCTGCATCCACAATGGTTAAAACATAGCAATTTAAAATATTATGATGATATGCAAACAAGTAAATAAATTCTGGATTTTCCATCCTCATTCATTCTGACTATCTATCTTAGTTATAGTTTCTAAGGTCACTATTAACCTATTAGTTTTCATGGGCTGACTAATAACCTGTTTAATGTTTATGGACTTCCTTTCTGGTTTCATAGTTTTCATGGGATCACTAAGAACCTATTGGACCTTGCCAATAACTTCATTGTTTCATGGGTTCTCCCTGAACCTATTGGTATCTCCAATAACTTCCCCCTTATCCTAGTTTTCATGGGTTGACTAGGAACCTATTGACTTCTGTCAATAACTTAATCCGGATATAGTTTTCATGGATTCACTACAAACCTATTGGCCCCTGCCAATAACTCTTCTATTCATAGTTTTCATGGGTTTACTATAAACCTATTGGCTTCTGCGAATAACTTTCCTATACATAGTTTTCATGTGCTTACTATGAACCTGTCTACTTGACAACTTCTTTAATCAATATTTAAGCATCCTACATTCTGGTCTATCCGACCTCCTGGATGCAATTTTACTCATTCAGGAGTTAATTCAATTTATATTCACCACTGGGTCAATCTAGCTGGTTATTCTACCCTTCCCAAAAATACTGTTATGGGCCCATTACAATGTGAATATGTATATTAGAAGAAGCAAACATAATAGCATAATAATACCAACACCTATGGTTTTCTATCCTTGAAATCAATTTCATATAAAACATGGTTAATCCCTTTAACCTATTATTTTATTAAGGAAAGCTTCTTTAAAAAGTCCAATTTAAAAGCATTTAAAAGCTCTTTTATAATGTCATAGGTTTTTCCTTTAAAATTGAGAATGGGTTCTTTGTCTTGAAAACTAAAGCTTTCGAAACCTTTAATCTTACTTTCGAAACCATTTGAAAACACTCTTTCGAAAGAATTCAAATCTTCTTTTCAAAAATCTAGGCACCTGCATTTCGAAACACTTTAAAACCTTACTTTCAAAACCTTTCGAATGTATTAAATTATTGCCATTCAATCATAGAAGCATAGCTTCGAAACCATTTGAAAGTACCCCTTTCAAGACCTTTAATCTTTATATAAAATTGTTTGGGAAAAATTGATGGCTTCGGAACCATCCTTTCAAAAGCTCAAAGCATTTAAGTAAAACATCTGAAGGTTAGCTTCGAAACCCCTTTCGAAGCCATTGCCTTCGAAACCCTTAACTCTTTCGAAAGCTTGAGGAAGTGACTTAGTATAAGTTTAAAACAAAGGCTACCTTTCAAGAGCATTGATGACTTCAATACATTTGAATGGCAAAAGAACGCCAACAGAGCTTCGACTGGGTCGAAACCAACCTTTTCGAAAGCATTATTCTATAAATAAAGGAACTCATTTGAAAGCTTATACTTTTAAACTAAATGATGGCAACCCTCTTTGAAAGCTACTTAGAAGACCCTTTCGAAAGCATATGTTTCGACTTCTTCAAAAGTTTTTATTAAAAAAAGGCAGGCGCTTATCGTTTGAAAGTAAAACAAAGGTTTCGACCCCATCGAAAGCAATGCTTTCGGCACCATGCCTTCTGCCTTTCTCCAATCCACTTCGTACCAACATTGTTGATATCCTGTGTATTGGTTCCGACTTGATAGGTTTCGACTAGGTTTGTTTCGACTGGGTCAAAGCAGAAGTAATGGGTCGAAAGGGGCTTCTAAAAGAGGCGGAACCCGTTTTTCTAAATAAAGTCTGATTTAATACCATTAAAAGCAATTACTTTATAACTAACTTGCCTATTTCTAAAAATTTAATTGGTAATCTTATCTTTTCAAATTCTTTACAAAAATAACTGTTGAAATCACTTCAGATCTAATTAACACCATTTTGGCAAATAAGCCCTTCTTTAAGTTAAACGCACAAAACATATAAGTCCTTCTTCTAAAATAATTTGATTTCCATAGTAAATCACTTAGAAAAAATCCCAAAAAATTATAAAAATTCATTTTCAACATGTTATCTAACATATAAAATTTCTAGACCCAATTTTTTTAATGAAATGGTTGAAATAAAATTTTAAACCCAATTATACATATTTTTCTTTGAAAATTAATATTAAATTTTCATAGCTTGTAAAATTACAAAAATTAAAACCCATCTCTAAAATCATGTTTTCCCTAACATAAAATTTTCCCATGGCATACGAAAATCATTATAATCGGGTTTGGCCTCTAAACCATGTAAATCCTTTATCAAATAATCTTATTTGAGTTTAACATCACATAAATCTAAGCATATCATCATCAAAATCATCATTATAATGGATTTAATCTTAAACCCGAAAATCAAATAATCATAAAACAAAATAGAGATGATCTAGATTATTATTCACCTTGATTGGGATAAGGAACTTGAGATTTGATAGTGATTAATTTCTCCTAGCTTGAATCCTTACTTTTAAATTGATTTTCTACTCTTTTCTCCTAATGGCCGACTTTGCTCTTCTTTTTGTTTATGTTTTGTATTTTGAAAAATGAACATGGATGGGAATGAAACGTGAATATAAGGGTAATAGAAATGTAGACGACAATTACCCTAATACCCTTGTTTTAATTAATTAATATATAAGCCATTTATGAGCCCATTTAGATAATTAAGTATGGCCTTTAATTATTTATTCAAATCCCAATCCCCTTATCAATCTAATGTTTACATTATTCTATTTAATTCATCTAATTAAACCTTCTGAATAATGTTATCAAAATTAGGGGTGTTACAATATGTTAGGTACCAAGATCAAGATGAGTACTGCGTATCACCCTCAGACAAATGGGCAGATGGAGAGAGTCAAAAAGGTACTTGAGGATTTGTTAAGAGCTTGTATGCTAGACTTTGGTGGACCTTGGGACAATCACCCACACTTAGTTAAGTTTTTATATAATAATAATTATCAAACTAGTATAGGAATGACATATTTTGAAGTTATGTATGAAAGGGCTTGCAAGTCGCCAGCAAGTTGGTTGGAAACTGGAGACAGATTAGTCTTGGGTTCAAATCTTGTAAGAGAGGCAACATAGAAGATTGAGTTGATCTAGGGTAGGATAAGAGAAGCTCGGTCTAGATAAAAGTATTATGCAGATGGGAGGCGTAAGGATCTAGAATTCTCAGTTGGAGATAAGGTTTTTATTAAAGTATCACAAATGAAGGGTGTGGTGTGATTCAAAAAGTCGAGGCAACTGAATCGAGATATGTTGGACTATTCCTAGTTATAGAGAGGGTCGGAAAGCTCACATACAAAGTAGAGTTGCCAAGAAGTTTGGCAGGTGTCCATAATGTGTTTCATGTGTCTCATCTTCATAAGTATATGCATGATCCAGAAACTACCATTCCTCCAACTACGTTGGAAGATTTAATAGTAGAACCGAATTTGACTTTTGTTAGACCACCAGTCCGGGTTGTAGCGAGAGATGAGAAGAGGTTAAGAAACAAGACAGTCAAGTTGATGAAAGTTCAGGGGATCGACAACGAAAAGGACTGTACTTGGGAGACAGAAGACAGGATTAGAGATACATATCCCGATCTACTATAGGGGTATGTTCTATATTTATTTTATGCAGACTGTTTGCTAGTCAGATATGCTAGTATGGTAGTTAGGAGATGTTACAGATGATTGCTATGTTTAGTATTTAGTCCTTGCTAAATTTCGAGGACAAAATTCTTTAAGGAGGGGAGCCTGTAACACCTCTAATTTTAAATAACATTATTCAGGAGATTTAATTAGATGAATTAAACAGAATAATGTAGAGTCCAAAGTGATAAGGGATTGAGATTTGAAAACTAATTAAGGTCATGCCCTAATTAAATGGATTTATAAAATGGCCCATAAGTAAATTTATAAGAATGGTTTATAAGGTGAAAACTAAGTTAAGTAAGGCAAGGGTAATAAGGGAAATAGTCGTATACCATTACCCCATAACCACTAAACCCTTACCTCATTTTTCATTCATACATTCATAAACCAAAAACAAAAACTAATGAGAACTAGGGCCGGCCATAACCTAGGAGAAAAGGGGATCAAAATCAATTAGAAGTTAAGGATTTAAGCAAGGAAGAAATAAGCAAGATCAAATCTTAAGTTCCTTATCCAAACAAGGTGAATAATAATCTATACCATCTCATATATGTTTTATTGAACATTTAAATTCAGTTTAAGGTTTTGAAACCGTCTGGATGATTTGAATGATGATATGCTTCGATTATATGCCATGATTGATTTAAGCAAGTATGTTTGTAGAAGGTTTGATTCGATTTTAAGGTTAAAATTGTGTAAAATGGATTTCAAATGCCATGAGGATATAATATGTTATGTTAAACATTATTTTGGGGGTGGGTTTAAATTTTCATAATAATCCAAGCTATGGATAATTCATTATGACTTTTGAATGGAAGAAATAAATAATTTGGGTTTAAAATTTTATTGCGGCAATTATATAAAGGACTTCGGGTTTGAAATTAATATACATTCGAAAACATATTAAAAGTGAATTATGATTATTTTTGGGGATTTTTCTAAAGTGTTTTAATATGGTTATTAAATTATTTAAGTTGAAGGACTTAAATGATTAATTGGTTTATGGAAGGGAATGGCTTATTTGTTAAAATAATTTCAATTATAAATTAGTGAATTCGACAGCCCTTTTAGAAAAAGGTTTTTTGAACAAGAAATGGAAACCAATTATATTTTGACAAATTGGAAAATTAGATGAAAAGAAGTTACTTTATAAGGCAAAGAAAAAAAATTAGTTTTGACATAATTTACCACTTCGCCACTTCTATTAGCTCGCTACCGAAAACATGCCCAGTAGGCCTTTCGAACCCATTCAAAACCAATACACAAGGTATCAAGTAATTCGTACGTAGTGTATTAGAGAAAGGCGGAAAGGATGGTGTCGAAGGCTTGCTTTCGAAGGGATTGAAGTCATGATTATAAGCTTTCGAAGGGGTAAAAGCTATCCATTTTAACTTTGAATTACTTTTGTTCATAAATGATGCTTTCGAAAGGGTTGCGGCCTTTCTGTTTTAAGAAAAGCCTTCGAATGAGTTGCCGCTTATTTACTTTTCAAAAGGATCTTTTGAAAAGGGAGTTGCTTTTGAACCTAGTCGAAATCTAGCTGCCATCTTCGTACCTTTCGAATTGGTTATAGGCCGCTTTTCTTATAGCCTTATAGCAATGAGTTCAAAAGGGAAGCTTTTGTTTTATTAATAGTGAAGCCACTTCCCAACGCATTTGAAAGGGTTTTTGTAGCTGCTTTTATTAATGCTTTCGAAAGGGTGGTTTCGAAGCCATTTGTTCCCCAAATTCTTTTACTTGAAGATTAATGTTTTCGAAAGGGTTAGTTTTGTTTATGTTCTCCTCGACCCTGAAGTTATAATTAAGGTTAAACCCAATGATTTCGAAAGAGATACTTTCAAATGGTTTCGAAGCTATGCTTCTATAAATTCTACTTGAACTAAGTGGTTTTGAAAGATAAGTTTTAATACTTTTGAAGGGAATGTTTTAATGCTTTCGAAAGGAAGGTTTCAATGCTTTCAAAAGAAATTGTTTTAGTGTTTCGAAAGGTATATCTTTAAGTGTTTTGAAAGAAGGTTTTGAATACTTTCGAAAGGTATGTTTCAATGGTTTCGAAAGAGAAGGTCTAAGGTTTCGAAAGCCTTAGTTTCCAAAACAAAGAACCCAATCTCTTTTTTAAAGATAAACCCATGGCAATATGAAAGAGATTTTGAAATGGCATTTAACTTTGGAGTCTTTGAAGAAGCTTTCATTGCTAAAGATAATAGGCTAAAGATATTAACCATGTTTCATTTGAAAATGATTGCAAGGAAATTTAACCATAGATGTTTATATCGTTAAGTCATGATCAGATAACATATGTGTTTTTTCTGTAAACATATTTACTTTATAATTAACCCATAATTGCATTTTTGGGGTATTAAAGGCAGAATAACCAGTTAGGTTGACCCAGTAGTGAATACACCTTGAGTTAACTCCTGTGTGAGTAGAATTGTATCCAGGAGGTCAGATAGACCAGAATGTAGGATGCCTAAAGACCGATCAAAGAATTGTTAGTTTAGACAAGTTCATAGTAAGCCCATGAAAACTATGTATGGAAATTGTTATTGGCATAGGCTAATGGGTTCTTAGTGATTCCATGAAAACTATATTCGGATTAAGTTATTGATAGAGATCAATAGGTTCATAATCAATCTATGAAAACTATGACATGAGAGAAGTTATTGGAGAACCCAATAAGTTCATAGTAAGCCCATGAAAACTATAATTGGATGAAGTTATTGGTAGATACCAATAGGTTCTTAGCGAACCCATGAAAACTATAAAACTGGACAGATAGTCCATAAGCTTTGAACAGGTTATTAGTTAGTCCATGGAAACTAATATGTTAATAGTGACCCTAGAAACTATAACTTGAGACAGACAGTCAAACGAATGGGGATGGGAAATCCAGAATATAATGCATATTTGCTATTATTATGATATATTTTATTTTGTTATGTTTTAACCATTGTGGATGTAGATGCATAGTATATGGTTATTATAAATTGAGTTTGGATACTTGTGAGGGGAAAACCCATTGTGCTAAGCGGTATGGTCTCACTATATATCTATATGGTTGAAGATGGTAGGTTATTATTCACACCAGGCTTTTTGTTTGACTCGAAGTTTATGTTTTCCCTTTAAACTCTTGGTTGCTCGATTGATTTTGAGTAGTTTGAGGGTTAAGGTTTTCATGTTCTCCTTTAGATAAATAAGCTTCTAGAGACATGCAGGAGGCAAGCTAGCTATTTGGAGTTCATTCTATTTGATTCCGCTGTGTTTGGGATGTAATGGCAAAGTTTTTTAATTGCCTATGTTTAGACTCTGATCAACCAAGGGGACATCTTCATATGTCACTCTTGGCGTATATTCTAATAATTATATTTCTCTGAACGTGGTTACGAATTGGGATTATGTAATGAATTTGAAACATGATTAGAAGCTGAATGAGAAATCTGTTGTATGATTTAAAAAAAAAATTCATATCCATGTGCTTTTGTTATATCAATGTATCTAACATTACTGCATTTGGTCACCTAGAATAATAACAATGGACGACTACAGGATCCGTAGCAGTTAGTTTTGGGCCTCTAAGTGGAGGATGTTGCATCATGAAACCTTGCACATATATATGTAACCTGAAGATGTATATTTTGAAACCAATGTACATTTTGAATCCACATTTACATACACACATACAAACATACAAACACACACACACACATTAACTTTCATATTTATATTCTAAGCCATACATCTTTGAAAACTTAGCATATATATGGAATTGTGTAGGCTTGTAAATCTATATACTTGAATTTATCATCATATACCTATAGACTGGCAATATACTTACTTCAATACATCAAAAATGGCTTTATACTTAAAATCCATGAAATTAATGCTTTATACACTCAAAAGCTTGCACATATTCAAAGCATCTATATTCAAAATTAGCCATATACCAAACCATTCAAAGTTAAAAACAAAACTAAGTATATTTGAAAAACTCTGACATATCCAAAATCATATGTATATTCAAAATCATTTGTATATGAAACTCCTTTCCTTTAGAAACCGGTGCTCACCTATCGTACTTTAGAAACCATATTCATACGAAACTTACATATTTTAAAGTTTATATATGCTCAGAAATTATATATGAGCCTGGTGTATATATAATTTTTATACTTTCAAAACCTCAATCTATGAAATCGCTCATGTAGGTATACATATATTATTGAATCCACATATATATCTTCCAAAAACTCAAGAACTTGTGCATATGAAACTGGTGCTGCCAAAAACAACATACCATATATATCCAAAACCAATGTATGCAAGAAACTATGCATATATCAGATAATACATTCATACTGAAATTGCTGTATGTGAAACTATTCCATATATTTTGAATTCATACACTTAAACCATTCTTATAGAAAGCCTCACATTTTGGAACATTATGTAAAACAGAGGTATCAAAAATTTGTACCCACATGTTTTAGAAACATGGCAATCTGATGTGCTCAGATTTGTGGAAAGGAAAAATACTTAGAAGTTTTGTAGAAGAGAAGAGGATTGAAGAAAAAGGGAGGCAGGGAGGAGTTAGAAAATAGAGAGGAGCAAATTAATTCTTCTTCTTCCATTTCTCATATAAACGTTGTACATATATAGGCTAATGCCTTTACACCCAAGCAAGCATATCCTAACAGCTGTCCTAGGCAATAACAGAAAAAAGAAGAAATACAACTTTATATAAAAAGTGCTTTATATAGCATATCCTGTCCAACAGTGGCAGGAATTGGTTGCAGCTTTTCAAGGACTGTTTCTTCTAGATAATTAAGGAATCCAAGCATCATTAGTCTTGTAGCCGCTTGGGGACCTTGGTCATACGTCTTGGCCTGGTGTGCTTGGTAGGTGCACAATACAGGTCGGGTCACATGTAAATGTAGTCGTATCACAATCCCAAAATCCTCAATTGCTAAATACAAAAACTAGTGTATTCGAAGTTATATCCACTTAAAAATGCATATGTATGTGTTTAAAACCAAATGTGAATATATAGCTAATATATACGACATAATTTTAAAATCCCAAATGTATGAAGCTCTTATATCTTCAAATATATTTCGAAAACTAAATCCACATACCCCTTTTGAAAGCTAATGTGTCCATTATCCTCAAACTGAAAACTAAATGATTCACGAATTTGAATTTCTATGAAACTTTCTTATTTTGACATTATTAATCCAGTAAATTTGAAATCAGCAAGTTTGAAATCGAGTAATGAATTATTTTATTTTATTTTCAAAATCTAAAGCATTTGAAAATTTACTTTTCATAATCGATTGTAAATGTATGTAGGCTTTTAAAGAGAGGTTGAAATCCCATACCTTGGATTAGATTAATAGTACTGATTGTCGGAGCCTTTAAATTATCAACAGCGATGATTTCCTTTGACATTGAGACAGAGAAGCGGCATCGATTATTTCTGCAATTGGCTAACAGGGAGATCACCTATAAACCTCATCATTAGCCATAATCCAATTTCAGCTTTACATGGAATATCACCAACTTCAACATCATAATTGTCGATAATCTATACTATACTATTATTAGTGAGTTGAATTTCAAGCTCACACATACCCCCTTGAAATTTGGCAAACGAACAGTCACGTTTATACTTTTTGTGAATTTTAAACCGAAAAGTCGTGATTCCTTCTTTCTGCTTCTATTGTCACTTCTCTCTCGCGTTTTCATCACTATCCCTTTTTATTTATTATCGCAGCGTATAATTCCTATGTTTTAATTCTTTTATCCCCCCATTTTTACTTAACCCTAATTTTAATTTAGAGCATCGAGTCAAATTAAACTTCGAAGAGGAAAATAGTGTCCCGAGTTGATCGTCGTGGTTAGGTTTCATCGATGGTTGTACTTCACGGAAACTCGGTGCTTCCTAGCACCACTCTTTTACAACAGCTATCCACCTCTTGCTTTGGCTGATTCTGTCGAGCAGCCTGTGGTTTCCTTTGTCGATTTGATACCACTGTGGCTATATCAGCCCAATTATCTATCCAATTTGAGGTAAAAACACTTACTTCTATTAGTGCATCCATTTTGGTCGTATTCGTTTATCGTTTGAGCTTGCGTGGATTTTAGTTTCTTTTTTTGTTTCTTCATAATAAAATCATTATAATTAAATTGGATTCACTGACAATAGGTTTAACCTTATTTAAAAGCTATAATGTATTTAGTTAAGAGCAATGGGGTCATTTAAGGTGTATCGGTTGCAGTACCTATGAAGGAAAAAAGAAAGAGCTGAGTCTCCTATGCTATGTAAGTTTGTTATTTTGTTCTACTTATTTAAAAAAAAAGTGGAGCAAGTTCTTCGAATAGAGTCATGCTTGCATTATAAATAGTTCATAGATTATTAGCTAAAACATTTCTTTTTCATTTTTCATGGAGATGTTTTGTGTGTCATGAAGGATAAAACTGTTGCCTCGGCTCCAATTATTCCCTAATTATTCCAGATTTGTAATTCACACCAGTCACACTTCACTATAACACGATTTTTCAAGATAATTTTATGTTACTTCTTCTTTGTTTGTGCAGTTACGAATATCGATTTGTTTTACCCGATTTTATTTTAGTTTATTATTTGTTTAGTTTTAGCTAATTGAAATTGGACTTTTATTGAATGGTTACCATGGACCTATGTAACTATTCGGTTTGAAGATATAATTAAAACTAAACTTATCTAAGTAAGGAACTCTCATAAATATAGGCTTCGATTCATTGAAAATCATGGTATTTTAAAAGCAAAAATTTTGGTACACGCAATTATTGGAGTCCAATATCTGAAGTTTAATATTTTTAATATTTGATTTGCTGTTCATTTCATATTTTTCAGCTGACACATAATAATACCTTTATTTATCATTTTAATTGTTCTCCATGATTTTCTATAGTCTTTCAATATATGTTTTAGATTTTATATTTTTTGGACATCGACAATAAAATGCTGTTTGTTGTGAAGTGAGGAATTATTTATTTGTTTGGTAAATGCAATGGTGTAAAATACCCCCTTTAATTATATAAATTTTTAGTTGATGGAAATATATCTTTTGTATTGCATCAATGAATATAGTTAGAATTCTTGATTTACATAATATGAACAATAACGTAGGTCACAAATGTCATGATAGGTGATAATTTGATTTAAATTTGAGAAGCTGATATGTGTAGAAATAAGTTAAGTGGATCAAATATTTTTTCGTTGTGCTTTTTTCCTAGGTTAGGTTCAAAAAAATTGCAACTTTTTTTTTTCTTCCAAAGTCTTTTACTTTCCATTTTGGGAAATATAAATTCATTTTAGCAAAAACCAACCAAAACTTGATGCTTTCCATGTATAATAGGTCCCCCTATTATAGGTTTTATTTCGAATGGTTCGAAATGTTTATTTTTATAATTTATATAGCACAATTTAGGGAAAAAATGTAATTTTAATGTATGCCATATCGTTTTTGGCAAATACGAAACCATTATAGTTAAGCTTACAGGATTAGATTTGATCATTTTCCATATCAATTAAGTTAGAAAACATGCACGCTATTGTTGAATACTATAATATTTTCTTCTAACTACCACCTCTTTCCTGTAAAAAAAGTGTTCAGTTATTGTTCTTGAGGTGATTCATTTTTGTCTAGAGCACACAAAGCAGGTTATGAATGCTTGCTTATTTTGCAACGATCCTCTTTAGAACCATTTTGTTTTTGAGATCTAATTTATGTAAACTCAAGGAAGCTTAAATCCTATTTCCAACCTTTTAACTATTTTAATATCATTTTCTTTTTTCCTAATTTATTTCAGTAAAGATTTTTAGTAAATATACCGAGTATTACTTTTAATTCATACATTACCTAATAGATGAATATAGTTATATACTTTTCCTATACCATTTTGTAGATCTCTTCACTTCATTTCTCAAATAACCCATATAAAAACTTCGTTCGCAGATGGTCTCATCCTATATGTTTAATAGTTGTGTAGTCCTAACAGTTGAAAATATGGATCAAAATGTAGGAGCATATATTTAATTTTTGTAGAATTAGATGGACTCGGTTTGGTGTTTGATTTTTACATTTTAAAATCAATGTAGACTCAAAATTTTACTAAATCGCATAAGTTTTTTGGAGTTCAATTATTTGATCTCCCTTCAGATATTATAATTTTATTGATAAAAAATGTACATGCTCCTCTTCAGATTGCTAAAAAGTTTCCTAAAGGCATGGTTAATTTTTTTTTCAGTTTTGTATTTGATAGAACATTGGACTCAATTTGACTATGACTGTCATCTTTTTTAGCATCTGAATATTTATTGCCAACTTAATTTTTAAGCATCCTATTCTAATTTTTAAACATTGCTACATTCTTTTTATACTTCAGGACTTTGCAAAATAACCAACGACAAATTTTCTTTATTAGTCTAAGTTGAAATAATATTTGACCATGCAACATAACAAATATGCTTATTAATAAATTTTCGAAATTACTACATGTTCATGATGTTGTGATAAGCATATTTTCGTGTTCTTCCCAATTAGCAAATATATGAAAATTTTACTTTAATGGATACATATTGTTGACAAATTTGAGAAAACACAAGGGATTCTTCTTCAGAATTTTCGTTTCAGTTTGTTTTGGTGTTTTTGTTCCAATTTTCTACATATTTTATGTTTAAGTGAAGAGTTAACTTAAAAATTGTTATTTTTTTACATGTATGAATCAATCAAAAGCTTAGTATTAACAAACAAAAATTTAGTTGTGGTTTTTTCCCCTGGCCATAGTTTATGCACTCTAACTACAGTTTTGTGTACTTTCTTTTACATATATGCTAATGAGATTACTCTAACTCTTCTGCTTTTTTTTGCCATGTGATTTCTACAGTTCTACACATTTTGGTTACTCTGTCCTTTTATAACTAATAATTGAAAGATACTTTTTCATCATTTAAGAATGTTTAAGCTACTGTATTAGTAGTAATAATCATTTTCATGCTACTAATGTATGTTAACAACTTAATTTCCTAATCATAATAGATACCGAGTATTCGGAGGAGTGAGAGTTCTATCGTTGGTTTAAGATGACAGAGCATCCATGAGAATCATCTTCAATACTGTAAGATATGCATTGTATTTCACTTTTTATATTCTGGATTTATGGTTGTTATGTTTGATTTCTGATCTATTTTGGCTTTGCACGAAAGCAACTCATGTTGAAGCCACCAAAATGCTTTTGAAGCACTCATTGCTTATGTTTGTATGTCATGGCAGTATGCATATAACGAAATAAGCTGTATTAAGTGGCAGGCAAGATTTTTGAATTTCTACTTTTAACTTTGTTTTTTTACAACTGGTAGAGGAAGAGTATCAGACTCAAAAAAGGATTAAGAATTATACACTATACATATTTATAATCGATAGTACAACTAGAGACAGTTCCATCTTTCTCTCTTATTTTTGTGGGTATATTCTCCATGTTTGTTTGATTTTTTTAGCTCCTAGCTCTCCAAGTTACAAATGAAATTATACATCAAAGTTGAAGATATAAAGCTGGTGTTAAGATAAATTTATTTAGCCGAAACCTACCAAACATTAGATGGAAAAATATATACTATTTTTTTCTAATATTTTACATCATCCTCTTAATGCTTATGAACATGAAGTGGGTTTAAAAAGTTAAATAAAGCGTCCCTAACTTCTTTTTTTCTTCTCCTGGTTGTTTTTTTGAATGCTTTTTTCCTTCTCCATTTTTCCGTGTTTCTTCGGTTTCTTTATGGAGGTTTGAATTTTGTTTAAATGCATAGTTTTTCAAATTTCTTCAACAACTTTTAAATTTTATTCCGAATCACATGTGTCATTGTCACCTTTTAGAACAAGTGCTTACCGTGATGATAAGTGACTTCAATAGTGTCAAATTATATAACTTCAAAGATTTGTGGTTGGTTTATTCAAATGTCAACTCTGAATACACAATGGTTAATACTCTTTTTAACTTTTAAAGCAAGTGATGCTTACAACAAGAACGGAACCACCGCCTAAGTCAAGGTATGTGGTTTGGTTGAGTTCTTATTGCTGTTATTCGTTTCCCCATATTTTCTGATTTTAGGTTGAACATTATACCATTAGACAAGTTGGTGTGATTTACTGTGGCTTCTTTCACCAATGATTTTACAATTAGGATTTTATGTTAATATCTAATAAACAAATACCTATTTGACAATTGTGAATTCATGAGCTTTTGATTGTTCAGGAAATCTTTGGTGTTGTATAGAAGTCCAAGCCAATCAATTGATGATTACTATTTTCAAACATAAATTTCCTCAGTTAGTACAAAAGGATAATAAGTACTAATTAAATGTGATTTTTAGATGTTTATGTAAACCCATTTATATTAGCATTTACCGTTTGCTTTTGTAAGACAAGTATTAGGCCAAACTTCAAATGAATATCATTTTTTTCCTACTTGGCTTCATTTACATGCAAAAGGTCTTGGAACGGTAGGGGAAATGTCTTCCCCTCCACAAAATAATAGCATTGTTTGCTACATGCGATTAAATTTCTTTATATATCATGTGTAGACATCTACATCATATTTTTTAATGCTTTATTTCATTTAGATATAGAAACTGAAAGTATGTATGCTGTGTTTTCATCCGGTATAATTTGTAATGGAGTTCTGAGAATGTTTATGTTGTCATCATTTTAATACTCACTACCTTCCAAAAAAAATTTGTGTGGATGAAATGCTGATTTTTTCATTACTTTTCCTCATATTCAATGATGATCAGATTGGTTTGAATTCAATGAATCCTAGCAATAACCGATAGTTTTTTTTTCTAGGTTTCCATATAACTTGCTGGTAACTTTGGACCATGACTTAATGTTTGATTTGAAATAAATCTATAAACGTTTACTTTTATGTCTTTTTAGTGTCCATTAACATTGTCCCATACTATGTTAGGTTCACATAATATAATTTGTTTCCATTATGAAGCATGTACATTGGATACTTCTCTTATAACTATTATTTCAATAATATCCTCAGCTAATCATTTTTAATCTATAGTTGTGTCCCGATTTCCTATGAATCTATGATTTATTTCGAAGACTCCTTTGAACCCCTCTTCAACTATCCATTTTTAGTCAATTTTTTAATCAACAATCTTCAAAGTTTCTTGCAAATGAAATATGTCATAGACTAGATTGTTTTCTATGGTTAGGAAATGACACAACTGTCATTTTATTTGTTTTAATCGTGTGTTTTTAAACCGTTCTTTGGGGAAAATAATTTAGGTGTTTTATGTGGTAGTTGTTTAACTGTAAATTAAATGGTTAAAACTATAATAAAGGATGCATTTGAACAGTGTAAATCAATATATTTTTTCCCTACATGAACAACTTATCTCACTTACATATCTCTTCTATTGAAAATTTATTCCAAAATATTGAACTCCTAATAATTACGAGTGATGCTAAATGCACCCCATTTTGTACTCTATATCACCTGATCTTCAATTTATTCCTTTCTATTCTACTACCTACTTCATATTAACCTTTTTTTAAAACAAGTCACCTAATTAGATGAGTGTTATGTTGTTGTCTAGCATCTAACCGACCAAATGCATTGGTTCTTAGCATTTCATGATTAGATATTTTATTTTTCAATCAACAATATACCATCTATTAGTTATACCCCGTTGAAATGAAGCAACATGACTATTCATTTTCTTTTCTTCTTCCGAGGATTAAAATAATAACATTCATACGATGGCGCATTTAGCACAAACCATATTTAATATGCACAACTAAATTATAACCACTAATTATCTTCACATTAAAATGTGAATATATGGGTTAAATGATGACTAAACGTCAACTTAATATTAGTGTTATATCCATATTTTGATATAATTAAACTGATCAAAATTATAGAATCTGGAACACATCTGTTGCCACAACACTTTTGACCACACACATAGCAAAAATAACATGTCTTACAAATGGACATGTCTCAGACTATTTGCGGACTTTGTTTAATAGTTATTTTAGTAAATATTTTTTTTCATGTAGGACACAAAAGATTGGAATCAATAGTTCAGACATGTTCATTACCGTTGATAGCAGCTAATTCTCGAGGATCTTTAACTCTTACAAGTTACCATTGATTGCAGGTAAAACTATTTGTACATAATACATTCGTATTTGATGATTTCAGCATAAATTTGCATAAATAGCTTGAACGTTTCATTACTAAAGCAACTATTCTTAAGAACCAAGAACAAATGGACAGGATGAAGTATTGGTGCGAAGCCCATGGATTATTCAGCATATTTGCCATGTTAAATTTTCTGAACTCGAAATTAGATTAGTGTCAATTTACCTGTCAAATGAGCTTCATGTCTTTTGGGTTGAATTGAAAAAAAATCTTTTAAAATTATTAGTCAAATTGGAAAAACGGTCCATTAATCAAATTATGATATGTTGTGTTAAATTTGAGGCAAGTTTGTGTTTATGTGCCATAAATTGATTTATATGAGTTTCCATTTCCTATTAAATAAATTGGAAGTTTTATATTGATTGAAGGGGCTTTAATTATGGTATATATATTCAGTTTCATACCATGTAAGCTTTATTTGATGTTTAGCTATTATTAACTTCAAAATTATTAATGATGCATGATGATGTGATTGGAAATTTTCATAATTTAGTTATGTTTGGTTATACTATTTTTAGATATCATATTACTTCTGTTATATTTCTTACTTTTAGCATCTACTAATTATTAACTGTAGTTGTTTAACTTATACTAAGATTTCATATTAAGTTTGCTTGCATCAAAATTTTTTGTGATTAGTATTTTATTCCATATGTCCAAAAACCATGGTTATTGTTCTGTCTCAGTTGAATTTTTTGTTGAATTTCATTTGTTAACATCTACCTTTTAGAATATATATATACGACTGACGTCTATATACTACAGTTCCTTATAAGTTATCCGTATATCATTGTAGTTTTAGCTACTTATTATTCATTTTTAGGATTAGATATGTTCTTTTAGGTTCTATGATTTTATTATTCATTTTGAAGTTATGCACTTAAAATATACGTTTGATGTAATTTAAATGCAACTCTGTGTGCGAAGTATGGATTCGCACTAGTTATATCATAAATTTGACCTGTAAATTGAACCATTTCCTAGTTTTAAACTCGACACTCTGACTGTCGACACCAGACCCTTATGGCATCGAGTCTTTACGATGTTGCACTTCCACATCGATGCTAATCATCATGGCATCGAGTTTCATGAAGTTGCTTTGCCTCGTCGATGCTAATCATTATAGCATCGAGTTTCATCAGCTTCGATATTCATATGGGATCTAAAATTTAGACTAGATTCGGAGTGCAGATGAGGATCTTAACATTATTTACTTTGATATTATCATTGCCGACTTCAACATTGATGCCATGAATCTCGGTATCACCAATGTTACTGACTTCAACATCGATATCAGGAATCTCGACATCAAGGATCATCTAATTTCGGTGATGTGGAATACCATTAACCTTGACATCGATTCTGATAATCACGATGTCTTACTTCAACATCGACATCGTTGGTCTCTTCCGATATTTATAAATATGAGATTCTCTGCTTTCATTTAGATCTGTAATCTCGATGTGGATTAGATCTGAAATTTAAACTGGAATCATTTATAAAGGGGCATGAAGTTGATTTCATAGCGGAGCAGAAGTGGTATTGAGAAGAAGGTTTAAAAGGAAGATGGATCTGCGGTCGAGGATGAACATAAGATTAATTAGTTATCGAGGATGAACATAAGATTAATTAGTTATCTAGTATGTAGATGTCAAGGAAGAACGATTAGTTGTTGAATATTCAAATAGGAAAATGATGTCGAGCATTAGATGAGAGTAGGGAATGTCAAGCCTATCACTTTGATGTCGAGCCATTGCTGCTATTTGCTGTCATACTTTATTAAGGTATTTTGGTCATTTTGAGGTTCGAGCTCTCCTTCTAGCACCAAAAATGTTAATGATAAAATTCGCTAACATCCAAAAGTATGTACAAGATGGTATATTCAAGGAATTTCCAAGAATGCCTCTTGAACTTGTGGTGAATTACGAATTCGTTTGAATTCAAATTCAGTAATCCAAAAAGAATAAAATAGACAAAAATGCTTGGATCATCCTATTTATTCAGATATGAATTTGTTACAAGAGAAGTAATAAGAGAGGAAAAGAAGTTTAAGGCTCCTTCCAATAAGGGTGTACATCCATATATATAGTGATTGGGAGGAGGTTTGCTTGCCTAAGTTGGCAATATGGGAGTTTTACTGCCATGTATCATGTAGTGAAATGTGAAGGTTTTTTAGCTTTATGAAGGAAAATGCATGAAATCCTCTTAAATTGGCCTTTGGAAACGATCTCCTCCTTCTCTCTTTTGCATGATCTTTGTCATCTTCCATCGTGGTTGTTGTGTGAAGTCGATAATCATTAAATATGGCTTCGATTGATACATTCGGCATGTGGCCTCCTAATCATGTTAACAAAGTGCAACGTCGATGTTGGAAAATTGCAATGTCGTTGCATTATGGCTTCGATGGAGATCATCCCATTTGCTTTGGTAGCCTTTCACATGGATGTTGTGCTACTTCGATGATCATGCTCTATCTATGAAACTCAGCATCGTTTGATGGCTTTGGCAATAGCTTCGATGACTTTGATGTTATAATATGCTTGGTTAGCTTGCCGATATTAATGGTCGAACTTTTAGTGCCACCTCGATAGTGAGATGATCTTTTGAAGCTCGACACTAAAAGACGGTGTCGTTGTTACTAATGGAGAATGGTCATAGTATAGGCATGATATCAATATCATCGTTGTTGATCTTAAACGCATTGCTTTATGAACGTTGATGACATTCATCATCAACATCGCATGGACAGATTAAGCTCAAAATCTCATGAGGCTCAGTATTGTCATAGGCACAGCATTGGGTGAGCTCGACAAGGAATTTATTAAACTCGATAAGGCATTAAAGAATGTCGATGTGTTGAGAAGCGGAATGATCTTATAGTCTTTAACATTGATTTATTTTTGCATCTGGAGCTTCAAACCTCGACATAAACCCCTAGTCTCGGCATTGATTCCTTGGCTTATATCTTTTGAAAATTATTGGGATGAAATAAGTTATTTCCATCTTTCCCAAAATAGCTCTGAACCTCTATTAACCCTAATTTCATCAAAAACCACAACTTTTCCTTAGTAATATTAGCCAAATCATCAATTAGAGGGGTGATTAGCATATAAAAACTTAGGATTATCATTTTGGCTAATTTGAGTCCTCCTTTCTGTCCACTTTAGATCTAAAAGGAGGAATTGATATTTTAGGTATTTGGTGAGTGGTTCTTGAATTCTCACTCTACTACACATGTTTATATGGTTAAAAACGATGTTTTTGACATGTTTTCGGTCCTAAACATTTTCTAACTTTAATCGCATTTTCATATATGTTTATAGCTGAATTTTAAAGGATTTAAAGTGGTTTTTAAATGGTTTACAACTTCTTTTATTTATGTGCATACGCTAGTGTAAAAATTATATCTAGATTAGGATTTGCTTGACTATCATGTTCTTATGTATTGCATGTATGAACGGATGTATGTGTATGATATTCCATGTTTGTATGTTGTACTTTGATGTAGTTTGCTAGTACTTTTTGGTAGTTAGGAAAGGAGTGGTCGAAGCAAATTAAAGGCAAAGATGGTCGGAATTCGATGAAACTTGAAGGAGGGATTCTATAGCATGGGAGGAGCCCAGGGTTCAAGTCGTATTGAAATTGGAGCTAAGTTTTATGATTGGTACCAAGAGCTTTCTGATCAGTACTAAGAGCTTTCTGTTGGTGGTGGATGTTTGGTTCTTCAAGACAAAGCTAGAGCTGATGAGTGAAGGTCAAGTGCAAGAATTTGGCTAAGTGTTGGGCTACATACCGAGAGATTGGAGGGCATGGAAATAAGAGCTTTTGGAGTTTGTACCAGGAACTTTCGAGTTGATGCCGAGAGCTTTGGAGGAAAGTGGTCTGGCTTAAAGCACTTGAAAGATGGAGCACTAGAAGCAAAGAAAGAAAGTTAGCCAATATTAGCTAAGTACACAACTCGGCACCGAGAGATTTTAATCGGTATCGAGAGGCTTTCTTTGATGGGGTCAGGGTCAAACTTCCAGGAAGAGAAAAAAAGGCTCTGCGGGTCATGTTGAAGTGTTTGTTTGCTTGTTGTTTAATGGTGATGTAGTAGCGCAATGGTAGCTTCGGGACATCAATGATGTAACTTGATGATGAAAGGAGTTAAGTTTCGGTGATGGTGCCTTAATGTTGAAAGGAGTTGTGAGAACAGTTATCCACAAATGGCGGGTTCCAAGAAGGGTGACCCATGGATGAATGTTTGAATGGGTCTATCATGGAACGGAGGAATGTGGAATGGTTCCCTGAATAATGGAGACTAAATGGAGTAAGGAAGGGGCTTGAATACGTATGCTAAGGGATTGTTGATACTCGAAGTCTTTTCTGATATACTTAGAGCAGGGGTATTATGAGTGCCCTCATGAGTACTTTGAAAGGCAACCCCAGATCATTTGAAATGATCTGTATCCCTTAAACAGGTGGACTGGGTTTCGTATTTAGCTTCGGGCTACGAGACACGTGAGAACACTGAAAACCAGAATTTTCATTTGTCCTTGACAAAGGAAAGGTCATACGAGTTATCATATATCCAGAGTACACATGAGTGATAGTGGGGATTGTCTGATGGAAGCTATGGTTGCTTTGGTTGTTTTCTTCCGTAGTCTATCACTCTAGGGATGTAACTGGAGATGGGTGTTGGGGATAAGGATACCTGGACACCCGTCATCATACGTGGTTCGCGGTATATCTTTACTATATTTATAGAGTAGCATATAATGTTCGTTATGTGCTAACTCTTTAGTTGTAGGGACGGGTCAGGTTTGGTTCATTCACCCTTGTTCCTTACTATATCATCATGTATAGTATATTTGAGATTCATTTACCACTTACACCAGACTATTGTCTAATCTAAGGTTTATGTTTTGCTTCTTATTATCTTGGATACTCTTAAATGAGTAGACTAGATAGCAAGTCTAGGTGCAACATAGTAGATGTCCAGAGGACGAGCGGGATGGAGCTATCTTGTATTATATATGGATTTTCTATGCTTATTCCATTATGCAATACTGTGGAGCCTTGAGTGCTTACTTATTACTACTATTCTTATGAGACGGTTACTTTGGTCTATTTTCATTTGGATAAACTTTGTTACTTGCTATATAACTCTGTGGATCTGTACATTGATATTTGGATCACTTAGTTATTATTGTCTCTCCTGTTTTATATGTGTGCTATATATTTTATTTTATTTCATGCATTGTGAGATATACGACCTATGATGTTTTATTTCATTTACAACCTTTGACGATCATCCTACATTAGTGGGGCACATCAGCAGCGCACTATCCTATGTATATTGGGTGTCGGTGTGTAGGGCGACTGTCACATGAATAATGCAAAAAGTAATATTCAATTTGCACATATGTATTTTATGAGGAAAGTTATATCAAAATAGCTTGAGCATTTGTTTCTGCTCAACAAAAAACTAGAAACTTATAAGACCGTGTGCATTATATATGTGTGTTTAGCTTGTTAAATTAAATTATTTGAAACCTATTCATCCCTAAAGCTTTATATACTTTTATTTCAATTAATTTGCACTAAAATTTTTATATCTTGAACATTAACATATAACTAAAGGATGTGAAAATAGAATACATACCTCATGTTTTGCATGTAAAGAAATCAACCAAACCGTACAATAACATCCTGGTAACTCTTGATAGATTCAAAAAATCCATTTATGCATCTCTTTTTCATTACATCAACACCTATTATTTGTAATGCTATTTTAAATTACTATATTTATACAAATATAATGATTATCGTTGATAGATATGGACATATGTTAAGTAGCAATTCTCCAATACTCCATTTAGAATGCATGTAAGAGATATTGGAATCAACCAATACCGAAGATATACTCATCAAAAGCAGTTGACATAACAACGACGAGAACACAAGAAAACATACACACACAAGAAGCAGTGTAAAAAGATAACCGTATATTTGGGAAATACAGAATGGGCGGCTCTCAATAATACTCCATCTATAGACGACACTATGAAGTTCGCTTTGGTTGATTCAAATATCCCATCGTTATTTCTTCAAACTCGACTCATTTCCTATTTTGGCTCCTACATTGGATTAGCTCTTTAGCCTATTCAACTTGGTGTAAATACCCACTTTCTGGTTCCTTGATAGTGATCAGTTCTCTGGACTTGATGTTCACGCAAGTGCCTATGTTGTTCCATGATCTTATGTGCAATGAGAAGTGCACACATCTGCACCATCTGCCCAAATCTCACATGCCTTCAGTTTCTCATGATATAGGTTCACTTTCATTTGCACGCACCTACACCACCGCCCATGTCTTTCAGTTGTGCACGGTTGTACCGTTCAATTCTCAAATGCAGTGCTCCTAGTTGCTTATGCTTGCTAGTTTAATAAAAAAACATGTTATCTCTATCTTGTTATTCCCATTTTCAACTCATGTTATACTAGCTTGCATCTTCCTTTTGCATTCTTTTAGGATAGTTTTTCAAGTTCGAACATTGCAACCGTTCCATCTCTAGAAATCTAGAACGGATTAATCGCATTGTACCTCCATACATAGAATAGTCTCCAACGTTCATTTTGGCTAATTCGAACACCCTAGTGTGCTCCTCCAAATCGGACTCTCTGCCTTGCAATCTCATTTAATTTTTAGTACCTTATCTTCATTGCTTTGTTGTAGCTCTTCAGATGCTATAATTACCTAACTGTTCTGACGCTGCTTCATGTTTTGCCACTATTCACGTGATCTGAATATTAGTAGGCTTAACTACACACATCCCACTATGCTGTAAAGCTCCCCTTGGAACTACAGTGTGTGTTCATAAGATAAAGTATCCGAGTGTTACATATTATCCATAATTTAGGTGCGATTTAATCGGTTGAAGTCTCGCCTGATTCCGAGTTAGTATGAAGAAGCTACTACAGTCTGAACAAAAAAAATAGCGGCTTTTGCACTAGGCGGAATTCAAATATGGGTATGTTGTAGTCTGTTATTTTCTAAGTACAACTGTCAATCCCCATGGAGGACTACAGTGTGTGTTCACAAAATGAAGTATCCGAGTGTTCCATATTGTATGTAATTTAGGTGGGATTCATCGATCGAAGTCTTGCCTGATTTTGAGTTAGTATGAAGAAGTTATTGCAGTCTGAATAAAAAAAATAGCAGCTTCTACACTAGGTGGAGTTCAAATATGAGGATGGGCAGCCTGTTATTTTCTAAGTACAACTGTCAGTCTCCGTGGAAAACTACAATGTGTGTTCAAAATTCTTATTTTCATAATTTATATTTTCAAATTTTAAGTTTTTAATAAATGGGTAAATGGGTTACCCATTTATAACCCTTTTAAAAATGGGTCAACCCAACCCATAACTCATTTAATAAAATTCACAAATGGGTTGACCCAACCCATTTATAAGTAGGGTAAATGGGTTAGGTTAATGGCTTGGGTCATATTTTGATACGTCTACATGACGCTTTTGCAAGCAGTTCTCTTTATATAGCAGTTGCAATCGCTCAATACTCATGTTAATTCTCACGCATCTGTTCCAACGCTCTCAAGAGTCAAGCCTAGTACTCACATGCGTTTTCTGCCATCTTCCCCATTTTGTCTCGCACTTACCTCTTCACATGTTGCTTCATCTATCAAGCTATGCAATGGCAGCTTCCTTATCAAACCATAGTTATTTCATGTTTGTTACAACATCCATTGATGCTTGTATCTTCCTCACATATGTTCACCATTTGTAACACCCCTAATTTTAGTTAACATTATTCAGGAGATTTAATTAGATAAATTAAATAGTATAATGTGGTGTGTAGTGTGATAAGGAATTGAGATTTGATAATCAAAATGGTCGTGCCATAATTAACTAACTAATCAGTTAATAAGATTGTTTTGTGACTTAAGAATAATAGACATATGAGAGTAGTAATTTAGGAATAGAAAAACCCATCATACCTTAAACCCTCTCCCCCTCATTTCATATTTATTTTACACATTCACAAAACAATCTAAAGAAAAGGAAGTCAAGGTCGGCCATAACCTAGGGAAGTAGAAGCACGAAATCAAAGAGATTCAAGAGCAAATTTAGGGAAACTAAAGTAAACATCAAACATAAACTATATTATCAAAACCAATGTGAATAACAATCAAATCTATCTCATTTATGTTACATTTTGACTGTTAAATTTTGATTTAGATTTGAAACCAAATATGTTGATGATATGTCATGTTTGATTTTACCATGTTTTGAAATAATGATGAATTAAATGGGTTTTTGAAATTAATGATCGGTTTGAGAGCAAAAACCTTAATTAATGATCTCTAAATGATTCGAATTTTTGATATATAGTATAAAATGATATTTTGGAGATGACTTTTTAATTTTTAAAATTTCTAAGTTGATATAAATATTTTATGAATTTCCTAAGGAGGAAATTAAGTTATTTTCGGGTTTTAGTTATTTAAAATAATTAAATATGGATTTTGACCCTGAAATTTTTATATGATAAAGAATATCATATTTTGAATTTATGTGATTTTTTGGGATTTTTACCAAGTAGTTTCGAAATGTTATAAATTTATTATGTTAGATTAGCAGATAAATGGATAATTAATTAATGATATTAATTAATTAGTTTGACATATGTTTTGGACTTTGAAAATTTAGTGCGGTCGTAAAATCTGAAAAGCAAAATGTAAAAATTTGATGAAACCAATCATATTTTGAAAAATAAAAGAGATTTGGTGAAAAGTATTTACTTTTAATAGAAATAATTCAGTTTTCATGATAATTACGATGGTGCCATGTCACATGCGTTCTCTTTGTGCCTAAAGGAATGCCGCTTCCATGAAATTCAACATCAATGAAGAAGGGAGCATATGATAGTTGCCCAAGTATCTTTGGAGTGATTCCTTCGACATCGAAGTGGACAACGGCGGCAATAGATGATTGGCGGCATGGTGTCTTCGTCATTCATTTAAACTTTTAAAAGTTGTAATGTCGACATAGACATCGTCGCATGTCTTCATTATTGTTTTAAATGATGCCGCACCTAACCACTTCGACTACTTTACATACGAAGGCATTGACCGCTTGTATTGACTTCGACTCTATATATGAAGTGGCATAATAGCTAAAGTGATTAAAGCATGAAAGTTTTATAGCGATGTCGAGGGTTTTGGTATCACTGTGCATCAAAGCGGCGACCTTATATACTAAGTATTATACTGAATGGAGTCGGCAACGATGCGGTGTAGCATCGACGTCGGTCTTCTTCTTTTTAATGTTGAACACTACAAGAAAATCAGCTTTTGGTTGCAAAAATTGGTGGCATTTGAATGTAAATGCAACTAATAATATTTCACTTTATTATATAAATGTAACAAAAAATATTTCACTTCCCGCCTTTATAAAAAAGTTCCACATTTGCCTAAATAAATGTAACCCAAAAGATTACCGCCTTGTTATTCCTCTGCTACTTAGAAAAATTCAACTCTTTCCCCCAAAATAAGCAACCCTAAATCAAATACGTTCCCAAATCCAAATTTGTAATGCTCAGTTGTTCCTAAAATTGGGCTTCATCAAACTATATATGTATTCACTTAAATTAGGTTTCACTAAACTCAATATGTTATGTAGATTAGAAGGCGCAAAAATTAAGCGATTGAATTATTCGAACTATTCTTTTCTTTTTTCTTTTTTCATTGTAAGACTGAATTAGAGTGGTAATCAACCTCTATGATTACTTCTGCATTGTGTGTAGATATTTTTCTTTTTGTAAATTCGCTTGTAGGTTTTGATAAGGTATTTCGATTGGGTGCGGATTTAAGCTGGTAGTTCTGGAGGACTTTGTGGAAATTGTTTAGGTGGAGAGGATGGATTTGGATACTATGCTTGATTTTTCTCAGTTTCAGTTGTCTCCCAGAAAATCAAGGTAAAATTGATTAATTTTGAAATAAAGTCCAGTTTTGTTTTACATTTACATTTTTTGTAATATGAGCTATGCTTGTTTAAAGTAATGAAAGTGAAGTGCAAGAATATTCTTAACTTAGTCTTAGTAATGAAGACGATAGGAGTTGATGAAGTTTTCATTATGTTGGCTACATTCACTTTCAATATATTTGGTAGTAAAATTTATAGAAAGAATGAATTTTGGTAGGTGCAAATTGTTCATTTCTAGAGGTAGTAAAACTGAGAAGATCACATCTGGATTCTTAAAACCATTTCTGATGCATTTGACCGTTGTGGAGGAACAGGTTGATTAATCAGTTCCCTTGATTAACCTTGAAACAGAGAAAAGGAAGAACTAGTTCAACAAAAGAACTCTTGAAAGGTTTTTAATATGTACTAAATAGTTATTTCTTTAGTAGTATCAGTAACCTTGCAATCCATGAAAATTTTGATAAAACTACTATAGTTTCATGTAAAACTAAGAGAAATGCTTTCTGGTTGAATGAACTTGGGGATTGATTAAAAGGCAAGTAAACTTAAGATTAGCCTCTTTACTTGTGATTTTTTTGGCAAGAATGTATTAAATATAAATCACTATACTAGGAGTTCACGATAATTTCACGACCTAGTTAAGGTAATTTGACTGTGTCTGAAAAGTAATAGGCTATTTTGCTAAAGCGGAGTTCAATTTTACTTACACTTAGAGATCACTTTTGGGCAGCTTCTTTTTTAACTACTTAAAAACAGTTGTAGGTTGCAACTTTATGTCAATTTAAATGAATATAGAAAGTAGAATTGTTTAGATAAATAAGTTGGAATTAGTGATAAAATTCAGCAGTAAAAGAAGAAGCAAGTCATAAACAAGTTTTTCTTACTTATGACCCGTCAATTTATTTATTAATTTTATGTCAATATTTTTTAATATTTTTCAAACAATAGTAACCATTTCTACAGCATACAATTAGTCAACTTGGTTGAGTTTAGTGGCAGATGGACGATTTGTCTTTCCATAATCCCACTCTCATATAAATCTTTATACCATGTTAGATAGTAAATGTTAGATAATAGAATGCTAAGGAAATATATATACATAATGATGGAAGATGGGTTTGTTATTATCTTTTACAGATAATAGCCTAGGAGAATGAACAGTTTAATTGCTAGCGGTTCAACGGACATTGTTGCTGGAGTTTTTATGGCCCTGGAAGTAGTCAAGGCATGCAGATACACTAAAGGTCATACACCTGCAATCATGGTTATGTTCGATGATGAAGCTGACTAATAATATTTCCACACTTGAAATGAAAGAGGTGCCTGTATTCACATTTGGTTTTAGCAAAGGCCAAGACCCAACGGTTAGTTCAACAATAACTAATCTTTTCACATAGCTTATGCTACTGTAACATATACATCCTAGTATACTGCTACTGATCAAACCTAATAAACATCTATGTAGTAGGTGTTGAATAACATTGCAAAAGGAAGCATGGGAGGAACTTACTTTGATATTCAAAACACAAGAAACTTGGGCCTTGCATTTTCGTAGTGTTTGGCAGGGGTTTTGACTTGTTGAGGATCTGACATTAACTGTGACACTACTCACTATGCCAGACCTCAAACCAACGGTGATTGAGAATGTGAACACCGGCTACTACTACCCAAGGCCTAAAGACCTAATTGTTGGAGGCTCCATGACTGTTTCCTTTGGAGAGGTTCGTAAGGTCATGCTAGAACTTCTTCTTCCCAATGCCACTGCTCGCATCAGGATGGACGTTCTCCGAGTTTCCCTCACATATAAGTATGATAATGCTCTCATTTTTCTACTTGTTTATATCACTACGCCATAGATGGCCTATTGCAACGAAATTACAAGGTGTTGCTAGTTACAATGTAACGATAGCTATGCTGATTTTTGTCTATTGCAACATTCACTTCAATGTGTTAGCATAGATATCAGCAAAATGTTGCAGTAGCTATAAATATATTCAAATTAATAAAATTAATAAAATTTTACACCTCAGCGATCCACACCATCATTTAAAACAAAATCTCAACCATCAATCCATACCATCAATCCACACCTTACCAATTTCCATTTCCCGCTTTACTTTTCTTTCTCGTTCCTCTCTGTGTGAAAATTAGGGCACGGGATTTTTCTTTCTCGTTCCTCTCTATGAAAACTAGGGCACGCGATTCCAGTTGCTTTGATGCTCTGATTGATCGAATCTAGTGTGAGAAACGTTCCTGGTAGCTTGCTCCTTCATTCTCCTTGATTGATTGCTCGAATTGCTTTGACTTCGTCGTCGGGTGCGATGTGATATTATTTGGTATGTTTTCTGCCTTCTGGTTTACTTGATTATTCTCGATTTTGGTTACACTCGCACGCTTTTGCCGATGATGAATTGGGATTTATTTATATTCTTTATTTCCTATAATCTCGAGTTTAATCTTTCTGTTGGACTTTGAGAAATCCGGTATGTTGGATTGCAATGATGTATTGGTATGTTGGATTTTGGTTCACTGGCTTGATTTTGCTTTGCCGATGATGAATTGCGATGTGATATTATTTGGTATGTTGGATTTTGGTTCACTGGCTTGTTTTTGATTTCTGATCTGAGTTTGTTAGCTCCTTTCTGCTGCATTTGTTAAGCCAGAACTTGAACCTTTGTTAAACTTGTTCACATACCTTTGTACCTTGCTGCATTTGTTAAACCAGAACTTGAAGTATTTGTATTCTGCTGTCCTCTTGAAAACTGCTTCACTTGAAAACTTCTGCGTTTTTGAAAATCAGAACTTTGAAAGTGATATTTGGTTTTCTAAAACTATTGACTAATCTGAACATTGAGTTTTGATTTCCATGTTATATACAAACATATGTGTGTTGAGCTTTGTTGGTTTTGCTTGGTCTGGACTGAACTGGTACCATGCTAACCTTGTTCTTTAACATGAACTGATGCTCCAAGTCCTCTGTATATCATATTACTGCCTATGTTTCTCTTGTACATGCCTGATGCATTCACTGTTTTTGCTTGATGGGCTGCCTATGTGTACTGCTGTGTTTCTTGCACTGGCTTGTCTACATTTTGCTGAACCTGGTTCTTGTTTGTTTTGTTGGTTGCTTGGCCCTGAGTTGAATCCAGTCGATGACTCGGGTTTGACCTTGTGCCGTGTCCATTTTTTTGGCTTGTCTACATATCTGGCTGCACTTGAGTATGAACTTGCACTTGAGTAGTTGCACTTGAGTAGTTTCTTGTACCAAGCCTTATGATGCATGTATGTTCATCCATGTACATGCATTTCTTGGTCATGTTATGTTGCTTGCTGTGTTGAGTACTACTTTGTGCACTTGGCTTATCCTTTGTGCATTTTTGCCTAAAATGTTGCTTGTTGTCTTCCATACTGTCTTGTATCCATGTGTTGCATTCATGTTTGGATTTTGAATTATAACAACCCAGAGGCAAATAATATAACAAAAATATTTTCATTTTCTGTTCGAGTTAAATATTATTTTCCAGATTACTGCTTTTGAATTATATGTGATAGGTATTGAAGACTGGACATCTGGATACAAGCTTGAAGACAGAGTCAAATCAAATGTGCATGAGTGTATGAGTGCATGAGCTTGAAGACAGGTTTCAAAGAAGGCTCGATCTTCCGAAATCGAATGAATCGGGTAGGTCGATCCCCGTCGGGACTGCGGGGCCCCTGAACCCCACCAGCGCTGCGCCCGGACCCGCTACTCGGCTCGCCTTCGGCTCGGCACTCGGCTCGTCATATATTTTTCAGTGTCGATGTCTGTATAAATTGAAACTGCGTATGTAATGAGTGAACTGAGTGATGTAGTGAGGAATATCTGTATATGTGAATATCAGTGTTATATATCATTGAATTGTAAAATAGTGGAGTCAGGAATTTGTACTATTTCAAATGTTGAAATAAAATATTTATTTAAATAAATTACTGTTTGAATATCAAATTCTGTGCAATAGCATTTTATTAAATAAATATTTATTTCTATTAAAAAATCAAATATGCTCTACATTGTGGGCCCCACAAATTCAGAAAGTTAATATCTATAGCAACATTTTGGAATGTTGCTACAGACACCTATGGATGTTGCTATAGACCCAAATAGGGTTCTATTGCAACAATATTTCTTATGTTGCCTTGGATAGTCAAAATGTTGCCTTTGAGGTCTGCGGAAACGCGGCAAAATGCATCACCGAGAAAGTGTTGCCTTTGCCCTTTTTTAGCATACATCAACATTTTTTGGCACTTCCTGCATCACTTCTTTGGTGTTGCAGTATGCAATCTATGGCGTAGTGTATTTTTTGATGATGGTCACTTGAATGTTAGCAAAGTAATCAAGAGGAACCAATGATAAAAATATGTGTGTAGGTCGAAGGGAAAAGTTTTGAATGCCCTCCTATACTTGCAACCATCAATCGAACAAAGTTTTTTGTCGAGAAGGAGAAGGATGAGGTGATTGTTGAATTGAAACGTCTAAGAGTGGCAAGGACGATAAGAAAATAAAGACAGTTGAGTGATGACAGGAAGCTAAGCCAAGCACGAGAGGAACTCACTAAGATGCAGGAGGAGCTTAAGAACGCTGTTCTTAACAAACATAGTGCATTGATAGTTATGCATATATCACAACTACAATAATTTTCGATTATACGATAGACCAAGACACCTATCAAAAGTCTGGTCGACCTTACGCACTATCTACAGAGACTTCGCACTCTCTACAACGTTTCACTACAAGAGGAGATTTTGAAAACCGATGTGTGTTTGCCACTGCATGAATGAACGCGTACCTTGAGGAAGCTAAGGCCTTTGAGAGGTATCCTATTGTGAAGCTGTCTAGTTCAGTTGACCGTATAAGAAAAGAAGCTGTTGCTGATCCACTTTCTGCCATCATTGCTGCTCTCAGCAAACTTATCATGACTGTAGTTAAGTCTTTGAAATCTATTACGAAATTACTCAATATTGGCGGTCTCTAAATAGTTCTCTATTTGTTAATTTTCTTTTTCGCTTTTGTGCTTCAATAAATTTAATAAGTATAACTAATTTAATCACTCAATTCATTCATAACCAGTCACGCAGTTAATGCATAAGCTGAAGCTTCTTGTCGAGTGGTGCTGGATGAGGAGTAGTGCCCATATTACTAAATTAAAATAGTTAACATTTGCCAAGTATGTGGCTATGTTATTACATAAAGAAATCATATTCATTTAAATACGCGAATAGGTATGCTTAATGTTAAATTTTAACTCATGCATGTAGCTATGCTCTTTTTGGTATCGATGGCCGATAAATTCCTCAAGAAGTTGTAACTAAGGTTGGCAAAATATTTGATAATATGTTGAAAGAGGTATGTATCAACACCATACATTATATTTCACTCATACTTGTTTTCTATTCAGATGTTAAGCCAGTTTAATTTTACTAGTAGATAAGTTGATGCAAGATATAAGTAAAGACAATATGCAATCATTATGTTTGATGTCACTGCTCGACTTACCTACAAGAATGTTCCTACATGGCATAGGGATCTGTGCAGGTAATATTTTGAAATTCAACTTGATATCTAGTTGAAAATAGATTCTTTGTTACTACAACAAGCAGGCATTTTTAGTTCAATTCACAATATAATCCTTTTATACTATTATTGTACAGGGTCTGCGAGAATACCTCTATTGTTCTCTGTAGCAACAAGGTTGATGTGAAGAACAGACAAGTGAAAGAAAAGATGGTCACATTCCATAGAAAGAAGAATCTTCAATATTATGAGATCTCTACTAAAAGCAACTACAATTTTGAGAAACCCTACCTCTATTTGGCTAGAAAACTTGCTGGGTAAGAGCATTATATTTTATAAATGCCACAATTACATGAATATATATATATATAGCATTTATTTTATATTTGAAACAGTAGTATATTACTTTATTTTCTTGATAATTTTTCATGTATGTCTTGGGCAGTGATATGAATCTTCACTATGTTGAATCCCCAGCCCTTGCTCCTCCATAAGTTCAAATCGACATTCAAGCACAACTATAGTAAGCAAACAAATCATATTATCTAATATGATATAGATTAAAATATAAAATAAACTGTACTTTTATAATGGTTCTTTACCTAATTGTGTTCTCGAAATGGGTCAGGTATGAGAAATAGATTACCGAAGCAGCAGCACAGCTACTTCCAGATGATGATGATGATGCATTTGATAACTAAACAGCTTCAATTCTAGATTTGGAAGTTCAAAGGCAGTGTTTTGGGTCTTGATTTGTTTGTCAAACGTCGAGTTAATTTGCATTCGATAGAGATGCAGCATTGGAATTGGGTATATATTATTACTATAACCGACAGGGATGCTGAAGCTATGCAAGTATAGTAATTCTAATTTCTGATATGTTTTGAATTTGCTAGTTTTGTTTCTTTATGTTTGTTTGAAACCATCTATATGTCATAGGGAGTGGGTGGAATATCGATATTAGCTCCAGGTTACTTGCTTGCTGTGCGTAAAAGTATAAAGCTAGCTAATGGCATATGCATAGCCGATGAAGTACAATCATAATTTACACACACTAGACATTTTTGGGGATTTGAAGGGCATGGTGTGACTCTTAATATTGTGACAATGGCTATGGTAAATTTGAACTTAAACTCACTGTCGTATTTTTAACCTTATATTAAAGTATTATAATATAATAATAATAAACTATTTTGGTAAAAAATTAACTAAGTGTATAATAATAATAGTAATAATAATAATAATAACAATAATAATAATATACTAAGTTTGATAAAAAATTAACTAAGTTTATAATAGTATAATAATAATAATAACAACAATAAAAATTATAGTATGTAGTTTGATGTAAGTCAAACAACAATAATAAACTAAGTTTGATAAAAAATTAACTAAAGTTATAATAATAATATAATAATAATAACATTACAATAACAATAATAGTCTATAGTTTGATATAAGTCAACTAAGTTTATAATATTTTTTTGGTTGTGTTGTGGGACGAGTTGTGGGTATGGTCGGAAGTTTGTATCAAATATGATTGTGAGGAAGTTTTGGTGGAAAAGTTGACTGTGTTGTGTTATAAGTTGGTGTGAACAAGTAGTGTACAGGCAGAGGGAATGAAGGAAGGAAATGGGGATGTTATCAGGTGAACTTGCTGTTTTGAATGGAGTGCATGGTTGAAGAGGATGGTTGTCGTATGGGAATTGTATGAAAGAGGTTGGTCAGGCTGGTGGCTATTGTTGGAGATTTTGTGGAATGTTTGCTGTGGTAAGGAGTTTGGTCTGTAAGAGTTTAGTGGCAATGAAGGGATTGCAGTGGTGCGAGCTGCTGATTGTAAGTTGATGGCAGGGGCAGTTTGTTGTGATAAGAAGTTGTGGTAGCCGAAGGTGAATGCGAAGGAGTTTTGATTGTAGGTTAGTTGCCAAGTCGAGGATGCGTGGTTGTGATTGGGGAAGAGCAGGTGATGCAGTTCTTTGAGTCGTGGGATATGTTGTGGTGGCTGTTGATAGTGGATGGAACAGAGTTTCTGTGGCTGAAGTGTTGAATTTATATAACCAATTTTAACACACTCACCGTGGCTGATATGTTGTGGTGGCTATTTATGGTAGTTTGGTTGTGTAAACGTATGGTTAACCTTTTGTCTTGACACTAATGTTATGATATAGTGGTGATTATGTAATTGCTTTTGTTTGTGTTATTGTGGTTCATTGAATGTGTTATTTTTGAATGTGTATGTGTTTATATATTATGTTATTGTATAAGTTTTGAAGTAATTGAATTGGAGGCAAAATCAGATGTAGTCGTGGAACATCAGGCAATAAAATCGAAACATACGGTGGCGGAGAAAAAACGCCACCAAAAATATTTTTTTGGAGCGTTTAAAAAGCGCTACAGAATCAGCAATTATAGTAACTCAGATAATCTCCGTGGCGTTCAAAAAACGCTGCAAAAAATAATAATAAGTGCAACAAAAAAATAAGATAGTAAACGGCACCTTTTCGGTGGCGTTTCTTAAACGCTGTAAAAAAGATCTTTAGTAACGTTTAAAAAACGCTGCCAAAAATTCATTTATAGTGGCGTTAAAATAAATGCAACAAAAAATCATGGATTTTTAGTCGCATGTTTTCTAGCGGTGTTTATCAAAACGCCACCAAAACTTTTTGTAGTGTTTTTTATGCGCCACTAAAAATCAAATTTCTTGTGGTGGAATAGGCATGTTTTTTATGTTAACTAAAACTATTTTAAAGGGCAAAGAGGTCTATATTTTAGAGGGTCGATGATCCTATATCTTCAACAATTAGCCATATAACTTATAAAGTTTTAAGTTTTGGTCTTTGTCCTTGGAATGGGATCGATGAAGGGTATTGACGCCACATGTTTTATGATTTTTAATAAAGGCAGTGGCCTTAAGCTTCTTAGTCGATACTATATCGTCGTTGACATTGATCTAAATTGACCTATTTAAAGCGGCAACCTTATATCTTTTTTAAACATAAATATGGCAATACGTAAAATGATTTATAAATGGCATAAGACTTTGGTAACATAAAGAGCTATATATTTCCTTGTATTAAATATAGATTAAGGAGATTAATCATATATCATTATGAAAACATTTTCAAGGAATTTAGAGATGGAAAAGCCCAAGTTTTGAGCAAAATTTACCGAAGGGAATATTACTTACGATTAAATAATTATAAAACATGAAAGATTATTTATTGAACATAATTGAATGATGGATGTTATATGTTCTTGTGTTTATTTGATCGGTTATTATGCATGATGTAATTATCATGCTCAATCATTTAGGACCTATACCTGCATTTTAGGGTGTTAAGGGGCAGAATAACAAGCTAGGTTGACCTAGTAGTGAGTATAAAAAGAATTAAATCCTGAGTGAGTAAAATTGCATCCAGAAGATCAGATAGATCAAAAATATAGGATGCCCAGAACTGATCAAAAGATTATTAATTTAGACAGATTATTAGAGGGGTCTAATAGGTTTATGGTCATCCCATGAAAACTAAGATATGAGAAATATTATAGGAAAAGTCCAATAGGTTCCTAGTGATCCCATAAAAACCATGTCCAAAGAATGTTATTTATAGAAATCAATAGGTTCATAGTGATCCCATGAAAATTATGATCTGAGAGATGTTATTAGAGAATCCAGTAGGTTCATAGTAAGCCTATAAAAACTATGATTGAAAGGTTATTGGTAGAAACCAATAGGGTCTTAGTGATCCCATGAAAATTATGAAGCTGGACATATTGTCCATAAGAATTGAGATAGGTTATTAGCCAACCCATGAAAACTAATAGGTTCATAGTGACCCTAGAAAAACTACAAATTTGAACAGATAGTCAGATAAATTGGGATGGATAATCTGAAGTATATTGCATTCTTGCATATCATCATATATTGTTAAGTTTTAACCATTGTTAATGCAGGAGCACAGTATATGGTTAATGTATTTCGGTTAAGATACTAGTGAGGGAAAATCCATTCTGCTTAGTGAAATAGTCTCACTAGATATCTATTTGGTTCGAGATGATAAGTTATTATACACACCAGACTTTTTGCCTGACCCGAAGTTTTAGTCTTTCCCCTTAAACTCTTGGATGCTCATTTGAGTAGATCGAGAGTAAAGGTTTTCAGGTTTCCAGTTAGACGAATAAGCTTCCAGAGACGTGCAGGAGGCAATCTAGCTATTAAGAACTTTACCTATATCTGTTGTGTAGTTTGGTTTTGTCTATTTGGATGTAATGGCAAAGTTATACAATTGCCAAGTATTTGACTCTGATCAAGCAAGGGGGCATCTTATATGTTACTCTTAAAGTATTTTGTAATAACTATAATTTCTTGGAACGTGGGGTTACGAATGGGATTATGTAATTAATATGAAATATCATTTGCGAAATGAGATGTGAAAACTTATTATTGAACTGTGCTAAAAAAATTTCGTATTAATGTGCTTCTGATTATTGATATTGTTAACATAGCCGCATTTTTATCACTGAGAATCAATAATTATGGATGACTGCAGCATCCGTATCAGTTAGTTTTAGACCCCAGAATGTGGAATGTTACAAGTTGGTATCAGTGCATAGGTTTATGATTAAAATAATTTTAAACCTAAAGAGTTTTTGAAAACATAATCCTAATGAATCAGAGAATAAGAGTGGGGTTAAGAGATAAAGCTATAGTAACGTACTTGTATTTGCTATATATAAGTATGTATTATCTCTTCTCTTTTAGACCGTACTTCCGTATCTTACTAAGGCTCATGTGCAGATTTATGAGAAAGAAAGTTATGGAGGCAGAAAACAAAAGAGTTAATGTAGGTGGAGGAAGCACCACAACCAATGGAAATGCTTGGCCCAATACCAGGAGTAACCAAGGTCGATAAGAAAATGCTAATCAAAATGCAAATGCCAATGTAGGTATCGGAACCCCACCAATAGATATAGGGAGTATGTATCAGTTCCTCATCAATTGTATGCAAGCTGGAGCAGATGTATGGTAGCTGGAGGAAAGCTGCTAATGCGGGAGGAGTCAATCCCGTAGTGCCAGTTGGTAATACTATGCTAAGCTGAGTCGAGATTACACCAGTCTGGATGGAAAGCCTTTTCTGGGAACTGAAGATGTAATTGAAGTGGAAAACTAGCTGTTGCACTATGAGAGAATTTTCGTGGATCTAGGATTAAATGATGAGTAGAAAAGGAGACTGGCTTCTAGATAGTTACAAGGAGCCGCTTTATTCTGGTGAAACGAAGTTACCATCGGAGTGCCTGAGGAGAAGTTGACTTGGGTGGATTTTCGAAGGAGATTCGAGGAAAGATTTTTGTCTGAAGTAGCTCAGTCCGCTTTGCTTAGGAAGTTTTATAGAATTGGAGCAAGGGGATATGATGGTGTTGGAATATTCTGCTAAATTTGATGAGCTTTCCAAGTATGGATATGGCACTATTGGCACTGTTATCAAGAGGAACAAGAAGTTTATCCGGGGTTGAGGCCAGAGATTGCTAGGGAAACTATACCGCATCTCAGAGATCTATAGAACGTAGTGGTGGAAATGGATATCCATAATGAAGGAATGCTTTCTGCTTTTGGGAAGGAGAAGTCAGTAGAGACTCAAGGTTCCAAGAGAAAGAAGAACTTCTTTAAGGAAAAGGGAGCTTAGAGGGCGAAGCTACCAAGAAAGGGAAAGCTAATGTAATTTGCTTCAAATGCGACAAGAAAGGACATTATGATCATGAATTTTGGACTCGTAAAGGGAAGAAGGTTGTAGAAAAGAAAAGTATGAAGTGCCTCAACTATGACCAGATAGGGCATTATAAGAATCAGTGTCCATAGTCAGTCAAAGCCAACAAAGGAAAAAGTTTTTCTTTTGAGCCATCATCTTCCAGACCAATTGCTGCTGAGAAGGGAAAGTCTGTGATGGAAGGTAAAATTTTGATTTATAGCATACTAGTTAGGGTACTATTTGATACCGGTGCATCGTATTCATTTATATCTTAGTGTTTGGTAGATAAGTAATGTTTAGAAACATCATGCCTTGTTACTTCCTTAAGGATGGCTAATCGAATAGGAGAGTGTGCAACTTTGAGTTTGAGTTGCTAGGTTATACTTTTGCCTACAGTTTGTATGTATTTGATTTCGTGGGTTTTGGGATTATTCTGGGTATGGATTGGTTGAGAAAATATGATGCTGGGATATTTTGCGAGGATAGGAAAATATCATTGAGACACCTTGATAGTAGTGATCGAATAGTATACTCAGTTGAGAATTAGAGTCTAGGAATTTGTGCTTTATTGGGAGCCATAGAACTGGAAGATGAATTGAATCGGGTTTTAACTGTAAGAGAATTTGCAAATATTTTTGAGCCTATTATAGGACTACCACTGAAATGAGCGATTGAGCTTCGAATAGATCTTGTATCAGAAGCTGACCCGTAAGTGGACCACCTAGCAGGATGACACCTATCGAGATGAAGGAGTTAAAGGTGCAGCTAGTGGACTTAGAAGGAAAGATTTTTATTAGACCAAGTAGTTTGCTTTGCGGAGCGGCCGCGGTGTTCGTGAAGAAACTGGACATGTCGTTAAGATTGGCATCCATTATTGTAAGGTGAATGAAAAGACGATAAAGAATCGATATCCTTTGCCGAAAATTGATGATTTATTTGATCGGTTGAGTGGAGCCAATGTATTTTCCCAATCAGATTTGGCTACAGGATTATATTAATTAAGAGTGGCGAAGGACAACCTTCCACTAACGGTGTTTCGAACAAGATATGGTTCTTACGAATGGTTAGTGATGTCATTCAGATTAACTAATGGGTCGGCTTTCTTTGTGGATTTGATGAACCAGGTTTACGAAGAGCACTTGGATAGGTTTGTATTGGTGTTCATTGACGATGTTTCGATATATTCTAAGGATGAAAGAGATCATAAGATTCATGTTATAATAGTGCTTAAGAAAGTCAAGACAACATCAACTGAAAGTGGAGTTTTCGAAGTGTCATTTCTGAAAGAAAGAAGTAAAGTTTCTTGGTCATGTAGTTTCAGAGAAAGGGTTATCAGTCGATCCATCCAAGATCGAAGCTATTAACAGTTGAAAAGGACCTGAGATGGTGATCGAGATAAGAAGTTTTCTTGGATTAGCTAGGTATTACCAAAGATTTATCAAGGATTTCTCCCGGATAGTAGTGCCTTTGACTAAGCTAACCAAAAAGGACGTGAAGTTATTTGGTTTGATAAATGTGAGCGAGAAATCCTTGAGTTGAAGAATTTGTTGACCAATGGCCCATGTTAGTAGTTCATGATAGGAATCAAGATTTGGTGTTATATACGGATGTGCGTGGAACCGGATTTGGAGCTATATTAATGCAGAGGGATAAAGTGATTGCTTATGGTTCTGGTATCTCAGACCATATGAAGCTAGGTATCCGACTCATGATTTGGAGTTTGCAGTAGTGATTTTTGCGTTGAAAGTGTGGAGACACTACCTCTTAGGAGAATGATTCAAGTTGTATATGAACCACAAGTCTTTGAGGTATTTATTCCCTCAAAAAGAGTTAAATATGAGACTATAGAGGTGGTTGGTGTTTTTAGCAGCTTATGATTTTGGTATGGAGTATATACCAGGAAAAGGAAATAAAGTTACAGATGCACTTAGCAGGAAATATAAAAATGTGGTGTTGGGTATGTTGGCTGAAAGATAGGATTTAGAGGCATTGACTACTTGTAGTGTGCAAGTAAGACCGACTGCTAGATCTAGTCAAAATACAGCCATATTATCTTGCTTGGAAGTTCGACCAATGTTGATCGAAAGGATTAATTCTAAGCAAACAGATAATCCATTGCTAGCTGAAAGAATTAGAAGATTGAAAGGTGAAACCAAGATCGATGTTTTAAAGGGTTTTAGTCTTGACTAGAGGGATGGTTAAGGAAGAAGGGATGGTTATATTTTCGGATGTTAGAAATCTATGGAGGGAAGTTATTATGGAATGCCATCGATCAAAGTTTACAATTCATCCTGGAGGAACCAAAATGTATCAGGATATAAAGAGAATTTTCTTCTATGAGGGTATGAAGAGAGATGTAAGCTTATGGGTGAATCAATGTGCAAATTGCCAGAAAGTGAAAGCCGAATATCAGAAGCCAAGTGGATTGCTTCAGCCTTTGGATATAACAATTTGAAAGTGGGGTTTGATATCCATGGATTTTATTAACAAGTTTCCAAGGTCGAACATGGGAAATGAAAGTATATGGGTTTTAATAGATAGATTAACCAAGAGTGCCCATTTCATCCCCGTTAAGTCTATTAGGACGGTGCCAGTATTAGCTAAGTTATTCATGAAGAGTATTGTTAGACTGCATGAGATTCCTAGTAGTATAGTCACTGACAGAGATGCATTGATCACTAGTGAATTTTGGAAGAGTCTACAAAAGGTATTAGGTACCAAGCTTAAGACGAGTTCCGTTTATCACCTATAGACGGATGAGCAAACAAAAAGAGTCAATATGGTACTTGAAGATTTGTTGAGAGGTTGTGTACTAGATTTTGGTGGGTTGTGGCAAGACCATTTGCACTTAGTTGAGTTTTCCTATAATAATAGCTATCAAGCTAGTATAGGAATGGTGCCTTTAAAGTTTTGTATGGAAGGCCGTGCAAATCCCCAACATGTTGGTTAGAGACCGGAGACAGATTGGTCCTTCGTCCAGATATTGTGAGAAAAGCAACATAGAAGATTGAGTTAATTTGAGATAGGATAAGAGAAGCTCAGTCTAGGCAGAAAGTTATACAGACAAGAGGTGTAAAGATCTGGAGTTCTCAGTTGGAGATCAATTTTTTATTAAAGTATCACTGATGAAGGGTGTGGTACGATTTGGAAAGTTGGGGAAACTGGCATTGAGATATGTTGGACCATTCCCTATTATAGAGAGAATCAAAAAACTTGCATACCGAGTAGAGTTACCAAGTAGTTTGGTATGTGTCCATAATGTATTTCATATTTCTCATCTTTGAAAGTGTGTGCATGATCTAGAGAATATTTTTGCTCTGACAGCATTGGAAGATTTAGTAATAGAACCGGATCTGACTTTTGTGATACAACCAATTTAAAGAGAGAGATGAGAAGAAGTTAAGGAACAAGATATTCAAATTTGTGAAGATCCAATGGAGTGACAATGAGAAAGACTATACTTGGGAGATAGAGGACAGGATTGGGGATACTTATCCTGAGCCATTATGATGGTATGTTCTATATTAGTTATAGATAGACTTGGTAGCTGGTAGGATATACTAGCGTCGTTGCATGTTTGATATGCTTGTTTTACAGTCCATACTGAATTTCGAAAACGAAATTCTATAAGGAGAGGAGCCTATAACACCCCTCATTTTAATTAATATTTATTCAGAAGATTTAATTAGAAAAATTAAATAGAATAATGTGATGTGTAAGTGATAGAGTTAGGGGTATTCCATAGGGGCAATTATGTAATTTGTTACATATATCTAACTCGTTGACCAATCTTGTTCGAAATAAAAGGTATTTTCTTCCTATTATATACTTGATATAATGTGATTATATTAATTAATTAACTTAATTAAAAGTATATTTAATAGAAAAATCCAAAAATTGTATATTTTGTGATAGTAGTTACAAAGTGTTGTAACCATGAGTAATTTATCACAACGAAACAAATGTACCATTTTAAATGTTCCTAGTCAATATGCATCGAGACTGGATATCGATGTATCCGTTGAGATTGGAGTACGTAACGCTCTCCAAATGTTGGGCAGTGTATTACTCATGACCGTTGGGGGCACCTAGGGGTTAATACTAATAGTTATTGGATAACTATGGAACAACTCACTCGATAGTTTTATGTTGGTTAATATAACTAAGGTCAAACAGAAAATATCGATGTGACTGATTTACACTGTTCTCTCGACTTGAGAATATTGTGGATCTTCAATATGAAAGCTCCACTTTGATTATAGCCAAATCATGGTATGGCGTCCATCGAGTGACTATAGTTGGGTCGAGTGGAAGTATTGGAAGTGAAGCACTATTCAAGAGAGGATTCGTCTCCTCAGTTATATGCGGTTATTATCACAGTCAACTCAAAGTCAAAGTCACTGGCCAGAGCATTTCGGTTAATAATAATTGTTATTATTGAACCAAGGACTTTGTATTTAGACTATAAAGTTGAATGTGGATGAGGTTGGAATTTTGACCACTACCAAATTCCATAAGTCCAAAGTGATATAGTTTTGACGAAGAGAATTGGTGTAAACACATGTCACAACCGGGTAACGCTTATTAAACTAAAATTGGATTTTACCGAAAATGAGTAAGCGATAAATTTGGCCATAATGTCACACCACCTGCTAAGTGACATGTGAACGTTAACATTAGAATAGTTCGATGTTAATCACTGACCAAATTTAAACTCAAGAGTTACACAGCCGAAATGATGAATTCCCTTAAGACCGAACAATTTAATTAGTTTATAATTGTTATAAATTAATTAAATTAATTAATATTTACGAAGTATTAATTATAAAATTTGAATATGGTTTGAGAAATGAATAATGTTATATATATAACAGTTATAAATATATCGATCGATATACAATATCGACAAGCGATTAAATTAGATTTAATTGCATAGTATTTTGGCTTGGGCTTAGATGGGTTTAAGGCCCATCGTTAGGGCTGCAAAATTTCGGTTTTGGGAAGGTCTAGGGGTGACTAAACATAGGGAATTGGCTTGGAGATAATGGGTTGAGATAAAGTGAGAATGGGTAAAATGGTTTTCCTCGTTTCTCTCTAATACAACCCTATATATATGTATATATATATGTATATGTATATGTATATATATGTATATATGTATATGTATATGTATATATATATGTGTGTATGTATGTATATGTATATGTATATGTATATGTATATATATGTATGTATGTATGTATCTCTATAAACAATTACTAACCTTTTTGGCTGTCATTACCTTCTACATTACTGGTTAAAACATAGCTCTCAATTCACTTCAAAATTCTCAAATATATTTCAAATTAAAATAATACTATTCGATAGTTAGAGGTCGGTGATTCCGAACTTGTAATCTGACGAATCAAGAACAATAAAAGGAAGGGAAGTAATTGCTTCAATGTGGATTCAAAGGCATCATTAAATTGGTAATTTTGATTCATATTACAGTAATTAAATTATATTCTATGATCCTATAATGAGCAATTTCATATCTGTTTAAATATATTGCTACTATATGTTTAGTTATGTAAGATTTTTGTTAGTAGATGTGGTTGTCACAAATCAGTTTGGTTATGTGCATAATTTGTTTATTATTTGATTTAAATGTTATTTACAGTAAAAAATCAATTTTTGTCATCAATAATTGTTTTATATATATTTATTAATAAATTCATATATATATATATATATATATATTAGTGTATATTTCTCTCTCATAATAGCATATATGCATTTTTTTTTGAAATCAATGCATATGTAAGATATATATATATATATGATTTAAAAAATTTAGTACACTTATTTATATATAATATGAATTTATAAATTCGAAAATTAATTATCATACATATATTCATATTTTTAAATTAACATTTATTGAATTTTTGAATTGTTTATTATATATAAAATAATTAATACCTTAAAAATTCAATTTTATATTTTTTAAAAATATTATATCATTTCATAAACATATAGAAAAAATTTAGGAATTTTTCAATAAATTTTATTATTTTTAATAATTAATACTATTTTGGAAAAACTGTTTATGATTTATTAAAAATAATAATTTAATTGAAAAATTCTTCAAAAATTTCCATAACCTTTAATTCATGATCTTAGAATTTTTGAAATTTTAAAATTTGAATTTTAAAAAAAATATTATTTTATATTAAATAATTATTGCCGAAATTAGTGTATTTGTTTTTAAAAATTATATTCCAACTTTGAAAAATCTCTAGATTTTTCCTAAGCTCTATTTTATGACCTAGATTTTTGAAAATTTTAATTATTTATGGATGAAAACATTATTTTATTCATAATATATATAAATTAAAATACTAAAATTATTATGTTTGCAAAACTAAGTTAATTTTAAATTATAAATAATTTTTAATAATTGTTCTCTCCTTTTCTATATATATATTTATCTATATATAGATGTTTTATGTTCATATATTATATATAATATATTTATACATACATGTGTGTGTATTTTGTAACACATATACATGCACATATTTGGACAACATACATGACATACAAAATGAGCTAATATGTCTGTTGCGATGTAAATCCCAACATCTACATATGGGTATATTATACCTTTCACGGATGATTATGTTACACATGCACTCACACATATATGTATATGATACATTTATGTATAAACTAAATCAATTAAAATTAATTTCATATCTTAATATATTTGAATTTAATTAAATAAATGATTTTATTTAAATGAAATTTAGAAATGTTCTAATTCAGTTAGACTTCATAGGCTCAATAAAAAATCCAATATGGTAAATTTTTTGAAATTCACCCATAACTTCCGCTGCGGGCTAGTCCAGTTCCAACAATGGTATTAGAGCCTAATAGCCAATGCGGTCTAAATTAATCATATTAGGGCTAACTAATTAAGCTTGCCCACTTAGTACGGTGTCTAGAATGGTAATATCTAGGATTAGAATTGGGTAATCAAGTATCCTGTCTTACCTGGAAACTGGCCTGGCCCGAAAGGTGAAGTGAGCCAAAAGGTTGCTCATAATAGAAAAGGCCTAACTTGGGCCTTGGGCTAATTTTCAAAATTGTTTTGAAAATTAATGTTAAAAAATTTAAATTTAATAGTTAAATTTAAAATAAAACATGTTTATTATAAAAATTATAATAATACATAAGTTTTCAAAATGTTTGAAAGGATAATGATCTTTTCAAAATGTTTGAAAATATTTATATAATAATTTCAAATTTTAAATTTATTAATAAGATTAATAAAATAAATAAATTAAATATGTTAATTAATTAATGCATATATGCATGTATTACATATGTTGATATATGCTATGTTATTTTAAAATGTTTAAGATAACTTAAGTATACATGTATGTATACAAGATAAATTTTGAAATTAATAAATTTTAATAAAAATTGTTTAATTGAATAAATTAATTAAAGATTAATTAATTAAATAAAATACACATATATATGATATATGTGTGTTACACTATAAAGGTTATAGTATATACCATAAATGTTATAGTAGATATGTCCAATATAAAATTTATATTGGAATACTAATTTAAAATTAAATAAAGAGTTAATTGATTAAAATTAATTAGATAAGATTTAATTAATGATATATTATACGTAAGACTATCATATAAGTAATATGAAATACAAAAGTTATATAACAATAAATCTTATATGATATGTGTATAAACTAAATGTGGAGCATTAAAGAAACCCAAATAGACTTGAGAAATAAATACATATGTAAATGTACATATACCGTGATTTCTGATGTGTCTAACACTTGAATCACTGAGGTATTTCATAAGAAATATATTATTCTATAAGTCAATATCACTCAATATATATTGAAGATTATGAATCTTCAATATAATGTTGTCCTCTACCATATATATATATATATATTAATAAATTACTTACATACTCCTTAGTTGTTGAGCAAACTCAAGCTAGGGATGTTATGCGTAGTATTATTAATATATTGAACAAATGAGGTAAGATAACTGTATGTATTTGTTGAGAAAACTCAAGGTACATATACTATACTTAGGCCATCATGATATGGTAGGTATGAGTGAATAATCTCTTTCGATTTGTTGAGCAAACTCAGGGTCGAAATGAGATTAGAATAAGGAAAACTAGGTTAGGAGTTGTATATGATACAACCGATAAGGAGTTATCTACAGTTTGTGAGGCTATGATCTATTGAGCAAACTCAAGGTTAGAATACCAAATCAAACGAGTCCTAACACCCGCCAGTGAAGTTGTAAAACTTCTATGTTTCATCTTAGGGTTGGGAGAAATATAAAAGACTAGTGGGAGCCCTATTAGAAAAATGAAATGGTAACATTTAACCTTTCTAATATTGTAAGAACATATGCTATATAATGTTATAATTATCTACAATGATAAATTTTTGCATTTAATATGATTGATAAAACGTTTGTCAATTAACATATATAAACAAACTATATTGAAAGTTGACAAATAGAAATATAATATATACTTACTAATAATTCTAATTGCATTTTATATAATGTTTCTATACCCATGCAAGTGCCCAATTTTAACTACGTAATACATTGTAAGTTGGTCACTTATATGTTTATTTGGTTTAGACCGTGTATTGCATTTTATGAGTTTTTGAACTCTGAATGCAATTCAAGACTATGGATATTTGATCCATATACTTTCACATATAAATGTTATATGGTGAACAGTCATAGTTTGTGGGGTATAATATTTCGATGAAGTTAGTTCATTCGAAGTAAGCCAATAAACAGTATTTTAAGATCATGTATTCAACTTAAATGATTTCAAAAGGATCATATTTTGTTAATGTAACATAAGACCATAAACTACGAGATACATCTAAGAACTCGATCGTTGAAATGTCATCTTGATCGGTTTACATAAAGTGCAACATATTTGATGTCTTAAATGTTAAGAATAATCGAATGCGCTTTTGTAAAAGGTTTTTTATGATATTGTAGTAAGGCTTTCATTTGAATAGTTTGACCATTTGAAATAAAAACAAATGTATAAGAATATATGTAATTTAAGGTAAAGTTGGAATGAAGAGAATGAATAGTCACTTCTACTTCATAGAGAAACATTGGAAACAGAAATTGTAATAATAATTGATACTTAATATTGGAATATGAAATATGTATTTTATTCCGAAATGTATTTTCATATAGAAAATTGTTTTCTATAACATTTATTTCTTTGAGTTCAAGATATTTGATCAAAGAACTCTCCTCTGTAAACTAGTTGCAGCATATGAAATAAGTAAACAATATTAACAATATTAAGTGAATGGTGGACCTCTAAATTTAGTACGCTATTATAGTAATGGCGGAAATAGTGGGAGCATGCCCTATAACACCTAATGATTGCATCAAATTACGAAAATTGTTTTCGTAAAATGTACCAAACATTATTTGTGAAATAATGTTTATTTTTTGGTATTGACTGAAAAATAGATATAACTATATTTCAATATGAGTATTATGAATATTCATTATGAAATAGAACTATATTATGAAATTTCTTTTCATAGTAAAAGTGATGCAACAAAAATATATATGTATCTAATATTATTTACAGTTGTTTTGGAATTATAGACTAAGTCATAGTTTTAAGAAATAATTTTATTATATGATTATGAATCATATGACGCAGGTTAATTATATCTCAAACAATTAATGGCTATGCACCCATTCAGTGGGAGCATCTAAGAGTTGATGAACTCTTTGAATTAATACATATTGATGTATGAAATCACAAGTCTATTAATACCAAAACGGTTCCACATACTTTGTTATATTCATCGATGATTTATTACCAACATGAACATGTGTATTAGATACACATGTAGTAAGTTTATGATAAAATCATAGAATATAAAAGAAAAGTAAATAAAATAACATGCAATAGAATAAAATGATTTGATTTGGTCGAATAAGTGAGTATATTGGAAAGAGTTCCAAATGTACCTAAAAATGAATATAGATTCTATCTCAAAATCACTCCTCCATGTGATACATAAGGATGCATCGATAAGGAGTAGTCAAACATTATTGGACAATTTACGATTAATTATGAGTGAAGTTGAGTTAGTTTCTTTCTATAAGGTCATGTACTTAAGATTAGTACACAAGGTTGATATTATTTCATCTAAACAAGAGTTTACAAAATCATACAAGATAAGGGTTTGTAAGAAATCCCAACATATCCTAGGCCAAGGAGTTGGCAGGTTGTACGAGTCGAAAGATTGCACGTAATAATTATTCATGAGGGATCTTGTATGAATCTCCAAAAAGTTTTTAGGAAAGGTCTGTCATCAAATGACATATTTATGTTTTGAACATAATTTTTGTAAACTAAAATCAGTTTTATAAATAAAAAGGTTCATAAAGCGTTTATGAATCCCTATTCTGTTTGCACTAAGAAACAATTGTTGTTTCAAGATATATCAACTTCATTGTGAAGGAATTTTTTTGAGAAATTTTTGGTAGTTAAATGGAATTGGATCCGATCCATAGATAGAACTGATTATATGAGATGAAGTGAAATTGACTAACCTAAATGAACACATAGCATTAGAATGTCTAATAAGTATTCTCATACATCGAAGAGAAACTATCAGTTTCTTATTAATGTCGAAAATATATGTTACCCTCGGTTGTTCAATTAAACCATTAAGATTGTTGACTCTATATGGTATGATGCGCAGATCTGAAAGAATTCCAAGTACGCTATTAAAATACGATTTTAGTGGTCGTAACAAAAGAGATGTGATCCATCGGTCGAGATTGTGTCTTTATTGGAAGACTAATGTGGTTGGAATTAAATAAGCAATGTTGATAAGAAAAATATCGCAAATTTCAATTGTTGAAATTAGCATAACGGATTCGGTATTCAACATGCTCAAGTTAATTCAGATTTACTCACAAAATTATCGCTCGATAAGACTTCGTGTTTGGTACTTATGTATTGAAACAGAAAATTCGAAATAATGATTTAGAGTAAGCCGTTTACACATATTAACCAAAAATGCCTCGAAGTCAGTGGGAGCGATATTAGGTTGTGAGTCTTTGGATATGATCCAAGAAATGATACGAATGTATCATTTTATAAGCATCAAGATTGAATAAGTATTTTGATAGAAATTCAAATAGTTTGATTTTCAAACAAAGTGCAGAGGAAGCGTGTGTTCATAAGAAAGAACGTTAAAAGGTACATTGATATTTCTAAACTATAAGTAAACATCACGTTGTTGATTTTAACAATATGCTTGTATTAAAATCAACTTTAGTTGTTTTAATACTCAATTTTGGATTGTAAATGATGTCTTTTATGGTGAGTATAAAAGATATAGGGATTGTCCCAAAACGATATACAAGAGCACCCTATTAAAAGGAGAACATGTAAGTTGGATTCCTTATGCATTAGCAATAGGAATTATCATACAGATTATGTATGTATGATATTGTGTTTAGTTTATGTATTTGATACATGGAGCAAATATAAAATCCAAATGGTATCACTAAATGGTTGTTTGAGGTGTTCTCGCATATTTATGAAATAATAGAGAATTGTTTATAGAAACAACGAACTCGTTATGATGGAACGTTTGGACACAAACTTTTGTAAGTGATATTGAGTATAACATGTTAATGATAAAATTCAAGTTAAAATATTTATATTGAAAATGTTTCAAAATAAAAGCGATTGTGGTCGAATCAACGAAATGTTGAGAACATTAACTTTAATAGCGTTACAATAAACCAATGTATATAGATATATAAATGCACAAATTTATAATTGAGCCAAAGGTGATTCCAAATGTTGAGAATCCCATAATATTGTTATAAGATAACAATATCATGAAATTGGTCATGATAGAACTTAAAGCTCACTAGAAGTCGAAAGGCATACTTCGAATCGTTCCACATGATAAAGGCAGTTTATCGGTATTAGAGAGAGTTAATTGACAAAAGAGATAATTAAAACATAATAGCATACCCATTCACTAAGGGACTGACCTAATTGGTTTTGGGAAAACTGACCAGAGAAGTTGGAATTGGATTCCATAATTGACCCCAAGTGCAAGTAGGAGATTGATAGAGTTAGGGGTATGCCCTAGGGGCAATTATGTAATCTGTTACATATATCTAACTCGTTGACCAATCTTGTTCAAAATAAAAGGTATTTTCTTCCTATTATATACTTGATATAATGTGATTATATTAATTAATTAACTTAATTAAAAGTATATATAATAGAAAAATCCATAAATGGTATATTTTATGATAGTAATTACAAAGTGTTGTAACCATGAGTAATTTATCACAATGAAACAAATATACCATTTTAAATGTTCCTAGTCAAGATGCATCGAGATTGGATATCGATGTATCCGTTGAGACTGGAGTACGTAATGCTCTCCAAATATTGGGCAGTGTATTACTCATGAATGCTGGGGGCACATAGGGGTTACGTACTAATATTTATTGGATAAGTATGGAACGACTCACTCGGTAGTTTTCTGTTGGTTAGTATAACTAAGGTCGAACAGTAAATATCGATGTGACTGATTTACACAGTTCTCTCACTTGAGAATACTGTGGATCTTCAATATGAAAGTTCCGCTTTGATTATAGCCAAATCATGGCATGACGTCCATCGAGTGATTGTAGTTGGGTCGAGTGATAGTATTGGAAGTGAAGCACGAGGATTCGTCTCCTTAATTATATGCGGTTAGTATCACAATCAACTCAAAGTCAAAGTTTCTGGTCAGAGCATTTCAGTTAACAATAATTGTTATTATTGAACCAAGGCCTTGTATTTAGACTATAAAGTTGAATGTGGATGAGGTTGGAATTTCGACCATTACCAAATTCCATAAGTAAAAAATGATATAGTTTTGACGAAGAGAATTGGTGTAAACAAATGTCACAACCGGGTAGAGCTTATTAAACTAAAATTAGATTTTATCGAAAATGAGTAAGCGATAAATTTTTCCATAATGTCACACCACCTACTAAGTTACGTGTGAACGTTAACATTAGAATAGTTCGATGTTAATCGCTGACCAAATTTACACCCAAGAGTTACACGGCCAAAATGATGAATTCCCTTAAGACCGAACAATTTAATTAGTTTATAATTGTTATAAATTAATTAAATTAATTAATATTTATGAAATATTAATTATAAAATTTGAATATGGTTTGAAAAATAAATAATGTTATATGTATTTATAACAGTTATAAATATATCGATCGATATACAATATCGACAAGCGATTAAATTAGATTTAATTGTATAGTATTTTGGCTTGGGCTTAGATGGGTTTAACGCCCATCATTAGGGTTGTAAAATTTCGGTTTTGGGAAGGCCTAGGGGTGGCTAAAACATAGGGAATTGGCTTGGAGATAATGGGTTGGGATAAAGTGAGAATGGGTAAAAAGGTTTTCCTCGTTTCTCTCTAATACAACCATATATATATATATATATATATATATATATATATATATCTCTAAAAACAATTACTAACCTTTTTGGCTGCCATTACCTTCTACATTACTGGTTAAAACATAGCTCTCAATCCACTTCAAAATTCTCAAATATATTTCAAATTAAAATAATATTATTCGATAGTTAGAGGTTGGTGATTCCAGACTTGCAATCTGACGAATCAAGAACAGTAAAAGGAAGGGAAGTCATTGCTTCAACGTGGATTCAAAGACATCATTAAATTGGTAATTTTAATTTATATTACAGTAATTAAATTATATTATATTATCCTATTATGAGCAATTTCATATCTGTTTAAATATATTGCTACTATATGTTTAGTTAGGTGAGATTTTTGTAAGTAGATGTGGTTGTCACAAATCAGTTTAGTTATATGCATAATTTGTTTATTATACTATTTTATGTATAGACAAATATTGTTTACTGTACAAAATCAATTTTTGTCATTAATAATTGTTTTATATATATTTATTAATAAATTCACAAATATATATTGGTGTATATTTCTCTCTCATAATAACATATATGCATATATAAGATATATATATATATATATATATGATCTAAAAATTTCAGTACACTTTTTTATATATAATATGAATTAAAAAATTCGAAAATTAATTATCATACATATATTCATATTTTTAAATTAACATTTATTGAATTTTTGAATTGTTTATTATATATAAAATAATTATTACATTAAAAATTAAATTATATATTTTTTAAAATATTATACCATTTCAGAAATATATAGAAAAAATTCAGGAATTTTTCAATAAAGTTTATTTTTTTTAATAATTAATATTATTTTGGAAAAACGGTTTATGATTTATTAAAAATAATAATTTAATTGAAAAATTCTTCAAAAATTTTCATAACCTTTCATTCATGATCCTAGAATTTCTAAATTTTAAATTTTGAATTTTTAGTAATATATTATTTTATATTAAATAATTATTGTCGAAATCAATGTATTTGTTTTTAAAAATAATATTTCAACCTTGTAAAATCTCTAGATTTTTCCTAAGCTCTATTTTATGATCATAGATTTTTGAAAATTGTAAAATTTGAATTTTTGTCAATAGATTTTTTTATGCTGATTATTTATGGATGAAAATATTATTTTATTCTTAATATATACAAATTAAAATACTAAAATTATTATGTTTGCAAAACTAAGTAAATTTTGAATTATAAATAATTTTTAATAATTGTTCTCTCTCTTTATATATATATTTATCTATATGTAAATGTTTTATGTTCATATATTATATATAATATATTTATATATACATATGTGTGTGTGTGTGTGTATATTTTGTAACACATATACATGCACATATTTGGACAACATACATGACATACAAGATGAGCTAATATGCCTGTTGCGATGTAAATTCCAACATCTACATATGGGCATATTATACCTTTCAAAGATTATTATGTTACACATGCACTCACACATATATGTATATGATACATTTATGTATAAACTAAATCAAATAAAATTAATTTCATATCTTAATATATTTGAATTTAAATAAAATAAATGATTTTATGTAAATGAAATTTAGAAATGTTCTAATTCAGTTAGACTTCATAGGCCCAATAAAATATCCAATAGGGTAAATTTTTTGAAATTCACTCATAACTTCCGCTGCGGGCTAATCCAGTTCCAACAATAAGGTGATAAGGAATCTAGATTTGATAATCAACATGATCGAGCTGTAGTTAACTAACTAATTAGTTAATAATATTGTTTTGTGACTTAAGAATATAGATATATGAGAGGGGTAATTTAGGAAAAACCCTTCATACCTTAAACCCACTCCTTCTCATTTCATTTTGATTGTACACATTCACAAAACATTCTAAAGAAAAGGAAGTCAAGGCCAGCCATAACCTAGGGAAGTAGAAGCACGAAATCAAAGAAATTCAAGAGCAAAGTTAGGAAAACTAAAGCACACATCAAATCTCAACTATATTATCAAAGCCAAAGTGATAATAATCAAATCTATCTCATTCTCATTACATTTTGATTGTTAAATTTCGGTTTAGATTTGAGACTGAATGGATTGATGATTTGATGATATGCCATGTTTGATTTAACCGAGTTTTGAAATAATGATGAACTAAATGGATTTTTGAAATTTAATGATAGATTTGAGAGCAAAAACCTTAATTCGTTCGAATTTTTGATATGCGGTATAAAATGATATTTTGAATATGGGGTTTTAATTTCAAATTTTTCTAAATTGAAATAAATATTTTATGAATTTCCTAAGGAGGAAATCGAGTTATTTTCGAGTTTTTAATTATCTAAAATAATTAAATATGGATTTTGGCCCTGAAATTTTTATATGACAAAGAATACCATATTTTTGAATTTATGTTATTTTGGGGATTTTTCCCAAGTAGTTTCGAAGTATTATAATTTATTATGCTAGATAAGCATTTAATGGATAATTGATTAATGCTATTAATTAATTAGTTTTACATATGTTTTGGACTTTGAAATTTACTGCGGCAGTAAAATCTGAAATGAAAATGTAAATCTTTGTTGAAACCAATCATATTTTGACAAATAATGGGATTGGTATTTACTTTTAATAGAAATAATTCAGTTTTCATGTTAATTATGATGGTGCCATGTCGCATGTGTTCTCTTTGAGCCTAAAGGAATGCCACTTCCATGAATGTCGACGTCGATGAAGGAGGAAGCTCATGATAGCTACTTAAGTATCTATAGAGTGATTCTTTCGGCATCAAAGTGGACAACGGCGATAATAGATGATTAGCGGCATGGTATCTTTGTGGTTCATTTAAACGTTTAAAAGCTTAGTGTCAACATTGACGTCGTCGCATGTCTTCGTTGTTGTTTTAAATGATGCCGCACCTAACCACTTCGACTGTTTTACATACTAAGGCAATGACGCCGCTTGTATTGACTTTGACTCTATATATGAAACGACATAATAGCCGAAGAGATTTATGTATGAAAGTTTTATAGTGACGTCGAGGGTCTTGGGGTCATTGTGCATTAACATCGGCCATCTTATATACTCAGAATTTTGTACTGAATGGAGTCGACAATGGTGCAGTATAGCAACGAGGTCGATCTTCTTCTTTTTAATGTTGAAGAGGCTTGTTTTTAATGTTAACTAAAATTATTTTAAACGGGCAAAGAGGTCTATGTTTTAGAGGATCGATGATCCTATATCTTTGACAATTAGATGTAATGATCGGTGTTAACCCGCCTTTTTGCAAGGCCGTGGACAGGTGGATTTAACCAAATCGACTGCTCATTTGGCGATATTGGAATATGATTGGTTGGAGCTAGCTGATTGGATAGACGGTCAGTCAGGGATGGTTCAATATGCATGGCTCGGCCTAGGTGGGTCGGTAGATGTCGCTCGGCATCGTGGGTCGCTCGGCCTTGGTGATGTCGCTCGACCTTGGTGATGTCGCTCGGCATCGTGGGTCGCTCGGCATCGTGGGTCGCTCGGCATTGTGGCTCGGCATGGTGTCTCGGCAAGGTGGCTCGGCATCGTCGCTCGGCATTGTGGCTCGGCAAGGTGGCTCGGCATCGTCGCTCGGCATTGTGGCTCGGCATGGTGGCTCGCCAAGGTGGCTCGACATCGTCGCTTGGCATTGTGGCTCGGCATGGTGGCTCGCCAAGGTGGCTCGGCATCGTCGCTCGGCATTGTGACTCGGCACGATGGCTCGCCAAGGTGGCTCGGCATCGTCGCTCAGCCTTGTGGCTCGGCATGGTGGCTCGGTAAGGTGGCTCGGTGTAACGACCCGAAATTTTCGAACCCGAAAATTCCAGATAGTTAGAAGAAAAAGAAAGAGATAGAAGGAAGAAACAGAAAGAAGAAAGAAGAACAGAGAACACAACATCTCACATTCGCAGCGGATTAAATATAATAACAAATAATAATATCAGTTACACAAGGAAAACTGTATTTGTTAATTACATTTTAATACATCAGAGTTACAACATTCACAAATGTACTAGACAGTTAGAATTAACATGTCTCAGACAACTATAATATATCACAGTAGAATACTCCATACGTTCCTGCCATCCAGCTCGCCTCCTGAGCTCCAAAACGTCCTTACCTGAAATCTGTAATACTCGGTCTGACCCGAGCATTACATCAAAGTAACACCCGGGTCAGGCTGGAAACCAGCGTGAGTAAACCCATCTAACAAGAAATTCCAATTTATAGAACTTATTTGAAACCCGGGGTAACTCGTACTTTACTATAAGTAACCAACTTATATAGTCAATACTTATTTTCACAAAACAATATCTAAGTATCCAACTTAGTTTAAATGGTCCATATTATCCCAAACCGGCCTATTGATTTCACATATCAATCTATAAAGAATTATAGAAGATTTCAAATCGAAGTGGTTTCGGATATTTACTGATACCCGACCCCGGTCTCTTCGAATTCAATGTCATCTCTAATCCAAGTTATTTAAATGTAATACAATTCAAACTTTAAATGCAGGATATCACTTTTATCTAGTATTTCATCATCAATAGATAACCATATTTTTACTGTTCAACTCGAACATATCATATCACAAAACTTTCCATATCAGAGATATCAATCAATTCAAGGCATTCAATATAATCCACCAACAGGAATTATTAATCCATATTAAAATTTATTTAATTAATTAATCATTCCTTGATTACCTTACAAATATTAATCAATCTTTAATTACCTAATTAATTACTCCTTAATTATTAATTAATCCTTAATCATTTCCATTAAGTAATTATCTTTCAATCATAAATTAATTAACCTTTAATTAATTCACTTTAATTAATTACCCTCAAATTTATTGCCTAAATTAATTAATCACATTAATTAATTATTATTATTTAAGTACATTAAGTAATTAACCCTTAATTATACATTAATCACTCCTTAATCATAAATCAATTAAATTAATTAATTACTCTTATTAATTACTTAATTAATTTAATTAATCTTTAAATAAATCAAATTCTTAATTAACTTTAAGATAAATCATTATCTTTATTAATTACTTAATTATCATTAACATTATTTAAACATTTATCTTTTATAATTACTTAAATAAATTATTTGATCAAATTTTAAAAATAACCTAAGCATTTAACTTAACAAATTTAAGTTAAACAAATTTTAACTTCCTTCAATCAAATAATTTAAAACATTTATCATATAATAGTTTAAAACTAGATTAATTTAAATTTAAACTTGCTTTTATAAAACTTAAAAACTGTTTAAAACCCTGCTTCGGGTTCAACCTGTTAAACTCTCGAGTCCTAACCCGAGAAACTCACCACTCTTTTTTTTTTTAACTTTAGTTAAATTTAAGTTTAAAACCAGAAAACAGTAAACACACGCGAGTCAACACGAGACTAACCCGAGTATCTCCTTCGTTTTCCCGAGTCACACCCGAGTATGCTTCATCTTCTCCACGAACACAACTTCACTGACACCACCAAACACCTGTGCACATGCACACATCAACGGTGATGCTCCGATCACCCATGCTACTGCCGCCGAGTCGATGATTATCTACCCATTCGATTCAGACCACCAAAGCCTTTAACAAACTCGAAAATCGAATTCGAGCATATCAACTACCACCTGGAACAAAACAGTCATCCAAGAACCTCCTCGCCACACCACCATCGACCACCGTACACTACGCGATCGCGTCTAGAGATACGTCACACCTCCACGCTTCGATTCCCCCACCATCGGTCACCTCCGGTTCGCCCACGTTGACGCAGTTGCCTCGTCTACAACATCGAACCCATTAGGATCTTAAACCCTAAATTCTTGTCGTCCAGCCAACACGGCCCACGAGAAACCCAGCTACCATTTTTCCTTAACTACCAACCTACGACCTTCCTCCGTCCACCACTTCGAAGCTACTGGACATCGCGATCGTCGGTAATTGAAGTAAAACCCAATTCTGACCAACTCGCAATTTCTTACCAATCCTAAGCTTAAAAATCATGATACCAATATCAAAATTCATGATTTTCCTATACGAATTAGATTATGAAATCCAAACATGAATTTGTATTCATCGAATTTTCTGATTAAAAAGGATTTTACTGTATATTTTTAATTTCCCAGAAAACTTAAACTAATTGTTCTTAAAAATATTTTTACAATTAAGATCTGGTTTATTCAAACGTATTTTATTTAAACATCAAAGCCTATAAGAGAATGATGGAAGAGATTTTAATTTTGATTCTGTTTTTAGTCTATAAACTTTAGAACAGAGGAGTATATACATATGTACAGGCATTCATTCTCCAACAATTTCATATCATATACATGCAATCATATATACGTTCATACAACCATTTTTCACCACATTATTTCCAGCATTAATCACATGTACTATAGTATAACCAATTTAGTTTTAAAGAATATAGTTTACTCACCTGCATTTTGAAATATCAGAGAATAGCCTGGAAGTGTTTGAATTTGGAAAACTGGAAAGCTTTTGAAACAGAAATGCTTTGATTTTCGAGAAAACTTTGAATGTTTGAAGCTTTAAGAACTTTGGATTTGCAGATATGATCTTTAAAACTTTTATCACTGATTGCTTGCTTGAACATAGATTTGCTGCAGGCTTTTTGAAAACTGGTTTGAGATAAAAAGGGTTACAGGTTTGATGATCTTTTGGTTTGCATTTGAACTTGAGGAATAAATTACAGGTTGTATTTTGGTTTGAAAATGAGTAACAGGGTTTGCAAATTTGGTTTGAGAAGAGGTGTTCAGATTTTTAGAAATTGTTTCAGAGGAGAGTTTCAGTTTTGAGAAGAAATTTTCAAGGTTCTAAGAATTTTGGTTTGCATATGAGAATATTTCGGTTTTGAGTTTTTCTTGAGGAAACATTTTCAGATTGTAGCCATGGATTCTTGTTTGGTTTGAAGGAACAGAAAAAAAACGAAAAGAGAAAGAATGGGAGATTATAAAATTTATGGATATTAAAATTAAAGAAAAAAAAAGAAAATTAGGAAAATAAGACACTTGTACAATTTTGATAACACTTGTCATTAAACACATTTCTTTTGCTTACATTTGTGATTATGTACACACATTATTTACATTTGTAATTTCCATGTTTTTAATATGTATTTATATTATATTTTTTTTTTAAATTTAGTTATATATATATATATATAAATATCTTAAGTATTTAATATTTAAATTTCTCTTACACTTATCTATATAAAATTTTAAAGACAATGATATAAAATCAATCACATGCTAATAAAAATCATATACACTTATTATTTTAAACACAATTTATTTTTAAGATTATTTACATTTGAATTTCAAATTCAAATTCTTTTTAAATTTTACTTATATATATTCAAATTAATAATTTATTTTATTTGCTTAGGAAAAAGGATAAATTTTTAGATTATTAATTGATTTATAAAGAAGATTATTACATAATTATTTGCCTAAAATTCCAGGATATCACATTCCTCCCCCCTTAGAATCTTTTCGTCCTCGAAAAGGAACGAAGCCAGAATTTACTTATTTACTTATTATCAGATAAAATTTTCTTTTGAACATATTTTTAAAACACTTTAAAAATCTTTATAATATTACTAAATTAGTTTTTAAAAAAAAATACTTTTATACCTCGATGTTTCAACAAGTCAATCCTTGTTCTCACAGAAATTCGGTCATACGTTGATCAGGCGTAGGACTGAAAATCTATAAGTACTCGGTAAACTCGTTTCCAACACCCAGTGAAAATATTTGGAAAATAATTTATTGAAAATATAGAAAACAGTTTTGAAAATAGAGAAAATATCTTTGGTGAGAATGCTCTGGAAATCATCACCTCCATCCATGGTCACAGTTACATCACGGGTTACGTTGCCATCGCAGCAAAAGTCCATGTAACTGATTACACCATGGAACCCACAACAGATCGCAGTTACATCCAGGGTTACGTTGCCGTCGCAGCAAAAGTCCATGTAACTGTTGGCTCTCAGCGGCACACACGATTTCGCTGTCAAAATGAAACTTCTCCCACATAGGTCGCAGTCTACCGATATAAAATCAAACGTAGACAGTTGGCTCTCAGCGGCACAAACGACTTTCGCTATGTTACCATAGTGTCACAGTCTACCGATATAAAATCAAACGTAGACAGTTGGCTCTCAGCGGCACACATGACTTTCGCTATGGTCTGCAGTAGATCGCAGTGACATCGAGTTAAACTGTCGTCACAGCATAACCCAAATGCCTCTGTGGGCACCAGCCCCTCGACTTTCGCTACACAAATAATCCTCAGGAACTAGTTTATTCCGGACTCCTCACAGGATTAACTTTAGAAACCCCCCCTTGGGGCTCAAGGCAGTACCACCCTGTGGTACTCCTGAGAAGTTCATTTCAAGGAAGCGCCTTTTTCCCCAGAGCTATTTTCAAAATACTTTATACTATATACTTATAGTATCTTCAAATCATACCCTTTATGATTTATCAAAATCTCCTTTACACAAAATCGATTACCAAAATCGATAATTCTCAAACTAGGCTTTCCAAAATCCAAAATTGATTTTCCCAAAAATCAAAAGCCTTTTCCAAATTCATAGGTTTCCAAGACCTTTTCCAAAATCATTCTCATAAGATCCTTTATATATATAGATATAGATATATATAACTTTGAAAATCTTTGGATCATTTTAAACTTTGTATAAAACCTCTTTTATACTTCAAATATTTCAAAACCCTTTTCTTTTAGCAATAGATTCAACAAGGGAAGATTTACCTTATATAACAAGGATATATAACTTTATTTTATTCTAAATCAAATATTCACATTTGATAAATCTTTTATAAAGTTATTAACCATATTTCTTTTCAAAAACCATTTTAGATTTCTTATCCACAAATCTTCAATATCAATTTCATTCAAATCCATACGATGTACACATATCATTCGTACACAATATCAATCTGATCGCTCAATCGATCACACAATTTCACTTCCGAACTAGTATCGTCCACCCGACTTCCTAGTGCGGACTCAGATCTGGTTTATTGATCAGAAACCGTCATTCTCCTTGCATAGTCACAACTATGATAGAGAATATCCAGAATCAATCAAAAATCCATATCCAGGTTCGCCGTCGAAAATCGAGCGAAAAATCCCAACTCGGATCGATAATACTATCTCGAAATTCTGTGTTCGAATCTGGATCAAATCACTATGCGAATAGAATAATATACGTACATCCTACGTATTTATCTTTATTGGTTATTAGCCAAATCAATTCTCTTTTCTATTCACATTTCCTTTAATTCCATTTACTCATTCTCAATTGCTTCCATTTCCAATTGAGTTATTATTTCAATTACTAACAGTTTGAACTCTGACCAATTTAAATTTAAAAATAGCTTGAAAAATATTTAAAATAGATAAGTAGTTGAAAAGATATTTATTTGTTTGTAAAATAGCTGTAAAATAGTTAAGTATGTATAAAATAGTTAGATAATTACAAAATAGTTTTTAAAATAGTGATTAGATATAAGTAACTGAAAAATAATAATTAGTTTATAAGACAGTTTCAAAATAGTTAAATGGTTCCAAAATAATTGTAAAATAAGTATAAGATAGTTTGGGGTTTAAGAAGAAAGATTATATAGTAAATAGTTTGAAAAAAAAAATATTTGTATTAAAACAATTTATTTTTGAAAATAATCCAGAGCCAGACTGTTTAATTTCCCAATCTCCATTTCCAATTAATTTCCCATCAATTCAAATCAAATTCCATTTGATTTTTAAACTTATTCAACTTCAATCACAATTCCAAATTATTTCAAATCAATTTGAATTAATTTCAAATTGAACCAGTTTCAATTTTTATGTGAATTAATCCCAATTTCCCATTTGAATTTGAACTCATTCAATCTTCAATTTTTATTTCAAATTAATTCAATTCAAACTTTCCATTTGAATCTTAAACTTATTCATCTTAAATCCCATTTATTTAAATCAATTTCAGTTTGAACTAATTCAGTTTAAATCTCAATTTTAAACTATCTCGAATTATATAAATTCGAGTTAAATTTTAAATGTTGATTTAATCCTTTAAATCAAATTAACCTTTACTTTTAAATCAAATCAACCTTAATTTTTAATTTAACAACTTAAATCTTTAAACCATTTAATTCTGGATCCAAATTTCAAAATTCCATTTTAAGATTATCTTTACTTAACTTATTATAAAGTTCAAATAAGAATTTAAAAACAATTAAATTTCATATTATAATTTATTATCTATTTTCAATTTCCAAATCTCAAACCCATTTTGAGATCACTCATAACTCCCATTTTAATCAACCATTTAACTTCCCAAGTTAAATTTTAATTTCATCTTGAAATTTCCAATTCAAGTTGTTCATTCTAAACTCATTTAACTTCCTTAAGTTAAATTAAATTTACTTAATCCGGTCAACTTTACACAATTTGAATTCCCATTCAAATTTTAAACTTCAGATTAATAATCTTTCCCTTTTTTAGTTTAAAAACTTACTTCACTTTGGGTTTCACATCACATCCCAAGGAAAATTTAAAATTCAATACTTAGAGTTTATTTCAAATCATCTTTAATATAATGTATATCCTTATTTATACATATTCATTTCCTTTACACACCAAGTTATACCTTAAAATTTTAAACCACCTTTGGTTTAATTTAAAACAAATTCTTTTAAAATAATTTCAAGTTTTCTGGATTTAGATTTAAAATTTCACAATTTTAAATCATCTTCAATTCTAATTGGATTTTTTTTTATTTCAGTTTGGATCCATTTCAAACTTATCTTCATTCAATTTTAATTTGGTTGTATTACCATTACTACTTAATTCTCATTATCTTATTTAATTCCAATTAATTTAACAACCAATTTCTTTAATATATTTAATAATTAGAAAATTATTTCTATATATATCAAAAGATAAACTTATATAAAAAAACCATTTATTTTTAAAACCATTTTAAAACCTTTATATAAGAAAATAACAAGTACGCTCTCATATATATATATATATATATATATATACACTCAACTCATTCTAGGGTACTATTGACCCTATCCTAAATGAGTAATCCCAATAGTGCCAAGGTTCTCGCTTAACCTTCAGCTCTGATACCAACTGTAACGACCCGAAATTTTCGAACCCGAAAATTCCAGATAGTTAGAAGAAAAAGAAAGAGATAGAAGGAAGAAACAGAAAGAAGAAAGAAGAACAGAGAACACAACATCTCACATTCGCAGCGGATTAAATATAATAACAAATAATAATATCAGTTACACAAGGAAAACTGTATTTGTTAATTACATTTTAATACATCAGAGTTACAACATTCACAAATGTACTAGACAGTTAGAATTAACATGTCTCAGACAACTATAATATATCACAGTAGAATACTCCATACGTTCCTGCCATCCAGCTCGCCTCCTGAGCTCCAAAACGTCCTTACCTGAAATCTGTAATACTCGGTCTGACCCGAGCATTACATCAAAGTAACACCCGGGTCAGGCTGGAAACCAGCGTGAGTAAACCCATCTAACAAGAAATTCCAATTTATAGAACTTATTTGAAACCCGGGGTAACTCGTACTTTACTATAAGTAACCAACTTATATAGTCAATACTTATTTTCACAAAACAATATCTAAGTATCCAACTTAGTTTAAATGGTCCATATTATCCCAAACCGGCCTATTGATTTCACATATCAATCTATAAAGAATTATAGAAGATTTCAAATCGAAGTGGTTTCGGATATTTACTGATACCCGACCCCGGTCTCTTCGAATTCAATGTCATCTCTAATCCAAGTTATTTAAATGTAATACAATTCAAACTTTAAATGCAGGATATCACTTTTATCTAGTATTTCATCATCAATAGATAACCATATTTTTACTGTTCAACTCGAACATATCATATCACAAAACTTTCCATATCAGAGATATCAATCAATTCAAGGCATTCAATATAATCCACCAACAGGAATTATTAATCCATATTAAAATTTATTTAATTAATTAATCATTCCTTGATTACCTTACAAATATTAATCAATCTTTAATTACCTAATTAATTACTCCTTAATTATTAATTAATCCTTAATCATTTCCATTAAGTAATTATCTTTCAATCATAAATTAATTAACCTTTAATTAATTCACTTTAATTAATTACCCTCAAATTTATTGCCTAAATTAATTAATCACATTAATTAATTATTATTATTTAAGTACATTAAGTAATTAACCCTTAATTATACATTAATCACTCCTTAATCATAAATCAATTAAATTAATTAATTACTCTTATTAATTACTTAATTAATTTAATTAATCTTTAAATAAATCAAATTCTTAATTAACTTTAAGATAAATCATTATCTTTATTAATTACTTAATTATCATTAACATTATTTAAACATTTATCTTTTATAATTACTTAAATAAATTATTTGATCAAATTTTAAAAATAACCTAAGCATTTAACTTAACAAATTTAAGTTAAACAAATTTTAACTTCCTTCAATCAAATAATTTAAAACATTTATCATATAATAGTTTAAAACTAGATTAATTTAAATTTAAACTTGCTTTTATAAAACTTAAAAACTGTTTAAAACCCTGCTTCGGGTTCAACCTGTTAAACTCTCGAGTCCTTACCCGAGAAACTCACCACTCTTTTTTTTTTAAACTTTAGTTAAATTTAGGTTTAAAACCAGAAAACAGTAAACACACGCGAGTCAACACGAGACTAACCCGAGTATCTCCTTCGTTTTCCCGAGTCACACCCGAGTATGCTTCGTCTTCTCCACGAACACAACTTCACTGACACCACCAAACACCTGTGCACATGCACACATCAACGGTGATGCTCCGATCACCCATGCTACTGCCGCCGAGTCGATGATTATCTACCCATTCGATTCAGACCACCAAAGCCTTTAACAAACTCGAAAATCGAATTCGAGCATATCAACTACCACCTGGAACAAAACAGTCATCCAAGAACCTCCTCGCCACACCACCATCGACCACCGTACACTACGCGATCGCGTCTAGAGATACGTCACACCTCCACGCTTCGATTCCCCCACCATCGGTCACCTCCGGTTCGCCCACGTTGACGCAGTTGCCTCGTCTACAACATCGAACCCATTAGGATCTTAAACCCTAAATTCTTGTCGTCCAGCCAACACGGCCCACGAGAAACCCAGCTACAATTTTTCCTTAACCACCAACCTACGACCTTCCTCCGTCCACCACTTCGAAGCTACTGGACATCGCGATCGTCGGTAATTGAAGTAAAACCCAATTCTGACCAACTCGCAATTTCTTACCAATCCTAAGCTTAAAAATCATGATACCAATATCAAAATTCATGATTTTCCTATACGAATTAGATTATGAAATCCAAACATGAATTTGTATTCATCGAATTTTCTGATTAAAAAGGATTTTACTGTATATTTTTAATTTCCCAGAAAACTTAAACTAATTGTTCTTAAAAATATTTTTACAATTAAGATCTGGTTTATTCAAACGTATTTTATTTAAACATCAAAGCCTATAAGAGAATGATGGAAGAGATTTTAATTTTGATTCTGTTTTTAGTCTATAAACTTTAGAACAGAGGAGTATATACATATGTACAGGCATTCATTCTCCAACAATTTCATATCATATACATGCAATCATATATACGTTCATACAACCATTTTTCACCACATTATTTCCAGCATTAATCACATGTACTATAGTATAACCAATTTAGTTTTAAAGAATATAGTTTACTCACCTGCATTTTGAAATATCAGAGAATAGCCTGGAAGTGTTTGAATTTGGAAAACTGGAAAGCTTTTGAAACAGAAATGCTTTGATTTTCGAGAAAACTTTGAATGTTTGAAGCTTTAAGAACTTTGGATTTGCAGATATGATCTTTAAAACTTTTATCACTGATTGCTTGCTTGAACATAGATTTGCTGCAGGCTTTTTGAAAACTTGTTTGAGATAAAAAGGGTTACAGGTTTGATGATCTTTTGGTTTGCATTTGAACTTGAGGAATAAATTACAGGTTGTATTTTGGTTTGAAAATGAGTAACAGGGTTTGCAAATTTGGTTTGAGAAGAGGTGTTCAGATTTTTAGAAATTGTTTCAGAGGAGAGTTTCAGTTTTGAGAAGAAATTTTCAGGGTTCTAAGAATTTTGGTTTGCATATGAGAATATTTCGGTTTTGAGTTTTTCTTGAGGAAACATTTTCAGATTGTAGCCATGGATTCTTGTTTGGTTTGAAGGAACAGAAAAAAAACGAAAAGAGAAAGAATGGGAGATTATAAAATTTATGGATATTAAAATTAAAGAAAAAAAAAGAAAATTAGGAAAATAAGACACTTGTACAATTTTGATAACACTTGTCATTAAACACATTTCTTTTGCTTACATTTGTGATTATGTACACACATTATTTACATTTGTAATTTCCATGTTTTTAATATGTATTTATATTATATTTTTTTTTAAATTTAGTTATATATATATATATAAATATCTTAAGTATTTAATATTTAAATTTCTCTTACACTTATCTATATAAAATTTTAAAGACAATGATATAAAATCAATCACATGCTAATAAAAATCATATACACTTATTATTTTAAACACAATTTATTTTTAAGATTATTTACATTTGAATTTCAAATTCAAATTCTTTTTAAATTTTACTTATATATATTCAAATTAATAATTTATTTTATTTGCTTAGGAAAAAGGATAAATTTTTAGATTATTAATTGATTTATAAAGAAGATTATTACATAATTATTTGCCTAAAATTCCAGGATATCACACTCGGCATCGCCGCTCAGCAGTCTTGTGTCCAAGTAGTTGTTTCACCGGGTCGGCCACTTCGGATTACTTCGAGTTAAAAGGGGATTTACTTCGAGTAGCCTAGGTAGATTTCCTGGGTCAACGACATTTGGGCAAGGAGTCGGTGTATTGAAGGAAGGGGTTGAGTCTTGATGGGCCCGGACTACTCAGGAAGCCCAACTACTTGGATTTGCCTATAAATACAACATGTGGGGGTTCAGAAAAGGGGATCTTCCCTGGGGGGACTCTCTTACTTTCTCTTTTCTAAGGCTAAGGCAACTCTGCCATTTTGTAACTGTAATCGGTTATTACAGCAATAAAAAAGAAACTTCTGGAGTGGACATAGGCCGGAGTTAGCCGAACCACTATAAAATTTGTTGTTCTTTACTGCTTTCATTATAATTTTTGTTGTTCTTCATATTAATATCCTCCACGTATAATCTATCTATGAGTTGTGACTGGTATTTGGTGCTTTCAATGGTGATTGGGTGTTAGTGACCAATTTTGGCGCTAACATTTTGGTGCTTTCACTGAGAAGCAAGCACTCGAGGATTTCAGAGCTAGGATTTTGGATTCAAAAGCTTAGGAACTTGGATTCTAGGAAGTAATGGCTAGGCCACCAACAAGGAAGCAAGTGACAGAAAGGAGCAATCAAGAGGGAAGTCAAAAGGCTTCCTCTGGAGCTGGAGCAGGTCAAGCATCCATCTACATCACCAGAGATGAGATGGAAGCGATGTTGAAAAGACAAGAGGAGATGATGCAGGCTCTTCTCAGACAATTTGCACAATCAGGAAATGCAGGAGCTCAGATCCGTGGAGTTGGATCAGAAGCGCTCAACCAGCAAGCAGAGGGAGTTGCTCAGTAGGGGGCAGCCCCCAATCAACAAACGGCTATCAATCTGGATGGACCTAGACTCGGGGGCACACCACTAGGAAATGTTGGACCAATCCATGGAGGGATACTAGATGACGCTGTGCAACCCGACACCAACAGGAGTGCAGGAGTACATGATGAGGAGTATGTGCCAGGATTCCCTCGTGAACTCGGGGGACGGATCAGAGGTAGTAGATAAGGATTACAGTTTGGCGACAATGACAGATTAGTGGAGATGATCAGACGAGCTGTAAGAGGTGGATTGGTAAATAAAGACTTGGAGGATGTGAATAGGAGTCCCTTTACTCCTACTATCGGGCAAGCGAGGAACCCTTCAGATTTTAAGCTACCAACATTGGAGATGTATGATGGGAGAACGGATCCCGCCGTTCACCTGACAAGGTACATGAGGCATATCGAGGTATTGGGGGCATCAGATGAGGTCATGGCTCGATGTTTCCATTTGTATTTGACGGATATTGCAGCTATGTGGTTCGGACAGCTGGAGAGTGGTTCTATTGACACTTGGACAGAGCTGATTGAGAGGTTTATGAGGCAATTTCGGGTCCATATAGTCAGACCCAAGAACGTAATGACCTTGACATCGATGAAATAATGGAAGGGAGAGTTGCTCAGGGATTTCTTAACCAGATTTAATATAGCGGTAGCTTCAGTGGATCGACCCGATCCATCGATGGTTTTGTTGGCAGTAGTTTCAAGAATTGCAGATAATTCGGATTTCAAGATATCGTTGGAACGGGACCCACCGAGGGATCTCGAAGAGTTCTACCATGAGGCGAAAAGGTTCCTAAGGCAGGAAGATGCGCATGCTGAGAGAGTAGGGAGAGAGGATGAAGCTCATGTAGTGAGGGGTGGAGGTCCACCCAGGGAGGATCCAAGTAAAGACGATAAAGGATAAAGGAAACGAATGGCAACAGTGGCACTTCTAAGAGGCCTCAAAGGGAGTCAAAGTTTTCTTCTTACACAGATTTAACTGAGACTCTAGAAAAGATTTACTTGGATACTCGAGGGCGCCTCCAATATCGAAGGCCGACAAAGAGAGAGCCTTCTGAAAACGACCGGGCATCGGGAAAGCATTGCCTATTCCATGAGCTGGATGGGCACAACACAAACGACTACAGGCATTTGAAAGATATCATTGAGGAGCATGTAAGGAATGGTCATCTACAGCAGTATGTAAGGAATCGAGCTGTGGCAGTGGGACAGGAGCGACCACCGCCTACCTCGAACGAAGATGGCACTGGGCCTAGGCAACGTCAGCTCATTATCAACTAAACATTTATGGCTTTGAATAAGTAATAGAACTCAAAGTAATACGGCTAGGTCACTTACACACGTACGGGATCAAGGACGGTCCCTGGGCATGCTCTGAGATGACAAAAAACCATACTACTTGAGTCTATGAAATCCTATTTTCTTTATATTTTTCTGCAAACTCTGGTTTCTTCTGTGGCACTTTGGACATTTAATTCCTTTTGCTGTATGCACTTCTGCTTTGATAACTGAATTCTGTAACAATTGGATTTGGATCAGTGTAATAAATAATACAGGTCTCGCGATCACGGTCCCGACCGGTGAGATGGGGCTGTGATTGCAAGTTACGAGTCCCTTCGTCGGAGAGTGATGGAAGGGACTCGAAGAGAATATCAAAGTCCTGGCCGGAGAGTTGAGGCTGGAGAATATGAAAGTCCTTGGCTGGAGAGCCGAGGCCGGTGAATATCAAAGTCCTGGTCGGAGAGCCGAGGCCGGAGAATATGAATGTCCTTGGCCGGAGAGCCGAGGCCGGTGAATATCAAAGCCCTTGGCCGGAGAGCCCAGGCCGGAGAATATGAAAGTCCTTGGTCGGAGAGCCGAGGCCGGTGAATATCAAAGTCCTTAGCCGGAGAGCCGAGGCCGGAGAATATAAAAGTCCTTGGCCGGAGAGCCGAGGCTGGTGAATATCAAAGTCCTTGGCCGGAGAGCCGAGGCCGGAGAATATAAAAGTCTTTGGCCAGAGACCGAGGCCGGTGAATATCAAAGTTCTTGGCCGGAGAGCCGAGGCCGGAGAATATAAAAGTCCTTGGCCGGAGAGCCGAGGCCAGTGAATATCAAAGTCCTTGACTGGAGAGCCGAGGCCGGAGAATATAAAAGTCCTTAGCCGGAGAGCCGAGGCCGGTGAATATCAAAGTCCTTGGCCGGAGAATATGAAAGTCCTTGGCCGGAGAGCCGAGGATGGTGAATATCAAAGTCCTTGGTCGGAGAGCGGAGGCCGGAGAATATAAAAGTCCTTAGCCAGAGAGCCAAGGCCGGTGAATATCAAGTCCTTGGCCGGAGAGTCGAGGCCGGAGAATATGAAAGTCCTTGGCCGGAGAGCCAAGGCTGGTGAATATCAAAGTCCTTGGCCGGAGAGCAGAGGCCGGAGAATATAAAAGTCCTTAGCCAGAGAGCCGAGGCCGGTGAATATCAAAGTCCTTGGCCGGAGAGTAGAGGCCGGAGAATATGAAAGTCCTTGGCCAAAGAGCCGAGGCCGGTGAATATCAAAGTCCTTGGCCGGAGAGCCGAGGCTGGAGAATATGAAAGTCCTTGGCCGGAGAGCTGAGGCCGGAGAATATGAAAGTCCTTGGCCGGAGAGCCGATGCCGGTGAATATCAAAGTCCTTGGCCGAGCCAAGGCCGGGGAATATGAAAATCCTTGGCCGGAGAGCCGAGACCGGTGAATATCGAAGTCCTTGGCCGGAAGGCCGATGCCGGAGAACTGACAAGCCCTTGACCGAAGAGCTGAGGCTGGAACAGCGTACGCGACCCGACGAGGTCTACGGATTCAAGGTTAAACCCGGAGAGGTCATGAATTTAATAATATGGTCATTAACGGGATATGGACTTCGGATGTCGGATTTTAGGCTATTCAAAAGACACCTTCCAATAGCAAGGCATGTTTTGGGGGCAAAGTGTTAACCCGCCTTTTTGCAAGGCCGTGGACATGCGGATTTAACCAAATCGACTGCTCATTTGGCGATATGGGAATACGATTGGTTGGAGCCAGCTGATTGGATAGACGGTCAGTCAGGGATGGTTCAATATGCATGGCTCGGCGTATGTGGGTCGGTAGATGTTGCTCGGCATCATGGGTCGCTCGGCCTTGGTGATGTCGCTCGGCCTTGGTGATGTCGCTCGGCATCGTGGGTCGCTCGGCATTGTGGCTCGGCAAGGTGGCTCGGCATCGTCGCTCGGCATTGTGGCTCGGAATGGTGGCTCGCCAAGGTGGCTCGCCAAGGTGGCTCGGCATCGTCGCTTGGCATTGTGGCTCGGCATGGTGGCTCGCCAAGGTGGCTCGGCATCGTCGCTCGGCATTGTGGCTCGACATGGTGGCTCGCCAAGGTGGCTCGACATCGTCGCTCGGCATTGTGGCTCGGCATGGTGGCTCGGCAAGGTGACTCGGCATTGTCGCTCGGCATCGCCGCTCGGCGGTCTTGTGTCCAAGTAGTTGTTTCACCGGATCGTCCACTTCGGATTACTTCGAGTTAAAAGGGGATTTACTTCGAATCGCCTAGGTAGATTTCCTGGGTCGGCTGCATTTGGGCAAGGAGTCGGTGTATTGAAGGAAGGGGTTGATTCTTGATGGGCCCGGACTACTCAGGAAGCCCAACTACCTGGATTTGCCTATAAATACAGCATGTGGGGTTCAGAAAAGGGGATCTTCCTTGGGGGGACTCTCTTACTTTCTCTTTTCTAAGGCTAAGACAATTTTGCCATTTTGTAACTGTAATCGGTTATTACAGCAATAAAAAAGAAACTTCTGGAGTGGAAGTAGGCCGGAGTTAGCCGAATCACTATAAAATCTGTTGTTCTTTACTGCTTTCATTTTAATTTTTGTTGTTCTTCATATTAATATCCTCCACGTATAATCTATCTGTGAGCTGTGACTGGTATTTGGTGCTTTCAACGGTGTTTGGGTGTTAGTGACCAAATTTGGCGCTAACAACCGGGATTTTGTTCCTTTAAAAATCGACACTAATACATCCTCGGTATTCGCGTGCTGCAAATTCAAGTGCTGGAAAAATCGTTTGTTAGGGGAAAAAGAAAATAAAGATAGAACAGAATCTCACACGAATGGAATAACATATATTATTTCTATATATAATTTTTACAGCGGAAAACTAAATACCATATCAAAGTCCAACCTAGATTCAGCCTGGACAGTTATAAATCTATATCCTTACAATTGCTGAAAACCAATAATACAAGTGCAGCAGAAAAATAGAATACATCCATATGTTGATGAAGATCTCCAGCTCTCCTTTGGAAACTTCAAGCGTCTTCAGCTAATCCTGAAATTACTCAGATCTGACCGGAGTATTAAAAATACCTGGATCAGGCTTGATAAACCAGCATTAGACACGATTTATAAATATATATGAAAGTGCTATGGATTGACTTTGTTGTCCAAAAAAACCCTTATTGAAAAACAAGAGTATCTCATAAAACCACGCTGCACATAAACACGGATGGGTTATTTACCTTATAATAACCAAAACATTTTATACTTAAAACAATTGATATTATTTCTATTGACATTGCTTTGAAAATCCTTTCTAAGTGAATATATGTAAACTAGCTGAAATTGTTACATTTTTTAATTCCAGCATACTAGGTGTACAAAATAGGTTCTACAATCAAGTCCAAAAGCACTTATTGGAATTGGGTTTCCAACAAGATAGGGAACTAGTGGCCATTTCCTTTGGAATCCATGCATAGATAACTAGCACCTCAGCGGTTATTCACTTGTCTCAAGCAAGCCTCCAAACTATGTTGGATACAAAACTATGGAACCGTGTATTACCCGGTAACTATACTTGTTCTTCGTCAAACCTCCAATACCTGTCCATAAGGCATAAATGCATTGAGGCCCAGATTCTATAGGTTACCTCCATACTCATAAAACTGATAACCCAAAATATAATTCAGACCACATCATTACATGTATCATCTTCAAGCTGCGAAGCTCGTATGTGAGACTACGCTCAACTTCTACAAAGCCACACTTTATTTCACACAAAGCCACACTTTGCATTTCTCATAACAGGTTCCACTTTGAATGCCACATTGTAATTTCTAACAACACACTACCATTTCTAATAACACACTATTGATTTCCACAAATGTACAACCTTTGAGCTCGTACATCTCAGAGAAGGGTGTTAAGTGTAAGATAGTTGCTTTCTACACCACCAAACAGATGTACGTTTGTAGAGATCAATATACGTGGTCTTGGAAATGCAATGTCAGACACTCATCCATAAAAGTTGTCCAGAAAAAGGACAAACCAAAGGCACTCTCCTACCACATCCTATCGGGAATTACCCCTAGGATTAGTAGTTAATAGTCCTTGCATTCTGAAAATTTTCAGAATGAAGGGACCACTTCAATTTATTTTATTCTGGGAGCTAACCAGAGATTATCAACAAGCAGTCCTTCCAAAATGAAGATCTTATGTCTTCACGATCATTGTTTTCAACATATCTTCACTTTCGAACGCGTATATTAGTTTAAAATGGTTTTCGGATAGCAAGTCCAATTCCGGTTTCTCCGAACCAATTATCGATAAAAAAGCTGTCAGGTATATAGGTGATTATTATTTGATTAATTCATTCATTGTATAAAAATATCCTTTAAAGATATATAACTTTCAAACTTTTCTTTTTCGGTATATATGGAATCATTAAACCTCTCTTTTAACTTTGGAAATACCAAATCATTTCTCCTAAGTCATATTGGAAAACATTATTGACCAAAAAGGGATCCATGGAAATTATACTAATTTTACTCAATATCAATTTATGTATTCAACAAGTACTATTCGTCGAATAACGGTGAAATCGCCTTTTAAATTCATATAATTAGTACGAGTTCCCTTCTTGGAATTTAACACCAAGTATACGAAGATTATCTCCATCAATCCAAGTTGTATCAAATTAAATTTATAAATTCTGAATCTTTTATACTTGTCTCGTTTCCGACATTTCGACCTTATCTCTCTCTCGCCCAGGAAAGAGGCCAGGTGAACCAGGGCACTGGTTGCTCCTGAACATCTCCTTAGTTTAAGCATCCCACATCTGAATCTCACGAATAGAAAAATCCAGTCTACTCATCGGCTTTTAGAGCCAAGATTAAATAACTTTATTTATAACAGCTTTTCTTCAAACCATTTATTAAACTCTTTTAACTAAACTATAAAACCTACAAATTATTATTAAAACACTTAATTACTATTTGAAAACATTTATAAAAGATTTGGAAAAGAATTGTTAAATTTAAATTCATAGTTCAAAAGTTATTAAAACTGCTGCAAAAAGTGCTGCGAATAGTGCTTTTAATGCTTATTTGATCAAAACAAATTTTCTATCATTTAGAAAACTATTTTTATAACTTAAATCACTTTTAAAACATTTTAAAAGATTTATAGAATTTATCCCGTATTTTTAAAGAATTTAAAAATATCAATTTTAAATAATTTATCGCTTTGGTTTCCAAACTACCAAAGCGCGATTATTTTGAAAACTGATTTGCTCATATTTCAAAATCTAATAAATGAAACCTTGATATTTTTCTTTTGTTTGAAAAATATAGTTACAAGAGTTTGGAAAATTCTTATTCCAAAGAATTCCGACTCTGAATCCATCGTATAAATGGATTTAACTATTACGGCGTGAAATCGCGAACTACCGCTACGTACCGCGCTTATTTTTGACTTAATTTTCATAACTTGTCAAAGCTTCAACAAATTTTATTTTATTATTTATAAAACATTTGTAAACCATTTTAAAGAGGTTTAACAATCTCATATACACCATTCCGTTTACTAAAGGAAAGTGATTTTCTTTGTGATATTCGACGTGTAATCATTTCAACATCAAAATAAACATATAATCAACATCCAAACTTGATGATCAAACATAGTAAACAACCATAGCAATCGTATCACATCATCATATTTATAAAATAAATTTGGAAAAGTTTCTCATAATTTATCACAGCCAAGTTATCAACCAATTATTCAACCAAGCTTATTAATTAACTAATTAAACTTGCATATAATCATTTTAAGTTTTAAATACTTAAGAATAGATTAGTGTACTTACCATTTCAAACCAAACTTCCTACCAACATTCAATCGAATCAACACTTCACTAATACACCACCTAAATAACTCCCCCTTACCTAGTTACTCTCGGCCCTAGACTTCTTTCAGCCCTAATGCTCACAACTTTGCTTTGGATATGGTGGATCTTATGACCAATGGTGATGGAGGTAGTGGTCGAAAGTATAGAAAAGAAGTAGTAGAGCTTCGACCTTGAATTCACAAAACTAGACCCAAAAATAGATCATTTTCTCTTAGCTTTTTGACCATGTTGCTCTCAAAATTTGGAAATGTTGTCAAAGGAAAAGTTCTTGAAAATTCTCTCCTCTTGAATTTTAAAAAATAATTACTCAATTTTGAGTCGTTTTGCGGGAGATATGGTCAAAAGAAGAAGATGTATTCTCGGATTCACAAAAATCAAACTCGAAAATGGATCATCTTCTAACTGATTTGTGGACATGTTGCTCAAGGAATTTTGAAAAGTTGTCAAAGGGAGAGTTTTCTAAATTCTTTTCTCCATGATTTGAAAAAAAGAAACACTTGATACCAATTTGTTTTGAGGGAGATATGATCAAAAGAAAAGGAGGTATTCTCGGACTTAAAATCTAGACCCGAAATTCACCTTAAAGAAATGAGATTTGAGCATAGCTAACCTCAAAATTGGAAGAAGTGGTACACATGAAAGTTGTAGCCACTGGAATTTTACATGGTATGAAAAAATAATTTCTCCCTTTGGTTGGGTTTTGAAGAAGTTATGACAGAATGAAAAAGACGGAAAAGTGGTGGATATTTATAGCCAAAGGAAGGGATGAAAATATCTAGATATTTTCACACCTATACATCACCATATCATCACCACCTTACTCCACCCTTACCTCACCATTTTCAGCCGAGGTGACCCCCCCTCCCCGCAATGTGATGTTCTCAAGTGCATGTACTTAGGGGAAAGAGTTGACTTTGGGTTGCTTAAGTATTAGGGAGATGGAAAATATCTTAGATATTTTCATATGTATATATATATATATATGCATGTTATATATGTTCATGTGTTCATATGACATGTTATATATATACATGTATATGCATAAGAGAATAAACAACGTTGCACCGACTTTAAACAACTTCCGTTCGTTAAACCGTTGAAAATCGGGAAACCGATTCCCGGTCACATTTTCATTTATTAGTTAAGTACATATAATTGTAAAAAAAATTGAAAACTAATTTCTTATCATTATCAATAAATTAAAATGATCTCATTTGAATTCTAAAACCATATAAATCAATATTAAATAATTAGTTACAAAAAGTGCTATTATATCGATAAAGCGATATCCAGTTTCTTATATTTTCAATTAAAATATATATCTTTATAAAACAATTATAAATGATTTATAATCACTTTATAACTATTTAGAATGAATTTTTATCGTTTAAAAAATTATTAGAATAATTACAATAATTATTAAATCATTAAATCTCAATTTAAAATTATGAATCAATTATTAAATATGATGACATCATTGATGATATCATAAATACATTTTATTTTCCAAAAATAAAATAAATAATTTTATTTCATATTCTTGTTCAATTATAAAAATAAGTGCATGTATCCAGCTTCATGTAGGACATTTGACGATTATAGAGCTGTTTATCGATAAAACGGTGTTCGGTCATTTTATCGCTATTTTCCAAAGTATATATTTTTGTAAATACTTATTCAAAATAAGATTAACATTATTATTTATTGTTCACAACATTATAATCATGTAAAAAAATTATATTTGAATATTTAAAAATAAATATAGTTTATCAAAGTGATAATATTTAAGTTTTTGACTTCGACCTTGGATAGGGGTCAGCGAAGGGTATTGATGCCGCATGTTTTAAGATTTTTAGTAAAGGCGGAGAGCCTTAAGCTTCTTAGTCGACACTACATTGTCGTCGACATTGATCTAAATTGATCTATTTAATGCGACATCCTTATATCTTTTTTAAACACAAACATGACAATACATAAAGTGATTTATAAATGGCATAAGACTTTGGTAACATAAAGAGCTATATATTTCCTTATATTAAATATGGATTAAGAGGATCAATCATATATTAATATGAAAATGTTTTCAAGGAATTTAGTGATGGAAAAGCTCGAGTTTTGAGCTAAATTTACCAAAGGGGGTATTACTTAAGATTAACTAATTATAAGACATGAAAGATTATTTATTGAATATAATTGAATGATGGATGTTTTATGTTCTTGTGTTTATTTGATCGGTTATTATGGATGGTGTTATTATCATACTCACATCATTTATGAGCCATAACTACATTTTGGGATGTTAAGGGGCAGAATAACCAACTAGGTTGACCCAGTTACTACAACAAAAAGACCCTACGATAGCGCCAAAAAACGCTATTAAAGCCTATAATAGCGGTTTAATAAACGATGTTTAACGACATTTTATTAAAAACAACGAACAATTTATAGCACATAATAAGCGCTATAAAAAGTATTAATATAATAGCGCAAATAATTCGTTGTTTTAAACATTTTATAGCGGCAAATTATGTGTTATTGATTACTATAATAGCGTTATTTGTCCGCTATGAAATTCGTTATTAGCCACAAAATACTTTTTGTTTTTTCTAAGATAACACTAATAATTTGCTATAAAAAGTATTAATAGCGGATTTTGAGCGCTATATATGAACACGTTATTGTAGATTTTGATTTGTCACAACACCGATATGCCGCTATAATGATTCAGCTACAATAGCGCTTATACTCTGTTATGATATGTTCTTTTATAGCACTTACTGACCTATTATTCATCATTCTTTATAGCGCTTTTTATAATACCATAGCGCTTTTTCTGTTTGCATCTGTAATACTGATAGATTTAATAGCGGTCATTCGGTGCTATTAAATATTTATAGCAGTTTTCAAGTGCTATGGTTTAGTTTCACAATTCAAATATTTTATGCATCCTATTCATAAACTACAGTATTAAATACCATATCAAAATGCACAATAATAATCATTTTAAACATAAAATCATTTAAGTTACGCAAGAATCATAAAAGATAATAAATATAGAGATGTAATACATTACATTAAACATATCAAATATTCATACACATAAGATCTTATAGCTTAAACCACATAAATCAAAACGTAGTAGCAAATGTTTTAAGCACACCCCAAAAAATAGTAGCAAAGTTTAACAAAAAAACAAGTACATATTTGGTTGTTTGCATTAAAAAGAAGACCACAACTTTCGCATCCTTCTTCTTTCACACACCTGCAAATATGATAAATATTTACATTAGGAACGAATATGAATAAAACACTGACGAAATTGATTTTTAGATAGCACAGTGCAGTATGTGTGCATAAAGAGCTGATAAGTTGAAACTAAGGCCTTTTTGAACTTGACTACAAAATACATCCAAGCCACAGAAAATCAAAGCAATTTTTAAGAAATTGAAATGAAGTGTCAATAACAAAAACAAAATCAAGGGAAGAAACCTTTTAGCATGTTTTGAAAGTAAATTAGTCCTACAGCAATTTGGAGGAAGAATAGAACCTGATATAACAGAATCATCTTTGATGGTTGAAATGAAGTCAATTTGTGAGCAAGAAAATCATCATGGCTAAACCAATCAGAAAAGATGTAAAGTAAGAAACGTAATATTAGAAAAGGAATAATCTACAGTAAAACAAGAATTGCATTTTCAACTTTACCTACACCCATCTTTGGAATTAGCTGACAAACTTGGAGAACGATGATTGTCCGTAGATGACAAAATATTTATCTTGAGATGGCAGTATTTTCTTTGCGGCCCCTAACTTCTAGGAAATAATTAATGGCCTCCATATTAACCTAAGGATGTCACTATAAGATTATAATTTCAATTGACTTCAATAACCATAGTTCCAAAAAATTTAGCTACAAAACCATTGGTCCATACAAATTGGCACAACTACATTTGTAGGAAAAATTTAGATAGACATACCTTGAGAAACGCTCCTATAATCAAAACAGTTATCTTTATAGAAAATACTATACCCTCATTTCTCCAACTCTTAAACTTCTATCTTATTTTTTTTAATTTGTCATATTTCAAAATTATGCATTTAATATTTTTCTACCTTGCATGTTATATCTATCAAAGGCTTGGTTATTTAAATCCGGTAACTTCTGTCCTTTCTTCCCCCTTTCTCTATCTTCTCAATTCAAACATAAGAAAACAAAGGCTCGTTTGTTCTTAATTTATTTAGAATTGAATAAGTTTGGTCCATAATTTAAGTAAATATGTTAATAGTTTTTGGAAGGTTTGGTATTAAGTTTAGATTTTTACTGAACAAGTGGAAAACTGAAGTGCAACTAATCATTATGTTGGTGTATGCTGATAACAGACTATTTCTAAGGCCACATTTGCAGTATCAGCTCTCCTCTTTATGACTTATAATTAATCAAGTTTTGAAATTTTAGTTTATATAGATGGATCAAAAACAAGATAAGGGCTCCAAGATTGATTATCTCATAGCTTTGGTATTTTATTTTGGTATCATATTAAAATTTATTTACCATTAAGATCATTAGCACAATGTGGCTTAATTTTTCAATCTGTTGATTTTGTTTATAGACCTTGATGACCCTCTGTACCCTTTAAGTGTTGCCTTCGCTTACAAAAAACATTGCATGAATGTAAGGCTATATCTAAAACTGGTATTGTTTCTGATTTTTTATCATTGCATGAATATTTTGATTTTTTTTATGATTATGTCCGTAGTATTCAGACAGGCAAGCGTGTTGGACTTTACACCGTTCTGGTATACATTTTTCAAATAATTTGAAACACAGCCAAACATAATTTTTTTATCTAAACGCATCGTGCGTGTTGGTTGACTAGTATGGACTAAATAACTAATAAAATAGTAAAAAATAAACTCTGCATCTATATTGATATATATTAAAACTTACTGTTGATGTTATCTTTCCAAAGAAAGAAGTTCAAAAGGTATAATTAAGCTACTAGTATATCTTGAATGATCAGCTTGAATGCAACATAGTAGTAAAAATATTTGTACCTACAAAATTACCATCGAGCTTGAACATGAGCGATTTCAGGGTTGTATGCGAGGAATGAAATAGTCTTCTTTAAATGATCGGAATCGGCATCAAACATAGCAACATAATCACACTCCTGAACATAATCCTTCTTCATTCCCTCATGCAAAGCCCCTGCTTTGTATCCTTTTCTATTATCCCTAACTACATAATCTATGTTTACACCTTTGGTTCTCCATTTGTGGAATTCCAAGCTGACCTATTCCTATATACAATTGATAATTGTTTCATATATATATATATATATATATATATATATTGAGTTTCAACATTCAAAAGTCAATATTTATTTTTTGACGTGGCTTGTTTAATCAGATATAGACTATTGGAAAGTTCATATTCAAGCCCTCTTAATATGGTTTCTTCACTTGTGTCACTGTGGTAAGAGGTGAGATTGCAATAGAGAATTGATGTTCAATAAGTTCTAGCATACACTATAGAAAATCATTATAGGAAAAGGCACAAAACAAAAAAGTATATATTAGCATTAGAGCTAAACAGAGGTAAAAGAGGAAAGGAAACGCTTTGTCATATTGTAATGAAGTTGTAACAAAACTTTGGAATGAAATACATAGTAGCAAACAAACTGACATTGAATTGTATATTGTACAGAATAGGGAGAAAATACAAAGTCAAAAGAAAATTAACATAAATTTAAATCCAGGTAATTAACATAAATGTGGCAATTTGGATATGTAGAAAGGAATAAAAGAAATAGACTTACTTCATTATCCAGAAGCTGCAGATCATGCGAATAAAGTGCGTTCATGCTCTGGTTGACAAAAATCCATAATCAAGCCACCCTAACTCTGATGGTTAACCATTTAGTCCCATATACCAAGTTGGATGGCAATTGAACATTTTTGTAACGACCCGTATTTTTCACGGATCGAAAAGTTCGTCAAATCTGGAATTTTTGCATTTTTAAGTCATTTCAGATTTTTGGGGAAATTTGTCTAAGTCCTAGGTCGTGGACGACCTAAGAGCTAAGTCGTGACCGAGTTAAGGACTTGCGAGTTAGTGTTAGGTCGTGGGTTAGTTGGAGCGACCTATAAAATTGTGCAACCTAGGATTTAGTTAAGTAATTAGGTCGGCAGGGCGAGTTAACGACCTAAAGACTGACCGACTTAAGAAGTTTAGGCGACCTAAGGAAGAGTAGTAGGCGACCTAGTAGTTGCCGAGTTAGCGACCTAGTGGTTCCGTGTTAGCGACCTAAGGAGTTAGCTTGTTAGCGACCTAAGGAGTTAGCTTGTTAGCGACCTAAGGAGTTAGGCTATGTGTTAGGTCGTAACACTGTTAGGTCGTATGTTGTGTTAGGTCGCGTAGGTTGCTAAGTTGTTAGGTCGCTAGGATAGTTCAAGTGTTAGGTCGCGTGTTGTTTTAGGTCGACTTGTGTTAGGTCGCAACCCAACTGAGTCTTAGGTAGTTAGGTCGTTAGGTTGTTAGGTCGCTGGGTTTCCTAAGTGTTAGGTCGCTGAGGAGTTAAGTCGTGCATCTGTTAGGTCGCGTAGATTGCTAAGTTGTTAGGTCGCTAGAATAGTTTGTGTTAGGTCGCGTAGATCTATCTGTTAGGTCGGAGAAGCTTAGGTCGGAGAGTCTTAGGTCGGAAACGACCTAGGGAGATAGCCAGATTTCGACTTAAGGACAGATTTCAGCTATAAATAGGAGGGGTTGTTCTCACTTTTTGGGATCCGGATTTTGAAGCGACGAAGTGCTGCCATTTTGAGAGCTCGACTTCTACACTTCTTCACTTCTTTTCTCCACTCTAATCTAGTGCTTCCATCCATCCAAATCGAAGATCAAGATTAAAGATTCAAGAGCTTAGATTGAAGATCTTCATCTTTTCAAGAGAGATTTCATCGTTTGAAGTGAGATCTTGTCGGATCTAGCTTAGTTCTTCGCTGTCCAGATCTGAAGTTGATATCTTTTGGATTGTTTAGGTGATTTGGTGAGTGGTGATTATCTCTCACACGGATCCAAAGGAGTATATCGGATTGTTGGCCCGTTTTGGTGTTAAAATAGAGATTTCCATGCATTTTCTTCATCCTATGTGTAGATCCATATAGATCCATTGTTCATGATGATGTTGTATCCATTTTATCATATGTTAACCTATGCAAGTTCATTCATCAAGTTTGTAGAGATATAATACATGTTTTCATGCTTATTGGACTTTCAACTCTTTAATTACGAAAATGCCATTATTGTTATAATTGTCTACTTAGATCATATTTGAATGCTTGATTGCTTGGATTGATGTTTGATTTGATTGATTGTTATGAACTAGATGATTGATGATTAGATTTAGACCAAAGGTGATTCAAAAGCTAAAGGAAAGGCTCTTGGATTGGGAAAGCTGCTCGGGGCATATGTAGCGGGATGATGAAGCTCTTATGCATAGATTTGATGATGTGATGTTGAGATGAAGCTTCGCGAGGATGTTATGAAGCGAGGCAATCATATGATGAAGACTTGGTCGAATCCAGGCGGGATCATTCCAAGCATGTTGATAACTCGGTGATATGATTCGAGTTGAGGATAATGGATGCTCGAGAGGCGCTTGAGCTAGTATGGCAATAGTCGTCGAGGAGGATGACTAGGAGGTTGAGATCTCATCGTTGTTGAAGGTTCTAGCATGCTCTAAGCAAGAGTACATGGGGACGCCCAAAAGACTAAGTTGATGGTCGAGTACTCTGGGTAGATTCGATAATCCTAGGCACGGGTCACGATGACGTGCGGGAGTTATGTCTAGAACCGGGGTTACCATTAGCCCTTGACGGACGGCTGAAAGAATGTGCCGGTCATTCAATTAACGGTGATATCGCAACAATGATAACAGTGATAGCCGAGTCATGGATGTTTGGTTGTATCATCATTCGGTCTCAAGAGCGGTATTTCCTGGGTGCTTATCTGACCTTGGTTTTAGACCTTGGGATTTGTACTTGGAAAACATCGCTCTTGACTCGAGTGACAATTGCTTTACTTTAAATTGTATGCTCTGCTATGTTTGCTTCTGCTTAGTGTGTGTCTGGGGGCTATCACTGTAGAATGAGGTTGGAGTGGGAGGGTTGTATTCCTATTCCTTTTCCTTTATGCTCTTTTGGTATGTTGTTAGTTAATTTACTGCTCACTAAGACTGTTGTCTGACTCAAGGCTTTATGTTTTAATTCTTATTGCCTTGGGCTGTTCGTCCATTTTGGGACGGGCAGACTAGGTAGCAGGTGACAGGTGCTGTTCTCTTCTCACGATGCTGATATCGAAGACGAGCTAGAGGGTTGCATATTATCTTCTTATATGTACTGGATTTTTCCGCTGTTTTGTATTCTCTGAGAGTTATGTAGTGAGGCTGGATGTATTGACTATGTGGATGCTTGTATTCAACTATTATGGAGTTTTATATGATGTCATTTTATTCTGTAAAGCTTCACTATACATATGTTCTATTGTATTTTGTCCATGCGCTGTGAGTAATACGATAGATTCAGTTGTTTTAAATCTTGTCTTGACAATCGTCCATGGTCGCCTGGCACACTTTACAGCGCTCTATCTCTAGATTCGGTGCAGGGGTCATGGGCGGTCGTCACATTTGGTATCAGAGCATTGGTTAATCGATTTTACCCAACGCTCGCTGTCGTAACTACGTATGAGAGACGTAATTGTATTGTGATGGATGAAAACTATATATAATATAGTAGCTTAGTAGAGTTTGAGTCCTTTATGCAGTTGTTTCTCTAGATGTTCTAATCATTCCTTTTTATAGATATTGAGAATGAGTCGAAGAGGGAGACCAGCTGCTAGGGGAGGTCGTGCTACTGAAGAGACTGCTGATTATGCAGCCATGTTCGAAGCTATGATGACTTCGATCATGAGAAGGATACCAGTTCCGGGGGCGGCAGTTGATGTTGGAGTTCAAGTCCAAACTCCGAAACCAGTGGATTTTGCTAAGCTGTGCAAGGATTATACTGCTCTTGGAGGGAAGGTTTTCTTGGGAACAGAATCTACCATTGAGGTCCAGAGGTGGATAGATGCTTGTAGAAGGATCTTTGGTGATTTGGGAATTGATGATGCAACTAAGAGGAAGTTGGCATCAAGGCAGCTTCAAGGGAGAGCTTCTGATTGGTGGAACTCTATTACCATCAATACTGCGGAGGAAGAGATTACTTGGGAACAATTCCAAGCTAGATTTGAAGCTAAGTTCATTTCTACAGCTCAGAAGTCTGTTCTGTTCAAGAAGTTTGTGGAGCTCAAGCAGGGAGGGAGATCTGTTCTTGAGTATGTTTCTGAGTTTGAAGCTTTGTCCAAGTATGCTCGGTCATATATTGAGTCTGCTTACCAGAAGAATGAGAAGTTCGTGACTGGTTTGGATAGTTATCTTGGGAGACAGTTGGTGGATCATTTGGACGATTCATTTGAGAAGCTTGTGGAGAAGGCTCTTAGGCATGAGAGTCTGTTTCCTAAGGAAGGACCTGTTGTTGCTGCTACCAAGGGAGAATCTAAACCACAGCAGGGTGGAAACCAGAAGAGGAAGCAGCAGCAGCAGAAGGGTAAGGATGGCCAGAAGAAGCCGAAAGGCGAGGTGACTTGCTACAATTGTCAGCAGAAGGGCCATTTCTCCAAGGATTGTAAGAATCCGAAGGCACCGATGAAGTGTCACAACTGTGACAAGCCGGGACATTTCAGGAAGAATTGTCCAGAACCAAGGAAGGACAGGCAGATTGTGCAAGCCTATGCTTTGGGGGCTGTTCCGTCGTCTTCGAAAGCTCCTACTGCTGAAGAAAAGGGAAAGAGTGTGGTTGTTCAAGGTACTCTTTTCCTATGTGGTGTTCCAGTTAGAGTTCTATTTGATACTGGAGCGTCGCATTCATTTGTTTGTAATGAACTAGTAGGCCGGTTAGGTTTGAAGCCGGATATTGTTGATAGGCCATTGGTTGTGACTAATCCAGTTGGGGGTTCGTCTTGTTTGTGTATGTTATGCCGTGGTCTAGTTGTGTCGAGTCATGGTTGCTCTTTTGTTTGTGATTGCTTTGTTCTGAACTTTGCGGGGTTCGGAATTATCTTGGGTATGGACTGGCTTAGGAAGTATGCGGCTAAGGTTGATTGCGAAAGGTTGGAAGTGACAGTCGAGAATGTGGAGGGGCGAAAGATTGTGATACGATGTAAGCATGAGGAAGGCGTCTTCATGAGCTTCATGTATTCGCTAGTTGTTCCACGGGATGGACTGTCTTTAGTGCCAATCGCAAATGGATTCGAGGATGTCTTTGACGAAGTCAAAGGGTTGCCGCCGCATAGAGAGATCGAGTTTCGTATAGATCTAGTTGAAGGAGCCAGACCTGTTGTGATGCCTCTTAGGCGGATGGCGCCTAGGGAACAGCAAGAGTTGAGGGTGCAAGTTGATGATCTTTTGCAGAAAGGATTCATTCGGCGTAGTGTGTCCGAGTGGGGTGCACCAGTTGTGTTTGCAACCAAGGCAGATGGGTCGTTGAGACTGTGCGTCGATTATCGTGAGCTGAATAAGGTGACTAAGAAGAACAAGTATCCATTGCCGAGAATAGATGACTTGTTTGATCAGCTTCACGAAGCTAAGGTGTTTTCTCAGATGGATCTGGCAACGGGATTTCACCAGTTGAGAGTTGCTAAGGATAGTGTGCCGAAGACTGCTTTTCGAACACCATCCGGTTTCTTTGAGTGGCTGGTAATGCCGTTTGGATTGACTAACGCGCCAGCATATTTTGTGGATCTTATGAATAGAGTGTTCAGAGATCAGTTGAACAAGTTCGTACTTGTGTTCGTGGATGATATTCTGATTTATTCCAGAACGGAAGAAGAGCACAAGACGCACTTGCGTATTGTTTTGGAAATCTTACGGAAACATCAGCTGAAGGCTAAGTTTTCGAAGTGTCACTTCTGGAAGAGTGAAGTGAGATTCTTAGGCCATGTGATTTCTGGAAATGGAATAGCGGTTGATCCCGCTAAGGTGGCAGCAATCCAAGATTGGGTTAAACCTAAGAATGCATCTGATGTGAGAAGTTTTCTTGGATTAGCAGGATATTATCGACGGTTTATTAAAGACTTCTCCAAGATAGCTGCACCGTTAACAGGATTGACGAAGAAGAACCAAGTGTTCTGTTGGGATGCTAAGTGTGAGCAAGCTTTCGGAATCCTGAAAGAGAGATTGACGAGTGCTCCTGTTTTGACTATTCCAAGTGGGAATGATGAGATGGTGGTTTACACCGACGCGTGTGGTACTGGACTTGGGGCAGTGCTGATGCAGAAGGACAAAGTTGTTGCGTATGCCAGTCGACAACTGAAGCCGCATGAAAGGAATTACCCAACTCATGATTTGGAGTTAGCGGCGATTGTATTTGCTCTGAAGATGTGGAGGCATTATCTGTTGGGAGTTCGATTTGAGTTGTTTACGGATCATAAGTCGTTGAAGTATCTTTTCTCCCAGAAGGATTTGAATCTTCGGCAGCAACGTTGGCTAGAGTTTTTAGCATCATATGATTTTGGTATAGCTTATACTCCGGGAAAAGGTAACGCAGTGGCTGATGCGTTAAGTCGAAGACATGCGGGATTGGGAGCCATGTTTTCTGAATGGAAGAGTCTCGAGTATTTAGCTGGATTTGACTTCAGGCCTAGATGCGAATTGGAACCTGAAATGTTGGCAAACTTATCGATAAGACCGACTCTTGTGGAAAGGATTGGCGAGAGTCAAAAGCGAGATGATAAGCTTGTCAAGATTATCCGTGAATTGGAATCTGGATTGGAGCCAGAAAAGGATAAAGGATTCGAGGTCGATAGAGAAGGTTGGCTTCGAAAGCAAGGACGACTAGTGGTTCCCGATATAGATGAATTGAGGAGTGAAGTTCTGAAGGAAAGTCATCACTCGAAGTTGACAATTCATCCAGGTGGAAATAAGATGTATCGGGATATGAAGAGAACCTACTACTGGGAAGGCATGAAGAAGGATGTTGGAGATTTCATTTCCAAGTGTATGAACTGTCAGTTGGTAAAGGCTGAACAGAAGAAGCCAAGTGGATTGCTTCAACCCTTAGAAGTTCCTACATGGAAGTGGGAACAAGTGTCGATGGATTTTATTGATGGATTGCCTAGAACCAGAACGGGAAATGAAGGGATTTGGGTCATTGTGGATCGTCTGACTAAGAGTGCACGATTCATTCCTGTTCGATCGACTAGGACTGCATCAAAGTTGGCTGAGTTGTATGTGAAGTGGATAGTTCGATTCCATGGTGTTCCGAAGAGTATAGTGAGCGATCGAGACCCATTGTTCACTAGTGGATTTTGGAAGAGCTTCCAGGAAGTCTTGGGAACCGAGTTGTGTTTGAGTACAGCTTATCACCCTCAAACAGATGGTCAGACTGAGAGAGTCAACCGAGTTTTGGAAGATCTCCTCAGAGCTTGTGTTTTGGATTTCGGAGGATCATGGGAAGATCACCTTCATTTGGTGGAGTTTGCGTACAACAACAGTTACCAGTCAAGCATTGGTATGGCACCATATGAGGCATTGTATGGAAGACCGTGTAACTCTCCGACATGTTGGTTGGAAACTGGAGAAAAGCTGATGCTTGGGCCAGAGATGATTCGACAGACTTCGGATTGCATAGAGATCATTCGGCAACGGATGAAGGCAGCCCAAGACCGTCAGAAAAGTTATGCCGATAAACGTCGTAAGGATTTGGAATTCGACGTTGGAGATATGGTTTTTGTGAAGATTTCTCCACTGAAGAATGTTATTCGATTCGGGAAGAAAGGAAAATTGACTCCGAGATTTGTTGGACCATTCCCGATTATCGAGCGAATTGGAAAGCTCGCTTACAGATTGGAGTTACCAGAGAAAATGTCGAGTGTGCACAATGTTTTTCACGTATCATATCTACGGAAGTATGTGCACGACTCGAGTACGGTGGTTTCTGCTGATAGCTATGAAGACTTTGAAGTTGATCCAGTTGATAGAATACCTCGTAAGCCACTTCGTGTTGTGGAAACCGACACGAAACAGCTTAGGAGGAAGGTAGTTAAGATGCTCAAGATACAATGGAGTGATGATGATAACGACTGTACGTGGGAGGTGGAAGAGAGGATGAAAGCAGCTCATCCTGAACTCTTCAAGGTATGGCCCTAAGGTGTCGTCTCATCTCGCGATATTGTAACTTGTTCTAAGTTTTAGAATTCTGTACGCTAAGTTAGAATTGGATGCATTGTTTGTTGATTGCTATGGATGGTAGGCGTACAGAATAGTCTTTGATTGCTTTGTTTGCTTGGAATTTCGGGGGCGAAATTCCTAAGGGGGAGAGAATGTAACGACCCGTATTTTTCACGGATCGAAAAGTTCGTCAAATCTGGAATTTTTGCATTTTTAAGTCATTTCAGATTTTTGGGGAAATTTGTCTAAGTCCTAGGTCGTGGACGACCTAAGAGCTAAGTCGTGACCGAGTTAAGGACTTGCGAGTTAGTGTTAGGTCGTGGGTTAGTTGGAGCGACCTATAAAATTGTGCAACCTAGGATTTAGTTAAGTAATTAGGTCGGCAGGGCGAGTTAACGACCTAAAGACTGACCGACTTAAGAAGTTTAGGCGACCTAAGGAAGAGTAGTAGGCGACCTAGTAGTTGCCGAGTTAGCGACCTAGTGGTTCCGTGTTAGCGACCTAAGGAGTTAGCTTGTTAGCGACCTAAGGAGTTAGCTTGTTAGCGACCTAAGGAGTTAGGCTATGTGTTAGGTCGTAACACTGTTAGGTCGTATGTTGTGTTAGGTCGCGTAGGTTGCTAAGTTGTTAGGTCGCTAGGATAGTTCAAGTGTTAGGTCGCGTGTTGTTTTAGGTCGACTTGTGTTAGGTCGCAACCCAACTGAGTCTTAGGTAGTTAGGTCGTTAGGTTGTTAGGTCGCTGGGTTTCCTAAGTGTTAGGTCGCTGAGGAGTTAAGTCGTGCATCTGTTAGGTCGCGTAGATTGCTAAGTTGTTAGGTCGCTAGAATAGTTTGTGTTAGGTCGCGTAGATCTATCTGTTAGGTCGGAGAAGCTTAGGTCGGAGAGTCTTAGGTCGGAAACGACCTAGGGAGATAGCCAGATTTCGACTTAAGGACAGATTTCAGCTATAAATAGGAGGGGTTGTTCTCACTTTTTGGGATCCGGATTTTGAAGCGACGAAGTGCTGCCATTTTGAGAGCTCGACTTCTACACTTCTTCACTTCTTTTCTCCACTCTAATCTAGTGCTTCCATCCATCCAAATCGAAGATCAAGATTAAAGATTCAAGAGCTTAGATTGAAGATCTTCATCTTTTCAAGAGAGATTTCATCGTTTGAAGTGAGATCTTGTCGGATCTAGCTTAGTTCTTCGCTGTCCAGATCTGAAGTTGATATCTTTTGGATTGTTTAGGTGATTTGGTGAGTGGTGATTATCTCTCACACGGATCCAAAGGAGTATATCGGATTGTTGGCCCGTTTTGGTGTTAAAATAGAGATTTCCATGCATTTTCTTCATCCTATGTGTAGATCCATATAGATCCATTGTTCATGATGATGTTGTATCCATTTTATCATATGTTAACCTATGCAAGTTCATTCATCAAGTTTGTAGAGATATAATACATGTTTTCATGCTTATTGGACTTTCAACTCTTTAATTACGAAAATGCCATTATTGTTATAATTGTCTACTTAGATCATATTTGAATGCTTGATTGCTTGGATTGATGTTTGATTTGATTGATTGTTATGAACTAGATGATTGATGATTAGATTTAGACCAAAGGTGATTCAAAAGCTAAAGGAAAGGCTCTTGGATTGGGAAAGCTGCTCGGGGCATATGTAGCGGGATGATGAAGCTCTTATGCATAGATTTGATGATGTGATGTTGAGATGAAGCTTCGCGAGGATGTTATGAAGCGAGGCAATCATATGATGAAGACTTGGTCGAATCCAGGCGGGATCATTCCAAGCATGTTGATAACTCGGTGATATGATTCGAGTTGAGGATAATGGATGCTCGAGAGGCGCTTGAGCTAGTATGGCAATAGTCGTCGAGGAGGATGACTAGGAGGTTGAGATCTCATCGTTGTTGAAGGTTCTAGCATGCTCTAAGCAAGAGTACATGGGGACGCCCAAAAGACTAAGTTGATGGTCGAGTACTCTGGGTAGATTCGATAATCCTAGGCACGGGTCACGATGACGTGCGGGAGTTATGTCTAGAACCGGGGTTACCATTAGCCCTTGACGGACGGCTGAAAGAATGTGCCGGTCATTCAATTAACGGTGATATCGCAACAATGATAACAGTGATAGCCGAGTCATGGATGTTTGGTTGTATCATCATTCGGTCTCAAGAGCGGTATTTCCTGGGTGCTTATCTGACCTTGGTTTTAGACCTTGGGATTTGTACTTGGAAAACATCGCTCTTGACTCGAGTGACAATTGCTTTACTTTAAATTGTATGCTCTGCTATGTTTGCTTCTGCTTAGTGTGTGTCTGGGGGCTATCACTGTAGAATGAGGTTGGAGTGGGAGGGTTGTATTCCTATTCCTTTTCCTTTATGCTCTTTTGGTATGTTGTTAGTTAATTTACTGCTCACTAAGACTGTTGTCTGACTCAAGGCTTTATGTTTTAATTCTTATTGCCTTGGGCTGTTCGTCCATTTTGGGACGGGCAGACTAGGTAGCAGGTGACAGGTGCTGTTCTCTTCTCACGATGCTGATATCGAAGACGAGCTAGAGGGTTGCATATTATCTTCTTATATGTACTGGATTTTTCCGCTGTTTTGTATTCTCTGAGAGTTATGTAGTGAGGCTGGATGTATTGACTATGTGGATGCTTGTATTCAACTATTATGGAGTTTTATATGATGTCATTTTATTCTGTAAAGCTTCACTATACATATGTTCTATTGTATTTTGTCCATGCGCTGTGAGTAATACGATAGATTCAGTTGTTTTAAATCTTGTCTTGACAATCGTCCATGGTCGCCTGGCACACTTTACAGCGCTCTATCTCTAGATTCGGTGCAGGGGTCATGGGCGGTCGTCACAATTTTGGTCCATTGTGCCTACATGATTGAGATAGACTATAGATCAGTGATATCTAATAACCAACATAATATTATATAACCAATTAAAGGGGGGAAAATAGGATATAAAGAGTTCTTATTATTATTATTTTGGAATGAATGATGTCTTGTTTGCAATTCATATTATCTTTCATCCCTGTTTAGAAGAAACAAAATATATACGACTATGCCAGTATAAAGAAAATGGGTAGTAAAAGTTGAGGCAGTTGTTAAAATCTACAATCTCCACTTGTGCCACTAAGACAAAAATATATTACAAAAGAAAACCGTTCATCGCTGATGAGAATTTCTCTGTTGCATGTCACTTCACAATCTTTTATAACATGATAAAATACCCCAACTAAGTACAATTCATACACAAAATTATAGGATAGAATGGTAACATATAGCATATGTAAATACCTTTCACTGTTTGAACATTGAAAGTGCAAACGAATGTATTACCGATCCTAGAGATCCCATGAGAATGTCTCTAGCTCCAGGGTTTGATGATGCTTTTGTAAGATATGAACCTGAACATAAATATTTCAATATTATATTTTTAAATGATTTTACAGTAGAAAATATTTGCATTATACAAGTATATAATGATAATAATGTAAAGTCAGTGATGGAACTAGAACACCACGAAATCCAGACTGAAAAATGCCTTGCATTTGGACAATTCCTACCGAATTGCATTTGGAAAATATTTGCATTATACAAGTATATAATGATAATAATGCTAATTCATGATACCAACCGAATTGTTTACCTAGAACAATCCTTGCATTTGGACCATTTACCATAGAGTGTATAGTGTTATTATCCATAATACAATTAAACCTGTGACATCAATAATCCTAATGAATAAAATGTCTTTCTAAAATTTCATATAATTGTTTATTTAAATGAAACAAAAAGGAAGAGGAAGGGGGATGTTGGTGGTGGTGGGGTGATTTTCTGACTCTCAAGTTTAAATGCATCCAAACAAATTAAACTAAGTGCACAATCCAAAGTTTAACTTTCTTCCTTTATTGAGAACCCGACCAAGAAATTAGTCATTGTGGATTCAAACACCATACTCGATGTTCATTTGCAAAAATTAGTGTGAAATTAGGGTGAAATTTGCACTGATAAAACTAAGCATTACGTAAACTAAAGCAATACACATTAAAGAGGAAACAGCTAAATCCAATTCACTAAAAGAAGGTACATAGCATACTGAAACAATAATGCCCAAGCAACTAAAATTTCAGGTATACTATTGCTAAGCCTTACCAGTGTACATGTTGTGCACATGCGTGGATTCAAGCAGGAACGGGTCTATGCATTAAGTACCCTTGAGTTGCAGCTTGGTTATAATTTGTCACAAAATGTAATATACATGTAATAACGTAGCCCACTATTAAAAGAAAAACCCGTATGTTTCCATGGACATTTTTTTTTACATCAAATAGATAAAAGATCCAATCGATTATTCTTTCCTAATATTTCCATCAAGCAACCTACCATTATTACAATATACAAGTAATTTAGCACCAGTTTTCAATGGTTTTTCTTCTTTTCATCTAATTCCATCTATTCTAGTTTATTTTCTTTCAAAATCATTATAGTTTATAAATCTAACTGTAAGCCTAAATGAAGACACATCAAATTATATGCCTGTATACAAACTGAAGTGTACTAGAAGAGCTGTATATGCATAGTTTCTGCAACGTAATCAATTGTATATAGGGACATAATTATTATATATAAACCTAATTGCTGCCAATAAATATTACACCTAACAAAGCAGATAAATGAATTGAACTCTATGAAATATTACCACATGAACAATACAGCCAAAGGCAATTAGATGTATAGTAAAACTCCATAATCATCCCTAAATAAATCAAATTCAAACAAATATTGCTATATAAAAACCATATTATCAACTGAAAGTTCCTTGTATATTTTCATGTAACAAAACATATGAAAACCACGGCATAAGCATTTTAAGATCTGAGCTAAAGAACAAGATTAAGATGTTGTCAACAAACAGCAGTTAATATACAAATTCCACATATAAAAGCCATACTATAGGCAAAGACATCTAAAGCATCACTAACAACCAACTAGGATACACTAAAAATAAAAAATAGGATAGTGCATTGGACTAGTAACATAGACTATGTGACTATTACTAAAAATGGTTTAAGAAAATGCAGTGTATTCTCATTCCCATTATTTTGATTTCTGGACGACAATAGTATATTTTAAACCTGATTCTGAAAACTAGACTGACTAATACGATAACATGATTTGAAAACAATCTCAAAAACTATATAGGAAAATAAAAATGAGAATACATAACAGAGAATTTCTCAATTTTCAAGTTCAAATTTAAAGTAATGAAAGCACTAGTACTATAGTGAGCTCACACAAGACTCCAACACATTCAGCCTTACACTTTAAAGACTATTGATGAATAAACATAAGCTTAAGGAAAATAAAAGATATTGTAATTCTAGAACTCATGACAACTCAATCATATTATGAATGTGATAAACGAATGCTAAACAAACAAATATTGCTTCAAATGAAATGAACTGTGATAAACAAATGTACTAAAAATACATTGAACGATAAAAATTCTAAACAAATGAAATGAACAGTGATAAACGAATGCCTTCACCTGACTTCACGCAATATAGGATACAAATGTTAATATTGCAAAGAAAATAAGATTAAGATAATATTTTGAGTGTAAAACTCACCAAAATACCAAGCAAAGTCGTACTTGCCTTCACCTAACTTTAGCCGCCAGCACTCCATTCCACTATCGCTTCATAAAATCGCAACCACACTTTGCCTAAATGTCAATCATCTTCATTACCATCCTTACCACTGCCCAGTTCGCCTTCAGCCTCATCACCCCCAAATCGAATGCTAGCAACTGCCTCCGCATACGCACGCAGCTCAAGAATCTGCTCGCATCGCCACCTAGTTTGTTCGATCCCAGGTTGATGTGGCCTCATGATCGCGTTGGCACTACAAGTGATACACCCATCTTCGCATGCATCAGTTGTCTTGGCCTGGATCATGCGTCCTTTTTTTTCATCAATCGTGTGCGTTGGAATTTTCAAGACAAAATCAAATTAGGGGTAACGGGTTTTTGATTTGGGCTGGTGAGAGAGGAAGCAAGTAGTGAGCAAAAAAAATAAAATTTGAATCGAAGGAGGATAACAGTGGTTTGGGATCTGCCAATTTTGTGATTATGGAGTGAGAATAATTTCAGAAAGAGGGAAAAAAAGGAAAATAATTTATGGGAGAGGGAAGAACAAAATAATTAGATGTGGACGCGGCAAAAGGAAATAATTGGCGGTAGAAAGCGTTACGCAACCAAACTGTGGCTCCAAATAGAAAAAATAGAATAAACAATAACACAACGAAACAACGCGTTATAAATTAGCATTATAAAAGACTGATTTTCTTGTAGGGAGTAGTGAGTATAAACAGAATTGAATCCCAAGTGAGTAGAATTGCATCCAGGAAATCGAGTTGATCAGAAGTATAGGATGTCCAGAAATGATCAAAAGATTATTGATTTAGATAGATTATTAGAAGGGTCCAATAGGTTCATAGTCATCTCATAGAAACTATGATATGAGAAATGTAATTGTAAGGGTCCAATAGGTTCCTAGCAATCCTATGAAAACTATGTTCGGATGATGTTATTGATAGAAATCAATAGGTTCATAGTGATCCCATAAAAACTATAATTTGGGAGATGTTATTGGAGAATCCAGTAGGTTCATGGTATGCCTATGAAAATTATGATTGAAAGATTATTGGTAGAAACCAATAGGGTCTTAGTGATCCTAGGAAAACTATGAAGTTAGACAGATTGTCCCGAAGAATTAAGATAGGTTATTAGTCAGCCCATGAAAACTAATAGATTTATAATGACCCTAGAAAAACTATAAATTTGAATAAATAGTCGGATAAATTAGAATGGATAATCCAGGCTATATTGCATTCTTGAATATCATCATATATTTTTATGTTTTCACCATTGTTGATGCAGGAGCATGGTATATGGTTAATGTATTTCAGTTAAGATACTAGTGTAGGGAAAACTCATTCTGCTTAACGATGTGGTCTTACTAGATATCTATTTGGTTCGAGATGGTAGGTTATTTGTTCACACCAGACTTTTTATTTGACCCAAAGTTTTTATCATTCTTCTTAAACTCTTGGGTGCTTATTTTAATAGAACGAGAGTAAGGATTTTCAAGTTTCCAGTTAGACGAATAAGCTTCCGGAGACGTACAGGAGGCAATCTAGCTATTAAGAACTTTATCTATTTCCACTGTGTAGTTTGGTTTTGTCTATTTGGATGTAATGGTTAAATTGTATAATTGCCAAGTATTTGATTCTAATCAATCAAGGGGCATCTTAACATGTCTCTCTTGGAGTATTTCGTAATAATTATAATTTCTCAAAATGTGGGTTTACAAATGGGATTATATAATGAATATAAAATATCAGTTGCAAAATGAGATGTGAAAATTTGTTATTAAACCACGTTGAAAATTTGTCATATTCATGTGCTTCTGTTTATTGATAAGAGTAGCCATCACAAGAAAAGTTGAAAATAGTAGTAGATAACAGCGACATCAAATTCCATCGCTAAATTTGCGACAAATTAGCGAATGATTTACAAAGGATAATTTTATGTTTTTTCAATTTCAAATATTTTTATATTATCACCGTCAACTTAGCTTATCCGCCATCGAACCATTGAAATTTGCATTAATTTATCGACGGATAAATTTTACTGCTGATTTCCATTATAAATTGAGGTAGATTACCGAAGTTATTATTTCGTAGCTATTTTGCAGCGATTTCCAAGGAATTTGCAAGGGAATTTATGTTGTTCTTAAACTATTAATTTTTATCAATTCATAATAATTACCAATTTATTGATAATTAGTAATAAATTTTGAAATATTTATAAAGTTTAAATATAAAATACAAAATTTTCATAAACTTCAAAAATAAAATTTAAAATATATCTGAAATTTTGTACAGTATTCAAAATTCCAAAATGTTAATAAATTTTCTAAATTCGAATAATACAAATATTAACTTGCAAATTATTACTTTCATGATCATGTACAAGTTTTATTTTACAACTATCTTTTTTGACATGTACAAGTTTTGAAGATATGTTTACAATTATTTAAAATATTATAATAATTAATAATTGGCAATTTATAATTAATAACTAATTGTTAATCATTTATATATTATAATATATAATTAATAATGAGTGCTCATTGCTTCTTGGAGGATATCACTCTTTTCTCAAAGTAATTAATAATTTATAAATGAATATTTATATAATTAATAATTTATAATCTATTATAATTAATGATTATTAATAAATAATAATTTACAGTAAATAATTATATTTTATAATTAATAATTATTAAAATAATAAATTATAATTAAATATATAAGACAATAATGTATAAATAATAATATATAAACAATGATATGTATTTAATATTTAGTAACATTAATAATTTATTATAAATAATGACTTATAATTCATAAATAATTTCTAATTATAGACTAATACATTTGAAATAAATTATTTATTCTAATTAATGATTTATAAGTAATAATAAATAATAATTTATGTTTAATAATAAATAATTTCTAATAGTTGTTTATTTATAATTAGCACATTATGCTTCACTCATAACCATTAGCTACGTGTGATGCTATTGGCATCCCATTTCCTCTTATGGCTACCAACATTGAAGACCACCCCAAAAAAGTTACAACTTCGCTACTTAACACTGTTCCTTTTTCTTTCCTATAACTAGGCACATAAAACAATTCAACACACGTATTAATGGTCGACTGTGGTGATCTTGCTTTGTATTTTGATTGTGGTGATCTTGCTTACTGGGATGTACATTATGTTCCTGGTATGTAAAGTTGGAAAACAAAGCAATTAAATGTTGACAACATATTGAAGGAATATATGCATGCGTGTACGTACATGTTCGAATACCAACTGTTCGGTTGTATATGTTCATGGGTAACAAAGCACCTTTGTCCATAAAGCACCGCCATTAACATCTACTCTTCGACTGCTATAGACCGATCAGAGATAATTTCATCTCCAAATTACTGGTCGGCTAAACCAACAACCGCACGGTCGTAAGCCACCGCTCCTTCATAGTACTGGTCGGTTGTTAATAACCGATCTCCTTTTAATTCATCTCTTGTTTATTTCGTCTACAACCTTTTGTCGTTTACTGTTCGACCCTATTCAACCGCCACTGTTTTCAAAATGTTTGGCCGCGAATGACTGTGCTCCTGTTACTTGTTGCTAAAAAAATAACATTTGGCATTGCTAAAAAAATTTGAGCATGTATAACAACCCGCATATTTTTACGATTGTATATTTAAATGTTTTATTTAAATATAGCATAATTAGTCGGATTTAAGTCCGAAATGTCACTTTTTGCAAACAGTCGAATTAGGACTCGTGACCACTTCCATTGAGTCCAAAATGGCATTTGCGTCTTTTTTGAGTATAAACATCGATATATTTGGAGTTGAGTAAAATTTTGATATTTTCATTTAGGGCTTTGGGTTTGGGTTTCAGCCCAACAACCTAACACCCAACCCATCTAATACCCTAACTCCCACTCCACTCCTCTTCATTCCTTCATAACATTTCCTAACACTCAAGCTAAAGCAAAAATGGGGGAAGAGAAAGGAAATTAGAATTCCAAGCCCTAGATTGATTAGGAAATACAAATTCTAGCTCCAACATCAAAGAGAAGCTTAGGTAAGCATCCTCTTCTTCTTCTTCATCTCAATCTCTCTCCAATTTCAGAAATTTCCTATAACCTAACTTAGGAAATATTGCTTATGATCTTAGATTGGAGCTTCTAGAGTTGAAATTGAAGAGTAGTTGATCTTTCCTTTGCTTTAGAGCTTCTCATTTGTTGTTTTGGGTTGAAAAGGTGAGCTTTTGAACTCACATCTATGTCTATATCTTTGATAGTTGTTTGGTAGTAATTCCTAACATCTATTCCTTGTCCATTTTCCTTTGAATTGAATTGGTTTGATGAATATTCCAATTTTTGGTGTTTTGAAGTCAAATCTTTAAAAATCCTATCTTTGATGTTTGAACACGTTGTTGGGGTGTATCGAAGAGCCTATAAGGCTGGGTTGTCGCTTGGCATAAATCCCTAGTCTCTGATGCTCGTCCGATCGCTCCCGTTTGTATTTTTGCCCCTTTTGGGGGCTAGGCTGAGAATACTGGAAACCACAATTCAGTCGACTGAACTGCAGTGTCAGTCGACTGAATCTGGGGCCAGAAAACTCTCTGGCTCTGTGTCAATCGACTGACCATGCAGTTCAGTCGATTGAACTGGGGACAGAAATGTTTCTGTCCCTGTATCAATCGACTGAACTGCAGAGTCAGTCGACTGAACCTGAAACCCGAGAGTTTCTAGGCTTGTTTCAGTCGACTGACCCTACAGAACAGTCGACTGAATCTGTGAAGTTTGCTTTTTGCCTATTTTAGGCTGTTTTGTGTGGGTTTTCCGGTTTTTAATCGATTTTTGATGATCCGAATGGTTGTTATCATTTATCGTCTTTGATGACTACTTTTTCGGGATTTTTTGGAATATCTATTTTGATGGATTCAGTATCGATTTTAATGGTTTTAATTCACGTCGTCAAATGTGGGTTTTGGTGATTGATTGTTTCTACAATCATTTCTATGATTTGTCACTTTAAAATATAAAGGTTTTCTATACTAGTAATAAATAATCAAACTCTTTCACAAAGATGATTACAACTCTATTTTTAATACAAATCTCGTTTATAAATCCATTTTCCAATCTATTAGTATATACAAACCTTTACCTCATTTGTATGAGAAATCCTAATTAAACGGCTTAGCAAAACAAGTGGTATGAAATGCTTGCATTTACTTTGTCAGTTAATTCTTAGACTTGTTCGATTGAAATATTATGACAATTTTCGAGTGGAAGTCTTCAATTTGTTCTTAAATATTTAAGTTAAGCCAGTGGTTATGGGGCATGAAGCTAAACTATTATATTTACTAGCTTAGTGTGATTCACACTTTTTATTGATTGATGATGATCATTTTGTGATTTAGACTAGCGATGTGCGATGTCTCTTTGTTTGTGTGGGGGTTAAACCCCGTTTGTGGAGTTTCAACTCAAAATTGGTAGGGTAGCGACCCATGGTCTTCGGGCCGTTTGTGGAGCTTCGGCTCAAAATTGATGGTTAGCGACCATGGAATAGCGTTCCGTTTGTGATGCACGTGTTGGTGAGTTTTCATGCTCCCGTTTGTGATAGCCTCCCCCCGTTTTGATTTCTGGATTTCTAATTGATGATTTCTAGAATTTGTGTTTCACCCATTTTCATGGATTGGATTGATAAGCTCTATCAATATTTGTGTTTGGTGAATAATTTAAAGAATATGATGTTCTTTTCGTGTTTGAGAATATTTGAGATATTGTATGATTTTTGTTGTTATCTGATGTATATTTGTCGTAGTATGGCATTATTGTTATCATATGTTTTTGTCATATCTCTTATCTTATCTCATTTTATCTGATATTTATAGCTAGACTGATCCGTTTATTATTTTCTTCTTAAATAATACTCGGGTCAGACCGAGGTATTTTAGGTGCTCTTGCTTGACTTCTTATAAGGGTCCTTCACCTGACTTTTGGCTAACTACTTTAGCATAGTAGTTTTTGTTAGTATACATTTGAAATAGAGACTCCTTGTTGTATACTTATTCTTTTGTCTAGCACTTGTATCTATTCTTTTGTGATGTAGTGGATCTAGTTTGACCACTACTTTGATGTACACTTCTATGTGATATATTCATATCTGTTTCCTCCTTTGTGATATGAATATCTGTGACTGATTTGTGTTATGTTTATTTCTATATTTGTTTCCGAAGTCCACATAGCCACGTTGTGGTAGCTTTGAGTTTGTATTTGATATGTCGGATTTCCTCCTGAAATGAAATGTAAGTTATATTATCTGACATATCGGTACTCACACAAAGCAATTACACAAATGGTCGCTCCTCAACAGCCTTATTCTTCGTGCTAGTCGACGGCATTAACCCGTAGTGTCCTTGGCTTGCGTGAGTATAGAGGTGGGGTGTCACGGCATGCTAAGATTATTCTATTTGCAGAACAAGACATATAAGTTGTATGATAAAAAACACTAAAAATCAACAACTTACATTGGAATTCTCTATTAAAACATTAAATGTAATGTCCTCTAAGTTTGAATTAGCCAAAGGATCGGAAGAAAAACCCTAAGCAATAGAAGACCCTCGACAACATTTCTTAAAAAGCAATAAATAACTTAAAACAACATGAAAAAAAAACTAACATCGTTTTGATCTTCCCCTTCCATCATCTAACATGCAAAATAGAGTATTTCTTTTTTAAGGGTTTAGTGTTTGAATTTTTAAAGAAGTACATGCTATTTTGAGAAGAAGAGCTACCTACGACTGTAAAGGCTAAATGAAAGGATATAATGTGGTGGTCAGAAGTGCACACAAAATAGTCATTTCTAATAAATTTTTAAAGATGGCCAAAAGAGGAAGTGAGAATGCAGCACACTTAGCTACTAATAATTTCTTAATTAAAGCATTAGGTGATGTTTAGTTTAAAAACGAATTTTGTGTTTTCGGTTTTCAATATGTATCTCAAGTATTTGAAGAATGAAGGGACGTCAGAAGGAATGAAGGAAAGACGGATGAGAGGACAAAAGGATAGATTGACGACGGAAGAATGAACTGTTTTACGTGCATACGTTATTTCCCAAAATACGGAAAATAAAAAAAAATTCTATTTTTATATGCTAAATTCGTTTTCTAAATTGGTCGTTTTCGACAATATAAATGCGTCGTGTGCATTTTTGATCAAAGTAAATTCAAAAAATGATCAATCGACATCATTACATCGTCGCTCGATTGCACGGTCTCTTCCATTTCAACCCACTATATCTGAGGCACCCTATGATACTACTTTCCAACATGTTCCTCCATATCTTACTCCTTTCGAACCCATCCCCTTGCAGCCTTATCGACAATCTACTTCTCCGCAGCCTTCTCCGCAGCCCAATCCTCTGCAGTATGCTCCTCCACAGCCTAATCCACAACCCAGTCCTCTACAACAGACTCTCAACTTTGTTTCTCAGTAAAAGCGAACATACTCCACAATATATACCTCAACCTACTCCTCAACCTAGGCCTCTCCAACCGATTTCTTCTCCTTCCTTTCCTCCTTTGCATTCTTCCTCACATGACACTATGAACGAGCATAACTGTCCAAATACTTCGAATACAGATGGTGGTGCAACGATTCCAACGGCAAAGTCGATTAATACTTCAGGCCGCATCGAACTTCGACTTGTAGAAACAAAAGATAAGCATGTGCTTTACAGTGATACATATTTTGTTTTTGTTTGACTTCTATTATGATAACATAGATACTCTATACAACATTTTTTGCATCCTTCCAATGAACTTTTGAAAATGATTACTACATCTTTTCATAAACGTTAGGCTGATTTTTGGCCCACTTTTGGAAAGATGCCATCAAATTATAAGGATCTACTTTTCTAAGATTTTTGGTAAGTTTCAATTATAAAAATATATGTAAGATTTATTACCATCCCATATACTATAATAACTATTTGACTTTCTTATTGAAGTGGATGATCACATATCATTTTTGCGAATCTGGCCTATATCAATTCTATGATTTTTTCCATGCATAGTCCTAATTTCTTTCTAATTCAAGATTTTTCACATTTTATGCTTTTTTTACACTACAGGGTCAGGTGTATGATTATGATGCTTATCCAACAGAGACTATAAGAAAAAATTGAAGGACAAAGGCTAGCAAAAGATATTCAGATATGGTTAGCGATATAAAGGAAAAGAATGCTAAACCAATCTTTACGAGCCACACTATTTGAGACAAGTGTCTCCAATACTGGGATCTTCCTGAAGTTAAAGAGAATTAAAAAAGAAAGCTTCAACAAATGGAAACTCTAATCTGAATTTACACAGTTGTGATCTATTTCTACACAGGAGCATGTCGAAAGATTGGTAATATTTTTGTTTCTCATAACTCTATTTATTTATTTTGACTTCCAAGACTGCCAATATTAAAATAAATAAATTATTTAGAGTAAGGAGTAAGGTAGGCCTGCTTGTGTGCTTGAGGTATTTGAGCATACTTGTATCAAAGCTGCAGCGCGTAATAAGGAAGACTCCACTATCGTAAAGCAACGAAGCTTTATGAATATAATAATTTGTTTAAAAAAAAGGTAAAAATGGGTGAGGATAAAAAAATTCTTAATAGGACAATTCAACTAGCCACACTTTGAGAGACAACCGGTGATGACACAGTAGAGTTGCCTTCGGAGACAGTTGATACCATATTTGAATCGTTTATGGTGCCAAATGCAAAAAAAAAGTTTTTACCCCATCGAGAATCTAGAGGTACTAAATTACTATTTTCTTTTCACTTGTATAGTTGTATGTATATAGTTCATTACCAAGTTGATCCAAAGTTTGATTTCTAACAGTGGGATAAGGTACACATGTTACCCATTAATTATTATTGGTTGAATTATTGGGTAATCATATCATTGTTTTAATTAAAACACATTTTAGATTTTAATTATTTGCTTTATCATATTTATTTTTTAATTAAAGTTACTATTAATGTCTACTTTTTGTTGACGTTACTGCTAGTGGGAAAACATTTCTGTATTAATTGCATTACTTTTAATTAAATTACCATATTGATTGCGTTACCATATTTATTGTTTAATTAAAGTTACTGCTAGTGGGAAAACATCACTGCAAATTGTTTAATTAAAGTTACTGCTAGTGAAATAAAGTTTGTTGCCAAATTTGTGCTATAGGTACATAAATAAATTCGAGCTATAGGTATATTAAGTTAGAATTAGGGCTGTTATGGTAACGGTAAATTTACCATTACCATACCATTACCAGTCAATCGGTTGCCATTTTAAAGTAAAGTCGGTATACCAGCATAATCGGTACGGTAACGGTAAATTTATCCTTTTTTACGGTAAAACATCAATAATATTTTTTCAAAACCAGCGGTAACGGTAATTTACCAGTCCATTCATAATACATTGATATTCATGTAAGATGTTGTATTACGAGCATTTAGAAGCAAGAAAACAGTTAAATTTATTTCAGTAATTCAACTCAATTGATGATAGATACACTTCTTTTATATGTCCTTTATTAAGTGACCCAATAAGATATATAATGAATCATCGTTCAGTGATAAAAATATATCAACTTATTATTTTTCTAGACAAACGGTAATCTACCATTACCTGTGCAATGGTTACCAGTTTATCGGTATACCGGAAACGGTAACGGTAAACAAATTTTTTACCAGTAAAAACGGTACGATAACGGTATTTACAAAATGGTAAAGGTAACCATTACAATAACAACCATAGTTAGAATGTTACTGAGCTGTTTCCTACACTATTTCATTCCCTTCTTAAAATTTTTCATATTAGTTTTTATTAACTTTGTTGGCTGTAAATTATGAGAATGAGGAAGAGTTTTCTTATGACTGTCGTAAAAAGGAAAGGAATTGGTTTGAAGGGAAGAATAAGGTGAAAAGTTAAGTATACTTATACCATTGAGATATTTAGATAGATATTTAAATTATGATTTACATAGATATTTAAATATATTTATAAGTAATTTTAAAGTGTATATATATATATATATGTTTGAAAAAGTTAAGTATATTATAAAAATATAAAAGAAGTTTTGGATTATAACACATGTTATAATAAGTGGTTTTGTAGAGTTATTAATAGTATATTACCTTGTTTAATAAATGAAGAAATACGTAGATCTTTAAATGGGTATTCTAAAGATAATAACAAGTATATAATGGTTTTGGGTTGACAATGTGTTAATAACATTTGTCTTTAACCCTTTTTTACTATACTTATGAGTATAATTAGATCTTTGAAAAAAATGTTTTAAAGCTAACTATAAGAGATGTGGTTTTGGGTTTTTTGTTACAATGTTTAAATAACATTTGTATTAAACTCTTTAAATAGATTTGTGAATGTAATTAAACCCTTTAAATGGATAATTTAAACGAGATAACAAGGATGGAATATTTTGGAAGAAGATAGAAAAAGTAGAAGCAAGTAAATCTCATTAATGTTTTATGAATATACTTTTACCATTGGGATAAGTATATGAATACTTTTTGAAGTATTGAAAAGAGTATAAATGAATAGTGAAATAGTATAAAAAATATATACACCTTTTATAAAGGTAAATAAAAACTATATACAAGTATAAAACTGTGATCACCCGGATTTTCGGGCATCAGATAATTGGATAGTTATCAAATTTAACTTTTAAAAAAATACTGATTTATAAATTTAACAAATTTAGATGTGATAATCTCCAGTATAAATTATTTAATATTTGACAAATTCTTCTTTTAAAACAAATATTAAAGTGTTGTTATATATATATATATATATGAGTAGATTTTACATTGGAAATTGAAGAATAAATATATATGAAATTTAAAATTTAAAATCATTCTCTTTTAAAAGTTATATATGTATAAATACTAGAAAATGTATGAATATAAATATAAAACATAAATTGATAAAAAGCTTTTATAAGATTTAAGAAAAGGTTTAATATATTAAAAATTTACATGAGAAAGATTTTAATTTGTATATATATAATGACAAGTGTTAATAAATTAAGTCATGTTAGTAATATGTGTAAGGTGATTAACAAGCCAATTGACAAATGTTAGGAAATTTTACAAGTGTCCCTTATTTTATTTTATTTTCTTTAATTTTTAATAAATTCAAATTAAATCTATATATACATCTCTTTTCTCTTCTCCATTCTTTTCCCATTCTCATTTTTCAAAAACAAAGAAAACAAAAACCAGCAATGTTCAAACTGAAATCATCTCCACAAACCAAAATCAGAAAATCTACAAACCGAAATGATCATCCTCAAACCAAAACTGAGATTTCATCTCAAACCAATCAAAACAAATTTACAACCTGGCCATTTATTCTTCAAACCTGAGACCTTCCTCTGATCCAAAAATCAAGCCCTGTAAACACAAATCTGTAAATCAATTATCCACAAACATGAATTCATCTTCAAAAGCCTAAAACTCAAAAGTTCAAATGCCTAAAACCATTTTCTTAAAGCCTGAAATCTTTTCATCTCAAGCCTGTAACCATGTTCTTCAAGTCTGAATCATTTCCAAGTGCATGCAATATAATCTGAGGAAGAAGCAAGTTTTCAAAAGCTTTTTAAAGTTTTAAAGGAAATCAAAACAAGCTCTTCAGTTTTTAAAGAAACCCAAGCAAATTCATTTTAAAGCTTCCAGTTTCAAAACTCTCTGCCTTTTTGAAATAGGTGAGTAAACTACCCTTTAGAATATGGAATTTGTTATATCTTGGTTTGCATGTGATGATCTGTAAGTTGTGATAGAAAGTATGCTTGCATGTATACGGATTTCAGATATATAAATAAGTTAAGATGTGCATGTCTGATATGTTGATGTTCATCTCTGTTTATAGTTGCAGAGTTTAAATTTGAATCAAAAATCCTAATCTCCTTATCTATTCACTGATAGGCTTTAGCTTTCAAACTAAATAAGTTTATTCAAATATAGATTAAGGTTTAAAAATATATTCAAACAAATTTAGTTTGGAAATTTTCTGGGAATCAAGAAGATCAGTAGGAAACTTAAGAACATGATGAAATCCATTATCATAGTTTGCTGATTTATGTTTATAACCTGAATTCCCTTTGAAAATTAGGATTTTTAAAATCAAAATTAAGATTTTTAGTTGAGTTTTGAATAGGATTTCCCAAGATGATCAGAATAAGGGTTTTTGGCTATTTCTGATGATCGGGAAACTCGGGGTGGTCGGAGTCTCTGCTGAAGGTAGAGGGAAGTTTGGTGGTCTCGGCAAAAATGGTAGGTGGGATATTAGTTCACTGAGGTGGCGGCACGGCGTTGGTTTAGGGTTTAAAACCCAAATTGATCGAGGTTGGGAACATGATCGCTGCGTCGTTTATGGGGCACCGGGGTTCATCGCACCAATGGGAAATGGTTCGTGGATTGTTGGGGAAACTCTGGTTGAAGTGGCGGGGGTAATGGTAGACGTTGGCGGTGGCACGATACGTTTCCTGATGATCGAGTTTGAGTTTCAGTTGGTCGATTTCAATTCTGAGTTAAATTCGTCGATCTGGGTAATTGTTTGGGGTCAGGTGATCATCGTTGTTATGTCGACGATAGTACGTTCGATCGGAGATGGACGAAGTGGCGTGCAACGTGCACACGTGCACGTTTGTGTTCTTTTGTTTTTCTGGGTTGTGGATCAGGGAAGAAGAAGGTTGGACTCGAATTTTTGTATGTTTCCTCGGGTTCGTTCGCGAGAAAATGGTGAGATGGCACGAGATGTATCGAGTAGTTCGCGAGTGAGGTTCCAGCTTTCAAACTTAATTCAAAACAAAAATAAAAAGAAAAAGAAAAAGGAAAAGAGGAAACTCGGATTTAGTTTGAGTAATCCCTGGGATTTTCTCGCGTGAAATGATTATGTTAAAGTGTTAAGATAACATGATTAAGTTTTATTAATTCACTTAAATCAATATTTTAGATAAAGGTGTTTATTTAAATAATAGTATAATTAAGTTGATTTTTAAAGTTGTTTAAAACTTAATTAATAACATGTTTAAATTAAGAAGATTTAATGTGTTTAATCATTAGCTAACTTAAGAATTAAGTTAAATTTTAGATTAATGATAGTTTAATTCAAAGTTTATTTAATAGGATTTTTAATGATAAGTAAGAAGTTAATTAAGATAAATAACTTATCTTTTAAATTAATTAAGGTTTGGGTGATTAAGATTTATTAATTAATTAAGGATTAATTAATATAAATATTTAATAAATAAGGGATAATTAATAAGTGTGATTAATCAATGGTTAATAAATTTTGGTTAATTAATCAATGTAATTAATTAAGGTTAATTAACTGATTAAGATCAATTAATTAATTAGAATAACAAATTGATTATTAAGTAATTAAGAAATAGTTAATTAATGAAGTTAATTCAAGACGATTAATTAAAGATGATTAATTTAGTATAATTAATTTAAGGGTAATCACTTATTGAGATTTATAAAGATTAATTACTTATTGTAATTAAGGAATAATTAATCAAGGAAGATTAATTAAGATAAATAATTTAGAAATGATTAATTAATTTGTAATTAATTAATGTTAAGTAAGATGGATTAAGGTAATCCAAGTAATTAAAGGTTAGTAATTAATTTAATTAGAGATTAATTAAATTAATTAGGAATGAATCAATTTGTTATGGATGGTTGAATGGTATTAGATGACTTGGATTGATTTTATCACCGATGAGTGATGAAGATATGCTGCGATATGAATGGGTTAAACTGTGATAATGTAGGTTACCTATCTGAGTTGGATTGTTGTATGATATCCTGAATATGAATTGTATTGTCCGAACTTAACAATTTAGATTAGGGATCACATTGAATTCGAAGAGACAGGGGTCGGGTATCAGTAAATACCCGAAACCACTTCGATTCTTTATAAATTGAGTTTAGAACCAACAAGCTGGAATTGGAATAAATTAAGTAACTTGACTTTTAACTAAGTAATGGTTCGTGGACATTGTTTGTGATATCCCGGGATTTCAGGGAATTTAAAATGTGATAATCTTGTAAATTAATTATTTAAAATTGGTAAAATTGTTATTTTCAAACAAATTAATAATGAGTTGTTTTTAAATATAGTTATAAATAGATTCTTAAATGGAATAATTAGTTAAAGGTTTAAATTGTGTTATTTAGAAATAGATTTTAAATAGACTTATTATTTTCAAATTTAATAAGTGTTGTTAAAAATATATGTATATATATGTGTATTTAAATTGATTTAAATAGGATAATTATTTACAATTAATAATGTGCTTGTTTAGAATTAATATCTATATTTATTTGAATTGATTTTAAATTGGACTTTAAATTGACTTTAAGAATTGAATTTAAAGAAATATATATCTTAAAATAAAAATAATAATATAGTTTGGACTTAAATCATATGGATAAGGTTTTATTTAAAAATAGATTTGTTTTATATTATTCTCTTAAAGAAATTTATTTAAAGAAATTTGGGAAGTATTTATTAAATAATAAATACAAAAGTTTTATATTATCATTTAAAAATGGACTAAATATACTATATATGATTTTATTTAAGATATGATTGGTTTTTATTTTATTTTCTTTTAAAAGTTTTATTTTTATAAATTAAGAAAAGCATTTATAAATTTAGAAATATATTTATTAATTAGGAAAATTTAATATAAAAGCTTTTAAATCCTTTTAAAAATAATGTAAAATTTAATAATGACAAGTGTTAACATATTAAACTATCTAAGCACATGTGTTAACATAATAAACAAGGGTAGAGACAAGTGTCATTTCTTTTATTTTTATTTTCTCTAATTTTAATAAATCTTAATTTACATGTATATAAACAAACATCTAACTCCTTCATTCTTTTTTTCTATCTTCATTACTAAAAACAAAGAAACAACCTGTAAAAACCATTTTCAAACAAATCTCAGATCAAAACAAATACAACCAGAGAAAATTCAAAACCCTGTAAACATTCCTCAAAACAAATTCTCAAACTCAAATGCAAGCATGTCATCTTCTCTTAAGTCTGTAGTCTAAAATCTCTGTAACCATTATGTTCAAAGCCTGAAATTCACTTCTCAAACCAAATTGCAAACCTGTAATTCATCTCCTCATCTCAAATCAAAATCAAAAGGCCTGTTTCTGTTTCAAACCTACAAACTCATTTTCAAAAGCAAGCAACCTGGAATCAAGTCTCGAACATCTCAGTTTCAAAGTTAAGTCATCTCTACAACATGCTTCCAGTTTCAAAGCATTTCAGAGATCAAAAGCAAATTCTTTCCAGTTCAAATCAAAGCATTCAAGTTTTCAAATTGTCAAGAGATTCAGTTTTCAAGTCTCTGCACTTCATTAAAAGGTGAGTAAACCTTTAAACTTTAAAACATCAAATATTTATTGCATGTGGATAAATGTACTGATGATTGCTTTGCATGTCTGTGATTATGAAAGTCTTGTATATTTTTTTTTAGGTGTTAATATCTGTTGATTTAAACATCTTATTATAAATCAAATCCTCTGCCTTTAAACTGAGAACATAGAATTCCCCTTAGATTGATACAGATAATATATATTGGAATTGACTTGGGAATGTATGTTTGAAATATATATGCATGTTTGTTTTTAGATCTAAATACATGTTGAAACTATGTGTGCCTTTGTTTGAGTGAAGCTCTGTTCATATTTACAGAGTTTGATTTTGACAAAAATTTCAAAATCTTTCTCTCTGGTTCCCTGTTAGCTTAGTTTTTAAATTATTTAAGTTGGTTAAAACAGAGACTAGAAATTTAAAAATAATCTAAATATGTTGGTACACATATTATCTGGAAATCAAGAATTCCAGTGAAACTCCCAAACCATGTTAAATTCAAATATCAGATTTCTTGGATCTATTTTGATATAATGAATCACTGTCCTAAATCATGATTTTTAAAACAGAAATCGTAATTTTTAAAATTCTATCAAGTGAGATATTGGGTTTTGTTTTGAAAATAAATTATGGGTCTTTTCTGATGATCGAAGAATTTTGGTTGGTCGTGGTCATTTCTGGAGTTGGTTGTGAGGTCATTGGTCAAGGCAAAAATAGTAGGTGGCTTTAATCTCCACCGTGGTGGCGGCAGTTCATCAAAGTAGGGTTAAAACCCAAAAAGTGTTCGAATCTGGAAATGAGGGAATTATGGTATCTCGGTTTGATCGAGTGACGTTAAATTGGGAGGATAGTAGCTGGGAAGGCTAAGGAAGATGTCATCGGAGTTGCCGTGACTCCAGTGATCGGAGACGAGAGATTCGAAGCGTTTTCTGGTGATGTTTCTGGTTCGTGCTCCACTGAATAGCTCGATTTTGAATCGGGACTTCTGGTGATGGTTTGATGATCGGGGTAGGTTGCTGGAACGATAGTGGGTGTGTGTGAAGGATTGGCGATGGTCGGAAGATCACCGTGGATGGTGCACGGTGCACAGAGGCATGATGTGTGTCAGTGCTATTAGTTTGGGTTTCGTGAGTTTTATTTTTTTCTCGAAGTGGGCTCGGGGAAGAAAGGTCTTTGTCTCGGGTTTGATTAGGGATATACGCGAGAGAGTGATTACTGTTAAAAATTTTAACAGTTTAAAATCTTTAAAATAAGCAGTTTAAAAATGCTCGGGAGGAACTCGGGAAGGAAGGGTTTTTGCTCGGGTATTTCTTCGGGTTGTTTGGGAGTTAAGTGGAAACCAGTTTTAACAGTTTTTAAAATTTAATTGAAAGTAAGTTTTAAACTGTAATCAAGTTAAATCATTAATTTATAATTAAATTAACAATTAGTTTCAAGTGATTTAGTAACTTGTAATTAAGGATTGTTAATCTATAATTAAAGGTAAGTAATTAATAATTATTTATTTAAAAACATAATTAATGATTTAATTAAGTAAGTTAATCACTAAGGTCAAATGTATTTAATGATAATGTTTTATCTTAAGATTAATTAAGATTTTTAAATGAGTTGAAATTATTTAATTTAATTAAGAAATTAAGATTAATTAATTTATTTAATTAATTATTGATAAGGATTAATTAAATGATTAAAGGTTAATTAAACTAATAATTAAGAAGTACTTAATAAAGTTTTATTAAGTAATAATAAGTTTTCTTAATTAATAATTAAGAAATAATTTATCTATAATTAAAGTTAATTAAGAATTTATTTAACTGTTATTAAGGATTAATTAATTATCATTTAAAGATTGATTAATAGGTAATTATGGATTAATTAATTTGTAATTAAGGTTAATTAATAAATAAAGTTTTATTAATTGATAATTAAGAAGTAATTAATTAGTTAATTAAGTTTAATTAATTAATTATAAAAGTAATTAAGGATTGATTACTTTGTATTAAAGGATATTGATTGATAATTAAGGTTTATTAATTAATAGTTAAAGAATAATTAATCAAGGATTAATTAATTTGTTTAAAGGGTAATTAAGGATGAATTACTCAGTTATGATTTGGGAAATGAATGTGATTTATTTAAGTTAATTAATTTGTTAATTAATTAAGGATAGCCACTTGGTAATTAATTAAGTATAATTACTTAATAAGATTTGTTAAGTGTAGTTACTTAGTGTAAGTAATTGATAAATGAATTACTGTATGTAATTGGTGTAATTAATCAAAAAGGATTTATAAAAGAAATTAAGGTAATTAAGAGGTAATTAAGAATAGTTAATTACTGTTAATGATTATTTAAGGTTGATTAATGAAATAATTAATTAAAGTATGATTAATTAATGTAATTAATTAAGGAATAATGTAATTAATTAATTCAAGTAATTAATTAAGGATCATTAATTTTTGTAATTAAAGTTAATTACTGTGAATGGATAAGAATAATTAATTTGTGAAATTAATTAAAGGATAATTACTTTATGTAATTAATGGATAATTAATCAAGTGATTAATATTTAAAGGAATAATTAATTAATTAAATGGTTGTAATTAATTAATGGTTGAATAAGCAAGGTTAGGAATTAATTCTTAAGTAATTAATTTAATTTAAGTTGATTAAATTAATTATAATATGGATTAATAAATGATTGCTTATGGATGATTGTTGAGTAGAATGTCTGATTTGGTTGATATCTATTGGATGATATACTATGATATTCTGTGATATGATATTGGATATATCTGTGATAAATGTGTGATATTTATCTATGTTAATACTGTGTGAATTCAAGTATTGAATTGAATTGTTTAAACCTTTAAACAACTTGGCCTTAAAAGATACGTTTTGGATTTCGATGAGACCGGGATCGGGTTTCCGTATACCGGATTTCCAGGTCTGGAGACCCGAATACCACATCGATCCAAATTAACGATAGGTCGTGAATCAAGTGAAGATGAAGATTTATAGTGCAAGGGTTATTGTCGTTAACTCTGAGGGTGATTCCAAAACGAGTGTAACGAGATAATGCCTTCAGTTTCGTTCGAACCCAGAACGAACTTGTATGGATTGAATGCTTTCAGAACATCGTCAGGTGGACGATGAGCATTCTAAGTGATGTGTTCTTTTCTAAGGTAATCGTGACCTCAAGCCTCACAAACCGGGAATGGCTAAAACAGGGGAGGTGCAGCAAGGTTAGTGGGTAGCACCCAAGTAGGACAAGGTTACCTCTGTCTAGATGTCCCTTTCTATTTTCGACTTAGTGGTGCGGTTGCTGATCCCAACCGTGAGGTATCTTGTGCGGGAATTATCCAGTAAGGGATGTTCCGACCTTGTGTTGCAGGGGATTGGGAGTGATCCTCGGTACGGTGATCTAGGCCACGTACTGTGTCGGGCGGTACCCCGGTAGCCCTGCCATTGTATGGAATCCAAACTCCAATAAGTGTCGTACGTATTAGTTGTGCTCAACTATGTTGAAATGTGAGATGTAAGCATTTCAGCTATTTCTGTATTTTACTTGAAAACCCTAGACCCTATTATAATATAACTGGATTTCCTATCAAATGTTTTGGTTAGCGTAAGGTAAAAACTTTTCCATGTTTATGTGTGGGAAGTCTTACGTGATACCTTTGTTTTCAAAAGGTTTTGAAGTTAAACAATTTTAACCCGTTTACTCACACCAGACCCATGTCTGACCCAAGTGTTTATTTTCTGTTTTATTAAACTCTTGGGTACTCAAATTTTTACGAGTAGCCAAGGGATTCAGGTTTAGTTTTGACGAATATTCTGGAGGAGCAATGGAGCAGGAGGCTTCGGCGTTCGTAGATATAGTATTCCGCTGTGTTGATATCTGTGATAGTGTCTTGTCTTGTATTTGAGTTGTAATGTCTAGACAGATGTTTATAACTGTCTAGTAAGTGATGTATAAGTTGTGTACTCTGATTAATGTAAAGACTATGTATTAGTTATGTGATATATTATAATTTGTTCCGTTTCCGCTGTGAGATTCTGATGTGTTGTTTCTTTCTTTCTCTTCTTTTCTATTTTCTACCCCTTTCTTTCTTATTAGCGATACGACTTTCTATGGAGAGAAAGTCGTGGTCGTTACAGTGGTATCAGAGCAGTAGGTTGAGTGAATACCTAGGCTCTGAAGTGGTGTCTATCTTGAGAGCGCGTAATTGTTAGTTATATAAAAATGATTTTATATTGTGTTAATTGATCGGTTGAGTGGTATATGGATTCTGGTCAATACGAGTAGCTAACGTTATTGATAGGGATCTCTAAACACTTGAACCAGGCCAACGGACACAATATTGTTTTAAAGAGGTAAATGAAATAATTTTACCCAGAAATAATTTCTATATAAAAAAAAAGTATCATTTTAAATATATATATCTATTCTACCTATTTGTTGGGTTACCCATACAGGTTTTCCAATATAGGATATAAAGGTAGATAGGGTAGTGGTGTGTGTAACACGACTACCAATGGTTGGAGTTTAAATGTTGAGGTTGGAAGTGTATTTGTCGAGACTGTAGACCCAATACCGTCTCGAGTAAGCTTTGCTGTGGTGAAGGATTTCATCGATCTCCGAAGGAAACTGTAATGGTTCGGAGTTTATCTTTGAAGTGTGGATGAGTAGAGTTGGATCTGTCGATGAGGCAGAAGTGAGTGATGGTACCTTGATACCTCAGGTAATAGTAGCTGTATGATGAGATGCAGTGACTATGGATGTTCCTGAAGATGTTTTCTTTGGAACAAGATTAAGGAAGTGTGAATGCTTCGGTGTTGTGGCTGAGTTCAGCATGAAGTTTCTGCTTTGGTTTGGAGTCCGAGTTTCTCGAAGAGCTTTGGATAAGAGCATCAGTGTCAGCAGTGCAGCTCGGAGTATTCTGTGATGGCAGGAAGTTTTCTGGATGAGCAGTTTTTCTGGAAGTGAAGATCAGAAGCAGCAGAGTGGATCCATTTCTTCGATAAATTGGATAAATAAGTGTAAGCTGTTCTGATTGGTAAAGAGAGAACAGTCTGTTTGGAATTAGGATGGGTTGATCGCAAAAGTGACTTGCGATTGCTGAGTGTTCTCTTGTGTTATCAGAGACTTTCTGGATGTTTTCAGGGAAGTCAGAAGTTTGTCTACATTTGAGATTGAGTTCTGTATCGACTTGATTTCAGGATTGATACCGGAAGTTCAGCTAGGTAGAAGAATGTCTCCTAGAGAAAGAATTTGGTGAAGCAGCTCAGTATTTCATGGAACTGCTGAGTTGAACCATATTTTCAGAATGTGTTGTCTAGTCTGTGCTCGAGTTCATCGACGGCATTTTTATCTTCTCCAGATCAGAGTTGTATAGCAGAAGCAAGATGGCAGCTATTCTAGAATGGAAGCAACTAGAAGTTGCAGTGTTTTGGGATAAGAGAGTTTCTTCAGGAAATATTTCTGGATTTGAGTTCAGCTTGGCAATGCGTCTGTTTTGTCTTTTCTGGATAGGAGAAGTAAGTTGTAGTCTACTGATAATGGTGGAGTAGAGTTTGTGTTCTAGATTTTGGGTAGATCTTGAAAGGGTCATTTTGTTGGATTGTTTTTGATCCAGTTTGTCTCTAGAAGCATCAGCAAAGGTTGAGCTGATCGAAACGGATGTTGACGGCCCAGGATCATTAGAAGAGTTCTGTGGATAAGAAACAGAGGAATTTGGAATTCGAAGTTGGAGACTTCATTGTTGTTGAAGTTTTCTCTGGTAAAAGGGAGCAATAAGATTGGGTAAGACAGGAAGTTAGCTCCGTTGTATATTAGATTCTTCTTGAGTTTTGTAAGGATCAGTGTTTGACTTCCAGTTTGGATAACTGGAATTCGATGTGTTTCACGTATAGCTGAGGGAGTACGTGTTTGATCTATCTCTGGTTTTGGAACCAGTAGTTCGGGAAGTTTTGGTAGTTGAGTTGATCTTGTCTGTGGTCTGATATCTTGTTCAGATTGTAGATATAGATGAGTAGGAGCTCTGTAGCTTAGTAGTGTAGCTAGTTTGGATGCAGTAGAGCGAGTATCCTGGTATCTGTACCTAGGAAACTCGAGGATTTTAGGAAGCTTATCCGGGATCTGTGTCCGGATAGCTAAAATTGTTTGTTTGATTGAATTGTTTGTTTGGATGAAATTGGTTGTTTGTTTGTGTTGGCTGATATGTATGCTAAAATTGTTTGAAAATTTTTGAAATAAAATAAAAACTTTGGATTATCTTTTGTTTTAAATTTCGAGGACGAAATTCTTTTAAGGGGGGAGGAATGTGATATCCCTGGATTTCAGGGAATTTAAAATGTGATAATCTTGTAAATTAATTATTTAAAATTGGTAAAATTGTTATTTTCAAACAAATTAATAATGAGTTGTTTTTAAATATAGTTATAAATAGATTCTTAAATGGAATAATTAGTTAAAGGTTTAAATTGTGTTATTTAGAAATAGATTTTAAATAGACTTATTATTTTCAAATTTAATAAGTGTTGTTAAAAATATATGTATATATATGTGTATTTAAATTGATTTAAATAGGATAATTATTTACAATTAATAATGTGCTTGTTTAGAATTAATATCTATATTTATTTGAATTGATTTTAAATTGGACTTTAAATTGAGTTTAAGAATTGAATTTAAAGAAATATATATCTTAAAATAAAAATAATAATATAGTTTGGACTTAAATCATATGGATAAGGTTTTATTTAAAAATAGATTTGTTTTATATTATTCTCTTAAAGAAATTTATTTAAAGAAATTTGGGAAGTATTTATTAAATAATAAATACAAAAGTTTTATATTATCATTTAAAAATGGACTAAATATACTATATATGATTTTATTTAAGATATGATTGGTTTTTATTTTATTTTCTTTTAAAAGTTTTATTTTTATAAATTAAGAAAAGCATTTATAAATTTAGAAATATATTTATTAATTAGGAAAATTTAATATAAAAGCTTTTAAATCCTTTTAAAAATAATGTAAAATTTAATAATGACAAGTGTTAACATATTAAACTATCTAAGCACATGTGTTAACATAATAAACAAGGGTAGAGACAAGTGTCATTTCTTTTATTTTTATTTTCTCTAATTTTAATAAATCTTAATTTACATGTATATAAACAAACATCTAACTCCTTCATTCTTTTTTCTATCTTCATTACTAAAAACAAAGAAACAACCTGTAAAAACCATTTTCAAACAAATCTCAGATCAAAACAAATACAACCAGAGAAAATTCAAAACCCTGTAAACATTCCTCAAAACAAATTCTCAAACTCAAATGCAAGCATGTCATCTTCTCTTAAGTCTGTAGTCTAAAATCTCTGTAACCATTATGTTCAAAGCCTGAAATTCACTTCTCAAACCAAATTGCAAACCTGTAATTCATCTCCTCATCTCAAATCAAAATCAAAAGGCCTGTTTCTGTTTCAAACCTACAAACTCATTTTCAAAAGCAAGCAACCTGGAATCAAGTCTCGAACATCTCAGTTTCAAAGTTAAGTCATCTCTACAACATGCTTCCAGTTTCAAAGCATTTCAGAGATCAAAAGCAAATTCTTTCCAGTTCAAATCAAAGCATTCAAGTTTTCAAATTGTCAAGAGATTCAGTTTTCAAGTCTCTGCACTTCATTAAAAGGTGAGTAAACCTTTAAAATTAAAAACATCAAATATTTATTGCATGTGGATAAATGTACTGATGATTGCTTTGCATGTCTGTGATTATGAAAGTCTTGTATATTTTTTTTAGGTGTTAATATCTGTTGATTTACACATCTTATTATAAATCAAATCCTCTGCCTTTAAACTGAGAACATAGAATTCCCCTTAGATTGATACAGATAATATATATTGGAATTGACTTGGGAATGTATGTTTGAAATATATATGCATGTTTGTTTTTAGATCTAAATACATGTTGAAACTATGTGTGCCTTTGTTTGAGTGAAGCTCTGTTCATATTTACAGAGTTTGATTTTGACAAAAATTTCAAAATCTTTCTCTCTGGTTCCCTGTTAGCTTAGTTTTTAAATTATTTAAGTTGGTTAAAACAGAGACTAGAAATTTAAAAATAATCTAAATATGTTGGTACACATATTATCTGGAAATCAAGAATTCCAGTGAAACTCCCAAACCATGTTAAATTCAAATATCAGATTTCTTGGATCTATTTTGATATAATGAATCACTGTCCTAAATCATGATTTTTAAAACAGAAATCGTAATTTTTAAAATTCTATCAAGTGAGATATTGGGTTTTGTTTTGAAAATAAATTATGGGTCTTTTCTGATGATCGAAGAATTTTGGTTGGTCGTGGTCATTTCTGGAGTTGGTTGTGAGGTCATTGGTCAAGGCAAAAATAGTAGGTGGCTTTAATCTCCACCGTGGTGGCGGCAGTTCATCAAAGTAGGGTTAAAACCCAAAAAGTGTTCGAATCTGGAAATGAGGGAATTATGGTATCTCGGTTTGATCGAGTGACGTTAAATTGGGAGGATAGTAGCTGGGAAGGCTAAGGAAGATGTCATCGGAGTTGCCGTGACTCCAGTGATCGGAGACGAGAGATTCGAAGCGTTTTCTGGTGATGTTTCTGGTTCGTGCTCCACTGAATAGCTCGATTTTGAATCGGGACTTCTGGTGATGGTTTGATGATCGGGGTAGGTTGCTGGAACGATAGTGGGTGTGTGTGAAGGATTGGCGATGGTCGGAAGATCACCGTGGATGGTGCACGGTGCACAGAGGCATGATGTGTGTCAGTGCTATTAGTTTGGGTTTCGTGAGTTTTATTTTTTTCTCGAAGTGGGCTCGGGGAAGAAAGGTCTTTGTCTCGGGTTTGATTAGGGATATACGCGAGAGAGTGATTACTGTTAAAAATTTTAACAGTTTAAAATCTTTAAAATAAGCAGTTTAAAAATGCTCGGGAGGAACTCGGGAAGGAAGGGTTTTTGCTCGGGTATTTCTTCGGGTTGTTTGGGAGTTAAGTGGAAACCAGTTTTAACAGTTTTTAAAATTTAATTGAAAGTAAGTTTTAAACTGTAATCAAGTTAAATCATTAATTTATAATTAAATTAACAATTAGTTTCAAGTGATTTAGTAACTTGTAATTAAGGATTGTTAATCTATAATTAAAGGTAAGTAATTAATAATTATTTATTTAAAAACTTAATTAATGATTTAATTAAGTAAGTTAATCACTAAGGTCAAATGTATTTAATGATAATGTTTTATCTTAAGATTAATTAAGATTTTTAAATGAGTTGAAATTATTTAATTTAATTAAGAAATTAAGATTAATTAATTTATTTAATTAATTATTGATAAGGATTAATTAAATGATTAAAGGTTAATTAAACTAGTAATTAAGAAGTACTTAATAAAGTTTTATTAAGTAATAATAAGTTTTCTTAATTAATAATTAAGAAATAATTTATCTATAATTAAAGTTAATTAAGAATTTATTTAACTGTTATTAAGGATTAATTAATTATCATTTAAAGATTGATTAATAGGTAATTATGGATTAATTAATTTGTAATTAAGGTTAATTAATAAATAAAGTTTTATTAATTGATAATTAAGAAGTAATTAATTAGTTAATTAAGTTTAATTAATTAATTATAAAAGTAATTAAGGATTGATTACTTTGTATTAAAGGATATTGATTGATAATTAAGGTTTATTAATTAATAGTTAAAGAATAATTAATCAAGGATTAATTAATTTGTTTAAAGGGTAATTAAGGATGAATTACTCAGTTATGATTTGGGAAATGAATGTGATTTATTTAAGTTAATTAATTTGTTAATTAATTAAGGATAGCCACTTGGTAATTAATTAAGTATAATTACTTAATAAGATTTGTTAAGTGTAGTTACTTAGTGTAAGTAATTGATAAATGAATTACTGTATGTAATTGGTGTAATTAATCAAAAAGGATTTATAAAAGAAATTAAGGTAATTAAGAGGTAATTAAGAATAGTTAATTACTGTTAATGATTATTTAAGGTTGATTAATGAAATAATTAATTAAAGTATGATTAATTAATGTAATTAATTAAGGAATAATGTAATTAATTAATTCAAGTAATTAATTAAGGATCATTAATTTTTGTAATTAAAGTTAATTACTGTGAATGGATAAGAATAATTAATTTGTGAAATTAATTAAAGGATAATTACTTTATGTAATTAATGGATAATTAATCAAGTGATTAATATTTAAAGGAATAATTAATTAATTAAATGGTTGTAATTAATTAATGGTTGAATAAGCAAGGTTAGGAATTAATTCTTAAGTAATTAATTTAATTTAAGTTGATTAAATTAATTATAATATGGATTAATAAATGATTGCTTATGGATGATTGTTGAGTAGAATGTCTGATTTGGTTGATATCTATTGGATGATATACTATGATATTTTGTGATATGATATTGGATATATCTGTGATAAATGTGTGATATTTATCTATGTTATTACTGTGTGAATTCAAGTATTGAATTGAATTGTTTAAACCTTTAAACAACTTGGCCTTAAAAGATACGTTTTGGATTTCGATGAGACCGGGATCGGGTTTCCGTATACCGGATTTCCAGGTCTGGAGACCCGAATACCACATCGATCCAAATTAACGATAGGTCGTGAATCAAGTGAAGATGAAGATTCAGAGTGCAAGGGTTATTGTCGTTAACTCTGAGGGTGATTCCAAAACGAGTGTAACGAGATAATGCCTTCGGTTTCGTTCGAACCCGGAACGAACTTGTATGGATTGAATGCTTTCAGAACATCGTTAGGTGGACGATGAGCATTCTAAGTGATGTGTTCTTTTCTAAGGTAATCGTGACCTCAAGCCTCACAAACCGGGAATGGCTAAAACAGGGGAGGTGCAGCAAGGTTAGTGGGTAGCACCCAAGTAGGACAAGGTTACCTCTGTCTAGATGTCCCTTTCTATTTTCGACTTAGTGGTGCGGTTGCTGATCCCAACCGTGAGGTATCTTGTGCGGGAATTATCCAGTAAGGGATGTTCCGACCTTGTGTTGCAGGGGATTGGGAGTGATCCTCGGTACGGTGATCTAGGCCACGTACTGTGACGGGCGGTACCTCGGTAGCCCTGCCATTGTATGGAATCCAAACTCCAATAAGTGCCGTACGTATTAGTTGTGCTCAACTATGTTGAAATGTGAGATGTAAGCATTTCAGCTATTTCTGTATTTTACTTGAAAACCCTAGACCCTATTATAATATAACTGGATTTCCTATCAAATGTTTTGGTTAGCGTAAGGTAAAAACTTTTCCATGTTTATGTGTGGGAAGTCTTACGTGATACCTTTGTTTTCAAAAGGTTTTGAAGTTAAACAATTTTAACCCGTTTACTCACACCAGACCCATGTCTGACCCAAGTGTTTATTTTCTGTTTTATTAAACTCTTGGGTACTCAAATTTTTACGAGTAGCCAAGGGATTCAGGTTTAGTTTTGACGAATATTCTGGAGGAGCAATGGAGCAGGAGGCTTCGGCGTTCGTAGATATAGTATTCCGCTGTGTTGATATCTGTGATAGTGTCTTGTCTTGTATTTGAGTTGTAATGTCTAGACAGATGTTTATAACTGTCTAGTAAGTGATGTATAAGTTGTGTACTCTGATTAATGTAAATACTATGTATTAGTTATGTGATATATTATAATTTGTTCCGTTTCCGCTGTGAGATTCTGATGTGTTGTTTCTTTCTTTCTCTTCTTTTCTATTTTCTACCCCTTTCTTTCTTATTAGCGATACGACTTTCTATGGAGAGAAAGTCGTGGTCGTTACATTGTTGTAATAAGTGATGGACTTTGGGGACTCGTAGAAAGGTACGAGTTACCCTGGATTGCAAATAAGTTTGATAACTTAGTATTTCAAATTATATGGGTTTACTCACGCTGGTTTCCAGCCTGACTCGGGTGTTACTTTGATGTAATGCTCGGGTCAGACCGAGTATTACAGATTTCCAGGTAAGGACGTTCTGGAGCTCAGGAGGCGAGCTGGATGGCAGGAACGTATGGAGTGTGATATATTGTTATTTATTGGGACGAGTTATTTTAACTGTCCAGTGATTAAGAAATGTTGTAACTCTGATATATAAAAATGTAATTAACTGATACAGTTTTTCTTTGTATAACTGATATTATTATTTGCTATTGTAATTTGATCCGCTGCGAATGTGAGAATCTGTGTCTTGTTCTGTTTCTTTCTTCTATCTCTTTTCTTTTTCTTCTAACTATCTGGAATTTTCGGGTTCGAAATTTCCGGGTCGTCACACTTGGTATCAGAGCGGAAGGTTAAGCGAGAACCTTGGCTCTGTTGGGATTACTCATTAAGGATAGGGTCAATAATACCCTAGAATGAGTTGAGTGTATATATATATATGAGAGCGTACTTGTTATTTTCTTATATAAAGGTTTTAAAATGGTTTTAAAAATTAAATGATATTTATATAAGTTATCTTTTGATATATATAGAAATAATATTTCTAATTATTAAATATATTAAAGAAATTGGTTGTTAAAATATTGGAATTAAATTAAGTGGTACTAGAAATACAACCAAATAAAAATTGAATGAAGATAAGTTTGAAATGGATCCAAACTGAAATAAAAAAATCCAATTAGAATTGAAGATAATTTAAAATTGTGAAATTTTAAATCTAAATCCAGAAAACTTGAAATTATTTTAAAGGAATTTGTTTTAAATTAAAACCAAAGGTGGTTTAAAATTTTAAGGTATAACTTGGTGTGTAAAGGAAATAAATATGTATAAATGAGGATATACATTATATTAAAGATGATTTGAAATAAACTCTAGGTATTGAGTTTTAAATTTTTCCTTGGAATGTGATGTGAAAACCCAAAGTGAATAAGTTTTTAAACTTAACTGGGAAGATTTTTAATAAGAAGTTTAAAATTTGAATGGGAATTCAATTTGGGTAAAGATAAATTGAATTTAACTTAAGGAAAGTTAAATGAGTTTAGAATGAACAACTTGAATTAGAAATTTCAAGATGAAATTAAAATTTAACTTGGGAAGTTAAATGGTTGATTAAAATGGGAGTTAGGAGTGATCTCAAAATGGGTTTGAGATTTGGAAATTGAAAATGGATAATAAATTATAATCTGAAATTTAATTGTTTTTAAATTCTTATTTGAACTTTATAATAAGTTAAGTAAAGATAATCTTAAAATGGAATTTTGGAATTTGGATCCAGAATTAAATGGTTTAAAGATTTAAGTTGTTAAATTAAAAATTAAGGTTGATTTGATTTAAAAGTAAAGGTTAATTTGATTTAAAGGATTAAATCAACATTTAAAATTTAACTCGAATTTATATAATTCGAGATAGTTTAAAATTGAGATTTAAATTGAATTAGTTCAAACTGAAATTGATTTAAATAAATGGGAATTGTGATTTAAGATGAATAAGTTTAAAATTCAAATGGAAAATTTGAATTGAATTAATTTGAAATAAAAATTGAAGATTGAATGAGTTCAAAATTCAAATGGGAATTGGGATTAATTCATATAGAAATTGAAATGATTTGAAATTGAAGTGGGTTCAATTTGAAATTATTTTGAATAATTTGAAATTGTAATTAAAATGAATATGTTTAAAATCAAATGAAATTTGATTTGAATTAGGAAAGAAATTGAGGATTTATTCAACTTGAATTGAGGTTAAATCAATTTCAATAGAAATTGAAGTTGTTTAAATTGGAATTGAGTTAATTTAAATGAAAGTAGAAATTTAAATTGAATTGATGGGGAATTGAACGGTTTGACTCTGGACTATTTTCAAAGTAAATTGTTTTAATATAAACCTATTTTTTTTTTCAAACTATTTACTATACAATCTTTCTTCTTAAACCCCAAACTATCTTATACTTATTTTACAATTATTTTGGAACTATTTAACTATTTTGAAACTGTCTTATAAACTAATTACTATTTTTCAGTTACTTATATCCAATCACTATTTTAAAAACTATTTTTGCAATTATCTAACTATTTTATACCTACTTAACTATTTTACAGCTATTTTACAAACTAATAACTATTTTTCAACTACTTATCTATTTTAAACTTTTTCAAGCTATTTGTTTAAATTTAAATTGTTCAGAGTTCAAACTGTTTGTAATTAAAGTAATAACTCAATTGGAAATGGAAGCAATTGAGAATAAGTGAATAGAATTAAAGGAAATGTGAATAGAAAAGAGAATTGATTTGGGTAATAACCAATAAAGATAAATACGTAGGATATACATATATTATTCTATTCGCATAGTGATTTGATCCAGATTCGAACACATAATTTTGAGATAGTATTATCGATCCGAGTTGGAATTTTTCGCTCGATTTTCGACGGCGAACCTGGATATGGATTGTTGATTGGTTCTGGATATTCTCTATCATAGCTACGACTATGCAAGGAGAATAACGGTTTCTGATCAAGAAACCAGATCTGAGTCCACACTAGTAAGTCGGGTGGACGATACTAGTTCGGAAGAGAAATTGTGTGATCGAGTGAGCGATCAGACTGATATTGCATACGGATGATATGTGTACATCGTACGAGTTTGGATGAAATTGATATTGAAATTTGTGGATAAAACTGTAAAATGGTTTTGAAATAGAAGGGTATATTTTGAGAAATAAATGATGAAGTAAAATGTGAGTTGAATATTTCTATGATTAGAACTCATTTTATAAAAAAAAGTGGTATGGTTAATAACTTTATAAAAGAATAATCAAATTTGAATATTTGATTTGGAATAAAACAAAGTTATCTTTGTTATATAAAATAAATCTCCCCTTATTGAATCTAGCCAGAATAAAAGGGTTTTTGGAAATATTTGAAGTATAAAAAGAGGTTTTATACAAGTTTGAAGTGATCCAAAGATTTTTTTAAAAGTATATATATATCTATATATATAAAGAGGATCTTATGAGAATGATTTTGAAAAAGGTTTTGAGAACCTATGAATTTGGAAATGGCTTTTGATTTTTGGGAAAATCAATTTTGGGAATTTGGAAAGCCTAGTTTGAGAATTATCGATTTTGGTAATCGATTTTGAGTAAATGAGATTTTGATAAATCATAAAGGATATGATTTGAAGATACTATAAGTGTATAGTACAAAGTGTTTTGAAAATAGCTCTGGGAAAAAAGGCGCTTCCTTGAAATGAACTTCTCAGGAGTGCCACTGGGTGGTACTGCCTTGAACCCAAGGGGGGATTCTAAAGTTGATCCTGTGAGGAGTCCGGACAAACTAGTTCCTGAGGATTATTTGTGTAGCGAAAGTCGAGGGGCTGGTGCCCACAGAGGCATTTGGGTTATGCTGTGACGACAGTTTAACTCGATGTCACTGCGATCTACTGCAGACCATAGCGAAAGTCATGTGTGCCGCTGAGAGCCAACTGTCTACGTTTGATTTTATATCGGTAGACTGTGACACTATGGTAACATAGCGAAAGTCGTTTGTGCCGCTGAGAGCCAACAGTCTGCGTTTGATTTTATATCGGTAGACTGCGACCTATGTGGGAGAAGTTTCATTATTTGGCAGCGAAATTCGGTGGCGCTGATGCCTACAGTTATATGGGTTTGTGCTGTGATAGCAACGTAAGGCCCGGGTATAACTGCGATCTGTAGCGGGTTCCATGGCGTAATCGAGGAGCGCGGAGACCTACAGTTATCTGTGGATTTTGCCGGGACGGCAACGTAACCATCGGGTTAACTGCGACCATGGATGGAGGTGATGATTTCCAGAGCATTCTCACCAAAGATATTTTCTCTATTTTCAAAACTGTTTTCTATATTTTCAATAAATTATTTTCCAAATATTTTCACTGGGTGTTGAAACCGGGTCTGCTAAGTACTTATAGATTTTCAGTCTTACGCCTGATCAACGTATGACCGAATTTCTATGAGAACAAGGATAGACTGGTTGAAACATCGAGTTATAAAAAGTATTTTTATAAAAACTATTTTTGTAATATTTTAAAATATTTAAAAAAAAATTAATATAAAGGGAGTTTATAGTTTAAATTGTTCCACAAGAAATTTATCTGATAATAAGTAAATAATAAATTTGGCTTCATTCCTTTTCGAGGACGAAAAGATTCTAAGGGGGGAGGAATGTGATAACCCGGATTTTCGGGCATCAGATAATTGGATAGTTATCAAATTTAACTTTTAAAAAAATACTGATTTATAAATTTAACAAATTTAGATGTGATAATCTCCAGTATAAATTATTTAATATTTGACAAATTCTTCTTTTAAACCAAATATTAAAGTGTTGTTATATATATATATATATATATATGAGTAGATTTTACATTGGAAATTGAAGAATAAATATATATGAAATTTAAAATTTAAAATCATTCTCTTTTAAAAGTTATATATGTATAAATACTAGAAAATGTATGAATATAAATATAAAACATAAATTGATAAAAAGCTTTTATAAGATTTAAGAAAAGGTTTAATATATTAAAAATTTACATGAGAAAGATTTTAATTTGTATATATATAATGACAAGTGTTAATAAATTAAGTCATGTTAGTAATATGTGTAAAATGATTAACAAGCCAATTGACAAATGTTAGGAAATTTTACAAGTGTCCCTTATTTTATTTTATTTTCTTTAATTTTTAATAAATTCAAATTAAATCTATATATACATCTCTTTTCTCTTCTCCATTCTTTTCCCATTCTCATTTTTCAAAAACAAAGAAAACAAAAACCAGCAATGTTCAAACTGAAATCATCTCCACAAACCAAAATCAGAAAATCTACAAACCGAAATGATCATCCTCAAACCAAAACTGAGATTTCATCTCAAACCAATCAAAACAAATTTACAACCTGGCCATTTATTCTTCAAACCTGAGACCTTCCTCTGATCCAAAAATCAAGCCCTGTAAACACAAATCTGTAAATCAATTATCCACAAACATGAATTCATCTTCAAAAGCCTAAAACTCAAAAGTTCAAATGACTGAAACCATTTTCTTAAAGCCTGAAATCTTTTCATCTCAAGCCTGTAACCATGTTCTTCAAGTCTGAATCATTTCCAAGTGCATGCAATATAATCTGAGGAAGAAGCAAGTTTTCAAAAGCTTTTTAAAGTTTTAAAGGAAATCAAAACAAGCTCTTCAGTTTTTAAAGAAACCCAAGCAAATTCATTTCAAAGCTTCCAGTTTCAAAACTCTCTGCCTTTTTGAAATAGGTGAGTAAACTACCCTTTAGAATATGGAATTTGTTATATCTTGGTTTGCATGTGATGATCTGTAAGTTGTGATAGAAAGTATGCTTGCATGTATACGGATTTCAGATATATAAATAAGTTAAGATGTGCATGTCTGATATGTTGATGTTCATCTCTGTTTATAGTTGCAGAGTTTAAATTTAAATCAAAAATCCTAATCTCCTTATCTATTCACTGATAGGCTTTAGCTTTCAAACTAAATAAGTTTATTCAAATATAGATTAAGGTTTAAAAATATATTCAAACAAATTTAGTTTGGAAAATTTTCTGGGAATCAAGAAGATCAGTAGGAAACTTAAGAACATGATGAAATCCATTATCATAGTTTGCTGATTTATGTTTATAACCTGAATTCCCTTTGAAAATTAGGATTTTTAAAATCAAAATTAAGATTTTTAGTTGAGTTTTGAATAGGATTTCCCAAGATGATCAGAATATGGGTTTTTGGCTATTTCTGATGATCGGGAAACTCGGGGTGGTCGGAGTCTCTGCTGAAGGTAGAGGGAAGTTTGGTGGTCTCGGCAAAAATGGTAGGTGGGATATTAGTTCACTGAGGTGGCGGCACGGCGTTGGTTTAGGGTTTAAAACCCAAATTGATCGAGGTTGGGAACATGATCGCTGCGTCGTTTATGGAGCACCGGGGTTCATCGCACCAATGGGAAATGGTTCGTGGATTGTTGGGGAAACTCTGGTTGAAGTGGCGGGGGTAATGGTAGACGTTGGCGGTGGCACGATACGTTTCCTGATGATCGAGTTTGAGTTTCAGTTGGTCGATTTCAATTCTGAGTTAAATTCGTCGATCTGGGTAATTGTTTGGGGTCAGGTGATCATCGTTGTTATGTCGACGATAGTACGTTCGACCGGAGATGGACGAAGTGGCGTGCAACGTGCACACGTGCACGTTTGTGTTCTTTTGTTTTTCTGGGTTGTGGATCAGGGAAGAAGAAGGTTGGACTCGAATTTTTGTATGTTTCCTCGGGTTCGTTCGCGAGAAAATGGTGAGATGGCACGAGATGTATCGAGTAGTTCGCGAGTGAGGTTCCAGCTTTCAAACTTAATTCAAAACAAAAATAAAAAGAAAAAGAAAAAGGAAAAGAGGAAACTCGGATTTAGTTTGAGTAATCCCTGGGATTTTCTCGCGTGAAATGATTATGTTAAAGTGTTAAGATAACATGATTAAGTTTTATTAATTCACTTAAATCAATATTTTAGATAAAGGTGTTTATTTAAATAATAGTATAATTAAGTTGATTTTTAAAGTTGTTTAAAACTTAATTAATAACATGTTTAAATTAAGAAGATTTAATGTGTTTAATCATTAGCTAACTTAAGAATTAAGTTAAATTTTAGATTAATGATAGTTTAATTCAAAGTTTATTTAATAGGATTTTTAATGATAAGTAAGAAGTTAATTAAGATAAATAACTTATCTTTTAAATTAATTAAGGTTTGGGTGATTAAGATTTATTAATTAATTAAGGATTAATTAATATAAATATTTAATAAATAAGGGATAATTAATAAGTGTGATTAATCAATGGTTAATAAATTTTGGTTAATTAATCAATGTAATTAATTAAGGTTAATTAACTGATTAAGATCAATTAATTAATTAGAATAACAAATTGATTATTAAGTAATTAAGAAATAGTTAATTAATGAAGTTAATTCAAGACGATTAATTAAAGATGATTAATTTAGTATAATTAATTTAAGGGTAATCACTTATTGAGATTTATAAAGATTAATTACTTATTGTAATTAAGGAATAATTAATCAAGGAAGATTAATTAAGATAAATAATTTAGAAATGATTAATTAATTTGTAATTAATTAATGTTAAGTAAGATGGATTAAGGTAATCCAAGTAATTAAAGGTTAGTAATTAATTTAATTAGAGATTAATTAAATTAATTAGGAATGAATCAATTTGTTATGGATGGTTGAATGGTATTAGATGACTTGGATTGATTTTATCACCGATGAGTGATGAAGATATGCTGCGATATGAATGGGTTAAACTGTGATAATGTAGGTTACCTATCTGAGTTGGATTGTTGTATGATATCCTGAATATGAATTGTATTGTCCGAACTTAACAATTTAGATTAGGGATCACATTGAATTCGAAGAGACAGGGGTCGGGTATCAGTAAATACCCGAAACCACTTCGATTCTTTATAAATTGAGTTTAGAACCAACAGGCTGGAATTGGAATAAATTAAGTAACTTGACTTTTAACTAAGTAATGGTTCGTGGACATTGTTGTAATAAGTGATGGACTTTGGGGACTCGTAGAAAGGTACGAGTTACCCTGGATTGCAAATAAGTTTGATAACTTAGTATTTCAAATTATATGGGTTTACTCACGCTGGTTTCCAGCCTGACTCGGGTGTTACTTTGATGTAATGCTCGGGTCAGACCGAGTATTACAGATTTCCAGGTAAGGACGTTCTGGAGCTCAGGAGGCGAGCTGGATGGCAGGAACGTATGGAGTGTGATATATTGTTATTTATTGGGACGAGTTATTTTAACTGTCCAGTGATTAAGAAATGTTGTAACTCTGATATATAAAAATGTAATTAACTGATACAGTTTTTCTTTGTATAACTGATATTATTATTTGCTATTGTAATTTGATCCGCTGCGAATGTGAGAATCTGTGTCTTGTTCTGTTTCTTTCTTCTATCTCTTTTCTTTTTCTTCTAACTATCTGGAATTTTCGGGTTCGAAATTTCCGGGTCGTCACAAAAACAGAAGTATCTAAAAGCTTCACGGCTTCATACGATTTGAGGACCCTCGAGAGGGAGCATTGGTATAAAACGTCTCTAGCTTTAAGAAATTACTTCTGAAGGAAGTTTTAATTAATAAAGGAGTATTAATTAATAAGGAAGTTTTAATTAATTAGGGGTTTAGTCAATTAGAAGTTTTAATTAATGTAAAAAAAAATTATTAGATAAAAAAAAGTTTTACTAATAAAAGAGGTTTAATTAATAAAGATTTAATTAAATAAAAAGGGGATTAGGAGTCGTTTATGTGACTTGATCATGCTTTATGTGACTTAATTTGCTTCGTGTGGCTTAATCGTGCTTTGTGTGGCTTAACCGTGCTTTGCATGTTTACTTGTTTATGAAAAGTATTTAGTTGTGTACTTAGCACTAAAAGCCGACGAAGTAGGCTTGTTCTGTCTGTGAGAGTTAAGATTGATGTTCGAGTAGGGTGTAGAAGCAATAATGCTCTCACCTATCGGCTTCATTTTTGACCAAGGGATAGTGTGGGTCGAGAAGGTCGAAAAGGTGATAAGTATAAGGGACTTGGTTTCCATATGCGATCATTCCCATTATTGTTGAATTGGCCAAAATGACTTAAGGAATATTTGGAAGAAACAAGAGAGTTACATGGTACAGTTATCTTTTGTTATGCCATATTATACGTATAAATTCGTCTTGCTCTTCTAGGAAAATGATAAGGAAATCTGTTCGGATAGGAGATGATCTCCACCCTTATGCATTGTTTGATTATTTTTAAAAGAACTAGGGTTAAGCTAAGTGGAAATCTATTGATTAGTTTTGGAGCATCCGGTAAGTCGGGGAGTGTACTTATATGAGATGACTCGAAACCCGACCACTTCAAAAACATATATGTGATCTATGTTCTACAAGCTATTGTGAAGTGAAATGTTATAGATTTGCACCGTCTAGATTAATTCTAGGGGAGAGATCAGCGTAAACATTTCGAATGATGCTATCGTATGAGACTATCTATCTTGTGGAGTATTCCAAGAGAGAGGAAGGCATTTGCATTTGTCGAAAGACTTATGCTAGAATCTATGTGAAGATTTGAGATCTGTTCGAGATGCTCGAGTTCATGTAGAGATTCGTGATTTGTTTGAGATGATGGAATCCATTCAGGGATTCACATTATGTTCGAGTGATGATGAATCATATGAGAGATTTTGAACATGTCTTTGCCACTGGAAATGATAGAAACCAAAGATATGATGCATAGCCAGTGGGTTAGCTAACCCAAGGGTGCAGGCGACTCCATTCTAGTGTTGCTTATAGATATGCATGTGGAAGTGATGCATTTGGTGCCACATGTTCGGGCTTGGATGAGCTATGTTTTTCCTATAGTACATTCCCTAGAGATGTATGCTGCTCGAAAGGATATCTCTGATCCTTATGCAGGAGGACCGTTCTCGATGTACTGAGGGCACCTCCGTGGAAATCCTTACGCATATACGAAAGCACATTAGCGGTATTGCATGTATACCTATTATTGTTGTGGTGTACACGTGACATAAATATTTTCTTATTTATATTCTACACCCTATACATTATCTATTATATCACCTTATGTACTTATTAGATGGTGATTCGTTTGAGGGGATAATCCTTATGGCATTCCATATGGTCTCAGAAGAACTGTTATATGTTATCACATATTTCTTAAGTTTCTCACACCGACTGATGTTTAGCAAATGGTTTTTGTTTTCTCTAAATTCCTTGTGTTCTCTTTCAAGTAGTCTGAGAAAGTTAGGTTTTAGTTGGAAGTTCTAGAGCTTGAGAAGACGAGCTGAATGATTTCATCTACTATTGTATTATTATTTCCACTGCATTACTATTATGTAAGTGTATCATAATTTTGAGGACAGGTTTTTATAATTGTCCAAGCTGATGATATTATTTAGAATTGTAACTCTAAAATGCTTTGCACCTTAAAGTGATAGTTTTGTATTGTCTTCTGATATTATATGTTATCGTTCCACTGTGAGATTCTGATAATATGTTTCTTCCTTCTTGTTCTATTTCATTTTCTTTTTATTTTACCCTAACAATCTGTCTTTCCGACACTTGGATGCTCGGCACAAGAATACCATGGATGTATTAGTGTTGACATTTAGGGTTCGAAATGGTAGGTTATTACATCTGGTATCACAGTTGAAAGTTAAGCGAGAACCATTGCTTTAGTTGGTTATGACTCATTAAAAGATAGGGTAATGGAATGCCCTATAATTGTGATAACCCTGATTTTTGTGAGTAATTTCATGATTTAATTTAGTTTATATTTGTTTGAAATTACATTGGAAAAAAATAGGAATAGGAAATTGATTTGCAGATATAAAGTATAAAACATGTACATGTGCACAAGACAGTGTACACATGCACACCGATTTCTGTGTGATAAAAATTTAGCAGGAATCAATAAATAAAATTAAAATAACTAATTCAGAAATACATATGTATGAAGATAGAATTTTATCTTTAAATAAAATAGGGTACAAAGAAAATAAAAGACTTAGGTATGCATGTGTTATACATGTATACAGTCAACAAATTTCTGGAAGAAAACAGAAGTTACATAGAAATGGCATGAGTCCTTAAATAAACACTTTATCCATTTCTGGTAATTTCTTTAATTTAGGAAATAAGAAGTCATGGATATAACATGACCCGGGAAAGGATTAAAAGAATGAGGCTTATTTCTGAAAATGAAGACAAGGACCACATACCCTCTTATTTTTGAAAGCAGGCTATGTTTTGAATGGGGTAGAACTGACATTGGGTAATTCCATAAACCCTAGAAACAGCCAAGATTTGTATAAAAGGCCTAGTATAGTGAGACCATATATATTTTTTCTTCATTAACCTAGAAAAAAATATATACAAGACATAAACCAGAGAAAAGAATAGGAGAAGGCAGAAGACTAAAAAGGAGTTCATAAGGCATAGGAAGAAGAAGGATTAATGTGAGTAACCTCACTGAAAACTTTGGCATTAAGTCCTGAACATGGAGGCAGCCTATTTGAACTAATCATTCATTTTCTTTTTACAAGTTATGTCTTATGGTTTGATGACTTTGTTTTGTTAATGATCTGTTTAAGTATAGAACATCTCTGATTTACCCAGAAAAAAAAATGAGAGTCATGGATTCATGGTTCAAAATGTTTATCTGTGATATGGGTTAGCTTTGAGAAGGAGTGATTTCTTTTATAAGTTTTCTTTATAAAAATTGTTTATGAAAATCCCCGGATTCAAGTGGTGGGTATATGATCTGAAGATAGAAAGAAATATGGGGCTGTAACATTGTGTTGTTGCTTATGTCTCATGTTGATTAAAACAAAAGAAAATGTAGAAGTGCAATGTTGTACATGTGCTGAGCTTCTATGTTCTATGAAATACCCAAATCAAATTTACTTGTGGTTTAGCCAGACCATGAATCTGATTGAACCAGAGGTAAGAAAAGATAACCAGTAAAATACTTAGGACCATATACTTACATCTTGATCCACTGAAACTCATAGTCAAAAAAAAAAAATGTGCTAAGAAACCATATTTATTTTCATGATTAAATGTTTGCTTCTGAGAATATAACTTACCAAACTCTGCATGAATACATGTTGCTTGTATTGTTTCTATTTCTCTGATTAAAAAGTGAGATGCAGAAGGGATTAGCAAAGTTATGAAAAAAAGAAAGAAATAGTACTTAGCAATTTAACTAAGGACCTGGGATCTTAGGGCTACAAAATATAGCTTGGCAAGGGGAACATTGCAAGCTCACACATGGTATGTTTATACCCAGGGGCCTGAGTGTGCTGGGTTAACAGAGAGATGTCCCAGGCAGTGTGTGTTTAAAAAGAGAAAGTAGCTAAAGAACCTATTATATTTGATAATGAACTTTAGAAATAGGTTCAGGAGAGGCCTGGGCAAAATCCCTGATGGCCAGTAAAGTTGAAAAGGGCATGATGACTGAATTGATGACTGATTTTGGTTGGCTTATGATGTTTTTATTGATGAATCTTATGATTGTTTTCTATGAATTAAGTCATTGTGATCACATCTAAATAATCTGGTCAACACTGATATGAATGCACATGCCTCACAAAAACATGTACAAAGAAGATACTGAGTTTCTTATTCATACAAAGCACTGGAATGTAAATGGAATTGAATATGATCATGTTTTCAGTTAGATTATTCATACCAGACAATTAGTCTGACCCTTTTGTGTTTGTGCACCATTGGGTGTCTCATATTTGTATGAGGCAGTTCATGGTGACTATGCAGGTAAATAAGAACATGGTTGATCAGGAATTGGATGAGTTAACTACTTAAAGATTTGGATGCTAGGTTTTAAAGGACTTTGCTGAAGTAAATGTAACATTCATGAGGAACTAGATTAAAACCTTTTGTTTAAGTTACTTTGAGAAACCAATGTATTGTTAATTGCTGTTTTGTAGTTGTTGAACTTATATATATCAGCTGAGACTATGTGCTTTGTTTCTACAAGATGTTTTGCTAAGAAAAATGAATGTTAAACTTCAAGAACAGTCAGGCTAATGGTAGAAAATTTGAGAATAAAGAATTTATGGATTGAATGTATATACAAAGGACTGACATAAGAAAATCCATGAATAAGTTAAGAAATAATTTTTAGACACTCTGAGACGTCTGTCATAAATATTTAGACGTCTGATATCAAATTTAGACGTCTGCAATAAAAATTTTAGATGTCTGAATTTAGTTCAAAATGTTCTTCACTCTCTGTTTCAATTTAGACACTCTGAGACGTCTGTTAGAAAGATTTAGACGTCTGAGATCAAATTTAGACGTCTGTAATAAATATTTAGACGTCTGAGATCAAATTTAGACGTCTGCAATAAAAATTTTAGATGTCTGAATTTAGTTCAAAATGTTCTTCACTCTCTGTTTCAATTTAGACACTCTGAGACGTCTGTTAGAAAGATTTAGACGTCTGAGATCAAATTTAGACGTCTGTAATAAATATTTAGACGTCTGAGATCAAATTTAGACGTCTGCAATAAAAATTTTAGATGTCTGAATTTAGTTCAAAATGTTTTTTACTCTCTGTTTCAATTTAGACACTCTGGGACGTCTGTTATAAAGATTTAGACATCTAAGATCAAATTTAGACGTCTGTCATAAAAATTTTAGACGTCTAAACTGTTGATTATGCCTAATTTGCCTATTGAGGAAAAGAAGTGTTAAGAATTACTAAGTGGCAGCTGAATATGATTATGGGATTAATTCCCCTGACCTAAAAATCAAAAGGTATGGAAAATGAGCTATGTGCTGGTTGAATTGAAATTCAAAATTCAATCAGGATACACTCTTGCTAAACAACACTCTGATCCAAGCAAGAGGGTCACATACATCTCCATATGTATGTGAATATTTTTATTGATAAACTGATATAAATATATTAGTAGAAAAGGAGGATCTTGGATTATTTAGTAAGAAGGCTAAATGACTCTAAGAGATTTATTGATGTAAAAAAAATCCTAGTAAAAATAATTAGGTGAAATTAGTTAGGGTCGTTTCAATAATGATTTGAGTATATTATACATATGAAAGCGTATTTGTATTTGTTAAAAACATATGCCTTTGAAGATTCTAACTGCGAATTTTTTTTTATATAAGGTAACTTATATAAGTATGAAATGTTAAAATGTAATTTAATTAATGTAGGGATTGATTATGTTCATCTATTATCCCTCATTGATTAGTTTAGTTATGCTCGTCCAGTTTATGAGCATTGACTATTGTTTGTTGATTGTTGATTTATGCTAGACTAGTTTATGAGAAATTTTACCTTTTCACTTCATGGGTTGGGTTAGGTAGACAATACTTGTGGGTGCATTGGAATGAACACCTTGTGAATTGAGTTTCACAGTTTGACTACAAAGCGTTCTATGACATTGTTGGGTTAAAAGTTAACTTTAATAAAAGAAGTTTATTATAATATAAAGGAAAGATAAGATATTTTGTGAATAAACATTTGTGAAAAGATTTTATATAAGAAAGTTATTTTATATAAGTATGATTTATAAACATGGTTATAAACGAAGAGGGTTTAAACTGATATTTTGAGAACTTAAATCCCGGTGTTTGGAAAATTGGTTTTCAAGGTTTTTGGAGAACAAAATAATATTATTATATGAAAGTATTTATGAATAGAAATATTTTAAAAAGGATTTTAAAGAGGATAGAAAGTATGAACTCGCTTCTGTGGTCGGAAAATAATTCTGGTGATGGCTATAGCATCATCGGCGTTTATTTTTGAGTTTCAAAGTGGGAACGCTACTATAGTAGTTTGCTACAGAGTTGTATTGGTAAAACAGATTTTGATTTAAATTCTGAAAGTATGATTTGATAGCTAAAAGTTATAAATATATATTATTATTTCGAAATTATTTGAAATAAAATGCGATGTTTAGTTCTAAAGTTTTCTTGTTAAGTTATTTTATGGGTGCATATAGCTTATGTAATAGGACAAGTTTGCTTTGTGCACCATGGTAAGATATGTTGTTTGGTAGCTTTCATTGTTGAAATGAAATAGAATTTTCGACGATTTTGGACGGTCGAAAACTTTTGAATTGTTATAGAAATTTAAGGCTAAGACGTTTTGTAAAAATATAAGAGATGAGTTTTTGTAACTCTTAAATTGAGAAGATGGTAAGTTAAAACAAGTTTTAAATTTATTAAACATCGTTGTTAAGTAAAATGAATCTGATGTTGTGTCTATACTGTTAGGATGTAGTAGAGTATTATACGAATGTGAACTAAAGTTATGGAATGTTTTATCAATAAAGCTATGTTTTTATAAGATGTTTAAGAACTTAAGTAATGTTTTATGAAATGGTTCATGAATGATTATTATATTAAATGAAAAATAATTTATGTAAATATAAATGTGAATTAAAATTTAAAATAATTGGTGCAGTTAAGAAACCAATTGAATAAGGTACGTAAGTTATACGTAGATCATTTAATTCGCATGACAGTTCTTGATGTAGGATTTGAGTACTTGATTTCAAGGTGATTTACATCGGTCCGAACATGGATTTTTCACTCGATTTTTGATGGTGGACCCTTGATATGGATTTCTGATGTGATCAAAGTCCGCACTAGAGGGTCAAGTGATCTATACTAGTTCTAAAGTGAAATCTATGTGATCGAGCAAATGATCGGATTGATATTACATATAGATGGTCCATGTACATTATACAGGCTTTAGTATATTTGTATACTATGTTTGTTTGCTTATAGAGAGTTAGGAGAAGGACTCTTCGAATTATTTGAGGTAACATGAATAATTGATTGAGTAATTACCGAAAGCTGTTGAGCGAACGGTGCGCTTAGTAGTTTCTTTATTATCCTTATGCGATGAGAAGGTTTCTGAACCTGAGCAGACCGTGATTTAGCTTGCTAGTAATTGTAATACTGGTAAGTATTGATGTGTGACTGTTTCTTTGGTTGCTCTTGTTTGAATTTCGAGGATGAAATATTCTAAATGGGGGAGAATGTAACAACCCGGAATTTCAGATACTTCGTATTTAAATATCTGAATCTTGGATTTAACGATATAAAATGTGATTTTATAACCTTGTTAACCCCTTTTAAATAATAACTAATGATAAGGAATTTGTTTTGGAAAAATGTTATAGAAATAAATCATTCATAGAAATATCGATAATGTGACCGAAGTTTTTCTAAATTAAAATTGCAAAATGTGACGATTGCCTATAGGATATTGTTGACTATTCCAAATGGGATGATTGCCTATAGGATATTATCAACTATTCCAATTATTGTGGCATCCGCTGAAAGAAGTTTTTCTGAAATAAATTGCTAAAGTCATGTTTACGCACTTCTATGTCATAAGACATATTGAATGGCCTTGCGATACTATGCATTGAGAAGGACATGCTAGAAAATATTCATCAAGATGATATAATTTGTGATTTTGCTTAGAAAATATTGTTAACTAGATTGCACACTTTAGTAGCTTGTAATTTGAGAAGGCATGTAATAATCCCTTAAAAATGAGTTGAAAATTCGAGATCCAAAAGTGCCTCTGTGAGATCCTGGCTAAACGGAGGTTCGGTTGGGGGGGGCCTACTGAATTTTCTTACTCTACTCTCCAGAGTAAGGTTTTAAAAAAAATAGTGATTTTGCTTCAAAAAATGTATTGAGAGATATTTTTAAATGAAATTTGTTGTTGAGGGTTTATGTATCTTTTTTAATCAATATTTTGTAACTTGGCTACTTTTGAGCAAAAATGTAATCGTTATTTTATGAAAAAAATTTATTTATCGATGCAAATATTATACTTTTATATATGTTTTTGTTACAGTTATATTAAAAGTCTTAGTAATTTGCAAGGGGCCCAATTTATTTCTTTGTCCAAGGCCTAAAATGACCTTGGGCCGGCCCTAATCTTATACATAATCATAGGGAACATATATTATATTGTTGTGTAATGCCTATTGGTTTTCTAAGACTACTTGCACTTTGCAAATAATATCAATAAAAATTTCCCTTTTATACATTCTGCTCACATAAATAATGCAACGCTATTGAATCTTCAGGAAAATCTTGTAACCATGAATATTGAATGTTAAACGGTTTTATAATACTATTGGATAAATTCAAGTTGCTTTCTCTTTCCATCTTACAAAATTTCAATTGAAGATGCATATATCAATATGAATTAAGACATGAATCATGCTTATATTCATTCGATTTTCTTCCTTTTGGCATTTGATGGAACACCTTAAGCTTACATTCGACTCATGTCCTAATTTTAAATTCCTGAAATTGAATATATACTATCTTGCATTTTGTCACATAATTACAATTGATTATGTTGCCTTAACAAGGCAAAAGATAAAGTATTTTAAAGTACATAACTTATATAAAATATAATAATTTTTCTACGGTGTTCTTGATTTTATATAAATCCTAAAAGAAGTTAGTTCAAATTTTACATTTTTCAAGGTTATATTTTTAGTAGCATCATCACAACGAAGTAGCAATCAAAAATACATATTCCAAAGAATTCATATCTCTATCTATTTGAAGATGCAAATCATTCCTCAGAAGTGACTACTTAAGACAATATCAAAAACATATAAATGGGGGAACTTAACCGTGCATTCTTACTTTTACAAAAAAGTTTTTACACTCCTCCAATTTCACATTTATACAGGTACAAATAATTATCAAAAATTGAAGCATATGCAAACGATGACAGATTGTGATAGTTTTGACAACGATGGGGTGCTTCTTGGTAAGCGATGTTCATTAGTGTTGGAGTTCGGTAGAAATCCAGCTTTGATGATCCTCGTAACAAGGGGCACTACAACAATCTGACCCTTTAATGGAATTTTAAAATTACTATAAAGACTATTATAGCGTGTTTATTAATGTTGTAAATAGACTTGTTATTATATTTCTGGTTAAAACCATAGCATTATTAAAATCGCCATAAAAAGTAACCTATTATAGCACTTTCCTATTGTCATCTTTGAGTATTTCTGGCATTTATTTTGATATAATTAACTTTCTGCAGCGCTTCTACGGTTGGTATAGATCTTTTTCATAGCGTTCTGAAAACACTATAGTATAAACTGGAAGTTGCATTTTTAGAACGATTTAAAATTGGAGCACATAATGGCCATTTTGAAATAGGCGATTGCTGATTTCTATATCTAGGTCGCGCTCATCAATTCCTTTTCCTCTTCTGCTCTCACTCACCTCTCAATTCTCTATACTTACGTCTACTCCTCTAATTCATGTTCTCTTTCTTTATACGCTCATCTGCTTCATGCTTGTCACCAGCCTTTCGATGGTGGGCTCGCCTCCTCAGCTAGACATGATGGACGTTTTCCCTCCTCTTTCTTCCAGCGTGAGTGGTATTTATGTTGCGGTTGCTAGTTCTCTCATTCTTTATATGCAAATTCCTCCCAGCGACTTGCTGGTGGCGTACCACAACATAGGGTTGAATTTGGATCTAGTGTGCCTCGAGCTGCTTCTGCCAATCCTAGTGCTCCGAGAGGTCCTGATGCTCTCCAGCAATCTGTACTTGGGATGCCCGCGTTTGCATTGAGCTGATCTCAAAGGTAATTCCCGATCCGGCCTCTTTGCCTTATGTTGCTACCTCTAAATCAATCTTTGATGGAAACAATCAATGTTTTGGAAATGTGGTTGAAAATTCGAAATCAGTTAATGGCTGGTCCTTTTCATTTAAGAAGAAACCCGGAAATGCTGCTTCCTTTTCCTTAAATGGCACGTAGTTGATTTTGTTGATAAACCTGTCCCTTCCTCTGACCATCACCCATCCTAGCAACCCTCCTCCTCAGGCCTAACCAATCCAAGTCCAAGATCTACACAAAATCCACCAAAAACCATCACAAACTATCACTTATGACCTAGAATTGTCATCTCCTCCTTCTACCACCTTTTGCCACCACTACCTCCACCACCACCACCTCTGACCTGACCTTCCACCACCTCTGGCCCACACTCCAGCCACCACCTGACCACCACATACCATGGCCAAGCCACATCAGCAAGGGGCCGAACCCTATGGTGCAACAAAAGCCACACTTTGCCTTGAAACCCTTTGGTATTCCATTGCCTTCAACACCTTGTAACTTCCACTCACCTTCATCACCTTGTAGCCGCACCTTTTCCAGACCATACCTGATGCCTTTAGCCGTGCCATTTCAGATCTGGAGCTGAAGCATAGGTGGTAGGAAGCAAGTGCAAACACTTTGACTTTGTTTATGCATCCATTTCTAGCATTGTTTATTGAATTTTTGGGTTGAAATCTTATGTTGTTTGTAATTGTTTGGTTTGAATGTGACAAGGCAATTAGCTTTGGCTCTCCCACACTCAAATAATTATCGTGCTCTCGTGCCTCTGGAAATCTTTGTTGTGCGTTTGTGGTTGTCATCTCCAGCTTGAACAAGTGAGTAATTCTCACCAGACAATGTGTACTTATATAACTAGTAAACTAACACCATTTGAATCTGTTAAATTATATCATCCTGTTGTAACTGTTATATTATGATCATATAATGTTTACCCCTGTTATTACATATGTTATATCATCTATTACTGTTATCTCATGCTATTCTGTTTATTTATATCAGTTTATCACACTGCAAGTTCCCTGTAGATTAGAATCACTATGGGTTGAAATGATACATACCCGAACGGACTTTAGAATAAGGAAAAATCGTTATGGGCTGAAATGATAGGCCTGAACGGTTTTTATTTATTTATTTATATTACTTGGGATTGCGGGTTTGAAATGATAAAACCCGGTTTTTCTTTGTAAACTGCGGATTGAAATGATACATATCCGTATCACTTAACCTAGGCTAGAAAATTATATACAGACCCGTGGTTTATATATTTTTCTGAAATTTTTAAAATACTTTTTTTTTAATATAAATATTATGGTATTTTGATTTAAATTTCATTAAAATGATTTCTATAAAGTATTTGTGATTTTCTACAAATTAAATAAGTGAATTAAGTAAATGGTGAAGTAGAATTTGAAATATAAGTTAATTTTGGAATTTATGATTTTGTTTATAAATGGAATTTTTGTAAAGTAAGAAAATATGAAAAATTTGATTTAAAGATGAATTTAATGATTTTTATTAAGTAATAATAATGTTTTAAAGGTGTTAATGATTTTGTATAAATTAAAATATGGAATAAATGAACATTTAAGCTGAATTTGGAAATATAACTTAAATTGAATTTTGTGAAATTTGTTTAAAAGTGAAATTTTAATTAAGTAAAATAAATGGAAATTATAAGCTATATTTTTTTTAAATTTAAACTTAGTTGTTAAGTTAATAATTTAATTAAAGAAATGAAAATTTAATTGTTATTAAATTTGATTTTTGTATGGAAATTTGACTTTATAAAATCATAGAAATAAAGGTATTTAAATGATTGTGTTAAATGTGAAATATATGATTTTATAAGTTAAAATGATTTATATTAAAAGTTAATTATTTGTGGAATTGTAAATAAAACTCTGAATATGATTTAACAGCATTTTGAAATGTAATGTAAAGGATATTACAGCATTTTGTAAATGTTGTAGTGTTTTAAATGAACTAAAAGATTAATTTGAAATAAAGGCTATTATAGCACTTTGTAAGTGCTATAGTGGTTAAACTTAACATGTAAGTTAATTGAAACTTAAAAGAAATCTATTACAGCATTTAACGCTGTCTTTTGTTAATTAACTGTATTAAACTATAACTTTACGTAGCATTTTATAAGTGCTACGGAAACTATATTTTGTTGTTTTAAATTAATTTTAATGAAAAATAATCTCTGGAAAATGATATAATTTTGGGAAATTAAATGTTAAATTTCTAAAGATAATGAAGAGATATTTAAGTGGAAGAATTTGATTTCTAATGTGAGTTTAAAATGGTATTTAAATTTAATAAAATGAATGGATTTAAATGGTATTTAAATGAATAAAAATGAATGGTGTTTTGAATAATATTTTGATATTGTGAAATGAGTTTGAAATGATACTTGATTTCTGACTTATTTAATTTATTTGATAAATGAATATTTGAAGTATATATTAATTGAGTTTATTTAAATGATATTGGATTTATGAAATGTGGGAGATTTAAAGTTTTGAAATATACTAAAGATTGAATATTGTATTTTGTGGATTTAATCTATATTGGGAATTGATAAGATTTGAAACGGTTTGTTGGTAAACTGTAATTGAATTGAAATTTGATGGTTTGAATTTAATAAGTTGGTAAATGTATAGAATTAAAAGATGATTTTAAATATATGATTTCGAAATGCTGTGATTTTCAAAGTATAATGATTTCAAATGTTTTGTTTCAAAAGAGTTATAACTTTGAAAGTATAGACTATTTGAAAGGTGAATATATGTTTGAAATGGAAATGATGTTGTTTTGAAATGGACATAGTTTTGAAATAAAATGATTTTGGTTTCGAAGTATAACTATCAAAGGTATGATATTTTGATATATAAAATGATTTGAAATAAAGTTTGAAAAGATATAATATTTTGATGTATTAAAATGATTTGAAAAGAAGTTTGAAAGGATACGATATTTTAGAATATTGAAATGATTTGGAAATGATAAATCTTTATTTTGATAAAGACATGATTTTGAAATGATATCTTATTTTGAAGTAAAGTATTGTTTTTAAAAGTTATAACCACGGGTTATAATAACGATTGGTTGGCAAAGAGACCGGGATCGGATATGGACATACTCTCTGTCGATACCGAAAACCACTTTGACAACCGTGTACGCGGTGGAGATTCCAGAATGAAGTAGGATGGTGGCGACGTTCTTAAGGTATGTTACGTGGACCCAACTCCCGTGAGTTGGCATAAGGTTTCTAAAACAGGAGCGATTGACGGACCAAGGAGGTAGCACCTCTTATCGGACACACTTCTTCGATACCATTCTATTACTTGTGATTGATTTGGTGGCCACCCTTGATTGGGAGTGTTGTTCGAGGTGGGCGGTAGTGGCTGCTATGCGTCACCACTAGTCCGGATGCGTAATTGGTATATCTACCATGGCATTGCCTAGTTGTGCCGTGTCACCTACCATATCGAGCTTTACTACGATTATGATTTTAAGATCCGACCGCGTTAAGGTTCTCCATCCCCTTAACGCTATTTTCTATATGATTATACTTTATTGATTAGACATTATTATAATAGCGAATATTACTACATAGTAGATAGTTTAACGGATCCTTAAAGAATGGGCGGTCCCAAGCATTCTTTAAGTTACTTGTACCTTATTACAGTTCACTTGAGTTGGTTTATATTATATAAGTATATATTGTCCTGACTCGAGTGTTTGTGTTTTGCTTTACACTCGGGTCAGCCTGAGTAGTCACAGATTTGGATTTCCACCTTCTGGAGATTTGAATCGCTGGAGATTATCTGCTAGTCTTGTTCTATCGACTTCAGTTATGTTGCTCTGTTCAGCTTGTACTTGGTTATCTTATTTATACTTCCGTTGTACTCTATTTCTTCTATTGTATCTTATGTACTCTGATATATTTATATACTAGCTTCATGAACTACTATTTCTTTTACTTCCGCTGCATTATTTTACTCTGTGTCTGTGATCTATGATTATATTTATTTACTGTATATTCTGAGATTTGCCAAATTTTAATTACAACGCGGTATTTTGAGCAATTCAACTCCGGCATGAGTGTCTACCTATACACTTATAATGGATGCGAATGGTTGAAAATATCGGGTCGTTACAGTTGGTATCAGAGCTTTGGCTTTGAGGCAAAACTCAGCATATAGAGTAGATTTATTTACAGAATCACTTTCGTTCGAGTTTGAATCTTTTCCTCTTGATTCGAATTTCCTTTTAATTTTTGGAACGTTCCCTGTGGTTCCAAAATTCATTCTTATCCCTCACTATTCATCTTCTTTTGATTCTGGAGTATCCCATAACTCCGCTTCGAATGAGCTTTATAGTGAATTGGTGGTCTCGCCAATATTCTAATGACTTGTAAGAGGGGGAAAACTCCTTTACAAATTTGCATCGATTCACCAGAGATTTATATTTATCCTTGGTTTAGATGCTAATATCTTTTGTTATTCCAAACTCTATCTCTTGAGATCGGATGTAGATTTACCCCGGGAAAATCCACATTTGCTCTTATTCATTAAGTCACGGTTGACCCGGTTAAGGTTGCCCGTGATTTATCTAAGCTTATCCATCTTCATATTTTGTTAATTAATCATCTTGTCTTTGTTTCTAAACTATCTCCAACATTTTGAATTGTACTTTTAAATCTATATTTTATTATATATTGTGTTGTTTGAGTTGTTGATGTCGATTTGGGTTTCCGATCGATTCGTCTGATCAACGCTATCGATAGGATTTCTAAAACACTTTGACAGAACAAACCGATACAATATTATTTTAAAATTTGGTTAATTAAATAAATTTTAATATATAAGTAAATTTATGGAACTTAATAAATTGGTTTAAATTGATTATTTAAAATGATAATACTTGATTTATCATTTATTGTTCTACAAAGGAATTTATAAATAGTTGTTTATAAATTTATTTGGGAACTGAAATGAATTTAAAACAAGAAATTTAAAGAGTTTAATTTCCGATGGATTTCAAACCTTGTGTTTAAAATTTTTAAAAGGATATTATTTAAAGTATTTTTGAATAATTTTTTTTTGTCTCTAAAGGATTTTAAAGTTTAAAAATTAAGTGCTCTTCTCTTTGTCGCTGGAAAATAATTTCGGTGATGACTGCAGCATCATCGACGTTCATTTTCGAGTTTCGAAGTGAAGAAACCATTCTGTAGTCTTGCTACAGCTTTGTTTTGGGAAACTTGATTGATATAAATTTCTAAAATATGACTGATTTATAAAATATATAGATATATGATTTAAATTTGATTTGACAAATTATGTACATACATTTATCTATCTCTAAATGGTTTGAAAGGAATCGGAGATTTTATTCTTAAATTCTATCTTAAATAATAACTTCAAGTATAAAAAGAAAATCAAAATTTTTGAATAGATGATTCAAGCTTGAAATGATTGAATTAGGATGTTTATAGTGTATATTAATTTTAGAAAGTTTTATTTGTATAATTCTCAATTGCATTCCAATATAACTTACCTTAATTTTTAGAAGTTAACAATGTAATTGGATAATATACAATATAAAAAGATTTTTATAAATAAAATTTGAGTGGTTATAATAAATATTATACACTTAAATTTTAGTTATAAAAAGATTAACATAGGTAAATAGACTAAAAGGTTAATTGAATAATTTACAATACAAATGATGTTAAGGGAATTAGGAATAAATTAAAACAGTTATAATAAGTGTAAGCATATTTAACATATGTGATAAAATATTTGAGAGGGATAAATTTAATTATAATTAGGAATAAAGAAGAATTAAATTTATTGAATGTTATACACTTAATTTTAATCAAATCATGATTTTAGAGATTGTTTGTTTAAGAAAATTTGATGATAAGATAATGAAATTAGAGATAGTTAAGATTTACTTAACTTGTGTAAAATTAATTATCAGTTAAGCTGAAACCATGGAAATTTCAAACCTATTATCTTATTTTGTTTTTCAAACTTATTACCTAATTTTGTTTTTCAAACTGTCTGTTAGTTGTCCTTACTTTTCCTTATCTTACTACAAACTGGTATAGGCATCTATCTATAATCTTTTTGCTTAGAAATCTTTCTATAATCTTTATAATCTTTGGTACTCATTTTAAATCTGAGCACTGCTTTCCACCCACAGACTGTCGGTCAAGCGGAAAGAGTGAATCAGATTCTAGAGGATCTTTTCGTACTTGTGTTCCTGATTCTGGAGAATCTTGGGAAGACCATCTCCACCTTGTTAAACTTACCTATAACCACAGTTATCAGGTATAATTTCAATATTTTGTCATCTTGTCTTAATCTCATTTCAATTTTATCTTTCCTGTGTTTTCTCGTACTTCATTCCTTTTCGGGGACGAAAAGTTTTGAGTGGGGGAGAGTGAAACAACCCTAGATTTTGGCCTATATTTTAAATTTTGACTTTATTTTATTTTAAATTATTTTAAACTTGTTCTATTTCAAACATTTCATTTTAAATATAAATGTTGACTATTAAGTGATTTATAGTTCAAACTAGTATAAATTGGATATTTCACTGAAAAGTGAATTTCTATTGAAACTGGTCAAACTTTGACTTTTGAACTTTAAATTTAAATATTTCAAATTCTTAAATTTTATCTTTTATTATGAAAATAGATTTAATTCCATGGATACAGCTTTTCGTTTCGTTGGAAACGGAGTTAAATTGTGAAAGTTATGTATATTTCAATATTGTGTGTAAACTGATGTATTTAGCAATATTGTCTATTTTAAATTATATTTTATTTGTCATATTTTGTTCTAATATGTGTTAGAATTTTATTTTATGTATAATTTTGTCTTTTAAATAATTTAAAGTGATTTTATAATTTTTCCAAAGCGTATTGAATTTATTTTCTATTTTTAAAGGCTAGTTTCTATTTTTCTGCTATTTTCTTCAATTAAATTATATTTAATTAAAATTTATTTATTCATTTTGTGAATGCATTTTTATTTTATGTTATTATCTTTTTTTATAAATGTTTTACAAGTCCATAAACTTTTTCCAAAGTTCATTGCATTTATTTTTCATATTTTCAAGACTAGTTGCAATTTTTGTTGTTTTACTTGATTAAATTCTATATAATTAATAATTAATTAATTTATTTTTGTTTATTTACTAAATTTTCGTATTTTATCTGAGTTTATATATATATTTCAGTTATATAAAACTTAAAAAGAAATTAGAGGAAATATGAAAAGTTTTAAACTATTGAAATTCCTATGGCTTTTCACCTCCCGACCTTTCACTTTCTCAACTCCTCTCTTCAATGTTTTTGGTCATGCATACCCTATTCTTTTCAGCGGACTTCTTTTCATTTTTTTCACGCAAACACTTCTCTTTCTCCTCCAAAAAAATCACGGCCATGGCTTCAAAATTTTGGGTAAAAATTCCTTCTTTCTTCCTTGTTTTCTATGTTTTTTCTATTGAAACTACATATGCTCTCTACCTTCATAGTTTGGTTCCTCCTCCACCAGGCTTTGGCCGACCACCACGACCCCCTTCCTCTGACCATCACCCATCCTAGCAACCCTCCTCCTCAGGCCTAACCAATCCAAGTCCAAGATCTACACAAAATCCACCAAAAACCATCACAAACTATCACTTATGACCTAGAATTGTCATCTCCTCCTTCTACCACCTTTTGCCACCACTACCTCCACCACCACCACCTCTGACCTGACCTTCCACCACCTCTGGCCCACACTCCAGCCACCACCTGACCACCACATACCATGGCCAAGCCACATCAGCAAGGGGCCGAACCCTATGGTGCAACAAAAGCCACACTTTGCCTTGAAACCCTTTGGTATTCCATTGCCTTCAACACCTTGTAACTTCCACTCACCTTCATCACCTTGTAGCCGCACCTTTTCCAGACCATACCTGATGCCTTTAGCCGTGCCATTTCAGATCTGGAGCTGAAGCATAGGTGGTAGGAAGCAAGTGCAAACACTTTGACTTTGTTTATGCATCCATTTCTAGCATTGTTTATTGAATTTTTGGGTTGAAATCTTATGTTGTTTGTAATTGTTTGGTTTGAATGTGACAAGGCAATTAGCTTTGGCTCTCCCACACTCAAATAATTATCGTGCTCTCGTGCCTCTGGAAATCTTTGTTGTGCGTTTGTGGTTGTCATCTCCAGCTTGAACAAGTGAGTAATTCTCACCAGACAATGTGTACTTATATAACTAGTAAACTAACACCATTTGAATCTGTTAAATTATATCATCCTGTTGTAACTGTTATATTATGATCATATAATGTTTACCCCTGTTATTACATATGTTATATCATCTATTACTGTTATCTCATGCTATTCTGTTTATTTATATCAGTTTATCACACTGCAAGTTCCCTGTAGATTAGAATCACTATGGGTTGAAATGATACATACCCGAACGGACTTTAGAATAAGGAAAAATCGTTATGGGCTGAAATGATAGGCCTGAACGGTTTTTATTTATTTATTTATATTACTTGGGATTGCGGGTTTGAAATGATAAAACCCGGTTTTTCTTTGTAAACTGCGGATTGAAATGATACATATCCGTATCACTTGACCTAGGCTAGAAAATTATATACAGACCCGTGGTTTATATATTTTTCTGAAATTTTTAAAATACTTTTTTTTAATGTAAATATTATGGTATTTTGATTTAAATTTCATTAAAATGATTTCTATAAAGTATTTGTGATTTTCTACAAATTAAATAAGTGAATTAAGTAAATGGTGAAGTAGAATTTGAAATATAAGTTAATTTTGGAATTTATGATTTTGTTTATAAATTGAATTTTTGTAAAGTAAGAAAATATGAAAAATTTGATTTAAAGATGAATTTAATGATTTTTATTAAGTAATAATAATGTTTTAAAGGTGTTAATGATTTTGTATAAATTAAAATATGGAATAAATGAACATTTAAGCTGAATTTGGAAATATAACTTAAATTGAATTTTGTGAAATTTGTTTAAAAGTGAAATTTTAATTAAGTAAAATAAATGGAAATAAGCTATATTTTTTTGAAATTTAAACTTAGTTGTTAAGTTAATAATTTAATTAAAGAAATGAAAATTTAATTGTTATTAAATTTGATTTTTGTATGGAAATTTGACTTTATAAAATCATAGAAATAAAGGTATTTAAATGATTGTGTTAAATGTGAAATATATGATTTTATAAGTTAAAATGATTTATATTAAAAGTTAATTATTTGTGGAATTGTAAATAAAACTCTGAATATGATTTAACAGCATTTTGAAATGTAATGTAAAGGATATTACAGCATTTTGTAAATGTTGTAGTGTTTTAAATGAACTAAAAGGTTAATTTGAAATAAAGGCTATTATAGCACTTTGTAAGTGCTATAGTGGTTAAACTTAACATGTAAGTTAATTGAAACTTAAAAGAAATCTATTACAGCATTTAACGCTGTCTTTTGTTAATTAACTGTTTTAAACTATAACTTTACGTAGCATTTTATAAGTGCTACGGAAACTATATTTTGTTGTTTTAAATTAATTTTAATGAAAAATAATCTCTGGAAAATGATATAATTTTGGGAAATTAAATGTTAAATTTCTAAAGATAATGAAGAGATATTTAAGTGGAAGAATTTGATTTCTAATGTGAGTTTAAAATGGTATTTAAATTTAATAAAATGAATGGATTTAAATGGTATTTAAATGAATAAAAATGAATGGTGTTTTGAATAATATTTTGATATTGTGAAATGAGTTTGAAATGATACTTGATTTCTGACTTATTTAATTTATTTGATAAATGAATATTTGAAGTATATATTAATTGAGTTTATTTAAATGATATTGGATTTATGAAATGTGGGAGATTTAAAGTTTTGAAATATACTAAAGATTGAATATTGTATTTTGTGGATTTAATCTATATTGGGAATTGATAAGATTTGAAACGGTTTGTTGGTAAACTGTAATTGAATTGAAATTTGATGGTTTGAATTTAATAAGTTGGTAAATGTATAGAATTAAAAGATGATTTTAAATATATGATTTCGAAATGCTGTGATTTTCAAAGTATAATGATTTCAAATGTTTTGTTTCAAAAGAGTTATAACTTTGAAAGTATAGACTATTTGAAAGGTGAATATATGTTTGAAATGGAAATGATGTTGTTTTGAAATGGACATAGTTTTGAAATAAAATGATTTTGGTTTCGAAGTATAACTATCAAAGGTATGATATTTTGATATATAAAATGATTTGAAATAAAGTTTGAAAAGATATAATATTTTGATGTATTAAAATGATTTGAAAAGAAGTTTGAAAGGATACGATATTTTAGAATATTGAAATGATTTGGAAATGATAAATCTTTATTTTGATAAAGACATGATTTTGAAATGATATCTTATTTTGAAGTAAAGTATTGTTTTTAAAAGTTATAACCACGGGTTATAATAACGATTGGTTGGCAAAGAGACCGGGATCGGATATGGACATACTCTCTGTCGATACCGAAAACCACTTTGACAACCGTGTACGCGGTGGAGATTCCAGAATGAAGTAGGATGGTGGCGACGTTCTTAAGGTATGTTACGTGGACCCAACTCCCGTGAGTTGGCATAAGGTGGCTAAAACAGGAGCGATTGACGGACCAAGGAGGTAGCACCTCTTATCGGACACACTTCTTCGATACCATTCTATTACTTGTGATTGATTTGGTGGCCACCCTTGATTGGGAGTGTTGTTCGAGGTGGGCGGTAGTGGCTGCTATGCGTCACCACTAGTCCGGATGCGTAATTGGTATATCTACCCTGGCATTGCCTAGTTGTGCCGTGTCACCTACCATATCGAGCTTTACTACGATTATGATTTTAAGATCCGACCGCGTTAAGGTTCTCCATCCCCTTAACGCTATTTTCTATATGATTATACTTTACTGATTAGACATTATTATAATAGCGAATATTACTACATAGTAGATAGTTTAACGGATCCTTAAAGAATGGGCGGTCCCAAGCATTCTTTAAGTTACTTGTACCTTATTACAGTTCACTTGAGTTGGTTTATATTATATAAGTATATATTGTCCTGACTCGAGTGTTTGTGTTTTGCTTTACACTCGGGTCAGCCTGAGTATTCACAGATTTAGATTTCCACCTTCTGGAGATTTGAATCGCTGGAGATTATCTGCTAGTCTTGTTCTATCGACTTCAGTTATGTTGCTCTGTTCAGCTTGTACTTGGTTATCTTATTTATACTTCTGTTGTACTCTATTTCTTCTATTGTATCTTATGTACTCTGATATATTTATATACTAGCTTCATGAACTACTATTTCTTTTACTTCCGCTGCATTATTTTACTCTGTGTCTGTGATCTGTGATTATATTTATTTACTGTATATTCTGAGATTTGCCAAATTTTAATTACAACGCGGTATTTTGAGCAATTCAACTCCGGCATGAGTGTCTACCTATACACTTATAATGGATGCGAATGGTTGAAAATATCGGGTCGTTACAATTATTGAAGGCAAAGTGTTTAGCATTACCCACTGTATGAGCGCATATCTCCAATATCCCTTCACTTTCCAATCTCTTGAGGGAGTAAATTGGATTGCTAATCATATCGGTTAGTTGATTTTCTTTGACATTTCCACTATGCGTAGACAACACCTCCAATTAGTTAAGGCCCTGATTAAGGTTACTCTATCTAGACAGTTATCGACCCGTATTGCAATCTCTGTTGCTGAGGATATGGTAGCCTATGTCGATGTCTCATACCGGTGGAAGCCGCTTATTTTCGACCACTATCACACCTTTGGCCACATTATTTCATAATGGAAATTCTTTGATGTAGTGAGTAATAGGCTCTGGTTATTCACCGTTGAAGAATTCTTGTTTAGGCAGTTCATACGATCCATACATAGTGTTTTGATCTAAGATCTTAATTCTTCCATGCTTCATCCGTAGCATATTGCTCCATGGAGCTAAGGTCCAAAATATGGAATAAACAAGTGTTTCCACGACTCTACCACCCGGCCAATTCTGTTCCACTTAATTCCCTTTTCATGGCCACATATCTTTACGGCTAAGGAATGGGAAATCTTTCTCCTGTTACATGAATCAAATATTTCATTTCATTCAGGAAAAGCCATCTCTTTCTCCACAATGTCTCTGCCATTTGATCCAATAGCATTCCGTTAGATAGGACTCACTCCGGAGCCGAGCCTACCAACCTCCCATCAAAGAATCCCATACCTAAACCACCTTCCAGGTGTTGGCTTATCAAAGCACCCTCCATTCCTTGTTCCAAACCTTCCTCTGAAACTCCTGCTCCTCTTTCTCCCAACCCATTATTTGTCCCTCCACCCCGTATGCCGCCGCCCCCGCTTCAGTCATCCTCCCTTCAGTATCGCCTCCTCCTTTGCCTACTCTCCCTCTCCTATCACTAGCCTAAAAGTGAATATTGTCAATGCTCTCCATTCCAAACCCTCCAGTTCCGAGCGCATTGCTTAGGAGATCACTTATAAGTTAGCCAAAGATAAATAAATGGTGTGTTGCAATAAAGCTGGAATATGGTCTCATAGGGAAAGTGCTTTGTGCTACCACTCGAGATGGAAGATTTTCTCAAAATGGGTCTCCAATAAAGATAAAGATAAACAAGAGCTATACTACAGACTTATAGACAAGGAAATAGTACTTTGTAACGATGGAGAATTCGGTGCAAATAACGAAGAAATGTTGGCTACTTAGGATTGGGATCGAAAATTTATCTTCTCCTTGTGCACTCTTGGATATTGCCTTGAGCTTATTAGTTTGTTCCATAGATATGCTGAGATCTAGTTTGTATATCTTTCTGGGTATTTCCTTTGTCGTTGTTGTTTTTAGTGGATATATTTGCCTTATTTTCTATGTTTCTTCTAGTGGGCCTGGCTGGTTCATTCTGTGCTCTATTGTCGATATTTTTGCTACTGGCCAGACATGTTGGCACTATTATTTTGGGTAGTGGGTCGGGTGCTCGGGACTCATGTACTTATATATATGTATCTCTCTATGTGTGTGTGTGTTTGTGTGTGTGTATCGCGGCTGTATGATCCTCATATTATACATCCTTTCTAAAAAAACACTATAGCATGTTGAAGCTTTGAGAAAGCATGTTTTCATACCATTTTTAAAAATCTATACACTTTTTGTAGCATTTTTAAAATGCTAGTAAGCAAAAGTTGTCACTTACCTTTTTTATAGCATTTTTAATGGCTGTATATTACTTTTCATGTTATATGCATACATATACAATTTTACTAAGCTTATTTCAACATATATGATAACAATTTAAAATACCATAATTATCACATTATAATGTACATAATAAAACAATTTCATTGGCCAAACTACAATATACATCCATAATATTTCATAAACAGGGTATTAGGCCTACAAATACTTGTGACCAAAATTAATATTGCATGCATGCGTACAAAACAATAAATACAACTGTGCTAACCAAAAGTAAAGATATATGAATACTGCTATGAAATAATACATTATAAGGTAAGCATGATTGATTTTTAAAGGAGAATGAGGGGGCAAACTATAACGATCTATAATTTAGTCACTCTAAATATGAATATTAAATATATTTGTAAATGATTAAATAAGGAATTTTATAACTCAAATAAATCTCTTTTATGTAATAACTAATGATAGTAAACTTATTTTGAAAATTTGTTATAAAAAATAGGTAGTTTGAAGAAAGTTCAAAAATGTGACCGAAAATTGCTTTTTAGATTTTCGACTTTTCATCCATTAAAAGTTGTTGGAACTTGTTATGCACACTAGTGAACCTATGTGCATACCCTAATACAAATAAGAAAAGCATTTTGCTAATTAAATGGATTTATCTAAACAACTTTCTAAAAGGTAATTAAAGAATTAAGATAAGGAGACATGTTTCCATAAAATAAGGTGTCCACAAATCAATGAGCCATGTTGCCATAAAATAAGGAAGCTTGTTACTATTTATTCTATAAAAGAATACTTTCTCTTTAGTATTCCATTTACACTTCATTTTTGTTTTCGTTCTCTCTTCCTCACTTTCGCTCTCCACTATTTTCTTAAGTAAAGTTCATAAGGAAACACTTCATTTCACTCCTCTAAATTCATAAACAAGTTCACAAAATTATTGTCATCGCACTCATCACATATCTACCAAAGTAAAACCCAAACCCCTCCTTAAAAGCCAAAGTCGAGCCCCTTTAGTTATGGCCCCTGGGTCTTGTGAAGCAAGTTTTGCAAAAGGAAGCTAGGACCGTGTGTTGATTGTGAGGTTGTGACAAAGAAGTAGTAGCTCAATTGGAGTTCGTGTTTGTTTAAGTGAGTTAAACTCACTTTAAAGAAACTTCAAAATTAATTAGTTGGTTGTAATAATTATTCATTGTTTTGCTTATATAGTATTTACATATGTAAGTAATATGTATACTTGTTTAGATTGATTCTTGCTTGGAACTGGATGACACATAAAGAATAGACACTGAACTAATAAATGGAAGTCGAAGTGTTGATAGCGAATAGGTCGTGACGAAACACTTCAAAGTGCATGTGACATGATTTACAGGGGACTCTTGGTGTAGAGCGACTCTAAGGAATTCCTCACCTTTGTGATTTTTATATATGCTAGTTTATGTAAATGCTTGTGAGTGTTGGTTAGTAATAATCAACGGACTTGTTATGGATTTTTATGCGACATTGAAATCCCGAGCTTTCTTTTAATTGGTTTACTGCTTTGTTTTTCGATAATGTTTTAAAAGATTTTCCGAACTCGAATCTTGTTTTCAACCTTTTACAAAGGTGTTTTAAAGTGGTTTGGAAATTACTTACTAAAAGGGTATTAAATTTCATAAAGGAAAAGATGTTTCCTTTTTAAATCAAGCTTTGGTTTAAATAAATGATTTGGAAAATGTTTTAATAACAAATATATTGTGACTCTTGGATCCTATTTTAATTTCGGGACTTTGAGGTATGAAAACTTGTTTCTATTTTGAAGTTATAAATAATTGTCGATTCAAGGTTTGATAGGTAATAATACCCCAACGTAAACAGCTACCTTTCTACCCGATGAATAGTACTAGTTTCAAATTGAAAACTAGAAATAAGTTTATGAAGATGGTTTTCCGATAGTTTATAAAGATTTTTTTTAAATAAGTGATTTCTTTGTCTATCCCAATATGTAGCACAAAAAAAATATGGTAAGTAGTGCTAAAATTTTGACACGTTTATGGAAAGTAAGTCATCTTATATTTAGCACTAAAAGCCAATGACTAGACTTTCCTCTATCTGTGAGATCTAGAATCAGAGTCTTTTAACCAAGGCAAGGTTAGGAGCAACCAGTGCCCTGACTTAACAGGCTTTGATTTTGTATGAGGGATAGAGCAGTCGCAATGTCGAAAACGTGGTAAGTATAAGAGGGTTAATTTCTATAAATAGGTCATGATTAATTAAGTATATGGAAGGCGCTTCATCTTATACTCAATACTAAATTTTAAGGTATAGAAACCCATTTCTATCTATGAGAATTAAGAATGTCGTCGAGGCAAGTTTAGCACTTTAACTTGTTCAACATCATTGTTAATCAAAGGATAATACAGGGTGGAAATCAAAAAGTGATGATAAGTATATGATGTCCGATTTTCCATATGCAAACTATTTACTTGCACAAGATAGTGGTTTGTCCACTATTGATAACTTAACCTATTTTGACTTGGGAAGCATATAAAAGCTTCGCGATTTCATAAGGTTTAAGATCCCCCGGTGAGGACTCATTACTATGAAACGTAGTTCGCTTTTTAGAATGTATATTCGAGTCCCTCAGTGAGGACTCTTATATTTGTTCGCTTACTTCTAAGAACCAAAATTGAGTTAACCGAATATTCATCACTTTAGTTTGGAGACACTGGTTTTGGATAAGTATGGTTTATCCAAAACCACTGCAAACTAACAAATGCTTTGTGTTCTGAACCATCGTAAGGTATGCTATGGAGTTATACTACCTATCCTGAGGGTGATTCCAAAATGGAAGATAGTAAGGTTAGTGTGTTTGTTCGATCCCAGAACAACTTGTATGAATGAATGCTAGCATTGCATTGTTGTCTAGAGGGCATGTTAGCATTCCAAGATGGGTTTGCTAAAATGGTAATTGTTGCCTCAAGCCTCACACCTGAGAATGATTAAAACATGGGATATTCAGCAGGGCTATGTGATTCACTACCATTAGGTATGATCATCCCTGATCTAGATTGATATTTCTTTGGATGTGTAATACCCCTGGTTTTGGTGATTTCTTGTGAAAATAAATTTTAACAATGGTTATAATTTAATAATGGAGAAAATAAAATAAAATAAATTAGAGATGAAAATTTGTTAAAATTGTTTATTTTAAATAAATAATGGATTTTTGGTAAAATAAAATGGTAATCGGTTGGTTTGGTTGGTAATAAATTGAGATTTATGGAAGTATGATGTTTTGGTGGTAAATTAATTAAATAAGTGAAGGAAAATAATTTAATTCAATATCATTTGCTGTAAATAAATAAATAATGTTCAAATAAAGTTTTAGAAACTTTGTTATGAGAATTTGTGATAAAAATAAGCATTGGATGATTTTATTTTGATAAAATATAATAATTGTGGAAATAGTGATAAAATATTGATTTCTTTTAATTTTAATGAAGTATTAAAATTTAATATGGTGAATAATGTAAATAAAAAGTGGAATATTGTTTAAAAATAACATTTGGATGTAAAAATAATGTAAATATGGTTTGCTATTGTTGATTGGATAAGAAAATGATTTTTGTGGAAATTTTGGTGTTAAAAATATTGTTTTATGTAAATAGTGGTGTAAATTGAAGTATTTAAATAAAAATATGAATTTAATGATGGAAAATAGTTTTAAATGGCTAAACTAATTTTTGTATATTGTAAAACATTTTTGCAAACATAGAAATATGTTGTATAAATTTATTTAGTTAAAATATGTGTAAATATGGTGAAAATTGTGTTAACATAAATTAACTTAGTTAAAATTTAACTAAGTATTAACATTTAGGCTTATTGGGTAATGGGTTCAAGCCCAAACCCATTCTCTAGAATCATCAGAAGAGGAAGGTGAGCTGTACGTACATTTCTTCTTTTCATTTTCTTTTCTGGCTTGCACTATAAAACCTGAAAAGAGCAATAATGGCTACCTTCTCTTAACAATACAAATTTAGGTCCAATTTAAACAAAATAAAAGGGAAATTTTGTGAATTCAAGAGAGTTAATAGGTAATCCATTCAAACCATAAGATTATTTGATCAATTCCTAGTTTGAGAAACTTTGGTTTACTGTAATTTTGTTTTTTGTATTTGCATGTTTGTTCTTTCTCCATCTCCAAGTAATTGAAGCTTATCCAAAGCCTAAAGACCATTGCTTGCGAATCGCTGTAAATCTTAGCAAGGTGAGTAGTAACTCACATTTCTAGCCAAATCAAACTGCCTGTAAGAAATTTGATTCAGTTTTTGTGGTGTTTCATATTTATTGTAAACTGTAAATTGAAATTTGTAGTTTACAGTGAAAAGCTTGTCTAGGTTCAACTTTGTGAACCCATATCTCTTTGGTTTCATACCGGAATTGAGTAAAAACTTTTCCGTATCATAGACCATGTTTAGTAGTAGTTGCATGTCAAATTTCATTGCTTGATTCAATCGTGAAGTGTCCGAAATCAGTGCTCAAAGTTGGAAACGGAACATGCAAAATTGCATGTAGCATTCGCGACCATCAGGTCGACCCAGACACACTGGGGGTCGACCCTAGGGTCGACCTTAGCAATGTATGGGTCGACCCATGCTTTCCTAGGGTCGACCTGAGTCTTTTAAAGGTCGACCCTTGCTCTTTTATTTTATCCAGGTCATTCTGTATTATTCCTGTGCACTGTTTTGGTTGTTTCGCCTATTCCAGTGACTTTTGTGACCAATTCCGGCAATAGTTTGAAGTGTTTTGAAGGGTTAAAACCTATCAATAGGTAAGCCAACATTATTATTGATCCATACTTTGGATTGACATGTTTTCGAGTAGTTTTCATATGCCGATTTTATGGCGTTTTCAGTGATTTTGGTTGTTTTCGTGCACGTGTTTTCTAAACCGATTTTGGAATGATTTTATAATAAAATAGCTTTTGAAATAAATATTTTTCAACATTTATAATTATTTTTGAAGCTATTTAAAATATATATTCTCTATAATAAATAGAATTTCAAAGCCATAATTTCCAAACAATTTCAGAAAAATTATTTTTAAACTAGTTTTCTCGAAGCAAAGTATTTTCTATATAAAATACACATTTTTGCACTCTTCGAGAAAACGAGGTAGTGATTTAAATGATTTAGTAAAACATGTGGTATGGGACACATGCGTTTACTTTTTCGGTTAATTCCGGATTCATTCTATTGAAGCTATATGTTTGCACAAAAAATGGACAAACACCTCAAAGTCATATGATTTAGTTGATTTTATGCTGTTCTTAGTGATTTGAGTGATTTATGCAAATATATGTAAAGCAGGGACTAAACTGTAAAAAGACACGCAAATTTATAGTGGTTCAGCCAGAATATGCCTACGTCCACTTTATATGTTATTTCTCTCCTCTTGTTTAGATTATAAGTACAAAGCTTTGATACAAGTAAAAGAAAGTTGTTTGAAAGTCCTCTCCGTGCTTGAGCTCTCAAACTCCTTCTCCATTGTTGTACCCCTGCCCCTCTATTTATAAAGTGAGGCTGGGGACAGGAGTCTTGGATATATGTAGCTGCTGGCGGGCCTGGGATGATGTGATCTGTTCTGACAGAGTTGGTCCGGTAGCACTCTGGTTCGGTATTGCTTGGAAGTGCAGTTTTGGACCGGCATTGGTGAAGGGATGGGCTGGCTCGGCAACGAGGAGAAAGTTGGTTGGAAAAGCTCTGGTCCGATTGTTAAATGGTTCGGTAGTGGGATGGTCCGGTGATGAGAGCTGGGTTCCATCCGGTAGTGCTTGGACCGGTGGTGGGATGGTGGTGAGTTGGTTCGGTGGTTAGCCCGGACGTAAATGGTTCGGTGGTTGGAGAAAGTGTTTTCTTGGTTTTGGTCTGGTATCAGGTGGGTTGGATGTCGTGCTGGTCCGGCTTTGGCTCTTCCTTGCTTGGCTCGGTGATGCCCTATTTGATGTTGATGAAACGCCCCCAACATTTGCCCCCCAAAGCAGGGCATGTGTGTGCACATGGCGTGCTTTGTTTTAGGTCGTTAATTATGGACATTCTCATCCGGTCTCCAATGCCGAACCGACTGGTCCGGCTGTTGATATTTGACTATAAATATGGGCTATACACCTTCGTTACTTCTTACAAATCCAAGATAACCGAACCAAATATCCCTGCCGAATCAAATTCTCTGCCAAATTGTATTAGAATACCGAATCAGGTGATATAGCCTTCTTTTGCCTAACGGCCTTTACGTTTTTAAACTACCGAATGAATCTATGTATTCCGAGTGCCGAATGAACTGTCGTTCTTGGATCACCGGATGAGCACGAGGATTCTGAGCACCGAACGAATTTTTTCATTTGAATTACCAAATGAACGCGGAGAACATGACCGCCGAATGAGATTAAGAGTTGGATAGCCGAATGAACGTGTACTCTGGGTGCCGAATGAACCTCATACACTAGATTTTTTCATTTTTCATATCACGAGCGAAATTCCGGACTACATGTACTTGCTTGTTTATATCTCTACATCCTTATTCTAACAATGTACTCTTTTGTGTTGTGGATAATGTCTCATAAAGTTGAAACCCGTTCTGATAAGAAGAAGTCTAAGGACCAAGGAGAGTCCTCCATAGTGCCCCCAGTTCAGGCAAAACCAGAACGTCATGGACCAACCCCGAGATCGCTAGTAGACGTGTATTGTCCTCAAGAGCTCCTGAACTCACCGCCTGACTGCTTTCCTGGCTCCCTCAAAGATGAGCAGCTCGATGCTATTTCTCGCTCTTTTGGGATTGATAGAACGCTTATGCTGTTGCTGGTGGAAGGAGGTAGGTGTGCAAATAGAAGATGATGATCAAGACGATCAAAGAGCAGATGCTGGTAAGTCCTCCCCTTTAGTCTTTCCTTTAACTTGGTTGCTTATCACTAATGAATTCTTTCCTTGATCGGATAGGCGGTCAACAGGACAAGGGTAAAGCTCCGATGCAGCCGGCTACTTGACTTGACCTGGATATCTTTTTGCTTACTGAACATTGTTGTATATGTTAGTCTCAAAATAGTAACGTAACTTTTAGGTCGTAATTATGTTACTTGTAATAAACAACATTATCTTTGGCGTGTAATTTTTAAACTTAAGCTGATTCTGTCGTATTTGAATGCTTTTGTTATTTTGCCATGTTGTATGAGAAATATAGCTATGCATATGCTTGTAATTCAGTTGTGTTTGATGTCAAGTTCTTGCTTAAAACATAATTTCATACCTTGCAATGCTAGTGTGATGTATGAATAAATTATAGCCATGTATTTGTCCACAAAAGAAGAAAATACCGCCTTTCATGTTCTGATTGTAGATGGCAGTTTTGAATGTCTTGTGTGACTGAGTATGGAATGCGGCCTAGTGTCCCGTTGTGGGTTCCGACTCCCATTAGCGAATGCCTCCTATTCCGTGTCCTGTACTTTAGGGATTGTTATAGAGGATAGGAGAAAAGTTTTTCAAATAAAATTGAAATATGAGAAATAGTAAAACTTCCAATCACGGAAGGCCTTCGATGTGCTTAAGTTCGTGGCAAACGGGCTTTGTAGTCACTTTCCCTAGCTGTGGGTCTTGGAGACATTTGTCACCCATCTTACGCCTCCGCTGGGAGTTAATTCTTTTTTACCACAGCCGCACTTAAGACACATCGGAGCCGAAATCGCGCACAGTAACTACCCGGGCCATTATGGCCCGTAATCGTGGGTATTATTCGATTTACTATGGCCGGCTAGCGTGGGTGCCGATCGTCAACCGTGAACTGCCCCTGGCTGGCCACACCTTATGTTGGGGCTTATAGTCGGTTCATAGTTGCCGGCGAGCCGAACGCCGTAATGAGCTGCCTCGGCTATAGTCGGCCTTCTCGGTGGCTTATAATTGGCTCATTACAGTTGGCTTTGAGGGCCGTCGCGAGCAATGAGTTAACCCGCAGCAGAGGGATGCCGGAGCAAAAGTGTCTCATTGGCGAGGGCATAGATTCATATAGTACCTGTTAGGTCTTGTCCAGGAGAAGTCGCGCTGTGTAGCGCCTTGAATGGAAATGTTATTTGCACAGGATTTTGTTCAACAGAAAAGGATAAAGTTAACAAGCAGCCAAGATATAAAGGAAAAAGTTAAAAAAGAGACAAGGTTTTTTAAAGTGGTTCGGCACGAAAATGCCTACGTCCACTGATTCTCTTTGTTAATTCGCTTCATATGGGCAGTGCAAGTTAAGTAAAGTATCGACGAAGGTGTTGGATGTTCCATGTCCTCTGGAACACCTCCCCGTCCACTGTTGACAAAATATAAGCTCCATTGTGGAGATCTTTATGAATTACATATGGTCCATCCCAGATTGGATCTAGTGCTCCGGGGCGAGGGAAGATTCGCTTGAGGACAAGATCCCCTACTTGTAAGGTACGATGCTTGACTTTGGAGTTGTATTGTGCTGTCACTCTTTGCTTATGGGCTGCTGCTTTGAGGACTGCATCATTTCTTCTCTCCTCAATTAGATCCAAAGACACGTGAAGGAGTTCTTCGTTCTCTTCTGGGTTATAGTGGATCCTACGGTGGGAAGGCACGATGGTTTCAACTGGGAGCATAGCCTCCGATCCGCATGCCAAAGAGAAAGGAGTATGCCCTGTTGATGTTCTGAAAGATGTGCGATAAGCCCACAGTGCCGTAGGGAGTTCATCCACCCAAGCGCCCTTTGACTTTTCGAGTTTCTTTTTATTAGAGTTTTCATAATTTTGTTGACGGCTTCGACTTGTCCGTTTGCCTGGGGATACGCTACGGATGAGAAGCTTTTGTGAATTCCGTGCTCTTAGCACCAGTTGGCGAATTCCTTGCTGTCAAATTGAGGTCCATTGTCTGATATGATTTTGAATGGGACTCCGTACCTGCACAGAACATTTTTGATCAAGAAATTAATAACTTTTGCAGAAGATACTTTATTCAGGGGTTCTGCTTCCACCCATTTGGTGAAATAGTCGACTGCCACTATAGCATATTTGGACCCACCTCGGCCCATTGGTAGTTTGCCGATTAAGTCAATTCCCCATACTGCAAAGGGCCATGGGCTGGTCATTTGAGTAATCTCAGTTGTTGGTAGTCGCGGAATCTTGGCAAACTTCTGGCATCTATCACATTTTCTGACGAAATCTAAGGCGTCCTTGCTTAAGGTGGGCCAGAAATATCCATATTGGAGTATCTTTTTTGCTAAAGTTTGCCCTCCGATGTGATCTCCGCAGCTTCCTTGATGAATGTTGGATAAGATTTCCTTGGCTTTCCTTCCAGCGACGCACCTTAATAGGGGGTTAGAGAATCCGCGTCGATAGAGGGTGTCCTCTTGAATTGTGTAGCGGGAAGTTTTCCTCAAGATTTTCTTGACTTCGTTACGCCCGTTGGGTAGTGTGCCACTTTGTAAGTAGTCTCGGATGGGAGTCATCCAAGTTGCTTCTTCGGTTGCAGCTATCAGATTCACTTGCTCAAAACTTAGGGTCAGTTGCTTCGAGATGGCTACTGCTCCAGAAATATCGTCGTCTCTCACGCTTGCTTCGCCAATTCGTCGGCCTCTTGGTTCTCTTCCCGAGGGATGTGTTTGACTAAGTAGTGGTCCAATCGACTGAGAAGTAACTTGGTCTTCTTTAAATATGCTATGAGTTGTTCTTCTCGAGCCTGGAATTCTCCTAGTATTTGATTAACAATAAGTTGAGAATCTCTATGAAGACACAAAGAATTGGCTCTGATTTCCAAGGCAAGTTCTAATCCAGCTATCACTGCTTCATACTCTGCATCGTTGTTGGTGGCAGCGAACTCCAACCTTATAGCATAATGCAGCTTATTTCCCCTAGGAGTGATTATTACCACACCTGCCCCCGAGCCTTGTTGTTTGACGCACCATCCATGAAGAGATTCCACTTGATGTCTTCTGCTATTTCTGATTGCTCCTTACTTTCATTGGTAGTGAATTCTGCAATGAAATCGGCCATGGCGTGTCCCTTGATAGCGGTGCGAGGGTGATAGGTGATATCATACTGACTTAGTTTAATGCACCATTTAAGTAGTCGCCCAGAAGTGTCGGGACGATGGAGTACCTGCCTTAGTGGTTAGTCGATCAGAACTTTGATGGAATGGGACTGGAAGTAGTGACGCAGTTTCCATGATGTGATTAGTAAACAGTATGCTAGTTTCTCAAGTTTAGTATGTGGCATGCTATGTCAGGGGAGATTCCGGTCATGTCAGCATGTGACCATGCAAATACATCCAAGTTGTGGCGGAGAAATCAATGAGTTGTTCCTTCAACTCTGTTTTTAGTTGGGACCCGATTTTCAATAGCTACTCGAGTCATGTTTGCCTATAGATACAAATTCCATAGCCTCTGCAGGCTCGGCGGTGGCCTCCTCCTCCCTGTCCCTGGGGCCTAATTCATTGAAGGGATCGCTGGTATATCGAAGAGGAGGGGCTTTCTTTAGTTGTTATGCTTCCAAACTTTTTGTGCAGAGGGCAACCTCTACACTCTTCCCTTTATCCTTCCTATGGTTGTTGCGAAGTTCAGTTACATAGCAGTCTCGAGCAATGTCCTGGTCTTCCTCTACTTCCCCTACTCCATTGTCCGTTGGAAATTTCATCTTTAGGCACTATGGGGCCAGGACAATTTGGAAGTCAGACAGGGCTGGCCTTCCCAAGAAAGCGTTGTAGTTTCTTCCTTCTGATGTGTTCTTCAATCAAGTCCCGGAGATGATGGCATTCATTGGTATCATGCCCATGAGATTCGTGGAGGCGGCAGAACTTTCCATACTTATGTGCGTTATCTGATTCCTTCTTGTACGGTTGGCGTTCGTATCTAACTTCGCCTTGGGTGGCAATGAATTTCGACGGTTTCATTCAAAGGAGTGTAAGTGTCGAATCTCGGTCCTGGCCGATATAGGCGCTTTTCTCCCTTCTTGCCCCCAGCATTGTCTCTAGAATCATTTCTTCGAACGTCCTTTGCTACAGCGGGCGCGTTGCTGTGAGTTGCCTTATTTTGTTGCCCTGACTGCCCCTCAGTGGCAGCGTCTTCAAGCCTCATATATTTCCCGGCTTCATGGAAGAAATTGGGTAAAGTAGCTGGTTTTTCTTTTGTTAGTCTTCTAGCGAATTTATTATCCGGATGCACACCACTATAGAGGGCCATTAAGACAAGCTTCTCATCGGCATCTTGGATTGCGGCCGCTGTGGCATTGAATCGGGTTAAATATTGCTGCAGCTTCTCTCCAAGTTTCTGTTTGATATTGGATAAGGAATAAGCGTCCTTGGGTTGTTCCACATGAATGCAGAACTGGCTGATAAACTTTTCTTTCAAAATCTCCCACGAGCTGATGGATCCTTGGGGTAGATGGCAGAACCAGGAGGTAGCTAGATCTGCTAAGAATAGTGGAAAGCATTTGCATAGTACTCACTCTGTTGCTCCACTCATGAGCATATGCTGTGTGTATCTCTGTAAGTGTACAACAGGGACGGAGGTTCCTTTGTAAGGTTCCATTGTTGGCATCTTCCATTCTGGGGGGGTGATAGCAATTTCGATATTGCGGGCGAAAGGGCTGGTTACCCTAGCGCCTATCCGTCGATCTCTTTGATCCTATTGGACACACTCTCTGAACAAGCGTGCCATCCTTTCATCAGAATTTGGAGCAGATAGAAACGAGTTCGGTTCTGTTCTGTGGGATTGATTCCGTCCAGATGACCTGTAGGGATGGTACCGTCTATCATTCCTCATATTTTCCAGTGGCTGCCTTTGGTGTTCTGGGAGCATGCTAGGGTCAGCTACAGTTGGCCCTTGCCTTGATCTTCCCCTGCTGGGTTCTGATCTAAGCACTTCCTCGGGTCCAACTTCGGGCTGGATTCTAGCTCGGCCCCGTTCATTGGCGTTTCCGTGGTTAGGCAGTACGACCAGCTCAGCTACAGTTGACCTCCACCCGGTATCTCCCCCGTTGGGTTCGGTTCCAAGCGTTTCCTCAGGCCTAACTTCGGGTTGTGCTCGATCTTGGCTCCTACCATGGCTGCTTCTGCCGTTAGCTCCTTCGAAGAAGGAAGATCTTTGTTGTCTCTGAGATCCTCCAGACTGGGATTCACCCCATGACTCAGTGTTGTGGTTGGACTCTTCAGCATCCCTTAAGCGTGACATGAGATGGTCCACCAAGGCTTCCTGTTGGAACGTGAAGCGGTTAGTTACTTCAGCCACAACCCTGTCTAGATCTGCCCTAGTAATTGCTGCGGGCTATTCTGTGGCAGGAGTGGTCGGATTAGCCTGTCCTTCATTTGGTACTGCTGCTGGAGGGGGACGATTTACTTGATCTGTGTCCACTGGATCTGGAAGACTACTGGTTGCGATGTTTTTTCCTTTGTTAACATCTTTCTTCTGCTTGGGAGGCATGTTTTCCAAGCGATGAACGATGCCGTTAGGAAAAAGGTTAATTGGAAGAAGCTGAAGCTTCGAGCTTCTAGTTCTCAGTGGAAGCACCAAAAATGTTTGCACAAAAAATGGACAAACACCTCAATGTCGTATGATTTAGTTGATTTTATGCTGTTCTTAGTGATTTGAGTGATTTATGCAAATATATGTAAAGCAGGGACTAAACTGTAAAAAGACACGCAAATTTATAGTGGTTCAGCCAGAATGTGCCTACGTCCACTTTATATGTTATTTCTCTCCTCTTGTTTAGATTACAAGTACAAAGCTTTGATACAAGTAAAAGAAAGTTGTTTGAAAGTCCTCTCCGTGCTTGAGCTCTCAAACTCCTTCTCCATTGTTGTACCCCTGCCCCTCTATTTATAGAGTGAGGCTGGGTATAGGGGTCTTGGATATATGAAGCTGCTGACGGGCCTGGGCTGATGTGATCTGTTCTGACAGAGTTGGTCCGGTAGCACTCTGGTTCGGTATTGCTTGGAAGTGCAGTTTTGGACCGACATTGGTGAAGGGATGGGCTGGCTCGGCAACGAGGAGAAAGTTGGTTGGAAAAGCTCTGGTCCGGTTGTTAAATGGTTCGACAGTGGGATGGTCCGGTGATGAGAGCTGGGTTCGATCCGGTAGTGCTTGAACCGGTGGTGGGATGGTGGTGAGTTGGTTCGGTGGTTAGCCCGGACGTAAATGGTTCGGTGGTTGGAGAAAGTGTTTTCTTGGTTTTGGTCTGGTATCAGGTGGGTTGGATGTCGTGCTGGTCCGGCTTTGGCTCTTCCTTGCTTGGCTCGGTGATGCCATGTTTGCTATTGATGAAACGCCCCCAACACTATACACATTTCATGGACCTTCGGGTTGTTTGCCAGTACTGGACCTTCGAGTCATTTAGGCTTTTTAGCTGTTGGACCTTCGGGTTGTTTGACCTTCGGGTTGTTTGGCTTTTGGGTCGTTTGGCCTTTGGGTCGTTTATATTAGGCACCATATTTGTAATACAATATATTTGTGATATTTCTGGATTTATTTGTGATTTCCAAATGTTTTCGCCATTTCGTGATTATTAGGCCTTTGAGCCGTTTGAGGATTTATTATATGGTGATTACATTTTGGAGTTTTGAACTCTTAACCGAATTCTACACATTGTGATTTGTGGTTGCCATCCTTTGGCGGGTTTTGAGATTTGTGATTTCCTATTTAGGAGTTATGGTTGATGGAAGCCATTATATTGGTTGTTGTGGATGCTGATGATATGAGGCGATTATTTGTGTCTAATTGATGTTGTTGTTGATCTTGCCTCTTTCAAGAAATTTTCATATAATATTTCGGTGATACCTATACTTCATCTATCTTGTGCTAATCAGTTTATTTAAGCTAGACTGACCCGTGTATTTTATATACTCGGGTCAGACCGAGTTGTTTCAGGTTAGACACCTACTATTGATTACCGCTATGCTGCTTCCGCTATGGATTTTTTTGCTTTCTTTTGGATGCTAGTCATCTTTTGTGTAGCCTTGTAGTTATTTTGTGTACTCTGATATGTACATATTCTTTTGACTCGGTGTATATATCATGGCCTATGTACCACCACTGGTGTATCACTATGTAGTGTACTATGATGTATTTGTATATATATATGTGACTGCTGTTCTTTGATCTGTTGTATTTGTTGTTGTTATATTTTGTTCAGATAGATCCATTAGCCACCGTAGATTTGTGTTAAACATTTATTGAGTATGTCGATGCACTTGAGAAAAGTAAAAGAGAAAGAAAAAATTAGAGCACCCAATCGACGTATTCAATACTTGTTTAAGACAAATCTTACGAATGGTCACTCCTAACCAGCCCTATTCTCTACATTAACAGACAGTATTACTCCGTAATGCTCTTTGTTAATATGGGTCTCGGGGTGGGGCGTCACAAGATGTATGCTTCGGGCCCAGTACGGTTGTTGATCGCAACCGAGGAATGATTATATTCGGTACTATCTAGGAGGGTTAGGCCGGTTATGTGTTGGTAGAGACTACAAGGTTTGTAACCTCGGTACATTTTCTCTAGAGGTGTACTATGATAGGCGGTACCCCAGTAGCCTTGCCATTGTTGGAATCCATTTTCCAATACGTGCCTTACGGACTTAGTTGTGCCAAATGCTGGAATGTGAGATGTAAGCATTTCAGAAATATTATATATTTATTTTCAAATTTAGAGATTAATAATAATCTTTGATTTAAGTATAAATGTTTTGGTTATCGTAAGGTAAAAACCCGTCCGCGTTTATGTGCTGCGAGGTCTTACGAGATACCTTTTTTCCTAAAAGTATATGTTTTGAGTTTACTCACACCACACCTATGTCTGACCTAGAGTTTTCCTTTCATTCCCTTATACTCTTGGGTACTCTAAATTTTGAGTAGCCAAGTAGTCCAGGTTCTTACAGATGCATTTTTAAATGGCTTGGAGAAGGAGGCTTCATTGTTATATATTATTTCCACTATTGTTTATATATAGTTATGTATCAGTAGGGGCGGGCAGTTATAACCATCCCTAACCGAAGTTAGCACTTATTGTAAATCTGATGTTTCATTTTGGGAGTGACTGTATGTTCTATCTTATGTTCTATTATATATTATTTCCATGCATTATGAGATTCTATATTTCTTTCTTCTTGTCTTTTCTTTTCTTTTACCCAACGACCTGCATTACGGATGCCTAGATGATCGGCACACGAATACCATAGATGTATTAAGTGTCATCTTTAGGAGTAAGAAAGGCAGATCGTTACACTAACACACTTCTGTCTTCCTTTCAACATATAGTCTGACACTAGAAACATCATACATCACCTATCAAAAAGAAAGTTATCATCAGATTCCTATACGATTTACCCGACCCTAGGTTAAATGGTCTAAAACTTCATTTGTTATGCTCTTGAGATACTTGTTGCTGGAACATGATTACTTATCAATATGGCACCAATATATAATAAATTTGGATTTTATGCTAGGTCTTTTTGCAAATTAAACTTTTGTAAATAAAATAAATTCAAGAACTTTATTCTTGCTTATGTATGTTATTCAATACTGTATTTGTTTTAATAATAAATATACCATTTTCTTGTAGTGACTATTATTATTTATACTATTGTATGAACTTATTTAATTTTTATAAAACTAGGTTTATTTTTGTAAAACCTGATTAATTTTTAGAAATTTAGTTAGCATATTTAATTTTTTTTGGAAAAAGACGGGTGTGTAGCATGACGTTACACAGCCGGTTATATAATAAATATAGATAAGTCGACCAACATGCCTGATCGATGACAGTACAAGCTAATGATCACAGAAACATACAACATAGATAGTAAGGAAAGCAACATACTACAACCCATACAAGAATATACACAATACTGACAAAAGCTACAAGCCAAAAGGGAGGATGAAGCACAAAAAGTGACATGTTGCAAACATCAAACAAACAAGCAAACGACTATGGCTGAGGAGGGAACGCCGAACTGCTCCGACCGACTCGGTTGGGGAAGGACTACTACGCGGGAGTCGGAGCCTAAAAGGGGCTGATTGGCTGCAACCTGTAAGAGTAGTGAATAAGTGAGAAATACGCCTACAAATGCCTTCGAACTGATATCTCGGTTTGTTGAACACAATCGCGTTGCGTTCCTTCCAAATGTACCAACAGAATAGGGCGATGAGGACATCAAGAGAGCGATTCTGAGGGTTGTACTGCCAGTGATCAAAAATGATGGGTGGATCAGGGATGTGGCCAAGGAGATGGGCGCAGATAGCAGCCCATATCGAGAAAGCAAAGTCACAATCCCTAAAAAGGTGAGGGATATCTTCTACATGAGCCGAGCAGAAGACACAGGAAGGATCGACCGGACAATGAAGACGGACAAGCCTAGATTTGGTGTTGATTCTTTCGTGAGCAAGGCACCACTGAAAGAAGGCAATGCGTGGCGGAACAGGGCATTTCCAGAGCCTGGGAAAGGAAAAGAGGCGGCTGGGGTTATGGAGATAGGAATAACACGAAGCAACGGAAAAACCCCTAGCCGGCGCAGGTGCCCAGATAACCCGGTCCGGCAGGGAGGTGAGATGAAGGGAGTGAAGCAGACTCGAAGCGGTAAGAAGGTTGGAGAAAGTGCCAGAGTCGAGGAGGGATGGAGGGCAGAGGGAATCAGGACCAAAACTGACACAGTCACTGACCGAAATCAAAGGAGTGCGAGAGTGGGGGAAGAGACGAGACAGAGATTTGGCAAGGGGAAACTGATTGTGCCAAGTATCCAACCAAAATAGACAATTGTTGCCATTTTCTAGAACAACATGAAAAAGAGGTTTGATTCGGGGGAGGGACTGAAGCACCCCAGCAAAGAATGGAGAGGGTCTAGAACGCGGAGGGAGGTGAAGGACAAGGTGGCTGTTGGAACGATAGTGAAGCGAAAGTATCCAATCTTTCCAAATGAAGTTACCCGGAGAAAGAATTCTCCAGATCCACTTAGAGAGGAGCGCGGTATTAAATGTATGGAGATTGGTGATACCGAGACCACCTTGATTCTGATGCAAGCAGGCAGTGGACCAGCTGACTAATCTTTTGGCGCCTCCGCCATTCCAAAGAAAAGATCTTCTGACTTTATCTATCCGATTGATGACCCAGGATGGGAGTTTATGAAAGGACATTCAGTAGGACGGTAAAGCTGAAAGCACGGATTTGACCAGGATGAGACGTCCTGCCGCGGAAAGGGATTGAGCCTTCCAACTTAGTAATCTTGAATAAATCTTGGATATCAGAAGGGACCAATCAGATCTATGAAGCTTGGTTGGACGAAGTGGGATGCCTAGGTAGGAAAGAGGGAAATCAGAGAGGTTACAGTTAAGCAAGGAAGAGATGAGGGGGCCAAGATGATTAGAATTGCCCAACATGATGACCGAGCTCTTATTAAAGTTGATGGAGAGACCAGAAATGAGCTCGAATGAGTAGAGAGCCACTTTCAAGCAGTGTAAGTGATCAATGTGGGGAGATGCAAATAGCAACGTGTCATCAGCAAACTGTAAATTGGAAACGGAAATGGAGGAATTTGGAATATTGATGCCTGAGAAGAGAGAGTTAGCTGAGGCAAGTTTGATCATGCTGTTGAACACGTCTGCAACCAGGACAAAAATGAGAGGAGAGAGGGGATCTCCCTGCCTCAGGCTACGTGTTGACTTGATATGACCACCTGAAGCGCCACAGATCGAGATGGAAGCGAAGCTAGAGACTTGAATATGCTTAATCCAACTACACCATTTAGGGGGAAAGCCTCTGTGTTTCATGAGGTCAAGAATAAAGCTCCAATTCACAGAGTCAAAGGCTTTGGAAAAATCTAGCTTCAGTAAAACTCCTGGGGTCGATGAATGGTGACAATACGAGATGATTTCCTGGGTTGTTGCGACGCAATCCAAGATGCTCCGGCCAAGAATAAATGCCGACTGCTCGATCCCCATCAGGGGAACAATAACCAATTGAAGGCGGTTGGCGAGGACCTTAGTAATGATTTTGTAGGTGGTGTTAAGCAGACTGATAGGACGGAATGATGAGAGAGAATTAGCACCAGGGGATTTGGGGAGGAGAATAATATTGGCATAGTTTAATCTGGAAATTGAAGAGGGATCGGATTGGAATTCGGCACATAATTCAAGCATATTTAAGTTTTTTATAAAACTTTGCAAATTCTTTATAAATTTTGTAAATTTATTTAATTTTTTATCAAACATAGTTAATTTTAATAAACTTATTTAATTATTATAGAACACGGTTAATTTTTATAAATCTTAGCTGAATTTTACAAACTTAGTTAATTTAGTCAAATGTTCATAAAACTTTGTTAACATTTATAAAATTAATTAAATTATATTAATTTGGTTATTTTAACAAACTTAGTTATTTATTTAAAACTAATTAATTTTTATAAACTTGATCAATTTTATAAAGTTATTTATTTTTTTATAAAACTTGCTTAACTTTTAAAAAATATCGCACCATTATCCAATATATTTGGTTTTAATGCCAAGTGTTTCTGCAAATTAAACTTTTTTGAATAAAATAAGTTCAAGATATTAGTTCTTGCTTATGTATGTTCTTCGAGTATTGTATTTGTTTTAACAATAAATATATTATTTTCTTGTAGTGACTATTATTATTTATATTCTTAATTTTTATGAACTTATTTAACTTTTATAAAACTTAGTTTATTTTCATAAATCTCGATTAACTTTTAGAAATTTAGTTAAGTTAATTTATTTTTACAAAACCTGGTTAATTTTTAGAAACTTAGTTAACTTAGCTAAATATTTGTGAAACTTAGTAAATTCTTTAGAAACTTAGCTAAATATTTGTAAAACTTAGTTAAATTTTATAAACTTAGTTAATTTAGTCAAATGTTTATAAAACTTGGTTAACATTTATAATTTTTAGCTAAAAATAATTAAACTTTATTTTTTTGAAAGCTTAATTATTTTTTATTAACTTAGTTATTTTTATAGACTTATTTATATTCTATGTAACGTAGTTAACTTTTACAAAAATTCATTAATTTTTATAAATTAATTAATTTTGATAAAACTTAGTTAAATATTTATATACTTCAAACTTTTATAAAATCTATTTAATTTTTGTGAAATTTTGTTAATATTTAGAAACTAATTTAATTTTTATAAAACTTGGTTAACTTAGTTAAATTTTTAGATAAATTGGCTAATTTTATAAGTTTAGTTAATTTTTATAAACTTTTAATCGACTTAGTTAAATTTGTATAAAATTTAATTATTTTTTATAAACGTAGTTATTTCTTTATAAAACTTGTTTATTTTTTATAAATATGTTTAATTTTTATAAATGTGTTAGATTTTATTAAAACTTGCTTAACATTGTTATTTTTTGTAAAATTTTCTTAACTTTGGTAAATTCAGTTAATTTTTGTAAAAGTTCAACTTAGTTAAATTTCTATGAAATTTAGTTAACTTTTATAAACTTGTCAAATTTCTTAAAATTCAAGCAGCACCTCCTTTATCCAATTAGTGCTTTCTCGCAGACCCAAATCAATATATATTTACACAAATCAGATTCATATCATATATATCCATGATAGCATACACATTTAAATGCATGAAATAATACATTTTATTAGCAATTTTAGCTAGCTATCATCCATAGAGCAAAACAATGTTTTGTGTATCTATATAGCAAAGAAAAGAGTTGTCACGACCTGCATTTTAAGTAGCAGAGGATCGTAAAATAATTCTATTTGATTCACATGAGTTTATATGAATCAAACTTTGGAAAGTGACTCTTAGGGACATTTTCCACATTTGTAATTTTTGCCGAGTTTCTACATGACCATTTTGACCCTGAGAATCTTATTTGAACTATAAATTTTGATAAAAGTTGAATTAGGATCTCAAACTACTTCCATTGCTTCAGGATGATGGTTTCTCCTTCCATAGAGTGGTCATAACAAATAAACGAACATACCGTTTGAAAGTTATAGCCGTTTTAAGTTTTGGCTACCGCTGGCTGCATTAGTGAGTAATTAACTAGCCCATGCTTAGGTCCACTAACCCATCTTGAAAATTATGCTAAGGGGAGGCTGTTGGAACTGGTCTAAGTTGTTAATGATAATATTCGCTGACACCTAAAAGTTCATAGGAATTTCTTAGAATGCCCCTTGGACTTGTGGTGAATTACGAATTCGTTTGAATTTGAATTCAATGATTCAAAAAGAATAAAATAGATAAAAATGCATGAATCATATTCTTTATTCAAATATAAATTTGTTACAAGAGAAGTAATAAAAGTGGGAAAGAAGTTCAAGGCCCCTTCTTATAAGCGTGTACACCCATATATATAGTGTTTGGGAGGAGGTTGGCTTGCCTAAGTGGGCGATGTGGGACTTTTAGTACTATGTATCATGTAGTGAAATGTGAATGCCTTATAGCTTTATGAAGGAAAATGCACCAATCCCCCTTGAATCGGCCTTTGTAAACGATCTCCTCCTTCTTCCTTTACAAGATCTTTGTCATCTCCAATCATGGTCGTTGTGTGAAGTTGATAATCATGAAATATGGCTTCGATTTATAGATTCGGCATATGGCCTTCTTATCATGTTGACTAAGTGCAACGTCGATGTTGGAAAGTGCAATGTCATTGCACTATGGCTTCGATGAAGATTGTCCCATTTGCTTTAGTAGCCTTTCACATGGATGTTGTGCTACTTTGATGATCATGCTCTATCTATGAAACTTGGCAATGTTTAATGGCTTTGGCAATAGCTTCGACGACTTTGATGTTGTAATATGCTTGGTTTGATTGCCGATGTTAATAGTAGAACTTTTAGTGCCACCTTGTTAGTGATGATCTTTTGAAGCTCGAAATTAAAAGATGATGTCGTCGTTACTAATGGAGAACGGTCATTGTATAGGCGCGATATCAGTATCATCGTTGTCGATCTTTAATTGCATTTCTTTATGAACGTCAATGACATTCATTATCGACGTCGCATAGATAGATTAAGCTCGACATCTAATGAGGTTCGGTATTGTACTAGACACAACATTGGGTGGGCTCGACAAGGAACTGATTAAACTTAAAAACGCATTGAAGACTGTCGATGTGGTTGAGAAGCAGCATGATCTTATGGTCTTTGACATTGACTTATCTTTTCATCCGGAGCTTCGAACCTTGACATGAACGCCTAGTCTCAGCATTGATTCCTTAGCTCATGTCCTTCGAAAATTATTTGGATAACATTTAGCCTCGTTACTATAAGAGAAGATTTTTACTCTTTAAGGTAAAACCAAGAATTCCTTTGTATTGTCCAATCCTCAGTGAGATTTCCCTGCTAGTTTTGTTTTCCTGTAAAACATGAAGTACATGATATTATTTGTTGATAATTCTCATTCTGTATTTAATTGAGTTATGCTGGCATTCATCGCTTATATTATTTGCGTTAGTTAAATTATAATTTTTTATAAGAAAGAGAGAGAGAGAGCAATAAATAACAATAATTTTTCAAATGGAAGCCCTAGAAGATTATCTGGTAATACAGAAGGATGCATAAGAAATCTTCTCTAGTAATGAATAGAAGTCCAAAATCTCATCTGATAATAGAAACCAGAAATTCATATCTTGTAATAGAAGAAGATCAAAAATCTATCAGATAATTATATAATGGAAGACTAGATTCCCATTTGATAATAATTAAAAGACTAGAAATCATCATCTGGCAATGATAATAAAAGAAGTCTGGTAATTCATATTGATAGTAATTGAAGAAGAGAAAAACTTCTTTTGCTGATAATAGGAAGGAGAGAAGAAACCTCTGTCTGGCGATAATAATAATAGAAAACAAGAAGTCCATATCTGGAAATAAAAGAAGAAGACTAGAAATTCTTATCTGGTATTAGAAATAGAAGTCTGAAAATCCTTATCTGGAAATGATTATAATAGAAGATCATAACCCCTTCTGATAATAATGAGGAGATCAGAAATCCTTGTTTGGAAATGATTATAATAGAAGATCAAAACCTCTTATGATAATAATTGAAAGACCAGAAATCCTTATCTGGCAATAATAACAAAGTCCAGGAATCATCATATGGAAATAATAATAGAAGACCAGAAATCCACATCTGGTAATAATAGTAGAAGACCAGAAATCCATATCTGGTAATAATTAGAGAAGACCAGAAATCCATATCTGATAATAATTATAGAAGATTGGAAATCCTAATCTGGTAATTATTAGAGAAGACCAAAAATTCGTATCTGGAAATAATAATAGAGGTTCAGAAATCATCATCTTAAAATGAAAATAGAGGTTCAGAAATCATCATCTGAAAATAATAATAAAAGTCCTTTGTTTTGCACCACTCTCCGGGCCTTGGATGTCTAAATTCTTTGTTCCGTGCTACTCTCTGGGCTTCGGATGTCTGAATCCTTTGTTGTGCTACTCTACGGGCTTCGTATGTTGTTAATCCTTTGTTGCAACACTCTCCGGGCTTCAAATGTTGTTAATCCTTTATGTGACACTCTCCAGGCTTAGGATGTTGTTAATCCGTTATGTGCCACTCTTTGGCCTTTGGATACTGTTAATCCTTTGTAGTGCCACTCATTGGGTATTGGATGTCTTAGTCCTTTGTTTTGACCCCTTACCACCATCTTAGATGATGAATCAGGTCATCCCTTAGCTTTCATCAAGCAGGACCAAAGACTTACCCGACCTCCTTCTTCAAACAGGCCTTATAGACGGGAGTGAAGGCTGGTTTTATGCTTTGGGCAGGCCATTGTTAGGCGGGACCAAAGGCTTACTCCATCCTCCCTCTAGAAGGAGCTTCAGACATGCCTTGTAGGTGGGAATGAAGGCTTGTCGGTGCTTTGACCCAATCAGTTAAGGCGATGTCAAAGGCTTACTCCATCCTCCCTCTAAGAGGTGCCTTGATATGGCCACGTAGGCAAAGGGCTTGCAGATGCTTTAGCCTGGTCATTTCTGGTGGGACTAAAGGCTTAGCCTAACCTCCCTCTACGAGGCGCTTTGATCTGGCCATCTTGACACGATCAAAGGCTTTCTACCATCTTAAGTAGTTCCATTATTTAAGAAGAATCTTACTCCCAACCATGTAGATACGCTTGAGAATCTCTTCTTTATTCATCCACTGTTGGGAAATATGGTCACAAACATTTGGTGCTTCTTTTTGTTTATCACATTGCCTTTATATTGGAGTAGTTGGTAGATTCTCCGATGAGATTATTCCAAGCATAATTTCGGAGTATCAAATCTCCTCTTAGTATAGTCATTTCTTAATTTGCGGTCATCATACCTTGACATCCTTTGTCAACATTCGGGATCTTATTTGGCCGTCTTATACTCGGCTTATTGACTATATCCAAAGATTTCCTTTATTCTCTTATCCCCTTTGATGGGATTTAATATCAAATTTGATGAAGCATTACTTATTATGCATGGAAAATTCATTATGTAGTGACCTGATATGTCCAAAGTATGAATAGTAGTTATTTCAACCAACTTGTCTTGTAGTAAGAGTTTGGAAGGTCCCTTTTATGTACGTAACCCTTCAGTGAATTCATGCTTCTCGGGGGTAATTTTATCTTTGATTACACTATTTGTTTTCATTAGCAATTGACATTTTTGTTCTTACAGATAAAATCCTGTAAATATCCTGGATTCTTAGTACTGAAATTATGAGTGTTTTGGAATCCAAAGCAAGCTGTGATCAAGTCATAATTAAAGAAATCTTTTATTGGTTTTTGACTTTATTGTCCCTTTCTAGTTGAACCATGTAGATCGTCAGAATCTTATAGCTTGAGAAACGCGATTTTCGATAGCAATTTTACTTCTAATTTCCTGGATTGTTCCCTTGTTCTGTTTTAGTGTATTGATCATCCAGTTAATGATTTCTTATCCTTTGCTTTGCTCTTCCTGGCTAAGATGACCTATGAAAATCCTTTGTTTGAAATAAAAGGTAACTCTTTAAAAGATTTTTTACTTCCTTTCTGGATCAATTATTTATTTGATTAATTCATCATTTTTGTTGCTTGCAATCATAGTTGTTGATAGATGCTCTTTCATCTCTTAGATTTTCAAATGCTGCTTGGTGTAACCCAATGGTCTGGATAAAAATTTTGTTCCCAATGTTCGAAGTTTGAGTGAAATTTTTATGGCGCTTATACCCTCATAAGAGAAATATGAACCTTAAATAGGGAACCTAATTGTTCTGATTTTTGAGCCAATAGTTCTTCAACTGAAAGTAGACTCTTCTGATTAAAGCTGTAGCGGCGCAAATGGACCATGGTAAAAAAATTTCGAAAGGCATAGTTTTCAATAGTTTATACCCTTAAAGATTCCATAAACTCCTTTTTGAAATAGATAGACATATGGAATAATTAATAGTATCTCTTTTAGTTTGCAAAGAACATTTTCCTCATAAATATATATAATAAAATTCTTTGAATAAAATTGCTTGTTAAGACGAATATTATTATAGCTTTAGAAATTGTAGCATTTCAAGCTTTACTTAGCGAAAACAAATACCTTGTTTCTAATTCAAAAAAGTCATGATTCATGAAATGTATAGACTTTATAGAAAAGAATATGCTTTTCTATAAGGATTCTTTCTTTTTGGAACAAACTCATAGCGATTCTTTGTTACATAAATCTAAGTTTTGAGAGAGAGGATCAAAATACTACACATCATCAGAAAATCTATTGCTTTAAGAAAACTTAATTTATAGAAATTTATCATACAAACTTGTATACAAGAAATTTTATATATCTAAGACAACGGGCATGAAGCCATCCAATGCATATGAATTCATCGATGTAGCTGATATTCCTGATGCTATCTTGTGTAGTTGATTCCATCTGTTGCTTGTAACACTGGTAATTGCATAATATACCTTATGGTAATATTATTAATGTTATTCGTCGTCATTCAATATGCTCACATCACTATTCAATCCATCCCTTGTTTGTATGGTATCATGGTGCCGACTGATAGTATCCAAATTATCCTTGAGCTTGTAGTCTAGCCTGAGGTTCAGAGTATTTTCTTAACTGATGCAGCCCAGAATGGTGAAGTGTTAGGTCGCGAGCGACCTAACTGATTCTTAAGTCGAGAACGACCTAACAGGTCACGAGATAAGGAGCTGCGACCTAACTTCGAAGATGAAATACGAGCTAACAAAGTCCTAGGTCGTGTACGACCTAATCCCAAGGTCGCTGAAGAAGGTCGCGAATGACTTAACCTATATGCCGCTTCTTTAGGTCGTGAACGACCTAACTTACATGCCGTGTCTTTAGGTCATGAACGACCTAACCCATATGCTGCTTCTTTAGGTCGTGAACGACCTAACTTACATGCCGCGTCTTTAGGTCGTGAACGACCTAACGTACATGCCGCTTCTTTAGGTCGCGAACGACCTAACTTACCTGCCGCTTCTTTAGGTCATGAACGACCTAACTCTACCGTATCGATAGGTCGGTCAAGTGATAAGTCGCAAGAAGTATGTGCAGAAGCTAACTCTTAGGTCGCTCCAGATGCTAGGTCGCGTGAGTTGTATCGTTAGGTCGCTGCCGATCTATGTGTTGTAAATATTTGATATTTTGTGATGTAATCTGATAGGTCGTTAACGACCTATGCTAAGTTGTAAGTCGTAAGTCGTGATGGCTTGTAATATGTTGTGATGTAAATATTGTAAGTCGTGTATGTCGATGTGTGGTAAGTCGCTGGGTTTTTTAGGTCGTAGGTCGTAGGTCGTTTCCGACCTAAGTGTTGTACAATTTTGTGTTGAGAATTGTAACTTCTATAAATAGGCCGGTGGTGCCATTTGTAATAGTTTAGTTGATTTGAATGAAAACTTTTGTTTGTTAGCTTTGTGCTTTCAATTAAATTGGTAGTTGAGTGTGATCTCCTATCTCCACTTTCGGTTAATCGAGTGCGCTCGATTCAACGATTGTTGAAGCCAATTCGTGGTATCAAGTGCGCTAGATCAACGCTTAAAGAATTGAAGATCTTCTTTCACGGTATAGTGCGCTATCAATGTGACGAAGATAGCTAGAATTCGGTATCTTCGGATCAACGAATTTGGGCCATTCAGTATTCTTCATTCCATCGATCGCTACTTTCACAGAATCATCATTTTGTAATTCCGCTGCTGCATCATTTGGTATCAGAGCTAGACTTAGCCAATCATAGCTAAGCCGAGTCTTGGAGCCAATATTCTTTCGAAGAGTTTGAAGTAGAGCCGAGAGTTTGAAGTTAAAGATCATACATCATTTGGTATCTTTTGATTTGTCCAAGCCGAGAATTGAAGTGTTGTGAAGATTCAATCATGCCGCCGAGAAGAGCCAATCGTCATCAAAATATTGAAGCTTTGTATAGAAGAGAAGAGGCTGATGAGATGGAGCAAAGAATTAATGAAAACTTTAATGAGAAGCTTAATGAAGGAATTGGTCGAATCGAGAAGATGATGTTAGAGATGAATCAAAATTAGAGAAGGGTTTCACCTGAATCTCATCATGGAGGGAGTAGAGTTTCACCACATTCCAATCGAGTGAGAAGTGTCGATAGTAATCATAGAAGTATGGGCCGAGATAGTTATAGAAATGGTGATGATCGAAGTCATGATCGGAATGTGAATGGTCGTGAATGGAGGAATGATGGTGGTAGAGATGTTGGTGGTCGGGATTGTTATCGAAGCACATCTGTTGTTGATGAAGATGGGGATAGAGGAAGTTTTCATTATCGAGATCAAGGACAAGGACGGAATCGAGATTGAGAGTTTGAGGATGATCGTCGATGGGAGTCGGGGATGAAAACTGAAATTCCAAAATTCAAGGGTGGAATGGTGACTGAAGAGTTTTTTGATTGGTTGTCTAATGTTGAGGAGATTTTTGACTTTAAGGAAGTTCCCGAGCATCGAAGGGTGAAGTTAGTTGCTACTCGTTTGAAAGGAAGGGCTATGGCATGGTGGCAGCAAACTAAACTAACACGGGAAAGGATGGTGAAGTCAAAGATTGAATCATGGGATAAGATGAAGAAATTGATGAAAGCTACATTCTTACCGTATAACTACCAGTCTCTTATGTATCAACGTTTGCAGAACTTGAGGCAGGGGACCAAGACTGTAAATGATTATGCGGATGAGTTCTATCAGCTAATTGCAAGAAATGACATCATGGAGACGGAGGAGCAGCTGACAGCTAGATTTGTTGGAGGGTTGAGAATGTAGATACAAGACATGGTGAATATGTTTGACCCCAGATTTGTAGCTGAAGCACATCAAAAGGCTCTAGCTTGGGAGAAGCAAGGAATGAGAGGGGGTGGTGTGTTTACAAATTCCAACAATCCAATGAAAGGGGCTAGTAGCAATGCGAATGTTTCGAAGACTGTCACAAAACCAGTTGTTAATGAAGTTGCTAAGACCAGAATCAATAGTGGTATCAAATGTTTCAATTGCCAGGAAGTGGGTCACAAAAGCAATGAATGTACGAAGCCGAAGAAACAAACGATGATTGTAGAGGCAGAGGAAGATGAGGTAGAAGCTGACTGTTCTAATTCATTACATGATGAGGAGGAAGAGAGTGTGTCGGGAGACGAAGGGTATTCATTGATGATGAAGAGGTCGTGTTTAACACCAAAGCAAGAGGAGGAAACTAGCTGGTTGAGGAGTAACATCTTTTAATCAACATGCACTATCTTGGGAAGGGTTTGCAAATTTTTCATTGATGCGGGAAGCTATGATAATATTATCTCTACAGAGGATGTAAAGAAGTTATCATTGAAGACAAAGAAGCATCTGAAACCGTACAAGTTAGCTTGGTTGAGGAAAGGTGGGGAGGTGAAAGTTGGAAGAAGAGCTTGTGTTAATTTTTCAATTGGGAAGAAATACAAGATGAAATTTGGTGTGATGTTGTAGACATGGATGTCTGTCATTTGTTACTGGGAAGACCGTGGCAGTATGATAGGGCGGTGCAACATGATGGACGTACCAACAGTTACATTTTCATGTTTGAAGGCACGAAGATTACTCTAGTTCCAAAGAAACGACAACAAGAAGAAAACAAACTGGAGGAGATTGAGGAGCTGAAAACCTTATTATCTTTGAAGGAGTTTGTTAAAGAAGTTGAAGAGGAGCCTGAAGTATTCTTGTTAATTGGACGAGAGAGTCATGAAGTGGTTGAGATTCCTGAAGAAGTGAAACCAGTGCTGGGAGAGTTTGACGATGTATTTCCTGAAGAGCTTCCAACGGAGTTACCGCCATTGAGAGACATCCAACATCAAATTGATCTTGTTCCAGGTGCTGTGTTGCCACATAGACCACACTACAGAATGAGTCCAAAGGAATATGAGGAGTTGAGAAGGCAAGTGGAAGAATTGCTTGAAAAGGGGCGTGTGCAGGAAAGTCTAAGTCCATGTGTTGTGCCAGCATTGTTAGTACCAAAGAAGGATGGGACGTGGAGGATGTGCACTGATAGTCGGGCGTTGAATAAGATCACAGTGAGATATAGATTTCCTATGCCTAGACTGGATGATTTGTTGGATCAGCTTAGCGGAGCTACTATATTTTCGAAGATTGATTTGAAGAGCGGTTATCATCAAATTCGAACCAGACCAGGAGACGAATGGAAGACAGCATTCAAGACGAGGGAAGGATTATACGAATGGCTGGTTATGCCATTTGTTCTTTCGAATGCACCAAGTACATTTATGCGGGTGATGAATCAGATTTTTAGACCATTCATTGGGAAGTTTGTGGTGGTGTATTTTGATGATATACTGATATATAGTAGAAGATCAGAAGAAGATTTGCAACATCTGAGGGAAGTGCTGATGGTATTGCGACAAGAACAATTTTATGCTACAACGAAGAAATGCGTGTTCATGACGCATCGTGTTTTATTCTTGGGGTATGTTATATCGGGAGGAGGTATACAAGTGGATCAGAATAAAGTTGAAGCAATCATAAATTGGCCACAAATCAAGACGATTATAGAAGTTAGAAGCTTTCATGGTTTGGCGCCATTCTACCGAAGGTTCATTCCACACTTCAGTAGCGTGATGGCACCAGTTACTGATTGTATGAAGGGGAAACAATTTCTATGGTCAGTGGAAGCAGGGGTTGCTTTTGAAAGGATTAAGGAGCTTTTGACGACAGCACCGATTCTAGTGTTGTCGGATTTTCAGTTGTTGTTTGAATTGCATACTGATGCATCGAAGGTTGGGATTGGAGGGGTGTTGAGTCAGAAAGGTCGTCCTATTGCATATTTTAGTGAGAAGCTATCGGGAGCGAAGATGAGATATAGTACATATGATATGGAATTTTATGCTATCGTGCAAGCTATCAAACATTGGAGACATTATTTGTTTCATAAAGAATTTGTGTTATATACTGATCATGAGGCATTGAAGCATATGCAGGGACAGGACAAGATTGCTACTAGGCATGCTTCGTGGATTGCATACTTACAACAATTTACATTTGTGGTGAAGCATAAATCCGGGATTACTAATAGAGTAGCAGATACATTGAGCAGAAGGAATCATGTGTTGACTACAATGAAGGTTGAAGTGACCGGGTTTGATGTGTTACCAGAATTATCTGTCGATGATCCTTACTTTGCAAAGTTTGTTGATGAAGTCAAGGAGGGAAAGACGGATGAGTTTGTAATGGTGGATGGTTTTCTTTTTAAAGGAACTCGACTATGTATACCGGAGTGCAGCTTACGAATGAAGATTGTAAAGGAGTTGCATGAGGAAGGACATGTGGGTAGAGATCGTACTTTACAACGGATTTCTCAATCTTATTATTGGCCGTCAATAAAGCGGGAAGTTGGAAAGTTTGTGGAGAGATGTCATATTTTTCAAGTTTCCAAGGGAACAGCGACGAATGCGGGATTGTATATGCCGCTACCTGTACCGCTTAGACCATGGGTCGATATCAGTATGGATTTTGTTGTGGGATTGCCTAGAACGCAGAGGGGGAATGATTTGATATATGTTTTAGTGGACAGGTTTTCGAAGATGGCACATTTCATCGCTTGTAAGAAGACAGCTGATGTCGTCCGTGTTGCCGAATTATTCTTTAAAGATGTGTATCGCTTACACGGTTTACCAGAATCCATTGTGTCCGATCGGGATACTAGATTTCTAAGTCATTTTTGGCTGAGTTTGTGGAAGATGGTGGGGACAAAGCTAAATTTCAGTAGTGCTTACCATCCGCAGTCCGATGGTCAAATTGAAGTTGTTAACAGTTCTTTGGGAAATTTGTTGCGGTGCCTTATGCAAGATAATCTGAAGAGTTAGGATATGAAGTTATGTCAAGCAGAGTTTCCTCACAATCATGCTATAAACCGTAGTACGGGTTTCAGTCCATTTCAGATCGTATATTCAAACTTACCAAAGGGGCCGTTGGATTTAATGGTAGTACCACAACCGAAGGGGACAGTTAAGAAAGCTGCTGGTTTTGTTGAAGGGCTGATAGAATGTCATAAAATCGTTCAGGAACGATTGGAGAAAGCGAATGAAAAGTATAAACGATCTGCAGATTTGAAGCGAAGAAGCGTAGAATTTAATGAAGGAGATTTTGTATATGCTGTGTTAACAAAAGATCGTTTTCCAGTAGGAGCATACAATAAACTTAAAGCACGAAAAATTGGTCCTGTAACAATTATGAAACGGATCAATGAAAACGCTTATAAGTTGAAGCTGCCAGAGGATGTTTACACTTCTGACGTGTTTAATGTTAAACATCTTATACCGTATCATGGGGATGAGCTTGTTGTGGAAGAGGAAGGCGCAAATTCGAGGACGAATTTTTTTGAACCAGGGGAGGATGATGCAGCCCAGAATGGTGAAGTGTTAGGTCGCGAGCGACCTAACCGATTCTTAAGTCGAGAACGACCTAACGGGTCATGAGATAAGGAGCTGCGACCTAACTTCGAAGATGAAATACGAGCTAACAAAGTCCTAGGTCGTGTACGACCTAAGCCCAAGGTCGCAGAAGAAGGTCGCGAACAACCTAACCTATATGCCGCTTCTTTAGGTCGTGAACGACCTAACTTACATGCCGCGTCTTTAGGTCGTGAACGACCTAACCTATATGTCGCTTCTTTAGGTCGTGAACGACCTAACGTACATGCCGCGTCTTTAGGTCGTGAACGACCTAACGTACATGCCGCTTCTTTAGATCACGAACGACCTAACTTACCTACCGCTTCTTTAGGTCGTGAACGACCTAACTCTACCATATCGATAGGTCGCTCAAGTGATAAGTCGCAAGAAGTATGTACAGAAGCTAACTCTTAGGTCGCTCCAAATACTAGGTCGCGTGAGTTGTATCGTTAGGTCGCTGCCGATCTATATGTTGTAAATATTTGATATTTTGTGATGTAATCTGATAGGTCATTAACGACCTATGCTAAGTCGTAAGTCGTAAGTCGTGATGGCTTGTAATATGTTGTGATGTAAATATTGTAAGTCGTGTATGTCGATGTGTGGTAAGTCCCTGGGTTTTTTAGGTCGTAGGTCGTAGATCGTAGGTCGTTTCCGACCTAAGTGTTGTACAGTTTTGTGTTGAGAATTGTAACTTCTATAAATAGGCCGGTGGTGCCATTTGTAATAGTTTAGTTGATTTGAATGAAAACTTTTGTTTGTTAGCTTTGTGCTTTCAATTAAATTGGTAGTTGAGTGTGATCTCCTATCTCCACTTTCGGTTAATCGAGTGCGCTCGATTCAACGATTGTTGAAGCCAATTCGCGGTATCAAGTGCGCTTGATCAACGCTTGAAGAATTGAAGATCTTCTTTCACGGTATAGTGCGCTATCAACATGACGAAGATAGCTAGAATTCGGTATCTTCGGATTAACGAATTTGGGCCATTTAGTATTCTTCATTCCATCGATCGCTACTTTCACAGAATCATCATTTTGTAATTCCGCTGCTGCATCATTAACTCACAATCCTATACATGTCTTTCCATATAAAACCATATATGCCTTGTAAGAAAACATATTTGGAATCATATTCACTCCCTAAACGACTTTAGTTTTTAATCTTTATGAGAGAAGCATTTCGAAATCGATATATATGTTTATATACTTGAAATTAACATACATTTCAAAGTCAAACGAACATATATATTCAAAGTTGAGAGGCAATTTCATCAAATCCTTTTTGTAAAAAACCGATATACTTAATAATTCACGTAAATAATAGGAATTCGAATACATATCCATGAAAATAGTTTATACAAGAATCTCTATATATACTTATTCATTTGAAACTATGCATTGTTAGGTGAAACCTTTAGAAACTTCAAAATGTTTGAAAATTTGGCATATTTTGGAATTGGTGTCCAAGTTTAAAACTACGTAAACATGAAATTATATTCATACACTTTGAGTCATATACAAATCAAAGCTCAGTGTTCTTCCAGAAATAAATAAGATCAAAATTTTTATAAGAAAACGATAGGATTCTTGAAAACTGGTTTGCTAAAAAATCAATATAGCAATGACATGTCTTTACAGAAATGATATAACTTGAGATTAATATCAAAACTACCTCTAGAACTTGATAATTTCAAAATCACACATTCTTGAAATCTAAAGTACATGTATTCTAAATCTTTTCCTATAAAATTCCATACATATTCAATTCCATACACATTCATTTTTTTAATTTTATTTTATTTAGATCTACTAATATTTTAAATTAAATATTCTTTGAAAATATAATGTGTATGTGAAGCCTTTTATTTAAGATATGGAAGATCTTGTTGATTTCAGTGATACAATATTTCCAACTGCAGAAGATTTGGAAGATATTGTTGATTTCAATGATACAATATTTCCAATTATAGAAGATTTGAAAGAATGAGATAATTACTCAAATATATATTGCATCTTTTATAGCATTAAAGAGAGTAATAAATTACCTAGTAAGAAGAAGAATTATTTTGTGAGATTGAGGTAATTAATTAATTCCCTAATTAGCTGATTAAAGAAGGAATCTTATCAGGTGCATGTAAATCGTGGAAAACTGGAAAATCAAATGGAAAAATGTTTCTTGTATGAATAGGAGAGTTAATGAGGCATATGGCCATAAATCAGTTACTTCAACCCCAAGTAATAATCTCTATATAAAGACAGAGACTAGCATGACTAGAATTATCTCTCTCAATTGTATTTCTTATTCTTCTTATCCATTATTAATCTTGAAAAAAAATTATCATCTTAGAAAGTAATAAAATCTCTTCTCCCCAAGTGGATGTACACTAGCTCGCGGTAGTGGAATCACTATAAATCACGTGTGTTATTTTCTTCTATTGCTTGATCTGTGATTGCATTTAGCTGGTGACTATCCATTATTTGTTTTGCCTCTCCATCAATTCAGTCCTATTTGTTTTTTCGCAAGGTTGGGCTTTTATTCCTAAGGCGATCTTGAGGGGATTTTCCCCAACAGTCTGGTATCAAAGCAACAAGGTTGATTGAGAAAGGATGTTAGGCATTATGGCAGGAGATGAGGAGACTCCAGCAATTATACCAAGTCCTTATGTTAGAGGGATCTATATTGCATTAGGATTTAGTTTAGCAATAGAGAAGTGGAACAGTGATAAAGACTTCGAAAAATGGCAATGGAGGATGAAAGCTATTCTGATGAGAAACGTAGTTCATTCTTTGGTGCTTGCTCCTGAGGAGTTCACGGCTGAAATTTTAGTCGTGGAAAGGAAGGCGATAGAAAAATGGACGTTTGCTACTTTGCAATTAGGTATGGACGAAAATGTTATTTCTAATATTAGCGGTGAAACTACTGCTAAGGGCATTTGGACCAAGATGGAAAGTATCTATCTGAAGAAATCTTTGACTAACCATCTGATTTTATTGAAGACATTTTTCACCATGAGGATGAGAGATGGTACTTCAATCAAAGAGCATCTGGGTTTCTTCAACGATCTAGTGATGAAGATGAAGACTGTGGATTTGAAGGTAGATGAAGAGCATATAGCTATAATGCTCTTATGTTCCCTTCCAGAGCATTACACAAGTTTCTCTAACAGCTTTATCTTTATGAGAGATACTTTGACTGTTAAAGATGTGAAGTCGGGTCTTCTATCTGAAGACTTGAGGGATCAGACGAAGGAGATGGGTGAAGGTAGAGGAGGAAGTAGTAGTCAAGTGTTATTTGCTAAGGGAGGGAGAGAGGAGAAGAAGAATTTGAATATTATGGGGCGTTCCAAATCTAGAAAGCCCGATGATAATAATAGTGGAAAGTCTAAGGATGGAAAGTGTTACCATTGTAAGAAACTAGGCCATTGGAAAAGAGACTGTCAGGATTGGAAGAAGAAGGAAGAAGATGGTTCTTCATCATTTGCGGTGGAGAAAGCTGTATCTGATGATGTGTTATCTATAATGGTATTAGATGTATGAAACCATTGGGTGCTTAATTCGGGGGCCTCTTTTCATATGACACCTAATAGAGATTACTTTAGTTCTTTAGTTGACATAGAGGGAAGTGCAATCCATATGGGTAATGATGCTAGTTGTAGAGCCATGAGAGAAGGTACAATGCGGATTAAGATGTTTGACGGAGTGATACGCACTTTGACAGGTGTCCGGTATGTTCCGAGTCTTCGGAGTCCTTGATTTCTTTTGAGCAGATGGCATCAATGGGGTGTAAGGTCACCTTAGAGAAGGATGGTTTGAAAGTTTCGAGGGGTGCTCTTGTTCTTATGAAGGGAGATGTGTTCCAAGCTCTGTATTTACTTAAGAGGACCATAGTTCTTGGAGAGTCGTATGTTGGAGTTGATAGTTCTCGTGCTTTGGATGCCACCATACTTTGGCATCTCAGATTGGATCATATTTCTGAGAAGGGCTTAGAGTTTCTTCGTGGATGGAAGATGATCAAAGGTGACTCCGACAAGTTGGATTTTTGCTAGGAGTGCGTGTTAGGTAAGTAGACTAAGGAATCCTTTTGAGTTGGACTCCATAAATCATAGATGGTACTTGATTATGTGCATACAGAAGTCTGGGGACCAGTTGCTACTGCTTCTATAGGGGAGTGAAGTATTTTATCTCTTTTATTGATGATTTTTATCAGAAATTGTGGTGTATGTGATGAAGGCCAAATCAGAGATCTTTGAGAAGTTTAAGGCTTGGAAGGTGCTTGTTGAGAACTAATCTGGTTCAAAGTCGAAGGTGCCGAGATCTAATAATGTCGGCGAGTTTGTCTCTGGGGAGTTCCTCAACTTTTGTTGACAACATGGCATTGAGAGACATTTCACTACATCAGGTGATCTGCAATCCAATGGGGTTGCTGAGAGGATGAAATAGAACTTTACTTGAGAAGGCCCGTTGCTTGAGATTGACAGCAGGCTTATCTAGAGGCTTTTGGGCTGAGGCATTATCGACTGCGGAGCATATTATTCATCGGATTCCATGCTCAGCCATAGAAGGGAAGATTCTAGAAGAGAAGTGGAAAGGTAAAGCCATGTACCTTGGTTGTTTTCATATTTTTGGTTATTTTGTGAATGTTCACCATACAGGTGATGATAAGTTAGAGGCTGAAGCATACAAGGGCATTCTCTTGGGATACACAAATGGTATCAAAGGGTATCGTATTTGGCACTCTGTCGATAGGAAGATTGTTCAATCCGGACATGTTACTTTTCATGAGTCAGCAATGTTCAATCCTAAGAAAGACTTACCTACCACATCAGATGTTCCTGATAGGTCTCAGGAGATGGAAGAGGTTCCTATTTTACAGCCTAGTAGTAGAGTTGTTGATGCTGCTGAGAGTGAGATAGATGTAGCTGATGTGACATCACAGAGTAGTCCACAGGTGCCTTCTAGTAGTGTTGGTGATATGCATGAGACTAGAGGAATTTTAGTTCAAGGTGGAGCTGAAAAGAGTTTAGGCGAAGTTGTACATACCCAAGCCAGTCATAGGACTATTAGGCTACCTAAGAGGTATGGTGATTGGTAGTATGTAAACCTTATCCTTAGTGATCAGTTTGACTATTCCTTACACGTGGTTCATGGGGAGCCGCTTGACCTTGATGAAGCTTTGAAGTCATGTGACAGTTCGAAGTGGATGTGCGCTATGGATGAGAAGCTAGAGTCGTTGAAGAAGAACAAGACTTGGGATTTGGTACCTCCTCCTTAACGAAGCCTGGCCATAGGTTGCAAGTGGGTGTTCAAGGTGCAGGGTGATGAAAGATACAAGGCTAGACTTGTTGCTAAAGTATTTTCACAGAGGAAGGGATTGGAGTATGATGATATTTTCTCTCCTGTAGTGAGGCACACCTCTGTACGTATTTTGCTTACTATAGTTGCCGCTCATGACTTGGAGTTGGAGCAACTTGATGTGAAGACCTCTTTCTTGCATGGAAACTTGGATGAGACCATTTACATGAAGCAGCCAGACAGATATGTCTTAGATGGAATAGAGTATTGGGTTTTCAAGCTAAAGAAGTCATTATATGGACTTAAGCAGTCGCCTAGATAGTGGTACAAGAGGTTTGATTCTTTTATGCTTTCACTTGGTTTTGATCGTAGCATCAAAGACGCTTTTGTGTACTTCAAGCATTTGAAGAATGGTTATTGGGTGTATTTACTCTTGTATGTGGATGATATGTTGATTGCTTTCACGGATAAAGATGAAATTGGTAGTTTGAAGTTGAAGCTGAAGGCAGAATTCGAAATGAAAGACCTTGGAGAAGCAAGGTAGATTTTGGGTATGGAAATCCGAAGGGACAAGAAGCTTGGACTTTTGAGGCTCACTCAAAAGGAATATATTCTGAAAGTGCTTGCTCGATTTAGCATGGAAGGAGAAAAAGCAATTAGCACACCCATGCCTGTGCACATATAACTTTCTAGTAGAGGCCCTCCGATCTCGAAGAAGGACAAAGCTTATAGGGAGAAGGTTCCCTATGCGAGTGTAGTTGGTAGTCTGATGTATGCCATGGTTTGCACTAGGCCTGACATTGCATAGGCAGTTGGATTGGTAAGTAGACTCATGTCAAATCCAGGAAAGACACATTGGGAGGTAGTAAAGTATATTTTCAGATATCTTAGAGGGAATCTAGACCATGGGCTTGTCTTTGGCGACAGAGATAGAGAATTCAGCTTGGTTGGATTTTGTGATTCTAACTATGCCGGTGATAGAGATCGAAGAAGGCCAACCTCAAGTTATGTGTTCACCATTGGTGGGACAGCTATTAGTTGGAGAGCAAGGTTGCAGACAATCATGGCTTTCTTTACTACAAAGTCAGAGCTTATAGCTGTGGTTAAAGCCGCTACGGAGGTGCTTTACTTGAAGAGTTTGTTGCGTGACTTGGGCTTCATGTATGAAGGTATAGAAGTGAATTGTGATAGTCAAAGTGCAATTCACTTAGCTAAAAATCCGGCTTTCAGCTCAAGGACGAAGCATGTTAAGGTGAGAGAGTCCTTTCTTGTCTCTATGAATGAAGAGAAACTTGTACATCTTCAGAAGGTTGACACAGAGGAGAATGCAGCGAATATGTTTACCAAGTAAGTTACCCATTGCAAAGTTCGAGCATTGCTCGAACTTGACTCGCTTGATGAAGTGCTAGATGCCAAAGTGTGGCACGACGGAGAGTGAGTTAGTAGATGGAGACATTTGTTTTCATTTTGGAGATTGATAGGTTCAACATGGAGAGGGTACTTTCAACACTTTGTTGGCGGACGGTGGCTTGCCGGAGTTCGTTGGCAAAGTGCAATGTGTGATGGCTATACCGAAGCTCATTGAGAAAATATATGTGGTGTCTTGTCCGAGAGCTACTTGGAATAAGGGGATGTAGGTGGAGTTGATAGGCTTGCGGGGAAATATAGTATCAAGGTGGGGATTGTAAGATTTTGTGATACAATATTTTCCAATTGCAAAAGATTTGAAAGATACTGTGATTTCAGTGATACAATATTTCCAATTGCAAAAGATTTGAAAGGTATTTGAGATAATTATTCAAATATATATTGCCTCTTTTATAGCATTAAAGAGAGTAATAAATTACCTACGTGAGAAGATGAATTATTTTGGGAGTTTGAGGTAATCAATTAATTCCCTAATTAGCTGATTAAAGAAGTAATCTTATCAGGCGCATGTAAATTGGGGAAAACAGAAAAATCAAATGGATAAACATATTTTCTTGTATTAATAGGAGAATTAATGAAACATTGATTTATGACTATAAATCAACTACGTCAAGCCAAGTTATAATCTCTATATAAAGGCAGAGATTAGCATGAGTAGAATTATCTCTCTTAGTTGTATTGCTTATTCTTCTTCTCCATTATCAATCTTGAAAAAATTTCTCATCTTAGAAAGTAATAAAATCTCCTCTCCCCAAATGGATGTACACTACCTCGCGGTAGTGGAACTACTAAAAATCACATGTTTTATTTTCTTTTATTGCTTGATCTGTGATTGCTTTTAGCTGGTGACTATCTGTTGTTTGTTTTGCCTCACCATCAATCTGGTCCTATTTGTTTATCCATAAGGTTGGGTTTTTGTTCCTAAGGCAACCTTGAAGGATTTTTCCCCAACATTTTACACTTAAAACCTTGCTACATTTTGCATAAAACAATATGTACTTAAAATCAAATGTGTACAAAACTGTTATTAATTCACAAACTGTTGCACCATCAAAACCATACACATATAGGCTTAAAAATGGATACTTGCATTTTTAAAGACTTGGAGGTGTTTGAAACTGAAACGTATTGGATATACCCAAAAAGCATAAATATTTACATTCAAAACTATAGTTATGTACACAAAGTACATTTAAAAATTTATTATATTTGAAAACTTTCAAGTAAATAAAAGAAACTATCTTCATTTCTTGCAAGAGTTTAATACTCTTAACAATTATATTTGAGAAGTAGGCATGCTTGAGGTAAGTTATATTAAACCATTTGTACTCAATGCTTTATTAAAATGAAACTTGATTCACTAAAACTGTAAACACCCGAAGCCTCTTGCATATATATATATATATATATATATATATGTGTGTGTGTGTGTATGTATGTACGTGTGTATGTATGTGTGTGTGTATTGCAAGTCCAATATTTATAAAGCTGATGTGCTTAAAACTACATACATTCAAAAACTCGTACATGTAAAGTCTTTAAGATCACATGCAATTAATACCTGTTCATTTCCAAAACTCTAATATACTTAAAGTTGTTCACATGTAGTAGTTGTGTACATTCAAAATTAACATGGGGCCAGAAAATTGCATAAAATACATTTTTGAAACCACTTATCTAAAGCTTATATATTTCAAAAAATTTCACATCAGCAAATCTCTCTTGTTCAAAAGTTGTTAGATATTGGAACATTTTCATACAAAACTATAGTTATTTAAAACTTAATATGTATGAATCTAACATATTTTAAAAGCTAGTGACATTATAAAACTATTCATATCTAAGAAACTAGATACTTAAAAGCTAGTATACGGTTCTCCTTAGAAGCTTTCATATATTCAAAATTCGAAGCTTATATATCCAAGAGTTTATATCTACATTGGAAACTTTTTTTTGTAAAATTAGAACACATATGCAGCTAATATCTTCGCAGCCTTTACATCTTCATAAATTAACTCATGTATTTGTATATGTAAAATCCCATATATAACTTTGTGCTTTATACTTTCGAGATGATGTGTAACACCCTTAATTTTAAATAACATTATTCAGGAGATTTAATTAGATAAATTAAACAGAATAATGTAGAGTCTAGATTGATAAGAGGATTGAGATTTGAAAACTAATTAAGATTGTGCCTTAATTAAATGGATTATAAAATAACCATTAAGTAAATTCATAAGAATGGTTTATAAGATTAAAACTAAGTTAAGTAAGGCAAGGGTAATAGTGGAAATAGCCGTATACCATAACCTCTAAACCCTTACCTCATTTTTCATTCATACGCTCATAAACCAAAAACAAAAATTAAGGAGAACTAAGGCCGGCCATAACCCTAGGAGAAAAGGGGATCAAAATCAATTAGATGTTAAGGATTCAAGCAAGGAAGAATTAAGCAAGATTAAATCTCAAGTTCCTTATCCAAACAAGGTGAATAATAATCTATACCATCTTATATGTTTTATTAAACATTTTAATTCGGGTTTAATTTTTTAAAACCATTTGGATAATATGAATGATGATATGCTATAATATATGCCATGTTTGATTTAAGCAAGTATGTTTGTAGAAGGTTCGATATGATTTTAAGGTTAAAATCATGTAAAATGGGTTTTGAATGCCATGCAGATTTAATATGTTATGTAAAATATTATTTTGGAGATGCGTTTAAATTTTCATAATAATCCAAGCTATGGATAATTTATTATGACTTTTGAATGGAAGAAATAGATAATTTGGGTTTAAAAATTTATTACGGCAATTATATAAAAGACTTTGGGTTTGAAATTAATATATGTTAGGAAACATATTAAAATTGAATTATGATGGTTTTTAGGGATTTTTCTAATGTGTTTTAATATGGTTATTAAATTATTTAAGTTGAAGGACTTAAATGATTAAATGTTTTATGGAAGGGAATGACTTATTTGTTAAAATAATTTCTATTATAAATTAGCGAATTCGGCAGCCTTTTTAGAAAAAGGATTTTTGAAAAGAAATGGCAACCAATTATATTTTGATAAATTGGCAAGTTAAATGAAAAGAAGTTACCAAATCAGTTTTGACATAATTTACCACTTCGCCACTTCCATCAGCTTGGTTCTGAAAACATGCCCAGTAGGACTTTTGAACCCGTTCAAAACCAATACACAAGGTATCAAATAATTGGTATGTAGTGTATTGGAGAAAGGCAGAAAGGATGGTGTCGAAGGCTAGCTTTTGAAGGGGTTGAAGTCATTTTATAAGCTTTCGAAGAGGTAGAAGCTATCCTTATTAACTTTGAATTACTTTTGTTAATAAAATGCTTTCGAAAGGGTTACCGCCTTTATGTTTTAAGAAAAGCTTTCGAATGAGTTGCCACTTATTTAGTTTTGAAAAGGAGATTTCGAAAAGGGAGTTGCTTTTGAACCTAGTCGAAACTTAGCGGTCATCTTCATACCTTTCGAATTGGTTAAAGGTCGCTTTTCTTTTAGCCTTATAACAATGAGTTCGAAAGGGAAGCTTTTATTTTATTAAAAGTGAAGCCACTTCCCAACGCTTTTGAAAGGGTTTTTATAGCTGCTTTTATCAATGCTTTGAAAGGGTGGTTTCAAAGCCATTTGTTCCCCAAATTCTTTTACTTGAAGATTATTTTTTTCGAAAGGGTTACTTTCGTTTATGTTATCCTTGACCTTGAAGTTATAATTAAGGTTAAACCCAATGATTTCGAAAGAGATGGTTTCGAAGCTATGCTTCTATAAATTCTACTTGAACTAAGTGGTTTTGAAAGATAATTTTAATACTTTCAAATGGTTTGAGTGTTTCGAAAGGTATATATTTAAGTGTTTTGAAAAAAGGTTTTGAATACTTTTGAAAGGTATGTTTCAATGTTTTCGAAAAAAAGGTCTAAGGTTTCGAAAGTCTTAGTTTTCAAAACAAAGAACCTAATCTCATCGTTAAAGATAAACACATGGCAATATGAAAGAGATTTTGAAATGGCATTTAACTTTGGAGTCTTTGAAGAAGCTTTCCTTTCTAAAGATAATAGGTTAAAGATATTAACCATGTTTCATTTGAAAATGATTACAAGGAAATATAACCATAGATGTTTATATTGTTAAGTCATGATCAGTTAACATATGTGTTTCTTCTGTAAACATATTCACTTTATAATTAACCCATAATTGCATTTTGGGGTAGTAAGGGCAGAATAACCAGTTAGGTTGACCTAGTAGTGAACGTACCTTGAGTTTACTCCTGTGTGAGTGGAACTGCATCCAGGAGGTCAGATAGACCAAAATGTAGGATGCTTAAAGACCGGTCAAAGAATTGTTAGTTTAGACCGGTTCATAGTATGTCCATGAAAACTATGTATGGAAATTGTTATTGGCAGGGGCCAATAGGTTCTTAGTAATCTCATGAAAACTATATCAGGATTAAGTTATTGATAGAGATTAATAGGTTCATAGTCAACCCGTGAAAACTATGACATGAGAGAAGTTATTGGAGAGCCCAATAGGCTCATGGTGAGCCCATGAAAACCATAATTGGATGAAGTTATTGGTAGATACCAATAGGTTCTTAGTAAACCCATGAAAACTATAAAACAAGACAGATAGTCCATAAGCTTTGAACAGGTTATTAGTCAGCCCATGATAACTAATAGGTTAATAGTGACCCTAGAAACTATAACTTGAGACATACAGTCAAATGAATGGGGATGGGAAATCCAAAATATAATGTAAGTTTGCATATTATCATGATATATTTTATTATGTTATGTTTTAATCATTATGAATGCAGGTGCATAGTATATGGTTATTAGAAATTGAGTTTGGATACTAGTGAGGGGAAAACTCGTTCCGCTAAGCGGCGTGGTCTCACTAGATATCTATGTGGTTCAAGATGGTAGGTTATTATTCACATCAGGCTTTTTATCTAACTCGAAGTTTATGTTTTCCCCTTAAACTCTCGGGTGCTCAATTGATTTTGAGTAGTTTGAGAGTTAAGGTTTTCATATTCTCCTTTAGGCAAATAAGCTTCTAGAGACATGCAAGAGGCAATCTAGCTATTAGGAGTTCTTTCTGTTTGATTCCGCTGTGTTTTGGATGTAATGGAAAAGTTTTTTAATTGCCTATTTTAGACTATGATCAACCAAGGGGGTATCTTCATATGTCGCTCTTGGCGTATTTTGTAATAATATTTCTCTGAACGTGGTTTATGAATTGGGATTATGTAATGAATTTGAAACACGATTAGAAGCTGAATGAGAAATATTTTTATGATTTTAATTTTTTTTCATATTCATGTGCTTCTGTTATATCAATGTATCTAACATTACGGCATTTGGTCGCCGAGAATTAATAACTATGGATGTCTGAAACACCTGTAGTGGTTAGTTTTGGGCCTCCAAGTGGGGGATGTTACAAGTTGGTATCAGAGCATAGGTTTATGTAAATTTAAAAAGAAATTTAAACCTAAAATATTTTCAAAACATAATCCAATTAATCAGGAAATGAGACCAAGGTTTGGGTTAACGCTATAGTAGCATACTTGTATTAGTTATGTATATATATATAAGTACATACTCTCCTCTCTCTTAGACCGTTCTTATGTATCTTACTAAGGCTCGTATGCAGATTTACAAGAAAGGAAGATATGGAGGCAGGAAACGGAAGAGGAAATCTAGGTGGAGGAAGCACCACAACTAACAAAAATGCTTGACCCAACACTAGGAGAAACCAAGGTCGACAGACAAATGCTAATCCAAATGTGAATGCCAATGTGGGTGATGGAATCCCACCAGTAGATATGAGGATGATGTATTAGTTTTTTGTCAATCTGATGCAAGCTGGAGCAGGTGCAGGAGTAGCCGGGGGTGATGCTGGGAATGTTGGAGGAGCTAATCCTATGAGTACCCCAGTTAGCAACAACTATGCTAAGTTGAGTTGGGATTATACTAGCCTTGGTGGGAAGCAGTTTTTGGGAACAGAGGATGCTATAGAAGTAGAGAATTTGATTTTTCATTATGAAAGGATCTTCGCTGACTTGGGATTAAATGATGAGCAGAAGAGGAGACTTGCCACTAGACAGTTGTAGGGAGCAGCACCTTATTGGTAGAATTGTGTTACCGTGGGAGTTCCCGAAGAGGAGTTGACTTAGGCCGAATTCTAAGGAGATTTGAAGAGAGGTTTTTTTTAAGTTGCCAAGTCAGTATTGCTGAGAAAGTTCATGGACTTAGTGCAGAGTGAGATGTCGGTGATTGAGTATGCTACGAAGTTTGATGAGTTGTCTAGATATGGATATGCTGCCATAGACATCGTTATTAAAAGAAACGAGAAGTTTGTTCGAGGGTTAAGGCCTGAGATTGCTATAGCGACTATGCCACATCTCCATGATCCAAGTACATTTGTAGTGGAGATGGCAATATGAAATGGAGAGATGCTTTCTACTTATGAAAAGGAGAAGTAGGTGAAAACCCAGGTTTTTCAGTGCAAGAAGAGGAAATTCTTTAAGAAGAAAGGAACCCAGAAGGGAGAAGCTACCAAGAAGGCGAAGGCTAATCTAGTTTTCTTTAAGTGTGATAAAAATGGACATTATACTCATGAATGTCGACCTGGAAAAGGGAAGGAGGCTGTATATAAGAAAGGAGTGAAGTGTTATAACTATGGTGAGATTAGGCATTGCAAGAATCAGTGTCCAGAACCGGTCAAAGCGGACAAGGGAAAGGTCTTTGCTTTAGGACCATTGTCTGCTAGGCCAACTGCTGTTTAAAAGGGAAAGACTATGATGGAAGGTACACATTTGATTCAAAGTATACCAGTTAGGGTACTATTTGATACTAGTGCATCACCTTCATTTATATCTCAGTGCTTAGTTGATAGGTTATGTTTAGAACCCTCATACCTTGTTACTTCTTTAAGGGTTGTAAATCCGATAGGAGGGTATGCAACTTTGGAGATGAGATGTGACCAGTTAGAACTTGATTCGTTAAGTCATGAGAGTTTGCATACAGTCTATATGTTTTTGATTTCGTAGGCTTTGGGATCATTTTGGGTATGGACTGGTTAGAAAGATATGATGCTAGGATAATTTTCCAAGATAGGGAAAAATCGCTAAAGCACCCTAATAATCATAACCGAATTATATACTCGGTGGAGAAATTAGACTCAAATGTTTGTGTGTTGCTGAATGCCATCGATATTGGCACTGTGACATTCAGAAATAGCTCAAAAGGATTTGACATCGGCATTAGAGAAGTCATCAATATCGGTATTTCTAACTCTCCTGTAATTACTAATATTTTTTTGGTAGAAAATTCGAAACATAACTTATTAAGTGTAAGTCGATTATGTGATAAAGGATTTAAAATTGATTTCGAGAAATATAAATGTAATATTTTTGATTAAAATAAAAATTTAATTTTTAAAGTATTCAGAAAATGAAACATATATGTTTTAAACATGAATGTCAAAAACAATACTAATTTATGCTTAGCTGCAAGTCATGATGATCCATGGTTATGGCATAAACATTTTTGTCATATAAAGATTAAGAATATCAACAAACTAGCTAAAAATGAATTACTTAGAGGATTAACAAAAATGAACTACAAGGTAAAAAAAAATTTGTAACGCTTGTCAATTTGGTAAATTAAAGAAAAGTTCCTTTAATCTAAAAAGGAAATTTCCACAAAGCAACCTCTCGAATTGCTCCATCTAGATTTATTCGGACCAACTCAGGTACGTTCAATAAATCATAACAAATACGTTTTTGTAATTATTGATGATTTTTCAAGATATACTTGGACATTATTTTTAAAACATAAATGTGACACTTTTGAAATGTTCAAAATTTTTGCTAAACAAATAAAAATTTAATGAATTTAAAATTTTAAAGTATACGAAGCGATCATAGAGGAGAATTTGAAAATGAACTATTTACAAATTTTTGTAACAAAAAGGGAATTGGTCATAATTTTTCATTTCCATGAACACCATAACAAAATGGTTGTGCATGAACTCTACTAAATAGTAGTAACCTACCAAAAATTTTTTGGGCCAAAGCAGTTGCTACTGCTTGTTATGTATTAAATTGTGTAACACTTAGACCAATGATTAAAAACACATGCTATGAAATATTTTTTAACAAGAAACTATAAGTATCGTATTTTCGCGTATTTGGATCAAAATGCTTCATTTTAAACACTAAAGATTATCTAGGAAAATTTGATTTTAAAGCTGATGAAGGAATTTTTGTTGGTTATTCGGATCGAAGTAAAGCATATTGAATCTTTAATAAACGAACAAATATTATAGAAGAAAGTCTTCATGTCTCATTTGATGAAAACTTTAAGGATAATAAAAATGACGATGATGAAGAAATTATAAATAAAACTAGTATAACTATACATGAAAATAATAATAATAATAATATCAATAACAATAATGATAATGTGATAACGTCATCACCTATAATAGTAAGAGACCATCCTATTAATAATATTATCGGGGATTTAAATACACGAGTATCAACTAGAAAATAGTTAAATAAAATTTGTCAAGTTGCATATATATCAAATTTTGAACCGAAAAATTATAAAGAAGCATCAAAAGATGATTTTTGGATTATTGCAATGCAAGAAGAACTTAATCAATTTGAAAGAAATAATGTTTGGGAACTTGTACGGAGACCAAACGATCAATCTGTAATTGGAACCAAATGGGTTTTTTAAAATAAAGCGGATGAAAATGGAAACATTGTATGAAATAAAGCAAAGTTAGTAGATCAAGGATATAATCAAGAAGAAGGAATTGATTATGACGAAATATTTGCTTCTATAGCACGTCTTGAAGCAATACGAATGTCACTAGCTTTTACATGTCATCATAATTTTAAACTTTTTAAAATGGACGTAAAAAGTGCATTTTTAAACGGATTTATGAAAGAAAAACTGTATGTTGAACAACCTCCTTTATTTCTTCACGAGAAATATCCCGATCATGTATTTAAACTTAAATAGGCCTTATGTGGATTAAAACAAGCATCTCGTGTTTGGTATGAAAGGTTAAAAACCCATTTACAAAGTTCCAGTTTTCAAATTAGTAAAATTGACTCCGCTTTATTCATAAAACAAGAAAATAATAATATTTTACCATACAAATATATGTTGACGACATTATATTTGGATCCGCTGATGAAAAACTATGTACTGAATTTTCTAACATAATGAAAAATGAATTTGAAATGTCATATATGGGTGAATTATACTATTTCTTGGACTTGCAAATAAGACAACTAGAAAATAGAATTTTTATAAATCAAGAAAAATACTATCAAGATTTATTTAAACATTTTGGAATGGAAAATATTTTAAGTAAACTAACTCCAATAAGTACTACTCTACATTTAGACAATGATAAAAATGGAAATGATTTCGACCAAAAAATATATTGAAGTATGATAGGATCTTTGTTATACTTAACATCTAGTAGACTATATATTATGATGAGTGTATGTTTATGTGCTCGGTTTCAAGCACAGCCAAAAGAATCACATCATCGAGCGGTAAAACAAATTTTAAGATATTTAACAAACACTAAAGATTACAGACTTTTTTACCCAAAAGGAAGCTCATTCGAACTCGTGTCATATAGTGATGCTGATTTCGGGGGTTGTAAAACAGATAGAAAAAGCATGTGCACAAGTAATCTAAATGCAACAAACTCTTCTAGATTTCAGTAAAATCATAACAAAATCTCTTATATATTTTGATAATACAAGTGCCATAAATGTTTCAAAAAAATCCTATTAACCATTCTCGAACATATTGATATTCATCACCATTCTCTATGAAATAATGTGGAAAAAGGAATTATTTCACTAGAATTTGTAAATACTGAAAATCAAATAGCTGATATTTTAACTAAACCATTAAACGAACTAACTTTTATTAAATTAAGGCGAGATCTAGGAATACGTTCTTACAATGAATTGGTAAACTAAAAAAATTAACTCATATAAACTACACAGAATAAGATTTGTATACTTAATCACAAAATAATTTTAACCAGATAAAAATTAACTACCTTCTGTTCATTTTGTATGGTTAAACTTATTATTCTAACAAACTTCTATGTATATTAAAACCGACTCTTATAAATAAATCAGTTTTTCTCCTAACTAAATACAAATAATTTTTTTAAGACCATTTTTATTCAAAATGTCTTCCGATCACAACTTCACTTATTCGACTATCAACTATAGCTCACCCTCATCAAAAAGCACCTACGTTTCACCAAGTAAATCCACACCTCCATCAATTCACTCAGCCTTTTTAAACATTATTGCATCACCTACGTATCACACTAGCTTTTCTCCTAAGGAAAAGAAAGTCAAACGATCAATTAATCTACAATCAACATCTCTCAACGACAAAGTTTATGAAACATATCACTATCAACAAGAAATGATGGAAGTTCAATGTGAAATGTATTACGAGCAATGACGTCAAGGGTCTCATCTAAATTTTCTCAAAAAATGCATTCTAGCAATTTGGGGTCATTTACCAACAAAAAATTGCATACATCAAAAATCTCCTCGATTGCAAAAAAACTCCTATAAAAGCGTATAACATTCCTCTAAGAAATCTATACAAGCAAGGACCATCAAACCAAGATTGGATAGACACTCCAACTCATCCAAATTGGTCCCCACTAAAGCCATTAATTGACAACATAAAGGTTGAACCGAATTCATGGGATATACAACAAATTGAAAACTCTGACCTCTCTAACAAAAACTAAATTTATGCTAAGCATTTTGTCAAAATAAGTATTTTGTAATTTTTAATATATATATTGTTTTATGTAAAATTCTCTTTATATTTCAATAAATAAAGATCGCCATTTAAATTTGAAGGAAAAATTTATGAGATAACAGACCACAGATGTAACGACCCGGAATTTGAGATATTTGAAATTGGAATATTCAATTTAATTTAAATATTCAGGTGTTGATTTTTAACTTGAATTTAAAATATAACTAATTATTGGGTAATTAAATTATTGAATTTAATAATTTGAAATTGGGTAAAATATTGAATCTGGAGTTTCAAGCTTGTTAAAAATATTTCAAGGGCTTATAAAATTTATATTGATAATACTAAAGATAATAAAAGTTTTAAAACTGGATTCAAAAGCGATTTTTTCAGTTTTGAAAATATATCGTTTAAATTAACATTTAAAAATAGCCTTTCGAGGCATGGTCTCGGAATTCGACGAAACCAGTTCCATTGAATCTGTAATATTATATTCTTATCAGATTTCAAATTTCGTAGCGTTTAGAGTTATCGTGTGGCCGTACGATAGGTAAACGCGCTGAAATTTATATCGAAAATTTAATATAATGATTGGATCCAAAAAAAAGCTATCTTCTCTATATGATCGAGTTAGGACTCGAAACCTTTTCCATTGCTTTCGGAATAGGGTATAACATTATAAACGCCTAGCGACACGTATCAATAGGAGGTCGAGACTTTTGGGTTGCAAATTTCAAGACGATTTAAAATTTAAATATATATATATATATATATTTCAAATTTTTACATCAGAACTTTTCATTTATATCCACATCAAACCTTTTTGCCTTCATTTCAATATCACTATAGAGAATCCATTCATTCATGTAATCGTATCCAACATGCAATCCCTCTTCTTTTATTTTAAAAAGGCACGAACCTCTTCCCCTCTTCATTCAATGAAACGAAAGCTCAAATGAAAAAAAATGGCAGAACGAAAGAAATCGATTCTCAAAATCGCATATCCTTTAGGAAATCAATGTTTGTTTTAAAAAAGAAAAAAGAAAAGAAAAAAGGAATCGAAGTCGATTTCGACTTCGATAGGGGGGAATCACGAGTGGTAGAGGCCGGCATCGGCGAATGGCATGAGGGTTGAGGTAGGTTGCATTCGAGGGGGGCGGCGTGCGCTGTAGCAGCAAGGGTAGGGGGTCATTTTGGGTTCGGTGGCACGTCGAAGGAAAAGGTGGAGGCTGGGTCGCGTTTGTGAACAACTGCGGCGAAATCATGATGGTTGGGATGTCGGCAATTGAAGGAAGGGGGCACGGCGAAGTTGGCAGTCACGATCGTCAGTGTGGTATATCAGTTATTTTTAATTTAATTTAAATAAATTTATATATGTATGTATAGTATAGAAAATACAGAAAAGAAAATTTTGACATTGAGAAATATATGCAGATTTTTTTTTCAATTTATATATATATACAGGTTAGAAAAAATATATAACACGTTATTTGATTTTACAGTGAGGTGAAAAAGAAAGTTATTTTTATTTACTGAATATATAGAATTGAAACAGGAATTATAAAACGTTTTGATTTGGAAAGTTTATATTAAAAATTGGACTTTTGGTTTATATAGATTATTTTATAAGTATGTATGTAGTTTCAAAAGAAAATAAATATACATATACACATTTTAAATTTACTAGTTTATTTAAAAAATATGTATATAGGGAAATTAATTTGTTAAATTAACTTATTAAATTATTTTAGTTACTAAGAAATTATCAAAGGAAAATTAGTTAAAAATAAATTATTAATTAATTAAATTTATTAAATGGTAATTTATCGTTCGATTATTAATAAACCATATAATGTTTATACAAGGTCAAAAAAATCGTGAAGTCAAGTCGAAATGGAAGTGGACTGCAAATGAAAATAAAAGGTGAGATCTTCTCACTCATTTGGATTGCCTTGTTAAAATTAAAGGTTAGATTTAAATTATTGGATGCCTGGCTTGATGGATAAAATAAAACCTTTATTCTTATTTTATAAGTATATATGTTTCTAAATGTTTTAAATTTCATTAAAAATCCTCTTGAGATGAGAAGCGAGTTTATTAAATTGGATAAGATTTTGGGAGAAAGATCTTGTAAGTGGGGTTATGGAACTTAAAATAAATTTCCAAAGTATAAGTTTTAGAAGGTGAAACAAAATTCACAAAGGGTAGTGGAAGTGAAAACTCGAATTTTAATAAGTAAAGAGGGCTTTTGAAAAATTTAAGGAAATTAATTAAGGAATTCTAGAAATTATGGAATTGGTGAAACGAGTTTGGAAATTTACAAATAAAATTGCAAATGATTTTTGAGAAGAGAAAATAGGAAATAAATGAATATTTTCTAAGTTTTGAATATCAATTAAAGTGGGAAGAATATTCTAGGTATGGGCAAAGATTTAAATTGTTCCGTGAGAATGAAAGGAAATTTGGAAACTATTTTCAAGTGTTGAAAATATGGGAATAATATCTTGGGTAGATATTTTGAGATAAATAATTTGGGAAAATTATTTAAGGCCTAATGGTTGCTTGTGAATGTTATTTGATAGTTAAATAACCGACTATCAATATTGGCCAATGCGCTAATCGTTTCGAAGAGACCGAGATCGGGTTTAATTATTCGAAAACCACTTCGATCTGGTTTGAACGTAGCAAATGAGGACCGTGAAGATGATGAAGACGGTGATTCGGTTTGTCCAGACCCAGGGCAACTTGTATGGACGAATGCTATCAGACCATCGTCAAGGAGGACGATGAGCATTCTAAGTGAATGTGTTCTAAAAAGGTAACGCATAGCCTCAAGCCTCATCAACCGGGAATGGCTAAAACAGGGGAGATGCAGCAAGGCTAAGTGGATAGCACCCAATTAGGGTAAGATTTCCCCTATCTAGAGTCGCTTTTATTTCGGCTATGTGGCAGTTGCTGATCCCAACCGCGGGGTGATCTTATCCGGGCTATCCAGTAAGGGGTAGTCCGGACATGTGTTGCAGGGGAGCGGGAGTGGTCCTCGGTACTCTGATCTAGGCCAGGTACTGTGACGGGCGGTACCCCAGTAGTCCTGCCATTATATGGAATCCAATCTCCAATAAGTGCCCGTACGGTTTTGATTGTGCCTAACTATTGCTGGAACGCGAGATGCAAGCATTTCTGCTAGATTCTATTTACTTTCTGTAGAAACTATTGTAATATCAGATGGTTTTGATAAAAATGTTTTGGTTATCGTAAGGTAAAAACCCGGTATATTTATTTGTGGCGTGGTCTTACGAGATACCTTTGTTTTCAAAGGGTTTCGAAAATATAATAATCCAATTGAGTGTGGTTTTTTCACGCTTGTTTTCCAGACTGACTCGGGTGTTGTTTTATTATGATGCTCGGGTCAAACCAAGTTAAACAGATTCAGGATAGGATGCTATGGAGCTCAGGAGACGAGCTGGATGACAGAGACGTATCTCAGTACTTGAATTTTATATTTCCGCTGTGTAAGGACAGTTAATAGGCTGTCCAAAGTGATGGATGATTATTGTACTCTGAAATGGTATGTATGTATAACAGTACAGATTTTCTTTGTATTTAAAAAGCTGTTATTATATATTATATTTTGCTCCGCTGCGATTGTGAGACTCTAATGTTGTTTTTATCTTCTTCTTCTTCTACCTCTTTCTTCTTCTTTTTCCCTAGTTATTCGCTCTTTCGTACACTTTGGGTTGAATGAGGAAGAATTATTATCAACTCAAGCGGTACGGAACTATGGGACGCTAAACTTGGTGTCAGAGCAGAAGGTTAAGCGAGAACCTTGGCTCTGGTGGGGGTTACTCATTAAAAATAGAGTCAGTAGTACTCTAGAATGAGTTTGAGTGTATTAATAGATATGAGCGCGTATTTGTTAGTGAATATAAATTTTTTTAAATATTGTGTTGACTTGTTGGTTGGGTGGTATATGAATTCTGATCGAGTAGCAGCACCGCTAATTCGATAAGAGTTTATAAACACTTGAACACGATAAACCGACATAGTATTGTTTTAAAGTGGGTGAATGAAATAATTTTACCCAAAAATATATATTTTTATAAAAGGAATAATTTTTGAAATTATTATATATATAGGAGTGTTTGGTTGATGATATTATAGTCAAATAAGATTATAAAAATTGTAATAATTTATATAACCAAATGGAAATTTATACAAGCGTAAAATTTTACAAATGGATCATAATTAAGTTGAATTCAACCCAGAATTTGGAAGTTTAAATCTCGGGAAGTTTGGGAAAATGTTTTCAAAGTGGTGTGGAAAAATATTAATAAGAGTATTATTTTTGAATATTTTTGTAAGGAAATTGTTTTATGATGGATTTTGAAAGAGATGTAGCACTGAACTCACTTCAGTCGCTGGAAAATAATCCTGGTGATGACCGCACAGCATCATCAATATTCATTTTCGAGTTTCTAAGTGATGGATTGCTGTCGAAATTGATTTGTTTAAATTTGTTGGGCAAACCAGTTTTGTTTTGGAAATTCCAAAGGGAATTTGTTTTGGATAAAAACCAGGTTTGGTTTTAAAAAGTGTGATTTTGGGATATTAGTGATTTCAAAAATGATTTGAAATAAATACCGGGTATTTGAATTTTGGGATCCTTATTTAAATAATTTAAAAATCATCAGGGAATAAGTTATAAGCTTATAAATTGAAATGATTTTTAAAATAAGAAAGGAAAGTATAAGATTTGAATTTTGAGATAAAAATTTAAAATTTAAAAATGAGGAGATTAAAATAAAGTTTAACTTAGATTAAGTGGAAGAAATTAAATTGTTGAAATTTAAATTGATTATTGTTTGATTGAAATAAATTAGTAAACTAGTTAAATGAATAAAATGGGGAAGTAAATGGATTGAATGGAAAATTTTAAGTTCGATTTGAGGAATAAGAATCAAATTGAATTTAACTTAAAACTAAGTAAAGTTGAGTTGAAAATAAAAGTGAATTGGAATAAAATTCAGTTGAGTTATGGATAATATTGAATGATTACCTAAATGAATTCAAGGAATGTTATGAAGTTGAATTTAGTGTAAAAATTGAATTGGAATAAATACACTTCTATAGCTTATCAAAGAATTGAAATGCATGAAATAAAAGTATACTTGGCTAAGTAAAGGTATAGTCTTGAGTTAAAAAAAATTAAATGTGAAGTGTGATCGATTGTAGAATTGTTGGAAATGTAAATAAAAATAAGTTGTGTGACTTATAAGATTAAAAATTGAGATAGAAAGACCCAAAATAAAATTATTTGATATTTTGGTGAAGGGAATAAAAATCCAAACTCGAGTTATAAAATAAAAATTGAACTCAAGTAAAATAGTTGAAGTGATTTTGTAATGAAAATCAAATATTGATTTAAAAAAATTATAAGTGAACTAATAGGAAAATAAATTAGTTAATTAAATAGGTTGGTGGGATTTAGATTGATTAAGTAAAAATTGAAGTTTATGAAATAAAAAGATGCTTGAACTATAAATAAATTAATAGTCTCGAGTTAAAATAAAATAGTTTGATATTTTGGAAAATGAAATAGAAATCCAAACTTGAGATATAAAATAAAATGAAACTCGAGGTGTAAATAAAATTTGACTTGAATTGCTAATAAATTGCATATGAATTAAAATATTGTCGACTGAAATGAAATTGGATTAATATAGAAATGGTTTGAGTTGAAAACAAATCCAATTCGAGGATGAATGAATTAAATAATGGCCTTGGGTATTATTGAGTTTGGAATAATTGAAAGGGGTTAAATGAATGAAATTAATTGGATTAATTATTAAGTGAATAAGCTAATTAACTAGTGAATGGATTAAGAGAATGGACTAATTGAATTAAATGGAATTTGATTAGATAAGAATCAAATTAAAATGGAAATAGAATTGGTGCAAGAAGAAATGGAATTATTATGGAGTTGAAATAACTTAAGTAAAGTGTGAAATGGATATTGTCGAGTCTAATAGAATGGTTTCAAATGAAATGAATGCGAATATGGGATAAAATGCAACTAATGGATTGTGAATAAATTTAAAATGGAATGAAATTAATATAAATTGGTTGGAATCAATTTAAAATTGGTTATAAGCTTAAGTAATTATTTACTTGAATGAATATCGTCGAATTACATAAGAAAATTGGTTGTTCGACGTAAGCGAAATTAAATAAAATTCTATGAATTGATAGAAGTAAACAAAATTGATTTTTGAATAAATTGAAATGATTATGAGTTTGTTTGGTTTAAAATTGAATTGAATGTAAGAAGTGAGTTATAAACCATTCAAACTAAATGAAAATGATATGTGATTTGTTGGAAGTAATTAAAATTAAAGTCGGAATCTTATAATTGCTTTTAAATATTGTTTAGTATGCATTACTTATGTAATCCATGTGTTTAGCTACCTAAATAAGTGAAATGTTTGTGAATTTCATATATTTAGTACTTATGTGTTTAAATTGAGTAAGTACAGGTACTTGGAAGCCGTTTGGCTGGATTTTGGTCGCGTTAATTGCTAAATAAATAAGACTCTTGCTTAAAAATGCTAAATAAAGGTACGCCTATGCAATAAAAGAATAGAAATATAAATATTGTTGTTTGTTTTTGTTTTTCCGACCGTGTGGGTCGATGTATATATATTTATCTCCCTTGTCAAATTGCAAAAGCTCTTCCGTACAAGGGAGACTCTGCCAAAATTTTCTGGAAATTTTGGGAGTTAGAAAATTTTTGAATATTTTTTTTTACGAAAAGTTGATTTTCAAATCATAATGAAATCTTGGATTTGAACTAGAAGATGAAAACCAATTGTTTTGGTTGAAGTAAAGGTTTTGAAAAAGTGAATATCAAGTTTTCACTAAGTGAGTTTTAGTAAGTTGGTGAGTTTGGGTCATTCTTCTACCTTAGTAATTTCGGGGACGAAATTCTTTTAAGGGAGGAGGAATGTAACGACCCGGAATTTTAGATATTTGAAATTGGAATATTTAATTTTTTGTAAATATTCAGGTGTTGATTTTTAACTTGAATTTCAAATATAACTAATTATTGGGTAATTAAATTATTGAATTTAGTAATTTGAAATTGGGTAAAATATTGAATCTGGAGTTTCAAGCTTGTTAAAAATAATTAAAGGGCTTATATAATTTATATTGAAAATACTAAAGATAATAAAAGTTTTAAAATTGGATTCAAAAGTGATTTGTTCAGTTTTAAAAATATATCGTTTAAATTAATATTTAAAAATAGCCTTCCGAGGCACAGTCTCGGAATTCGATGAAACTAGTTCCATTAAATCCGTAATATTGTATTATTATCGGATTTCAAATTTCGTAGCGTTTGGAGTTATCATGTGGCCGTACGGTAGGGAAACGCACTGAAATTTATATCGAAAATTTAATATAATGATTGGGTCCAAAAAAAGCTATCTTCTCCATACGATCGAGTTAGGACTCGAAACCTTCTCCATTGCGTTCGGAATAGGGGTATAACATTATAAACGCCTAGCGGAACATATCGATAGGAGGTCGAGACTTTTGTGTTGCAAATTTCAAGACGATTTAAAATTTAAATATAAATTTATATATATTTCAAATTTTTACATTAGAGCTTTTCATTTATATCCACATCAAACCTTTTTGCCTTCATTTCAATATCACTGTAGCAAATCCATTCATTCACGCAATCGTATCCAACACGCGATCCCTCTTCTTTTTTCTAAAAATGCACGAACCTCTTCCCCTCTTCATTCAGTGAAACGAAAGCTCAAACGAAAAAAAATGGTAGAACGAAAGAAATCGATTCTCAAAATCGCATATCCTTCACGAAATCAATGTTCATATTAAAAAAGAAAAAATAAAAGAAAAAAGGAATCGAAGTCGATTTCGACTTTGACAGGGGGGAATCACGAGTGGCAGAGGCCGGCATCGGCGAATGGCATGAGGGTTGAGGCAGGTTGCATTCGAGGGGGGCGGCGCACGCTGCAGCACCAAGGGTAGAGGGTCGTTTTAGGTTCGACAGCGCTTTGAAGGAAAAGGTGGAGGCTGGGTCGCGTTCATGAGCAACTACAGCGAAATCGTGGTGGCTGGGATGTCGGCAATCGAAGGAAGGAGGCGCGATGAAGTTTGCAGCCGCGATCGTCGATGCGGTATATCAGTTATTTTTAATTTAATTTAAATAAATTTATATATGTATGTATAGTATAGAAAATACAGAAAAGAAAATTTTGACAGTGAGAAATATATGCAGATTTTTTTTCAATTTATAAAAATGAACGGTCACCGAAGACTAACGGACACCGCTCATCTTAGGAAGGTTTATATATATATATATATATATATATACAGGTTAGAAAAAATATATAACACATTATTTGATTTTACAGTGAGGTGAAAAAGAAAGTTAATTTTATACTGAATATATAGAATTGAAACAGGAATTTTAAAACGTTTTGATTTGGAAAGTTTATATTAAAAATTGGACTTTTGGTTTATATATATTATTTTATAAGTATGTATGTAGTTTCAAAAGAAAATAAATATATATATATATACACAATTTAAATTTACTATTTTATTTTAAAAATAGTATATAGGGAAATTAATTTGTAAATTAACTTATTAAATTATTTTAGTTACTAAGAAATTATCAAACGAAAATTAGTTTAAAATAAATTATTAATTAAATAAATTTATTAAATGGTAATTAATGGTTCGGTTATTAATAAACCATATAATGTTTATACAAGGTCAATAAATTTCGTGAAGTCAAGTCGAGATGGAAGTGGATTGCAAACGAAAATAAAAGGTGAGATCTTCTCACTCATTTGGATTGCCTTGTTAAAATTAAATGTTAGATTTAAATCATTGGATGCCTGGCTTGATTGATAAAATTATAATTTATCCGTTGGATGATATTATATATATAGTAGCATATATATTGGAGTGATTGATATTCCCACATTATATAGCGGATGAGACCCTATGCGCCCCACATAATAGCGGATGACCCTATATACCGCGATATCCCAACTCGAAGTGGGATTGGTATTTTTATATTGTGCTAACATCTGTGGATGCAGGGAAACATGTTGGAGGGATCTAACTGGATTCCTCAAAAATATTTATTGTTCATATATATGTGTTATATGATATGATGGATAATTTATATGGATTATATGTGAATTAAATTATTAAACGTTAAATCGCCTGGTAATTGAATTGGGTATTTCTAAATACCATTGAGAATTAATTTGAAGGAATTTAAAAAGAAATTTGAATAGAAGATATTTATTGAAAATGGGATTTATTGCTAAAAAGTAATTAAGTAGAATAAAAAGTATATTGATTTACTTGGATTATACTTAAATTGGTTTAAGTAGAGATTTGGAATTAAATTATATACTAAGGGTTGAAGAGATTTGAAATCGATAAATAGATTTGAATTAAAATGGGATTTTATTAAGGAATAAAGTCATAAAATGGAATTTTAAATAAAATTTGTTTTATAAATAGATGGGAAAAACTCAGGGGAGTTTATAATTATAAACGGGGTTTATAAATAAGATTAATTGATATCAGTGGATATGTGAAAATATAAGTTAATGGTAAGGACTTATATCTAGCAATGGGAATAGTTTTTGAAAAGAAATAGTGGGAAATATTTCGAATGTGAGGAAGGGCGATATGGTCGACGTAATACGAATCAAGAGGGATTCATAAATTGAATTGGTGAATATTGGATTATTTAAAAATAGATTTTGTCAAGTAGAGTAAAAGTTGTTTTAAATGAGATTTTTAAATTTACTATACTATATTTATTGGATTATTATTGGATTCATAAATTTACTATACTATATAATTTCTATAAACTATTATTGGATTTAGAATATTCCGAAGTTAGTTTGCTTTAAACCATATTTTTGAAAATAAAACCTTTATTCTTCTTTTATAAGTATATATGTTTCTAAATGTTTTAAATTTAATTAAAAATCCTCTTGAGATAAGAAGCAAGTTTATTAAATTGGATAAGATTTTGGGAGAAAGATCTTGTAAGTGGGGTTATGGAACTTAAATTAAATTGCCAAAGTAAAAGTTTTGGAAGGTGAAACAAAATTCACAAAGGGTAGTGGAAGTGAAAACTCGAATTTTAATAAGCAAAGAGGGCTGTGGAAAAAATTAAGGAAATTAATAAAGGAATTCTAGAAATTATGGAAATGGTGAAACGAGTTTGGAAATTTACAAATAAAATTGCAAATGATTTTTGAGAAGAGAAAATAGGAAATAAATGAATATTTTCTAAGTTTTGAATATCAATTAAAGTGGGAAGAATATTCTAGGTATGGGCAAAGATTTAAATTGTTCCGTGAGAATGAAAGGAAATTTGGAAACTATTTTCAAGTGTTGAAAATATGGGAATAATATCTTAGGTAGATATTTTGAGATAAATAATTTGGGAAAATTATTTAAATCCTAATGGTTGCTTGTGAATTTTATTTGCTAGTTAAATAACCGACTATCAATATTAGCCAATGCGTTAATCGTTTCGAAGAGACTGGGATCGGGTTTATTATCCGAAAACCACTTTGATCTGGTTTGAACGTAGCGAATGAGGACCGTGAAGATGATGAAGACGGTGATTCGATTTGTCCAGACCCAAAGCAACTTATATGGACGAATGCTATCAGACCATCGTCATTGGAGGACGATGAGCATTCTAAGTGAATGTGTTCTAAAAAGGTAACGCATAGCCTCAAGCCTCATCAACCGGGAATGGCTAAAACAGGGGAGATGCAGCAAGGCTAAGTGGGTAGCACCCAATTAGGGTAAGATTTCCCCTTTCTAGAGTCCCTTTTATTTTGGCTGTGTGGCGGTTGCTGATCCCAACCACGGGGTGATCTTATCCGGGCTATCCAGTAAGGGGTAGTCTGGTCTTGTGTTGCAAGGGATCGAGAGTGGTCCTCGGTATTGTGATCTAGGCCAGGTACTGTGACGGGCGGTACCCCAATAGCCCTGCCATTGTATGGAATCCAATCTCCAATAAGTGCCCGTATGGTTGTGATTGTGCCCAACTATTGCTGGAACGTGAGATGCAAGCATTTCAGCTAGATTCTATTTTACTTTCTATAGACACTATTATAGTATCAGACGGATTTGATAAAAATGTTTTGGTTATCGTAAGGTAAAAACCCAGCATATTTATTTGTGAAGTGGTCTTACGAGATACCTTTGTTTTCAAAGGGTTTCGAAAATATAATAATCCAATTGAGTGTGGTTTTCTCACGCTAGTTTTCCAGACTGACTCGGGTGTTGTTTTATTATGATGCTCAGGTCAGACCGAGTTGAACAGATTCAGGATAGGATGCTATGGAGCTCAGGAGACGAGCTGGATGACAGAGACGTATCTCCGTACTTGAATTTTTTATTTCCGCTGTGTAAGGACAGTTAATAGGCTGTCCAAAGTGATGGATGATTGTTGTACTCTGAAATGGTATGTATGTATAACAGTACAGATTTTCTTTGTATTTAAAAAACTGTTATTATATATTATATTTTGTTTCGCTGCGATTGTGAGACTCTGATGTTGTTTTTATCTTCTTCTTCTTCTACCTCTTTCTTCTTCTTTTTCCCTAGTTATTCGCTCTTTTGTACACTTTGGGTTGAACGAGGAAGAATTATTATAAACTCAAGGGGTACGGAACTGCGGGTCGCTACAATAGACGTCTGTGACAATATCACAGACGTCTGCCAAAGGTTTTAGGAAGACATTTTTCTGAAACCTCAAACGTCTATGATATCCCACAGACGTCTGTTATAGGTTTTAGGAACCTATCCCTAAAACCATAAACGTCTGTGGAAACACACAGACGTTTGTCATATGTTTTAGATTAAGTTTTACTGAAACTACATTCGTCTATGGCATCCTCATAGACGTATATCGATGCTCCGAACTTCCTATTTTCAGCAGCCTTATATATATAATTTTACCCCTTTCTCAACTTTTCATCATCCTATTCATAATTTACACACAAACCCTAATTTCTAAAATCTCAAATTGCTCACTAATGGATCCCAAAGCAAAAACTCCGGTTAGCAAACGCTTCAAGAATGGTCAATCATCTTCTTCTCACAACCTCTTAGTCACTGGTGCTCTCATTCAAGAATGGCTTCGCAATAGCATAATTGCTTACAAGCGATTTGATGAGCTCAAACAAAAGAAGCTTCATTCCCGGCCATTCTATGGATTACGCAAGTTTGGTGAATATGGCATTTAAGAACTTACTGTCGTCTTCGAATGTCGATATTTAATCAATTTCGACAAAAATGAGGTACATATCGATCGATTGGCAATCCTTCTTTTTTACGCCAATTTATGTAGTAATGATATTTGGACTCCTGACAATGACGATGGTTGGTTATGGATGAGTGTTTACGGATGTGTTTAAAAGATTAGCGTAAACACACTTGGTCGTATACTTAATGTTTCTTCATTCGGGATCGATTTGGAAGAAGTTCCCGACCACAAAAACTTGCCACGAGATGAAATAACTCAGCTAATTTGGGAAGATAGGATGCCACAATGGAAATCTATCTACTTACGTCCAAAAGCTAGATTGTTAAACCGTATGATTATCAATACTATAATTCCATGCCTAGGAAGTCATGAACAAATATATGACAACGATCACAAAGCCCTTTATGCTATTTTGGTGGAATGAAAATAAATTGGGCTATGTTCATTCATGACAAAATTAAAAGTTTTGGTCTCATCATTGGCGCACGATTATATATACTCCATATCTCTTACACGCTCTTGTGGTACCCTCATATTTCTCTCACTTTGAAGAAATCCCGATTAAAGAGAGCGGAATAAGATTTTTATCTTTAATGCATCTTCTCCAACGACCACCCCCTATTACTCCCTAGAACAATGGTCCTTGCAACAACAACAACAAGTGCATCATGGTCCTCCGCCCACTCCTGCTCCTCAACATACTTATTCACCTCGTCCTTCACAACAACATGCCTCCTCCGGTCATACTACCGAATATTATTCAGATTCGGTAATTCAAGAAGCTCTCATTGAACCGTTGCAAAACGAATCGCTTGGTGATTTGAACGAAAAGATGACAGGTTTGGAACGTTCTTTTTCGACGAGGATGACTAAAATTAAAAAGACTTTAGAAAAGGTTGTTTCCACTTTAGGAAAAGTTATGAGAAAAGTCCATGGCAAATCGTCTTCTCTCCCTTCGTCTTCGCCTTCACCTATACCACCTCCTCAAGCACAAGCACCAGTTTATCAATCTCATACTTTTCATGAAGGAACTTCTTGCGAGAGAGGGAAGACTATTGTGCAAGAGCAACCTGAGGAGGAGGAAGAAGATAGTGATGGTATGTCCTTGTCCGACCCTCAACAATTTCAGCATCAGCCGTACATGGCTTTCCAAGGACTTTCCATTCAAGAAAACGAGGATTATAACGATCAAACCAACTAGTCAGGAGCATACGACCAAGATCCTTCATCTTATTGGAAGTATTATGAAAATTATGGCGGGTTTTCTTATTCTTCCGATCAATACAACTAGCATCTCTTTTTATTCAACTATTTTAACTATTTTATTTTGCATTTATGTTTATGCTTGTTTCTTTTTACCGCACCTTGTTATTTAACTTTTAACTCTTGCTATAATAATTTAGTCTCTGTTTCTGCTTGGCCTTACTCATCCATATTTAGTTTCAATTATTCGTACTCATATCTATAACATACTAGTATCTTACACATACTATGAGAATGCGTACATACTATCTTTTCTTCTATTTTGATAATGACAAAGAGGGAGAAATTTATGCATACACATATGGGGAGACAAAATATACTTTATGCGAACATTCTCTGTTTTTATTATAAATTACTATAATATTTCTTTTGTTTTGATTGTATAGTTGTCATCATCAAAAAGAGGGAGAATGTTAGAACCTCCATTCTATGTTTCAATGCCAACAATTATACAATCATATAGATAATACATCTTATCAAAATTACAGGTATATACTATAAGAGAACATCATGCTCAAAGATGTTAGAACTCGAAGACAAACAAAGATCTATGGACCATGCTATGATTAGTAAGGTTATTATAGTGTATTAAGAGTATTAGATAAAACATTGTAAGGTCTCCTTGAGTATATATGCATACACAATTTCATACACTAATATAAATTGGAAAATTGAATTTATCATCCACAAACGTCTGAGGAAAAATCATAGACGTCTTTGATAGTTATCGGGAAATTTTTTCCCCAGGACAATGATGTCCTAGGTTTCCCCACAGACGCTTTTCATTTGAAAAACTACCAAACTTTGAATAGACACTTCTTTAAATGAATAGAAATCAACTCTTCATCGAAAGGTTGCAGCCATTAAAATTAATAGACCTTATCTAATAGTAACAACTCTTCATCTACATCTTTTTGAATCTATAAATACTACCGCGATTGAGATTTAGAAATTAACTGAATTGAATTAATTGAATCTATTCTCACTTGATTTCTTATACTCTCTTGTGCATACATTGCTTACATACTCCCAATCTATCATAACTAAAATATAATTTTGGTTAAATCACTTCCTACAACTCAAAGCAATCACATTCACATACTCAAAGGAGATCATAGGAAGATTTGTACTATCAGTCAAAATCCATGTTATTTTGAACAAAAGATTGTCAAAGATATACATTTGTATTAGCCTATTCCTCTGGAAGAAGCGAGGGTTAGTTGGTTAGAGGAAATACCAAAGGGGAGCTTCGGGACTGGACGTAGGACCGGAGGTCCGAACCAGTATAAAATATCTTATATGATTGCTTTTATTATTTATCTAATTTATATTCAATTATTATTCTCTGTTTAATATAGTTAGTAATATATACTCTCACATGTATATATAAGTTGCATTACTTAAAAAGATCCTATAGACTTTCATTAATATCAAAAATAGCCTAAGTAGAGCACTATCGTCAAAATAGTGCGTTATTAGGAATAATTTGATATTTAATTTAAACCATTTTAAAAACATGTTTAATTCTTTTATAAAATAAGATGTAGGTTTGAATATAATAAAAATCACATTTTTAAGTTAGGAATCATCTTAAACGTTGTTTTAATACTATACTTAACAATCATAGTATGTTGAAAGAAAATATCACCCATCTCAACAAAAACCATCCAATCCAATGCCAAGTCGCAGTGCTCTTCATCACGAGTGCAACACAAGAAACCGCATCAAAAACATACCTCTTATTCAAAGATATGAATTAAATACGCATCGAGATTGTTCAAACTATTAATTTGACTTAATTAATTAATTACCCCCTAATTACCTTCATTAGCCGATTAATCCTTCTTCCCCAATGCTTTGTACACAAAAGCGCACAAATGCACACATTCACAAATTTGTTTACTCGATTTTTCATTCGTTTCTCGATGAAATGTCGTGCCATTTTGGCCAACGAGTCCATGTGCATGCAAGCTCCTCGATTCACCTAGATTTTCCATGTCTGCATGCCTTCTACAAATCCCGAGAGCCTAGCCTCCCCCTGACCATGCTAATTTCGCTCTCTACCACAAGCCGTCAGAGTTCAAGAATCGTCGAGAAAAGATGCTCCTTGGTACGAGCATCGCAACGACCATCTTTATCTTGCCTAATGCTTCCTCCCCAATGGACAAACTCAAACCCTAGTTAGCCATGGAAAAGGTCGAGCATGACCAGACCCTACTGCACCTCGCATCGACTACATAGACTTGAAGCATTCATTCATACGATCTTAACGTACTTGGGTTCATGATTTTTTGTGCAGTGAATCGCTCGATTTAATTTTTTTGAATGGATTTAGGGAAGTGGCGGCCATTTCTTTATTTCTAGGAAATGAAACAATAATGGGTAAAGAGGGATAGAGGGTTCAGGCGATTACTTACTTAAATAATATTATATATATATAGTTTATTTGAATGTCTCAAATAAACCATTGTACGTTTCGAGCTCGTACGATCACACGGTACGTCCGATCACAATGAAACTTGTCAGCGTACATCATCTCATTTTTCTAGTCCTAAAGATATAAATTTCATCGCTATCCGAGACAACGCTGCATGATGATAATTTCACTCATTTCGATATCGTTTTGGCCATCGGATCGTCCGATCTCCAAATATAGTGATGCTTATACTCATTTTAATTCGCAACGTCAATCCAAACTCAATAGAAGTGGTCTCGAGTCGCGATTTGGTCATATGAAAAAATTCATATTTTTGAACCTCCAATTAATTAACGATTCAATATTTGAATCAATTATTTAAATATTCTATATTGGAAAATACGGGTTGTTACATGAATCCTATATGAGATTTAAGTAACGATGGAAAACGAGCGACCTTGTATGGCATGAGGCCGAACCAAGAAAGTGAGTACATATAGTGGTAATGTGGTACCACTAGTTGTGTATGATAGTTAGGCATGACATGATGACATGATGTGAGATGACTGGGTGATAAACTCATATCATGTTATAGTATTCTCTTTGTATTATATGTGTAGTAAAAGTATAGCTCACTTACCAGACTTATGTTTGACCCCCTCCAATTTTTCGCTTTATATATATACTTATGTATGTGTATGTATACGCATGTGTGTGTGTGTATCCAAGTAAATGGAGTTTGGAGAAGAGATGGTATTAGAGATAGAGATTCATTTTTATATATTGTGTATGTTGTAAAAAAAGTGCTGTAACCTGGATTTATCTATTGGTATAAATTGGTTTACAGTTGTATTATTTAGGAAGATGTATTTTGCATTGTAGACATGATATGGTGATGTGACTATGGTTATTCTTAATGTATTATATTTTATTTCCTTCTGCCGTGAGACACTAAAAGTTGATAGTTATAAGTTTGTATTAGTTAGAACTATATCTTATATCTGTCGGGAGTTGTATATATTTTATCTTACCCCAACAACTCGCCCATTTGGTTCTCGGGTAATCGACGTTGGTTCGAGCGTCGAACCCGAGGGTCAAAAGGGTGGGTTTTTATATCATATGTGTGTGTGTGTATATATATATATATATATATAATTCAATTATTTGAATATCCTATCAACGATTACAAATAAAATTTATTATGAGGACATATTTAAGTTTTATTTAGAAAAATCAAATAACATTAACAAGTAGTTTCAGATTCCATGTTAAACAATACACAAAGTTAAAATCAAACATAAAATTGGCTTTATGATTAAATGACAACACACAAGCAGTTTCAAATCAACCCCACTAAGTCATAATACAATATACATGGGTCAAGGTTATTTACCGTGAATAAACATAATAAAATAAAAATGGAATTAAACCTAAGAGAGTCTTTTCCTTTGTAATATCTTGATTTGCAAATTGTGTCCTAGATTGCTTGAATTGTGACCAGACCATGCTAAAATAAAATGAACCACATAGTTTAATTTTGCTTGATATTTTTATTAAAAAATTCGTCCCAGGAAAAGAATAGATGTGGTGGCCATGGTTGATGAACATGAAGTAAAGGAGAATTAAAGCTATGAAATAAACGAGAGGATTTCGTTTTTAGGAGAGAATAAAAACCATTCCCTTTCTCTTTGTAAAGAAATTTCTTTTAGTTCCCTAAAGATTTTTCAGTTAGATCACACTCAAACAACTTTCTTCTCTGTCTAGTATTGTCGGCCATAGTTTTCCATCGTATGGATCAATATTTTACAAATCTCATTAAGTAATTAACTATATTTAAAACCCATTTAAATATATTTCGACCTATATCAATACGTGCACGCATAACTTTTATATGCACACCAATGGATTACTAATAACACCCAAAACATCAAATAACTTAATTATCGGTATTTCTTAAATATTAATTAATTTAATTAATTTTTAACACTTTAAACTAATTAAATCATGTGGTTCAGCTAGTTTTGGCAGTCTCTTTTATAAAAAATCTTGGAATATTATTAAAACGCACTACTTCAAGGCTGTGAAAAACTTCTTTGACTCTAGCAAACTAGTGGCCGGTATAAATGCTACTAATCTCTGCCTAATCCCAAAAAAGAAAAACCCGACTTCTTTTAGAGACTTTAGGCCGGTGGCATGTTGTAATGTCATCTATAAGTGTATATCGAAAATTTTACCCTGCAGGATGAAAGTTATTCTCCCATCTTTAATCTCTCCTAATCAATTTGCATTGATTAATGGGAGGAACATTCAAGACAATATATTGTTGACTCATGAGCTATTTAGAGGCTGCTATAGATCACATATATGTCCAAGAAGTCTTATGAAAATAGACCTAAAGAAAGACTTCGACTCTGTTCATTGGAATTCCTTATTTCATATCCTTCTTATTATAAATTTCCAACCCAATTATCTTCATGTATCAAAAGTTGTATATCTATAGCTTACTTATCTGTTGGCATCAATGGGGAGAATCGTGGGTATTTCAAGGCGAGGTCTAAGGCAAGAAGACACGATCTCTCCTTCCTTATTTGTTATTATTATGGAAGTTTAAACTAGAATTTTCTTTACATCAGTGGTGGACAAGATTCTTATTGCATCCATCTTGCAGGAACCCTATGTTGACTTCCCTATTATTTGTTGATGACTTGATTGTTTTTTCATATCCTACCAGCTCTTCAATTGTCTGCATTATATTTGACCTTCTGCAGTTTTACAAGGTAAGACCTGAGTATCAACTCTTCAAAATCTTACATTGCTATAGCTGGGATGTCTCTTCCTGCCTTGGATGCTCTTATTCATTGTTCTGGGATGTCCAAGTCGGAGGAAGGCAAGTTATAGTTAGGGATCCCTTTAATCTCAGCTAGACTAAGTGTTGCTCAGTGTTTACCTATGTTCGAGAAAATTACTACTTAAATATGTGGATCAATAGAACTATTAGTCAGCCAGAAAGATTCACTATAGTTAAGTCTGTTATATTCTCTATGCACACTTACTGGGCTAGAATGTTTCTTTTCCCAAAGAAGCTGTTACATATGATTCAAAAAGCCATGAATCAATTTTTATGGGCCGGGGACTACAAATCAAGGAAACTTACTCCTATATCCTTTAAGAAGCTTCTTCTCCCTGTTGATAAAGGTGGGTTAGCCATCAAAAATATTTTCTTTTGGAACATAGCAGCAATGATTACTTTTATGTCCAATATTGTTCTTTGAGCTCTTCTCTTTGGGTTCAGTGGGTTTCTAAGCAATACATTAAAGATGGAAATTTCTGGATTATGCCAATTCGAACAATTGCAGTTTAGTGTTCAGATAAATACTCAAATGTAGAAGACACCTTGTTCCTCATGTTCAGATTATGCCCGACCAACATTCATCTTCTAATTTTTGGCATTACCCTTTGGTACAGCAGGGGCTAATCATCTCTAATGTTCTATCTCCTTCTCTGATACACCAGATCGGTATCCTTGTATCTTCTTCTATTGGTACGTACATTCATGCTTGTAAAATTATCCTACCTCATACTAGCAGTGTGGAGGTTAGGGACTACTGGAACTTGATACAAAAGCTCACATATAAAGTCACTGATAAGGATACTCTATTATGGTGAGAGAAAGGTAATTCTATAAAACATGTCTATTCACTGCTTACTGACGCCAATCCTAGTAATTATATCCCCTAGCACTCGAGAATCTGGATTAGTTTAGTCTCTCAAAGCATAATTTTATGTTGTGGAAAGTGTTACAGAATGATGTACGTACGAAAGAGAATTTGGCTGCAGGAGGTATTGATACTAATGTTGGTTGTACCCTTTGTAATGCATTTGAGGAATCTACAGCTCATATTTATTTTGAATGCGAGTTCTCGAGTTTTGTTTGGAATAGAGTTCTTCACTTATTTAACAAGAAGCGAGTCGCTCCAATATCTGATGATGAACGGTTTCTAATTTTCAAGGTTATTAGATGGAAGTGCTTCTTGACTTCTTGTACCTAATTAGCTTAAAACTTTTGGCTTTTGAGATTTGGAAAGAGAGACATACAAGGGTTCTTATGAGGAAACATTCAAGTAAGGAATTTATTTTGCATGGTTTAATGGCAATAATAAAAAGGAAAGCTACTAAGGGAAGATCAGGATATCAACTGTCAACTGCTGATAGAAAATGGGATATGGATATGGACTGGGATATTCTCTAGTTCATAGTTGTTATCCGTTTTTTTCTTTTTTTGTTGTTTTCTGGTATTTTTTCCTCTATCCTTAGTTTCTATGTATCCTTTTTTCTCTAGTGATTAATAAAATGAAGGGTCCATTCAACCCAACCAGCTCTGCTAAATCATGTGGTTTTTTGAAGAATTAGCAAATGTATTTATGTGACTTAGAGGTGTGAGTTCATTCAGTAATTAATATTAAACAATTCAAATATCAACATCCACGCTTCACCTTAGCTGATGGTGTGATAGTTTGGCCAATTTCATTGCTCATAGGCATCTTCAGTCAAGATTATATTTATATTATCTTAAGCGGTACCAACGGTGACTATAATTTATACACATTATCTTTGCCAACACTATATCACATTAGGATCTATGGAGTCGGGTATTGGTGAAAACTCCAATATTATCCGCATTCAACTTCATCAGTCCATAAAAAATCTTTGGTTCAATAATAACATTTATTATTAACTGTTTTACTCTAGCTAGAGATTTTTGACTTTGAGTTGACTACAATTGACTGTGATACTAAACTTATACAACTGAGGAGATGAATTCTCTATAAGATAGTGCTTCACTTTCAATGCTTCAACTTAGAGCCAACTACAGTCACTCAATGGTTCAACAATGATTAAACTATAATCAAAGTAAGTGCTCACACCAAAGTTCCAGAGTATTCTTTAGTCGATGGAACTGTGTAACATTGTCACGTAGAGTTTTCTTGTTTGACTTACTTGTTATTAACCAATTGGAAACTCTCAAATCAATCATTCCATAGTTATCCATCATCTATGACCACGTAACCCCTTAGCGCATCCAACATCCATGAGTACATTGTCCAACATTTGGAGAGCATTATGTACTCTAGTCTTACTGAACGAATGTTTAAAACAAAATGATTTTTTATTTTATGATTAATTACTCACGATTACAACTATTTGAAAATATAATTACATAACATGTTATTTAACTATTTTCTTATTAATATATTTTAAATTAGTTGTTTAATAATGCTTTATAATGAACAAGATTGATTACAGAGTTAGTTATATGTAAAAAATTACATACTTTCCCTTATGGCATACAACTAAGTATTTTAGATTATTTATATTTTGATTATATTTATAAACCACTTGAGAAAGAAAGGGAGAGACCAGACAAAATAACAAAGGAAAATTGGACTACAGTTGATAAAATGTCCATAGTTATTATCGCTATTCTCAATAAAATTTGGTGTTTAACACTATTGCTAACTAGACATCGACATACACAATATCGAAGATGTTGAATGAATCTGTGCAAAGAACTCTACAACTAACAAGGCCCTTCTCGTGATAATTGGTGAATTTGAAGCATGAAGAAGGTGGATAAATTAGGGAAATTCTCCATAATTTTGAACTTATAATCAATTGGAAATTGTCAACTACTAGTGGACGGTGAAACACAAATTTGATGTTAATGAGCGAGCTAGATCCAGTTTATTGATGATTTTAGCGAAATATGTAACTATTTGCAGGAGTATATGATATATCGATACATCAAATCTGTAAGAAATAATAAACAAAACGATAATTTTTATTACTGGAATAAAGAATGAGCTCTGAAGGGAAGAACAAAACATGCAAAAGAACATTATGAAGTTATCAAGAATATCAAAGCATAAATAGACAATCGAAGATGGAGATAAACGTGTTTGTTACCTTTTTAAGTTATATTCGAGTCATTTTAGAGTAGTCTTGTTAAAACCCCAAAAACGATCTTTCACTTCAAATTTCTATCTAACCTCTAATGTATTATTTTGTATTTTTAGTCGTATTTTGGAGATTTTTAGAGTGTTTAAATAGTTGTACCTGGAAAAATAAGAGATTCTACGCAAAAATGCATAATACCGTGCATTTATGATCATAAGTGGTCGACCGCTTATCGTTTAACTGATTGACCGTTTAAATGAATTTTTGACTATTACTTTCTTCCTAGTTGCAAACATTTTCTCCATTTATGACTCCTTTTCATTGCATCTTCTCCAAACGATGGCAACTCATCATTAGAATCCTTTTAAAATCTATAAAATTCTTTGAGATGTTACAAACTAACTTAACTTACTTTTCAATTTTATTTCACTTTTCTAAATTTTGTACACTTATTTCTTACTCTTTGTTAGTACTCTCTTCAATCAATCACTCTTCTTTCAATTAAAAATCAATTCAGGGATCCAACATATTCCTACAACTTTCTGAGCATTCAATTCAGAGATATATAAGTGCGGGTTATAGGATGTTCTACTATATTGACAAAATCTATATAAATAAGATGTAAGTCTTGTCGAAGAAAGTTTTTCTATATTTTGAGTGAAGACTTATTGTTGAGTCTTCAGGCATAGAAGTCTTGTTGCCAGCTCCTTCCGTAGAGTTGAAATCCTATAGCTAAATCTTTAGAAAGAGTAATAATTCATGTTCCTTCGAATTAAGTGAGATAGTTATTAGTGGAAATTCCAAAAGAATTCTAGGATAGTACATAGGATGGAAGGTCTGAACTAGTATAAAATTACAGGTATTATTTTTGACTTTACTTGTAACATTTAGTATATCATTATTTATCTTGGCGAAATAATATTCCATATACTTGGCCATATTATAAATTTTAGACGACCCACAAACACACCTGACCATTGAGAATTCATTGCCAAATAGTTGGGAAACATTTGTGGTCTCATTAAATAAGTCAAATTCAAATGAACTTGTCTCGTTGAGTTTTATAGCTGATAATCTACTCAATGAGGAGATGAAAACAATTGATATTTGGGATGAAAAGGAACATCATACCTTCATTAGTGAATTTAACGTGATAAGAGAAGAGAAAGTCCAATCAAGGGAAGGACTAGTGAAATGAAGGGTAAAAAGACTTCATATGCTATTATTATGATACACCTGTTTACGTGCAATGATTCTGAAACAATCTCAAGAGAGATAGAGAAATATTAAAGGTAGAAGTTGAAGTTAAGTACTAGAATGGCTATGACAGTAATGGACAGATAAATGTTTGCATTAGAGATAAAGAATTCAATGATGAATATGTGCTCTTTGTTGATAAAGATGAAGACAAGGAACATGTGCTTAATTATGGTGCTTGTGACCATATATGCAAGGCCAAGGAGTCATTTTTTTAATATGGAAAGAAAAATGACAATGTGGAATCAGTTAATGGCTGCAACTTGGATAATCATGGCATATCTTAAGTTAGGTTAAAGATGTTTAGTGGGTAGATGGTAGAACTCATAGGAGTTAGGAATGTTCCATGAACTAAGAAGAATCTTATTTGATTAAGGAAATTGTAAGAAAAAAGATAACAATGTCTCAATTTGAGACGGAGATACAAGAGCATGGAAGCAAAATAGGCAAATTTTGCAGCAAATTATGGGAGATAGTTTTATACAAACGATTGAAATGGGTGAAGGATGTAAATAGTTTATAAATTTTAGTTGGGGATTTGTTTACATATTAGAAGTGGAAGCAAAGGAGACCAACAAAGCATACTTGGAGGTCTTTGTAGTATTATAAGCAATTTTTAATTAACGTTGGATGCATGCTCAACTATAGGACATCCATATTTAGGTGGCTTGAGTGTTAGTGGAGATTTTTAAACTGAGGTGGAGCTACTAGAGAATACTATTTCAGGGTGGAGAGGTAAAATTATGTGACATAATACTATACTTATTTTAAAGAGGATAGGGTTAGGAGTGTGGTGGTGAAGGAAATTTTTGAAAGAAAGTCCATTTTTACAAGTTATGGTTAAATTTGTAATTGTGAAATGATTAACTAATCAAACCTATTAACTAAGGAAAGATTCTTAGAAGCTTCCCAAAAGAAGTACAATGACAATATGTTGACATAAATTTTGGAAGAAATATCTACAGAGATAATATTTTCTTCGGTATCTTTTATCGTGGGAAAGTTTTGGAAAGTTATTTTATTCAACGTTTAAAATTATTTTAAACTTTTTATGGGTAGTTGGGTTGTATTTTTGGAGTTGTATAAGAATTTATATATTCTCGCTTGGAGGTTATGTGTGGATTCATTAATTGTTTTGAGGTTTTGTATCTTTTCTTTTGGAAAATTAAATAAAATGGAAAGTTAAGGAAATTATGTGTTTGCTTCTTCACTTTCTTTTCTCTTCTTAAATCAATTTTATAGGGATCCTATGATGAAATAACATATAGTGTAACATTGAATTATGAAATTCAATGTTAAAATAATCTTGTTGAAAATATGGCTTTCGGTTCTTTGGGGAAAAAATGAGATGAGAGGGCCATTCTTAATTATTGTGAAAGAAGCAGTTAGTCACCCATCGAAACATTTAAGAAATTGATGATTCAATAACTTTTTTTACTAAATTGTTTGCTATTCGGAAGTTCAATTATTAATCGTGCTTCATTCATTTATTGAATTGCTTGGTACAAATGGTGGCACAATCAGGGGAGAGAGTTTCTTGATTGGTGTTTTGACTTTTCTTATATGTGAGATCGACTTAAACTCTTCTTTTGTGGGTACTTTCAACCTATTATTAGAGGTTGGTGGCCTTTCCAAAGTTCATTGGTGAAGTAAAATGGGTGATGTTCAGGCTAAATCTCATTAGCAGAGTTTCATATTCCTTTGGTTAAGAATTGTTGCCATTTGATGGTGTAGTTGTATAGGCTTTGTTTTGGATGATATATTGTATCAAGTTGGAGAACTGAATATGTAACTATATATAATTTATAAGAGAGTTTCTCCTCGATCATAAAGACGAAAGTGGTTCATCAATCAAAGTCATAGTTTAGAAGATATGGTCGAAGGAGTGGAAGGTGATTATTGTTAAGTGATAGTAGGGCAATTTTCTTATTGTGCTTTTGAGATCAACTTGGTTTGATGTTTGAATATTAAGCTCATTATATCAGTAAAGTAGGATACAATTAGGTGCATATTTTCTCTAATTACCACTTATTTCTAGGATTATGAGCTTAATTTATCCATTATCTTATGAGATTCAATTTATGTAAAACTTAATCCTAGGCTAGCTTCTATCAGATTAACAATTATCAGCCTCTTGTAATGTAAAATCGATAATATGAGGGCGAATCTCAAGTGATAATTTTTGAATTTATGAACTTCATTGTTAAGAATAAGTAATTTAAATACATTAAGATGTTTGTGATATCTACTATATAAAGTACATATTTTGTGTTTCGATAATTTTATTTTACCAGTTTCCACTACTTTGTAATTATATATTAAATTTCTATAAAATAAACAAATGAAAAAGCATTTACATACCATTGATTCACTTATGTTTGTAAATTACCAAGGTGAACTAGTAATTTACCATTGGTAACTAGAAATGGAAGTATTTAATCTTATATACATGTCATTATTTTATTGAATAATACTCTTAATTTTCAAACTTTTCATAATTGTTGATACATTTATTAATCTACCTTATGAAATATTATTATCATTGTGCTTAAAAGTAAGAAACTTTTAAATTTTAAACTACAAGACTTCTCACTATTTACAACAACACTTGTAGATCATTTCTTTAATATTTTCAATTTATAAATAAAAAACTTTTATTTTTTACTTCATAGATCATTTTTAGTTCATAAAATTAAGTACAAAATTTGACAAAATATCAACTAAAAAAATTAGACCTTTCTTTTTTAAATTCATTTACCCATTGAATGTACTAATTTAATCACACTAATAAGCTCATGGAGGTTAAAAAATGTTATTAGGTTAGTAGACAAAAACCAAGATTTCCACCGATGATATAAAAACTCATAATAGCAAGGTATGAATGAAAAAATGCATATGTTATGTTGTCCATTCTAACTTTTGGCACTATTATAATCATTAATAACATACTGCTTCCATTTCTATTATTACTACTTCTTCTTCTGCATCCATGCCATAATACATATAATCTACAATTATAACTTATAATTATGACATACCAAATCTATTAAATATAAAAACATATGAAATCACATGATTTAACTTTTCTTAGTTCAAATTTGTTGGATTTGGAGGTCGTGGTGGATTCCTAGAGCTTCCTTCTATACTGTCACCAAAGAACTGTTCGATGTTCCCATTAACTCCACTGCCACTATGACCAACTCTTGTATTGTTTTCAACGGGATCATTGAGAAAATAAGAACTAATAGTAGAGTTCAAGTACGATCTTTGTTGTGCTTCAACCAAATTTGGATAAAATAGTACTTCTTGAGCTTGTTGTGGCATAAAATTGTCAAATTGTTGGTGCGGGTTCATGTTGATTAACCTTGTCACCATTCCCAAGTTTACCATGTTAGGGTCAAATTGTTGGATCATATGGTCAACCATCAAACCTTGATATGTTATAGCACAATGAATAAGAGGTGCTAGTGTTGTTAACTGGAAGGATAGATGTCTTCTAACTCTAACTAAATGACCAACACGTTGACGATAAGCAATAGTCCTACTATAGTTAAAAACAATATTACCATAAATTGTTATTGGTGGTAGTGGTTGTGAAGTTGGACGTGATGCCACATGATTTCTAATCACCATGGTAGGACATAGAAATTGATGAGTGTTTTGTTGAGCCCTACTATGGATAATCCTACCATTATCATAAGCTTGTGAGATGTCAAGACTTGTCCTGCCTTCAGTCCAATATCTGCGACATTCCATACAGTAATGATGTTGTTGGGAATTCACATCGTTGTTGAAGAAAATTAGTCTTGTGTTCCTAGAGTGGCACCTTAAGCATGTTCTTCGTAGCACTCTCTGAGTATGAGGCATTGTCGTATATGGAATCTATAAATTTCTTTCCCTATTATTGAATAAATTTTGTATGATGAGCCAAAGTGTTGATTTTAACCTATTTAAAGAGTGTTTTCTTTCAATACTATTACGCCAAAAGTTTCCACTCTAAATGCAAAGAAACCAGATTTTAAATAACAAATTAGTTAGATAAGGATAGGAATATCAATCAAGATTATACTAAGTATATTTATAATGGAAAGATACTTCATTTCTATTTTCTAGTCTAAAATTAAATGATATAGAATTATATCTATATCTTGGTATTAAAGCCACAAGCTTAGGTAAATTGTGAGGAGTATTTTATTATAAATAAAGTATCCAGTACTAAATCGCTATTTTTATATACACACATAAATTATCCGATATGGGTCATATATTGTATTTGTAATGCCTATTATTACAAGTAAATCATATAATTAAATCGTACCGCTCTTATATTGATGAATTTTGTATACAAATTATATTTTGTATAATACAAACTTTATTTTAGTTTTAGTTTAATCATGTTGTTAATCATACTTTATCTTTATGATTTATAACTAGATGTGAATTTAAAATTAAATAATAACCTTATATTATATCGTTTTTTAATTTTATATGTTAGTGACAAATTGATTCAACTTTTCTAAGATTGTCGATATGATTTAACTGTACAGTGAAATGAAACGCAACTTTTTTACTAGTCTTTCCTTACATGTGACTTTCTCAATGCATCTAAAGAAACATTCATCAAATGGAATGTATAATAAAGAACACTAAATGTACAATTTCAAGATTATAACAAATCTTACTTTAATTTTTCATGCACAGGATATTATTTTATGAATTGAAACTATAATAATATTAATACGGGTAGAAACACATTATTACAACTAAGTTTAGTGTTAGTGGTAACACAAATTAGTATGAGATATTAACTTATCTATTATATTGTAAAACATATTTGTAGAATTACATTTTATGTGATATATAGTGGTTTTAGATAAATCAATTTTAGAAAAAGCTTCCGTAAGTTTAGGACTATGTGGAAACAAAATATATTCTATTCTTTAGTAGAGAGATCTTTCATATCAGTTGATTTATTTAAAAGAAATATACTACCACATTATACATTATAATTACACATAATCTACTCCATGTATTTATAATAATATTAAGACAAATAAAACATCAAGGGGTTGTCCAGTGGTAGAAACAATAGTGGATGACAAAATGTTACAAGTTCAAGGCCTGGAATCGGTAGCAGACATGTGATACCCTATGTATATACCTAAAGTGTAAGTTGTGGATAGATGCATTCTTTCCCAAAGTTTATAAGAAAATACTTGTTCTCAGTGTGTTTAAATGAATATAAAGTAGAAAATGGATGTATCAAAAATCTATTCTTAAAATAAACTAAAGTATCAGTAAAAAAACTAAAAAAACAGTAAGTAAATTAAAATTTGCACAAAAATCAGCATTTCGTTGATCGAATATAAATATCTACGTCTTTTAATGGGTACTCAAAGAGTTTTTGGTTCGTTCCCATCCATTTTCAAAAAGATAAAATATCTGAAATATGGAAAACAAATATAGCTACCATCATTTCTGCATCTGAAAATCATTTTTCAACTTAGGTAAGATGATTATCAAATTATTTTTATTCTACTGCATAAATAACAAGTACATAATTTTCTATTGAGGTTATATTTAATATTAAAATTAAATATTATGAGTGTATATATATATATGGAATTCTCCGTATCCAGTCGTTGATAAGCCTAATAAATGGACACAGAGAATGAATTTTCACCTTGTGATTTTCAAGAAGAGTGTGAAGAAGGTGATTTATTTGTACAAATTAATTTCAGTTGATAAACATAATTTTTTCTCAATGATTTTCAACATCATCAGAAAATAATAATAAAACCTCAATATACATTTATTTAGCCTGTAAGGAGATTGTATTTCATGCATGTACACACATGCAAGTGATTAAACATTTTGTTTTGTTCCACATAAAATTTAGTAGGAGAAAAATCGATGTATATTGAAAATATGTAAAGTTAAGTAACTTTATAGAACATAGGCTTGGAGAAAAACATTTGCTTTATTCTTTGGTTGATATAAATTTATTTTGTCAATTTAGTTATGGTTGGCCAATTCATTAGTCAATTTCTTCGAACATTTTTACATATTTACTTGCTTGTTATTTGTTCATGTATATTTCATACGGATAAAGAACTGCAAACTGATTGTTAAATTAACAAGTATCTTATGTATTTATCTATGATACAAGAAGAATATGAATTTGTTGTTGACAATTCTTCTCTAAATATCGTGAAATCTAATATAATTTATCCTCTATAAATATTAAAAGACCACACTTTGCATAACCAATTGATTTATGATAGTGTTATGACACGCACTTCGCGCGTAATGATAGCACATGCTTAGTGGTAAATTGATTTTTTTACTAATTATATGTGTTTAACATATTTAATAGAAATAATTTTCTTAAATATGTAGCTATGTTTTTGCGTTGGAATCGGGTGTAATCAGTTGGAATTTCACTTCTAAGTTGGAACATTTAATTTTTTATTAAGTTGAATTTTTGTTTCTGTTATCAATTAATAAAGAGAGAAAACATATAGGAAGTTTAATTGTTAGATCATATATTTAAGTGATACTAAGTTTGGTAATACATGTATGAGAGTGTATTGAATTTGTAAAAAGTATAGTTGCTAGATCTTATTTTTAAGTGATAGTAACATTTGGTCATACTTATAGAGATGCGTTTGTTGAAGTATACGCCGATAGCAAAAATAGGAAGAGAAAACCGATAAGGTAATAAAATTTAATTAGATTATTTTTTTCAAAATATTTAAATGATATATCACTTACCACTTCAGAAGTAAATTTATCATCCAAGCCATAATCATCTTTTGAGGGAGATTTTTTATCATCATTTGCTGATTTCTGGATATGTACACTATCTTCCATTGAAGATGCTTTTGCAGATATATCATCTTTTTGAGTCGACCATTGCTTATCAAAGTGTTTAATATCCATTGGTTGGCTGATAAATTGTGTTGTATGTTGAAATTAACTTTTTAATATATATATTATGTAACAACCCAGGATTTTATCACGTTGATTTTTGAAAATATTTAATTGATTTTAATATTCAATTTGCGATTTTAATATAAAAGAAATAAATTTGGAAATAAAATAATTAGATTTCAAATAACGAATTTTTATTTGGATATATATAATTTTTATTTTAGAAAATATTTAAATTTTGGTTGACGTATTTTACGTCAAACATCAATATTTTAATAATTTAACAGAATTCGGTATTCAGTGTGTTTCAATGTTGTTTTGAGATCGCGTTACAGTGTTGTTTTGGTTTTGAGATCGCGTTACAGTTTTCGGTCGTTCACGGCTCATACGGAAACATTGTTTTTGGGACCCCAAATTCAAAACAAATCAACACACTTTTATATGCACGCGCATAGGGCACTTTACATCTCCACCCTATTTCAGTCCCCTCTCTCCTTGCTTTGTTCCTATTTCCATGTCTTAGATCCTGCCATGTTTGGTAGAGAAGAGGGATGGGGAAACATCACTCGTCTACCTATATGTGTATGTAAACACGCCTTCTTCACTTGTCTAATGACTAAACGCAACATTGAATGTCGAATTTGGGTTTAGGGGCTTTGGTCGATAGGTGGGTGGTGCCGGAGGGTCGAGCTTGCATGGAGAAGCACGGTGGCGTGGGTGATTTTTTGATCGATGGTTGCATGTGCATGTGCACATGGAGGTGTGCACGATGGGTCCATGTCGAAGGGAAACATGAAACATGGTTTGGGGAAGAAGACTATTCCCTTTGGATGCAGGTGGGCATGGAGCATGTGGGCTCGGCCCGTTAGCATAGGATGAGGATTTTAATTGGTTAGTTAATTATAATTTTAAACTGTCAAAACTTTAAAATGCTAAATATTGCTCGTACGTTATCTGTTTGAAATACGTATTTTTGCGTTATACTCATATGGACGAGCACAACATTTTAGTATAACTTATTGATAACTTTGGACAAGTATAAATGTGACGCCCCACCTCTATACCCACACTAGCCAAGGACACTACGGGGTAATATCATCAACTAGCATGAAGAATAAGGCTGTTGAGGAACGACCATCTGTGTAATTGCTTTGTGTGAGTACCAATATGTCAGATAATATAACTTACATTTCATTTCAAGAGGAAATCCGACATATCAAATACAAACTCAAAGCTACCACACAGTGGCTATGTAGACTTCGGAAACAAATATAGAAATAAACATAACACAAATCAGTCACAGATATTCATATCACAAAGGCAAAAACAGATTTGAATATATCACATAAAAGTGTACATCAAAATAGTGGTCATATAAGATCCACTACATCACAAAAGAATAGATACAAGTGCTAGACAAAAAAATAAGTATACATCAAGGAGTCTCTATCTCGAATGTATAACAAAAAAAACTAATAAGCTAAACTTGTTAGCCAAAAGTCAGGTGACGGACTCTGATAAGAAGTCAAGCAGAAGCACCAGAAATACCTCGGTCTAACCCGAGTATTATTTAAGAAGAAAATAATAAATGGATCAGTCTAGCTATAAATATCATATAAAACGAGATAGGATAAGAGATATGACAAAAACGTATGATAACAAAAATATCATACTTCAACAAGTATACATAAGGTAACAACAAAAATCATACAATATCTCAGATATTCTCAAACACTAAAAAGAATGTCATATTCTTTAAATTATTCACCAAAACACAAATACTGACAAAACATATCAATGCTAATCACAAAAATCGGTGAAACGCAAATTCTAGAAATCATCAACTAGAAATCCAGAAATCACAAAAAGGGGAAGGCCTAACACAAACGGGACTATGAAAACTCCACAACACGTGTGTCACAAACGGAATGCTATTCCATGGTCGCTAACCATCAAGTTTGAGCTGAAACTCCACAAACGGCCCGAAGACCATGGGTCGCTACCCCACCAAATTGAGTCGAAGCCCCACAAACGGCCCAAAGACCATGGGTCGCTACCCCACCAAATTGAACCGAAGTTCCACAAACGGGGTTTTTAGTCCCCACACAAACAAAGAGACATTGCACATCGCTAGTCTAAATCACAAAATGATCATCATTGATCGACAAGTGTAAATTACACTAAGCTAGCAAATATAAGAGTTTAGCTTCATGTCCCTTAACCACTAGCTAAACTTAAATATTTACGAACAAATTGTAGAGTTCCACTCGAGAATAAGTGTAAATTACACTAAGCTAGTAAATATAAGAGTTTAGCTTCATGTCCCATAACCACTAGCTTAACTTAAATATTTACGAACAGATTATAGATTTCCACTCGAAAATCGTCACAAGAGTTCAATCGAACAAGTCCAAGAGTTAACCGACAAAGTAAATGCAAGCGTTTCATACCACTTGTTTTGCTAAGCCGTTTAATTAGATTTCTCATACGAATGAGGTAAAGGGTTGTATATACTAATAGATTGGAAAACGATTTTAGAAACGAGCTTTGTATTAAAATAGTGTTGAAATCATTTTTTGCAAAAGAGTTTGAGTATTTACTACTAGTATAAAAACCTTTGTATTTTAAAGTGACAAATCACAAAGATGATTGTAAAAACAATCAACCACCAAAGATTCACATTCGAAGACGTGAATCAAAACCATAGAAATCGATATCAAATCCATCAAAATGGATATTCCCAAAAATCCAAAGAAAGAAGTCATCAAAGTCGATAAATGATAACAACAAATCAGATCATCAAGAATCGATTAAAAATCGAAAACCCACACAAAACTGCCTAAAATAGGCAAAAAGCACATTTCCCAGATTCGGTCGACTGGACTGTATGGTCAGTCGACTAATGCATGCCTAGAAACTCTCGGTTTCCAGGTTCAGTCGGCTGACTATATAGTTCAGTCGACTGATATAGGGATAGAAACTTTCTGTTCCCAGTTTCAGTCGACTGAACTATATGGTCAGTCGACTGACACAGGGGCAGGAAGTTTTCTGCTCCCAGATTCAGTCGACTGACCTTACCGTTCAGTCGACTGAACTCCCATTTGCAGTATTTTCAACCTAGCCCAAGAAGGGGCAAAAATCCAAATGGAAGTGATCGAATGAGCAACGGAGACTAGGGATTTATGCCAAGCGACAACCTAGCCTTATAGGCTCTTCGATATACCCCAACAACGTGTTCAAACATCAAAGATAGGATTTTTAAAGATTTGACTTCAAAACACCAAAATTTGGAAAATTCATCAAACCAATTCAATTCAAAAGCAAATGGACAAGGAATAGATGTTAGGAATTACTACCAAACAAATATCTAAGATATAGACATAGATGTGAGTTCAAAAACTCACCTTTAAAACTCAAAGACACGAATGAGAAGTTTTAAAACAAAGGAAAGGCCAATTCCTCTTCAACTGCAACTCAAGAAGCTCCAATCTAAGCTAATAAGCAAATATTTCCTAAGTTAGGGTTTAGGAATTTCTGAAATTGAGGAGAGATAGAGATGGAGAAGATGAAGAGGATGCTTACCTAAGCTTCTCCTTGATTTTGGACTTGAATTTGAGTTTCCTAAACAAAACTAGGGTTTAGGAATTTCCATTTCCCTTTCTTTCCCCCATTTTTACTTTGAGCTTGAGTGTTAGGAAATAGAATGAGTGAAGGGATGAAGAGTAGAGGAGTTAAAGTATTATGTTGGGTTAGTGGGCTGAAACCCAAAGCCCAAACTAGAAAAATAGCAAAATTCTACTCAACTCCAAACATATCGATGTTTATACTCAAAAAAGTTGTAAATTCCATTTTAGACTCAATGGAAGTGGTCTCGAGTCCTAATTTGACTGTTTACAAAAAGTAACATTTCGGACTTTAATCCGATTAACGATGCTATATTTAAATAAAACATTTAAATATACAATCGTGAAATATGCGGGTTGTTACAGACTCCCCTCCTTAAAGAAATTGCGTTCTCGCAATAATTAAGAGGAAGATAAAAAGTAACAACCATACTAAGGCATAACAACACAAAAGAAGAAATTTTGAAATGAGAAGTTCACCATAAAGAGAACGAACGAGTTAGTCCGCATGTGTTTGCTCGATGAATTCTCAAGATTCCCAAGAGCAATCCTTAGGATTTGAGGACCATTGAACTTTCACAAGAAGAACATCTTTATTTTGAAGGCGTTTAACCTCCGAAGTAATGATACAGATAGAATGTTGCTCATAAGTCAAATTTGGTGAAACTTCAATTTCTTCAATTACACCGGGCTCAAGAATAGAATCGGAATCCCTAAGGTATTTCCGTAGTTGAGAGACGTGGAAAACGTTATGAATAGCAGAAAATTGAGCCGGTAATAAAAGGCAATAAGCCACGGAACCAATACGTTCGGTGGTGGGAAATGAACCAATATATCGAGGTGCTAACTTTCCCGATCAACTGAAACGCACAACACCCTTCATAGGTGAAACACGAACAAAATCTAGACCTAAAACCAGCTTCTCACCGGCTTCAAGCCAATATGAAGGAAATCGGCATGGCCTTCCGTAGAGTGCATCGAAAGATGTCATACCAATACTAGATTGGAAGCTATTATTATAGGAAAACTCAACAAGAGAAATATGATCTTCCCAACTTCCACCAAAATCAAGAACACAAGCACGAAGGAGATCTTCAAGAGTTTGATTCACACGCTCTATTTGTCCATCGGATTGAGGACGATAAGCGGTGCTAAAATTAAGCTTTGTTCCCAAAGCTTTTTGAAGACCTTTCCAAAATCCACTAGTAAATAATGGATCACGATGGCTAACAATAGAAGTAGGAACTCCATGCAATTTAACAATTTCTTTGACATAGAGTCTAGCCAAAAGAGGTACGGTCCGACTGGACCGAATGGGAAGAAAATGGGCGGATTTTGTAAGTCTATCTACTATCACCCATAGGCTATCATGAACCGAACGAGAACGGGGAAGACCGTCAATCAAGTCCATAGAGACTTGATCCTACTTCCAAATGGGAATGTCCAATGGTTGCAATAACCCACCGGGCCTTTGATGCTCAGCCTTTATGAGTTGGCAAGTCAAGCAACGCTTAATGAAGTTAGTAATATCGAATTTCATTCCATCCCAATAATAAAGTCACTACTACTACCAGGATGAATGGTAAATTTAGAAAGACGAGAATCTTCTAAAATTTCTTTACGAAGATCACAAATGTTTGGCACAATAAGTCTACCAAACTTTCGAACGCCGGCACAAACATCGATTTCAAAATCTTTCAAACCATCAACCTTATTTTGATCCCTACAACTTTGGCTAAGAAGAGCCAATTCGGGATCTTGCTTTTGAGCTTCAAGGATGCGGTCCAAAAGAGAAGGATGAGCCTCAAGGCTACACAAAAAAAGAGATGAACATAAATTGGATTCACAATGTCGAATCTCACAAGTGGATAAAGTCTCGAGATCATTCCCTTCAGATATCATCATTGAAACAACTGCATGTTGCTTTCGACTAAGAGCATCGGCAACACGATTTCCCTTTCCGGGAGTATAGAGAATATCAAGATCATAAGATGCAAGGAACTCGAGCCAACGTTGTTAATGCAAATTAAGTTCCTTTTGAGAAAATAAATATTTCAAAGATTTATGATCGGTGTAGAGAACAAATTTCTCTCCCAAAAGATAATAACGCCAAATTCTAAAAGCGAAAACAATAGCCGCGAGCTCTAAATCATGAGTGGCATATCTAGTCTCGACAGGCTTTAATTGTCAAGAAGCATATGTGATAACACGTTCCCTTTTGCATGAGAACGGCATTCAAACCAATACGACTAGTATCGGTATAAATAATCAATTCTTGGTTCCCTTCGGGAATCACAAGAATAAAAGCATCGGAAAGGAGTTCTTTTAAATGATCCTCTTTCCCGAAAAGCTAAGACATTCAAAATTATAATTAACTTTATATAATCATCTTTTTAGAAAAAATTTACTTTTTTTTTCTACAAGTCAATTCAGTGTGTCTGACTGTCTCATCATAGCGTTTGGGAGATTCCTATCGATAACGTTGATCAAGCGCATCGACCAGAATTCTTAAAGCACTCAATGGGCAAAACAACACAAAATCATCTTTTATATGATAAACATGCCTTTTATAAAATTTACAAATATTCTTTGCTCGTTTTAAGAACAAAATCCAATCATACTTATAAATATCTTATTAAAAAGATTTGCAAATTTTAAATTGTTGTTTTCATCCATAATCAATAAATACAAGGATGGTCACATCGAGATATTCGCAGAATACTCGATTCATAAGATAGATGAAATAAGCTGAACAAATCGAATGACATCACGAGTCACTCATAAGAATCATAACGAGTGCGGAATGTGGTAAGTGGAATGCTACCCTCTGCAACTCGTAGCTGATGAAAACCGGGGGCAAGGTCGAGTTGAAAAGACCTTAGCACCACTCAATAGATTGCTTAGGTGATAATACTAAGACAAGCTCAAATATACCGAAAAATTCACGAACTACTTGAGTGAGGGAAATAACATCTTCCTCATCAAGTGGTTTTAAAGAATAAAATGATGCCACCGAAATGGAAATCGAAATCATTAAGAAAAAATTAAAAATCTACTTAACAGATTGAGAATGTCGAAGATGGATAGTCCTCTCAGGACATAGGATATGGGCTTCATAATGATTAAGTCGATCCTTTCCCAAAAATCAATTCTGAAGCCCAAGTAACGCATAACATGCAGTTGGCTTGGAAAGAATAATCTCATAAAATAATCTCGACCTCTTTACAAAGCAAATTGAGTGTTACGGATCCACCAACCGGATTCGAAATTTTCAGTGAAGTCATCAAGCCCATAATATTTAAAGAAAAAGAAACAACAAGTTCTTTTGATATAAAAGAGTGGGATGCACCCGTGTCAAAAAGAACTCGAATAGGATGATCACAAAACATAATAATGCCATCAAGGATAGAACGAGAAATACCTTGACCAAGAGAGGTATTACTAGGGGCTTGCACAACATTCAGCTTTCCCTCTCTCCTACTTTGAAGTTTGGGACATGAAGATAAAAGATGATCCAAACCTTTGCAATAGCAACAAGCAAGAGGCTTCGGACACTTATTCGCATGGTGGTCCCTAGAACCACAATTGTAGCATTGTCCACGACTAGAGGTAGGAGTCTTTGCTTCCGAAGTTGCCTGGTTTCCTTTCTTATTGGGATTAGGTCTTTTGAACTTAATATGCCTCTTCTTGTTGATGTTGAAGTTTTGTTTGGCATCCACAACTTCAACATCACTTTCTTTATCGGCCTCTTCAAGTCGAAGAGTGATATCTACAAGATGATCGAAAGGAACTTCTAGTTTCAGAGGTAAAACCGTTTTAGGGTTCTTACTCAAAGCACAGATAAACCTTTGATTCTTTGCAAGGTCCAAAAGTTGTTGGGCAGACATGAATATGCCATAAAGAGAAGGACTACTGGATTGACCAGCGCTAGGACTGCCAGATCTAACCATTTCTCTTCTTTAACAAAGAAAGAAAGAAGAGGAAAAAGGTTATTCATGGAATGAATATCAAACAAACTTGATTGATAAAACAAGGCATAATAAAAAAAAGAAATAGGATAGAACGGTCCAAAGACTCGAATTAAATCATATGGCATGATTCCTAAGAAAGACTTAGGACAATGATCCTTGCTAGATTATTCTACATTGTTCCGAAGTTTGGCTATGATACCAAGCTGTGATGCCCCACCTCTATACCCACACTAGCCAAGGACACTACGGGGTAATGTCATCAACTAGCATGAAGAATAAGGCTGTTGAGGAGCGACCATCTGTGTAATTGCTTTGTGAGAGAACCGATATGTCAGATAATATAACATACATTTCATTTCAAGAGGAAATCTGACATATCAAATACAAACTCAAAGCTACCACACAGTGGCTATGTGGACTTCGGAAACAAATATAGAAATAAACATAACACAAATCAGTCACAGATATTCATATCACAAAGGCGGAAACAGATATGAATATATCACATAAAAGTGTACATCAAAATAATGGTCATATAAGATCCACTACATCATAAAAGAATAGATACAAGTGCTAGAAAAAAGAATAAGTATACATCAAAGAGTCTCTATCTCGAATGTATAACAACAAAAACTACTAAGCTAAAGTAGTTAGCCAAAAGTCAGGTGACGGACCCTGATAAGAAGTCAAGCAGAAGCACTTGAAATACCTCGGTCTGACCCGAGTATTATTTAAGAAGAAAATAATAAATGGATCAGTCTAGCTATAAATATCATATAAAACGAGATAGGATAAGAGATATGACAAAAACGTATGATAACAAAAATGTCATACTGTAACAAGTATACATAAGGTAACAACAAAAATCATACAATATCTCAGATGTTCTCAAACACTAAAAAGAATGTCATATTCTTTAAATTATTCACCAAAACACAAATATTGACAAAACATATCAATGCCAATCACAAAAATCCGTGAAACGCAAATTCTAGAAATCATCAACTAGAAATCCAGAAATCACAAAAAGGGGAAGGCCTATCACAAACGGGAGTATGAAAACTCCACAACACGTGTGTCACAAACGGAACGTTATTCCATGGTCGCTAACCATCAAGTTTGAGCTGAAACTCCACAAACGGCCCGAAGACCATGGGTCGCTACCCCACCAAATTGAGTCGAAGCTCCACAAACGGCCCGAAGACCATGGGTCGCTACCCCACCAAATTGAACCGAAGTTCCACAAACGGGGTTTTTAGTCCCCACACAAACAATGAGACATCGCACATCGCTAGTCTAAATCACAAAATGATCACCATTGATCGACAAGTGTAAATTACACTAAGCTAGTAAATATAAGAGTTTAGCTTTATGTCCCATAACCACTAGCTTAACTTAAATATTTACGAACAGATTGTAGATTTCCACTCGAAAATCGTCACAAGAGTTCAATCGAACAAGTCCAAGAATTAACCGACAAAGTAAACGCAAGCGTTTCATACCACTTGTTTTGCTAACCCGTTTAATTAGATTTCTCATACGAATGAGGTAAAGGTTTGTATATACTAATAGATTGGAAAACGATTTTAGAAACGAGCTTTGTATTAAAATAGTGTTGAAATCGTTTTTTGCAAAAGTGTTTGAGTATTTACTACTAGTATAAAAACCTTTTTATTTTAAAGTGACAAATCACAAAGATGATTGTAAAAACAATCAACCACCAAAGATTCATATTCGAAGACGTGAATCAAAACCATAGAAATCGATATCAAATCCATCAAAATGGATATTCTCAAAAATTCAAAGAAAGAAGTCATCGAAGTCGATAAATGATAACAACAAATCAGATCACCAAGAATCGATTAAAAATCGGAAACCCACACAAAACTGCCTAAAATAGGCAAAAAGCACATTTCCCAGATTCAATCGACTGGACTGTATGGTCAATCGACTGATGCATGCCTAGAAACTCTCGGTTTCCAGGTTCAGTCGACTGACTATACAGTTCAGTCGACTGATACAGGGACAGGAACTTTCTGTTCCCAGTTTCAGTCGACTAAACTATATGTTCAGTCGACTGACACAGGGGCAGGAAGTTTTCTGCTCCCAGATTCAATCGACTGACCTTACCGTTCAATCGATTGAACTTGCATTTGCAGTATTTTCAACCTAGCCCAAGAAGGGGCAAAAATCCAAATGGAAGTGATCGAACGAGCAACGGAGCATAGGGATTTATTCCAAGCGACAACCCAGCCTTATAGGCTCTTCGATATACCCCAACAACGTGTTCAAATATCAAAGATAGGATTTTTAAAGATTTGACTTCAAAACACCAAAATTTGGAATATTCATCAAACCAATTCAATTCAAAAGCAAATGGACAAGGAATAGATGTTAGGAATTACTACAAAACAACTATCTAAGATATAGACATAGATGTGAGTTCAAAAACTCACCTTTAAAACTCAAAGACACGAATGAGAAGTTTTAAAACAAAGGAAAGGCCAATTCCTCTTCAACTTCAACTCAAGAAGCTCCAATCTAAGCTAATAAGCAAATATTTCCTAAGTTAGGGTTTAGGAATTTCTGAAATTGAGGAGAGATAGAGATGGAGAAGATGAAGAGGATGCTTACCTAAGCTTCTCCTTGATTTTGGACTTGAATTTGAGTTTCCTAAACAAAACTAGGGTTTAGAAATTTCCATTTCCCTTTCTTTCCCCCATTTTTACTTTGAGCTTGAGTGTTAGGAAATAGAATGAGTGAAGGGATGAAGAGTAGAGGAGTTAGGGTATTATGTTGGGTTAGTGGGCTGAAACCCAAACCTAAAGCCCAAACTAGAAAAATAGCAAAATTCTACTCAACTCCAAACATATCGATGTTTATACTCAAAAAAGTTGTAATTGCCATTTTGGACTCAATGGAAGTGGTCTCGAGTCCCAATTCGGCTGTTTACAAAAAGTAACATTTCAGACTTTAATTCGATTAACGATGCTATATTTAAATAAAACATTTAAATATACAATCGTGAAATATGCGGGTTGTTACAATAAATTTATGATGTATGAAAATTGAAAGGATTGAATTACGTTATTTTAATTAATAACGTAGTTTAAATTTATATACTTTAATTATTGATATTTATTTCGCCAAATAAATTGATGTTGAGTTAATTGGACTGAATATGGCAACTAGGGATTTGTTAGCGAAATAAACAATGTTCTGCTAATTAAATTAATTAGACACCTGTTTAGCAGAATAAATCACCGTTCAACTATTAATAACTGGATAGGCTAAATTGGGCATATGTTTAGCAGAAATTAAACTGTTCTGCTATTACACGAATGTGGACACTTGATTACACTCCAATTGATTGTTATTCGGTAAGTGTTGTATTCAAAATCAACTATTAATTTCGAGTTTAATTTACATATGTGATGTTATGTAAATACCCGAATTATAACTTGGATAATAATGGAATTAATGATTAAGTGCCATTGGTGTTTTTACGCCGCTTCCAATTTGAAAAGCTATTTATCTAATAAAGTTATTTTAAAGAATAATTATTAATAAGGCTCTAAAGATAATTATTATTTATTAATAATGTTTAAAAGACAATTGATCTTTGTTTTTAAATAATAATGAAAGCTTAATTATTTTATAATTCTTTAAAGTAATTCATAAGGAGATTTAAGAATATTTAATTATTGTTTAAGGTTATTTAATTATTATTTAAAATATTTTAAAATATATTTTATTAATTAAAGTTATTTTTAGAGTATTTAAGTTGTTTAAAAATGTTTTAATTATATTTTAATTATTTAAAATTATTTAATTATATTGATTTTATTTAACTAATTATATTTAAAGGGTTAATGAATTATCATGTTAATGTTATTCAAAGGTCAATTGATTATTAAGATTACATTATTTTAAAGTTAATAACTTGTTATATTAATAATATTTGAAATTGATTATTTATTTATTTTATTAATATTGTTTTGGGTTAAATTATTAGTGTAATAATAATATTTAAATTAGTTTAATATATTATTATTGGTATTCCAAAGTTATCATTTTGAATGAGGTTTAAAGGAATTAAACGAGGAATGTAAAAAGTAACTTTGTTGTGAAAGGGGTTTTAAATAATCGATTATTATCAAAAGAACTTTAATGATTAAATATATTTTGGAAGTTTGTTCAAAACATGAGATGTTTATAAAACGAGTTTTATAAAATTCTTAAAAGTTCTTGAATTAAGGAGAAGTATAAATGATCCTTAAAGTTATATAATTATTTTAAAAAAGTTTTATAAATTAACTTTGAGTTTATAAAAGTGAATTATAAATTTATTTTGGGATATGTATATTTTATTTAAATTACGAAGTGAGATTTTTTTTTAAAAAAAAGAAAAACTTGATAAACAATTGTGGGTTGGTTTTGTGGAAAGTAATGTTTTATATGGAATCTATTTAGCATTTAATGAGGAGTTTGGAAAGAAGGATACTTTTGTAATTTTTTTTAAATATACTTATACCAATAAAATAACTATTGATGGTTATAAGTATAAAAGGAATGTAAGGAGTTTGGGAATGATGTTTTGAAAAGACCTTTGGATCATGTTTTACAAAGTGTTAAATAAATGAAAGATAAAATTTAGAGGCTTATTGATTTCCATGGGAAATGTAATCTCTGCTTAAATGTTTGTTTGTTGATAGATAAATAACCAACTATCAGATATGGACCCAAAACGTAAATTTGAAAATATCTAGGAGAAACACGTGAGTTATATGGCACAATCATCTCCGATGATGTTGTACTGTGCGTATAAATCTCATTTACTTCTCCTAGGACATATGATATGGAAATCCATCCACTAATGGTTAGGAGGTGATCTCCGTTCTTATCTTTGACTGTTTATTTCCTAAAGACCAGGGGTTGAGTGTACCAGAAACTATCGAATGCTGTTTCGAAGAGAACATGAACGGATATGTTATCCGAAAACTACTTTGGTCCAACTTAAGCGTTTCGAAGTGAAGACATCTTAAAGACGATGGAATTGAAGACGAAGCTCTTAAGCATTTCGTTCAGTCCCAGAACGAACTTGTATGGATGAATGCTGGAATTGCATTATTGTCTAGAGGGCAGTGTTAGCATTTTATGTAACGACCTGCCTTTATGGACGTTTTAAGTAGACACACATGTCATACTCAAACCATTCAGAAGGGCAGATTGTTATGGGGTAAATAAGAAAAGAGAAAGAAATAAAACAAATCCAGAATCTCGCAGCGGAATGACAAAATATAATAATCAAATAACAGTTCATGAAGTTGTTTTATACATACATTTGATTATTTTTTACAACACGAACATCAGAGTTACTTAAACATGAATAAATAAATAAATGCAGCAGAACAACATGATGTAGTGGAATACATATAATAAGTAATAATAGTACAAAATCTTCGTCTTCGTCCTCCATAATTAAGGTCTTCAACCATGAAATGCTCAGGCTGAACCGAGCGAATTGAAAGGACAAAACACTCGAGTCAGAACTAAAAGATCTTATGTAAGTTAATCAACGGTAAATAAATATGAGTGGAACAGCGTCAGAGATGCTTACGGGGTTTGACATCTCCTATCCAGTGTCTAACGTGAGTGCAATAACTTAAGAGATGTTCGGGATTCACATCTCCTAAGGATCCGTTAAACTATCTACTATGTAGTACAATACGCTATTATAATATGTCTACAGTAAAGTAAAAGTATTAAAATAGCATTAAGGCATTACCCATATCCCCCTTAACACATTTTATATATTCCCATAGTCTATACAGTACCGTACGCTCCTCCATAAACTGGAGGTTTACACAGAGGGCACTCCATAGGTATGGTACAAAACAAACTCGTAGAAGGCGCGCTAGGGCATGTGAACACGGCACTCGAGGCAATGCCAGGGTAGATATACTAATTGCGGATCCGGATTGGTGGTAACGCATAGCAGCTACTACCGCCCACCTCGAAACACACCTCCAAATCAAAATCAAGGGTGGCCACCAAATCAATCACAAAGTCAGAATATAGTATCGAAGAAGTGTGTCAGATAGGAGGAATGACCTCACTTGGTCTGGCATGGCTCCTGTTTTAGTCACATCTAAGCTGACTCACGGAGTCAGGGTCACGTCATACCTTTACAGAAATCGTTCGCCAAACCATCCTACTTTATTTCTGGAATCTCCACCACGTACACAGTTGTTAAAGTGGTTTTCGGCATTGGCAAAGAATATGACAATATCTGATCCCGGTCTCTTTAACAAGCAAACGCTTATTTCACACTGGATGGTTCTTTTAAATTTCAAAGGTCAATTCACAATTTGTATCAAAATATCATATTCGATTTAAAATCATATCTCTTTCGAAATCATATTCACTTCCAAACCATATTCACATTCAAAATCGTCTTTACTCAAATATGTCATTTCACAAAAAATGTATCAATTTCAAATTCCAACTTAAGTTTTATCATCATCAAGGATTTTAAATATAAATACTTTAACTTTACATGGTCTGAAATTTTAGAAAATAGTTTAGGTAGTCATGAATAGTTTTAATAGTTTTTTTTATATAGTTTAAAATAGATTTAAAATAGTTTAAATAGTAAAAAGGGTTTAAATAGATTTAACTTTGATTTAATTAGATTTAAATAGGTTTAAATAGATTAAATAGATTTAATTTATATTAAATAGATTTAAAAATAGATTAACTAAATTTAATTAGTTTAAAATGTGTAAATAGATTAAATTGGATTGAATAGGTTTAAATAGATTTATATAAATTAAAATATTTTGAATTGATTATAATAGTTAATTTAATTAAAATAGTTAAAATTAGTTCAAATAGATTTCAAAGTTATATTCAAACATTTCCAATAACTCAATTCCAATAAATTCATTTATTTTGACACTTCAACTTTGAAATTCCTATTTTAAATCTTTTGAACAATTTATTCAGTAGATTTAAAAATAGATTAAATAAATTTAATTAGTTTAAAATATGTAAATAAATTAAATTGGATTAAATAGGTTTCAATAGATTTATATAAATTAAAATAGCTTTGAATTGATTATAATAGTTAATTTAATTAAAATAGTTAAAATTAGTTTAAATAGATTTCAAAGTTATATTCAAACACTTTCAGTAACTCAATTCCAATAAATTCATTTATTTTGACACTTCAACTTTGAAATTCCAATTTTAAATCCTTTGAACAATTTATTAAATCAATTCCCTTTTCAGCATTAACACTTGGATTATCAAAAATACTTCAGTTTATATAAATCAATTTCTTCTTCAAAAATACTAGGTAACTGAATTCAAAAAATTTCAAAGATCAAAAAATCATTTAATTTAACCAATCCGGTGTCCGTATATAATTTTCTACCCTAGGATCAAGTGATACTGATATTTATCATTTCAATCCGCAATTTAAATTTTTTTACGGTTATATATCATTTCAAACCGTAATCCTAGATTTAATAAAATCAATAAAACCGCTCAAGTCTATCATTTCAACGCATAACGATTTTTCCTAATCTATAGATCGTTCATGTATGTATAATTTCAACCCATAGGGAACTTGCAATTATAACAATATAAAGTACAACATCCAATCATCCAATATCAACAATCAAACATTCATCACAATCATCATCCAAATCAATCAATAAACATCAATAGATAACTAATAATCAATAACAGGTATTAAATTGACAATTTAAAATTCAATATTAAATTAACGATGGTTAAATGCAATAAAAGTCAAATTTAACAAGGATGAAAATTTAGACATACCAAACATCAATAAATAAATTCATAATCATACCATAAATTTAATTTAACTAACATAAGGTAGTTTAGTAATTGTGAATGGGTTAAAACACTCACCTTCGATTTTAAATCGAATTAAAATCCAATTTAGGGCCCAAATTCAAACAGTCTCAGAAATCATCCAAACTAGTGTTAAAATGTCTGAAATTTCAATACGATCGCAAAGGAAGAAACCGCGCGTAAATCCGACATCGTATGGAAAAGTTATTAAGGTTTGAACACTATACAATTCAAATTAAAACAAAATAAAAAAATAAAAAAAAAGAAACGTACACGCCACATCATCGGAGCTTCTTCCACGCAAAGCCCTACATCGGCATCCTAATCCCATTCGAACCCTATAGGAGACGCCGTCGTCACCAATACCTCGATCGACCCCATCGCTCGGCCTCGCAACCCCGCCACCACCGGCTGCACGAACGGCCTAACCCCCATGAACGCGATCACCACCATGAAAAGCCAGCAGCCGCCACCGAAAGTAAACCCAAGTTCGAATTTAATCAGCCGATCCAACCATCACTTCGCCGAACGAACCACTTCGATGCACTCCTCTCGTCCATCTCCACACAACGGTATCATCGATTTGGCGATCCGTGCTAGATGATCAAGACGCGATGGATGGCCATGAATTAATCATCAATTTTTGGCCACACAGAAATCCAAATCGAAAAATAGACTGCAGATTTGACTTGTGCTCGTCGAGAGCTTCAAATCGATGTATAATTTGATATATTTTGAGGAGTTAAAATTTTTGATTTGATTTTGATTTGCAATTGAATTTGAAATTGGGAATTGGTTTGTCTGCCATTGGAAAGAGAGAAAAAGATAGAATTGTACGTACAGACAAATGGAATAAGAAATAGTTAGGGTTTATAATAGGTTATTTATAAGCAGATCCGAAATAGAAATGAATGGAAAGATTGATTTGAAAGTTGGTCGATAAACGACCCGAAAAGCTCGTTTCGTTCCCGAAATGAAAATGGGTCATCTCATATATCAAAATAAACGTTTTTGATAATTTTAAACTTAATGGAACAGGTTTTAAGTCCTAATTCCCTCGTATGAAGGAGATAGCTAAAAATCAGCTTATTTCAAATTGATTTCAATTAAATTGATTTCTACGCGTTTCGAGTCCGTACGATCAAATGACAAGTCCGATTGCTACGAAACTTGAAATCCTACAATAATTCACCATTACAGATCCGATGAAACTGGTTTCGTCGAAATTCGAGTCAGATGCCAAAATGGCTATTTTCATATTAATTAACTAAATTAATTAATTAAATCACTTAGACATTTACAATGACTTAATACAAGTTTATATGACAATTCAATGTTAGTTATTACACTAATTAGTGTTCAATTTCAACTATAATTAAATCCAATTAATTATAATTTAACTCCAATAAATTGATTTAATTTGATTTTTATCTTTATACTCAATCAGTTATTTCTCTGATAACATAGTTAACATTTTTTCATCTCTTATTTCACTAATATGCTACAAATTTCATCTTTTATTTTTATTAACTACTATATTTCAATTATATTGATTTTTTGTCAATTTACACATTAATTATAATTTAAAAATCCCAATTTATTTTTTATCTCGATTCCACTCTTTCATTTCATAAACTATTGCCTTGTAAATAAAATAAACATTTCTACATCTTTTATTACATTCACACTTTACGGTTATTGTCTTAACTCACATTAATGTAACAGTTAATGACATTTAATTGCAATTGATTTAAATAAATTGGTAACAAATAACAATTGTCACCATTTCTACATTTAATAACATTTTTAAGCTTATTATTTACAACGAAAGTTATAACCACTCACACTACACTGATTTTATTTAATTACCATTAATTATATGTCATTTCATTAATTAATTCAATATTTAAATTATCAATTGCTCTATTAATCCAATTATCCATTAATACATACATTACTATAATTTATTTACAATCTATATTAATTATAACTTTTTAATCATTTCAATTAGTTGGAATTTCATTCAACGCAATTATAAATTACCTTAAATTAATGCTATTTCACTTTATTTCAGTTATATTCTAATTATTAATTCACAGATTTTTATTTCTTCCAACATTAAATTAGAAAACTTTATTAAATTAACAATTTTTAATTATTGAAATTTACGGGTCGTTACATTCTAAGTGGGAAGTGCTAAATGAAAGGTAAACGTAGCCTCAAGCCTCATCAACTGGGAATGACTAAAAAAAGGGAGATGCAGCAGGGCTAAGTGGGTTGCTCCCAAATAGGGTATGATCATCCCTATTTAGAGTCGATATTATCTCTCATCTGTATGCTTCGGGGCACATTAACGGAGGGTAATCATATTCGGTACTACTAGTCAAGTGGTAGGTCGGTTCTGTGTTGGCAGGGAATCTCGGCGAGGTCCTCGATGTTATTTTATGTAGAGATGCACCGTGACGGGCAGTTCCCTATTAGCCCAGTCATTGTATGGAATCCATATTGCAATAAGCGCCGTAAGAACTTAGTTGTGCCCAACTATGCTAAAACGTGAGATGCAAGCATTTCAGCTATATTCATATTTTACTAGATCCCCAGCGATTATTATAATATCAATGGATTTTCTATAGAAAATGTTTTGTTTATCGAAGGTAAAAAACTGTCTGTGTTTATGTGTGGCGTGGTCTTACGAGATACCTTTGATTTTTAAAAAAGAATTTACTAGTTATAATAAATAAAAAATTTGTGATTTAAGTTTCTCACGCTAGTTTTACCAGACTGATCCGGGCGTTGTTTTTCGTAAATGCTCGGATCAGACCGAGCATATTAGTGATTAATTTGGATGCTTTGGAGCTTCAGGAGACGAGTTGGAGGCCCAGAGATGTATTCGCCTATGTGGTTATTTTTCCGCTGTATTCATTATTGTATTTATCAGCAATTGTAAGGACATGTTGTTATAATTGTCCGGGCTGAAAAAGGCTAGTATACTCTAATTGATGTATGTATGTATATATATGTATTATAGTTTGTTTTTCTGTAAAGATTTGTTGTATATTATAGATTATTCGTTCCGTTGTGAGATTTTATGTTGTTTAGTTTCTTCTTGTCTTCTTTCTTCTTTCTTTCCCCTAACTATATGCATTTCCATTCAATTTGGTGGGTCATGTATGGTTGCTTGCTCGCTTAAACAATATGGAAAAGTGGGTTGTTACAACATGGTATCAAAACGCAAGGTTAAGCGTGAACCTTGGCTTTGGTGGGGTAACTCATTAAGAGATAAGGTAATGGAATGCCCTACATGAGTGTGTAGTTGTTAGTCTATAAAAATGTTTTATATTGTGTTGTTTGATATGTTGAGTGGCTTAAGAATTCTAGTCAATGCGTCTGGCCAACATCATCGATAACGGTTTCCTAAACACTTGAACAAGTCCAATCGACATAATATTGTTTTAAAAATAGGTAAATGAAATAATTTTACCTAGGAATATACTTTACAAAAGAAATAATATTTCAAAAATTAATATGGTTATTCTTGGTTGTTATAAATATTCCATCATTATCATCTAGGATTTGATTAGTCGTTCTCATCCAGTTTTGAGCATTTACTATTGTTGTTGATCTATGTAAAATCTTCCTTTTAAAACATGGGTTGGGTAGATAGGAAAATTTGGGAACATTGAAACGAATGTCTTGTGAATTAAGTTTCACAATTTGACTATAAGACATTCTTGTCGATGCTTGGTTTGAAAATTTGACTTCAATAAAATTTGTTTATTTTTAGAAAATTTAAATATTTTAAATTAAATATTTACAAATGGTTTTTATATAAAATTGAGTTAACAAACTAGGGTTTAATAAATCTTATTTTGTTAAAAAGGAAGTTATAATATTTTTGAAATAAATATTTGAGAAAGGATTTCCTTTAAAAGGACTGATTTTATAAAATTAATTTATAAAATGTTTTTTACAAATAAAAAGAGTTTAAGTTGAAAACTTGAGGACTAAAATCCCGGTGCTTTTGGAAAAGAAAAAAAAGTGATTTTCAAGGTTTGATGGAAATAATGATAATATTATTTGAACATACTTTTATAAATAGAAATAATTTAAAAAAAGGATTTATTTTAAGTAAATATGTACTTTATTATTTCAAATGATTTTGTGAATAGTAGAAATAGTAATTTAAAATGTGTTTTAAAGTACAAAGACTTTAATTTTTTTATATTGGAAATGTGTTTTCTTTGGTTTGGTTCGGGAAAGAAGTCCCGATTTGTTTTGTGATGATCAGAATAATCTTCTAAGTGACGATCGGATGTTTGCCTAAGCAAACAGTATAGTGCACTTGGTAAATTATTCGCTTTTTCATTATACAATTAAGATGTGTTAAAATCTGAACGAATCCAAAGTAAGTTGGAGATTGATAGTTTGATAAAACTATTTATTTAGAAATATATTTAGTATTGTTTCAAAATGGATTTGTAAAGAAAGAAGTAGTTTTAAATCAAATAGTTCGAGTGGCTTGAAAATAACTAAAAATAAGTAAGAGATACGTTTAGATGGTAAACGTTTCTCTTGAGTATTATGCTTCTTATAAAGAATTATATGATATTGTTGGTAGTACCTAGTTACTTGGTATAATTTTGGGGTTACTCGGGCTATATATATATATATATATTCTATGGGTTAAAGTATATAGCGTCATTTCAAAAAGCATTTTGAATAAATACCCGAGTGTTTAAAATTCTTAAGTGAATTCAAAATAAAAGTTTGAATCCGATAGTTGTGTATACCCTTAGGATGTAGTAGGATATTATACAAATTTGCGAGTTTAAGTTGTGTTTTATTAAATTGTTTTTAGGAAAATTTAATAGGAATAGAATTGGCATTAATAAGAACTAATTAAATAAGTGCGTAAGTTGGACATAGATCATTTCTCCTTCTCTTATAGTTTTGACATAAGATTCGAGTATATGGCTTTGTTTATCATTCAATTTTTGACGGCGAACACATGGTTTCGGTTCTTGATATGGAACCAAGAATTTCTATCATAGTTACAGATATGTAAGGAGAGTAGAGATTCTAAATCAAGGAGCTTGATTAGAGTCTGCACTAGAGAATCAGGTGAGTGATACTAGTTCGGAAGCAAAGTTATGTATTTGAGTAGAGTTCGAATCAAATTTTGTTATAAATGATGTATGATCATCATGTAGGCTTATGAATAGTCTGGGGTATCCTTATGGTGAAATTTCGGGGACGAAATTCATTTAAGAGGGGAAGAATGTAATGACCCAGGATTTTATCACTTTGATTTTTGAAAATATTTATTGATTTTAATATTCAATTTGTGATTTTAATATGAAAGAAATAATTTTGGAAATAAAATAATTAGATTTCAAATCATGAATTTTTATTTGAATATATAGAATATTTCTATAATTATTATTTCATGAAATATTTAAATCTCCAGTTAACGTATTTTAAGTTAAACGTCAATATTTTCAAAATTTCACAGAATTCAGTATCCAGTGCGTTTCAGCGTTGTTTTGAGATCGTGCTATAGTGTTGTACGCGATCGTATTTTGTTTCCGGTCGTTCACGGCTTGTACGTGGACATTGTTTTTCAGACCCTAAATTCAGAACAAATCAACACACTTTTATATGCACGCGCACAGTGCACTTTACATCTCTACCCTATCTCGTTCTATTCCCTCCTTGCTTTGTGCCTATTTCCATGCCTTAGATCCTACCATGTTCGGTAGACGAGAGGGATGGGGTAACATCACTTGTCTACCTATATATGTATGTATACACGCCTTCTACACTTTGGATATACTGCTATATTTTTTTGCTCTTCAACATCTCTGTTCTTTGCAAAATCAAAGATAATAAAATTCTTCCTCTCTTTCAAAAACCAATTTCTCCTATTCTAGTCATTTTCAACAAATTTTTCCAACATGAAAGTTGTTTGTGTTGATCCATAGGATTGTTAGAAATTGGTTTCGCTAGATTTCGTCGAGCAACAATGGGGATATTTTCGATTTATAGCAAAGAGCATATATTATTTTTAAACTTCAAAAAAATCATAGTTCTTGATCCGGGTCAAATCGTTCGACGCCGCTACCATCGTTAAGTTCATACCAAAGCATATTATTTTTGGTGAAGTTTTGGCAAGATTCTGCGTCGATGGTTGAAAACTAGGTCTTGATTTTTCCGATGACTCGATCGATAATGGGGAAATCGGAGGGTAGCGTGTTGTCGAGCTTGGAGAGTGCTACCTTGTGGTCAATTTTGGTGGAGATCCGGAGCTAAAAGTGTCGCACGATCTAATGACTGGACGTGGCATTAAATGTTGAATTTGGGTTTGGGTGCTTCGGTCGTGAGGAGGATGGTGCCGGAGGGTCGAGCTTGCATGGAGAAGCACGGTGACGTGGGTGGTTCGTTGATCGATGGGGTGGTTTGCGCGCGCATGTGCACATGGAGGCGTGAACGATGGCTCCAAGTCGAAGGGAAACGTGAAACATGGTTTGGTGAAGAAGTCTATTCCCTTTGGATGCGGGTGGGTATGGAGCATGTGGGCTTGGCTCGTTAGCATTGGGTGAGGATTTTAATTGGTTAGTTAAATATATAATTCTAAATTGTCAAAATTTTGAAATGCTATATATTGCTCGTAAATGATCTGTTTGACACACGGATTTGTGCGTTATACTCGTATGGATGAGTACAGCATTGTAGTGTAACTTATTGATAGCTTTGGATAAGTATAAACTTATGACATATGAAAACGCATAGGATTTAAATAACGTTATTTTAATTAATAACGTTATTTAAATTTATATACCATAATTATTGATGTTTATTTGGTCAAATAAATTACTATTGAGTTAAATCGAACTAAATATGGCAACTGGACATTTGTTAGCGGAATAAAACACCATTCCGCTAATTAAATTAAGTAGACACCTGTTTAGCATAATAAATCACCGTTTTGCTATTATTAACTGGGTAGGTTAAATTAAGCATATGTTAAGCAGAAATTAAACCGTTCCGCTATTACACTAGTGTGGACACTTGATTACATTCCAATTGATTATTATTGGATAAGTGTTGTATTCATAATCAACTGTTAATTGTGAGTTTAATTTACATATGTGATGTTATGTAAATACCCGAATTATAACCAAGATAATAATGGAATTAATGATTAAGTACCATTGGTGTTTCTAGGCCCTTATGATTTGGAAAGTTAATTATCGAATAAAGTTATTTTAAAAATTAATTATTAATATTAAAAAGGCTTTAAAGATAATTATTATTTATTAGTAAAGTTTAAAACATAATTGATTTTTGTTTTTAAATAATAATGAAAGGTTTGTTATTTTATAATTCTTTAAAGTATTTCATAAGAGATTTAAGATTATTTTTTAAGGTTATTTAATTATAATTTAAAATATTTTAAATTATATTTTATTAATTAAAGTTATTTGAAGAGTGCTTAAGTTGTTTGAAAATGCTTCAATTTTATTTTAATTATTTAAAATTATTTAATTATATTGATTTTAGTTAACTAATTATATTCAAAGGGTTAATGAATTATCATGTTAATGTTATTTAAAGGTCAATTAAATATTATGATTACGTTATTTTAGAGTTAATAAATTGTTATATTAATAATATTTGAAATTATTTATTTATTAATATTGTTTTAGGTTGATTATTAGTGTAATAATAATATTTAAAGTTAGTTTAATATATTATTATTGGTATTCTAATGTTATTATTTTGAATGAGGTTTAAAGAAATTAAATGAGTAATGTATATAGTAACTTGGTTATGAGAGGGGTCTTAAATAATTGATTGTTATCAAGAGAACTTTAAGGATTAAATTTATTTTGGAAGTTTTTTCTAAATAAGGGATGTGTATAAAACGAGTTCTATAAAATTCATAAAAGATATTAAATTAAGGAGAAGTATAAATGATCCTTCAAGTTATATAATTATTTCGTAAAGGTTTTATAAATTAACTTGGAGTTTATAAAAGTGAATTATAAATTTATCTAGGAAGTGTATATGTTATTTGAATTATGAAGTGAGGGCTTTTTTTAAATAAAAGAGAAATTTGATAAAGGATAGTGGGTTGGTTTTACGAAAAGTAGTGTTTTATATGGAATCTATTTTGCATTTAATGAGGAATTTGGAAAGAAGGATACTTTTATAAATTTTTGTAAATATATGTATACCAATAAGATAAGTATTGATGTTTATAAGGATAAAAGGGATGAAAGGAGTTTGGGAATAGTGTTTCGAAAAGACCTTTGGATAAAGTTTTACAAAGTGTTAAATAAATGAAAGATAAAATTTTAGAGGCTTAGTGATTTCCATAGAAAATGTAATCACTGTTTAAATGTTTGTTTGTTGACAGTTAAATAACTAATTATCAAATATGGACCCAAAATTAAACTTTAGAAATATCTAGGAGGAATACATGAGTTATATGGCACAGTCATCTCCGATGATGCTTTATTATGCGTATAAATCTCGTTTCGTTCTCGTAGGACAAATGATAAAATCCATCCACTAACGGTTAGGTGGTGATCTCCGCTCTTATCTTTGATTATTTATTTCCTAAAGAACCGGGGTTGAGTTTACCAGAAACTATCAAAAAAATTTGAAGAGACCGGTTATCAGATATGTTATCCGAAAACCATTTCGATCCAACTTAAGCATTTCGAGTGAAGACATCTTGAAGATTATGGAATTGAAGACGGAGCTCTCAAGCGTTTCGTTCAGTCCCAGAACAAACTTATATGGATGAATGCTGGCATTGCATTATTGCCTTGAGGGCAGTATTAGCATTCCAAGTGGGATGCGTTATATGAAAGATAAACATAACCTCAAGCCTCATCAACCGCGAATGACTAAAACAATGGAGATGCAGTTGGGCTAAGTAGGTCGCTTCGAAGTAGGGTATGATCATCCCTATCTATAGTCGATATTATCTCTCATTTGTATGCTTTGGGGCCCAGTAACGGAGGGGTGATCATATTCGGTACTACTAGTCAAGTAGTAGGCCGGTTCTGTGTTGGCAGGGGATCCCGACGTGGTCCTCAGCGTTATTTTATCTAAAGATGCACCATGACAAGCGCTACCCAATAGCCCGGTCATTGTATGGAATCCATTCTCCAATAAGCATCGTATGGACTTTGTTATGCCCAACTATGCTAAAATGTGAGATGAAAACATTTCTGCTATATTTATATTTTACCAGATCCCTAGACATTATTATAATATCAATGGATTTTTTATAGAAAATGTTTTGGTTATCGTAAGGTAAAAACCCGTCTGTGTTTATGTGCAGCGTGGTCGTATGAGATACCTTTGATTTTAAAAATATATTTTACAAGTTATAATAAATAAAATTTCTTCTGATTTGAGTTTCTCAAACTGGTTTTACGAGACTTATCCAGGCGTCGTTTTTCCTAAATGCTCGGATCAGACCGAGCATATTAAAGATTAGTTTGGATGTTTTGGAGCTTCAGGAGACGAGCTGGAGGCCTTGAGACATATTCTTGTATATGGTTAATTTTCCGCTTCATTCATTGTTGTGTTTATCAGCAATTATGAGGACAGGTTGTTATAACTGTCCAGGCTGAAATAGGTCAGTATACTTTGATTGATATCTGTATGTATATATATTACAGTTTGTTTTTGTGTAAAGATTTGTTGTATATTATAGATTATTCGTTCCACTATGAGATTCTATGTTGTTTAGTTTTTTCTTGTCTTCTTTCTTTCTCTAACTATCCGCCTTTCCATTCAATTTTAGTGGATCATGTATTGTTGAGTTTCCGCTTAAACTGTACGAAAAAGTGGGTTGTTACAGATTAAAGTAAAAATAACGTGACGAATGACATGTACTTTTGAAAAAAATTTATAAGAAGCATAATCTTTATGCATATTTAAAAATAAAAAATAACATGGAAAAAGAATAAATTTTCATGGATAAATTGATTTTATGTCCGTAAATAATATGTAATCATGATATTATTTTGGGAATACACCGAGCAATGCACTTAAAAAACAATGCAAAAAATTCTAAAATGTAAAGTACCTTTTTAATATAAAACAGAAGTGTAGAAGTTGCAATAGCAGAAATAATTTTTTCCTATAGAATAAGATTAAAATAACATGAAAAAATAATAAATTTCATCGATTAGCTGATTTTATGTTCGTAAATAACATGTAATCATGATACTATTTTGAGACTACACAGAGCAATGCACTTAAATAAACAATACAAACAAATTCTAAAAAGTGCAATTTACCTTTTTAATATAAAACAAAAGTGTAGAAGTTGCAATCACAGAAATGAAATTTTTTCCTATAGACTAAGATTACTATTGTGTAAAGCACAGTTTTAGTGGTATAATTACACTAATCTGAAGTTGTGATATCGGAGGTTAACGATGGCGAGAAACTCAATGAAGCGTGTCCAAAAAGAAACAGTGGTGGTAAGAGATCTGAATGGAGATGATAGGAGAGAGAAGTGGAAAAGGAATATGGGTGGAAAAAGCTGTGAATATAGATGGATGGAGTGAGTGGCATTTATAGGATTCGGTAGATATTTCTAAAAAGCTATATTTGTGTTATGAAGTTTGAATATTTCTATGTTGGACCGATTAAGGGTTATGGATATGCAAGCCACGTCTATTTTAACTCATATGCAGATTACACATGTCAAACGGGTTGGGTTGGGTCAAAATGGGTTGGGTCGAGTTTGACCTAACCCATTTATGATCCATTCTTTTTGACCCGTTTATGACCCAACCCATTTAATAAGTGGTTACCCATTTAACCCATTTAAATAATAAATTTAATTTGAGTAATAAAAAACATATACATTTAAAATAATTCTAATTCTAATTTTTATGCTTTGAATTTAGATAAAATAAAATTTTGAAATTGAAAATTTTAATTCTAATTTTCATCAAAATTCAAATATGGGGATGCATTTTGATATTTGCTAAGTGCAATCGTTAGTCACCGTGGAGAACTACAGTATGTGTTCACAAGATAAAGTATTCGATTATTCCATATTATCCATAATTTAGGTAAGAGTTCATCGATCGAAGTCTCGCCTGATTCCGAGTTAGTACGAAGAAGTTATTGTAGTTCGAACAAAAAAATAGTGGCTTCTGCCTAGGCGGAGTTCAAATATGAGGACATAGTAGTAGCCTTTTATTTGCTAAGTATAACTGTTATTCACCATAGAGAACTGCATTGTGTGTTCACAAGATGAAGTATCTGAGTGTTCCATATTGTTCGTAATTTAGGTGGGAGTTCATCGGTCGAAGTCTCACCTGATTGCGAGTTAGTAGAAGAAGTTATTGCAGTCTAAACAAGAAAAAATAGCAGCTTCTGCATATGCGGAATTCAAATACGGGATGTAGTAGCCTGTTATTTTCTAAGTATAACTGTTTGTCACCATGGAGAACTACTCTGTGCGTTCATAAGATGAAGTATTTGAATGTTCTATATTGTCCGTAATTTAGGTGGGAGTTCATCGGTCGAAGTCTCGCCTGATTCCAAGTTAGTACAAAGAAGCTACTGCAGTCCGAACAAAAAAATTAGCGACTTCTGCCTAGGCGAAGTTCAAATATGGGATGTAAAATATTATTTCTAAGTAAAACTGAGTCGCCATGGAGAACTACAATGTGCGTTCACAAGATGAAGCATCCGAGTGCTCCATATTTTCCGTAATTTAGGTGGGAGTTCATTGGTCGAAGTCTTATCTGATTCTGAATTAGTATGAAGAAGTTACTGGAGTATAAACAAAAAAAAAGCGGCTTCTACCTAGGTGCGATTCAAATATGGGGATGTAATATGTTATTTTCGAAGTATAATTGTCAGTCACCATAGAGACCACAACGTGTGTTCAAAATTATTATATTCGAATTTTATATTTTCCAACTTTAAGTTTTTAATAAATGGGTAAATGGGTTACCTATTTATAACCCTTTTAAAAATGGGTCAACCAAACTCATAATCTATTTAATAAAATCCATAGGTGGGTTGACCCAACCCATTTATAAGTAGGGTAATTGGGTTGGGTTAATGGTTTGGATCATATTTTGACAGGGCTATCTGTAGTGTCTTAACCCATTCATTGATTCAGAAATTTTTTGATCAGCGTGGGAAAAAAAATTACAGTCTAGAGAAATCTTAACTGACTGATATGGTCAAATATTATGTTATGTTATACATGGTATATGCTACCGAGTGATACCTAATGTTCATAAATACTCTAATAGGTTTTTATTGAAAATTTGATAGAGTGGTATCATTTCTATACATATAACAAGTTATATATTTCAGTTTATAAACAGAATTGTATATTTATTTGTTTAAATTAATTAATCGGAATCAACAAGATAAATCATTTCCAACATTGTAAAACCATTTCTGTTTTGATATTTGTATCATTTATTCAAAGTTTAATGCATAACCTTGAAATTCATAAATATCTATATATGGTATACAATAAATTAGGATATATTTATTTGTTTAAATTAATAATACATTAACATATATTTTTTCCATGTCTCATATAAAGGGCAGTTTTGTAAGTCCACGGTTGGACCAAAAGTTTGCGCTTCCAAGCCTATTATTAATATAAATAAGTGATTCTTAGTATTATACTTGAAGTAGATATATTATGCATGAGCGCTTAACAGCTACACATGCTCCACATTATCCAATATAAACACCCACATGTTTAGCTCGGGAAACAACACACATGCGGGGATATGATGAAATGTGAAGTTAATATATTTTACTCTTTTTAAACATTAAGAGACCACTCTTCACATTTGTAATTGGTTTTCGATATCAATATACTTTCGGATAATACCCATGTTTAACCTTAAAATCACATAAATGATCATTTATGAAAATAATTTATTAACAATTATGAAGGTGTTATAACATTAAGAAAATTTTAAGAAATGAATGACGTTGTATGAATTAAACTCATTTGAAAATTTTGTTTTGAAATTATTATAAATATTTTTGAAATAAGGAAACATGAAGAAAATAAATTGTAACTTGGTTTTTTTTCCAAGGTCAAGAAGAAAAATTACATTACATGAGATCGGAATTATGAATGAAAAACATCAAACTATAGTCTGATTCATAACATTTGGATGAAAAAGTAATCAATATACTAGAATTTGAAAATATTAAATGAATAATTTGTAATAGACCAAAAATGAGGAAGACCTATTTTTGAGAATGAAATTAAGATAAAATATGATATTTGAACAAAATATATGGAAGAGTTTTTCAAAGTTATTATAAAAGAAAATTCAACTCTAAAAACTTGAATAATTATAAAATATGTATTTTAAAAGAGAAAGATATATGCAGAAGTTTAAATGGAATTTAACTAGACGTAAATTGTAACGACCCATAATTTTCGATAACTTAAATAATAGAATTTGATAAGATTTTCGAATTTAATATAGTGGAAATCAAAATTTATGATTGACAAATGGGAATTGTTTGAGTATGACTTAATAATATGGTTTGAATGTTAGTAACCACTATATTATTGTAACGTTAATAAATTGAATAAATATGAAGTTAATTTGGTTATAATCGGAAATAAGGAATAAATCAAAATATTGGAGTTAATGTTGGAAGTATCTATTGTAAATGAAATTGGTTGTATTTGGAATATGCAATCTGTTGTGGCAAGTAATTTAAGATTTTGGTTGTAAATTTATTTGAATATAGGGTTTAATATATAGGAAATTGATTTACTAAGTTAGTCTAAATTTTATTTGGATGAGAATAAAGTTTATGAACTTTTAATATTGAATTAAAAGAGGATATATAAAAATTGAATATATAATATTTTAATTAACTTGTCAAAATTGAAATTTTGCAAACTGTTTTGGATTTCGATGAAACTAGTTTCATCAGATCCGGAATGGTATATTATTATATGGTTTCAAATTTCGTATCAAACAGATTTACCGTTTGATCGTACAACGTTAAAACACGTAGAAATTGTGTTAATAATTTAAATCGATATAAATTGATTTTCAAATGATAACTTCTTTATACGATGGAATTATGGCCTCTAACCTATTCCATTGTGTTCAGAAATATCGAAAACCTCTATTTCGATATATAGAATGTTCTATATCGCTTCAGAAATAAAAATGGGCTATGTTTGTGTATTTGTAGCTTTAGAAATTATTTAACTAATTAAATTCTGAATTTAATATGATAGAAAATGATGTCGTAAGCTGATTTAAGTTTTATATATAAAAAAAATTAAGATGGTTAACATTTAAGATTGAATTTAAATGTGGAAAATTTGAAATTGAAATTTTATATTGTAATTAACGAGAAAAATAGCCATTTTGGCAACGGTCTCGGATTTCGACGAAACTAGTTCATCGGATCCGTAATAGTGAATTATTGTAGGATTTCAATTTTCATAGCAATCGGACTTGTCGTTTGACTGTGCGAGTTTGAAACGCGTACAAATTTAATTTCGAATTTAATTAAAATAATCGACTTTAAAAAAAAGCTATCTTCCACATATGATCGAATTAGGCCTCGAAACTTGTTCCATTTCGTTCGGAATGAGGGTAAAACATTATAAATGCATGGCGGCACGTCTCGATTGGAGTTCGGACGATTTTGGACCTACCTATATAAATACGCACGCAAACCGAGACAGTTTTATTATTATTTTATTTCAGAAACCCTAATTTCAAACCATGGCCGCCACTTATTCTATGGCCAGAAATTGTCGATCTTCTTTCCTTAATATCTCTCAATCCGTTCAACGAAATCGAAAAATTCCAAAAGCAAAAGTGTAGATCTCGACGAGCTCTTCGAATCCATAAGGTTGATTACTGCTAATACATCATAGATTTTCCGAGATCTGGGATTTAAGGATGCACGTATTTTCTTGGATTGCGTGCAAACGGCGGCGAATGACGCGATGAAACTTGGCGTGTAGGTGGCTCTCAAGGTGGCGCACATAGTGGTGGTCGCTGATCAATCTTCGGTGGCTGTCTTTGCGTGCGTGTGGAGGTTGAAAGGATAAGGGTGGGTTTGGCTACGATCTGGGATTGAGAAGAAGAAAGTAACGTAATTTTTTTTATTATTTAATTATTTCATAACAATATATATCGTATAACTTCTAATTAGCGTAATTTTTGCATACGAGCTCGGATTTACGCGCAGTTTTCTCCGTTGCGTTCGTATCGAAATTCCGGACAACATGGAGCTGGTTGGCTGCATTCCGAGACTGTTCAAATTTTGGGCCTTATTAACGGGCTTTGAATCAAAAGTGAGTGTTTTAACCACTCATGCTTGACTAAATATGTTATGTTAGTTAATTTGAATTCATTAGTTAATATGAATGTTTCTGGTTGCTAGTTAGTAGTTTAAAATTGATGTTTAGTTGAAATTTAATCGAATTGGATTAAATTGTTATTTAAATTAATGTTGAAATTTAATTGTTAGTTAAATACCCATCTATGATAACCAGTTATTTGTTATGACCTGTTGATTGAATGATGAATTATGATGTTTGTTTGATGGTTGATGTTTGGTACGTTAAAATTGTTATTCCAATTAAATATGACATTCATTGCAGTTAATATCCATTCGATTTAATATTAAATTCCAATTTGCAAGTTTATACCTGTTAATGATAATAAATAGTCTATTGATGTTTATTGATTGATGTTTGAAATGTTTGAACTATTATTTCATTTAAGTATGACCTTATTTCATTTAATCGTCATTTAATTAGCATGAACTAATAAATTGCCAGTTAATAACCATTATTGATAATCAATTAAATTATGTTATCTATTGTCTGATTTGGATGATGATGTGATGGATGTTTAACTATTGATATTTGGATATTTGAATGTTGTGTTTATTTTATTTTGTTCTAATACTGCAAGTTCCCATAGTGTTTATTTTATTTTATATTTAAATTTAATTAAAGTGGGATCAGGTTGAAATGATAAATACCCAATTAAACAAATTGGCCTAGGATAGACAATTAAAATAAGAAACCCGATTGGTCAACAAATTGTTTCGAAATTAATTAACAACCTTAATGGATTTAATTTGGAACTTATAAATGATTTTACTCGAGTTTAAATGAAATAAATTAATGGATTTGATTTGAATAAACTAATAAATTTATTTGAATTGTAATAGAATAAATAAATAAATTGATTCGAGTTTATATGGAATTGGATTAAGTAAAATTTAAAGTTAAATACAAATTTAAGATCTATAGACTTGGTTTTGATTAAACGGATTTGAGACTTGATAATGAAATTTAGTTTAAGATTAAATGGAATTGACATAAGTGGAATTTAAACTAAGTAAAGTTTGCGAATTTGATTAAGTGTTAATTTAAATATAAAATGATTTTAAATTGAGTGAATTAGTTTAATTATGATTTTATAACTTGGTTACGAAGTTAAATTGTTTTGAAACTTGTTGAGAAAAATAAAATTGTGTTAATTAATCAATGAACTAAATAAAGTGAAATAAGATTCTTTAATAGAAATTGAATTTGATTTTGTAAATGGGTTAGCTAAAACTATTTTGATTTAAAGGGGATTTAGTTAATGAAATTGATTTACCCAGATTTATAATTATATTTAATGAAGTAAAGAATGTAAACATAAATTTGAATGAATCGAATTTTGTTTAAATGATTTTGAATTAAATTAAGAATCAAATTAAATCCATTGAATATGAAATAAATTTAATAAGTGAAATTGGAATCTTATTAAACTGAAATTGAATACTTGAATTGATTTGCTAAATAAATGTTGAACTAAATTTATTTGGAAATATGATTTAACTATTGAAACGAATTGAATTGTGAAATAATCAAATTTGAAAGAAAATTTGAAGTTGACTTTTGATTTGATTTGGGTTGAACTTTAAATATTAAATGACCATCGGTGTAATAATATGTAGTTATTAAAGAGACCGGGATCGGATATGGACATACTCTCTGTCGATACCGAAAACCACTTTAATAACTAATATACGCGGAGTGTTGATCCAGAATGAAGTGGATGGTTTTGGTGAATGCGTTGATTGAAGAAAGAGAACGATTTTGGATGACCCTTGATATGACTAAAACAGGAGCCCTGCCGGACCATTGAGATTCGCCACCTCTAGCGGACACACTTCTTCGTTACCATATCTATTACTTTTGTGATTCGATTTGGGTGCACCCCTCGATTATGGGAGTGTTGTTTTGCGGTGTTGGGGTAGTAGCTGCTATGCCCAACATCAGTCCGGATGACGCAACTACTAGTATCCTAGTTGGTATCGCCTCATGTACCTTGTCATACTGATTATCCTATTCGCGACCACTACGATTTTGATTTGTGTTATACCTATGGGGTAGCCTCTGATAACCACTAGTTTACGGTGGGGCTTACGGTGCTGTATAGACTATGACATTTATAAACTGTGTTAAGGGTGGAATGGGCCATGGCTTAACGTTAGTAATGATATTTTACTTTATGATGGACATTATTGTATATAGCGTATTCTATTATATAGTAGATACTTTAACAGATCCTTAGGAGATGAAAATCCCGAACATCTCTTAAGTTAATGCACGCACGTTAAACATTGGATAGGAGGTGTCTAAAACCCGTAAACATCTCTGACGCCGTCACACTCATATTTACTTATTCGATTTAACTTACATGAGATATTTTAGTCCTGACTCGAGTGTTTTGTCTTTTCATTACGCTCGGGTCAGCCTGAGCATTTCAGATAAGGTTGAAGATCTATTCTGGAGGACGAAGACGGAGTTTGGTATTACATCATTTGTATTCTACTACTGTATTATTTTTCCGCTGCATTGTTGTATTATCTCTGATATGTATGTAACTCTGATTTATGATGTATAATAATAATCAAATTTATTTATTTAACAGCTTCATGAACTGTTATTTTATTATTATATCTTGTTCCTTCCGCTGCGAGATTCTGTGTTTGTTTCTGTTCTTTCTTTTCTTATTTAACCCCAATAACTATCTGTATTTTGGATTGGTTGAGCCGACATGTGTGTATGTTTTGTCGACTTGAACGGTCAAAAATGTGGGTCGTTACATAAATTTTAGTAAAAGGAAGCAAATTTGCAAAGAATTTTATTGTATATTATTTTAATAATAAATAAGGTGAATGAATTTTTTTAAAAAGTGAATTTGTTGTATGATTCGGTAGAATGTTCCCTTAAAGGAAAAATATAGATTCTTTTTATGCTTAATGGAAATTTTTTATAGGATATGTAAACTTTTCAAAATTTATATCTTAACAAGATATATGACATTTTAAAAATGAATATTTATATGCATGGAGGTTAATAATAATACTATGGTAATATAATAAATACAATGCTAGTTATTATTTAATATATGGTTTTATGAGAAAAAAATGCATTAATAGAATATAGTTGTTTTTACATTGTTTGATCTTTAAAGTAATATTTTTTTTTGAAAGTGTGCGACTGTTGGCCATGAGGAAAATACTTCTGGCCACCATTAAAATTTTATTGCCTATCCTTTTTTTATATGTTTATGGCCACCAAAATCTATTTTCACATTGTTCCATGAACAACCATAGTCTCTTTATCCCTCTTAGAAAAACTCATGTACACTATCTCAGAACATTAACAGAAAATAAAAAATGTATATCCTAAAGCTAAAATAATAACTCACTTTTTATCTGATAGATGAAAACAAAGGAAGATTTAGTGGATGATCCCAATTTTGATGGTCATAAAGAGGTTGGTTTACTTTTATTTCTTAAAGTCTTTTTTTTCTACATAGGAATCTTTTTGGGATAGGAGAAGGTGATTTTAGATAAATTTTCAAATACATATATATATTATAACAACCCAAAATTTGATCACTTTAATTAAGGATATTTAATTTATTTTAGATATTCAAATATGGATTATTTTCAACAAATAATCAAGTTTTATGAAATGAATAATAATAATAATGAACCTATTTTGAAGGAATATTCGCAAAAATATTTACTTTTGAAAAATATCGATAAAAGGAACCGAAAACCGATTAATCGATAAACAGCTTTATAATCATCAAACGTCGCGCACGGAGCTGGATACATACACTTATTTTTATAATTGAATAGGAATATGAAATAAAATCAATTATTTTATTTTTGAGAATAAAATATGTATGACATCATCAGTGATGCCCTTAAATTTAAATATAGATATATGAATTTAAATTGAGATTTAATGATTTAATAATTATTATAATTATTCAAATAACTGTTTTAAATGATGATAATTCATTTTAAATAGTTATAAAGTGATAATAAATCAATAATAATAGTTTTATAAAAATATATATTTTATTTGAAAATATAAGGAAAAAATAGTTATCGCTTTATCGCTATAATAGCACCTTTTCTAAATAATTGTTTTATATTTATAAGGTTTTCAAATATTATCATTTTAATTCATCTAAAATGATAAGAAAATGGTTTTCAAATTTTGTTTACAAATATATGTACGTTAATTAATGAGTGAAAAAATGACGGGAAATCAAATTGGGAATTCGTAACAATTCAAAATGTTAAAGTTGTGCAACACTGTGAATTATATATGACATACATATGTACATATACATATACACATACATGAAAACGTTTACATGCACATGAGCACACATATACACATATAATTAAATATATACATATTAATAAAAACATCCAAGATATTTCCTAACTCCTTAACACTTAAGCAAGCACACAAGCCAACACTTACACATCAAAGTACACACTTAAGTGTGCACATGTGGTGATAGTACACGGTCGAACTAGAGGGGGTAGTGGAGGACATGTAGGATGTGGAGATAATGATGATAAGCACATGGAAATTTAGATATTTGTCCATTCTCTTTTTCCTATAAACCACACTCTCTTCTCTTCCATTTTCACACAAATTCCTCCTTCTAAATCTTAAGTTCTTCACTCTTATTCCACTTTAATGGCTTCTTGTCTTAGGAAGAATTATGGCAAATTTTAGTGTAAAAGAAATCTAAAATTTATATAGTACATAAATATATTGTTAAACACTTCAAAGCCAAGTCAAACCACTTTCTCTCCTCTCTATACCCACGGCTACCACCTACAACCACAATAGTCGAGCCCATCCACCCCTTACAACCAAGGCCGTTTGCACCCTAGCCTAGGCCGAGCCATCCAAAGTCAAAGATTCAAGTATTCGTAAGCTTAGAATTCAATTTAGGGAAGCTATAGTCCGGTTAGCAAAGTTAGAAACCAATGAAGGTGAGAAAACTCCTGAAATATAGTTATATATATTATTGGAGATATATATGTTTGGATATGATTGTTAATAATTGTTGTTTATCATGTTTGAATATGATAATATGAACATTTAATATGGTTATTGAATATATATACAGCGGATTAATCCAAACAATGTAGATCAATGAAAGTAGCAATCGATGGATTGATGAATACTGAAATGCCCGAATTCGTTGATCCGAAGATACCGAATTCTAGTTATCCCGAACTCGTTGATCGCACACGATACCGGGTTCAAAGATCTGTGATTCTTCACACGTTGATCTAGCGCACTAGATTCCGTGAATCGGCTTCAGCTGTCATTGAATCGAGCGCACTCAATTATCCGAGAGTGGAGATAGGAGATTACACTCGACTACCAATTTGGTGAAAGCACAAAGCTAACAAAACAAAGTTTTTATTTCAAATCAACTAAACTTTCAAATGTACAACTCACGCCTATTTATAGCATTTTACAACTCAACACTGAAAACAGTACAATACTTAGGTCGTGAACGACCTACGACCTAACATAGTGCGACCTAAGAAAAGTAGACGACTTAAAGTAGTCGACCTAAAACAACACGACTTAAAAGATTACAACATAAGAAAATAAAACACATCAAGTTACAACACTTAGGTCGTACACGACCTATCAAGACCTCCGACTTATAACAACAGTTACAACAGATAAACGACCTAACAAATGAACGGCATCCGGAGCTTCGCGACCTAAGAATGAATGGCATCCCCCATCAGCGACCTAAAAAATAAGCGGCTTCAGAAACTTCGCGACCTAAGTCTTCACGACTTATCTTCCCACATCTTTCTGCGACCTAATATTGACCAACCTAAGGCCACGCGACCTAAGGACCCAATATCTTCGTGCGACCTAACTAGGTCGTAGGTCGTTGAACGACTTAACTTAGGTCGTGAGCGGCCTAAACCTCCTCCTGAACAACTTTGCGCGCCCCCTTCGTTGGCTCGTATGCGACCTATCCTAGGTCGTTGGTTTCCTTTTTCGGTATCGTTCACTTCTCCGCTTTGTTCCAGTACCCTGTTAGGTCGTGGCCGACTTAAAACTTCTTTGTTAAGTCGTGGGCGACTTAAGCCTTGTAATTTCTTAACCCGTACTGCTATTGTGTTATCTCGTGGCACTTCTTTAGGTCGTGGCCCGCCTGCATTAGGTCGTGAATGACTTAGACCTTCAAGTAGAGGTTGCGCTGCATCATCCTCCCCAGGTTGAGAAAAATTCGTCCTCGAATTTGTAAATTCTTCCACACCAGCTTGTTCATTCCCATAATAAGGTACGAGATGCTTAACATTGAACACGTCAGACGTGTACACATCCTCTGGTAGCTTCAATTTATAAGCATTTTCATTAATCTGTTTCACGACTTCTACAGGACCAATTTTTTTGGCTTTCAATTTGTTATAAGCGCCCACTAGAAAACGGTCCTTTGTTAATACAACATACACCATATCTCCTTCATTGAACTCAACACTTCTTCGCTTCAGATCTGTAGAGTGTTTATACTTCTCATTCGCCTTCTCCAATTGTTCCTGAATGATTTTATGACATTCCGTCAACCCTTCAACAAAATCAGCAGCTTTCTTAACTGTCCCCTTCGAGTGTGGTATGACCGTTAAATCCAACGGTCCCTTTGGTAAGCTTGAATACACTATCTGAAATGGACTGAAACCCGTACTACGGTTTACAGCATGATTATGAGCAAACTCCGCTTGACATAACTTCACATCCCAACTCTTCAGATTGTCTTGCACAAGACATCTCAACAAATTTCCCAATGATCTGCTCACAACCTCGGTCTGTCCATCCGTTTGCGGATGATAAGCGCTGCTAAAGTTCAACTTCGTTCCCACCATCTTCCACAAACTTAGCCAAAAATGACTCAGAAAACAAGTATCCCTATCCGACACAATAGATTCTGGCAATCCATGAAGTCGATATATCTCTTTGAAAAATAACTGAGCAACATGAACAGCATCCGCCGTCTTCTTACGAGCAATAAAATGTGCCATTTTCGAAAATCGGTCCACCACCACATAAATGGAATCGTTTCCACGCTGTGTCCTCGGCAACCCCAACACAAAGACCATACTCACATCAACCCAAGGCTTAGTTGGTACAGGTAACGGCATATATAATCCAGCGTTGGTCGCAGTTCCTTTCGAAACCTGATAGATATGACATCTCTCCACAAACCTTTCCACTTCTTTCCTCATCGATGGCCAAAAATAATATTGAGAAATCAGCTGTAATGTACGGTCTCTACCCACATGACCTTCCTCATGTAATTCTTTCACAATCTTCAACCGTAAACTGCAATCCGGTATACATAATCGATTTCCCTTGAACAGAAAACCATCCACCATCATAAACTCATCCGTCTCCCCATTCTTGACTTTATCAACAAACTTCATAAAGTAAGGATCTTCAACAAATAACTCTGGTAGCACATCAAACCCTGTCACTTCGGCCTTCATTGTAGTCAACAAATGATTCCTTCTGCTCAACGCATCCGCAACACGATTCGTCACTCCCGATTTGTGTTTCACAACAAACGTAAACTGTTGCAGATATGCAATCCATGATGCATGTCTCGCTGAAATCTTGTCTTGCCCTTGTAAATGCTTCAATGCCTCATGATCAGTGTAAAGAACAAACTCTTTCTGAAATAGATAGTGTCTCTAGTGTTTGATAGCTTGTACAACAGCGTAAAATTCCACATCATAAGTACTATATCTCATCTTTGCTCCTGATAACTTCTCACTAAAGTATGCAATTGGACGTCCCCTCTGACTCAACACTCCTCCAATCCCAACCTTGGATGCATCAGTGTGTAGTTCAAACAACAACTGAAAATTTGGTAATACTAGAATTGGTGCAGACGTCAGCAACTCCTTGATCTTCCCAAAAGCATCCTCTGCTTCCTCTGTCCATGCAAACTGTTTACCCTTCATGCAACCCGTAACAGGTGCCATCACACTACTAAAGTGTGGAATAAATCTTCTATAAAATGAAGCCAACCCATGAAAACTCCGAACCTCTGTTATCGTCTTGGGCTGTGGCCAATCTATAATTGCTTCGACTTTACTCTGGTCAACCTGTATTCCTCCCTCCGAAACAACATACCCCAAAAATAAAACACTATGCGTCAAGAACACGCATTTCTTCGTTGCAGCATAAAATTGTTCTTGTCGCAGTACCATCAGCACTTCTCTTAGATGATTCAAATGTTCCTCTGGACTTCCACTATATATCAGAATATCATCGGAATACACCACCACAAACTTCCCAATGAATGGTCTAAAAATCTGATTCATCACCCGCATAAATGTACTCGGCGCATTTGATAAGCCAAATGGCATTACCAACCATTCGTATAGACCCTCCCTGGTTTTAAAAGCAGTCTTCCACTCATCACCTGGCCTGATACGAATTTGATGATATCCGCTCTTCAAATCAATCTTCGAAAAGATAGTAGCTCCGCTCAATTGATCTAGCAGGTCATCCAACCTCGGCATTGGAAATCTATATCTCACAGTAATTTTATTCAATGCTCTACTATCTGTGCACATCCTCCATGTTCCATCCTTTTTGGGTACCAATAAAGCTGGTACAGCACAAGGACTTAAACTCTCCTGCACACGCCCCTGTTCAAGCAATTCTTCCACTTGCCTCCTCAATTCTTCATGTTCCTTCGGACTCATTCGATAATGTGGTCTATGTGGCAACATTGCTCCCGGAACCAGATCAATTTGATGTTGAATGTCTCTCAGTGGCGGTAACTCCTTGGGTAACTCCTATGGGAATACATCCTCAAACTCTTTCAAAACTGGTTTCACTTCTTCTGGTATTTCAACCACTTCTTGACTCTCTCGCCCAATCAACAAGTACACTTCAGGCTCTTCCTCAACCTCCTTAACAAACTCCTTCAAAGATAATAAAGTTTTCAGCTCTTCAATCTCTTCTGACTTACTTTCTCCTTGTTGTCTCTTCTTTGGAACTAAGATAATCTTCGTACCTTCAAACATAAAACTGTAACTATTGGTCCGACCGTCATGCTGTACTGCTCGATCATACTGCCAAGGTCTTCCCAAAAGTAAGTGACAAACATCCATCTCTACTACATCACACCAGATCTCGTCTTTGTATTTCTTCCCAATAGAGAATGGAACACGAACTCGTCTATCCACTTTCACCTCTCCTCCTTTTCTCAACCATGCTAACTTGTATGGATTCGGATGCTTCTCTGACTTCAACTTCAACTTTGTTACAGCCTCGGTTGAAATGATATTGTCACAGCTTCCTGCATCAATCACAAATTTACACACCTTCCCCAGTATAGTGCATGTCGACTGAAAGATATTACTCCTCAACCAACTAGCTTCTTCCTGCTTCGGTGTTAAACACGATCTCCTCAGCATTAGATTACAACCTTCATCTCCTGACGCAATATCCTGTTTATCCTCCTCAACTGGACTAGAATATTCTCCATCACCATCCTCATCTTCAAGTTCAACAATCATAGTTCGTTTCTTCGGCTTTGGACACTCGTTGCTTTTATAACCCAATTCCTGACAATTGTAACATTTGAAACCATTGTTAATCTTTGCCTTCTCAGCCTCCTTCACCACTGGTCTACTGATAGGTTTAGAAACATTAGAACTTCCACTAACACCCTTCGCTCGATTGTTGGAATTGTAAACATACTACCACTTCGTCTTCCCTGTTTCTCCCAAGCCAACGCTTTCTGGTGTGCTTCTGCTACAGATCTGGGATCAAACATGTTAACCATATCCTGAATCTGCATTCGCAACCCCCCAACAAATCTAGCTGTCAGTTGTTCCTCCGTCTCCATGATGTCATTTCTAGCAATGAGTTGGTAGAATTCATCTGCATAATCATTAACTGTCTTTGTGCCCTGCTTCAAATTCTGCAAACGTTGATACATCAGAGATTGATAATTGTAAGGTAAGAACGTTGCTTTCATCAATTTCTTCATCTTCTCCCAAGATTCAACCTTTGACTTCCCCATTCGTTCACGTGTAAATTTGGTTTGCTGCCACCACGCCAAAGCTCTACTCCTCAACCTTGTAGCAACCAACTTTACTCTACGATGTTTTGGAACTTCCTTGAAGTCAAAAATTTCTTCAACATTAGCCACCCAATCCAAAAACTCTTCAGCTTGCATACCACCCTTGAATTCAGGAATTTCAGTCTTCATCCCCGACTCCCACTTGTGATCATACTCCGACTGATTTCTTCCTTGGCCTCGTCCATGAATACTACCACCATCATACTCTTCTTCAAAATCAGATGTATATCGTTGTCTATCTCGTCCACCCACATCTCTACTACCATCACGTCTTCCACCAACATCCCTTCTATCTACATTCCTCCGTTCACGATCATTCACGTTCCTCCCACGCCTTTGATCATCATCAACACTTCTGTCTCGATTGGAATGTGGCGAGACTCTACTTCCCTCATGGTTAGATTCAGGTGAAACCCTTCTCTGATTTTGATTCATCTACAATATCATCTTCTCTAATCGACCAATTCCCTCATTAAGCTTCTCACTAAAATTTTCGTTAATTCTTTGCTCCATCTCATCAGCTTCTTCTCTTCGATATAATGCTTCAACGTTTTGATGTCGATTAGCTCTCCTTGGTGGCATGATTGATCCTTCAAAACTTTGACTTTCGGCTCCACTCCAAATTTCCAACACCTTTCGAATTTAGATCCAAAATGGAATGGATCGAAAACTCCACTCTTGTTGTAAAATAGGATGAACTCGATGAACACAAGCTTCTCAAAAACTTCAATTCTCGGCTAGACAATGAAATGATGCTCGATCTACACTCTTCTTAGCTCGGCTTCCACACTTCAAGCTCGGCTAACACTTCAACTTCGAAATTCTTCAAAGAATTGGCTCCAAGACTCGATCTAGCTATGATTGGCTAAAACAAGCTCTGATACCAAACTGACGCAGCGGATTAATCCAAACAATGTAGATCAATGAAAGTAGCAATCGATGGATTGATGAATACTGAAATGCCCGAATTCGTTGATCCGAAGATACCGAATTCTAGCTATCCCGAACTCGTTGATCGCGCACGATACCGGGTTCAAAGATCTACGATTCTTCACACGTTGATCTAGCGCACTAGATTCCGTGAATCGGCTTCAGCTATCGTTGAATCGAGCGCACTCGATTATCCGAGAGTGGAGATAGGAGATTACACTCGACTACCAATTTGGTGAAAGCACAAAGCTAACAAAACAAAGTTTTTATTTCAGATCAACTAAACTTTCAAATGTACAACTCACGCCTATTTATAGCATTTTACAACTCAACACTGAAAACAGTACAACACTTAGGTCGTGAACGACCTACGACCTAACATAGTGCGACCTAAGAAAAGTAGACGACTTAAAGTAGTCGACCTAAAACAACACGACTTAAAAGATTACAACATAAGAAAATACAACACATCCTGTTACAACACTTAGGTCGTACACGACCTATCAAGACCTCCGACTTATAACAACAGTTACAACAGATAAACGACCTAACAAATGAACGACATCCGGAGCTTCGCGACCTAAGAATGAACGACATCCCCCATCAGCGACCTAAAAAATAAGCGGCTTCAGAAACTTCGCGACCTAAGTCTTCACGACTTATCTTCCCACATCTTTCTGCGACCTAATATTGACCAACCTAAGGCCACGCGACCTAAGGACCCAATATCTTCGTGCGACCTAACTAGGTCGTAGGTCGTGAACGACTTAACTTAGGTCGTGAGCGACCTAAAACTCCTCCTGAACAATTTTGCGCGCCCCCTTCGTTAGCTCGTATGCGATCTATCCTAGGTCGTTGGTTTCCTTTTTCGGTATCGTTCACTTCTCCGCTTTGTTCCAGTACCCCGTTAGGTCGTGGCCGACTTAAAACTTCTTTGTTAAGTCGTGGGCGACTTAAGCCTTGTAATTTCTTAACCCGTACTGCTATTGTGTTATCTCGTGGCACTTCTTTAGGTCGTGGCCCGCCTGCGTTAGGTCGTGAATGACTTAGACCTTCAAGTAGAGGTTTCACTGCATCACGTTAGTACACGTCGATAAGCACAAATAAAATCACTTTTCTTTATTGAATGAAATGGTGTATATGGAATGTTTAAACCTCTTAAATATGGTATAGTATGGTTTAGAAATGTTTTATGAACATTTAAAAGTGTTTTGGAAAATTTTAAATAAATATTGAAAATTTAAAAGTGTTCACGATTTCGCGTAGCAAAAGTTAAATCCATTCATAGGATGGATTTGGAGTCTGATTGCTTTGAAATAAGAATTTTTAAAACCCTTATAATAATATTTTTCAAACAAAATAAAACGATTGAGATTTCGCTTAGTTGATTTTAAATATGAGCAAATCATGTTTTAAATAAAATCACGCTTTGGCGGTTCAAAGGCCAAAGTAATAAATGTTCTAAAACGGATATTTTTAATTCTTTTAAAATATAAAATAAATCCTATAAATCTTTTAAAATGTTCTAAAAGAGATTTGAGTTATAAAAATGGATTTCTAAATAATCGAAAAGTTGTTTTAATCAAATAAGCATATAAAACACTATATGAAGCACTTTTTCGCATCACTTTTTAATAACTTTTGCAAACAATTATTTAACTTAATTATTCTTTCCCGAATCTTTTGTGGATCTTTTCAAATGAATAATTAAGTATTTTAGAAAGTGATTTTAAAATTCTTTATAGGTGTTAAAATTAAATTGGTTAAAGGAAAATTGTTTTAAAACAAAATTTTGTGTAGTGTTAAGTAAATAAAAAAGCATATTTAAAAGATAATAAAAGGATTTAGAGTCAATCAAATAACTAAACCACCTTATAAGTGACAGAAAGGTAGTTTCTAGGCTTGGGTTTGGAAAACCAGTTGCCTGCCCTCCCTAGCTACACGGATTGGCCCGACGGAGGGGATAGTAAATTTGATTACTCGGATCAAAATTTCCCAAAGTATAAAAGATATAATTTTCCAAATTTAAATAACTTGGATCGCATAGAAATGATCTTCTTATACTTGGAATTAAATTCCAAGGAGGGAACCCGTACTATCCATGTGAATTTAAAAGGTGATTTCACCGTTATCCGGCGGATAGTAAAGGTTGAATACATAAATTAATGTTGAGTTTCTATCGACCCGTTTTAACTCAATATTTTTTTCCAATATGATTTATGAAAATGATTAGGAATTAATTTAATTCCTATTAAAATTAATTGGTTTGGGTTTATAGTAAACGATGTCTTAAATCACATTGTTTTTGACCCGTTTTAAAGGTTATGATTTGGAAATGTTTGTTGAGATTTAAATAAATGATTTGGAAATATTTTCCTAAGTAAAAAATGAAATGATTTGGAATTTAAAAAGGTTTTAAGTAATCAAAAGATTTGATAAGAGTGGTTTAATGATTCCATATATACCATAAAGAATATTTTAAAGATATATATCTCTAGAAGATATTTTGATAAAAAGAAATTAATCAACAAAGAATAATTTACTATTACCTAACATCTTTTTATCAATGATTGGTTCGAAGGAACCGGGGTCGAATTTGAGTGATTATTCTCTGAAAACCACTTTGAACCAATATATGTTCGAATGTGAAGACGTGGGATGATGGTAAATGAATGAAGGGCTGCTTGTCACTGACCCTCGAGCGAAATTTCCCATATCATCTATATATGGCAGTAGTATCTTCATTTGGGATCTTCGATGCAAGGACTTCTTGCCACTAATCCTACGGGTATTTCCTGATAGGATGTGGTGGGATAGTGCCTTCAGTTTGTCCTGTTCCTGAACAACTTGTGTGGATAAATGCCTGATGTTGCATTTCTAATCACATTGAGTGTTCTCTATGAACGTACCATCTGTTTGGTGGCGGAGAAGGCAACTTCTCTTAGCTTAACACCCTTTCCTGAGACTTACAAGCTCAAGAGTTATACGTTTGTAGATATCAGTTGTGTGATCATGGAATGACAGTGTGGCATTCAAAGTGGATAGTGCTATGTGAAAGGTAATCATTACCTCGGGCATCATCACCCAGTAATGGCTCAAACAAGGTACGTCGTAAGGCCATGTTGTTCGCAACCATTAAGATATGACCATCATCTTTCTAGACAAACCTCTATATTTCTGGTATCTGGTGTGTTATCCCGCCTTTTGGCAAGGCCGAGATACCAAGGAACTGACTGGAAGCCAAGAGTCACTCGTCATGGATATCGATGAATTTTGTCCGAGTCCGGATCGAGCCACGATTAATAAGACATGACAAGCAAAACTAGGAAAGCCAACGTTCCAAGTTTCAAGTCAATCCGAGTTCGTATGCTCAAATTATGATCAACACAAGTTAGAAGAAAACTGATGCTCGAATCAATCTGTTCGAACCCATCAGGTTCGAATCGATCACAGGCAGAGATATCCATGTGCTTCGAGTTCGTATCGATCGTCTGGAGACTATCAAGATCAATGCAAACGAAGCTATGCACCGACTCCATAAAAGGTGATACGTTCGTATCCACCAGAACACTTTACTTCGAATCCAAGGACAGCGATGTGTTCGAATCCATCAGTGTAGCCAGCATACAGATCCATAGCGTTCGTATCCATCGGCAGAAGGAATTAGCCTCACACTTGCATGGTTCATATCCATCTAGTTGAAGTCCTTCGAATCCATCATGAATGGTCATTTCGTATCGATTGACTGAAACACATCATGATCGATACGAACGAAACCCTACTCGAATCCAGGTGTGGTCGAAACCTTTGAATCCATTGAGTCAAGGCGGTGAGGTCTCCGGGATGACTCGATCAAATAGGCGAAGAAAGCGGATCGATGCGCATGATACGCTCCACGTCATCATGAAAGCGCGTGGCACCATCGATTCGAAGCGATCGATTCGAATGAATCGATTCGAACGGAGTAGCCTGACGAAGATCCTTGGCTCGAATCAACCATATCTCGAGATCCATAAGTCCAAATGCTATGAAATTTTCACAGAAGCTTACACACATGTTGAAGAACGCCCACACCAAATTTCAGCTCGATTGGACAATTTCTTGATCGATTCGAATGGATTTCGAATCGATCCCAAAGTGGGCCCAGATTTCCTGAGGCCGGGAATGTAGGCCCCCTCACGTGCAAGAAGTGGTCTCCCGAAATTTAGGCGAAATATCAGCCTCCTACACCTATAAATAGAGCCCTTGGTCATTCAGAAAATGAGTCGGACAATTTTAAGAGCTAAAGAGCGCCCAGATTCTGCCAGATTTACTCCAGATCACCATTGCTGCCTTAGATTGAGATTATAATCATAAAATCTGTTGTACCACGCTATAAGAAATTGTAATCTTCAAGCATCAAGCAATAAAATCATCAAACTTCATAGTGGACGTAGGCGAAACGCCGAACCACTCTAAATTGTTGTCTTCTATGCAATTTACTTTTTGTTATTTGGAGTTTTTGTTAGATAATTCTCATTTTCAATTTTCATTCTTCACTTTTATCTCTTCAAAATTTCCGAAGAGTGTTGTGCCCATTTTTGGTACAAACATGGTGTATGCTATGAGACATCTCGAATAAGTCGGTAATGACCGGGGTGATGTCATATTCGGTTTCTATTCAGGCTATGTTTGAGTGGCGAATAGGGATAGACCAGTCTTACTAGATGCGGAGGATTGTTTATGTATCCACGGTACATTCCTCTAAAGATGTACTGTATGGAAGGTAGTCCCTTACCTGCCATTGTATGGAAATCCATTCTCCAAGCGAGCCTTGTAAGAGTTTTGTTTGTAGAGCCTAACATATCCAGACTTTAATAATGGTAACAATTTCGGCTAAGATTAATAAGTTTACTTGCAAATGTTTTCAAAGAATGTCATTAAAAATAATATTCCTAGATTTTGCGTAGCAAATGTTTTGCTTATCATAAGGTAAAAACTCGTTTCGTGTTTATGTACAGCGTGGTCTTATGAGATACCTTTGCTTTCAAAATGTGTATTGTGAGTTTCTCACATTAGTCCCATGATTGACTTTGAGTTTATTTATCTTTCCCTTAAACTTTAGGTGCCCTAATTTTCTTGGACAGCCTAGTAGTCAGGTTTATTTAGAAGAAATTTGGATGGAGCTCGAAGCAAGGAGTTAGAAGATTCTTCTGAAGATTGTAATCCATTTCTACTGCACTCATGTATTATTGTATTCCGCATTTGTAAGGACATATATTTATAACTGTCCATATTTAACTATGATAAATGTATTTAAAATTTTCGCTATAAAGACTATATGTTGAAATAATACATTTATTCCATTCATGTGAGATTCTGTTTTGTCTTTATATTCTTTCTTACCTTTAAAGAACCATATCTCCAGCACTTGGATTTTCCGCATGTGAATACCGAGGATGTATTAGTGTCGATTTTCAAGGGTCGAAGAAACGGGTCCTCACATTTGGCATCCAAGCTTAGGTTGAGCGAACACCTAGGCTTTGGTAGGGGTAAAGTCTCATCAGAGATGGGGGTTAGAAATACCCTAGTATGAGTAACTCATTAGAATAGGGTTAGTAACACCCTAGAATGAGTTTGAGAATATTATATATGAGCGCGTATTTGTTAATGATATATACAAATGATTTTGGCTTTGAAAATTTGTAAATGAAATAATTTTACCTAGGATTATATTTTGAATATAAAGAATATTTTGAATATGGTTATTTGATTAACGAAATGATAATACATAGTTATTATCATTGATTGGTTGGTTGTTTAGTTTAAGTACGAACATCTCATGAAATTAGTTTCATAATTTGACTATGGGTATTCGATAAATAATAATGTTGGTTTAAGATTAAAGGAATTTATTTAAGATAAATAAATCATATGAATATGTTTTATATTAGTTATTTAATAAACGAGATTTATAAAACGTGCTTTATAAAGGAATATTTGAGAATTTGAATTCCGATATTTTTGAAAGGAATTTCAATTTTGGAAAAGGAATAATAATAGTATTATTTTTAAAATAGGATTTTGAAAATGAAAAACAATCTTATGATTAATTGATTCGAGTGGCTCGAAAGTAACTAAAAACGAGCAGGAGATGTGTTAGAATGGTAAACGCTTCTCTTAAGTATTCCCCTTCTAGTTAAAGAAATATATGATACTATTGGTAGTACCCAGTTCCTTAGTATCATTTTTTAGTTACTCGATCTATATAATTTTCTAAAGTTAAAAAGAATAATAATTGATGGTTGTCAATTTTTATCAAAGTGTATTATATTAATTGATAATCATGGGTATGCTTTGATCATTAAAAGAAATGGTTGAAGTTATTAATGAATGGTTTTGGGTTTGTAGTAAATGATGTTTTAGAAACATTTATTTTTAAATCCTTGAATGGCACTTTGGAAGAAATCTTATGGGTATATTTAGATCTTTAATAATGAGGTTTTAAAGATAATGACAAGTATTGGAATCTTTTATAAAAAAGATAGAAAATGTTATATGTTTAATTTATAAAGGAGTTTATTATAATAGTGTTTTGGTAATAATTGTTTCGATCTCTTTGGTTATATTTTAAAGTAAGTAAAACTTAAGTAAATTGTGAATATACTTTAAACATTTGAATAAGTATACGAATACTTTTAAGTAGTTAAACAGGTATAGGTGGACAATTAATAAAGGGAGTATTAATTAATAAAATAAGTCTTGATTAACAAAAGAAGTTTTATTAAATACAAAGGTGTTTGCATTTAATATTGGTTAAAAGGAGCAAATTAAAATATAAGAGATATACTATAATAAAAGGTAAGTTATCATTAACTTGAATAATTTCTCACAAATGTTAGCAAATAGTTGAATATAAAGAAGCATCTTTATAAAAATGTTTGAATAAAGAATGAAATTTTATGAAATGTTTACATAAATTTTTTTGAAAGATTATTAAATTCATATGAAGTATGTGGATTATTTCATCGCATAATTTGATCTAAGATTCTAATACAGAGCTTTGAGGTGTTTATACTGGTCCGAAAAAAATTTATCACTCGATTCTTGGCGATGAACATTGAGGAGGGTTTATGGTTGGATACTTGAATTTTCTATCATAGTTGAGAGCTATGCAAGGAAAAACTAAAGTTCTTACCTAAAAGCCTAGTCAGAGTCCGCACTAGAGGATCGGGGGATCAATACTAGTTTGGAAGTAAAATTGTGAATTGGAATAGAAGATCGAATCAGATATTGTGTACGGATGATCAATATATATCATATGGGGGTAAGTTTAACAATAAATATTTTGGGCAAAACCTTTGGGTTTCTGTTTTAGTTGATTTCGGAGGCAGAATTCTTTTAATGGGGAAAGTATGTAACGACGCAAAATTTGATCACTTTAATTAGGGGTATTTAATTTATTTCAAATATTCAAATATGGATTATTTTCAACAAATAATCAAGTTTTGTGAAATAAATGATAATGATGAACTTATTTGAAGGAATATTCGCAAAAATATTTACTTTGGAAAAATGTCGATAAAAGGAACCGAAAACCGTTTTATCGATAAATAGCTCTATAATCATCAAATGTCGCATATGGAGCTGGATACATACACTTATTTTTATAATTGAACAGGAATATGAAATAAAATCAATTATTTTATTTTTGAGAATAAAATGTGTTTATGACATCATCATTGATGCCCCTAAATTTAAATATAGATTTATGAATTTGAATTGAGATTTAATGATTTAATAATTATTATAATTATTCAAATAATTGTTTTAAATGATGATAATTCATTTTAAATAGTTATAAAGTGATAATAAATCAATTATAATAGTTTTATAAAAATATATTTTTTATTTGAAAATATAAGGAAAAAATGGATTTCACTTTCTCGATATAATAACAACTTTTGTAAATAATTATCTTATATTTATACGATTTTGTAATACATATGAAATTATTTTAATTCATCTAAAATGATAAGAAATTGGTTTTCAAATTTTTTTACAAATATATTTACGTTAATTAATGAGTGAAAATATGACCGAAAATCGAATTGGGAATTCGTAAAAATTCAACGTATAAAAGCTGTGCAACATTGTGAATTATATGTGACATACATATGCACATATACATGCACATATACATGAAAACATTCACATACACATGAACACACATATACACACACATATACACATATGATTGAATATATACATATTAATAAAAATATCCATGATATTTCCTAACTCCTTAACACTTAAGCAAGCACACAAGGTAACACTTACACATCAAAGTACACACTTGATTGTTCACATGGGGGGCGGATAGTACACAGCCGAAGTAGAGGGAGTAAAGAGGACATGTAGGATGTGGAGATAATGATGATAAGCACATAGAAATTTAGATATTTGTCCACTCTCTTTTGCCAATAAATATCGCACTCTCTTCTCTTCCATTGTTACACAAATTCCTCCTTCTAAATATTAAATTCTTCACTCTTATTCTCCATTTTAATGGCCACTTGTCTTAGGAAAAATTACGAAAAATTTTAGTGTAAAAGAAATCTAAAATTAATATAGTACATAAATATATTGCTAAACACTTCAAAACCAAGTCAAACCATTTTCTCTCTACTCTCTATACCCACAACCACCACCTACAACCACCATAGCCAAGCCCATCCACCCTTTACAACCAAGGCCGTGTGAACCCTAGCTAGGTCGAGTAATCCAAAGTCAAAGATTCAAGTATTCATGAGCTTAGAATTCAAGTTAGCGAAGTATAGTCCGTTTAGCAAAGTTAGAAACCAATGAAGGTGAGAAAACTCCTAAACTATAGTTAAAGATATTATTGGATGATATATATGTTTGGATATGATTGTTAATGATGGTTTTTTATCATGTTTGAATATGATAATATGGATGTTTAATATGGTTGTTGTATATATATACAAGTCACGTTAATACACGTCAATAAGCACAAAGGAAATCACTTTCCTTTAATGAATGAAATGGTGTATATGGAATCTGTAAACCTCTTCAAAATGGTTTAATATGGTATAGAAATGTTTATAAACATTTAAAAGTATTTTGACAAAGTTTAAATAAATATTGAAAATTTAGTCAAAAATAGGCGCGTCGCGTAACGGCAATTCACGATTTCGCGCTGTAAAAGTTACATCCATTTTTAGGATGGATTTAGTTGTTGAATTGCTTTGAAATAAGAATTTTCCGAACCCATATAATCATAGTTTTCAAACAAAAGAAAAATATCGAGATTTCGTTTAGTAGATTTTAAAATATGAGCAAATCAATTTTTAAATAAAACCGTGCTTTACAGTTCGGAGGCCAAAGTAGTAAATATTTTAAAATGGATATTTTTAATTCTTTAAAAATATAAAATAAATCCTTTAAATCTTTTGAAATGTTTTAAAAGAAAATTGAGTTATAAAATGGATTTCTAAATAATCGAAAAGTTGTTTTATTCAAATAAGCTTTTAAAACACTATTTGCAGCATTTTTTAATAAAATTTGCAAACAATGATTTAACTTAATTATTCTTTCCCGAATCTTTTGTGAATATTTTAAAAAGAATAATTAAGTATTTTTTAAAGTTATTTTAAAATTCTATTAAAGGATTTTAAATTTAATTGGTTAAAGAAAATTGTTTTAAAACAAAATTTGGAATAGTGCTAAGTAAAAAAATCATCTCTAAATTATAATAAAAGGATTTAGAGTCGAGCAAATAACTTGACCACCTTATGGGTGACAGAGAGGTAGTCTCTAAGCTTGGCTTTGGAAAACCAGTTGCTTGCCCTCCCTAGCTACCCGTACTGGCCCGACGAAAGGGATAGTAAATTTGATTTACACGAATCAAAATTTCCCAAATTATAAAAGATTTAATTTTCCAAATTTAAATAACTTGGATTGCATAGAAATGATCTTCTTATACTAATATTAAATTTCGAGGAGGGAACACGTACTATCCGCGTGAACTTAAAAGGTGATTTCACCGTTATTCGATGGATAGTAAAGGTTGAATACGAAAATTGATGTTGAGTAGAATTAGTATAATTTCTATCGACCCTTTTTAACTCAATAATGTTTTCCAATATGACTTATGAAAATTATTTGGAATTAATTTAATTCGTATGTTTAAAATTAATTGGTATGGATTTATAGTAAACGACGTCTTAAAACATTGTTTTTGACCCATTTTAAAGGTTATGATTTGGAAATCTTTGTTGAGATTTAAATAAATGATTTGGAAATATTTTCCTAAGTAAAGAATGAAATGATTTGGAATTTAAAACGGTTTTAAGTAATAAAAGGATTGGATAAGAAAGGTTTAATGATTCCGTATATACCAGAATGTAAAGTTTTAAAGATATAAGTCTCCATAAGATATCTTGATTAAAAAAATTAATCAATCAAAGAATAATTTCCTATTAACTAACATCTTTTTATCGATGATTGGTTTGAAGGAACCGGGTTGGATTTGAGTAATTCTTATCCAAAAACCACTTCGAACCAATATATGTTCGAAGGTGAAGAAAAGGGATGATGGTAAATGAATGATGGGTTGCTTGTCACTGACCCTCGGGGGAAGTTTCCCATATCATCTATATGTGGCAGTAGTATCTTCATTGAGATCTTCAATGCAAAGGACTTCTCGCAACTAATCCTAGGGGTAATTCCTGACAAGATATTGTAGGAGAGTGCCTTCGGTTTGTCCTGTTCCTGGACAACTTGTATGGACGACTGTCTGACGTTGCATTTCTAATCACATTGATTGATCTCTATGAACATGTCATTTGTTTGGTGGTGGAGAAGGTAACTTTTCTTAGCTTAACACACTTTCCTAAGATGTACGAGCTAAGGAGTTATATCTTTGTAGAAATCAGTTATGAGATCATGGAATGGCAGTGTGGCATTCAAAGTGGAATGTGCTATGTGAAAGGTAATCGTTACCTCAAGCCTCATCACCCGGTAATGGCATAAATGGGGTACGTCGTAAGGCATGTGGTTTGCAACCATTAGGGTATGATCATCACCTTTCTAGATAACCCTCTATATTTATGTGGTGTATGCTATGAGACATCTCGGATAGGTCGGTAACAGTCAGGGTGATGTCATATTCGGTTTCTATCCAGGCCATGTCTAAGTACCAAACAGGGATAGACCGGTATTGCTAGATGTAGAGGATTGCTTGTGTATCCTTGGTACTTTCCTATAGAGATGTACTATACGAAAGGTAGTCACTTACACTGCCATTGTAAGGAAATCCTTTCTTTGAACGAGCCTTGTAAGATTTTTGTTTGTAGAGCCAAACATATCCGCCATTTAATAATGGTAACAATTTCGGCTAAGATTAATAAGTTTACTTCCAAATATTTTCAAAGAATGTCATTAAAAATAACATTTCTAGATTTTGCGTAGCAAGTGTTTTTGTTATCATAAGGTAAAAACCCGTTCCATGTTTATGTGCGGTGTAGTCTTATGAGATACCTTTGATTTCAAAATGCGTATTTTTAGTTTCTCACATCAGTTGCATGACTGACCTGGAGTTTATTTTCCTTTCCCTTAAACTCTTGGTGCCCTAATTTTCTTGGACAGCCTAGTAGTCAAGTTTAGTTAGAAGAAATTTGGATGGAGCTCGAAGCAGGAGTTAGAAGATTCTTCTGAAGATTGTTATCTGTTTCTACCACACTTATGTATTATTGTATTCGGCATTTGTAAGGATGGATATTTATAACTGCCCATATTTAACTTTGATAAATGTATTTAAAATTTCCATTGTAAAGATTATATGTTGAAATAATATATGTTATTCCATTCATGTGAGATTCTGTTCCATCTTTATTTTTTTCTTACCTTTAAAGAACCATCTCTTCGGCACTTGGATTTGCGGCATGTGAATACCGAGGATGTATTAGTATCGATTTTCGAGGGTCGAAGAAACAGTTCCTCACACATACTAAGTTAATAAATTAAAATCCAAAATCAACAAATCATTTCACCAAAAAGATATTAGTAGATCATAAAGTCGTAATTACATTAAACAGGTTCGAACTACAAAGGTTCAATGTAACGACTGCCTTTTTGACCCATGAATGTCGACACTAACACACCATGGTATTCACATATTGAGCACCAAACTGTCGTAAGATATCCTTCTCTTGACCTTATGCTAATCGAAAGATTTATAGCAAAGATCAAGAAAATGGAGGAAGGGATTGAGGTTCCTGATAGAGAAGAAATTATTGCGACCCAGCTCCCATATTTTGAGGTTCCTCCTATGAAAGAGGTTCTAACTAAGACAAGGAGGAAATCAAAGGGGGCGATGAAGCCGTCATTGATGAAGATGACAACGATGATGATAATGATGATGATAACCATAGTGGTGATGGCAAAGGTCAGGGTGTTGGAAATAATGAGGGCGATCATGATGATACTCCTGGAGGAGATGGAAGTGACACTTCTAGGGCTCTAGATAATGAAGATGGATCAAGAAAACTTAACCCTGATCCTATTGTCCATGAAGTAGATCAGACTGAATTCCTCGACTCCTTTGATCCTCAAAGAAAAGATACTAATTTTTGTGTCGGAGAAAAAGAGAAGAAGCAAACTTTACAGACCTCGATTCTGACTTCTCAGGTATGGGATTCTTTATCAAAATGGCTCTCATTTTCAAGTTTACCCAACTAATATCTTACTATTTTAGATAAGGAAGAAAAAACATACATCTTTATAAGAAGAAGTTTGAAAAGAAACAGGCGGAAATAAATGGCCTATATAGGGAGTTCGATAAACAGTTAAAAGAACACAATGCACTATCAGGTAAGTACTATCAGCTTAACAAAAGTGCTACGGTGTTAACATCTTTCAAAGATCAAGAAGCGGCCCCTCGACTGAAAAAGGCACGACTTTGTTATGAAAAGCTTATAGAGGAGAACAAAGACTTGATGACACTCTTTTGAATGTTAATCGAAGATAGAGATATCTTGGTAGAATTTTTGTATAAAGCTTATTGCAGACATCCAACTGTAGATTACTCATACTAGGGTGATTTCAGTGGGGGCCTACTTAGATACCTACATAAGAGATACTTGGACAAACACGGGTTTGATCCTTACCCAGGGGCTTGCTGGAACTTACCATGGGTCTACTCAATTCCTCGCACATTGCCTCCAGAAAAACTCAAATATTATAAGGATAAGTTCATTTCTGAAATATTTAAAAGATCAATCTTGTATGAACCAGAAGAAAATTTGTAATCATGTAATTATATTGATCTATGGACCTTGCTGTATTAGTCTTTTTATTCTTAGTTTTATTTTATTACGTTATAATAGAGTAATCGTCTCTCAAGTAACCCTATTACTAGGGATTACTTAGGAAAATTTGTCAAGTTAAGAAGTGGTTACTTAGAAAGGTTTCTCGCTCTTGAAATCCCCAAGATTGTCCAGATATTGCTTTCTTAGAGATCTACAAAAGCTTTACATGCAACATCCCCGACTTCAGTTTAATTTTCTAGGCGAGAAAAAGGAAAAGCTTCTTACGTAAATTCATACATATCATATGAAATTAATTTGTGGTCGTGATAGTCCCCCACCTGGAGAATGGGATCATACCAAATGCCCTCCGGTTGATACCCCAGAAGGATTTAAAGCCACTTTTGAATCAATAATTACTCTTTCGGCTAACTCTTTAGAAAAGGTTAAAAATGATGTTTCTAAACTTTAAGTGTGATAGGACAAAGAGTGAAATTGATTACAAAAATGATGTGGTACCCTCTGTCTTATTTCTTATTGAGTTGTAACCCCTACTATCATAATAAAAGAAATTTGTTCTTTGGGTATTGATTTCTTTTTTTCCTTTGTTTAAATAAGAAACATAGTTAGCGAATATGTCACTTCCGTAAGATCCTTCATCTCACTTCACTAGTCTTAGGGATAGATCGATTGCGGATCTTGAAAAGAGGAGCTTATCTAATGATCCTTTGTCTACCAAACTCTAAAGCAATACTCAAGCATTGGAATGCCGTAAGAAATTTTTGCTTTAAAAGGTGATCATTAGAGGCCTTAACGATCAAATTACTAGTCTCGAAGCGGACATTAAGAAGAAAGATGAGATGGTTTCTCAATTGAAATGTCAAATTAAATCAAATCCTTTGACCGACTTCGATCATGAGATGTTCGAGCTTTACCAACAAGTAACTGATTTGGAAATAAAACTAAAGGATAGTCAAGCACAGTGTATATCTTTGGAATTTATCATCGGAGGTGATATTCCGAATAATAATTTACCGATTTCTTCAATCACCCCTACTATTGTGAAATCAACAAGGTCTTGCTCCTTAGCTATTCAAAATTCCCTGCTACAACAAACCCTCCTCTGGGTTTGGATGAAAAAGTGGTGGGTGAATGGTGCAGAAAAGTCAAATTTGAAATAATGAAATATTTCGACAATCAACAAAAAGAAAGATACTCACAACGCATAATGAGTACGTGGCCAAAATTCAAAAACTCGAACATGAAATATATCTTCTTCGAAAACATATTGCTAAATTGGAAAGACAGAACAAGAGCCTTAGATTTGCAAATGATGCTTTTAATCGTGCTCTAAAGACTTGTGTCGAGTCTATCGATGATGTTGATGAGATTAGGAAGAAAGAAAAGAAACTTAGAGAAACTCTTTGTGTGGCAATACACCACATTGTTGATCCCTTGACTTATAAGAATCTAGATAAGATTGCCTAAGACCTTTGAGGCACATACTTATTTTTGATCTTTTAGTACCAATATCTTAATGTATTTTATAATATGCTATGTAAATAATTTTGTAGATTATATAAATATCACCTGGCTTGTAGCCCTTATCTAGTACTTGTACCGTTGTTTCTAAATCTACTTCTTGATAATTTTGGCAATAGTTTTATTACTTGTTGAATCATTTTATCTTCCTTGTTAATCTTATTTTCCTGCAAAGTACAAAGTAGACAACATTTCTTATCATTAATTTGAGATTTCTGTAATAATATGTTTAGTAGTTTGTCCACGTTATTGAAGATTGTAACGACCCGTAATTTTACCACTTTGAAAATGGGATATTTAATTATTTAATTATTCAAATGTAGAATTTTCCAACTTAAACAATCAAATTTTATATGATAAATAAGAATGGTAAACTTATTTTTGATATTGAATAAAGATTTTGGATTCCCATTGTAAAATTGGAAAAAAGTCGGATTTCGATAAAGTGGGATAAATATTCATGAAATTTGTTTAAAGGATAAATAATTCCTTTTAAATATATATATATATATATATAATCAATATCAAACTCATTTTATAATAATAGTAATTTAATTTATAATGGTTTGATAAATATATAAAACTCGTTCTATAAAAGTTGACAAATTTCGTCGCATATCGATAAATCGATGTCATATTTTTATAAATAGATTTGGATATTGTTTTATATTATTTTATAAGTCAAATATTCTTTTTTTTAATTCTTTAAATATAATAATAGATCAATTTTGAAGTTTGGTTTACATAGATAAATAGTTTAACAAAAACGTCAAAATGTGGCCGGAAAACGTTTTGTCGAAAATCAATGTTTTGTTCAAAATAAGTTGTCGCAACGCCGTTGCACCTTGGATAACATGTTTGAAAAATATAAATGTACACATTTTAATGCTAATCAAGTTTACTTTTACTAAATAAGATTAGAAAACTTATGGAAGTCATTAGTAAAAGTAAGTAAGGATTAACAAAAGTAAGAAAAGTAAACATCAAATCACATCAAATCAAAGCCAACATAATTATGATATTCTTTAATTAACTTTTAAGTGATTAAGATATAAAGTAAGATGTGAAAGATGATGTTAATTATTGGAAAAGTGGAGATTGCTTTAGGTTAAAGTAAGGCTAGTTTGGTAATTTGGTAAGAGACTATTTTGGTAAATTTACCACTTTTTTGTTTTTCTATAAATACCCACATCCTTCTTCACTTTCATTCATACTTCTTCTTATTTTCTCAAGCTCCTTCACCTTCTTCCTCTCGTCTTTAATGGCTTCAAAGCCATAGGAAAAAATTAGAAGAACTAATGTCAAAATATTTACAAAATATTCAAAAGAAATCAATGTTCATTCTCTTCAAATCAAACTCCTCATTTTTCCATATTTTACCTCTTCTTCTCTCGGCCATAAATTCTTCAAAACCGAATCAAAATGCAAAATTATTTTTTTCAAATCATGTATTTTTCAGTGGCTACAACTTTCATGTTGACCACTTTGTCTTATTCTAAAATTAACTATGTCAAAAATCCACTTCTTTCCGGTGCATTCTCTAGCCCAGTTTTTAAGATAGAGAATAGCCCATTTAGTTTTGATCATAACTGATCCAAATTAAGAAATTCTTTTTCTAAAATCATATAAAATTCCAGTGGCTACAACTTTTATGTTGATCACTTTTTCCAGTTTTGAGGTTTGCTATACCTGAAACTCAATTCTTTGAAGTGCATTTTCGGGCTTCATTTTTGTCAATCCGATAATACCTCTTCTTCATTCTATCATATCTCCCTCAAAATAACTTGGATTCAAATGATTATTTTTTTCAAATTCAAGAGAAAAGAATTTTCAACAACTTTTTAGTAAAAAACTTTTCTAAATTTTGAAATTTAGCAGGCCTAAAATCAGATACAAGATAACCTATTTTTCGGATCTAAATCTTGGGAATTCAAGTTCAAAGCTCTACCACTTCATCTCTATACTTTCGGCCAACCTCCTTCTCAAGCCTCGGCCAAGCTATTGGAAGGGAGAGGGTGTTGTTTGCTAGTGTTTAATGGAGTAGGAAGTAGTTAGTGAAGTGTTGGTTTATTAGAATGTTGGTAGAAATTTTATCACTTTGGTTTATGGTGAAAAACTCTATTTAACATCTCTATTTATATATATACATGTTTGATGATGTGTTATGATTGCAATTGATGCTTATATATGCTTTGATCATCAAGTATTGATTGTTTGATATGATTGTTAAATTGTTTTACCAAGTCACGTTAATACACGTCGATAAGCATAAAGGAAATCACTTTCCTTTTGAAAATTAAATGGTGTATATGGAATGCTTAAACCTTTTGAAATTGATTTAAAATGAGTTAGAAATGTTTTATAAACATTTAAATATGTTTAAGAAATAAAGAAAGAAAATCAAGATTTCATCTTGTATATTTTAAAATATGTCCAAAATAATTGTCTAAAAACATCGTGGTTTTGTAGTTCGGAATCCAGAAAATGATTTCTTTTAAAATGATATTTTTAATTGTTTTAAAAAATTATGAAATAAATTCTAAAAATCTTTTAAAATATTTTAAAAGATATTTAAGTTGAAAGGATGGATTTCTAAATGATATAAAAGTCGTTTTGAAGAATATAGCTTTTAAAATATATTTGCAACACTTTTCGCAATGCTTTTCACAGCACTTTTTAATAACTTTTGAATTGTAGTTTTAAACTTAACAATGCTTTCCTAAATATTTTGTGAATGATTTTAAAATAATAATGAAGTAATTTAAATATGATTTAGAAGTTTTAACGAGAATTTGAATAAATGGTTAAGAGGAATTATTTATAACACTTAAACAATAATTGAAGAATATTGAATATAATAACAAATTGAGTATGCAGAAATGACTAGTACATTTATCCCGCCTGTGAGAAGTAAATGGTAAAAAAAAGGTGTGTAACTAAGGTTAAGAATGTAGCAACCAGTGCTCTGAACTTACTTAGCTTTTGCTTTATCTTTTAGACGAGGGGTGGAACATATCGAAAAGAAAGCCCGGATGTTCTAAAAGATCATATTTAAAGTTTTTTCCAAGATAAAAGAAAAGATCTTCATGATGTAGGATTACTTGCCACTAGTCCCTGAAGGTGAAATTTACCATATCTAAGGTGGTAGTAGTGCTCTATTATGAAAATCTTCGATTTGCAAGAATATGATTTGAAGTTAAGAAAGAAATCTTTGATTTAGATTTAATAAATGATTTGGGAATATTGTCCCTAAGTTAAAAGTTATAACTTGAATATAAGAAATCTTTGATTAAGATTTAATGAATGATTTGGGAATGTTTTCTTAAGTAAAAGATGAACTGATTCGAAATTATTCCAAGATAAAAAGAAAGGTAAATAAACCAAATAATTTGATAAATGAGGCTTAATGATTCCATATACTCATGGAAAAGAAAATGAAATAAATTGAAAAGAATATATTTAAGAAAAATATTTGATTAAATGGAAAAATAAAGTAATTAATTGATGATTGATAATCATATATAAACTTAACATTTTTTAATCGATGATTGGATTCGAAGGAACCGGGGTCTGATTTGGATGATTCCTATCCAAAAACAACTTTGAACCAATCTACATTCGAAGTAAAACGTGTTTGAAGACAAATGATTTTGAAGATGGGGATCTTCATGATGTAGGGTTGTTTGCCACTAGTCCCTCGAGGTGAAAATTACCGTATCATATGGTGGCAGCAGTGTTCTGTTATGAAAATCTCTGATGCAAAGACTTCTGCTACTAATGGAGTAGGAGAGTACCTTCGGTTTGTCCTATTCCTGGACAACTTTTATGGACGAATGTTTGGCATTGCATTTCTAAGATCATAATGTTGACTTTTACAAACGTACATCTACTTGGTGGCGGAGAAGGCAACTTCTCTTAGCTTAACACCTTTTTCTGAGACGTACGAGCTCAGAGGTTGTATGTTCGTGAAAGTCAATAGTGTTATCAAAGGAATGGCAATGTGGCATTCAAAGTGAAGAAGATGTGCTGTGTGAAAAGGTAACTGTTTACCTCAGGCCTTATCACCCGGAAATGACAGAAACAGGGTAAAAGCAGCAAGGCTAAGTGGGTCGCTCCCAATTAGAAGATGTCATCATCCTTCTAGATTTACTCTACACATGTCTAAGTATGTGGTGAATGTATTACTCGGGTACCCGTTAAAGGTCGGTAACGACCGGGGTGATGACATATTCGGTACTATCCAGCGTGAGGGGTAGGCCAGCCTTGTATTGGTTTAGGCGCCTAGTATCTGGACCCTAGATGCATCCCTCTAGAGGTGCACTGTGGAAGGTAGTCCCTTACGTTGTCATTTGTATGGAATTCATTCTCCAATAAGTGCCTTCGGACTTGATTGTAGAACCTAGTATGCTGGAATTTAATAATGTAACAATTTCGGCTAAGATTAATAAGTTTATTCGCAAATATTTTCAAAGATATGTCATTAGAAATAATATCAAATGTTTTGATATATAAAAGTGCTTTAGTTATCATAAGGTAAAAACCCATCCGAGTTTATGTGTAGACGTGGTCCTATGAGATACTCTTTCTTTTCAAAGGATTTTATTCCAAGGTTGATATATGACACTGTCATTTATATTTGAGTTTCTCACGCTGGTTTATCAAGCTTGATCTGGGTATTTTCAATACTCGAGTTAGATCCGAGTGGTTTCAGGTTTAGCGAAGACGGTTGGACTTTCCAGAGGAGAGCTGGAGATCTACATATGGATGTATTCTATTATCCGTTGTAGTTGTTTGATGTTTGACAGCATTTGTATGGACAGATTTTTATAACTGTCCAAGCTGAATTTAGGTTAGACTCTGATATATGTATCTTTAAAAATTATCCGCTGTAAAGATATTGTTCGATATTATATATATTATTCCATTCGTGTGAGATTCTGTTCTGTCTTTATTTTCTTTTTCACCCCTTAAAGATCCGCTTATTCGTGCAATTTGAGTTGGACATGTGTGGTTTATTGTCGACTCAAAGGGTATGGGAATTCGGGCCTTTACAGAGATAGTATTAGAATTCCTAGTAATAGAATTCCAAAATTCTAAATCTAGAAATAATGGAAATTTATAGATCCTCTTTGGAAGATAATAAGTGAAGAGAAATCCATGTTGGGAATGATTAGAGACTAGAAATTCTTGTCTGACAATAATAGAAGTCCTGAGATCCAACTTTGGTGATGATTAGAGAAGTCAAGAAATTCAACTCTGGTTGTATTAATAAAAGACCATAAATCTAATTATGGAACTAATAACAGAAGTTTAGAAACCCTCTTTTGGAAATAACTGATAGAAGACAAAGAATAATCGTCTGGTAATAATAAGAAAAGCCCAGAAGTCATTATCTGGAAATAAGTCATAGTAGACCAGGAATCTTCATTTGGGGTCAAATAGTAGGAGTCCAGAAACCCTTATCTTGAAATAATAGAAAATCTAAAACCTAGACTCGGGTATTGATAAGTGTATTCCATAAGTTAATAGTAGAAGACCCAAGACCTAGATTCGGGTATAAGTAAGTGATCTAGAAATTATCATTTGGAAGTTAGTAGAAGACTAGAGATTCATAATAACAAAAGACCTGAAACCCAAATTCGAGCATTAATGAGTGAAGTCTAGAAATCAATAGTGGAAGACCTGAAACCTAGATTCAGGTATTGATAGATGAAGTCCAGAAATCATCTTCTGGATATGGTGGAAGACCATGAATTAATAATAGAAGACCCGAAACCCAGATTTGGGTACTGACAAGTGAAGTCTAGAAGTCATCTTCTGGAAAGTAGCCGAAGGCCATAAATTCATATCTAATGATGAATGTAATCCAAGAATCATCATCCGAAAGTAATGGAAGATTAGAAATCCATTCCTGGAAATAAGAAGGAAAGTTTGGAAATCATTATTCAAACAATAGAAGTTCAAAAATTCTCATCTGAGCCTTTTGTTCTGCACCACTCTTTGGACCTTGATTGTTCGAATCTTTTGCTTTGTGTTACCTCTCCAGTTCCATGTACCTGATTCTTTTGATATGCGCCATCCTTTAGGCTTCGTATATCGTTAATGCTTTGTGTGCCACTCCTTAGGCTTGGATGTCTTAGTCCATTATTGTCTGGTGCGATTGGTTAGCTTATCCACAAGTAGTACCCAAGGACTTACCTGACCTCCCTCCAAGAGGCGCTCCAGCCAGGACTTACAGGAGAGACTGAAGGCTTGTCTACTGCCTTGACCAGGTCATGGCATGGCGGGATCAAGGGCTTACTCTGCCTCCCTCTAAGAGGTGCTCCAATCAGGCCTTATAGGCAGGACTAAGGGCTGGTCGGTGCCTTGAACTGGCCATATCATGGCACGTTCAAGGGCTTACTTCGTCTTCCCTCTAGGAAGTGCCTTGACCTTCCTCCAAGAGGCGCTTTGACCTGGGCATCTTGGTGTGGATAAAGGTTTATGATCGTTTAAGGTGATTTCCAATTTTAAGGAGAATCTTACTCCCAACCATGTAGATTTTCTTATTCGAATAAGTCTTTATTGAATTCATCTTGGATTGCTTTACAAATATATCGATTTTTCCTTGTTTGAAAAAGTTGATGATCATCCCTTCAAGAGCTCTGCATTGATTTGTTTCTTATCCATTCATATGATAATGGGAGTAAGGCCCTCCTTGATTTCTTTCGTACTTAGGCTCTTTCTTTTTAGATGGCTAGTAATTGAGTTCCTCTTTTGTTAGTAAGTAGATGTTCTCGATTGATGTAGTCAAGTTGCATTCTTTAAGGAGTCTTGATTTGAAACCTGTCTTTTGGGGTTGATTTCGAGATCTTTTATTGCTTGATTTAGGAGCTTCACCCTCAATGACCAATTTCCTTTCTAGAATCTTTCGAAGCTTGTTAGCATCAAAATTGGTCACTAACCTCGTAGAGAAAGATTGTGTAGAGATATAAGTGATGAAGATAAATTAAACAAGGAAGAAAATGCTAATTTAAATGCAGAAAGTAAGAACACCAAATTTATAGTGGTTCAGCGTAATTGCCTACGTCCACTTTGAGGTTAAACTTTATTGATCTTCTTAATAGATGATTACAAATACAATTCGTGAATCAAATGCTTGAATGAAGTTGTTAAGTAGAGAAGATGAGTCTCCAAAATGGCAGAGTCTCCCCAGTGTTCTCTCCAAAAAAAAAGGATCCTTTTACACTGTGACTCTGCCCCTCTATTTATAGACAAAGATGGGCTGGACTTCCTAGGTGGGCTCGGTGGCCGAACACTCTAGCCCTAGTGTAGTGGTCGTTGTATGCCGAACCAAGTAGGCCGAACACGTTGATGCCGAACCACCTTTTCTATGTCGAGCGGTCCTCCTTGGTCTAACGTGCCTTCTGGCTGAACGATGCTTCTTAGTCGAACGATCCTTTGGCCGAACGATACTGCCATGTAGAGTAGTCATACGTCTTCTAACGCCGAGTACTCTTGGATGCCGAGTACTACGCCGAGTACTCCTTGATGCCGAATACCATGGATGCCGAGTACCATGGATGCCGAGTGCTACGCCGAGTACTATGAGATGCCGAGTGCTACCTGATGCCGAGTTCCACTGGATGCCGGGTACTTCGCCGAGTACTCCTAGATGCCGAACACTCCCTGATGCCGAGTTCTACTGGATGCCGGGTACTTCGCCGAGTACTCCTAGACGCCGAACACTCCCTGATGCCGAGTTCTACTGGATGCCGAGTACTCCTAGATGCCGAACACTCCCTGATGCCGAGTTCTACTGGATGTCGTGTACTTCGCCGAGTACTCCTAGATGCCGAACGATCCCTGATGTCGAGTTCTAGTTGCCTGGTCAAATCTCCAGGAAACACTTGCCCCCCAAAGTGTATCGCGTGGCCGAACGTGGTACGCTTTGAATCATGCAACCTTTTCGTCGCATCTTAGACCCTTGGCTAACCTCGAACGGAGATGATCCTTTTGTGAATTCCAGCGATTCAGGTGTGTGCCGAGCGTGTTCCGAATGCCGAACGAGACATTCGTAACCGGACGATGCTTCCTTGCTGAACGATACTTCCGTGCCGAACGATAGGACCCTGACCGGTTCCACCGGATATGGCCTTTTCGACTTCTCCTTCTGTCCTATAAAAGTCGATACCTTCTTCCTCCTTCTCTTTTCACGCTCACTTCTCCTATCTTGCTTTCGAGAACCTCGCCTGTTATCAACCTTCAAAGACTTAACAATTCTTCCTAACCTATCCGGCGCTAATCGAAACCGCGGCCTCAACTCTAAATTTCTCCAAGTCATGATCTACTAACTAGGTAACAATCCCTCTAACTAAATCCACAAAGGGGTTTCAACATGAAGCTCGAGTTCGTAAATTGATAGGTGTTGCATGGATTTTTAGGGCCAGACGATGTGGAGGAAGGTAGGAGTTGATTATAATGCCAAACAGAATGGTGCGGTGCGACTCACTGAACGATTCGTCCTCGTGGTTCGGGTGTGGATGGAGGAAGAAGAGGGGGAATGAGGTCGTTGTAGAGGATGGTGTGTCGAGCGTTGGCGCTCGGCGTGACCTTGGCTCGGCACGATTCATCATATGTCGAATGATGTTTTTTCGAACAGTCACATATGCCGAATCATCATGGGTGCCGAACAGTATAAATGCCTAACAATATAAATGCCAAACAATACAAACGCCGACCATCATACCTGCCGAACAATACAAACGCCGAACACCATAAATGCCGAACAATATGAATGCCGACTAACACAAACGCCGAACACCATACACGCCGAACGATATATTGCCAAACCACATGAATACCGAACGCTTGTGAATGCTGAAACCTGTTCTGTCTGGACAAAACTTAACCGAACATGCCGAACAATACCTTTAGCCGAGCAAGGACTAGGCCGAACACTTATTAACCTTGCCTATTCATATAGCAACGCAAAGACCTGGACCTAAGCACACTTTCTCATGAAACTGACCCGGACCATTAACTCCCTAGCTTTAGTAGACATAGATCTGGACTTAGATTAACATTCGTTTTCTGAATTTGAAACTGTAATCACTACAAGGCGGGCTTTTTAAGACGGTCAGCGATGGCGGTCTTCGAAGGCGACGATTCGAAGCTCATTTTTATATCTTTGAAATCTCTATATTCTTATTGCTTGTACACGATTGCTTGCACTAGTTCACACATCACGTGGGGGGAAAATTCGTGTTGTTAATTCTAACGTTCAACGTTTTTCAAGTATAGTTTTCTCAGGCACTTAGCCAGGTTCGTTATTTATTGGGGATGTCAAGAAAATCTAGCTCTGCCACTATATCTGACAGGCCTGGGCCGTCATCAAGGCAAGAAGCCGCTGATACTTCTAATCCGTCGACTTCTCCTGCCCATAACTTAGCACCAGATGCCCTGGAGGCAACAATTCTACTAGACAATCCGATCGATTCACAAGCTTCGAAGATCAACGAAGCCGCACTCCGACGGATATGCTCCATCCATGGGATTCCTTTCGCCGATGTGTTAGTCCCTTCGCGACACGATCGTCCTCACCTGCCCCCAGTCGGATATACCGCCTGTAACAAGTTCATGTGTTGGATGGGCAACGTGCCTCCATTTAATTTATTCCTCCGGGATGTATTGCAGTACATCGACATTGCTCCGTCGCAGCTGCACCCGAATGGTCATGCGTTTCTATATGGGACCTACCTACTCTTCATGGCCGTCTTCTCTAGACCCCTAACCTCCGGCGACATCAGATACATCTATATGATCAAGAAATGGAAGAATAGCCCTTCATTCATGTTCCTCGAGCCGTACCACAAATGCCAAATCTTGACAGGAGCATGCAGTAAATTCGCACTGTACAAACAGGAATGGTTCTACATGCGTTGCCCTCCTGGGTTTGCGAGGAGATGGATTGAAGGCAGTAAGTCTCTTTGCTGAGTCATCATTCGCGTTTAATTGGAGTCATGCTTTTTCTAACTCCTCGTTTCATCTTTTTTAGGTATCAACCCGCGTCCGGAGGGCCGAGGATATTCTGAGGCCATTGAGGCCATTAGAGCTCTTCTTGCCGAGGAACGAGACATTCGAACCATCATTTCAAACGAGTCATTGTCGAGGTTTGGCTTGCTTGCCCCTGGTCGCCGGATTAGCCTTCCGGAGGGCGTTTCTATTCCCAAGCCAGCATCCGGTAAAGGGAAAAAACAGGTCGGATCGTTATCACGCCGCACTTCCGATGCACACGAAGAAGGCGAGCACAAAGAGGATGAAGCCCCTGAGAACCAAGGCGAGAATGTGGGTCCTGCTTGGAATCCGGCTGTCGAAGTTCACGACATTGAAATGTCGTCCTCCCCTTCGAAGGGAAATAAGAGGTTAAAATATAAAATTCGGAAAGAGAAAGTTGGTGGCACTTCAAAAGTTATGCCTATCCCGTCCGAGAAAGAGGCTTCCTCACAGCACCTGGAAAGTTCTCTAAGGGGTTTGTCGAATCTCTCTATCCCCGATGATATACTTAATTACGAGTTTGACGATCTTGAATCCCTTAAGCTTTCTTCGCCCGCTAGAGGCAATGCGGGAGTTCAACTCCCGATCCAAGGAGACAATACTCCGATTAGTAAAGATAAAAGAACTGGTCCGTAGGGGGGAACACTAGGACACACATGCACATACGCATTCAATCATACACTTCAAGTTTTTCCTTATTTCCCGGATTTTTCTTAACCTGTTGTTATCTCCATTCTTTGCAGGTGACATGGGATGCTCTCAAGGATTCGATCGCCTTCATGGCTCTTCCATATTTCATCATTCCAGACGGGACTCAGGTTCGGGCAGACGCAGGGACAGAGATGATTATGAAGATAGAGACAATCGTCCCCGCGAGTCGTCTCACCGTAAGAAGGCATATTCTCAATCTTCACAGTCCCGTGATCCTCTTCCTCCAACTGAGCCGGATAAAGAGAAGTCTTCACAGAAGGGTTACCAATCGGATGCTCCTCGAGAACAACACTTCGGTTCATCGAGTACAAGGCAAGTTCGGGAGCAACGAAAAAGAGCGGAACTTCCAAAGCCTCCTCCCCCTACTCCCGCGGTTGATCCAACTGTAGCGGAAAAGATGGCCGATCTTAAGGCCAAGTTTCCAAAAATTTGCTTTGACGGTCTGAAGTTCCTCCCGTCTATTCACCATATACCCGGGCACGTGAAGCAGAGTGCCATTGCCTACAATAACGACGTCTATGTTCAACATGACGCGTTTGTACACTTGGTTGAAAAGATCTCGGAGGTGTCCGTTGAGCGTCAATATGAGATTGATCGCCTGAAATTGGAGGCTGGCTGCGACAAGAACATCATCCAGCACCAAGACGAAGATCTCGCTTCGTACAAGTCGAAGCTGGAAGCCGCTGAACAGAGCGCAAAAGATACTGCTGAGGCAGTTACTCGTTTAGAGATGGCTCACAAGAAGGAGCTTGACGAAGCAGTCCAGCGCAGCGGTGCCCTTGCCCTAGAAAAATATTCCGTTCAAAAAGAAAGGGACGCACTCGCCATACAAGTCAGGGAGCTGAAAGAGTTACTCTCCAAGGAGAAAGAGGACAAAGTAGCTGCTCAAGAAGAATCACAACGATATTGTGATGAAATCGTCGCTACTCGGCTTCTGAAAACAAAGCTTGATGACGAACTTGCTGAGGTCGAGAAACTGAAGGACGAAGCCCGTGAGGAGGGCAAAAGAAAAGCTGCGGAAGAGATTGACTCTCGCCTCGAGGCGGCAGCAGAAGCCGGTAGGGAAGAGGTCAAATGCATGTTGGACCCGTTGATTGCTGAATATGGAGCCCGCGTCCTTATGCATCGTGACTTAACATTCTTGGGCGATGGCTATCTCGAATCCCTAGCTGAGGCCTGGGAAACCTTAGTAAAGATCAGGAAAATCGAGTCGGGCTCTGAAGAGGTCGATGAGGGTGCCTTGGTGAAGGAGTTTCTTAGGGGGAATGAGCCAGCGGATCTATCCGCAGCTTTGGCGCTTTATAACAAAGGCTCCCCCCTTCCAACAGAGAAAAGTGATGAAGCTGGCCCATCTGGGGCTGAGACTACGGCTCCTCATATTGCTGCTCCTCCTACTGCTCAACTGGCCGGCCGGTCGACACTTGAGCCGTTCGAGCAGCATGCCGGCTATGATCCTGAAGATCCCGGGCTTGGCGTTCACGTGCTATCTCCTATTCTGGAGGGTGAAACCCCACGCGCTACCAATAGCCAACCAGAACCCGGTAGGAAACTCTTCTTTTCTAGAAGTCAAAAGATCTTGCTATTTTCCAGCATTTATTCATTCTAATGTTCATTCTTTATGTTTCCATGCAGGCTGCTTTAACCCCGAGCCAACTCCGAGGAGCGATGACGCCAAGGAGGAGGCGGAGAAAGCAAGCGACGCTGTTCATGCGGGAGTAATTCCTGGTCCCGATGCTCAAGTGATTGGGGCGCTAGATAATGATAAGCTTGACACTTCATCTCCTACCGAAGGGAGTGATGAAATCGAAATCACTGGCGCCTCTGACCATACTTCAAAGACGAGCATGAAGGACCGCCTCGCCGAAGAGGAGAGGAAAAAGGTCGAGGTCAAATTTGAACCTGAAATACTGGAACTTACCGACCCGCGGAACAGACCTTTGAAAATCATTCTCCCGGGCATGTCCAAACCACTAGATGTTCCATCTCCTACTCCTGACCCCGCTTCTTTAGCAAGCAAGAAATCCAAGAAAAAGCGTGAAGGAGAGGAGTCGTCGGAAAAAACAAAGGAAGACAAGAAGAAGAAACCGAACAAATAATCGATACACTCGTTCAACGAGCTTCTTGCTTAAGTCTTGTACTTGCTTTCATCTTTTGTAGCTTGTAGTTTGTATAGATAGGTTCTTAACTCTGAGTTTTGTAGGAGTAACTGTGTAACCCCATTTTGAACTATTGAATGAAGTTTAGTTTCTTTTTCGTTTGAATGATTCTCTTGCTTTTCTTTGGTTTGCTGACTAACTGTAGTCATAACTAAAGTCCTTATGAGTTGCGTTACCTCCTAGTCCATTCTCGTGTTGTTCAAACATTTCCAGACGTGGCATACTTCTTGTTCCACATTTCTCGAGTACTTGGACTTTTTTCTAAATCTGCGCTCCGAGGATTTAGAGTAAGTTGGTCCGCGTTCGGGGATTCCGAGGTTCGCATCGTTTATACTCTAGTCTGCATTCCGGGGACTTAGAGTACTCCGATCCGCGCTATGGGGATTCGGAGATTTGAAACCGTTTATACTCTAGTCCGCACTCTGGGAGACTTAGAATACTCTGATCCGCGCTCTGGGGGATTCGGAGATTTGAAATCGTTTATACTCTAGTCCGCACTCTGTGGACTTAGAGTACTCCGATCCGCGCTCTGAGGATTCGGAGATTTGAAATCGTTTATACTCTAGTCCGCACTCTGGGGACTTAGAGTACTCCGATCCGCGCTCTGGGGATTCAAAGATTTGAAATCGTTTATACTCTAGTCCGCACTCTGGGGGCTTAGAGTACTCCGATCCGCGCTCTGGGGATTCGGAGATTTGAAATCGTTTATACTCTAGTCCGCACTCTGGGGACTTAGAGTACTCCGATCCGCGCTCTGGGGATTCGGAGATTTGAAATCGTTTATACTCTAGTCCGCACTCTGGGGGCTTAGAGTACTCCGATCCGCGCTCTGGGGATTCGGAGATTTGAAATCGTTTATACTCTAGTCCGCACTCTGGGGACTTAGAGTACTCTGATCCGTGCTCTGGGAATTCGGATATTTGAAATCGTTTATACTCTAGTCCGCACTCTGGGGACTTAGAGTACTCCGATCCGCGCTCTGGGGATTCGGAGATTTGAAATCGTTTATACTCTAGTCCGCACTCTGGGGACTTAGAGTACTCCAATCCGCGCTCTGGGGATTCGGAGATTTGAAATCGTTTATACTCTAGTCCGCACTCTGGGGGCTTAGAGTACTCCGATCCGCGCTCTGGGGATTCGGAGATTTGAAATCGTTTACACTCTAGTCCGCACTCTTGGGACTTAGAGTACTCCGATCCGCGCTCTGGGGATTCGGAGATTTGAAATCGTTTATACGAGTCCGTAAATCGTACAGGATAATGTAGTTCGTCATCTGATCATGAGATATAGGAACATTAGTGACTTGTTGAAAATACGGCTTCAAGCCTTTATTAATGAAAAACAACTAAACTGCTTGATTACATAGTTAAAAAGAAACTAGGTTGCGACTGAACGAAAACACATAGGAAATAACAGTGCCTAAAACAAGAAAGGGAAACATGCTAAATGTAATAATGCCGCAAATGCTCACTGTTCCATGCTCGGGGGAGTGTCGTGCCATCAACGGTCGCTAGCTTGAATGTTCCTTCTCCAAGCTTCCGTTCAATGACGTATGGACCTTCCCAGCTGGGATTCATACGTGATGGTACCGGGAAAACTCGTTTCAGAACGAGATCACCTACATCAAAAGTTCTTGGGCGGACTCTGCCGTCGTAGTAACGCTTGACTCGGTGTCTATGCGTTGCCGCCCTTAATTCGGCCTCTTCATGCTTTTCATCGATGCAGTCCAGTGATTCCAACAAGAGGTCCTGGTTCGTCTTGGGATCATAGTATGTCACTCAGTGTGATGGAACTTCAAGTTCCACGGGTATAATGGCTTCAGAGCCGTATGCCAAGGCGAATGGAGTGTGGCCGGTCGCGGACTTGTGGGTAGTTCTATATGCCCATAATGCTGTCGGGAGTTCATCTACCCACTTGCCTCCAACCTTCTCCAGACGCTTCTTCAGTATGGACTTGATTATTTTGTTAACGGCCTCGACTTGCCCGTTAGCTTTCGGGTGTGAAACGGCGGCGAACTTCTTCTCGATGCCATACTTTAAACATAACTCTTTGAACTCTCTGCTTTCAAATTGTGTCCCGTTGTCCGTAATGATGGTGCGTGGAAGGCCAAAGCGGCATATAATGTTTCGTAAAACGAAGTTAATGACCTTCTTAGAGGTGATTGTGGCCAAAGGTTCTGCCTCAGCCCATTTTGTGAAATAGTCGACTGCAACTATCGCGTATTTCGCGCCACCTTTGGATATAGGCAAAGAGCCGATTATGTCGATTCCCCAGATTGCAAATGACCAGGGACTAACCATTTGTGTGAGTTCCGTTGATGGAGTCCTCGGGATTTTCGCATATCTTTGACACTTGTCACATTTTCTTGCGTAGTCTGTGGCGTCCCGATTTACGGTTGGCCAGTAATATCCATAGCGGAGGATCTTCTTTGCTAGCGTTTGCCCCCCAGTATGGTCGCCACATTCCCCTTCGTGAACCTCTCTTAAGACCCGCTTTGTCTCGTCATGAGCGATGCACTGTAATAATGGGACTGAGAATCCTTTTCGATACATTAATCCATCCTGCATCACGTATCGCGCGGCCTTTCGAAGGACCTGCCGTCTTTCGCCCCTTTTTTTTGGTAAAGCCCCGGTCGTCAGGTATAGTTTGAATGGGGTCATCCACGATTCCTTCTCGATGTCTATTTCCAACACGCGATCGACTTTCATCTCGTCTATGCTCGGGGCATGCAAGGCTTCAACGGGATAAAATCCCATTTGCTGTGCATCGCCGGTACTCGCAAACTTAGCCAACAAGTCGGCTTCTTTGTTCTGTTCGCGCGGGACATGTGAAATGTCATAACGCTCAAGATTTGATAGTAGTTCTTGGACCTGAACAAGGTACGGAGCAAGCTTTCGTCCTTTTGCTTGGTAGTCTCCCCGCACTTGGTAAACCACCAACTGTGAGTCACAAAAGATTTCAACTGATTTGATCCCGAGTTCCCCGATGAGCTTCAAGCCAGCGATCAGTGCTTCATATTCTGCTTTATTATTTGTAGCCGGGAAATCGAGCTTCAAAGCATAACAGATTTATCAGTTTTCCGGAGTTATAAGAACTACGCCCGCGCCGGAGCAACAGTCGTTTGATGCCCCATCAGTGTATAATTTCCATCGAACGGGGGGAATGACGTCGTGATTACCCGGTTCGACGGGTATGGTAAACTCAGCGATAAAGTCTGCTAATGCTTGCCTTTGTATGGCTCTCCATGGTAAGTAGGCGATATCGAATTGGCTCAACTCGATGTTCCATTTTAGCAATCTTCCAGAAGTTTCTGGTCGTTGGAGTACCTGCCGCAGGGGTTGATCGGTATAAACACTGATTGAGTATGCTTGAAAGTATGGGCGCAGCTTACGTGATGCAATCACTAAGCAATAAGCCAATTTCTCGATTTTAGGGTAATTTTTCTCTGCCCCCGTTAAATGCTTGCTAACATAATATACCGGCTTCTGGACTCGATCCTCCTTACGAACTAAAGCCGCACTTATCGCGTGCGGGGATACAGCCAAGTATACGTACAACATCTCGTGGTCTACTGGTTTTGACAACACTGGTGGACTCTCCAGATGCCTCACAAGATCCCGGAATGCTTCCTCACAACTAGGCGTCCATTCAAAATTCCTCTTTCCCTTCTTTATTATATCAAAGAACGGGATGCACTTGTCGGTTGCCCTGGATATGAATCGACTTAGCGCAGCTACTTTTCCGTTCAAGCTCTGTACCTGCTTTATAGTCCTGGGCACCTGCACATCTCGAATAGCTTGGATCTTTTTTGGGTTAGCTTCAATTCCTCTAGCATTGACGATGAATCCCAAAAACTTCCCTGATGCAACGCCGAAGGAACACTTCAGAGGGTTGATCTTCATCCCATAAAGCCTGAGTATGTCGAACATTTCAGCCAAGTCTCGAATGTGGTCGTTTGACCGTCGTGACTTCACGAGCATGTCATCCACATAGACTTCCATCATTCTACTAAGCTGGTCCTTGAACATTCGATTCACCAAACGCTGGTAAGTTGCTCCTGCATTCTTCAATCCAAAGGGCATTACTACATAGCAATATAGTCCGATATTTGTAACGAAGCTGGTGTGTTCTTGGTCCGGAATATGCATCGGGATTTGGTTGTATCCTGAGTATGCATCCATGAATGATAACAGCTCGTGTCCTGCGGTGGAGTCAACCAACTGATCGATCCTAGGCAACGGGAAACTGTCCTTGGGGCATGCTTTGTTCAAGTCGGAATAATCTACGCAAGTCCTCCATTTCCCATTCGCCTTTTTTACCAGCATGGGGTTGGATACCCATTCAGGGTAGAGGGCGTCGAGGACGAACCCATTTGCTTTGAGTTTGTCCACCTCCTCTCCGAGAGCAGCGGACCTCTCCGGGTCCATTCCTCTCCTTTTTTGTTTAACCGGGACGTATTTCGGGTCTATGTTCAACATATGACTCGTGATGGCGGGAGAAATCCCACACATATCAGAATGCGTCCAGGCGAAAACGTCAAGATTCGCCCGGAGGAAGTCGCTAAGGTCTTCAGTCATCGCGGGGCCAAGCTGTGATCCGATCTTCAGTATTCGCGAAGGGTCGTAATGGCTAACTGAAATGTCAATCGTTAATTCAGCCGGCGCTGCCTTCTCTTTTCTGGGTTTCTCATCGTCGTCTCTCGGATCTATGTCTCTGAAGATCCGAGAATTATGCCCGAGCCAGGGCTCGGGCACTATTTGTCAATTATCCGTATTAAGGATGCGGACAGGATTGTCCGCAACCTTCCCTTTCTCCCTCCGATGGGCCTATCGGAGCTCGGCCACATAACAGAAACGACCAGCTGCTTGGTCGCCATGAACAATACCTACTCCTTTGTCAGTTGGGAACTTCAAAGTTAAACACCACGGGGCTAATGCTGCCCTAAACTCAGCTAGGGCTGGTCTGCCCAAGAAAACATTATACGGAGAATCCACATCCAAAACTACGAAGGGTAGGATTCGCACCCTCCGACGCTCGCCTTGTCCCAGTTCAACTGGTAACTCAACATACCCCACTTCATCGGTTGCAGCGCCATTAAAGCCGTGAATACGAGCCTTGGACGGTTTCAAGTCCTTTGTTTCCATTTTCATTTGGTCATAAGCCTTCTTGAAGATGATGTTGACAGAACTTCCGTAATCAATCAGAATTCTCTTCACATATGCCGGTCCGATTGTCGCAGATATGACCATCGGGTCAATGGTTGGAGCCTCCACTTGATCAGCATCCCTGTTTCTGAACACTATGTCGTCTGTCATTACGCGCTGCTGCTTGGCACGAGTCCTATCATCCACGTTTGAACAACACTTAAAATCTACATGCTTCAGGGAGCTTGCATACCGCTCCATCTCCTGCCAATTCTTATCCGCGGGGTGAGGTCCACCGATAATAGTATTTATGACTAGTCTACCCACAGTTCGGGCAGGCTCCTCGGGGTGACGCGGGACCGGTTCGCGACCTGGGTTGGACGTTCCCTGTCCTCCTTCCTGTGGATCCTTCACAAATTATTGCAACTTCTTTTACCTGATCAACTTCTCGATAGCATCGTGCAAGTGTCTGCACTCTTCCGTATTGTGCCCATAAGTCTCATGGAAGCGACAATATTTCCCAGTTCGCTTCTGCTCCTCAGTTGATTCTTTCGGACGTGGCTTTCTGTACTGAAAAGTGTTGCAGGTAGATAGGTAAATGTTCTCAAGAGGCACATTCAGCGGAGTATACTCGTTGTAGCTTGGAATTCTCGACTTCCACTTCCCCGCTTCTCTCTTCTTCCCTTGATTTCTTCCTCCGAACTCCTTAGGTTGCCCAGGCTTGTTCTGGACATTGACTTGGACCTTTCCCGAGTTGTCTCCGGACTGCTTCACGGCAATGTTGCTTTTCATAGACTCTTGGACAGGTCCTGGTGCCTTGTCTCGTCTTACCCACCTAGCTTCCTCTCTCCTTATGAACTGGTGTGCCTTTGAGTAGAAACGCTCTAGCGTAGTTGGAGGTTTTCCTGCCAACCAGTCTCCAAACTCAGAATCTGGATCCACACCTCTCATTACAGCCATTAGAATCGCATGATCATTGGGATTACTGACTTCAGTCGCCGCAACATGGAATCTTTGTAAATATTCCTTCAATGACTCCCCAGGATTTTGGATTACACTTGACAGAGACATTACGTCCTTTGGACGAGTAGTGTGTATCCTGAACTGCTCAATAAACTTTTTTGCCAACTCCTCGAAATTTGATACGGACCGCGGAGGAAGTCGGGTGAACCACATAGTAGCGATCCCAGACAGAGTAATTGGAAAACATCTACACTTGGTGGCATCATTTGCTCTAGCTGAATCCATCATCCATTCGTACCTCATGACATGCTGTCTGGGGTCAGTCTTTCCCTCATACGCAGGGATAGTAGGCATACTAAACTTCCTGGGGTACGCCGCCTGCAACACAACATTTGTGAATGGAGTATGACTTCTTGATACTCCCCAATCATCATTTGATAAGCCCTGATTCTCTCTCATCAATTGCCTGACCATGGCTGTCAGATCTGGTGTCTGTATGGAAGGTGGAAGGTTAGAGTCTGTTCTACGCGACTGTCCATGTTGATGCCTCCACTCCTGGCGATCTCCCAATCGTGCGTCTTGAGGTTCGACATTGTTAGCGTTTTGATGGTCTGGGCCTCCATCCTCCATTTGCACTCCGGTCCTGAAGTTTCCAGCTCTTGCTTGGTCACGGTCTCCAGCTGTTTGAACAGCAGCATCTGCTCACGCAGCTTCAGTCTTACGGTGTCTGCGCCTGGGAGGTTCATCAGAGGAAGTAGAGCTGTCAGATGAGGAATAAGGAGCGGGATTGCCCCAAGCATTCTGTTGCTGCTGTTGAGTGAGTTGTGCCATCAGGTTGGCGTTAGCTTGCATCTGCTCTCCTAGTTGTCTCCTGCTTTCTCTGAGTTCTCTCATCAAGTCGTTGAACTCTATTCTGGTGACAACCGGAGCATGGTCCTGAGCGGCAATTCCTACATATGGAATTGTTGGTTGATTTCTAAGTCCTGCTTGTTGCACGCTAGCAGTCTCGTGGGCATCCGCATTATGAGAAGCTGACCTGGTACGTGGTCTTGCCATTCTAGAGTTATTGGTATGAACTCTGAGTAGAATCAACGGATGTCCTATCAGTGAGTCGGATCTTCTTTGGGGGATTTGTTCAATCCAGTAGCTTCAAAGCAGATCCTTGAGGTCTGAGAATTCAATTCTCAGTGAAAGCACCAAAGTGTTAGCACCAAAATTGGTCACTAACCTCATAGAGAAAGATTGTGTAGAGATATAAGTGATGAAGATAAATTAAACGAGGAAGAAAATGCTAATTTAAATGCAGAAAGTAAGAACAACAAATTTATAGTGGTTCAGCGTAATTGCTTACGTCCACTTTGGGGTTAAACTTTATTGATCTTCTTAATAGATGATTACAAATACAATTCGTGAATCAAATGCTTGAATGAAGTTGTTAAGTAGAGAAGATGAGTCTCAAAAATGGCAGAGTCTCCCCAGTGTTCTCTCCAAAAAAAAATGGATCCTTTTTCACTGTGACCCTGCCCCTCTATGTATAGACAAAGATGGGCTGGACTTCCTAGGTGGGCTCGGTGACCGAACACTCTAGCCCAAGTGTAGTGGTTGCTGTATGCCGAACCAAGTAGGCCGAACACGTTGATGTCGAACCACCTTTTCTATGTCGAGCGGTCCTCCTTGGTCTAACGTGCCTTCTGGCTGAACGATGCTTCTTAGCCGAACGATCCTTTGGCCGAACGATACTGCCATGTAGAGTAGTCATACGTCTTCTAACACCGAGTACTCTTGGATGCCGAGTACTACGCGGAGTACTCCTTGATGCTGAATACCATGGATGCCGAGTACCATGGATGTCGAGTGCTACGCCGAGTACTATGAGATGCCGAGTGCTACCTGATGCCGAGTTCCACTGGATGCCGGGTACTTCGCCGAGTACTCCTAGACGCCGAACACTCCCTGATGTAGAGTTCTACTGGATGCCGGGTACTTCGCTGAGTACTCCTAGACGCCGAACACTCCCTGATGCCGAGTTCTACTGGATGCCGAGTACTTCGCCGAGTACTCCTAGATGCCGAACACTCCCTGATGCCGAGTTCTACTGGATGCCATGTACTTTGCCGAGTACTCCTAGATGTCGAACGCTCCCTGATGCCGAGTTCTAGTTGCCTGGTCAAATCTCCAGGAAACAAAGCTCATAAGGAGGTAATGGTCCACTTGTTGCTCTATGCCATTTCTGAGCAAATGTGTAGTAATCAGTCATCATCCCATTTTCAAATATAGTTCCTTTAGCGTAGAATTGAAGGACCTTCTTCATCTGAACAAAAAAATTATCACCCCAAGATCTTGTTTCACCTAAAGCAAAGATGGGTGTAGGCCCAACATGAAATGAGTTAATTCTCCAATTATCAGGATCATATAAATGTTCTTGCCTTTTCTCATTTACAATCCTTAGTGCTTCCATTCTAAGCATTTTCTCTTGATAACTTTGAGGGCCATTGCTAATTTGACAAGTTCGCTTTACTACTTGTGGTTCTGGCGACAATTGTTGTGATCTTTACCATTCCCTATTCATCGTAGTAGCCAAGGGTAGTTGTAGAATAGCTTGAGGTGGGAAAGGTGGTGTTGGTAATTCAACAAAGACGAAGGTTCGAGCCCTCTTTCTAGCGCAAAAATCATTAACAAGAAATCTTGTCAACACCTCAAAGTAAGGTTAGAGGAGTGAATGACCCCTTTCGAATTAGTTGGAGTAATTGAAGGTTGTATAATAGTTGGAACAAATGGTATTAATTGAGTAAAAAGGATCTTATTCCATCGAAAGGAACCACTTCAAAAGGTATAAATGTGCATGTTCTATAGATGAAACCACATATAAGCAGCGAATTTGACTCCATGCATTCAAAAGTGCCAGGTATTTACTTTATGATAATTCTTTTGAATACAAGGGCTTAGGTATTATAATGAAGTGAAATCCCCAATTTGATTTAGAAATTGGGGTTTACAAGCTCAAGAAAAGTACAGCATGGAAGTAATGAATCCGGATCCTTCAAACAGCACCCCTAATGTCTTATTTATAGGCGCAGGCTGGACCCTTTTCACATCCCTCCTTTCGACTAAGTCGAAAGGATGCCTTTATGACCTTCCGCCACTGTTGACTGCTAAGTGCCTCTCTAATGTTGCTTTCGCATAAGATCTAGAAGCCTTCGACTCCATCAGTAGGTATAGAAGCAGTACTTATGTTGTTGTAGATGTCTTGGATAAGCACGAAAGGGTGTCTCAACATGTGTGGAAGGTACATAAACAATACTTATGAAAAGTGATGATGCTTTTGAAAGCTTTTATTCTGATAGTTGCAAAAGCATTCATTGAGGATGGAATGGTAAATGATGATCTGGCTCCTACGGAAGGGTCAACAGCTTCGAAAGCATCTACTTGTTTGGTTGCGGAAGGTAGCTTTCGAAGGCAATCCCCTTAATGAATGCATAAGTCCATCTTTTGATGCTTTCGAAAGCAATACTGACATATTTGAAATCTCCCTAATACTCATGGAAGGGTTCAAACGATTTGAAAGTCTAGTCTTTGCAAATCCATGCTTTCGGAAGGGAAATTTTGGTAGAATCTTCTACTGTGGAAGGTAGACAGTGGCGGAAACAATTGATCCAAAAGGTTTTATATATGCGATAGGGGTAATGCCAAAGGAAGCCCTTACTTTCATCTGTTTCGAAAAGTATCAATTGAAGAAGAAGGGTAGTCTTGACCCCTTAGAAGCCCATAACTCATTTAATATTTGCAGAAGCATCCTTTCGACCCTTTCGAAAAGCCTTGCTATCACTATTGTTCTTCATGAAGCCCTCCTTCATAATCTTTTGGGCTTCGACAGGGTCGAAGTGATTTTTGGTAATAACAACACCCATATTTGTAAAGTACAAGTGTATACATAGCTGATGTTACCGTATATAGGTATTCGAATTTACACCGCAATAGACAAATTTGTCCCTTTATATAGCCTCTGTTGTCCATAGTTTTTTTAATTATAAATAAAATTACATATGTACACACACATATGTATATTTATACACACACACATTAAGATAAACGTCCACTATTTGACATGTTTTGAAAATTAAAATAAGGAATTTTAAATCTAGTTTTAATTTAGGAAAGGTTTAAAATTAAATTAAAGATTTTACACAAAAGCCCATTTTCAAATATTGAGATGAAGTAACATATATATATATATATATATATATAATTACAAATTATATTTTAAATTTAACGTGTATGAAGTTTGTAGTTTTAATATGCTTTAAAACTTAGGTCTAACATATTAAAAACTAGCTTTAAATTAGGAAGGACTCAAAGTAGGTTTGTGATTTGGTATAAAAGTCCACTCATAAATTTTGAATCAATGAAATCTTTAAACATATGCAAATAATAATAAAAATTGCATTCAAAACTAAAAAATATACAAAACGTTAAATCAACTTTCAAAAAAATTTCAGTATCTATGTTTGTGTATATGACAGTTACAAAATTGCAATAATTAATTGAAATTAGTTTTCAATAAAAAAGTTTATTAATACAAACATCAATTTTTTTAAAAAAAATTAGATCAGATAACTTAGACATATATAAATTTAGCACCCTAAAATTTTAACTAGAAATTTAAAATAAGAAGTAAATTAATATAAAAAGGGTTTTATAAATGTCCAAATTTGGCTATGAAACTTGCACCGTTGCTTTCATAGCGATTTTCAAGATAATTTTCATGTATAATGTTTTGAAATCGGAGTTAGTATGAAAAGTTATTAAAGTTTTAAATTTCAGAATTGATAATAATTGAATAAACAATGTTGGAAATAAATATTATTAAGGAAGGAAACCCACCGGTCAACACTTTGATTGTGACCGATCGACCTTTAGTGGTCGGTAGCTCCAATCTATTACGGTGGACTGGTCTTTTGTAATCAGCTAGGGTTTGTCCTGGCCGAACGGGCCGGATTTGATAGGATTTGATCGAACAGTTCTGGTTGTTTTCTACACCTATAAATAAGATAGTAAACCTAATCCTAATTCATTAATAGTAAACAATATGTCCAAAGTCTGTCTCTCTAAAATTTAAAATCCCTTTCTTCTTAAATCAAGGTTTCTTTAAAGTCAAACAATAATTAAGTTAGAGAACTTAAAGAAGTAGAGATTAAATCAAGTCAATAGCAAATCTACACTGAGCGGAGAAGATTCCAAGCGTGGTAGGAAAAAGGATAACTTCTTCGAGGTGGGTGGGTTCGTGATTAGTAAGATGATTTATATGTAGCTAATTTTATTATATCCTATTTTGATTTAGAATTGTTCTTAACTGAATTGAAAATACCGTTTATTTAGATTGGGATTTAACATAATTATGACATAGATGAATATGATCCCTTTCTTTTAACCTAGATCTGGTTGATGTAAACCTGTTAAATTGATTCAAATTGAATATACCCTTTTTATCAAATTAAATATGAATTGATATAACCCTTTTTATGCTAAACCTAGGTTAAGTTGATGACAAAAATCTAATATACTGTATATGAAATTGAATATGAGTTTGGGCGATATAATTTTGAGATTCACAAACTTGCGTTTCTTGTTTTTAGGGTTACTATATGCCAAATAAAAATTAAATATTACTGTAATGTCCAAATTATTAGTTCAAAGTAAATGAAGATGATAATTAAAATTAACAAATAATTAGCACCACGACCGGTCGATCGCTCACTGGAGCTAATCGACTGCTCTAGTAAATAGCGGTCCGCCGGTTAGCATTTTCTAGGCCCAGCACGAACCTTGGCCTAAGGTCAATGTTATAAATTAAATTATGTTGTGTATATACCGTAGTTACGTTAGAAATAGTATAGAAGTTAGTTCCCTATGTTGGCGATTCTAGGACATTACAGGACTGGATAAATGCTATTTGTCTAGCAGGGTCGATATTTGGCGGGCCGATTCTATCGCAAATTGCACTCACGGTTCTACGATGGATGCGCAACACTGATGATGTTGCCTAATAGAGTGTGTGGCCTGGCACTAATAGGAGTTCCTTGGTATTCATGGGCATGGCATGGTACTGTGCTGTTGATGGATCTCGACGTGGTGCGATAAGAGGTATTACGTTACCATTGAAAGGTGGACATGGATGCGGTAGACATTGACATCTTCAGCACGAGTCAACATTGCGGGCTCTCCCTCAATGCGTAAATGTTATACGTTAGTCATAATGTGGAAATGTTGTCCCATGGTTAAAATTGTAGGGAAACCTATGTTAAATAGTTATGTATAGTCGTAATGCGGGAAGTGTAGTCTCATGGTGGAAATTGTAGGTTAATCCTTTGTTGGAATAGTTCCAGTAGCTATTAGCCGATCATTAGTTTTCTTGAGGTTTGATTAGTTGTTCAATCCAAACTATGAGCCTTCATAAGTTGTTAGCGTAGGTATTTTTAAATCTATACCACTTAGATAAATGAAACAAGTAATTCACGAACACTTGTAGGACATCATAGGTCACATAGGGTATTACTAAAGTCGGTTGCATGTCATCACCATATATTAGTGATGTACTCGTTCACTAGACTTTTATCTAATCCACTCATTTCCTTTCTTTTTCCCTCACAATAGAAGGGCATGGCAGCATGTGATAGGCTCGGTTATTAGTAGGTGGAGAGGCGAGCTTGGCACCGAAGTTGCTTTTTATTTCCCATCACTCTCTATGTTACTATTTATCATACTTAGTACTTATCAGACCTTATGTTGCATTTCTATGTACTCTAATATGTCTATCACTGTTTTGAGACTACATTTTTCTGAGATCTGTTTTGAAATGGATATTTTTTGTATTTATATTTTGTTGGCTTTTACTATGAGATCTAAAAGTAAAGAACATCTTAGACTTTTATCTTCATATTCATAGTCTCTGTAATGCTTAAAATCACTAATAGCTCGTACTTCTTTGCACCAATGCATGTCCAAAAGTCACCCCAGGTTTTGGAGCGGTGTGTCGATAGGTGCGGGCAAGCTTAGGTTTAAGATTCCTTAGGTGCTAGGTACATATTGAGAGAGTGTACTTGAATATCTTTAAAAAGAAAAGTGTTTTCAAAAGTTTTCAAATAGTTTTTCGAAATGGGTTTCCAAAAGGTGCATATATATGTACAAATAAAAAGGTTTTACATATATAAAAGTATAACAAGAAAGGATTCTATCACTTATTCTTACTAGTTCTATCTATGGAAAATTGCAAATAATTCCTAATCATGGATAGCTAGAGTGAGTAATTTTTAAGAGAATGGCCCTAGTAAGGCAGCTAAGATTCCATTCATGAACATCCCTATACGGTTGCACCGGTATCCACAAGCGAGGGGACAAGATGAGCCTAATCCGACAGAGATAGCATATTTGTAATTTTCTAATATGTATATTAGTACACAACACCCTATACATTTTGACTCATAAGGTAGTTGTTGGCTTTTCCCTTATATAAGCAAACAATTGTGGTTTAAGTAAATGTTAAGATTAAACTAGTTGAGATTAAAAATAAACCCTTCGCATTTATTATGACTTACGCCACAAAGAAATGCTAGTGGAGGTTTTCTATACAACTAGCAATAGCAAGTAAATTATGGACTTAAGGGAAAGTGAATAATATTAGTACCTTGAGACCATATAATTAGAGTGAGTTATGTGAGGCGGAAAAGGGAGCATGAAAGAAAGACTTCATAAACTTAGAGCAAATCTTCTCAGCTGAAATGTAAATCTTATTCTTATATTTTTTTAGTAGTTGCGAAGACTCCATTTTACCTAAATGTATAGTTATAGTGTTTCTATATTGGAGTTGGACACTATATTGGAAGATAAACTTGAATTAATCATCTTTGAAAAGAAGGATGGAAACCCTATGCGCTTAAGGCGTTGATAGGTATAATTGAGCTTGTTTAAATTAGGTTACTATAACGCGCAGCCTTTTCTACCCTCAGTTGTCGATACTAATACATTCATGGTATTCACATGCCGAGTACCTAAGTGTTGGAAAGGCAGAACTTTTGGGTAAAGAAAAAGAAGAAAAGAAAAAATAACAAGAAAGAGGAAAACAAAAACATTAGGATCTCACAACGGAAGGATATCATATAATATCAAAAGACGATGCACAGTGTTACTCTAATATCCATAGCATTTTAGAGTTACTGATTTAAGTACTATCGTCAACCTGGATAGTTATAACTACATGTCCTTACAATTTCTTATATATATACATAGAGTAATGTAGCAAAAATAAATGCTACAGTAAGTAAATAACTATCTCCTCTCCAAGAGCTCCAATGAACATCAATGAAAATCTACCTTTCCTAGACTACTTGAAAGAGTACTAATGGAAATAAAGGAAATATACAACCACGAGTAAGACATAAGTCTTGTGTGAGAAACTCAAGAAATATGTGTGACACATAACAACATTTTTTGAGACTGTCACAACTGTTATTCCCTCAAAAGAGCCAACCATCCGATAGTTTTATATTGCGTTATAATAGATAATGTCTACGGTGAAAAATATAAATCAAAAAATAGTTGTGATGTTTATATTAATCACACCACAAGAATACTGACTATGTATACAATCAAAACGACTATGGTGCGTTCACATAAGGAATTTCCATAGAGGTGCCTCTAGCTTAAAAATTAAAGCGAATCTCCATGACAAGGATCAGAAATTACCTTCCGAGCTTCGTATATCTCTAGATAAAATATACCATAAGAGAAATACAAAAGGCCTACGCTCAAACATTTTCATAAACCATGAAGAATCAAGTATCAATAAGTCCACGCGTGCAACGTATCGATAAGCATACTCTAGATACGGAGTTGATATACCCCTGTGGGTTAGCTAAACCCGGGATTATGCATCCTACTCTATCTTTAGTCATATATCGATGGTGAAGTCATGTTCAACATCTCAACAAGCGAGCCACAACTCGAACAGATCATGAATCACCAAGTGGATTACAACATCTCGAACGGATCAAGAACCTCTACATGGGTTCGAGCTCTTGAACAGATCTTGAATCTCCAAATGGATCCTAGCATGTCGAACAGATCCACTTCCAAGAGATAGAACACATATCTCAGTCTTGAAGTGGTTTTCGATAAGTAAAACACTTATCGATCCTAGTCTCTTCAAGATTGAATCGACGAGTCTCTGGTTAACTTAACTCTAGTTCCTTTAGAATAAACAAACAATACATAAGGCACGATTAATTCACACAAAGCTCGATTGAGTCACAAAAATGACTTATAATCCCCTTTTTACTAATTAGTCCTTTGTTAATTAAACCTCTTTTATTGATAAAACAACTTTTATCTAATAAAACATCTTTCATTAATCAAAACTTCTAATTGACTAAAATCATAACTGATTTAAAACTCCCTTATTAATTTATACTCCTTATTAATTAAAACTACCTTTATTGATTAATACTCCTTATTATTAAAACTACCTTTATTAATTAATACTTCTTATTAATTAAAACTTCCTTTATATACTTGTGTATAAATTTCTCTTTATAAAAGAAATATACTAGTTTCTCCTATTTCTTCATTTATGCTCTTTTCAATACTTCATTTATGCTCTTTTCAATACAACATAAATGCCTAACAATATAAATGCCGAACAATACAAATGCCGAACATCATAAATGCCGAACAACACAGACGCCGAACACCATAAATGCCGAACAATATAAATGCCGATCAATACAAATGCCGAACAACACAGATGCCGAACCACATGAATGTCGAACGATACCTTTAGCCGAGCAGGAACTAGGCCGAACACTTATTAACCTTGCCTATTCATATAGCAAAACAAGGACCAGGACCTAAGCACACTATCACATGAAACTGACCCGGATCATTAACTCCCTAGTTGTAGTAGACATAAATCTGAACCTAGATTAACATTCGTTTTCTGAATTTGAAACTGCAATCACCTCAAGGCGGGCTTTTCAAGACGGTCAGCGATGACGGTCTTCGAAGGCGACGATTCGAAGCTCATTTTTGTATCTTTGAAATCTCTAGATTCTTATTGCTTGTACACGATTGCTTGCACTAGTTCACACATCACGTGGGGGGGAAAACTCGTGTTGTTAATTCTAACGTTCAACGTTTTTTAAGTATAGTTTTCTCAAGCACTTAGCCAGATTCATTATTTATTGGGAATGTCTATGAAGTCTAGCTCCGCCCCCAAATCTGACAGGCATGGGCCGTCATCAAGGCAAGAAGCCGCTGATGCTTCAAATCCGTCGACTTCCCCTGCCCATAACTTAGCACCCGATGCCCTGGAGGCAACAATTCTTTTAGACAATCCGATCGATTCACAAGCTTCGAAGATTAATGAAGCCGCACTTCGACGGATATGCTCCATTCACGGGATTCCTTTTGCCGATGTGTTGGTCCCTTCGCGAAACGATCGTCCTCACCTGCCCCCAGTCGGATATACCACCTGCAACAAGTTCATGTGTTGGATGGGCAGCGTGCCTCCGTTTAATTTATTCCTCCGGGACGTGTTGTAGTACATCGACATTACTCCATCGTAGCTGCATCCGAACGGTCACGCGTTTCTATATGGGACCTATCTACTCTTCATGGCCGTCTTCTCTAGACCTCCAACCTATGGCGACATCAGATACATCTATATGATCAAGAAACGGAAAGATATCCCTTCCTTCATGTTCCTCGAGCCGTACCACAAATGCCAAATCCTAACAGGAGCATGCAGTAAATTCGCCCTGTACAAACAGGAATGGTTCTACGTGCGTTGCCCCCTTGGTTTTGCGAGGAGATGGGTTGAAGGCAGTAAGTCTCTTCGCTGAGTCATCATTCGTGTTTAATTGGAGTCGTGCTTTTTCTAACTCCTCGTTTCGTCTTTTTAGGTATCAACCCGCGTCCGGAGGGCCGAGGATATTCTGAGGCCGTTGAGGCCATTAGAGCTCTTCCTGCCGAGGAACGCGACATCCGAACCATCATTTTGAATGAATCATTGTCAAGGTTTGGCTTGTTAGCCCCAGGTCGTCGGATTAGCCTCCCGGAGGGCGTCTCCATTCCCAAGCCAGCATCCGATAAAGGGAAAAAACAGGTCGGTTCGTCATCACGCCACACTCCCGACACGCACGAAGAAGGCGAGCACAAAGAGGACGAAGCTCCTGAGACCCAAGGCGAGAATGTGGGTCCTGCTTGGAATCCGGCTGTCGAAGTTCATGACATTGAAATGTCATCCTCCCCTTCGAAGGGAAAGAAGAGGTTAAAATACAAAATTCGGAAAGAGAAAGTTGGTGGCACTTCAAAAGTTATGCCTATCCCGCCCGAGAAAGAGGCTTCCTCACAGCACCTGGAAAGTTCCCTGAGGGGTCTGTCGAACCTTTCTATTTTCGATGATGTACTTAATTACGGGTTTGACGATCCAGAAGCCCTCAAGTTTTCTTCGCCCGCTAGAGGCAATGCAGGAGCTCAACTCCCGATCCAAGGAGACAATACTCCGATTAGTAAAGATAAAAGAACTGGTCCGTCGGGGGGAAGACTAGGACACACACGCACATACGCATTCCATCATACACTTCAAGTTTTTTCTTATTTCCTGGATTTTTCTTAACTCGTTGTTATCTCCATTCTTTGCAGGTGACATGGGGCGCTCTCACGGATTCGATCGCCTTCATGGCTCTTCCATATTTCATCATTTCGGACAGGACTCAGGTTCAGGCAGACGTAGGGACAGAGATGATTATGAAGATAGAGACAATCGTCCCCGCGATTCGTCTTACCGTAAGAAGGCATAGTCTCAATCTTTACAGTCTCGTGATCCTCTTCCTCCAACTGAACCGGATAAAGAGAAGTCTTCACAGAAGGGTTACCAACCTGACGCTCCTCGAGAACAACACTCTGGTTCATCGAGCACAAGGCAAATTCGGGAGCAACGAAAAAGAGCAGAACTTTCAAAGCCTCCTCCCCCTGCTCCCGCGGTTGATCCAACTGTAGCAGAAAAAATGGTCGATCTCAAGGCCAAGTTTCCAAAAATTTGCTTCGATGTTCTGAAGTTCCTCCCGGCTATTCACCATATCCCTAGGCACGTGAAGCAGAGTGCCATTGCCTGTAATAACGACGTCTATGTTCAACATGACGCATTTGTACACTTGGCTGAAAAGATCTCGAAGGTGTCCGTTGAGCGTCAATATGAGATTGATCGCCTGAAATTGGAGGCTGGTTGCGACAAGAACATCATCAAGCATCAAGACGAAGAGCTTGCTTCGTATAAGTCAAAGCTGAAAGCCGCTGAACAAAGCGCAAAAGACACTACTGAGGCAGTTACTCGTTTAGAGATGGCTCACAAGAAGGAACTTGATGAAGCAGTCCAGCGTAGCGGTGCCCTTGCCCTAGAAAAAGATTCCGTTCAAAAAGAAAGGGACGCGCTCGCCATACAAGTCAGAGAACTGAAAGAATTACTCTCCAAGGAGAAGGAGGACAAGGTAGCTGCTCAAGAAGAATCACAACGATACTGTGATGAAATCGTTGCTACTCGTCTCCTGAAAACGAAGCTCGATGAGGAACTTGCTGGGGTTGAGAAAATGAAGGACGAAGCCCATGAGGAGGGCAAAAGAAAAGCTGCGGAGGAGATTCACTCTCGCCTCGAGGTGGCCGCAGAAGCCGGCAGGGAAGAGGTCAAATGCATGTTTGACCCATTGATTGCTGAGTATGGAGCCCGCGTCCTTATGCATCGTGACTTAACATTCTTGGGCGATGGCTATCTCGAATCCCTAGCTGAGGCCTGGGAAACCTTAGTAAAGATCAGGAAAATCGAGTCGAGCTCTGAAGAGGTCGATGAGGGTGCCTTGGTGAAGGAGTTTCTTAGGGGGAATGAGCCAGCGGATCTATCCGCAGCTTTGGCGCTTTATAACAAAGGCTCCCCCCTTCCAACAGAGAAAAGTGATGAAGCTGGCCCGTCTGGGGCTGAGACTACGGCTCCTCATATTGCTGCTCCTCCTGCTGCTCAACCGGCCGGCCGGTCGACACTTGACCCGTTCGAGCAGCATGCCGGCTATGATCCTGAAGATCCCGGGCTTGGCGTTCACATGTTATCTCCTATTCTAGAGGGTGAAACCCCACGCGCAACCGATAGCCAACCAGAACCCGGTAGGAAACTCTTCTTTTCTAGAAGTCAAAAGATCTTGCTATTTTCCAGCATTTATTCGTTCTAATGTTCATTCTTTATGTTTCCATGCAGGCTGCTCTAACCCCGAGCCAACTCCGAGGAGCGATGACGCCAAGGAGGAGGCGGAGAAAGCAAGTGACGCTGTTCATGCGGGAGTAATTCCTGGTCCCGATGCTCAAGTAATTGGGGCGCTAGATGATGATAAGCTTGACACTTCATCTCCTGCCGAAGGGAGTGATGAAATCGAAATCACTGGCGCCTCTGAGCATACTTCAAAGACGAGCATGAAGGACCGCCTCGCCGAAGAGGAGAGGAAAAAGGTCGAGGTCAAAGTTGAACCTGAAATACTGGAACTTACCGACCCGCGGAACAGACCTTTGAAAATCATTCTCCCGGGCAGGTCCAAACCACTAGATGTTCCGTCTCCTACTCCTGACTCCGCTTCTTTAGCAAGCAAGAAATCCAAGAAAAAGCGTGAAGGAGAGGAGTCGTCGGAAAAAACAAAGGAAGACAAGAAGAAGAAACCGAAGAAATAATCGATACACTCGTTCAACGAGCTTCTTGCTTAAGTCTTGTACTTGCTTTCATCTTTTGTAGCTTGTAGTTTGTATAGATAGGTTCTTAACTCTGAGTTTTGTAGGAGTAACTGTGTAACCCCATTTTGAACTATTGAATGAAGTTTAGTTTCTTTTTCATTTGAATGATTCTCTTGCTTTTCTTTGGTTTGCTGACTAACTGTAGTCATAACTCAAGTCCTTATGAGTTGCGTTACCTCCTAGTCCATTCTCGTGTTGTTCAAACATTTCCAGACGTGGCATACTTCTTGTTCCACATTTCTCGAGTACTTGGACTTTTTTCTAAATCTGCACTCCGAGGATTTAGAGTAAGTTGATCCGCGTTCGGGGGATTCCAAGGTTCGCATCGTTTATACTCTAGTCTGCATTCTGGGGACTTAGAGTACTCTGATCCGCGCTATGGGGATTCGGAGATTTGAAACTGTTTATACTCCAGTCCGCACTTTGGGAGACCTAGAATACTCCGATCCGCGCTGTGGGGGATTCGGAGATTTGAAATCGTTTATACTCTAGTCCGCACTCTAGGGACTTAGAGTACTCCGATCCGCGCTCTGGGGATTCGGAGATTTGAAATCGTTTATACTCTAGTCTGCACTCTGGGGACTTAGAGTACTCCGATCCGCGCTCTGGGGATTCGGAGATTTGAAATCGTTTATACTCTAGTCCGCACTCTGGGGGCTTAGAGTACTCCGATCCGCGCTCTGGGAATTCGGAGATTTGAAATCGTTTATACTCTAGTCCGCACTCTGGGGACTTAGAGTACTCCGATCCGCGCTCTGGGGATTCGGAGATTTGAAATCGTTTATACTCTAGTCCGCACTCTGGGGACTTAGAGTACTCCAATCCGTGCTCTGGGGATTCGGAGATTTAAAATCGTTTATACTCTAGTCCGCACTCTAGGGGCTTAGAGTACTCCGATCCGCGCTCTGGGGATTCGGAGATTTGAAATCGTTTACACTCTAGTCCGCACTCTAGGGACTTAGAGTACTCCGATCCGCGCTCTAGGGATTCGGAGATTTGAAATCGTTTATACGAGTCCGTAAATCGTACAGGATAATGTAGTTCGTCATCTGATCATGAGATATAGGAACATTAGTGACTTGTGGAAAATACGGCTTCAATCCTTTATTAATGAAAAACAACTAAACTGCTTGATTACATAGTTAAAAAGAAACTAGGTTGCGACTGAACGAAAACACATAGGAAATAACAGTGCCTAAAACAAGAAAGGGAAACATGCTAAATGTAATAATGCCGCAAATGCTCACTGTTCCATGCTCGGGGGAGTGTCGTGCCATCAACGGTCGCTAGCTTGAATGTTCCTTCTCCAAGCTTCCGTTCAATGACGTATGGACCTTCCCAGCTGGGATTCATACGCGATGGTACCGGGAAATCTCGTTTCAGAACGAGATCACCTACATCAAAAGTTCTTGGGCGGACTCTGCCGTCGTAGTAACGCTTGACTCGGTGTCTATGCGCTGCCGCCCTTAATTCGGCCTCTTCATCCTTTTCATCGATGCAGTCCAGTGATTCCAACAAGAGGTCCTGGTTCGTCTTGGGATCGTAGTATGTCACTCGGTGTGATGGAACTTCAAGTTCCACGGGTATAACGGCTTCAGAGCCGTATGCCAAGGCGAATGGAGTGTGGCCGGTCGCGGACTTGTGGGTAGTTCTATATGCCCATAATGCTGTCGGGAGTTCATCTACCCACTTGCCTCCAACCTTCTCCAGACGCTTCTTCAGTATGGACTTTATTATTTTGTTAACGGCCTCGAATTGCCCGTTAGCTTTCGGGTGTGCAACGGCAGTGAACTTCTTCTCGATGCCATACTTTAAACAGAACTCTTTGAACTCTCTGCTTTCAAATTGCGTCCCGTTGTCTGTAATGATGGTGCGTGGAAGGCCAAAGCGGCATATAATGTTTCGTACAACGAAGTTAATGACCTTCTTAGAGGTGATTGTGGCCAAAGGTTCTGCCTCAGCCCATTTTGTGAAATAGTCGACTGCAACTATCGCGTATTTCGCGCCACCTTTGGATATAGGCAAAGAGCCGATTATGTCGATTCCCCATATTGCAAATGGCCAGGGACTAACCATTTGTGTGAGTTCCGTTGATGGAGTCCTCAGGATTTTCGCATATCTTTGACACTTATCACATTTTCTTGCGTAGTCTGCGGCGTCCCGATTTACGGTTGGCCAGTAATATCCATAGCGGAGGATCTTCTTTGCTAGCGTTTGCCTCCCAGTATGGTCGCCACATTCCCCTTCGTGAACCTCTCTTAAGACCCGCTTTGTCTCGTCATGAGCGATGCACCGTAATAATGGGACTGAGAATCCTTTTCGATACATTAATCCATCCTGCATCACGTATCGCACGGCCTTTCGATGGACCTGCTGTCTTTCGCCCCTTTTTTCTGGTAAAGCCCTGGTCGTCAGGTATAGTTTGAATGGGGTTATCCACGATTCCTTCTCGATTTCCGTTTCCAACACGCGATCGACTTTCATCTCGTCTATGCTCGGGGCATGCAAGGCTTCAACGGGATACAATCCCATTTGCTGCGCATCGCCGGTACTCGCAAACTTAGCCAACAAGTCGGCTTCTTTGTTCTGTTCGCGCGGGACATGTGAAATGTCATAACGCTCAAGATTTGATAGTAGTTCTTGGACCTGAACAAGGTACGGAGCAAGCTTTCGTCCCTTTGCTTGGTAGTCTCCCCGCACTTGGTAAACCACCAACTGTGAGTCACAAAAGATTTCAACTGATTTGATCCCGAGTTCCCCGATGAGCTTCAAGCCAGCGATCAGAGCTTCATATTCTGCTTCGTTATTTGTAGTCGGGAAATCGAGCTTCAAAGCATAACAGATTGATCGGTTTTCCGGAGTTATAAGAACTACGCCCGCGCCGGGGCAACGGTCGTTTGATGCCCCATCAGTGTATAATTTCCATCGAACGAGGGGAATGACGTCGTGATTACCCGGTTCGACGGGTATGGTAAACTCAGCGATAAAGTCTGCTAATGCTTGTCCTTGTATGGCTCTCCGTGGTAAGTAGGCGATATCGAATTGGCTCAACTTGATGTTCCATTTTAGCAATCTTCCAGAAGTTTCTGGTCGTTGGAGTACCTGCCGCAGGGGTTGATCGGTATAAACACTGATTGAGTGTGCTTGAAAGTATGGGCGCAGCTTACGTGATGCAATCACCAAGCAATAAGCCAATTTCTCGATTTTAGGCTAATTTCTCTCTGCCCCCGTTAAACGCTTGCTAACATAATACACCGGCTTCTGGACTCGATCCTCCTTACGAACTAAAGCCGCACTTATCGCGTGCGGGGATACAGCCAAGTATACGTACAACATCTCGTGGTCTACTGGTTTTGACAGCACTGGTGGACTCTCTAGATGCCTCACCAGATCCCGGAATGCTTCCTCACAACTAGGCGTCCATTCAAAATTCCTCTTTCCCTTCTTTATTATATCAAAGAACGGGATGCACTTGTCGGTTGCCCTGGATATGAATCGACTTAGCGCAGCTACTTTTCCATTCAAGCTCTGTACCTGCTTTATAGTCCTGGGCACCTGCACATCTCGAATAGCTTGGATCTTTTCTGGGTTAGCTTCAATTCCTCTAGCATTGACGATGAATCCCAAAAACTTCCCTGATGCAACGTCGAAGGAACACTTCAGAGGGTTGATCTTCATCCCATAAAGCCTGAGTATGTCGAACATTTCAGCCAAGTCTCGAATGTGGTCGTTTGACCGTCGTGACTTCACGAGCATGTCATCCACATAGACTTCCATCGTTCTACCAAGCTGGTCCTTGAACATTCGATTCACCAAACGCTGGTAAGTTGCTCCTGCATTCTTCAATCCAAAGGGCATTACTACATAGCAATATAATCTGATATTTGTAACGAAGCTGGTGTGTTCTTGGTCCGGAATATGCATCAGGATTTGGTTGTATCCTGAGTATGCATCCATGAATGATAACAGCTCGTGTCCTGCGGTGGAGTCGCCAACTGATCGATCCTAGGCAACGAGAAACTGTCCTTGGGGCATGCTCTGTTCAAGTCGGAATAATCTATGCAAGTCCTCCATTTCCCATTCGCCTTTTTTACCAGCATGGGGTTGGATACCCATTCAGGGTGGAGGGCATCGCGGACGAACCCATTTTCTTTGAGTTTGTCCACCTCCTCTCCGAGAGAAGCGGACCTCTCTGGGTCCATTCCTCTCCTTTTTTGTTTAACCGGGACGTATTTCGGGTCTATGTTCAACATATGACTTGTGATGGCGGGAGAAATCCCACACATATCAGAATGCGTCCAGGCGAAAACATCAAGATTCGCCCGGAGGAAGTCGCTAAGGTCTTCAGTCATCGCGAGGCCAAGCTGTGATCCGATCTTCAGTATTCGCAAAGGGTCGTAATGGCTAACTGAAATGTCAATCGTTAATTCAACCGGCGCTGCCTTCTCTTCCCTGGGTTTCTCATCGTCGTCTCTCGGATCTATGTTTTTGAAGATCCGAGAATTATGCCCGAGCCAGGGCTTGGGCACTATTTGTCAATTATCCGTATTAAGGATGCGGACAGGATTGTCCGCAACCTTCCCTTTCTCCCTCCGATGGGCCTCTCGGAGCTCGGCCACATAACAGGAACGACCAGCTGCTTGGTCGCCATGAACAATACCTACTCCTTTGTCAGTTGGGAACTTCAAAGTTAAACACCACGGGGCTAATGCTGCCCTAAACTCAGCTAGGGCTGGTCTGCCCAAGAAAACATTATACGGAGAATCCACATCCAAAATTACGAAGGGTAGGATTCGCACCCTCCGACGCTCGCCTTGTCCCAGTTCAACTGGTAACTCAACATACCCCACTGCATCGGTTTCAGCGCCGTTAAAGTCGTGAATACGAGCCTTGGACGGTTTCAAGTCCTTTGTTTCCATTTTCATTTGGTCATAAGCCTTCTTGAAGATGATGTTGACAGAACTTCCGCAATCAATCAGAATTCTCTTCACATATGCCGATCCGATTGTCGCAGATATGACCATCGGGTTGATGGTTGGAGCCTCCACTTGATCAGCATCCCTGTTTCTAAACACTATGTTGTCTGTCATTATGCGATGCTGCTTGGCACGAGTCTCATCCTCCACGTTTGAACAGCACTCAAAATCTGCATGCTTTAGGGAGCTTGCTTACCGCTCCATCTCTTGCCAATTCTTATCTGCGGGGTGAGGTCCGCCGATAATAGTATTTATGACTAGTCTACCCACAATTCGGGCAGGCTCCTCGGGGTGACGCGGGACCGGTGCGTGACCGGGGTTGGACGTTCCCTGTCCTCCTTCCTGTGGATCCTTCACAAATTCTTGCAACTTCTTTTGCCTGATCAACTTCTCGATAGCGTCGTGCAAGTGTCTGCACTCTTCCGTATTGTGCCCATAAGTCTCATGGAAGCGACAATATTTCCCAGTTCGCTTCTGCTCCTCAGTTGATTCTTTCGGACGTGGCTTTCTGTACTGAAAAGTGTTGCAGGTAGATAGGTAAATGTTCTCAAGAGGCGCATTCAGCGGAGTATACTCGTTGTAGCTTGGAATTCTCGACTTCCACTTCCTCGCTTCTCTCTTCTTCCCTTGATTACTTCCTCCGGACTCCTTAGGTTGCCCAGGCTTGTTCTGGACATTGACTTGGACCTTTCCCGAGTTGTCTCCGGACTGCTTCACAGCAACGTTGCTTTTCATAGACTCTTGGACAGGTCCTGGTGCCTTGTCTCGTCTTACCCACCTAGCTTCCTCTCTCCTTATGAACTGGTGTGCCTTTGAGTAGAAACGCTCTAGCGTAGTCGGAGGTTTTCCTGCCAACCAGTCTCCAAACTCAGAATCTGGATCCACACCTCTCATTACAGCCATTAGAATCGCATGATCATTGGGATTACTGACTTCAGTCGCCGCAACATGGAATCTTTGTAAATATTCCTTCAATGACTCCCCAGGATTTTGGATTACACTTGACAGAGACATTACGTTCTTTGGACGAGTAGTGTGTATCCTGAACTGCTCAATAAACTTTTTTGCCAACTCCTCGAAATTTGATACGGACCGCGGAGGAAGTCGGGTGAACCACATAGTAGCGATCCCAGACAGAGTAATTGGAAAACATCTACACTTGGTGGCATCATTTGCTCTAGCTGAATCCATCATCCATTCGTACCTCATGGCATGCTGTCTGGGTCAGTCTTTCCCTCATACGCAGGGATAGTAGGCATACTGAACTTCCTGGGGTACGCCGCCTGCAACACAACATCTGTGAATGGAGTATGACTTCTTGATACTCCCCAATCATCATTTGATAAGCCCTGATTCTCTCTCATCAATTGCCTGACCATGGCTGTCAGATCTGGTGTCTGTATGGAAGGCGGAAGGTTAGAGTCTGTTCTACGCGACTGTCCATGTTGATGCCTCCTCTCCTGGCGATCTGCCAATCGTGCGTCTTGAGGTTCGACATTGTTAGCGTTTTGATGGTCTGGTCCTCCATCCTCCATTTGCACTCCGGTCCTGAAGTTTCCAGCTCTTGCTTGGTCACGGTCTCCAGCTGTTTGAACAGCAGCATCTGCTCGCGTAGCTTCAGTCTTACGGTGTCTGCGCCTGGGAGGTTCATCAGAGGAAGTAGAGCTGTCAGATGAGGAATAAGGAGCGGGATTGCCCGAGCATTCTGTTGCTGCTGTTGAGTGAGTTGTGCCATCAGGTTGGCGTTAGCTTGCATCTGCTCTCCTAGTTGTCTCCTGCTTTCTCTGAGTTCTCTCATCAAGTCGTTGAACTCTATTCTGGTGACAACCGGAGCATGGTCCTGAGCGGCAATTCCTACATCCGGAATTGTTGTTTGATTGCTAAGTCCTGCTTGTTGCACGCTAGCAGTCTCGTGGGCATCCGCATTATGAGAAGCTGACCTGGTACGTGGTCTTGCCATTCTAGAGTTATTGGTATGAACTCTGAGTAGAATCAACGGATGTCCTATCAGTGAGTTGGATCTTTTTTGGGGGATTTGTTCAATCCAGTAGCTTCAAAGCAGATCCTTGAGGTCTGAGAATTCAATTCTCAGTGAAAGCACCAAAGTGTTAGCACCAAAATTGGTCACTAACCTCGTAGAGAAAGATTGTGTAGAGATATAAGTGATGAAGATAAATTAAACGAGGAAGAAAATGCTAATTTAAATGCAGAAAGTAAGAACACCAAATTTATAGTGGTTCAGCGTAATTGCCTACGTCCACTTTGAGGTTAAACTTTATTGATCTTCTTAATAGATGAGTACAAATACAATTCGTGAATCAAATGCTTGAATGAAGTTGTTAAGTAGAGAAGATGAGTCTCCAAAATGGCAGAGTCTCCCCAGTGTTCTCTCCAAAAAAAAGGATCCTTTTTCACTGTGACCCCGCCCCTATATTTATAGACAAAGATGGGCTGGACTTCCTAGGTGGGCTCGGTGGCCGAACACTCTAGCCCAAGTGTAGTGGTCGTTGTATGCCGAACCAAGTAGGCCGAACACGTTGATCTCGAACCGCCTTTTCTATGTCGAGCGGTCCTCCTTGGTCTAACGTGCCTTCTGGCTGAACGATGCTTCTTAGCCGAACAATCCTTTGGCCGAACGATACTGCCATGTAGAGTAGTCATACATCTTCTAACGCCGAGTACTCTTGGATGCCGAGTACTACGCCGAGTACTCCTTGATGCCGAATACCATGGATGCCGAGTACCATGGATGCCGAGTGCTACGCCGAGTACTATGAGATGCCGAGTGCTACCTGATGCCGAGTTCAACTGGATGCCGGGTACTTCGCCGAGTACTCCTAGACGCTGAACACTCCCTGATGCCGAGTTCTACTGGATGCCGGGTACTTCGCCGAGTACTCCTAGACGCCGAACACTCTCTGATGCCGAGTTCTACTGGATGCCGAGTACTTCGCCGAGTACTCCTAGATGCCGAACACTCCCTGATGCCGAGTTCTACTGGATGTCGTGTACTTCGCCGAGTACTCCTAGATGCCGAATGCTCCCTGATGCCGAGTTCTAGTTGCCTGGTCAAATCTCCAGAAAACAAAGCTCATAAGGAGGTAATGGTCCACTTGTTGCTCTATGCCATTTCTGAGCAAATGTGTAGTAATCAGCCATCATCCCCTTTTCAAATATAGTTCCTTTAGCGTAGAATTGAAGGACCTTCTTCATCTGAACAAAAAAATTATCACCCCAAGATCTTGTTTCACCTAAAGCAAAGATGGGTGTAGGCACAACATGAATTGAGTTAATTCTCCAATTATCAGGATCATATAAATGTTCTTGCCTTTTCTCATTTACATTCCTTAGTGCTTCCATTCTATGCATTTTCTCTTGATAACTTTGAGGGCCATTGCTAATTTGACAAGTTCGCTTTACTACTTGTGGTTCTGGCGACAATTGTTGTGATCTTTACCATTCCATGTTCATCGTAGTAGCCAAGGGTAGTTGTAGAATAGCTTGAGGTGGGAAAGGTGGTGTTGGTAATTCAACAAAGACGAAGGTTCGAGCCCTCTTTCTAGCGCAAAAATCGTTAACAAGAAATCTTGTCAACACCTCAAAGTAAGGTTAGAGGAGTGAATGACCCCTTTCGAATTAGTTGGAGTAATTGAAGGTTGTATCCTAGTGGGAACAAATGGTATTAATTGAGTAAAAAGGATCTTATTCCATCGAAAGGAACCACTTCAAAAGGTATAAATGTGCATGTTCTATAGATGAAACCACATATAAGCAGCGAATTTGACTCCATGCATTCGAAAGTGCCAGGTATTTACTTTATGATAATTCTTTTGAATACAAGGGCTTAGGTATTATAATGAAGTGAAATCACCAATTTGATTTAGAAATTGGGGTTTACAAGCTCAAGAAAAGTACAGCATGGAAGTAATGAATCCGGATCCTTCAAACAGCACCCCTAGTGTCTTATTTATAGGCGCAGGCTGGACCCTTTTCACATCCCTCCTTTCGACTAAGTCGAAAGGATGCCTTTATTACCTTCCGCCACTGTTGACTGCTAAGTGCCTCTCTAATGTTGCTTTCGCATAAGATCTAGAAGCCTTCGACTCCATCAGTAGGTATAGAAGCAGTACTTATGTTGTTGTAGATGTCTTGGATAAGCACGAAAGGGTGTCTCAACATGTGCGGAAGGTACATAAACAATACTTATGAAAGGTGATGATGCTTTTGAAAGCTTTTATTCTGATAGTTGCAAAAGCATTCATTGAGGATGGAATGGTAAATGATGATCTGACTCCTACGGAAGGGTCAACAGCTTCGAAAGCATCTACTTGTTTGGTTGTGGAAGGTAGCTTTCGAAGGCAATCCCCTTAATGAATGCATAAGTCCATCTTTTGATGCTTTCGAAAGCAATACTGACATATTTGAAATCTCCCTAATACTCATGGAAGGGTTCAAATGATTTGAAAGTCTAGTCTTTGCAAATCCATGCTTTCGGAAGGGAAGTTTTGGTAGAATCTTCTACTGTGGAAGGTAGACAGTGGCGGAACCAATTGATCCAAAAGGTTTTATATATGCGAAAGGGGTAATGCCAAAGGAAGCCCTTACTTTCATCTGTTTCGAAAAGTATCAATTGAAGCAGAAGGGTAGTCTTGACCCCTTGGAAGCCCATAACTCATTTAATATTTGCAGAAGCATCCTTTCGACCCTTTCGAAAAGCCTTGCTATCACTATTGTTCTTCATGAAGCCCTCCTTCATAATCGTTTGGGCTTCGACAGGGTCGAAGTGATTTTTGGTAATAACAACACCCATATTTGTAAAGTACAAGTGTATACATAGCTGATGTTACTGTATATAGGTATTCGAATTTACACCGCAATAGACAAATTTTTCCCTTTATATAGCCTCTGTTGTCCATAGTTTCTTTAATTATAAATAAAATTACATATGTACACACACATATGTATATTTATACACACACACATTAAGATAAACGTCCACTATTTGACATGTTTTGAAAATTAAAATAAGGAATTTTAAATCTAGTTTTAATTTAGGAAAGGTTTAAAATTAAATTAAAGATTTTACACAAAAGCCCATTTTCAAGCATTGAGATGAAGTAACATATATATATATATATATATAAAATTACAAATTATATTTTAAATTTAACGTGTATGAAGTTTGTAGTTTTAATATGCTTTAAAACTTAGGTCTAACATATTAAAAACTAGCTTTAAATTAGGAAGGACTCAAAGTAGGTTTGTGATTTGGTATAAAAGTCCACTCATAAATTTTGAATCAATAAAATCTTTAAACATATGCAAATAATAATAAAAATTGCATTCAAAACTAAAAAATATACAAAACATTAAATCAACTTTCAAAAAAATTTCAGTATCTATGTTTGTGTATATGACAGTTACAAAATTGCAATAATTAATTGAAATTAGTTTTCAATAAAAAAGTTTATTAATATAAACATCAATTTTAAAAAAAAATTAGATCAGATAACTTAGACATATATAAATTTAGCACCCTAAAATTTTAACCGGAAATTTAAAATAAGAAGTAAATTAATATACAAAGGGTTTTATAAATGTCCAAATTTGGCTATAAAACTTGCACCGTTGCTTTCATAGCGATTTTCTAGATAATTTTCATGTATAATGTTTTGAAATCGGAGTTAGTATGAAAAGTTATTAAAGTTTTAAATTTCAGAATTGATAATAATTGAATAAACAATGTTGGAAATAAATATTATTAAGGAAGGAAACCCACCGGTCAACACTTTGATTGTGACCGATCGACCTTTAGTGGTCGGTAGCTCCAATCTATTACGGTGGACCGGTCTTTTGTAATCAGCTAGGGTTTGTCCTGGCCGAACGGGCCGGATTTGATAGGATTTGATCGAACAGTTCTGGTTGTTTTCTACACCTATAAATAAGATAGTAAACCTAATCCTAATTCATTAATAGTAAACAATATGTCCAAAGTCTGTCTCTCTAAAATTTAAAATCCCTTTCTTCTTAAATCAAGGTTTCTTTAAAGTCAAACAATAATTAAGTTAGAGAACTTAAAGAAGTAGAGATTAAATCAAGTCAATAGCAAATCTACACTGAGCGGAGAAGATTCCAAGCGTGGTAGGAAAAAGGATAACTTCTTCGAGGTGGGTGGGTTCATGATTAGTAAGATGATTTATATGTAGCTAATTTTATTATATCCTATTTTGATTTAGAATTTTTCTTAACTGAATTGAAAATACCGTTTATTTAGATTGGGATTTAACATAATTATGACATAGATGAATATGATCCCTTTCTTTTAACCTAGATCTGGTTGATGTAAACCTGTTAAATTGATTCAAATTGAATATACCCTTTTTATCAAATTAAATATGAATTGATATAACCCTTTTTATGCTAAACCTAGGTTAAGTTGATGACCAAAATCTAATATACTGTATATGAAATTGAATATGAGTTTGGGCGATATAATTTTGAGATTCACAAACTTGCGTTTCTTGTTTTTAGGGTTACTATATGCCAAATCAAAATTAAATATTACTGTAATGTCCAAATTATTAGTTCAAAGTAAATGAAGATGATAATTAAAATTAACAAATAATTAGCACCACGATCGGTCGATCGCTCACTGGAGCTAATCGACTGCTCTAGTAAATAGCGGTCCGCCGGTTAGCATTTTCTAGGCCCAGCACGAACCTTCGCCTAAGGTCAATGTTATAAATTAAATTATGTTGTGTATATACCGTAGTTACGTTAGAAATAGTATAGAAGTTAGTTCCCTATGTTGGCGATTCTAGGACATTATAGGACTAGATAAATGCTATTTGTCTAGCAGGGTCGATATTTGACGGGCCGATTCTATCGCAAATTGCACTCACGGTTCTACGATGGATGCGCAACACTGATGATGTTTCCTAATAAAGTGTGTGGCCTGGCACTAATAGGAGTTCCTTGGTATTCATGGGCATGGCGTGGTACTGTGTTGTTGATGGATCTCGACGTGGTGCGATAAGAGGTATTACGTTACCATTGAAAGGTGGACATGGATGCGGTAGACATTGACATCTTCAGCACGAGTCAGCATTGCGGGCTCTCCCTCAATGCGTAAATGTTATACGTTAGTCATAATGTGGAAATGTTGTCCCATGGTGAAAATTGTAGGGAAACCTATGTTAAATAGTTATGTATAGTCGTAATGCGGGAAGTGTAGTCTCATGGTGGAAATTGTTGGTTAATCCTTTGTTGGAATAGTTCCAGTAGCTATTAGCCGATCATTAGTTTTCTTGAGGTTTGATTAGTTGTTCAATCCAAACTATGAGCCTTCATAAGTTGTTAGTGTAGGTATTTTTAAATCTATACCACTTAGATAAATGAAACAATTAATTCACGAACACTTGTAGGACATCATAGGTCACATAGGGTATTACTAAAGTCGGTTGCATGTCATCACCATATATTAGTGATGTACTCGTTCACTAGACTTTTATCTAATCCACTCATTTCCTTTCTTTTTCCCTCACAATAGAAGGGCATGGCAGCATGTGATAGGCTCGGTTATTAGTAGGTGGAGAGGCGAGCTTGGCACCGAAGTTGCTTTTTATTTCCCATCACTCTCTATGTTACTATTTATCATACTTAGTACTTATCAAACCTTATGTAGCATTTCTATGTACTCTAATATGTCTATCACTGTTTTGAGACTACATTTTTCTGAGATCTGTTTTGAAATGGATATTTTTGTATTTATATTTTGTTGGCTTCTACTATGAGATCTAAAAGTGAAGAACATCTTAGACTTTTATCTTCATATTCATAGTCTCTGTAATGCTTAAAATCACTAATAGCTCGTACTTCTTTGCACCAATGCATGTCCAAAAGTCACCCCAGGTTTTGGAGCGGTGTGTCGATAGGTGCGGGCAAGCTTAGGTTTAAGATTCCTTAGGTGCTAGGTACATATTGAGAGAATGTACTTGAATATCTTTAAAAAGAAAAGTGTTTTCAAAAGTTTTCAAATAGTTTTTCGAAATGGGTTTCCAAAAGGTGCATATATATGTACAAATAAAAAGGTTTTACATATATAAAAGTATAACAAGAAAGGATTCTATCACTTATTCTTACTAGTTCTATCTATGGAAAATTGCAAATAATTCCTAATCATGGATAGCTAGAGTGAGTAATTTTTAAGAGAATGGCCCTAGTAAGGCAGCTAAGATTCCATTCATGAACATCCCTATATGGTTGCGCCGGTATCCACAAACGAGGGGACAAGATGAGCCTAATCCGACAGAGATAGCATATTTGTAATTTTCTAATATGTATATTAGTACACAACACCCTATACATTTTGACTCATAAGGTAGTTGTTGGCTTTTCCCTTATATAAGCAAACAATTGTGGTTCAAGTAAATGTTAAGATTAAACTAGTTGAGATTAAAAATAAACCCTTCGCATTTATTATAACTTACGCCACAAAGAAATGCTAGTGGAGGTTTTCTATACAACTAGCAATAGCAAGTAAATTATGGACTTAAGGGAAAGTGAATAATATTAGTACCTTGAGACCATATAATTAGAGTGAGTTATGTGAGGCAGAAAAGGGAGCATGAAAGAAAGACTTCATAAACTTAGAGCAAATCTTCTCAGCTGAAATGTAAATCTTATTCTTATATTTTTTAATAGTTGCGAAGACTCCATTTTACCTAAATGTATAGTTATAGTGTTTCTATATTGTAGTTGGACACTATATTGGAAGATAAACTTGAATTAATCATCTTTGAAAAGAAGGATGGAAACCCTATGCGCTTAAGGCGTTGATAGGTATAATTGAGCTTGTTTAAATTAGGTTACTATAACGTGCAGCCTTTTCTACCCTCAGTTGTCGATACTAATACATTCATGGTATTCACATGCCGAGTACCTAAGTGTTGGAAAGGCAGAACTTTTGGGTAAAGAAAAAGAAGAAAAGAAAAAATAACAAGAAAGAGGAAAACAAAAACATCAGGATCTCACAACGGAAGGATATCATATAATATCAAAAGACGGTGCACAGTGTTACTCTAATATCCATAGCATTTTAGAGTTACTGATTTAAGTACTATCGTCAACCTGGATAGTTATAACTACATGTCCTTACAATTTCTTATATATATACATAGAGTAATGTAGCAAAACTAAATGCTACAGTAAGTAAATAACTATCTCCTCTCCAAGAGCTCCAATGAACATCAATGAAAATCTACCTTTCCTAGACTACTTGAAAGAGTACTAATGGAAATAAAGGAAATATACAACCACGAGTAAGACATAAGTCTTGTGTGAGAAACTCAAGAAATATGTGTGACACATAACAACATTTTTTGAGACTGTCACAACTGTTATTCCCTCAAAAGAGCCAACCATCCGATAGTTTTATATTGCGTTATAATAGATAATGTCTACGGTGAAAAATATAAATCAAAAAATAGTTGTGATGCTTATATTAATCACACCACAAGAATACTGACTATGTATACAATCAAAACGGCTATGGTGCGTTCACATAAGGAATTTCCATAGAGGTGCCTCTAGCTTAAAAATTAAAGCGAATCTCCATGACAAGGATCAGAAATTACCTTCCGAGCTTCGTATATCTCTAGATAAAATATACCATAAGAGAAATACAAAAGGCCTACGCTCAAACATTTTCATAAACCATGAAGAATCAAGTATCAATAAGTCCACGCGTGCAACGTATCGATAAGCATACTCTAGATACGGAGTTGATATACCCCTGTGGGTTAGCTAAACCCGGGATTATGCATCCTACTCTATCTTTAGTCATATATCGATGGTGAAGTCATGTTCAACATCTCAACAAGCGAGCCACAACTCGAACAGATCATGAATCACCAAGTGGATTACAACATCTCGAACGGATCAAGAACCTCTACATGGGTTCGAGCTCTTGAACAGATCTTGAATCTCCAAATGGATCCTAGCATGTCGAACAGATCCACTTCCAAGAGATAGAACACATATCTCAGTCTTGAAGTGGTTTTCGATAAGTAAAACACTTATCGATCCTAGTCTCTTCAAGATTGAATCGACGAGTCTCTGGTTAACTTAACTCTAGTTCCTTTAGAATAAACAAACAATACATAAGGCACGATTAATTCACACAAAGCTCGATTGAGTCACAAAAATGACTTATAATCCCCTTTTTACTAATTAGTCCTTTGTTAATTAAACCTCTTTTATTAATAAAACAACTTTTATCTAATAAAACATCTTTCATTAATCAAAACTTCTAATTGACTAAAATCATAACTGGTTTAAAACTCCCTTATTAATTTATACTCCTTATTAATTAAAACTACCTTTATTGATTAATACTCCTTATTATTAAAACTACCTTTATTAATTAATACTTCTTATTAATTAAAACTTCCTTTATATACTTGTGTATAAATTTCTCTTTATAAAAGAAATATACTAGTTTCTCCTATTTCTTCATTTATGCTCTTTTCAATACTTCAAAATGTATTTTATACTTATCTCAATGGTATAAGTATATTCACAAATCAATTAACAAAGTTTACTTACTTTAAAATATAATCGAAGAGGTTAAAAATAAATGATGCTTAAACATTATTACTATAAATCCTTCTTTCTTTTATATTAAATGTATACTTTTTATAACTTTATTCCAAAAGATTTCATACTTGTTATTACCTTAAAAAATTCCATTATTAAAGACCTAAGTACATCCATAATATTTTTCCACCTTAAAATATAGTTCAAGGGTTTAAAACAAATGTTACAAAAACATCGTTTACTACAAACCCAAAACATTTCATACTTTAAACTTTTTCTTTAAATATATCTTTTAGATCTAATTACTTTTATAAGCGTTAATGACAATTATTACTTAATGAATGTCACAACAAACTCAAAACCATTCATTACTTTAACTTTATCTTTAAAAATTGCCTTTTAAAGATTTAATTATATTTATAAGGGTTAAAGACAATTATTACTTAAATAATGTCACAACAAACCTAAAACACTTCATTACTTTAACATTATCTTTAAACCATGCCTTTTAAAGATTTAATTTTATTTATGAGGGTTAAAGTCAATTGTTACTTAAATAATGTCGCAACAAACCCAAAACTATTAACTTATAATTATCTTTAAAGTGTTTCTTATTAAATTCCTAATTATTTTCCTAATTATAGTCCAAGTTATAATCCTAATTATAACCTTAATTATAGTCTTAATTTTAATCTTAATTTTAATCAATAAGCATTAAAAACAAATGTTACTAAAATATTGTTTACTACAACCCAAATCCATTGACTTATTTTACTTGGTCATGTTCGATGGTTAACTAAGCACCTATCTAGTTCCAAAAATGGTCGCTTACAGAAATCAAGGTTCGTATACGTAACACATTTCCAGCATTCCAACTTAACAATTCCTCAATCAAGAGGGAAGCCGGCTGGTTAGAGCAATATTGCTTCTATCTCTACTCGAACATAAATCTAAACTCTCACAAATAAGGAAATCTACCTCGTCGACTTTTAGTGTTAAGTATGATATTATTGAATTTTTATAAACAAGTTAAACTAACGAACACACTTAAGCCTCTAAGCACTCTTAAAATACCCTGAAGAACATATGCTTATGGTTACTAAACCTTTATAGAATGATATAGTTATATATATATATATATATATATATATATATATATATGTATACTAATTTATTTATAAGATACAATATTTGATGATAATAAAAATTAAAAAAGATATTATATTACATAAGCTTTTATTTACTGTAATAAAATATTTAACTAATTTTCTAAAAACTATATATGCGTAAAAATATTTACAATATGGTTTAAAGCAATTACAAAAAATATTACTTAAAAATACATATTTTAAATTTTTAAAAAAAACTAAAAATAACATGTTTTCTTTATTCAAAGTAAGCCTTCTACTTCAAAAATTCATAATTAATTCCTCAAATAAATAAAAATCCCAAATTACTTTTAAAATAATTTTCTATATGTTAGACAAGGCTTGAAAAAGTTTTTGAGAAGAATACTCAAGTTTTAAGCCATTCTGAAGCATTTAAAGTTAAGAACAGCAATAACAACGTTTTAATTTGCTACCTCCGAGTGCTATAATAGGTTCAGAAATTTACAGTTTTACACACTTTAAATTTTTGTCGATTTTCGACAAGCTATCTAACTTTTTAGAGCCTAATTTTTTAAAAGCAAGGAATAAATACAAAATATATTATAACTATGGTGAGAAACCCTTAAGTTTCTCTCTATAAAAATTCATTGTAAACACCGAACAAAAGGCTTTTTAAATTGCATATATAGTGACTATCGCTATAAAACCATAACCAAATCAATTCTGATTCAAATCAATCCCCTACTAAATCTTATATGCTTTGTTTCAAGGCTATACAACAAGCCATAGAAGTCATACAGGTCCAAAAACTATCAATTACATCTGTCATTTGCTTTCCAAAGCAAAATCAAAACAATTATCACAACAATAATTCAAACAACATATATATGATTCAAACAACAATAATACAATCACTTTGTATTCCTTTGAATGGTGAGATAACTCATCCTAAACCATGTATAAAACCGAGCAAAAGTCACCACCTTCCTATCTCAACCTTGCTAGCACCCAAATTCCTCCTACCTTCACCCAAAGCTCACAACCTAGCCCACTTTCCTCCTTTTTGCCCATGGCCCTAGAGAAAATTGGGTGTTTTGCTCTATATCTTTAACAACCCATTTTCTACGTATCTGAAGCTATGAGAATATTTATATTATTTTCATATGAGGTCATATGATTCTAAAATTTTAAGAAATGACTTTTAGGGACATTTTCCACATCTATGATTTTTGTTGGAATTCTATGTGGCTACTTTAACCCTAAAAATATAGTGTAGCCTACAACTTTTGATAAGAGCCGAATTAGTGTCTGAAACCACCTCCATTAGGATGATGGTTTCCCTTTTCCATAAAGTGGTCATAATAAAAAAACGAACATACTATTTGAGAGATCGTCGTTTGAAGTTTTCATTGATTTCAGACAAATTAATGGGTAACTAGCGGGCTAATCAATGATCCCAAGGCCCATTTCGAAATTGGCGTTGATTGGGGCTGATGGGGTTCCTCCTTCTCATTTCATTACTTCACAAAAGAAAAGAGAAACCACCATTATTAATCTCTTACCTAAAATGACCCCAAACCCTATATTTTAATTAGTCATACTTCATCATTGGAGGGAGATTAGTGAGATTTTCTCTTGGATTAGATATTTGCTAGTGGAGGCATCTTAGATTGTGATTTATTTTTAGATTTGGAGCATTCTTGGGTTGATTTGGGAAGCTTTGGATTTAGATGAGTGATTAGATTTCTCACTTGCTAATTAAGTCATTATACACCCTAATTGATGTTTGAAAAATTATTTTGAATTATTAAAAATGTTGGTAGACCATAATAAACCATATATGTGAATTTTAGATTATTTGGACTTAATTTGGGAAAACATGTTCTTAGGGATACTTAACCTTCAATCTTAGATTTAAATTATTATAAAAAAAATAATGTTTGGATGTATGGCTATTATTATTCCTTATATATGATGTATGTTTGATTGTTTGATGCTTGAATGGTTGAAAATGCCGATCGAATAGCACCTTGGCTATATGATCCATTATAGGGATCGGTGATGATCCCTAAATTTTGTCCAAAACTAGGTACGATCAATATGGGGTGACAAGGAAGGCCCCATAAGACTATATTCCTAGTTTCAAGTCGATTGGAGTTTGTGTGCTTGAGTTATAGCTATCGAAGCATGGATCGGTGGTGATTTCTTAGCCTATGGATCGGTGGTTAGGGATCGATGATGATCCCTGATGTTTGTACCAAATGTTGTGCGATCGATACGGGGTGACAAGGAAGGCCGCATAAGACCATATTTCAAATTTCAAGTCGTTTGAAGTTTTTATGCTCGAGTTATGGGTAAAAGAAGATGGATCGGTGTTGATGGATCGGTGGTAATTAATTTTCTTGGAGTCTGACTTGAGAAAATTTTTCATTTGCTTCGAGTCACACACGGTTTTCTTGGAGTCATAGAAATTTGAAGTGTTGGGTCGGTCACAAATGGTGCATGGAGTTATTTGCATGTTTTTTGGGGTCAGTATAGAACCATTGGGTATGGTTCGATGGTGAATGGTGCTTAGACTTATTTTCATGTTGCTTATAGTCATAAGAGGTTTGCTTGGTGTCAGAAGGAGAAAATTGAGTCAAGTCGGGGATCGGTATCGATCCTTGGGCATGCTTTGAGAATTTTCTAAAATTATCTAGGCATGAATTTGGGCAAAGGTTTGCTTCGGGCCAAACCTAGGAATTCTCAGGCTCTGCTTTGGGCCAAAACCTAGGAAATTATGAGTTGAGTTTTTCAAAAAAATTCTCCACGATGAGTTATGACCCGACGATGATGATTCCATGATATGGCGATGGCCTCACTAATGGATAGCTATGCTTTGAAATGTAGAGTTGAGGACTATGGCTCGGGTAAAGGGAACTATTAGATGATGGATACGGGACATAGGGTGGTATTCTACGTGATGTTGATAGTACAGTACCGTCCCATCCACGGTGATTTCATGATGGAAGTTGTGAGATAGTTCTTGGATGTGCTCTACTATAGACGACTTGTATAAAGGGATCGTTGATACTCGAGGGTACGTCGGGTACTCATAAGGTGGGGTATACTGGGGGTATAATGGTTCCCGGAGCGTGATGGCTCTTTATTCTAGATATGAAAGTTAGTTACCCCTGACTGATGCGATGGTTAGTCTATTTTCTAGTTGACTGAGAGGCATGGATTTGAGTACCAAGAAACCAAGATGTGGGCTATCATGACGAGTAGTCTAGTCTTTGACCGTGATGGGTCGGTGAGTGATTTTATATCCAATGCACTAAGTGAGTGAATTTGTGGATGGATGATGTATGCTATCTTTTTTTTATTGCTTATCACTCTAGGAATGTCACCTAATGTTGATATAGCTAATGTAGATATCTTGACACCCCTTAGTACTTTGATGCATAGTACACCCATGATGACTATGATGTAGAGTAACATATATTTTATATATGTGCTAACTCTGTGGATGTAGGGACAGGTTAGGTATGATCCTTCATATCATTTGTCCTCTTATAGTGGCATATTAGTATCTAAAGATTTATTACCGCTCACACCAGCCGGTTGTTTAACCCGGAGTTATACTTTGCTACCGAAGTTTCTTTCTTGCTCAGAAGTTTGGAGCATGCAGAAATATGATGACCTGAATTTTTGCAATAACGACAAAAGAGCGGCTCCGGACACTCCTTTGCATAGTGGTCCATGGAACCACAATTGTAGCATTCTCCACGATTAGGGATTGGAGTTTTTACTACCGAAGTTGCCAACCTCCCCTTCTTGTTGGGATTTGGGCTTTTGAATTTAATATGCCTCTTGTTGTTATTGAGGCTCTTTTTGGAACCTCCAACATCACTATCACTTCCATTATCAGCCTCTTCAAGTTGAAGAGTGATATCCACAAGCTGATTGAAAGGAACTTCAAGTTTTAGAGGTAAAACCATTTCGGGGTTCTTACACAAAGCACAGATAAACCTTTGATTCTTTATAAGATCCAAAAGTTGCTGGGCAGACATGAATACGCCATCCAGAGAAGGACTACTGGATTGACCAGCGCTAGGACTGCCAGATCCAACCATTTCTTCTTCTTTAAGAAAGAAAGAAAGAAAGAAAGAAGAAGAAAACGTTATTCACATAATGAATTTCAATCAAACTTGATTGATGAAACAAGGAATCACAAAAGAAAATAGGATATGATGGTACGAAGTCTCGAATAAATCCTAAGGCACGACTCCTAAGATGGACTTAGGACGATGATCCTTGTCACAATATTCTACATTGTTCCGAAGTTTGGCTCTGATACCAAGCTATGACGCCCCACCTCTATACCCATGCTAGCCAAGAACACTACGAGGTAGTGCTGTCAACTAGCACGGAGAATAAGGCTGTTGAGGAGCGACCATCCATGTAACTTCTTTAAGCGAGCATCGATATGTCAGATGGTATAGCATGAACTTCATTTAAGGAGGAAATCCGACATACCGATACAAACTCAAAGCTATCACACGGTGGCTATATAAAATCTTCGGAAACAAACATAGAAATAATCATAACATAAATCAGTCACAGACATCCATATCACAAAGGCGGAAAAAGATATGAATATATAACACATGAAAGTGTACATCAGAGTAGTGGTCTGAAAGATCCACGATAATACAAAAGAATAGCAACACGTGCTATACAAAAGAATAAGTACACAACATAGAGTCTATATCTCAAATGTGTACAACCAAAAACTACTAATCTAAGTAGTGCCAAAAGTCAGAATGATCCTAAAGAGAAGTCAAGCAGAAGCACCTGTAACATCTCGGTCTGACCCGAGTATTATTTATAAGAAAATAATAAACGGATCAGTCTAGCTATAAATATCAGATGATAAGGTATAGAATGCATAACAAGACATGAACATGTAATTACAGAAAAGGGCATACTACTATAAGTATGTAAATGATAATCAACAAGAGATTAATCAATATCACAAGAATCTTCTCAAAGATAAAATAGGGTATCATACCCTAAACTTGTATTCATAACATGTCAATAACACATGAATTCACCAATGCACAAAAACTGATATCATATCAATGAAAATCATGAAAATTGGTGAAGCACAAATTCCAGAAATCAACACACGAAATCCAGAACAAATCCCAGAAATCAACACACGAAATCTAGAAATCACAAAAAGGGGGAAGGCCTATCACACGAACGAGAAGCTATCTCATGGAAGCTATCCATTTAATTTTTCGAACACACGAATGACCCGAAGGCCTTTGACACACTAACGGCCTGAAGACCATGGGGTGCTACCCCATATATGTGAGTAGAAACATCACACAAGCGGGGTCTAGTCTCCCTCGCAGACAAAGAGACATCGCTCAATCGCTAGTCTAAATCACAAAATAATCGTCATGATCATAAAGAAGCGTCAATTACACTAAGCTATTAAATATAGGAGTTTAGCTTCATGTCCCATAACCACTAGCTTAACTTAAATATTTACGAACAAATTGTAGATCTTCACTAGGAAATTGTCACAAGTGGTTCAATCGAACAAGTTCAAGAATTAACCGACGAAGTAAACGCAAGCGTTTCATACCACTTGTTTTACTAAGCCGTTTAATTAGATTTCTCATCCGAGTGAGGTAAAGGCTTGTATATACTAATAGATTGGAAAACGGTTTAGGAAAAGAGCTTTGTAATAAAATAGTGTTGAAATCGTTTGATGAAAGAGTTTTCATATTTACTACTAGTATTGAAACCTTTATATTTTTAAAGTGACAAGTCACAAAACGATTATAGAGACAATCAATCATTAAAATTCACATTCGAAGACGTGAATCAAATCCAATTAAACCGATAAAGAATTCATCGAAATGGATATTCAAAAATCCCGAAAAAGGAGTCATCAAAGTCATAATAAATGATAACAACCACTAAGAACCAACATGAATCGATAAAATTTGGAAAACTAATCAAAATGAGCATAAATAGGCAAAACAGGAAAACAGGAGCAGGTCAGTCGACTGAAATCCCTGTTCAGTCGACTGAACACTATCCTGAAAATTCCGGGCTTCAGCTCAGTCGACTGAACAGAGGATTCAGTCGACTGAACAGAGGATTCAGTCGACTGAACCTGATTTCCTGCATTTCTTATCCTATTTTAAATGAAGTGCAAACTCTCTCTAATTGCAATCGGACAAGCACGGACGCTAGGGGTTTATGCCTATCGGCTACCCGGCCCTATAAGCTCTTCGATTTATCACCAAAAACATGATCCAACATCAAGCTATGATTTTTAGAGTTTTAGACTTCCAAAACACCAAAAATTGCAATGCTCACAAAACCCATCCGAATCACAAGCAATTGCACATGGATAATTGTTAGGAATTCATAACAAGAAATCAAGGATAGTTATAGACATAGATGTGAGATAAAAATCTCACCTTTAAACCCAAAACAAATGATGAAGAAGCTATAGAGCAATGGCAAGAGCAATCACACTTCAATTCCAACTCTACAACCTTGAATTCAAATTTTAAAATAAGAACATTCCCAAAGTTAGGTTTAGGAATTTCTGAAATTGGAAGGAGAAAGAGTTGGAGAAGAAGAAGGAGATGCTTACCAATGGGTTCACTTGAATTTGGAGCTAGAAGTTGGATTTGCTAATGAAGACTAGGGCTTGGAGTTTTCAATTTCCCATCTCTCCCACCATTTTTGCTTTAGAACTAAAAAGAGGAGGAAGTGAGAGTGAATGGGGAGGGATGGTTCAGTTTGGGGTATAAGGATGACTAGTGGGCTGAACCCAAACCCAAACCCAAAGTGAAAATGGTCAAATTTTTGGCTAACTCCAAACATATCAATGTTTATACTCAAAAGATTGTAAACGACGTTTCGAACTCAATGGAAGTGGTCTCGAGTCCTAATTTGACCGTATGCAAAAAGTAGGTTTTTGGACCAAAATCCGATTAACGATGAAATATTTAAATAGAATATTTAAATATAAAATCGACAAATATGCGGGTTGTTACAGACTCCCCTCCTTAAATAAATTGCGTCCTCGCAATATATAAGACGGAAATAAAAAGTAACAACCATAAAAGCATATTAACACAGAAGAAATTTGAAATAAGAAGTTCACCATAAAGAGCATGAGAAAGTAATTCTGGATGTGTACGCTCGATGAATTCTCTAGTCCCCCAAGAGCAATCCTTAGGATTTGAGAACCATTGAACTTTAACAAGCGGAACATCTTTATTTCGAAGACGCTTGGTCTCCAAAGCAATAATTCGAACAGGATGCTGCTCATAAGTTGAATTAGGTGAAACTTCAATCTCTTCCACAACACCGGGCTCAAGAATAGAATCGGAATCCCGAAGGCACTTCCGTAATTGAGAAACGTGAAACACGTCATGCATGGCAGAAAACTGAGCCGGTAATGAAAGGCGATAAGCCATGGAGCTAATACGTTCAGTGATAGGAAATGGCCCAATATATCGAGGCGCTAACTTTCCCGATCAACTGAAGCGTACAACACCCTTCATAGGTGAAACATGAATGAACACCAATAAGATCTGGACCTGAAACCAGCTTCTCACCGGCTTCAAGCCAACACAAAGAGAATCGGCATGGCCTTCCGTAGAGTGGCTCGAAAGGTACCATACCAATACAAGATCGGAAGCTATTATAGGAAGAAAACTCAACAAGAGAAATATAACTTTCCCAACTTCCACCAAAATCAAGAACACATAAACAAAAGAGATCTTCAAAAGTTGATTCACACACTCTATTTGTCCATCGGATTGAGGATGATAAGCGGTGCTAAAAATTAAGCTTTGTTCCCAAAGCTTTTGAAGATCATACCAAAGTCCGCTAGTAAAATAATGGATCACGATTGCTAATAACAAAAGTAAGGACTCCATGCAATTTTAGTTTGACATAGAGTTTAGCCAAAAGTGGTATGGTCCAAAAGAGAAGGACGAACCTCACGGCTACACAAAACAAGAGATGAACATGAATTGGATTCACGATCTCGAATCTCATAAGTGAATAAAGTCTCGAGATCATTCCATTTGGATATCATCAAAGAAACAACCGCTTGTTGCTTACAACTAAGGGCATCGACAACACGATTGCCCTTTTCGGAAGTATAAAAATATCCATATCATAAGATGCAAGGAACTCGATCCAACGAGGTTGACACAAATTAAGTTCCTTATGAAAAATAAATATTCCAAAGATTTATGATCGAGGTAGAGAACAAATTTCTCCCCCAAGATGATGATGCCAAACTTGGAAAGTAAAAACAATAGCCGCGAGTACCAGATCATAAGTGACATACCTAGTTTCGATCGGCTTTTAGGATTTAGAAGCACAAGTGATTGCGCGCTCTCTTTTGCAAGAGAATGGCATCCAAACCAATACGATTAGCATTGGTACAAAAGATTAAGTTTTGGTTCCCTTTGGGAATCACAAGGATAAGAGTATCGAAAAGAAAGAATTTAATCTTCTTTCCTAAAAAGCCAAAACTTTCAAAAATCACAATTACCTTTATAGAAAGATTTACATTTTACAAGTCAATTTATTGTGTCTGACTGTCACATCAAAGCGTTTAGGAAATCCCTATCGATAACGTTGATCAGGCGCATCGACCATAATTCTTAAAGCACTCAATGGGCAATACAATCATAAAACCATCTTTCATATGATAAACATGTTTCTTAAAAACCTTTAAGAATTTTCTTTGCTCGCTTAAGAGCAAAAAATCAAATTGTACTTATAAATTAATCTTATGAAAAAGATTTGCAAAATTTTAAATTGTTATTTTCATCCAAAATCAATAAATACCTCATCGAGATATTCGTAGAATACTTGATTCACAAAATGGATGAAATAAGTTGGACAAACTGAATGACACAATAAGTCATTCATAAGTTTCATAACGAGTGCGGAATGTGGTAAAAGGTATGCTAACACCCGCAACTCGTAGTCAATGAAAATCGGTGGCAAGGTCGAGCTAAAAAGACCCTAACACCTCTCAAAAGATTGCTTAGGTGATAATCCTAAGACAAACTCAAATATACCGGAAAATTCTCAAACTACATGAATGAGAGAAATAACACTTTCCTCATCATGTGAGCTTAAAGAATAAAATGATGCCATCAAATTGGAATCAAAATCATAGAGGAAAAACAGAAATCTGCTTAACAGATTGAGAATGTCGAAGATGAATAGTCCACTCGGGAAATAGGATATGGGCTTCATAATAAGCCAATCCTTTCACAAAAATAAATTTCCAAAGCCCAAGTAACGCATAACATGCAAATTGGCTCGGAAAAAGAAAAATCACATAAAATAATTTCGACATCAATAAAAAGCAAATTGAGTGTTGCGGATCCCCCAACCGGATTCGCAATTCTCAAAGAAGTCATCAAGCCCAAAATGTTTTTAAAGAGAAAAAAAATCAACAAGTTCTTTTGATATTAAAATGATAAGATGAACCCTTATCAAAAAGAACTCGAATAGGATAATCACAAAACAAGTGAAATCAAGGATTGAATAAGAAATACCTTGACCAAGAGAAGAGTTGCTAGAGGCTTGCAGCTTTCCTCCTCTCTTGCTTGGAAGCTTGGGACATGTAGATAAGTAATGACCCGAACCTTTGCAATAGAGGCAATAAAGGGGTTTCGGGCACTTAATTACATAATGGTCTGTGGAACCACAATTGAAGCATTGTTTACGACTAGCGGTAGGAGACTTTGCTACCGAAGTTTCTTTCTTGCTCAGAAGTTTGGAGCATGCAGAAATATGATGACCTGAATTTTTGCAATAACGACAAAAGAGCAGCTCCGGACACTCCTTTGCATAGTGGTCCGTGGAACCACAATTGTAGCATTCTCCACGATTAGGGATTGGAGTTTTTACTACCGAAGTTGCCAACCTCCCCTTCTTGTTGGGATTTGGGCTTTTGAATTTAATATGCCTCTTCTTGTTGTTATTGAGGCTCTTTTTGGAACCACCAACATCACTATCACTTCCTTTATCGGCCTCTTCAAGTTGAAGAGTGATATCCACAAGCTTATTGAAAGGAACTTCAAGTTTTAGAGGTAAAACCATTTCAGGGTTCTTACATAAAGCACAGATAAACCTTTGATTCTTTATAAGATCCAAAAGTTGCTGGGCAGACATGAATACGCCATCCAGAGAAGGACTACTGGATTGACCAGCGCTAGGACTGCCAGATCCAACCATTTCTTCTTCTTTAAGAAAGAAAGAAAGAAGAAGAAAAAGTTATTCACATAATGAATTTCAATCAAACTTGATTGATGAAACAAGGAATCACAAAAGAAAATAGGATATGACGGTACGAAGACTCGAATAAATCCTAAGGCACGACTCCTAAGATGGACTTAGGACGATGATCCTTGTCACAATATTCTACATTGTTCCAAAGTTTGGCTCTGATACCAAGCTGTGATGCCCCACCTCTATACCCACGCTAGCCAAGAACACTACGAGGTAGTGCTGTCAACTAGCACGGAGAATAAGGCTGTTGAGGAGCGACCATCCATGTAACTTCTTTAAGCGAGCATCGATATGTCAGATGGTATAGCATGAACTTCATTTAAGGAGGAAATCCGACATACCGATACAAACTCAAAGCTATCACACGGTGGCTATATAAAATCTTCGGAAACAAACATAGAAATAATCATAACATAAATCAGTCACAGACATCCATATCACAAAGGCGGAAAAAGATATGAATATATAACACATGAAAGTGTACATCAGAGTAGTGGTCTGAACGATCCACGATAATACAAAAGAATAGCAACACGTGCTATACAAAAGAATAAGTACACAACATAGAGTCTATATCTCAAATGTGTACAACCAAAAACTACTAATCTAAGTAGTGCCAAAAGTCAGAATGATCCTAAAGAGAAGTCAAGCAGAAGCACCTGTAACATCTCGGTCTGACCCGAGTATTATTTATAAGAAAATAATAAACGGATCAGTCTAGCTATAAATATCAGATGATAAGGTATAGAATGCATAACATGACATGAACATGTAATTACAGAAAAGGGCATACTACTATAAGTATGTAAATGATAATCAACAAGAGATTAATCAATATCACAAGAATCTTCTCAAAGATAAAATAGGGTATCATACCCTAAACTTGTATTCATAACAAGTCAATAACACATGAATTCACCAATGCACAAAAACTGATATCATATCAACGAAAATCATGAAATTGGTAAAGCACAAATTCTAGAAATCAACACACGAAATCCAGAACAAATCCCAGAAATCAACACACGAAATCCAGAAATCACAAAAAGGGGGAAGGCCTATCACACGAACGAGAAGCTATCTCATGGAAGCTATCCATTTAATTTTTCGAACACACGAATCACCCGAAGGCCTTTGACACACTAACAGCCCGAAGACCATGGGGTGCTACCCCATATATGTGAGTAGAAACATCACACAAGCGGGGTCTAGTCTCCCTCGCAGACAAAGAGACATCGCTCAATCGCTAGTCTAAATCACAAAAATGATCATCATGATCATAAAGAAGCGTCAATTACACTAAGCTAGTAAATATAGGAGTTTAGCTTCATGTCCCATAACCACTAGCTTAACTTAAATATTTACGAACAAACTATAGATCTTCACTAGGAAATTGTCACAAGTGGTTCGATCGAACAAGTCCAAGAATTAACCGACGAAGTAAACGCAAGCGTTTCATACCACTTGTTTTACTAAGCCGTTTAATTAGATTTCTCATCCGAGTGAGGTAAAGGCTTGTATATACTAATAGATTGGAAAACGATTTAGGAAAAGAGCTTTGTAATAAAATAGTGTTGAAATCGTTTGATGAAAGAGTTTTGATATTTACTACTAGTATTGAAACCTTTATATTTTTAAAGTGACAAGTCACAAAATGATTGTAGAGACAATCAATCATCAAAATTTACATTCGAAGACGTGAATCAAATCCAATTAAACCGATAAAGAATTCATCGAAATGGATATTCAAAAATCCCGAAAAAGGAGTCATCAAAGTCATAATAAATGATAACAACCACTAAGAACCAACATGAATCGATAAAATTTGGAAAACTAATCAAAATGAGCATAAATAGGCAAAACAGGAAAACAGGAGCAGGTCAGTCGACTGAAATCCCTGTTCAGTCGACTGAACACTATCCAGAAAATTCCGGGCTTCAGCTCAGTCGACTGAACAGAGGATTCAGTCGATTGAACCTGATTTCCTGCATTTCCTATCCTATTTTAAATGAAGTGCAAACTCTCTCTAATTGCAATCGGACAAGCACGGACGCTAGGGGTTTACGCCTATCGGCTACCCGGCCCTATAAGCTCTTCGATTTATCACCAAAAACATGATCCAACATCAAGCTATGATTTTTAGAGTTTTAGACTTCCAAAACACCAAAAATTGCAATGCTCACAAAACCCATCCGAATCACAAGCAATTGCACATGGATAATTGTTAGGAATTCATAACAAGAAATCAAGGATAGTTATAGACATAGATGTGAGATAAAAATCTCACCTTTAAACCCAAAACAAATGATGAAGAAGCTATAGAGCAATGGCAAGAGCAATCACACTTCAATTCCAACTCTACAACCTTGAATTCAAAGCTTAAAATAAGAACATTCCCAAAGTTAGGTTTAGGAATTTCTGAAATTGGAAGGAGAAAGAGTTGGAGAAGAAGAAGGAGATGCTTACCAATGGGTTCACTTGAATTTGGAGCTAGAAGTTGGATTTGCTAATGAAGACTAGGGCTTGGAGTTTTCAATTTCCCATCTCTCCCACCATTTTTTCTTTAGAACTGAAAAGAGGAGGAAGTGAGAGTGAATGGGGAGGGATGGTTCAGTTTGGGGTATAAGGATGACTAGTGGGCTGAACCCAAACCCGAACCCAAAGTGAAAATGGTCAAATTTTTGGCTAACTCCAAACATATCAATATTTATACTCAAAAGATTGTAAACGACGTTTCGAACTCAATGGAAGTGGTCTCGAGTCCTAATTTGACCGTATGCAAAAAGTAGCTTTTTGGACCAAAATCTGATTAACGATGAAATATTTAAATAGAATATTTAAATATAAAATCGAAAAATATGCGGGTTGTTACAGGTATATTGAGTGTCGATGCTGTAGGGCGGTCTCTAATGGTGATTCTAATAAGTAGTTAAAATTTTAGGTTATTGTACTTGCTTTTGTCCTGGTTAATCAAAAGGCTTCTGCCACATTAATCGGTATTTCTCTCCCATCTTCTCTTGTACTTCACTTGAAAATGCTTAAAGTATGGCCGTTACTTTTAGAAGTTAACAAACACCATATATACATAATTGATTTATTAAGCACTGGATAAAGCTAAGTCGTAAAATATAGTAGGAGAAATTACATTTATATGCACAAAGCAAACAACAATTATAGGCTAAAAAATAAGCAGTAAACAAATGAATTTATATTTTTGTATACTAAGCAAAGTTAAGACCGAATGGAGTACCATTCTCTTTCTTTTTTTCTTACTACGGCCTGGATGATTCAAATTTGACCTTAACTAAAGTTCTTCGAAAGCATGAACATTTTTTAGTTCTTCTCTTTGTTGTTACAAACAAACACGCGCTGGATCTCTTCATCGCCAACATGTTGATATGCAAATAAAATGAACATACATGAGTATTATATTCTTGACCTATCATGTTAATCATTTTGCAGTATGTTTTCCAGAACTTTTTGTATATTTCTTAGGTATGCACAAACTAATTGTTATTTTTATTGCAGAGCATTGAAGTGTGCTAATGTAACGACTCGAAATTTAATCACTTTAAATATTGTGAATATTAGGCTCAAGTCCCTAATAAGTTTCAAAATACACAAAAACCCCAGTAAAAAAGTATGTAAATTAGGTCCCTAGAATTAAGTTACTAAGTAATTACATATAGTTATGCAATTATTCACTGAATAATTGCAGACATTTATGCAATTATATCCAAAATTTGCATAAATTTATGCAATTTTTTCGGTGAATAATTGCGGAAATTTCCGCAATTTTTTTGGTGAATAATTGCTTAATTTTCCGCAAATTTTTGAAAAAATTGCGGAATTTTCCACAATTTTTTGGTGAATAATTGCAGAAATTTTCGCAATTTTTCAGTGAATAATTGTGGAAATATCTGCAATTTTTTGATATAATTGCATAAATGTCTGCCATTATTCACTAAATAATTGCATAAGTGTATGCCATTATTCAGTAACTTAATTCTAGGGACCTAATTTACAAACTTTTTTTTACTGGGGTTTTTGTGTATTTTGAAACTTATTAGGGACTTGTGCCAAACTGTCCCTTAAATATTAATATTTAATATATTTTTAAATAATTAATTTATGGAATATATATCTCAAATAAAACTCTTTTAAATAATAAGTGATGGTGAAACTGTTTTCAAAATTTGTTTAAAAAATAATTAGTTCGTAGAAAAACAGAAAATGTGATCGAAAATCGTTTTCTGAAGTACCGATTTTTCGTCATCAAAGAGTTATCGAAAATGTTGTGCACATATTAGTAAACGTATACACAAACATATAATAATAACATAAGTATGGTTAATAATAATAATATGGTAAATATATTTTTACTTAAGTAAATATAAAGGAGATGTGACTTTTTATCCAAAATTTAAATATAAATAAAATAACATGTAATGTCACCTTTCATATAACATCATGGTACAAGGAAGGAGTTTGCATGTTGGGTAAAGAGAGGGTGGTGATTCCATGCGTGTGGGATAAGGAAGGAGACGGTTGTGATGATGTGGCAAAGAATGAGTGGAGGGTATGTACTAAAAAGGTATTTTAGAAATTTGTTTATTTCACTTTATATAAAAAAAATTCCAAAATTTCTCCCTCTCATTTTCCATTTCATTCCTTATTTTCAAAAGAACTTCATCTCCTTTTTCTAAGATCTAAAAAACTCTTTAGTAGCTTCCATGTTTTTTTTCAAAGTTTAAAAATCATTCATTTTTCCACTTTTAATTCTTAAAAACTTGTTTAAAACCCTTTCTCATATTTTATACAAATTCCTCCTTCAAAAGCAAGCCCACACCACCCTATACACCCCTAAGTCGAGCCCCACACACCCTAGGTCAAACCCAAAAACCCCTTCCCAAGGTCCAAAATCAAGTCTTTTGCAAAGGAAATTCCAAGATCTAAGGCCGATCCAAGTTGTAACGGTAGTTTTAGTTGATTTGGTTAAGTTTTGACGAGTAAAGCTCACCTCTTTATGCAAGTTTTAAACTTTATAAGTTAGTAATAATTCATGTAGGTTGTATGGTTGAAAGTAGTGATGTTGTGTTGTACTTGTAATTGTTTATTTGTTATATTTGTTTTAAACTTGGAAATGAAGTCAAAAGTGAAGCTATGGTTTTAAGTTATGATCTTTTCCTTGTGTATGTTGGTTATGGAATTTCTTGGATGTATGAGCTATATTTGAATGTAATAAGCTAAAGGGAAGTTAGCACTTGATTTGTGTTTGTTGTCGACATGTAGATCCCTTGACTTTAAACTTATTTACCTATGTATTTTCTAAGAAAATGTTTTACAAAAGTTTTCAAAACTTTTACCTTTGATTTCAAAATTTTTTTACAAAGTTTATAAAATAATTTAAGATATAAAAATGTAAGGTGTTAAAGGGTAATCTTGTGTATAAACTAGTTTAAAGTTATGGCATACATAGCGATAGTCGCTGTGGATGTAGTTCACAAAATAGAGATTTTCACGTAAACTAAAATGGGATTGTTACTTAGATATTTTTGAAGCGTGATTAAAACTATATTATAAGTATTAACAAGTTTTTATTATTATTTAATACATTTATTTAATTGAAGAGTTAATGATTATTTAATTAATTTATTAAGTTAAGGTAATTAGCACTTAAGTATTAATTAAGATAATTATAATTAGTTAATTAAGAAAAGTTAAATTAATTATCAATTAAGTAAAGGTTAATTATTTAATTAATTATTATTTAAGTAAGGTTTAATTATTAATAAATTATTAATTAAGTGAGTTTTAATTTATAATTAATTATTAATCAGGCAGGGTTTAATTATTTCTTAATTATTAATTTAGTTAAGATTTAATAAAGATTAAATTAAGATTTAATTAATTATTTAATTATTATTAATTAAAGGTTTTATTTTTAATTACTTTATTTTCAAGGATTGGTTTGTTTAAAAAGCGGCTTTCTTTTACATAGAATGGTTTAATTACAAGGGATTCTCTTTGTCTATGTCATTAAGTAGCCAAACAAATATGAATAAGTTATTCTAAAACACTGACACATTTATTGGAAGTTAGTTGACTTGTATTTGACACTTAAGGCCGATGAGTAGGCTTTTCTCTGTATGTGAGATCTAGAACTTGTTTCTAGGCGAGGGATAGAGAAGTCGAAATGTCAGAAACATGATAAATATAAGGGAAGTTAATTTCAACAAATGGGTCGTAATAAATTAAGTTTATGAATGATATTTCATTGTATATACTTAACACCAAATTTCGAGGTATGGAAACAGGTCTCTATACTGAGAAGTAAGAACGTACGTCAAGTCAAGGGTTAGTTTTTCTAACTTGGCCGACTTCATTATTAATCAAGGGATAATACCATTTGAAATCGAAAACTGAGGATAATTATAGGATGCTTTATCTTTATACGCAATTCTATACATACTCTAGATAATAGAGTTGTCCACTATCGATAACATGACCTTTTTAAAATAATCGAATGTTGGTTCGAAGAGACTAGGATTGGATATACATGAGCTATCCGAAAACCACTTCGAACCAACGTAAGCATTCGAATTGGTAACTTCTGAAAGATGATAGAATAGAAGATGAAGATCTTTGAATTTCAAGGGCTACTTACTACTAATCCTGAGGGTGATTTCAAAACGGATGTAGTAGAAGTAGTGCCTTTGGTTTGTTCATATCCTAAAGAAATTGTATGGAGGAATGCTAGCTTTGCATTATCGCTTAGATGGAGGTATTAGCATTCCAAGTGGGAATTGCTAAAGAAAAGGTAACACATAGTCTCAAGACTCACAACCGGAAATGACTAAAACAAGGGATATGCTTCAGGGTTATATAGGTCAATCGCATTAGGGTATGATCGTCACTCAATCTTGATCGATTTTCTAAATTTATGTATGCTTGTAGCAGCGATACGGTTGTTGATCATAATGGAGCAATGACATATTCGGTACTATCCTGTAAGGTGTAGGCCGGTCCTAATTCGCAAGGGGTTAGGTGAGGTCCTCAGTACATTTTATCTAGAGGTGTACTCTGGCAGGCAATACCAACAGCGTTGTCATTGATGGTACCCAATCTCCAATATGTGCCTTACTTACTTAGTAGTGTCTAAATATGTTGGAAAGTGAGAAGCAAGCATTTCAACTATATTCATAATTTACTTTAAATCCTAGACATTATTATAATATAACTTGATTTCCTATAAAAGTGTTTTTGGTCATCGTAAGGTAAAAACCCGTCCGTGTTTATATGCAACGTGGTCTTAGAGATGCCTTTGTTTTAAAAAGAGTTTTATAATAATAATTCGGTTGTTTTGAGTTTCTCATGCTAGATCCATGTCTTATGCGGAGTTTTCTTTCTTTCCCTAAAAATATTGGGTACTCAAATTTGTATGAGTAGCCAAATATGCAGGTTTTCACGAATGCATTTTGGAGGAGCATGGAGCAGGATGCTTTGTCGATATCTAGTTATCTTCTTTATTTTCTGCTATGTATGTATAAATTTTTTATCAGCATTATGGGGGTAAGTAGTTATAACTGTCCCTAGTTGAAGTTGTATTTGTGTGACTCTGATGTATTATTGTGGATGTGACTATGTATTATCTTATGTTGACTATTATATGTGATTGCGTTGCGATGTGAGATTCTGTGATTTCTTCCTTTTTGTCTTTTAACTTCTTTTACCCTAATGGCTTGTCTTTCAGACTCTTATATAATCGACATATGAATATCGTGGGTGTATTAAGTGTCGTCTTTAGGAGTAATAAAGGTGGATCATTACAGCTAACATAAAAATATAGGACAACAATCAAATAATCAGAGGGTATTACATTACTTAATAACTTGAAACAATCTATGTAATAGTATTCGAGTAATACAATATACTACAAATATTCATAAAAGTGGTAACATAAAGAAAATGGTGGTAAACAAAAATTATTTTGGATGGATATATATATATATATATATGATTTATATAAAGAACCTCCAAATTACAAAACTTACACTTAACATTTTTCTTCAAACCAACATAACTTTAGCTGTAACAAAATACCAATTAGGAGTCCCTAAACAGTCAAATTATGTTAAGTTCAGTATGAATGAACAAAGTCGAGAAATTAATGTAAAATTACGATTTTTATGAATAGTATGAATGTTACTAGTTAATCATTAGGTTCCATGAACCCACTTTCACTATGGATGCCCAAAAAATGAAATCTTTTTCAAATAAACCCAATGAATTAACGAAGTGAGGAAAGTTGAGAATGGAGGCCAGACACTGATGCTAGTTGATCCCCATCCTTACAGACCTCACTAAAGCTAGAATCAGCAGCTAAAGCTACATCAAGGTGCAATTTTACAATAATATTTCAGTTGTGGGCAAGCAGTGAAGTCCTTAGAGGATAAAGCAGCACAGACTCATGGAGATATAGTTAAGTCATCAAGGAGGAAGCGGTGAAATCGAAGGATAGGGCAACAAAATTATTTTGGAAAAATATATATTAGGTTTAGAGAGGGAACTTTAAATTTCTAGTGAAATAATGAATTAAGTGGTGGGTGGGATGAAATTATCTGGCAAGCTGGTGAATGTTTAGGCAGCGGTTCATAAAACTTGTTTATATTTAATTATATGCTAAAAACAACATAATCTACTAAAACCCTACCATATAGAGTTGTTAAACGTCAACATTTTGTAACGAATTCTTATAAATTATCATTTACACTTAGTAGTTTCATAATTAGTATAACAACTAAGTCTTTTGGATTATTTCTATCAAAAGCCACAATTTCATGGGAGTCCATATATTGAATGAATTACCCCCTTCGGTCTCACTACCGAAGGTACTTCTAATCATTTTTTTATACCACTTACATACAATGAACTATTTCCTTTATTAACCATATTCAAACTTGCATGATTCAACTTCTTAGAGACTCATTGGTCTCCCTTGACACAACCCTCACAACTTTCAATTTGGAACATAAACAGCAAGTGCTTTATGGAGACGTATGCATTGATAGCATTAAGAGCAAGCCTTTAGAGAAAGGCATTGTACACGAAAGAGACATCCATAACAACAAAGCCAGTTTTGAATAATTTAAAACATGTACTGAAGCATACTTTAGCCAATAGACCGAATTCTCCTAGAGGAATGGTAAGCGATAGATAGGGGCTTAGCTCGGTTTAAAAATTCTTTCCAGTAGGTCCATTTTGTCAAAAGCATGTTTGAAGATAATATTCATGGCAGTCAAAATATCACCATATTTTTTTCAACCTTCGAAAGTCTTATCTCAGTAGTAATGATTAGGAGGGTGGCAGATGCACATCTTATTAACATCCCCGAAGGTTAACTTCGGTTCAACTTTCCCTATCTTTTTTGACCTACCCACTATGAAAAAAAGATCTTTTGCCCATTAGGCCTCATTTAAATATTTCTTTCAACTCTTATTGTTGGATTCAACAATGTGTGAGCCTCCAAGAACTACATTTACAAAACAGTTCAGCGCCCGCGTGATCTCGATGGCTGGGCTGGGTTGTTACAGGTTCTTATGTTCTATTAAGGTTGTACTTCCTTGCACATTTTCATTTGTCAAAAATTTATTTACCTTTCCTTCTCTCACAAGCCTATTAATGAAGGACTTTAGATATTGGTATTCATCGGTTTGTTGGCCTTTCACTTGGTGATAGGAGTAATATGTACAACCTCGTTTGGATTAGCTTGCCCAAATTTATTTTTCACCACCAGGTACTTAATATAGTCTTGAGTTAGGACATACATTTGGGAATATAACTGGATTAGTTAGAGAGTTTTTGCAGCTTGGAACTCTCATCTTGGCTTTTTGGATGGAATGAAGTTTCACCCTTCATCAATCCACTCCTGGCTCTTGAACTAAGCTCACATTAACTAATCAATTATTATTTATACTTGAGTCATATAGAAGAATTCTTGTAAAGATATATATTTTCCTTATCGGATTTTTCCAATATAAGGTATTTTTAAAAAGCCCATGTAATGCCCCACCTCCATACCCATACTACCAAGAATATTACATAGTAATATTATCTGGTAATAAAGAGAATAAGGCATGTTATGTGCGACCATCCATGAATTTTCCCTTGGGCTAACACCGACTCATTTTACTTCACCTCATATAATATGAATGATGTGTACAGTATCGGCACAAAGCAATAAACATGTTGGCTAAATTGGAACAAAATAATATAAAATAGATAAGAGAAAACAAAATCTCATATTACGGCAGAGAATATAATACATGTCATGACTAGAAATATAATGTGAATCTGCAAAATGCAACATTAGACCCCACATATAATACTGACACAACATGTACTATATGAGTACCCAGAAAGAATACACATTATGAATCACTATATATCATATAAGAGTCATACATACACACACACACACATACATGGACAAAAGCAAAATGATATAACTATCTTTAAAAGCTAGCCAATCATCCAAAGTCAATGAGTCATGGTACCTATCATGTCTCGATAGGATGGGAGTATTATTAATATAATAAAAAGGGTCAGACTATATCTAATTCAAATGGGTGAGATCATAGTAATAGAATATATATAAATCTCAAATGAAATAGTCCAACCATAAAATATGCTAAGAACAAGATGAAAGAACCGGCTTAATCATCAATAAAATCACCATGTCATAAAACAATATCATGCCTAGGCAATAATGATAAAATATGGTGAAACAAACATATCCAAATCAAATACAGAAGACTTATGTAAAGCAAGTAAAAAATCTTAAAGATAAGCACTAGGCAAGTCAAAACCAAAAGACGAGCATGAAGTGCGTCGAAACCAATGACGAGCACTAAGCAAGTCAAAACAAAAATGGGCACAAGGAAAGTTGAAAATAGAGATGAGCACGAAGGCGGGTCAAAACCAAAGATGACCATAATGCAAGTCGAAAACGAAGATAAGCATGAAGCAAGTCGGTAAGAATAATTGATCCTGTAGATATCTTATTAAGGTGATTTTTAGTGACGACGCTATCTTCCGAGGGGAAACTAATATGAAATGCTCCAGAGTCTAATAATGTGCACTACTGTAGTCCTATAGATAGTTGATCCTTATAGAACATGTCTCGTCTATCTAATGCTCTGTGAGGTGTCGTGTCTAATAATAAATGATGCAAGTGTTATGATTTTGAAAATTGCCCGTGGTAATTGACTATTGGCTTTGTGGTATCAGGCAAATCATAGGGTATGAGGTCAAGCATGAATGTTTGACGACTAACTTTCCATCGAATTGGAAAATAGCCGAAAAATTAAAAATAAAAATTTACCGCAAGCGCACGGCGTATAATTTTAGTACGGGTCGATCCGCAGGGAATTATATAGATTTTAAAATTCTATTCAATCAAATTAAACCAAGAAATTGAAGTTGTGATTAACTAAAAAAATGTAAATAAACTAGCAAAGAAAATGGATAAAAATATAAGAGTAGAAGGCAATTTAGAGATAAATCCACTCTCTTGATCACATAAATCAACACAACATGAAATTATGATCTCTTTTTTTGGTCATTAGTGAATTTAATTGATGTGTTTATCATAAGTATGGAATATTTGTGCTATTAATTAGCCCAATATTGACCATCAAACTATAACACAACCACTAAACCACTTCTTAACTCTCATGAAAATTGTAGTGAAATTGAATATAAAATCTATTCTAAGCATGATCTATTAACTATTGATTAGAAATATAGACCATCAAATTTTGATTTTAAAATCACTTCCTTACCATAATCATATGTAGATGAAGAGGTAATTTTTGTTTCTGTTTGTTTAAGCATAGCCTATTTGGTGTCAACAACATAGGCTATCAAATTCAAAGCTAAAACAACAAATTTTAACCAAATCAAACATTTTCATTAAGCACAAAAAGAGATCATAAGTTATCAAATTATGTTGAATCCACATAATTAGAGAGCTTCGTTACCCCTAAATTGAGGGGTTCAGCCTCTCATATTTGTTATCATTTCAACAAATGTATCATTCAACATGAAATAAAAACAAAAGGAAAATGTAAGCTAATTAAAAAGAGAGCCAATTAAAATGAAATAAAAGCTAATCTACTTGCATAAATAAAACTAAACTACTAACATAAAAGAAAAGAAGCAAGAAAAGAACTTGAATTAAATTGCATGAAAATAAAATTACATGAAAGAAGAAAATGGCTAAGTAGCCATGAAAAAGAAAAGAAAGCTTGTAATTTATTTTTGAGCCTAAACCAAACTAAATGGAGGCTCAAAAGAGGCTAAGGAGGCTCAAAGGCTAAGAGATCATTACATGAAACATAAGGGGTATTTATACAAGTTTGAAACCCTAATCCATATTTTTGGGAACAACCCAAACTACCCTTGAGAAAGTGTGGCCACCAAGTTATCATTAGCATGTGTTAATCCTCCACTTAAATGTGTATGTAACTTTAATCTTCATTAGCATGTGCATTAGCTCCTTAGTGTACATCATGGTAAGTGGGTAGGTGGGGTCCTCCATGTTGCATGGTTTGAATTGTTTCCATCTTCATTCCTTTGTTTTCTCTTGTGCATGCATATTTTCCATGAAGCCTCTTCCAAAATTCACTGAAATTCCTACAAAACAACATTAAATTATCCAAGTAAATTTTCTCAAATTTATATATGCACAAAATTGACCATTTTGCCCCTATATGAAGATGAATAAATGATGATTTGAAAATAATTGAAATATTGGTTTAAACATGTTAAAATACCCTATATGTTCACTTATTTAACTAAATTAGATTAAATATGGAAATAAAAATATGCACATTTACGTAAATCAAATACCCCCACACTTATCTTTTTATTCATCCTCATCTAGGTGTCCCTAGTAGGACGAGTGTTGTCTCGTGAGGGTTTTCAGCGGATACTACCCACAAAATCCAAATGCAACATGAAAATATTTACAATATGAAAAATTCCTAAATGCAAGATTTATTTACAAAGATACGAATGCAAGTTTTTGAAAATATTTACAAATGAAGAATTTACTTTTAAATTGACACGAATAAGTTAAATATAAGTTTTGGTTATTATCTTGAAAATTTAAGTCATTTTACTCGTCAGAATTTCCAATAAAAACTAAGTTATCATAACAAATAAACTCTAGTTTGGCTAGTTGTTTCGGTTGATAACATAGTGCAACTATGAAATAGACCCTTTGTTGATTATCAAAGTTTATCAAAGTGGTATTTTCATTTCTTTTGAATAACAAGTCGAATCAAATAAGTAAAAATAGTGCTTGTATTTTAATTGCTTAATCTCTCTTATTTGAAATTTTATTGATATTAATAATATTTACATATGCCTAACTCAGAAAACTGAGGACATATATATTACCTATGCACTACGTTCCGGGCTTACGTGAGGGGAATACAGAGCGTGGCGAGTGAACACACAAGTGTGAACACCTATCCACTGTAGGCATTATTAATAAAAGAATTTTAATATACATACACCTAACTTAGATAGACTGAGGCTAGATATATGGATCATGCACTGCCTTTCGGGCTTATCTGAGAAGGGTACAGAGCATGGCGAGTGTTCATACTTGCGTGTGAACACATGACTCTAGGTGTTAATAAAATATATACATATATACAACAAGATATTTCTTTCAATATTTTTTTTAGAAAGAGAGAGTTTTACAATATCATCATAGTACCACTTAACTTAAAAGTTTTAAAATATTATCGCTTTTACTTTAAATCAACCACTCTTTTAAACAAAGATTTTCAATTAGGATATACTTCATAATTATCACCCATAAATCTTCCTATATACTAGTTAAACCACGTTACTTGTAATCAAACTTTATTTTTGTTTTTGTTAAGATAAATAAATTTTCAAAAATTTCAATTTAATAACCAAAATCCTATATTTATCCTATAGTGTTTGTTTAAAAGTAAATCAAAATGCTATAAAAAGAAAATTTGATTTTAGGAATTTTTTGTTTTTTTGTTTTAATTTTTTTGATTTTTGGAATGAAATTCAAAAAAATAATTAATTAATTAAATAAACCATGAAAAACAAAAAAATGAAAATAAGACTCCCGCCCCCACACTTGATTTTGATTGTCTCCCCACAGTCAACCCAAGTGAAAGGAGATAAAATAAAATAAAAATAAAAATATGACCTGTATTTACATGAAAATGAAAAGATTATTATTTACACGACATCAGAAAACATATCGTCAAAGAGTAAATGAAATGGTCTTCCAAAAACTAATTCATTTGTCTCGTCAAGTATGAGAGACACAGCTTAAGCACAAAAAACCAAACCATAAAAGATTTCAAAGTTGAATGTTGATTTGGAAAAACGAATGTCATTTTATTAAAAATCGTATGAGTTATTTTATTTTTGATGATTTTTGGGGTAGATAAAACAATTGATTAAAGTTCAAGTTTATTTTCACCAATTTGAAATTCAAGTTTATCATTGAAAACTTCTTTAGAATTATTGATTTCAAAATCAAAATGGTGATTTAATTCTTCCCCTTTGGAATTCAACAACTCATTTTTGAAAAGTCCAAAGAAAACGTGCTCACTAAATTCATCTTCCTTTGTTAGATTATCAGCAACTTCATTGTATGTGTCAATTTCAAAATCCAAATTTGTTATATTCAATTTTTTAAAATCAGAAAAAGGAGGATCGAATTTTAAATCGAGTTTCTCACCCTCAAAACAATTGAAATCCAACTCAATTGCCATATTTTCAACAACTTCACTAAGATCATCATTTTCAATTTCAAAAGTTGTTATTTGAAAATCGTCAATTTTGGTAAAAGGTGGATTATCACTTGACTCGCCACATGTTGGGATTTGATTATGCTGCTCATGTTGTTTCATATATGTTTCAAACAACAAATCTTTGTGATCATTGTAAATTTCATCCATTTTCTCAACAAAATCCAATTTATAATTATTAATTTGAGGATTTTCAATTTGAAATTGTTGAGAGTAAAAATTTTCACCATCATTGAAACAATTCCCATTGCCAAAATCATTTAGATAGTTGTTTCCATTTTCGTTTCGATCTTGAAATTCATGTTGAAATTCGAAATTGAATTGGCATGGGTTATAGTCGAAATCATTTGAATTTTGAGGTGAATTCAAATTTTGATTATTTTGAAAACTTTGACTTGGATCATTGCACAAATATGAATTACAAAAATCATTTATCCTTTGATTTTGTTGTGTAGAGAGTTCAAGTAAAGACGAAATAGTTTCAATGCTATTTTCAAGAGTTGAGGGTTGCTCATCATTTAGAAAACTTTGTGGTTAAAATTCAAACTGTTTGTATAATAGTTGTCATTGAAATATCCATAAGAATTTGGTGTGAAATTATATGGATTATATTGTTTTCATAACTATTGTAAAATTCTTGCGAATAGAAAAATTCAGACATTTTCAAGAATGTTTTTTTTTATTGTGGATTTTTTTTATTTTTATATAACAAAACTATTTACCAAAAGAAAATTTATTTTTCAAAAGGGAACTTTGATTTTAGTTTTGTTTTTGGATTTTTAATTTTTTTGTTTTTTGAAAATATAATTAATTTTTATGGATTTTTGTTTTTCTAAATAAAAAGAAACTAACTTAAAAAAAATTGGATTTTTGATTTTGATTGAAAATTTTCAAAGGAAAGGATTTAAAAAACCAAGTTAAGAAATATTTACAATTTTTATAGTTTTGGCTTTTGAATTTTTTTTAATATGCATGAACTAATGCAACTAAATAAATGCAAAGGTTTGATTACAAATTTTCTATCCTAGGTAGCTCCTAATCCAAAATTGTACAATCACACTTTGTCTTAATCCAACAAGATAGTTCTTAGCCAGGTAACGGACAGGATTTATCGGTGCACCACGAATCACCGTAGCAATGCAACCGAAGGTTTAAGTACCTTCAGAGAAACAATCAGTATAATATTTACGAATCACTATAATTTTTATAACTGATTATTGCTCTGTCGTAGCCTAAACACCAAGAAATTAAATTGTCGAAAGAAGACTGTGAATATACAATAAAGCTCTAGGTGAGCTCGTGACACCCTTAAGATGTCTAACCGTTATTATTAGTTAAGTTCTAAGATGAAATGCAAAATTGAAATTAAACGTGTATTAACAATGCAACTATGATGAAATTTTGTTTTTGTTTTTGAATTTTTGAATTTTTTTTAATAAAATGCATGCAACCAACAATGCAAAGCAAAACAAAAACAAAGGATGAAAACACGATACCAGAGTGTGCAGATTATTAGCAATTATTTTAAAGCAGCGATTTTTTTTGTTTTTTATATGCAAGCAAGCAATTTAGTTTTTGGCAAGCACTTCTGCCACCTGCAACCTGAAATATCAAACAAATTATATACAATTGTTTTTTTTTAAAAGGAAGAAACACTAAAACAAAACAAATGAGAAGAACACAAAACAAGAGAAAACAAAACAACTTAAAGTTAAAACAAATATATAAAATTGAAACTTGTTTTTTTTATCTGTAAAAAGAGGAACAATTGGTGAAAACAATCTAAACAAAAGATTTTCTCTTTTTTTTATTTAAGGATGGAACTTAAAAACAAACTAAAACAAAACAAAATAATTTTTTTTAAGAAGACGCTAAAGCAAATGAAACTAGAACATAACAAATCAAACTCAAACAAATGGAACCTGGATAAGAATTCTTTTTTTGTCAATTAAACTAAATAAGATTTAAACAAAGGAATTTCGATACAACTTATAAAAGAATTTAAAGAAGTTTCAAATTAAGACCCAAACATCCAAACCCCGGCCCAACAAAATACGATTCGCAATATTATCTGATAATAGAGAAGTAATTAAAACTTCGATCTCCCAATTCACAAACAAACTCGAGAATAATTTGCGCAAATCCCAGAATTTCAATACAAACAACTATTTTCCCAAAATCTCAAATTTACAAACAAACAAATTTCTTAAATTTCAGGCGATGGTTTTTGGTTCAGTGAGGGGTCACTAAATTGAGGAAATGGAGGCGGATTCAATTGGGTTTGTCGCGATTGGGTTTAGATTGTTTGGAGTTGCGCTTTGATTGAATAGCGTTTTGATGTTCGGCTCTTGGGCTACAGAGGAGGGTGCAGACGATTTGGGGGGTTCAGGGAGGTTGCAGCGAAGTAGGCTGGTGTGCAGTTGATTTGGTGGTCTCGAATTGGCGAAAGGGGATGGGGCATGGGTTTTGATGGTATCGGTGGTTTGTTTATTCGTGAAGATGAAGTTGGGTGAATGCGCAGCAGGAGGCAATGGGTATTGAGTTTGTTCAGTGGGTTGGAGGCAGTTGAATGGTTTATGACAGTGTTATAGGGCTTGTGATGGCAGTGTTTCTGGTGAGGCAATTGCAGTTGAATTTTCTTGTGATTGTGGGTTTGTGGTGATTGTGGGTTCAGGAGTTGTTAATAGAGGTAGGAGCTTCTGGTGATCAGTTGAAGGGGCAGTGGGGTTGCGGTTTGTTGAAGGAGGCAGAGATTATTATGGCAGAGATGATGTTTGTATTTGCAGTTTGAGGCAGAGATTATGCTAGAGATGTTTGTATTGCAGATATGATGTTTGTAGCAGGAATTGGATGGTTTGAGGCAGAGATGATTATGGTAGTTGGAATAAATTGTGGGTAATGGAGGTCATGGTGATATGTAGGCAGAGGAGAAGTTAAGGAGGAAGCTCTGATGGGTATGATGCTGGTGAACTGCAATGTGATGGTGATGTCAGTACGCAGAGGGGATGGTGGAAGCAATGAGTTGTAGTGTTGTTCACAGTGAAGAGGAGGCAGTTTGGAGTGTTGAGTGTATTTGAATGAAAAGTTTGATGTATATGAACTAGGTGATTGTGGAAGGATAATGGTGCAGTGGTAAGGGTGTGATTGAGGAGCAGTGGGAAGAAGGCAGTTGAGGGGTTTTGTATGGTTGTGGTGAGTTGAAGAACAGGCTTGCAGTGATGACTGTAGCTTGTGTGAAGTGGGTATGTCAGTGTGCATGTTGTTACAGTGATATGTAATGAGCTGATGAGATAAGTGTAATGAGTGGTATGTTGAGATGGTTGAGATGTTGATATGGTTGGTGTGGGATGGTTCAGATTGTATGGTTGTCACTTTAGGGAAGGATAGGTGGTGGTTGGTTAGGCAAGGATGTATGTGCAACTGGTTGCAAGATGGTCAGGGGGTGTTGCAGTGCACTTGAATGTAGTGCAAGGATGTATGGGTTGAGGCAGTTTGAAGGTGGTGCACACTTGTTGATGGGTAGGAAAGGGGGTGTTGCAATTTGGTTAGTGGCTGGTGTGTTGCAACTGTATGGTGGTATGTTTGCACAGAAAATGTTGATAGGGTGTTGTGTTGATGCAGACAGTAAGTGTGTATGGTTTGGTCTGGAGTGGGGTGGTGTGCACAGGCTGAGGCAGTGATAGTTAAGGTAGAGAGTGGTATGGCATAGGGGGTTGCGAAATATACTGTGCAGATAGAAGTTATGTGTGCAGAGAGGTCAGTAGTGCACAGTTGCACAGTGAATAGCAATGTAACAGTGAACAGTAAATGGAATAAAATGCAATGTAAATTATAAGTTGTAAATAAAATGAAATGCAAATTGAAAAAGAAATAAAATATTTTTTCTTTTGTTTTAAAATTGTGATATGTTTATATATATATATATATATATATATATATATAACGAGTGCAAATGCAAAGGAAAATAGAAAACAAGAGATGCACACAAACAAATGCAAGAACAAATCACATAAACACATAATTTTTTTTTAAAATACAAATGAACACACACAATAAAAATCAATCAACAAATAATTCTAAGAATAGAAATTAAAATCAAGAAAATTCCCCTGCAACGGTGCCAAAAACTTGTTCGACGGCTAACTTTCCATCGAATTGGAAAATAGCCGAAAATTTTAAAATAAAAATTTATCGCAAGCGCCTGGCGTACAATTTTGGTACGTGGTGAGTATGGGTCGACCCGCAGGGAATTATATAGATTTTAAAATTCTATTCAATCAAATTAAACCAAGAAATTGAAGTTATGATTAACTAAAAAAATGTAAATAAACTAGCAAAGAAAATGGATAAAAATATGAGAGTAGAAGGCAAATTAGAGATAAATCCACTCTCTTGATCACATAAATCAACACAACATGAAATTATGATCTCTTTTTTTAGTAATTAGTGAATTTAATTGATGTGTTTATCATAAGTATGGAATATTCAATGGAAGTAGGAGAAGTGTTGAATCTAATTTTGGTGGCAAGAGAGTTTGCATATGTTTTTGAGCCGGTCGCAGGACTACCACCGAAGCGAGCCATTGAGTTTTGGATAGATCTTATGCCTGGAGTAGAACCTATGAGTAGACCACCTAGCAGGATGACACCAATCGAGATGAAAGAATTGAAGGTGCAACAAGTGGATTTAGAAGGGAAGAATTTTATTAGATCAAGCAGTTCGCCTAGGGGAGTGGCCATGGTGTTCGTGAAGAAACCAGATGGGTCATTAAGGATGTGTATCGACTATCGTAAGTTGAACGAGAAGACGATCAAGAATAAGTATCCTTTTGTCAAGAATCATTGATTTATTCGATCAGTTAAGTGGAGCCACAGTATTTTCCTATTTGGATTTGGTAACAGGTTTCCATCAATTAAGGGTGGTAGAGGACAGTATTCCATTGACGGCGTTTCAGACTAGGTATGGTTCGTATGAGTGGTTAGTAATGCGATTCGGGTTACCGAATGTGCCAGCTTTCTTCATGGATTTGATGAATTGGATTTTTCGAGAGTACTTGGATAGGTTCATGTTGTTATTCATAGATGACATTTTATTATAATCTAAGGATGAAAAAGAGCATGAAGTTCATCTTAGAATAGTGCTTGAGAGGCTAATGCAGCATCAGCTGAAAGCAAAGTTTTCAAAGTGTCATTTTTGGAAGAAAGAAGTTAAGTTTCTTCATCATGTGGTTTCAGAGAAGGGTTTGTCAGTTGATCCTGATAAGATCGAGGTTGTTAACAACTAGAAGAGACCATAGACAGTGACTAAGATCGGATGTTTTCTTGGACTCGTTTGGTATTACTGGAGATTCATTAAGGATTTCTCGCGGATAGCAGCGCCTTTGACTAAGCTAACCAGGAAGGACGTGAAGTCTATTTGGTCTGACAAATGTGAGGAACTATTCCTTAAGTTGAAGCATTTGTTTACCAACGCGCCTGTGTTAGTAGTTCCAAACGAAAACCAAGGATTCATACTGTATACTGATGCATGTGGAACCGGATTAGGGGCTGTCTTGATGCAAAAGGTAAACTTATTATCTGCGCTTCACGACAGCTTAGACCGCATGAAGTGAGATATCCTACTCATGATTTAGAGTTAGCAGCGATGATCTTCGCATTGAAAGTATGGAGACATTATCTCTTAGTGGAAAGATTTGAGTTATACACAGATCATAAGTGTTTAAGATATTTACTCCCTCTGAAGGAGTTGAATACGAACAGCAGAGGTGGCTGGAGTTTTTAGCGGCTTATGGTTTTGGTATAGAGTATACACCTGGAAAAGGAAATAAAGAGTGGATGCTCTTAGTAAAAAACATCAAAATGTGATGTTAGCTATGTTAATGGAATGGAAGGACCTAGAGGCTTTGGCCACTTGTAGTTTGCAGCTAAGATCAACTGCTAGTTCTAGTCAGAACACTGCCATGTTGTCCTGCTTGGAAGTTCGATCGGTTTTGATCGAAAGGATTGCCTCTAAGAAGAAAGAAGACCCATTGTTAGCCAAGAAGATTAGAAGGCTTGAGGTTGGATCGGAGATTGATGATCTAAAAGATTTTAATCTTGACCAGTGAGGACAGTTGGGAAAGAAGGGATGGTAGTGTGTTCCAAATGTTGAGGACTTAAGAAGAGATGTTCTTAGGGAATGTCACTGATCCAAATTTATGATTCATCCTGGAGGAACCAAGATGTATCAGGACATGAAGAGGAGTTTTTATTGGGAAGGTATGAAGAGGGATGTTGGCTTATGGGTAAGGCAGTACGTGAACTGTCAACAAGTGAAGGTCGGGCATCGGAAGCCGAGTGGGTTGCTTCAACCTTTGGAGATATCGGTTTGGAAATGAGATTCGGTATCCATGAATGCTATAGATGGATTTCCAAGGTCGAATCGAGGAAATGAAAGTATATGGGTCATAATGGATAGGTTGACCAAGAGTGCCCATTTCATTCCGGTTAAGTCAACCAGGACGACACCTGTTTTAGCTAAAATGTTTATGAAGAACGTAGTTAGACTGCATGGAATCCCTAGTAGTATAGTAAATGATAGAGATACTTTGTTTACTAGCGAATTCTAGAACAGTCTACAGGGTGTGTGTAACATCCCCCACTTTGAGGCCCAAACCTAACTACTACGGATGCTGCAGTCATCCATAGTTATTAATCCTCGACGACCAAATACGGTAATGTTAGATACATTGATATAACAAAAACACATGAATATGGAAAAACATATAAAATCAACAAACAACTTTCTCATTCCATTTCAAAGCATTTCAAATTCATTACAAAATCCCAATACGAGACCCACGTACAGAGAAAATATAATTATTACAACATACGCCAAGAGCGACATATAAAGATGCCCCCTTGGATGATCAATGTGTATAACTAGGAAATTAAACATCTTTTCCTTTACAACAAAACACAGCAGAATCAAAATAGAAACGAACTCTAAATAGCTAACATGCCTCATGCATGTCTCCAGAAGCTTATTCATCTAAAGAGGTACCTGAAAACCTCAACTCTCAAACTACTCAAAATCAATTGAGTACTTGAGAATTTAAGGGGAAAACATAAACTTTGAGTCAGACATAAAGCCTGGTATGAATAATAGACTACCATCTCAAACCATTCTGATATCTAGTAAGACCATGCCACTTAGCGGAATGGGTTTCCCCTCACTAGTACCTTATTCAAAACTTTATAAAACCATATATTGTGCTTCTACATCCGTAATGGTAAAAACATAGAAATTTAAAATATTACTATGATGTGCGAACAAGCAAATCAATTCTTGATTTCCCATCCTCATTCATTCTGACTATCTGTCTTAGTTATAGTTTCTTGGGTCACCATTAACCTATTAGTTTTCATAGGCTGACTAATAACATGTTTAATGTTTATGGACTCCCTGTCCGGTTTCATATTTTTCGTGGGATCGCTAAGAACCTATTGGCCCCTACCAATAACTTCGTTGTTTCATGGGTTCTCCCCGAACCTATTGGTATCTACACTAACTTTCCTCTTATCCTAGTTTTCATGGGTTGACTAAGAACCTATTGACTTATATCAATAACTTAATCCGGATATAGTTTTCATTAGTTCACTACAAATCTATTAGCCCCTGCCAATAACTCTTCAAATCATAGTTTTCATGGGTTTACTATGAACTTATTGGCTTTTGCCAATAACTTTCCTATACATAGTTTTGATGGGTTTACTATGAACCTGTCTACCTGACAACTTCTTTAATCAATATTTAAGCATCATACATTCTGGTTTATCGTACCTCCTACATGCAATTCTACTCATTCAACATTTAATTCAATTTATATTCACTATTGGGTCAACCTAGCTGGTTATTCTGCCCTTCCTCAAAATATAGTTATGAGTCCATTACAATATGAATATGTATATTAGATGAAGCAAACATAACAACGTAATAATACCAACACCTGTGGTTTACTATCCTTGAAATAAATTTCATATAAAACATGGTTAGTCCCGTTAACCTATTATTATATTAAGGAAAGCTTCTCAAAAACTCCAATTTAAAAGCATTTAGAAGCTCTTTTATAATGCCATGGGTTTTGCCTTTAAAAATTGAGATTAGGTTCTTCGTCTTGAAAACCAAGTCTTTCGAAACCTTTAATCTTACTTTCAGAACCATTGGAAAACTTTCTTTCGAAAGCATTCAATCTTCTTTTCAAAACTCTAGGCACCTGCCTTTCGAAACACTTTAAAACCTTTCGAATGTATTAAAGTATTACCATTCAATTATAGAAACATAGCTTCGAAACCATTTGAAAGTACTCCTTTCAAAACCTTTAATCTTTATATAAAGTTGTTTGGGGAAAATTGATGGCTTCGGAACCATCCTTTCGAAAGCTCAAAGCATTTAAGTAAAACATCTAAAGGTTAGCTTCGAAACCCCTTTCGAAGTCATTTCCTTCGAACTCTTAACTGTTTCGAAAGCTTTATGAAGTGACTTAGTATAAGTTTAAAATAAAGGCTAACTTTCGAAAGCATTGATGACTTCAATGCATCGAAAGACAAAATAACGGCAGTAGGGTTTCGATTGGTTCGAAACCACCCTTTTCGAAAGCATTGTTCTATAAATAAAGGATCTCATTCGAAATCTTATACTTTTAAACTAAATGATGGCAACCCTCTTCGAAAGCTACTTAGAAGACCCTTTCAAAAGCATATGTTTCGACTCCTTCGAAAGTTTTTATTAAAAAAAGGCAGGCGCTTATCGTTTGAAAGTAAAATAAAGGTTTTGACCCCATCGAAAGCAATGCATTCGGCACCATGCCTTCCGTCTTTCTCCAATCCACTTCATACTAACATTGTTGATACCCTGTGTATTGGTTCCGACTTGATAGGTTTCGACTAGGTTTGTTTCGACTAGGTCGAATCGGAAGTAATGGGTCGAAAGGGGCTTCTAAAGGAGCCATAACCCGTTTTTATGAATAAAGTCTGATTTAATACCTTTCAAAGAAATTACTTTATAACTAACCTACCTATTTGTAAACATTTAATTGGTTGCCTTATCTTTTCAAATTATTCACAAAAATAACTACCAAAATTACTTCAGATCTAATTAACACCATTTTGGCAAATAAGCTCTTCTTTAAGCTAAACACACAAAGCATATATGTCCATCTTCTAAAATGATTTAATTTCCATAGTAAATCACTTAGGAAAAATCCCCAAAAAGTACAAAAATTCACTTTCAACATGCTATCTAACATATAAAATTTACAGACCCTATTTCTTAATGAAATAATCGAAATAAAATTTTAAACCAATTATACATATTTTCCTTTGAAAATTCATATTAAATTTTCCATAGGTTGGAAAATTACTAAAATTAAAGCCCATCTCTAAAATCATGTTTTCTCATAGCATACGAAAATCATTATAATCAGTTTTGGCCTCAAAACCGTGTAAATCCTTTATCAAATAATCTTATTTGAGTTTAGCATCACATAAATCCAAGCATATCATCATTATAATGGATTTAATCTTAAACCCAAAAATCAAATAATCATAAAACAAAATAGAGATGATCTAGATTATTATTCACCTTGATTGAGATAAGGAACTTGAGATTTGATTGAGATTAATTTCTCCTAGCTTGAATCCTTAGCATTAAATTGATTTTCTCCTCTTTTCTCCTAATTGCCGGCTTTGCTCTTCCTTTTGTTTACGGTTTGTATTTTGTAAAATGAACATGAATGGAATGAAACGAGAATATAAGGCTAATTGAAATGTAGGCAGCAATTACCCTAAAACCCTTGTTTTAATTAATTAATATATAAGCCATTTCTATGCCCATTTAGATAATTAAGTACAGCCTTTAATTATTTATTCAAATATCAATCCCCTTATCACTCTAATGTTTACATTATTCTATTTAATTTATCTGATTAAATCTCCTAAATAATGTTATCAAAATTAAGGGTGTTATAGGATCCCCTCCTTAAAGAATTTCGTACTTGAAATTCAATAAGGACTAAATATTAAACATAGCACTCATCTATAACGAATCCTAACTACCATACTAGTCCACCTGACTAGAAACTATCTATATAAATCTAATATAGACATACCCTCAGAGTATATTAGGAAAAGTATTTCTTATCCTGTCTTCTGTCTCCCAAGTACAATCCTTCTCGATGTCGCTCCATTGAACTTCCACCAACTTGACTATCTTGTTCCTCAATCTTTTCTCATCTCTCGCTATAACCCGAACTGATTGTTTAACAAAAGTCAAATTAGGCTTTACTATCAAATCTTCCAACCCTGTCGGAGGAATAGTAGTCTATGGATCATGCACTTGCGAAGATGAGACACATAAAACACATTATGGATACCTGCCAAACTGCTCGGTAAATCTACTTTGTATGCAACCTTTCCAAACCTCTCTATAATTTGGAACAGACCAACATATCTCGGTGCTAGCTTCCCTGACTTTCTAAATCGTACCACATCCTTCATTGGTGATACTTTAGTGAAAACCTTATCTCTAACTGAGAATTCTAGGTCTTTACGCCTCTTATCTGCATAACTCTTCTATTTGGACTGAGCTTCCTTCATCCTTTCTCGGATCAACTCAATCTTCTATGTCGCCTCTCTAACCAGATCTGGACCTAAGACTAATCTGTCTCTAATCTTCAACCAACATGCTGATGATTTGCATGGCCTTCCATACAAAGCTTCAAAAGGTGCTATTCCTATACTAGTATAATAACTATTATTATAGGAAAATTCAACCAAATGTAGGTGATCTTCCCAAGATCCACCAAAGTCCAATACACAAGCTCTCAATAAATCCTTGAGTACCTTATTGACTCTCTCTGTCTGCCCATCCTTTTGAAGATGATATGCAGTACTCATCCTAAGCTTGGTACCTAATAAATCATGTAGACTCTTCCATAATTCGCTAGTAAACCAAGCATCTCTGTCACTGACTATACTACTAGGAATTCCATGTAGTCTAGCTATATTCTTCATGAACAACTTAGCTAAAACAGGTGTCGTCCTGGTTGACTTAACTAGAATAAAATGTGCACTCTTGGTCAACCTGTCCACTATGACCCATATACTTTCATTTCCTCTATTTGACCTTGGCAACCTGTCTATAAAATCCATGGATATCGAATTCCATTTCCAAATTGGAATCTCCAACGGTTGAAGCAATCCACTCGGCTTCTGATGTTCGGCCTTCACTTATTGACAATTTGCAAACTGCCTAACCCACAAGCCAACATCCCTCTTCGTACCTTCCCAATAGAAGCTCCTCTTCATATCCTGATACATGTTGATCCCTCTAGGATGAATCGTAAACTTGGATTGGTGACATTCTCCAAGAACTTCTTTCCTTAAGTCCTCAAAATTCGGAACACACAACTGTCCCTTCTTTCTCAACCATCCTCTCTGGTCATGTCTAAAATCCTTTTGATCATCGATCTCGGTCCCAACTTCAAGCCCTTTAATTTTCATGGCTAATAATGGATCCTCCCTCTGCTTAGAAGTAATCCTTTCAATCAATATTGGTCAAACTTCTAAACAGGAACACTACAAGTAGTCAAAGCTTCTAAGTCCTTCCATTCTGCCAACATAGCTAACACCACATTCTGATGTCTTCTGCGAAGAGCATCCGCTACTTTATTTCCTTTCCCAGGAGTATACTCTATACCAAAATCATAGGCAGACAAAAACTCCAGCCACCTTTGTTGTCTTATATTCAGCTCCTTTTGAGAGAATAAGTACCTTAAAGACTTATGATCTATGTATAGCTCAAATCTCTCCCCTAAGAGATAATGCCTCCAAATCTTCAATGCAAAGATCGCCGCTGCCAACTCCAAATCATGAGTAGGATATCTCACTTCGTGTGGTCTAAGGGCATCTCCAGTGGTCTTGTTCAATCCTGAATCCATGAAACCCCCCCCCCCCAAGTCGTCCAATTCAGTTGTAATATTAAGGGTAATGTTCAGGATCCTGAACTGGGTTTGGGCGCCCATAAAATGGGTGCCAGGGCTTGGGCGCCCATTTAATGGGCGCCTAAGCCTAACCCCAAATGGGCCCCCCTTCCTCCGCTGCCAAACTCCTCCAACGGCTATAAACAGACGTATTTTGAACTCAAACGGCTATAAACGGTCATATTTTGTCCCCAACGACTATAAACGGTCATATTTAAAATTACAACGGCTATAAACTGTCATATTTTGTCCCCAACAGCTATAAACGGTCATATTTAAAATTGCAATGGCTATAAACGGTCATATTTGTGATTTCATTACATATATAGGACTATTTTTCAGATTGTAATACACACATCTCTTCTTCTATTACAATTATATTCTCAATTCCCTAATATTGAAAGTATGTCTCATCCTTTTCAATCATATACCGAAGCAATGAATATGGATAGCTGGGATTTTGATTCCCAACCCTTTCAAAATGTTCATCCCCAGACCGCTCCCCCTCTATCCTTCCATTCTTCTGCTACATGGTCCGGCGATGAAGATAAGGATTTGTGTTATATTTACTATCATTTTTCTAACGACTCGGTAAAGGGGAATGACCAAAGCGGAGAGGCGTTTTGGGCAAAAGTCATGACTGCGTACAATAAAAAGCATGTTGAAAAGACGAGGTCAATGTCTGCAATCACTGGTCGTTTCGGGAAGTTTAATCGACAAACACAATTCTACGAGTCGCAGATTCACAAAATAAGAACAGCAAATCCAAGTGGAATGGGTGGCGAAGCTGAATTGGTAGCGTTTTGAAAAATATCATTTTTAATTTATATTCATTCGGATCACTTTGTTAATATATCATTTTGTGTTTCTGTTTTTTTAGAAGAGAATGGCGAACGATCAATTCTTGAAATTATTTCCAAGAGAAAATGGTACAAAGAAACCCCACTACTATTAGTTTGCAAACTGCTACGACTTGCTTGTTAGTCAACAAAAATGGAGCTCAAACACCGCAAAAAGCTTAAGAGATGTTCAGACGAACTCGAAGGGCAAGAAAAAAACAAGACGAACTAATTATAATTCTAGCCCAAGCAATTCTTCTCAGATGGACTCTAATGTATGCCCAGATAACGAAGACGAAGAAGCAAAACCCGCATTTGATGAAGATGCTAGACCGATGGGGCAACGAGCAGCTAAGAAGAAAATTGTTGTTCAATCTCAAATCGATTCTCGTTTAGCCCTAATGCATGAAAAACATGCGAGAGAAAATGCAGAACGTCAAAGGGGGAGTGCAGAAAAGCTTGCCGTGTTAAAAGAACTGACCGAGATTGAGAAGGGCTGGTTTGAGCTAGAATGGCAACGCCAAGAGACCTTAGTAATGGAAAAGGATGTCATCGGAATGGACCCAATTACAATGCAATATTGGATGGAGTACAAACAATGCATTGTTGAGAGTAGATCGGGAACAAAACATATGTAGTTGAAATATTCATGTGATATTTTAAGTTATTGCAGTTTAAATATCCATGTACCTTTAGTTTATATTTTCAATCATGTGTTATTTTCAGTTTTAAAATATTCAATGGGATATCATTTATTTCGATGCATTCTGTAGACATCAATAAAGATTTACTTCACCAAACATAAATGATATTACAAACATAAAAATTATAGCATTCTACACTTCATTACAAAAATAAAAAGGCAAATAGATGTAATTAAACAAAGATCCACCATCCCGAACTATTGATTTCCATGAGAATTCCAAATATGCTCCATTAAATCCCTTTGGAGTCTATTATGAATAGCAGCATTACGATATACTTCATGATTATCGACATGAATTGCGTATTGTCCTTCATTTCGTAACATGGCTGTGCAAAACAATTCGGGGGGTTGTCTTGCCCCATCATACTCAAAATCGGGATAGTCCATAGCGCGTTCATCTTCAATGATCATGTTATGCAGAATTATACAGCAGAACATAATTGCAGCCATTTTTGATCTCTTCCATAATCTACATGGATTGCTGACCATTGCAAACCTTGCTTGGAGGACCCCAAACGCCCATTCTACGTCCTTCCTTTGTCCTTCCTGCATTGCAGCAAATTGTTTCTATTTTGCCATCATTGGGTTTGCAAATGTCTTTACAATCGTACTCCATTTGGGATAAATTCCATCTCCAAGATAGTATCCATGCTCATATGTATTATGACCAAGAGTAAATGATAAGGGAGTTGATTTACCTTGCGCCAAATCATTAAACAAATGAGATTGTTCGACAACGTTTATGTTGTTAAGAGAACCTGGCATTCCAAAGAAAGCATGCCAAATTCACAAACCATTAGAGGCAACCGCTTCTAAGATGATAGTAGGTTTTTTTTTTCTTTGCCTTTATATGCTCCATGAAAAGCTTTTGGACAGTTCTTCCACTCCCAATGCATACAATCTAGACTTCCAAGCATTCCAGGCCAGCCTTTTCTTTCATGCATTACACGCAAGCGCGTTACATCTGCCTTGTTTAGAGAACGAAGATATTCAGTCCCATAAATGTCCACAACTTACTGACAGAAGTGATCTAGGTTTTCCAATGTCGTACTCTCTGCAATACGATATGTGTCGTCAAGGGCATCGGCGGGTGTACCGTACGCTAACATCCTCAACGCTGCGGTCATCTTTTGATGCCCACTTAAACCTTGTTTTTTTGCAGCGTCCTGCTTGTAAACAAAATAATTATTATTCTGCTGAATACTTTCAAGTATTCTTAAAAACAATGGACGACTCATTCTGAATCGTCGTCTAAACATCTCTGGACCGTAAGTTGGATCACGGGCAAAGTAATCTTGCATAAGTGTTTTTTGAAATGCTTGCTGGTTACGGTTGATATATTTCCGACCCACAACTGAACCGCCTTGTTTTCCAGAAGTTGAACCGTATGCTTCACGGTATATCTCCATCAGTTCCTCCTCCTCTTGTTGATGCGCTAACGCATACGCTTCTTCTTCAGAGTCACTGTCGCATAGCAATATAGCTTTTAGTAAATTTCCAGACATTGTTTGATATTTGAGGATGGTTGTTTGATATTTGAATGTTTTGTTAGACTTAATTGAGGTGAACAAGTATGAGATCCAAATGGTTATATGTATAGGACAAATTCTTGAGTGGAGAGAAGGTGGCTCAGTGTGCGGTCAAATCACGTACTGTAGCCACGTTCATTTACCGGTCAAGATTCTCTGCTTTCTTGAGTAGAGAGAAGGTGGCTCAGTGTGCGGTCAAATCACGTACTGTAGCCACGTTCATTTGCCGGTCAAGATTCTCTGCTTTCTTGAGTGGAGAGAAGGTGGCTCAGTGTGCGGTAAAATCACGTACTGTAGCCACGTTCATTTGCCGGTCAAGATTCTCTGCTTTCTTGAGTGGAGAGAAGGTGGCTCAGTGTGCGGTCAAATCAAATACTGTAGCCACGTTCATTTGCCGGTCAAGATTCTCTGCTTTCTTGAGTGGAGAGAATCAACATCCATTCTATAAATTCACAAATCGTTATCTGTTGAAATCACTTAAAAACTTAACATTATTCAAACTACATTGTCCAACATGACATTTAAGTCTCATGAATTGAAGTTGCTTATGCAGTACTACATACAAACCGATGAGATGTGCGACAATCAGGAGTTAATGGTAATTCATTTTTGGGAAACTCTGGCTGAACTGTACAATAACGACATGGGTTGTCAAGTTAGACGTACGGCTCAAGAGGTCAGGACCACATATGGAAACTTTACTAGGGCATGCACGCGTTACATAAAGATTATTAATGAGGTAATATCGGAAAATGTGTTCGAGAATACACGTTCGACATATGACGGTCGATACAATTTAAAATACCGTACTCCGTTCATTGGCCATGATGCATACTTCATACGCCAAAATTGGCTAGAAAGATTTGGATGGCCTTAAGATAACAATATTGGTAATTGATTATGTAATGGTCGTAATGTGTAAAGAGCTTTCTGAATTGTCTTTTCAAATAATAATGTCTGTTCTTTTTGTCATTCCCATGCGACCTGTTTGTTTATATATGCGCTTTCTGATTTACTTATTCATCATTCATAATCATCTTCTTCCTCAATCACAATAATAAATTCTTCATCGCAATGCCTTCTTGGCCTTCTTCTATCAATTCAGATGCAGGTTACGTGCCTACGAAAAGTCCACATACTGATGAGGATTAGCTTATCAATTATCAAGAACAACACTATAAAGATGTCTGCGATCAGTTTCCAAATCTTGAGCAGCTGAGACTTCAGGAAGTGGTTGAACCACCATATGAACAACATGTTGTTCGTCATGCATATGAACAACCTAAGAACCAGGTTCAAGTAGTTCAATCTCCCACTGAGCAAGAAGTTGAATCGTACCTAGTTTGTTGTCAGTGCGGGTATGGAGTTGAAGTTGTAGTACGTGCGGATGGAGAAAATATTGGTCGTCGAATCCAAATATGTCAATTCTGGCCGAATGGTTGCAATTACGCGGAATGGTTGGATGATCCTTTATGTCCAAGGGGCATAACCTATGCAAACGAACTAGAACAGGAGATAAGACGTCTTCGACTTTCTTTACAAGAGTTGCAGTTTAATCGTCACGTCTAGTATATTCATATTTATGTTCTATTATTACTGTGTCGTTTTTTATCAGTGTTCTATGTTCATATATCTTCAATTCGAATGTCACTAGTAGTTTTTTTATGTGTGTATGTCACTAGTTGGTGCTTATAGAATTCACAGTATACACAAACATATATAATTCACAGTATACACAAACATATATAATTCACAGTATACTCGAACATTATCATCCAAAATCCAAGAAAGTGAAATTATATAAACATAAAGAATAGACAGTATACTCAGACAATGACATAAGTACATAAGATATATGAACTGCAACATATAATAAAACGTTCACTATGCATATACTAAAAGGTATACAACTAAAGGATGCAAAGTCGTCGTCGTCGGCGGCATCATCACCATCATCCCCATCACCATCATCATCATCTCCGTCATTGTCATCATCATCCCCATCACCATCATCATCATCACCGTCATCATCATCTCCGTCATCATCATCGTCATCCCCATCACCATCCTCCCCCTCGTCCTCATCATCTTCCTCACCCCCATCGTCCTCATCTAAACCACCAGCATCATACCCACTGGGACCAGCATCACCTCCGCCTTGTGATCCGAAAGGCTCATATATAGCAAGTCTAGCTGATAGCTGATCAATCTACGCCTCTGGCATATGTGTATGCTACATGTACATATCATGCATGGTGTGTGTATGTGCAAGAGTCATATCGCAAAACACACCAAGTGAAACTCTGGCCTGGTCCAATCTAGCAGCATACTACATAAAGATGATATTTGACATAGTAAGAAACTAAGCATAAAATAAAGGGAAAAGGGCAATAAACAACAAACGTACCTCATACGGAGGATATAACCCGACTGAAGGCACACCAGGAAAGTCGGGGTGGTCTGGAAAGACTAAAGGCTGCTCAATCACAGTACCTGTCATGTCATATGCTCTAAAAGTAGTATCAGGATCCCACTGCATGGGAGTCTGAGAGAACTATGACGGAATCGGGTCAAATGAAACCTGTGGTACCTGAACTCTACCGGCTGCCATGTGAGGTCCTATATGATCAGAGTTGACCCCACGAACATAATCTGGTACGATGAATCTACGGGGTGCTACTCTGGCCCAATAAGAATCGTAGTCTCCATCGATGAAGAAAGTACTGCTATCCACCCACCCAGTCTGTCGTAGAGCATCTAAGTAATGATCGCCAATCAACCTATGTCTACCAAATATGTCCTCACAAGATAAAGGATCATATGGTATACGACGATCACCGGTAATATGATAAGCACACCTCTCTCCCAAATACCACATAGGCATAAATGCAGGTGTATGCAAAGCAACCCTACGTCTAGATACAGAATACGCAACCATCATGGGATGGTCGTCCACCATAAGACCTGCATCTGCTAGATGAGTCCAATGTGAGGCCCAAGGAGTACGAATGATGTTACCTTGACTACGCATATCAAGCTGTGACCTAGCCTCCATCAAGTCATGCCGTACACCTAAGGGAACATAATGTACGTACTGCATAGTCTCACATCTTCTCATCCTAGGGAAGTACTGCTCAGGAGCCTGACTAGCCATGTCCTAGATGCGGGGATGCATGTTTGCCGTGTACTCGTAGTACCATAACGGCAAAATATACCAAAAAGCATACATCTGCTTGACATCACCAAGCGCAAATGAATCTAGAGCGGTATAAAGGGTGCCTAATATCGTTATGCCCTAATCAATAGTATGTAGCTGGTCTAATCTAGCAAGAGATGTTAAATAGCCTAGTCGAACCGTACCTTTTTGGTTCGAAAAAAAGGTCGAACCAAACAAGTACAGCAGAAATGCTCTAGTGACTGCATCCATCATATCGGCTCTAGCTATATAAGTAGTGATGTACTGCTGCAGGTAAGTCAACTTAACAAAACCACTACTGACGCAGGTAACATCTATCAATGGTAGAAAAACAGTAAACAGATTGGGGGACTCGTACAAATCATCAAATGAAAAAGGTCAAAGACTATGTCGTCCAATCTCAATGCCAATGAATACGTAGAAATCAACTGGGGTGATACCAAGCTCAAAATCTAAAAAATAAAACGTATGCGTGGTGGGCCACCACCTCTCAGCTAATGCCTGAATTAGAGGTCGATCAAAGGACTGAACAGGCCTAATCGACAAAAAAAGACCAAAAGGGCTAGCCTGTAGCCTCTCAGCAATAGGACCGGGAAGAGAATCATAAAACTGGGTAATGCACTTAGCCCAACTACCCCGACAATGAATGTAATGGTCCTAAAGATAATTTATGAATTAATAATTTTTGATAGAGTAACAGTTAATTAGTATGATTATGTGATGTACATATAAAAATAACCAAATATACTAATGTGCAATTTATACCTGTACGGTCGTCAAAGCGGATTCGGCACTATGCCGATAACCATCTGGAAGCTCATGTAGTACACGTAGATCGTCTGGTGAAACTCCAGGTGGCGGCGGAACATGTAACGGTCCAACTTGCTCCGCTGGATGTCTGTGAACCGTTCTTTGGGCGATTTTGGTTGGATGCGGCGGCATTTCGTTTAGATTTTCTAATTTAAAAAAAATAAAATGAAAGGTAGAAGAAAAAATGGGGAGGAAATGGGGATGGGTATTAGTAGGGGGCAGGCGCTCATTTTATGAGCTCCTACTATTCAGGCGCCCATAAAATGGGCGCCTGGCCACTGGGAGCCCATCCCCGCTTCAGGGCTGAATATTCAGCGGGCTGAATATTCAGCCCTGAAGCCACTGGAGATGCCCTAAGCTATCATGAAGCATAGGCAATCACTTTACCCTTCTGCATCAACACAGCTCCTAATCCAGTCCCACATGCATCAGTATACACCACCAACCCTTGGTTTCCGTCTGGAACTACTAACACAGGTGCATTGGTTAAGAAATGCTTTAACTTAAGGAATGCTTCCTCACATTTGTCGGACCAGACAAACTTCACCTCCTTCCTAGTTAACTTAGTCAAAGTTGCTGCTACTCGTGAGAAATCCATAATGAATCTCCAGTAATAGCCAACAAGTCCAAGAAAACTTCTGATCTCAGTCACCGTCTCTGGTATCTTCCAATTATTAACAGCTTTGACCTTATCTGGATTGACTGACAAGCCTTTCTCTGAAACCACGTGACTAAGAAACTTAACCTCTTTCTTCCAAAAATGGCACTTGGAAAACTTTGCCTTTAGCTAATGCTGCCTTAGTGTCTCAAGCACTAGTCTAAGATGATCCTCGTGCTCTCTTTCATCCTTTAAGTATACTAGAATGTCATCTATAAACACTTACATGAACATATCCAAGTACTCTTGAAAAACTCAGTTTATCAAATCCACAAAGAAAGCAAGTGCATTTGTTAACCCGAATGGCATTACTAACCACTCATACAAACCATACCTAGTCCAAAAGGCTGTCAAAGGAATACTGTCCTCTTCCACCCTTAACTGATGGAAACCTGCCACTAAATCCAACTGGGAAAACTCTCTGGATCCACACAATTGATCAAATAGATCATCTATTCTCGACAAAAAATACTTATTCTTAATTGTCCTCTCGTTCAACTTACGATAGTTGATACACATCCTTAAAGACCCGTCTTGTTTCTTCACGAACACCGCGATGCTCCCCAAAGCGAACTGCTTGGTCTAATAAAATTTCTCCCTTCTAGATCCACTAGTTGCACCTTCAATTCCTTCATCTCTATCGGTGTCATCCTGTTAGGTGGTCTACTTACAGGTTCAACTCCTAGCACAAGATCTATCTGAAACTCAACAGCTCGTTTCGGCGGTAGTCCGGTAGTCCGGCTCAAAGACATCAGCAAACTCTCTTGCTACTCGAACCTAACTTAACTCTTCTCCTACTTCCATAGCACTTAGCAAAGCACAACTACTCGGGTCAGAGTTCTCCACTGAGAATATGATTCGGTTATGACTATCAGGGTGTCTTAGTGATATCTCCCCATCCTGGAAAAATATCCTAGCCTCATACTTACTCAACCAATCCATACCCATGATGATTCTGAAATCTACGAAATCGAAAACAAACAGACTGCATACAAAATTATGACCTAACAAGTCTAGTTCTAACTGGTCACATATCATACCTAGAGTTGCATGCCCTCCTATTGGATTCGCAACCCTTATGGAAGTAACAAGGTATGTGGGTCCTAAGCATAACCTATCAACCAAATGAATGTAATTCACCGGTATCAAATAGTATCCTAACTGGTATACTCTGAATCATAAGCGTACCTTCCATCGCAGTCTTTCCTTTTTTAGCTGTAGTTGGTCTAGTAGATAATGGTCCAACAGCAAAAACCTTTCCCTTGTCCGCCCTGACTAGCTCTGGATACTGGTTCTTATAATGCCCAACCTGGTCACATTTGAAGCACTTCACACCTTTCTTTTATGCGGTCTTCTTCCCCTTGCCCGACCGACACTCATGAGCATAATGAACTTTCCTGTCACACTTGAAGCAAACTAAATCAGCCTTCGCCTTCTTGGCAGCCTCCCCCTTCTGGGCTCCCTTCTTCTTAAAGAACTTCCTCTTCTTTCCCTAAGGGCCCTGGGTTTCAACCGGCTTTTCTCTCATACAAACAGCAAGCATCTCCTCATGTCGGATTGCCATCTCCACAACTACATTACAAGGATTACAGAGATGTGTCAGAGTCACCCTAGCAATCTTAGGCCTCGATCCCCGAATGAACCCCTTGTTCCCCCTAATGATGGTGTCTATAGTAGCATAACCATATCAGGACAACTCATCAAACTTATTAGCATACTCAATTACCGACATCTCTCCCTGCACCAAATCCATAAACTTTCTCATCAATGCTGACTTAGCAATTTCAGATAAAAACTTTTGTTCAAATCTTCTTCTAAATTCTGCCCAAGTCAACTCTTCCTTCGGAACTCCGGCAGTAACACTATTCCACCAATGAAGTGCCACCCCTTGCAAATGCCTAGAGGCCAGCCCCCTCTTCTGCCCATCATCCAAATCCAAATCAGTGAAGGTTCTCTTACAGTGCAACAGCCAATTCTCAACTTCTATAGCATCCTCCGTTCCCATAAACGGTTTCCCACCAAGAATAGTTTAATCTCTTCTTAGCTTAGCATAATTATTCCCAATTGGAGCCGCAAGATTAGCTCCTCCAACATTCCCAGCAACCCTAGCAGTAGCTCCAGCTTGCATCATATTGAAGAAAAACTGATTCATCACCCTCATATCCACTGGTGGATTTCTAGCACGCATATTGGCATCTGCATTTTGGTTAGCATTAGCCTATCGATCCGAGTTCCTCCTAGTGGGTCGAACATTTCCGTTAGTTGTGGTGCTTCCTCCACCGAGATTTCCTCTTTCGTTTCCTGCCTCCATGTTTTCATTCTTGTAAATCTATATACGAGCCTTACTAAGACACAGAAGAACAGTCTAAGAGAGAGGGGAATACATACTTATATATATCTCTATAAATATCAAATAGAAGTACGTCACTATAGCGTTATCCCAAACCCCGATCTTATTTTCTGATTCATTAGATTATGTTTTGAAAATCTTTTAGGTTTAAATTTCTTTTAAGTTTCATAAACCTGGCTCTGATACCAACTTGTAACATCCCCCACTTAGAGGCCTAAAACTAACGGCTACGGATGCTGCATTCATCCATAGGTATTAATCCTCGGCGACCAAATACAGTAATGTTATATATATTGATAAAATAGAAATGCATGAATATGGAAAAAAAATTAAAATCAACAAACAACTTTCTCATTCCATTTCAAAGAATTTCAAATTCATTACATAATCCCAATATGAGAACCACGTTCAGAGAAAATATAATTATTACAACATACGCCAAGAGCGACATATGAAGGTGCCCCTTGGATGATCAGAGTATATAACAAGGCAATTAAACATCTTTGCCTTTACAACAAAACATAGTGGAATCAAAATAGAAAAGACCTCTAAATACCTATCATGCCTCTTGCACATCTCCGGAAGCTTATTCTTCTAAAGAGGTACTTGAAAATCTCAACTCTCAAACTACTCAAAATCAATTGAGTACCCGAGAGATTAAGAGGAAAACATATACTTCGAGTCAGACATAAAGCCTGGTATGAATAATAATCTACCATCTCAAATCATTTAGATATCTAGTGAGACCAAGTCGCTTAGCGGAACGGGTTTCCCTTCACTAGTACCTTATTCAAAACTTTATAAAACATATATTGTGCTCCTGCATCCACAATGGTTAAAACATAGCAATTTAAAATATTATGATGATATGCAAACAAGTAAATCAATTCTGGATTTTCCATCCTCATTCATTTTGACTATCTATCTTAGTTATAGTTTGTAAGGTCACTATTAACCTATTAGTTTTCATGGGCTGACTAATAACCTGTTTAATGTTTATGGACTTCCTTTCCGGTTTCATAGTTTTCATGGGATCACTAAAAACCTATTGGACCCTGCCAATAACTTCATTGTTTCATGGGTTCTCCCTGAACCTACTGGTATCTCCAATAACTTCCCCCTTATCCTAGTTTTCATGGGTTGACTAGGAACCTATTGACTTCTGTCAATAAATTAATCCGGATATAGTTTTCATGGATTCACTACAAACCTATTGGCCCCTGCCAATAACTCTTCTATTCATAGTTTTCATGGGTTTACTATAAACCTATTGGCTTCTGCCAATAACTTTCCTATACATAGTTTTCATGTGCTTACTATGAACCTGTCTACCTGACAACTTCTTTAATCAATATTTAAGCATCCTACATTCTGGTCTATCCGACATCCTGGATGCAATTCTACTCACTCAGAAGTTAATTCAATTTATATTCACCACTGGGTCAACCTAGCTGGTTATTCTGCCCTTCCCAAAAATACTGTTATGGGCCCATTACAATGTGAATATGTATATTAGAAGAAGCAAACATAATAGCATCATAATACCAACACCTATGATTTTCTATCCTTGAAATCAATTTCATATAAAACATGGTTAATCCCTTTAACCTATTATTTTATTAAGGAAAGCTTCTTTAAAAATTCCAATTTAAAAGCATTTAAAAGCTCTTTTATAATGTCATGGGTTTTGCCTTTAAAATTGAGATTGTGTTCTTTGTCTTGAAAACTAAAGCTTTCGAAACCTTTAATCTTACTTTCGAAACCATTTGAAAACACTCTTTTCGAAAGCATTCAAATCTTCTTTTCAAAAATCTAGGCACCTGCATTTCGAAACACTTTAAAACCTTTCTTTCAAAACCTTTCGAATGTATTAAAGTATTACCATTCAATCATAGAAGCATAGCTTCGAAACCATTTGAAAGTACCCATTTCGAGACCTTTAATCGTTATATAAAATTGTTTGGGGAAAATTGATGGCTTCGGAACCATCCTTTCAAAAGCTCAAAGCATTTAAGTAAAACATCTGAAGGTTAGCTTCGAAACCCCTTACGAAGCCATTGCCTTCGAAACCCTTAACTCTTTCGAAAGCTTTAGGAAGTGACTTAGTATAAGTTTAAAACAAAGGCTACCTTTCGAGAGCATTGATGGCTTTAATACATTTGAAAGGCAAAAGAACGCCAACAGGGCTTCGACTGGGTCGAAACCACCCTTTTCGAAAGCATTGTTCTATAAATAAAGGAACTCATTCGAAAGCTTATACTTTTAAACTAAATGATGGCAACCCTCTTTGAAAGCTACTTAGAAGACCCTTTCGAAAGCATATGTTTTGACTTCTTCGAAAGTTTTTATTAAAAAAAAGGCAGGCGCTTATCGTTTGAAAGTAAAACAAAGGTTTCGACCTCATCGAAAGCAATGCTTTTGGCACCATGCCTTCCGCCTTTCTCCAATCTACTTCGTACCAACATTGTTGATACCCTGTGTATTAGTTCTGACTTGATAGGTTTCGACTGGGTTTGTTTCGACTGGGTCAAAGCGGAAGTAATGGGTCGAAAGGGGCTTCTAAAAGGGGCGGAACCCGTTTTTCTAAATAAAGTCCGATTTAATACCATTAAAAGCAATTACTTTATAACTAACTTGCCTATTTTTAAACATTTAATTGGTAATCTTATCTTTTCAAATTCTTTACAAAAATAACTGTTGAAATAACTTCAGATCTATTTAACACCATTTTGGCAAATAAGCCCATCTTTAAGCTAAACGCACAAAACATACAAGTCCTTCTTCTAAAATAATTTGATTTCCATAGTAAATCACTTAGAAAAAATCCCAAAAAATTATAGAAATTCATTTTCAACATGTTATCTAACATATAAAATTTCTAGACCCAATTTTTTTAATGAAATGGTTGAAATAAAATTTTAAACCCAATTATACGTATTTTTCTTTGAAAATTAATATTAAATATTCATAGCTTGTAAAATTACAAAAATTAAAACCCATCTCTAAAAGCATGTTTTCCCTAACATAAAATTTTCCCATGGCATACGAAAATCATTATAATCGGGTTTGGCCTCAAAACCATGTAAATCCTTTATCAAATAATCTTATTTGAGTTTAACATCACATAAATCTAAGCATATCATCATCAAAATCATCATTATAATGGATTTAATCTTAAACCCGAAAATCAAATAATCATAAAACAAAGTAGAGATGATCTAGATTATTATTCACCTTGATTGGGATAAGGAACTTGAGATTTGATAGTGATTAATTTCCCCTAGCTTGAATCCTTTCTTTTAAATTGATTTTCTACTCTTTTCTCCTAATGGCCGACTTTGCTCTTCTTTTTGTTTATGTTTTGTATTTTGAAAAATGAACATGGATGGGAATGAAACGAGAATATAAGGGTAATAGAAATGTAGACGGCAATTACCCTAATACCCTTGTTTTAATTCATTAATATATAAGCCATTTATAAGCCCATTTAGATAATTAAGTACGACCTTTAATTATTTATTCAAATCCCAATCCCCTTATCAATCTAATGTTTACATTATTCTATTTAATTCATCTAATTAAATCTTCTGAATAATGTTATCAAAATTAGGGATGTTACAATGTGTTAGGTACCAAGATCAAGATGAGTACTGCGTATCACCCTCAGACAAATGGGTAGACGGAGAGAGTCAAAAAGGTACTTGAGGATTTGTTAAGAGCTTGTATGCTAGACTTTGGTGGATCTTGGGACGATCACCCACACTTAGTTAAGTTTTTATATAATAATAATTATCAAACTAGTATAGGAATGACATCTTTTGAAGTTATGTATGGAAGGCCTTGCAAGTCGCCAGCAAGTTGGTTGGAAACTGGAGACAGATTAGTCTTGGGTTCTAATCTTGTAAGAGAGGCAACAGAGAAGATTGAGTTGATCCAGGGTAGGATGAGAGAAGCTCGGTCTAGACAAAAGTGTTACGCAGATGGGAGGCGTAAGGATCTAGAATTCTCAGTTGGAGATAAGGTTTTATTAAAGTATCACAAATGAAGGGTGTGGTATGATTCAAAAAGTCGGGGCAACTGAATCGAGATATGTTGGACTATTCCTAGTTATAGAGAGGGTCGAAAAGCTCACATACAAAGTAGAGTTGCCGAGAAGTTTGGCAGGTGTCCATAATGTGTTTCATGTGTCTCATCTTCATAAGTATACGCATGATCTAGAAACTACCATTCCTCCAACTACGTTGGAAGACTTAATAGAACCGAATTTCACTTTTGTTAGACCACCAATTCGGGTTGTAGCGAGAGATGAGAAAAGGTTAAGAAACAAGACAGTCGAGTTGGTGAAAGTTCAGGGGAGAGACAACAAGAAGGACTGTACTTGGGAGACAGAAGACAGGATTAGAGATACATATCCCGATCTACTATAGGTGTATGTTCTATATTTATTTTATGTAGACTGTTTCCTAGTCAGATAGGCTAGTATGGTAGTTAGGAGATGTTACAGATGATTGCTATGTTTAGTATTTAGTCCTTGCTAAATTTCGAGGACAAAATTATTTAAGGAGGGGAGCCTGTAACACCTCTAATTTTAAATAACATTATTCAGGAGATTTAATTAGATGAATTAAACAGAATAATGTAGAGTCCAAAGTGATAAGGGATTGAGATTTGAAAACTAATTAAGGTCATGCCAAAATTAAATAGATTTATAAAATGGCCCATAAGTAAATTTATAAGAATGGTTTATAAGGTGAAAACTAAGTTAAGTAAGGCGAGGGTAATAGGGGAAATAGCCGTATACCATTACCCCATAACCACTAAACCCTTACCTCATTTTTCATTCATACATTCATAAACCAAAAACAAAAACTAAGGAGAACTAGGGCCGGCCATAACCTAGGAGAAAAGGGAATCAAAATCAATTAGAAGTTAAGAATTTAAGCAAGGAAGAAATAAGCAAGATCAAATCTTAAGTTCCTTATCCAAACAAGGTGAATAATAATCTATACCATCTCACATATGTTTTATTGAACATTTAAATTCAGTTTAAGGTTTTGAAACCATCTGGATGATTTGAATGATGATATGCTTTGATTATATGCCATGTTTGATTTAAGCAAGTATGTTTGTAGAAGGTTTGATTCGATTTTAAGGTTAAAATCGTGTAAAATGGATTTCGAATGCCATGAGCATATAATATGTTATGTTAAACATTATTCTGGCGGTGGGTTTAAATTTTTATAATAATCCAAGCTATGGATAATTCATTATGACTTTTGAATGGAAGAAATAGATAATTTAGGTTTAAAAATTTATTACGGCAATTATATAAAGGACTTCAAGTTTGAAATTAATATACATTCGAAAACATATTAAAAGTGAATTATGATGATTTTTGGGAATTTTTCTAAAGTGTTTTAATATGGTTATTAAATTATCTAAGTTGAAGGGCTTATATGATTAATTGGTTTATGGAAGGGAATGGCTTATTTGTTAAAATAATTTTAATTATAAATTAGTGAATTCGACAGCCCTTTTAGAAAAAGGTTTTTTGAACAAGAAATGGCAACCAATTATATTTTGACAAATTGGAAAATTAGATGAAAAGAAGTTACTTTATAAGGCAAAGAAAAATAATTAGTTTTGACATAATTTACCACTTCGCCACTTCTATTAGCTCGCTACCGAAAACATGCCCAGTAGGCCTTTCGAACCCATTCGAAACCAATACACAAGGTATCAAGTAATTGGTACGTAGTGTATTAGAGAAAGGCGGAAATGATGGTGTCGAAGGCTTGCTTTCGAAGGGATTGAAGTCATGCTTATAAGCTTTCGAAGGGGTAGAAGCTATCCATTTTAACTTTGAATTACTTTTGTTCATAAATGATGCTTTTGAAAGGGTTGCGGCCTTTCTATTTTAAGAAAAGCCTTCGAATGAGTTGCCGCTTATTTACTTTTGAAAAGGAGCTTTTGAAAAGGGAGTTGCTTTTGAACCTAGTCGAAATCTAGCTGCCATCTTCGTACCTTTCGAATTGGTTAAAGGCCGCTTTTCTTATAGCCTTATAACAATGAGTTCGAAAGGGAAGCTTTTGTTTTATTAATAGTGAAGCCACTTCCCAACGCATTTGAAAGGTTTTTTGTAGCCGCTTTTATTAATGCTTTCGAAAGGGTGGTTTCGAAGCCATCTGTTCCCCAAATTCTTTTACTTGAAGATTAATGTTTTCGAAAGGGTTAGTTTTGTTTATGTTCTCCTTGACCCTAAAGTTATAATTAAGGTTAAACCCAATGATTTCGAAAGAGATACTTTCAAATGGTTTCGAAGCTATGCTTCTATAAATTCTACTTGAACTAAGTGGTTTTGAAAGATAAGTTTTAATACTTTTGAAGGGAATGTTTTAATGCTTTCGAAAGGAAGGTTTCAATGCTTTTGAAAGAAATGGTTTTAGTGTTTCGAAAGGTATATCTTTAAGTGTTTTGAAAGAAGGTTTTGAATACTTTCGAAAGGTATGTTTCAATGGTTTCAAAAGAGAGGGTCTAAGGTTTCGAAAGCCTTAGTTTTCAAAACAAAGAACCAATCTCTTTTTTAAAGATAAACCCATGGCAATATGAAAGAGATTTTGAAAGGGCATTTAACTTTGGAGTCTTTGAAGAAGCTTTCATTGCTAAAGATAATAGGCTAAAGATATTAACCATGTTTCATTTGAAAATGATTGCAAGTAAATTTAACCACAGATGTTTATATCGTTAAGTCATGATTAGATAACATATGTGTTTTTTCTGTAAACATATTTACTTTATAATTAACCCATAATTGCATTTTGGGGTATTAAAGGCAGAATAACCAGTTAGGTTGACCCAGTAGTGAATACACCTTGAGTTAACTCCTGTGTGAGTAGAATTGCATCCAGGAGGTCAGATAGACCAGAATGTAGGATGCCTAAAGACCGATCAAAGAATTGTTAGTTTAGACAAGTTCATAGTAAGCCCATGAAAACTATGTATGGAAATTGTTATTGGCATAGGCTAATGGGTTCTTAGTGATTCCATGAAAACTATATTCACATTAAGTTATTGACAGAGATCAATAGGTTCATAATCAATCCATGAAAACTATGACATGAGAGAAGTTATTGGAGAACCCAATAGGTTCATAGTAAGCCCATGAAAACTATAATTGGATGAAGTTATTGGTAGATACCAATAGGTTCTTAGTGAACCCATGAAAACTATGAAACTGGACAGATAGTCCATAAGCTTTGAACAGGTTATTAGTTAGTCCATGGAAACTAATAGGTTAATAGTGACCCTAGAAACTATAACTTGAGACAGACAGTCAAACAAATGGGGATGGGAAATCCAGAATATAATGCATATTTGCTATCATTATGATATATTTTATTTTGTTATGTTTTAACCATTGTGGATGCAGATGCACAGTGTATGGTTATTATAAATTGAGTTTGGATACTAGTGAGGGGAAAACCCATTGTGCTAAGCGGTATGGTCTCACTATATATCTATATGGTTGGAGATGGTAGGTTATTATTCACACCAGGCTTTTTGTTTGACTCGAAGTTTATGTTTTCCCTTTAAACTCCCGGATGCTCGATTGATTTTGAGTAGTTTGAGACTTAAGGTTTTCATGTTCTCCTTTAGATAAATAAGCTTCTGGAGACATGCAAGAGGCAAGCTAGCTATTTGGAGTTCATTCTATTTGATTCCGATGTGTTTGGGATGTAATGGCAAAGTTGTTTAATTGCCTATGTTTAGACTTTGATCAACCAAGGGGGCATCTTCATATGTCGATCTTGGCGTATATTGTAATAATTATATTTCTCTGAACGTGGTTACGAATTGGGATTATGTAATGAATTTGAAACATGATTAGAAGCTGAATGAAAAATCTGTTATATGATTTTAAAAAAAAATCATATCCATGTGCTTCTGTTATATCAATGTATCTAACATTACTGCATTTGGTCACCTAGAATTAATAACAATGGACGACTGCAGCATCCGTAGCAGTTAGTTTTGGGCCTCTAAGTGGAGGATGTTGCATTTGAAACCCTGCACATATATATGTAACCTGAAAATGTATATTTTGAAACCAATGTACATTTTGAATCCACATTTACATACACACATACAAACATACAAACACACACACACATTAACTTTCATATTTATATTCTAAGCCATACATCTTTGAAAACTTAGTATATATATGGAATTGTGTAGGCTTGTAAATCTATATACTTGAATTTATCATCATATACCTATAGACTGACAATATACTTACTTCAATACATCCAAAATGGCTTTATACTTAAAATCCATGAAATTAATGCTTTATACACTCAAAAGCTTGCACATATTCAAAGCATCTCTATATTCAAAATTAGCCATATACCAAACCATTCAAAGTTAAAAACAAAACTAAGTATATTTGAAAAACCCTGACATATCCAAAATCATATGTATATTCAAAATCATTTGTATATGAAACTCCTTTCCTTTAGAAACCGGTGCTCACCTATCGTACTTTAGAAACCATATTCATACGAAACTTACATATTTTAAAGTTTATATATGCTCAGAAATTATATATGAGCCTGGTGTATATATAATTTTTATACTTTCAAAACCTCAATCTATGAAATCGCTCATGTAGGTATACATATATTATTGAATCCACATATATATCTTCCAAAAAGTCAAGAACTTGTGCATATGAAACTGGTGCTACCAAAAACAACATACCATATATATCCAAAACCAATGTATGCAAGAAACTATCCATATATTAGATAATACATTCATACTGAAATTATTGTATGTGAAACTATTCCATATATTTTGAATTCATACACTTAAACCATTCTTATAGAAAGCCTCACATTTTGGAACATTATGTAAAATAGAGGTATCAAAATTCTGTACCCACATGTTTTAGAAACATGGCAATCCCAAAATCCTCAATTGCTAAATACGAAAACTAGTGTATTCGAAGTTATATCCACTTAAAAATGCATATGTATATGTTTAAAACCAGATGTGAATATATAGCTAATATATACGACATAATTTTAAAATCCCAAATGTATGAAGCTCTTATATCTTCAAATATATTTCGAAAACTAAATCCACATACCCCTTTTGAAAGCTCATGTGTCCATTATCCTCAAACTGAAAACTAAATGATTCACGAATTTGAATTTCTATGAAACTTTCTTATTTTGACATTATTAATCCAGTAAATTTGAAATCAGCAAGTTTGAAATCGAGTAATGAATTATTTCATTTTATTTTCAAAATATGAAGCATTTGAAAATTTACTTTTCATAATCGATTGTAAATGTATGTAGGCTTTTAAAAGAGAGGTTGAAATCCCATACCTTGGATTAGATTAATAGTACTGATTGTCGGAGCCTTTAAATTATCAACAGCGATGATTTCCTTTGACATTGAGACAGAGAAGCGGCATCGATTATTTCTGCAATTGGCTAACAGGGAGATCACCTATAAACCTCATCATTAGCCATAATCCAATTTCAGCTTTACATGGAATATCACCAACTTCAACATCATAATTGTCGATAATTATATCATAAATTTGACCTGTAAATTGAACCATTTCCTAGTTTTAAACTCGACAGTCTGACTGTCGACACCAGACCCTTATGGCATCGAGTCTTTACGATGTTGCACTTCCACATCGATGCTAATCATCATGGCATCGAGTTTCATGAAGTTGCTTTGCCTCGTCGATGCTAATCATTATAGCATCGAGTTTCATCAGCTTCGATATTCATATGGGATCTAAAATTTAGACTAGATTCGGAGTGCAGATGAGGATCTTAACATTATTTACTTTGATATTATCATCGCCGACTTCAACATCGATGCCATGAATCTCGGTATCACCAATGTTACTGACTTCAACATCGATATCAGGAATCTCGACATCAAGGATCATCTAACTTCGGTGATGTGGAATACCATTAACCTTGACATCGATTCTGATAATCACGATGTCTTACTTCGACATCGACATCGTTGGTCTCTTCCGATATTTATAAATATGAGATTCTCTGCTTTCATTTAGATCTGTAATCTCGATGTAGATCAGATCTGAAATTTAAACTGGAATCGTTTATAAAGGGGCATGAAGTTGATTTCATAGCAGAGAAGAAGTGGTATTGAGAAGAAGATTTAAAAGGAAGATGGATCTGCTGTCGAGGATGAACATAAGATTAATTAGTTATCGAGGATGAACATAAGATTAATTAGTTATCTAGTATGTAGATGCCAAGGAAGAACGATTAGTTGTTGAATATTTAAATAGGAAAATGATATCGAGCATTAGATGAGAGTAGGGAATGTCAAGCCTATCACTTTGATGTCGAGCCATTGCTGCTATTTGCTGTCATACTTTTTTAAGGTATTTTGGTCATTTTGCGGTTCGAGCTCTCCTTCTAGCACCAAAAATGTTAATGATAAAATTCGCTAACATCCAAAAGTATGTACAAGATGGTATATTCAAGGAATTTCCAAGAATGCCTCTTGAACTTGTGGTGAATTACGAATTCGTTTGAATTCAAATTCAATAATCCAAAAAGAATAAAATAGACAAAAATGCTTGGATCATCCTATTTATTCAGATATGAATTTGTTACAAGAGAAGTAATAAGAGAGGAAAAGAAGTTTAAGGCTCCTTCCAATAAGGGTGTACATCCATATATATAGTGATTGGGAGGAGGTTTGCTTGTCTAAGTTGGCAATATGGGACTTTTACTGCCATGTATCATGTAGTGAAATGTGAAGGTTCTTTAGTTTTATGAAGGAAAATGCACGAAATCCTCTTAAATTGGCCTTTGTAAACGATCTCCTTCTTCTCTCTTTTGCATGATCTTTGTCATCTTCCATCGTGGTTGTTGTGTGAAGTCGATAATCATTAAATATGGCTTCGATTGATACATTCGTCATGTGGCCTCCTAATCATGTTAACAAAGTGCAACGTCGATGTTGGAAAAGTGCAATGTCGTTGCATTATGGCTTCGATGGAGATCATCCCATTTGCTTTGGTAGCCTTTCACATGGATGTTGTGCTACTTCAATGATCATGCTCTATCTATGAAACTCAGCATCGTTTGATGGCTTTGGCAATAGCTTCGATGACTTTGATGTTATAATATGCTTGGTTAGCTTGCCGATATTAATGGTCGAACTTTTAGTGCCACCTCGGTAGTGATGATCTTTTGAAGCTCGACACTAAAAGACGGCGTCGTTGTTACTAATGGAGAATGGTCATAGTATAGGCGTGATATCAATATCATCGTTGTCGATCTTAAACGCATTGCTTTATGAACGTTGACGACATTCATCATCAACATCGCATGGACAGATTAAGCTCAACATCTCATGAGGCTCAGTATTGTCATAGGGACAGCATTGGGTGAGCTCGACAAGGAATTGATTAAACTCGATAAGGCATTAAAGAATGTCGATGTGTTGAGAAGCGGCATGATCTTATGGTCTTTAACATTGATTTATTTTTGCATCTGGAGCTTCGAACCTCAACATGAACCCCTAGTCTCGACATCGATTCCTTGGCTTATATCTTTTGAAAATTATTGGGATGAAATAAGTTATTTCCATCTTTCCCAAAATAGCTCTGAACCTCTATTAACCCTAATTTCATCAAAAACCACAACTTTTCCTTAGTAATATTAGCCAAATCATCAATTAGAGGGGTGATTAGCATATAAAAACTTAGGATTATCATTTTGGCTAATTTGAGTCCTCCTTTCTGTCCACTTCAGATCTAAAAGGAGGAATTGATATTTTAGGTATTTGGTAAGTGGTTCTTGAATTCTCACTCTACTATACATGTTTATATGGTTAAAAACGATGTTTTTGACATGTTTTCGGTCCTAAACATTTTCTAACTTTAATCGCATTTTCATATATGTTTATAGCTGAATTTTAAAGGATTTAAAGTGGTTTTTAAATGGTTTACAACTTTTATTTATGTGCATACGCTAGTGTAAAAATTATATCTAGATTAGGATTTGCTTGACTATCATGCTATTATGTATTGCATGTATGAACGGATGTATGTGTATGATATTCCATGTTTGTATGTTGTACTTTGATGTAGTTTGCTAGTACTTTTTGGTAGTTAGGAAAGGAGTGGTTGAATTAGCAAATTAAAGGCAAAGATGGTCGGAATTCGATGAAACTTGGAGGAGGGATTCTATAGCATGGGAGGAGCCCAGGGTTCAAGTCGTATTGAAATTGGAGCTAAGTTTTATGATTGGTACTAAGAACTTTCTGATCAGTACTAAGAGCTTTCTGTTGGTGGTGGATGTTTGGTTCTTCAAGACAAAGCTAGAGCCAATGAGTGAAGGTCAAGTGCAAGAATTTGGCTAAGTATTAGGCTACATACCGAGAGATTTGGAGGGCATGGAAATAAGAGCTTTTGGAGTTTGTACCAGGAGCTTTCGAGTTGATGCCGAGAGCTTTGGAGGAAAGTGGCCTGGCTTAAAGCACTTGAAAGATGGAGCACTAGAAGCAAAGAAAGAAAGTTAGCCAATATTAGCTAAGTACACAACTCGGCACCGAGAGATTTTAATCGGTATCGAGAGGCTTTCTTTGATGGGGTCAGGGTCAAACTTCCAGGAAGAGAAAAAAAGGCTCTGCGGGTCATGTTGAAGTGTTTGTTTGCTTGGTGTTTAATGGTGATGTAGTAGCGCAATGGTAGCTTCGGGACATCAATGATGTAACTTGATGATGAAAGGAGTTAAGTTCCGGTGATGGTGCCTTATTGTTGAAAGGAGTTGTGAGAATAGTTATCTACAAATGGCGGGTTCCAAGAAGGGTGACCCATGGATGAATGTTTGAATGGGTCTATCATGGAACGGAGGAATGTGGAATGGTTCCCTGAATAATGGAGACTAAATGGAGTAAGGAAGGGGCTTGAATACGTATGCTAAGGGACTATTGATACTCGAAGTCTTTTCTGATATACTTAGAGCAGGGGTATTATGAGTGCACTCATGAGTACTTTGAAAGGCAACCCCAGATCATTTGAAATGATCTGTATCCCCTAAACATGTGGACTGGGTTTCGTATTTAGCTTCGGGCTATGAGATACGTGAGAACACTGAAAACCAGAATTTTCATTTGTCCTTGACAAAGGAAAGGTCATACGAGTAGCATATAATGTTCGTTATGTGCTAACTTCTTTAGTTGTAGGGACGGGTCAGGTTTGGTTCATTCACCCTTGTTCCTTACTATATCATCATGTATAGTATATTTGAGATTCATTTACCGCTTACACCAGACTGTTGTCTGATCTAAGGTTTATGTTTTGCTTCTTATTATCTTGGATACTCTTAAATGAGTAGACTAGATAGCAAGTCTAGGTGCAATATAGTAGCTATCTAGAGGACGAGCAGGATGGAGCTATCTTGTATTATATATGGATTTCTATGCTTATTCCGTTATGCAATACTGTGGAGCCTTGAGTACTTACTTATTACTACTATTCTTATGAGACGGTTACTTGGGTCTATTTTCATTTGGATAAACTTTGTTACTTGCTATATAACTCTGTGGATCTGTACATTGATATTTGGCTCACTTAGTTATTATTGTCTCTCTTGTTTTATATGTGTGCTATATATTTTATTTTATTTCATGCGCTGTGAGATATACAACCTATGATGTTTTATTTCATTTACAACCTTTAACGATCATCCTACATTGGCGGGGCACATCAACGGCGCACTATCCTATGTATATTGGTGGTGTAGGGCGATTGTCACATGAATAATGCAAAAAGTAATATTCAATTTGCACATATGTATTATATAAGGAAAGTTATATCAAAATAGCTTGAGCATTTGTTTCTGCTCAACATAAAACTAGAAACTTATAAGACCGTGTGCTGTGTCTAGCTTGTTAAATTAAATTATTTGAAACCTATTCATCCCTAAAGCTTTATATACTTTTATTTCAATTAACTTGCACTAAACTTTTTATATCTTGAACATTAACATATAACTAAAGGATGTGAAAATAGAAAACATACCTAATGTTTTGCATGTAAAGAAATCAACCAAACCGTGCAATAACATCTGATATAAAACTCCTGATAGATTCAAAAAATCCATTTATGCATCTCTTTTTCATTACATCTACACCTATTATTTGTAATGCTATTTTAAATTACTATATTTATACAAATATAATGATTATCGTTGATAGATATGGACATATTTTAAGTAGCAATTCTCTAATACTCCATTATAGAATGCATGTAAGAGATATTGGAATCAACCAATACCGAAGATATACTCATCAAAAGCAGTTGACATAACAACGACGAGAACACAAGAAAACATACACACACAGGAAGCAGTGTAAAAAGCTAACTGTATATTTGGGAAATACAGAATGGGCGGCTCTCAATAATACTCCATCTATAGACGACACTATGAAGTTCGCTTTGGTTGATTCAAATATCCCATCGTTATTTCTTCAAACTCGACTCATTTCCTATTTTGGCTCCTACATTGGATTAGCTCTTTAGCCTGTTCAACTTGGTGCAAAGACCCACTTTCTGGTTTCTTGATAGTGATCAGTTCTCTGGACTTGATGTTCACGCAAGTGCCGATATTGTTCCGTGATCTTATGTGCAATGAGAAGTTCACACATCTGCACCATCTGCCCAAATCTCACATGCATTCAGTTTCTCATGATATAGGTTCACTTTCATTTGCACGCACCTACACCACTGCCCATGTCTTTCAGTTGTGCACGGTTGTACCGTTCAATTCTAAAATGCAGTGCTCCTAGTTGCTTATGCTTGCTAGTTTAATATAAAAACATGTTCTCTGTATCTTGTTATTCCCATATTCAGCTTATGTTATACTAGCTTGCATCTTCCTTTTGCATTCTTTTAGGATAGGTTTTCAAGTTCGAACATTGCAACTGTTCCATCTCAAGAAATCTAGAACGGATTGATCACATTGTACCTCCATACATAGAACAGTCTCCAACGTTCATTTTGGCTAATTCGAACACCATAATGTGCTCCTCCAAATCGGACTCTCTTCCTTGCAATCTCATTTAATTTTCAGTACCTTATCTTCATTGCTTTGTTGTAGCTCTTCAGATGTTGTAATTACCTAACTGTTCTAACGCTGCTTCATGTTTTGCCACTATTCACATTATCTGGATATTAGTAGGCTTAACTACACACATCCCACTATGTTGTAAAGCTCCCCCTTGTTGCTGCAGATTTTCTGTCATATACACTCAGTAACCAGCCTTGTACTCCATGACTCTAGACCTGTCAAACGGGTTCGGTTGGGTCAAAATGGGTTGGGTCGACTTTGACCTAACCCATTTATGACCCATTCTTTTTGACTCATTTATGACCCAACCCATTTATAACCCAGTCCATTTAATAAGCGGGTTACACATTTAACCCATTTAAAGATTTAAATTTGATTTGACTAATAAAAAACAAATAAATACAAAATAATTCTAATTAATTTTTACGTTTTGAATTTCGATGAAAGTCAAAATTTTAAAATTTAAAATTTTAATTCTAATTTCCATCAAAATTCAAATATGAGGATGTGGTAGACTGTTATTTTCTAAGTACAACTGTCAGTCTCCATGGAGAACTACAGTGTGCATTAACAATATGAAGTATCTGAATGTTCCATATTGTCTGTAATTTTGATGAGAGTTAATCGGTCGAAGTCTCGCCTAATTCCGAGTTAGTATGAAGAAGCTACTGCAGTATGAACAAAAAAATAGCGGCTTCTGCACTAGGCGGAGTTCAAATATGGGGATGTGGTAGCCTGTTATTTTCTAAGTACAACTATCAGTCTTCATGGAGAACTATAGTGTGCGTTCACAAGATGAAGTATCCGAGTGTTCCATATTATCCGTGATTTAAGTGGAAGTTAATCGGTCGAAGTCTCGACTGATTCCGAGTTAGCATGAAGAAACTACTGCAGTCTGAATAGAAAAAATAGTGGCTTCTACACTACGCGGAGTTCAAATATGGATATGTGGTAGCCTGTTATTTTCTAACTACAACTATTAGTCCCCATGGAACTACAGTGTGTGTTCATAAGATGAAGTATCCGAGTGTTACATATTATCCATAATTTAGGTGCGAGTTAATTGGTTGAAGTCTCGCCTGATTCCGAGTTAGTATGAAGAAGCTATTGTAGTCTGAACAAAAAAAATAGCGGCTTCTGCACTAGGCGGAATTCAAATATGGGGATGTTGTAGTCTGTTATTTTCTAAGTATAATTGTCAATCCCCATGGAGAACTACAGTGTGTGTTCACAAAATGAAGTATCCGAGTGTTCCATATTGTCTGTAATTTAGGTGGGATTCATCGGTCGAAGTCTTGCCTGATTTTGAGTTAGTATGAAGAAGTTATTGCAGTCTGAACAAAAAAATAGCGGCTTCTACACTAGGTGGAGTTCAAATATGAGGATGGGCAGCCTGTTATTTTCTAAGTACAACTGTCAGTCTTCGTGGAAAACTACAATGTGTGTTCAAAATTCTTATTTTCATAATTTATATTTTCAAATTTTAAGTTTTTAATAAATGGGTAAATGGGTTACCCATTTATAACCCTTTTAAAATTGGGTCAACCCAACCCATAACTCATTTAATAAAATTCACAAATGGGTTGACCCAACCCATTTATAAGTAGGGTAAATGGGTTAGGTTAATGGCTTGGGTCATATTTTGACACGTCTACATGACTCTTTTGCAAGCAGTTCTCTTTATATAGCAGTTGCAATCGCTCAATACTCGTGTTATTTCTCACGCATTTGTTCCAACGCTCTCAAGAGTCAAGCCTAGTACTCACATGTGTTTTCTGCCATCTTCTCCATTTTGTCTCTCACTTACCTCTTCACATGTTGCTTCATCTATCAAGCTATGCAATGGCAGCTTCCTTATCAAACCATAGTTATTTCATGTTTGTTACAACATCAATTGATGCTTGTATCTTCCTCACATATATTCACCATTTGCAACACCCTTAATTTTAATTAACATTATTCACGAGATTTAATTAGATAAATTAAATAGTATAATGTGATGTGTAGTGTGATAAGGAATTGAGATTTGATAATCAACATGGTCGAGCCATAATTAACTAACTAATCAGTTAATAAGATTGTTTTGTGACTTAAGAATAATAGACATATGAGAGGGGTAATTTAGGAATAGAAAAACCCATCATACCTTAAACCCTCTCCCCCTCATTTCATTTTTATTTTACACATTCACAAAACAATCTAAAGAAAAGGAAGTCAAGGTCGGCCATAACCTAGGGAAGTAGAAGCACGAAGTCAAAGAGATTCAAGAGCAAATTTAGGGAAACTAAAGTAAACATCAAACATAAACTCTATTATCAAAACCAATGTGAATAATAATCAAATCTATCTCATTTATGTTACATTTTGACTGTTAAATTTCGATTTAGATTTGAAACCGAATGTGTTGATGATATGTCATGTTTGATTTTACCATGTTTTGAAATAATGATGAATTAAATGGATTTTTGAAATTTAATGATCGGTTTGAGAGAAAAAACCTTAATTAATGATCTCTAAATGATTCAAATTTTTGATATATAGTATAAAATGATATTTTGGATATGAGTTTTTAATTTTAAAAATTTCTAAGTTGATATAAATATTTTATGAATTTCCTAAGGAGGAAATTGAGTTATTTTCGGGTTTCAGTTATTTAAAATAATTAAATATGGATTTTGACCCTGAAATTTTTATATGATAAAGAATATCATATTTTTGAATTTATGTGATTTTTAGGGATTTTTACCAATTAGTTTCGAAATGTTATAAATTTATTATTTTAGATTAGCAGATAAATGGATAATTAATTAATGATATTAATTAATTAGTTTGACATATGTTTTGGACTTTGAAAATTTAGTGCGGCCGTAAAATCTGAAAAGCAAAATGTAAAACTTTGATGAAACCAATCATATTTTGAAAAATAAAAGAGATTTGGTGAAAAGTATTTACTTTTAATAGAAATAATTCAGTTTTCATGATAATTACGATGGTGCCATGTCACATGCGTTCTCTTCGAGCCTAAAGGAATGCAGCTTCCATGAAAGTCAACATCAATGAAGAAGGGAGCATATGATAGTTGCCCAAGTATCTATGGAGTAATTCCTTCGACATCGAAGTGGACAACGGCGGCAATAGATGATTGGCGGCATGGTGTCTTCGTCATTCATTTAAACTTTTAAAAGTTATAATGTCGACATAGACGTCGTCGCATGTCTTCATTATTGTTTTAAATGATGCCGCACTTAACCACTTCGACTGCTTTACATACTAAGGCATTGACCGCTTGTATTGACTTCGACTCTATATATGAAGCGGCATAATAGCTAAAGTGATTTAAGCATGAAAGTTTTATAGCGACGTCGAGGGTTTTGGTATCACTGTGCATCAAAGCGGCGACCTTATATACTCAGAATATTATACTGAATGGAGTCGGCAACGATGCGGTGTAGCATCGACGTCGGTCTTCTTCTTTTTAATGCCGAAGAGGCATGTTTTTTATGTTAACTGAAACTATTTTAAATCGCGAAGAGGTCTATATTTTAGAGGGTCGATGATCCTATATCTTCAGCAATTAGCCATATAACTTATAAAGTTTTAAGTTTTGGTCTTTGTCCTTGGAATGGGATCGACGAAGGGTATTAAAGCCACATGTTTTATGATTTTTAATAAAGGCAGTGGCTTTAAGCTTCTTAGTCGATGCTATATCGTCGTTGACATTGATCTAAATTGACCTATTTAAAGCGGCAACCTTATATCTTTTTTAAACATAAATATGGCAATACGTAAAGTGATTTTTTTTTTTTTGAGATCATGGGGAACCTTAAGATCATGGTATTCATTGATACTCACTTAAGTAAACCCCACGCCGTGTGTCTACTCCAATAATACGTAAAGTGATTTATAAATGGCATAAGACTTTCGTAACATAAAGAGCTATATATTTCCTTGTATTAAATATAGATTAAGGAGATTAATCAGATATCATTATGAAAACATTTTCAAGGAATATAGAGATGGAAAAGCCCAAGTTTTGAGCTAAATTTACCGAAGGGAATATTACTTACGATTAAATAATTATAAAACATGAAAGATTATTTATTAAACATAATTGAATGATGGATGTTATATGGTCTTGTGTTTATTTGATCGGTTATTATGCATGATGTTATTATCATGCTCAATCATATAGGACCTATACCTGCATTTTAGGATGTTAAGGGGCAGAATAACAAGCTAGGTTGACCTAGTAGTGAGTATAAAAAGAATTAAATCCTGAGTGAGTAAAATTGCATCTAGAAGATCAAATAGATCAGAAATATAGGATGCCCAGAACTGATCAAAAGATTATTAATTTAGACAGATTATTGGAAGGGTCTAATAGGTTCATGGTCATCCCATGAAAACTACGATATGAGAAATATTATGGGAAGAGTCCAATAGGTTCCTAGTGATCCCATAAAAACTATGTCCAAAGAATGTTATTTATAGAAATCAATAGGTTCATAGTGATCCCATGAAAATTATGATCTGAGAGATGTTATTGGAGAATCCAGTAGGTTCATGGTAAGCCTATAAAAACTATGATTGAAAGGTTATTGGTAGAAACCAATAGGGTCTTAGTGATCCCATGAAAACTATGAAGCTGGACATATTGTCCATAAGAATTGAGATAGGTTATTAGCCAACCCATGAAAACTAATAGGTTCATAGTGACCCTAGAAAAACTACAAATTTGAACAGATAATCAGATAAATTGGGATGGATAATCTAAAGTATATTGCATTCTTGCATATCATCATATATTGTTAAGTTTTAACCATTGTTAATGCAGGAGCACAGTATATGGTTAATGTATTTCGGTTAAGATACTAGTGAGGGAAAATCCATTCCGCTTAGTGGCATAGTCTCATTAGATATCTATTTGGTTCGAGGTGATAAGTTATTATACACACCAGACTTTTTGCCTGACCCGAAGTTTTAGTCTTTCCCCTTAAACTCTTGGATGCTCATTTAAGTAGATCGAGAGTAAAGGTTTTGAGGTTTCCAATTAGAAGAATAAGCTTCCAGAGACGTGTAGGAGCCAATCTGGCTATTAAGAACTTTACCTATATCTGTTGTGTAGTTTGGTTTTGTCTATTTGGATGTAATGGCAAAGTTATACAATTGCCAAGTATTTGACTCTGATCAACCAATAGGGCATCTTATATGTTACTCTTAAAGTATTTTGTAATAACTATAATTTCTTGGAACGTGGGGTTACGAATGGGATTGTGTAATTAATATGAAATATCATTTGCGAAATGAGATGTGAAAACTTGTTATTGAACTGTGCTAAAAAAATTTCGTATTAATGTGCTTCTGATTATTGATATGGTTAACATAGCCGCATTTTATCGCCGAGAATCAATAATTGTGGATGACTGCAGCATCCGTATCAGTTAGTTTTGGACCCCAGAATGTGGGATGTTACAAGTTGGTATCAGTGCATAGGTTTATGATTAAAATAATTTTAAACCTAAAGAGTTTTTGAAAACATAATCCTAATGAATCAGAGAATAAAAGTGGGGTTAAGAGATAAAGCTATAGTAACGTACTTGTATTTGCTATATATAAGTATGTATTATCTCTTCTCTTTTAAACCGTACTTCCGTATCTTACTAAGGCTCATGTGCAGATTTACGAGAAAGAAAGTTATGGAGGCAGAAAACAAAAGAGTTAATCTAGGTGGAGGAAGCACCACAACCAATGGAAATGCTTAGCCCAATACCAGGAGTAACCAAGGTCGACAAGAAAATGCTAATCAAAATGCAAATGCCAATGTAGGTGCCGGAACCCCACCAATAGATATAGGGAGTATGTATCAGTTCCTCATCAATTGTATGCAAGCTGGAGCAGATGTAGGGTAGCTGGAGGAAAGCTGCTAATGCAGGAGGAGTCAATCCCGTAGTGCCAGTTGGTAATACTATGCTAAGCTAAGTCGAGATTACACCAGTCTGGATGGAAAGCCTGTTCTGGGAACTGAAGATGTAATTGAAGTGGAAAACTAGCTGTCGCACTATGAGAGAATTTTCGTGGATCTAGGATTAAATGATGAGTAGAAAAGGAGACTGGCTTCTAGATAGTTACAAGGATCCGCTTTATTCTGGTGAAACGAAGTTACCATAGGAGTACCTGAGGAGAAGTTGAATTGGGTGGATTTTTGAAGGAGATTCGAGGAAAGATTTTTGTCTGAAGTAGCTCAGTCCGCTTTGCTTAGGTAGTTTATAGAATTGGAGCAAGGGGATATGATGGTGTTGGAATATTCTACTAAATTTGATGAGCTATCCAAGTATGGATATAGCACTATTGGCATTGTTATCAAGAGGAACAAGAAGTTTATCCGAGGTTGAGGCCAGAGATTGCTAGGGAAACTATACCGCATCTTAGAGATCTATAGAACGTAGTGGTGGAAATGGATATCCATAATGAAGGAATGCTTTCTGCTTTTGGGAAGGAGAAGTTAATAGAGACTCAAGGTTCCTAGAGAAAGAAGAACTTCTTTAAGGAAAAGGGAGCTTAGAAGGCGAAGCTACCAAGAAAGGGAAAGCTAATGTTGTTTGCTTCAAATGCGACAAGAAAGGACATTATGATCATGAATTTTGGACTGGTAAAGGGAAGAAGGTTGTAGAAAAGAGAAGTATGAAGTGCCTCAACTATGACCAGATAGGGCATTATAAGAATCAGTGTCCATAGTCAGTCAAAGCCAACAAAGGAAAAGTTTTTTCTTTTGAGCCATCATCTTCCAGACCAATTGCTGCTGAGAAGGGAAAGTCTGTGATGGAAGGTAAACTTTTGATTTATAGCATACCAGTTAGGGTACTATTTGATACTGGTGCATTGTATTCATTTATATCTTAGTGTTTGGTAGATAAGTAATGTTTAGAAACATCATGCCTTGTTACTTCCTTAAGGATGGCTAATACAATAGGAGAGTGTGCAACTTTGAGTTTGAGTTGCTAGGTTATACTTTTGCCTACAGTTTGTATGTATTTGATTTCGTGGGTTTTGGGATTATTCTGGGTATGGATTGGTTGAGAAAATATGATGCTGGGATATTTTGCGAGGATAGGAAAATATAATTGAGACACCCTGATAGTAGTGATCGAATAGTATACTCAGTTGAGAATTAGAGTCTAGGAATTTATGCTTTATTGGGAGCCATAGAACTGGAAGACGAATTGAATCGGGTTTTAACTGTAAGAGAATTTGCAAATATTTTTGAGCCTATTATAGGACTACCACTGAAATGAGCTATTGAGCTTCGAATAGATCTTGTATCAAAAGCTGAACCCGTAAGTGGACCACCTAGCAGGATGACACCTATCAAGATGAAGGAGTTAAAGGTGCAGCTAGTGGACTTAGAAGGAAAGATTTTTATTAGACCAAGTAGTTCGCTTTGCGGAGCGGCCGCGGTGTTCATGAAGAAACTGGACATGTCGTTAAGATTGTGCATCGATTATTGTAAGGTGAATGAAAAGACGATAAAGAATCGATATCCTTTGCCGAAAATTGATGATTTATTTGATCGGTTGAGTGGAGCCAATGTATTTTCCCAATCAGATTTGGCTACAGGATTCCATTAATTAAGAGTGGCGAAGGATAGCATTCCACTAACGGTGTTTCGAACAAGATACGGTTCTTACGAATGGTTATTGATGTCATTCAGATTAACTAATGGGTCGGCTTTCTTTGTGGATTTGATGAACCAGGTTTTCGAAGAGCACTTGGATAGGTTTGTATTGGTGTTCATTGACGACGTTTCGATATATTCTAAGGATGAAAGAGATCATAAGATTCATGTTATAATAGTGCTTAAGAAAGTCAAGACAACATCAACTAAAAGTGGAGTTTTCGAAGTATCATTTCTAAAAGAAAGAAGTAAAGTTTCTTGGTCATGTAGTTTCAGAGAAAGGGTTATCAGTCGATCCATCCAAGATCGAAGCTATTAACAGTTGAAAAGGACCTGAGATGGTGATCGAGATAAGAAGTTTTCTTGGATTAGCTAGCTATTACTAGAGATTTATCAAGGATTTCTCCCAGATAGTAGCGCCTTTGATTAAGCTAACCAAAAAGGACGTGAAGTTATTTGGTTTGATAAATGTGAGGAAGAAATCCTTGAGTTGAAGCAATTGTTGACCAATAGCCCATGTTAGTAGTTCAAGATAGGAATCAAGATTTGGTGTTATATACGGATGTGCGTGGAACCAGATTCGGAGCTATATTAATGCAGAGGGATAAAGTGATTGCTTATGGTTCTCGGTATCTCAGACCATATGAAGCTAGGTATCCAACTCATGATTTGGAGTTGGCAGCGGTGATTTTTGCGTTGAAAGTGTGGAGACACTACCTCTTAGGAGAATGATTCGAGTTGTATATGAACCACAAGTCTTTGAGGTATTTATTCCCTCAAAAAGATTTAAATATGAGACAGTAGAGGTGGCTGGAGTTTTTAGCAGCTTATGATTTTGGTATTGAGTATATACCAGGAAAAGGAAATAAAGTTACGGATGCACTCAGCAGGAAATATAAAAATGTGGTGTTGGGTATGTTGGCTGAAAGAAAGGATTTAGAGGCATTGACTACTTGTAGTGTGCAAGTAAGATCGACTGCTAGATCTAGTCAAAATACAGCTATATTATCTTGCTTGGAAGTTCGACCAATGTCGATTGAAATGATTAATTCTAAGCAAATAGATGATCCATTGCTAGCTGAAAGAATTAGAAGATTGAAAGGTGAAACCAAGATCGATGTTTTAAAGGGTTTTAGTCTTGACCAGAGGGATGGTTAAGGAAGAAGGGCTGTTTATATTTTCGGATGTTAGAAACTATAGAGGGAAGTTATTATGGAATGCCATCGATCAAAGTTTACAATTCATCCTGGAGGAACCAAAATGTATCAGGATATAAAGAGAATTTTCTTCTATGAGGGTATGAAGAGAGATGTAAGCTTATGGGTGAATCAATGTGCAAATTGCCAGAAAGTGAAAGCCGAATATCAGAACCCAAGTGGATTGCTTCAGCCTTTGGATATACTGATTTGAAAGTGGGATTTGATATCCATGGATTTTATTAACAAGTTTCCAAGGTCCACTACAAGAAAAGTTGTTCTTTATAACGCAAATCGATAACGCTTTTTTCTGTGGTGTTATTACTTGTTTTGATTTGCTTTTTAGATTTGTTTTACCGGCTATGTAACGCTTTTAAGCAGGATCCCCAAATTATTTTCATGGCCGCCGCTTCTTCTACTTATTTTTCTCTTTCCTCTTCGTGAAGTTATTTCCTCAAATCCTTACACAAAAGCTTGCCTCAAGCCTGTTGTCCTACTAGTCTTCGTGGACCTCCTCGCCTCCAACCCCAAATATGAAAGACTCGATGTAGTTACTAGTAAAAAGTTTGGTTAGAAAGATGGAGATTTCAGCAATCACATGTAAGTCAGTGAACTAATTAGTAGTAGAACTCCATAACAACCATATTGTTGCATTTTGAATTTCAAGCCTACCACTTTTAGGATAGAAGTGCGAAAATATTTTAATATGTAGCAACCTTGTGAAAATCGACAAAGTTCAACAAATAGCATTAGATTGATAAAGACCTTTAGTGCTTAATGCGGGAACTCTAAAAAGACTATGAACTGCAGTGCAGTTCTTGCCCTTGGATGACCAGTTTACATGATCTCATACACTTGGAGGAAATTAAATTTGAAATAAGAAATAACTATATACCGTAAGTTGCAATTAAAAACAACAGCTTAAAATGAACAAGCTGACTGTGTGATTATTTCCTACCGTGTAAGCACAAATTTACTATTCCAAATAAAAAACAAAGTATGTATGCATGTATTTAGAATCTGGTGAATTTATCAAATTTATATTAAAGTACATAAATCAAGACCAACTTAAGAAAGAATAAACACACATTAGTAAACAATAAATATGCAGTCCAAGAATACGCACGCGCGCACACATGTTACTGTATAGGGGTTCAAACCTAAGACTTTTGGATCCACACTGCAAATATCTTAACCATGGTTCAGGAAGTATTTTTTGTTGTATACTTGGACAAATATCAATTCTATCCACTACCCCAAAAAATATGATAGTTCGTTATTCATATTGCTGTTTTAATTAGGGTCTGGAGTAATCTGACTGTTCACAAGTCTTTTTGAATATCCTTGTTCATATGTGCAAACTTTGAGAAATCTTGGAGTCATTATCCTGTGTTTTATTGTATTTGGTACACCTACCACCACCATCCTTGATGTTTCTAAACGGTTAATTTTCTTTGCATTTTATCTAGAAACCTTAAAAAGCAACCTATAGTTGGACAAGGGAACCACCATAAAAAAAGGGAAAAAGAAAAACAATTCTTGTAGTACATTTAACCAATACTTTCTTTGGAAAAATAGTTTGGCTTGTGCCTATTGCTAATATATTAAATAATTGCTCCTTTATAAAGTCATATGCAGTTTATTTCTTTCTTCATTTTGATGGTTTGCTCCTTTTGTTTCTTATAGTGTCATATACAGACTGTAGCCACAGTTTGCATGTTTTTGGCAGGTATGGTTGAGGAAACTCCTCGACCCTTCAAGGATGTCATTCTCGTGTCTTACAAAATCATTCACAAAAAGGACCCTGCTGCTATTCAGAGAATTAAACAGAGGGTAATGCATTTATCTCATCTTATTTAGTGTATTTTTGTGCTAATATTTTTCGATTGCCACTTTATTGAATTAGACTACTATTTTGTTATGACATTTTATTGTTTACTCCTTGCAACTGGAATTTGGAACTAAAGTAGAAATGTTAGTGCCTTGGAATAAATTAGGGATTTTACTTGTTATTGGTCATGATTGGAATTGGAACCATAATAGAGTTGGATAATTAGAACTAGTGTGTATTCAAATAACCATTCATACAAAATGGTTCACACAAATTGATAGTGGATCAGTATAACTTTCCTCTATAATGCTTTTACTGAACAAAACATTTTGTTCTTGAGATACTAAAGTATATTAAGTTAAAATATATAATTTTCTATGCTAATAATTTCATCTGGTTTAATTGAATTGGATTATTTGAAACTTATCAAATCTGATGCAGTCATACACACACAGTCACTCACACACATACCTCATTTTTCAGTTATTAGTTGTAGATGTAGTTTTATTGTTCAAATTACACCAAGTTTTTAGTTCCATGGTAGCAACTAGGCAAGTCAATTTCTACTTAATAGCCCAACTGTGTTGAGCGTCTTGGAATAACATTGTTATAAGTAATGCGAACTTCTTCGACCTGCCTTGGAATGGCATTATTATAAGTAATGTGAACTTCTTTGACCTTCCTTGGAATGGCATTGTTATAAGTAATGTGAACTTCTGTGACCTGCCTTGGAATAACATTTTTGCAAGAAATGTGAACTTTTTTGACCTGCCTTGGAATGGATAATTTAATAAACAATGTGTACTGCTTTTACCTTGTAAATTGTACAGATCATTGGTGTATGATAATGTTGACTTTCTTGCTGCTATTTATAACTGATATTTATTGTGGTAGGAAGTGTATGAACAACAAAAAGAACTAATCTTACTTGAGGAGCGGCTAGTACTTACTACGCTAGGTTTTGATCTAAATGTGCACCATCCCTATAATGGTTTTGCCACACATTTTTACAGGATTCCAAATAACAGAACCATAAATTTTTGCTACTTTTGATATGGCATATCCTGATGCATGAACTCCAAAATCAACTGTGTCTGCAAGTCTAACTAGCCCCATGCCATGGAGCTTGCATAATTCACCACCAGCTTCCCATCAAATCCAAAATTCTGCTTCAAATTAATCAAAGGTCAAAAACAATTATTTATCACCAATATGCAAATTGGATATTGGATCGTTTTACTAAAAATTTGCCTTTACCCAGTTTTAGTAATGGGACGCAACCTTGAATTTGATATACAAACATACATACACAAATGACTGTAACTGTTAAATCATCGCACATGAACGAAATTTCAATCAACGCAAGGTAATCAAACGGGGGCTGATTTATGTGGATTCTGAATGGTCGTTTTTATCAATTCAGCAGAATCTCGCTCCATTACATTGACCATTAAATTATTTAATTTAAAACGTGTAAAGAAAACGAAGGAAGAGATGAACATATATCACCATAATCACTTCAATATGAAATAAATACCCAGATTCTATACAAATACAAATCCATAGTCTACATATTTTGGATATAATTGTACTAGAGCATACAGCATTCTTGGACTAGTAGGACAAGATTGGAATGGCCGGAAGTTTGGCGTGCCAGCCGAAATCTTGAACCATGGTTTCAAAAGTTTGGTTAGAAAGATGGAGATTTCAGCAATCACATGTAAGTCAGTGAACTAATTAGTAGCAGAACTCCATAACAACCATATTGTTACATTTTGAATTTCAAGCCTACCACTTTTAGGATAGAAGTGCGAAAATATTTTAATATGTAGCAACCTTGTGAAAATCGACAAAGTTCAACAAATAGCATTAGATTGATAAAGACCTTTAGTGCTTAATGCGGGAACTCTAAAAAGACTATGAACTGCAGAGCAGTTCTTACCCCCGGATGACTAGTTTACATGATCTCATACACTTGGAGGAAATTAAATTTGAAATAAGAAATAACTATATACCGTAAGTTGCAATTAGAAACAACAGCTTAAAATGAACAAGCTGACTGTGTGATTATTTCCTACCGTGTAAGCACAAATTTACTATTCCAAATAAAAAACAAAGTATGTATGCATGTATTTAGAATCTGGTGAATTTATCAAATTTATATTAAAGTACATAAATCAAGCCCAACTTAAGAAAGAATAAACACACATTAGTAAACAATAAATATGCAGTCCAAGAATACGCGCGCGCACACACATGTTACTGTATAGGGGTTCAAACCTAAGACTTTTGGATCCACACTGCAAATATCTTAACCATGGTTCAGGAAGTATTTTTTGTTGTATACTTGGACAAATATCAATTCTATCCACTACCCCAAAAAATATGATAGTTCTTTATTCATATTGCTGTTTTAATTAGGGTCTGGTGTAATCTGACTGTTCACAAGTCTTTTTGAATATCCTTGTTCATATGTGCAAACTTTGAGAAATCTTGGAGTCATTATCCTGTGTTTTATTGTATTTGGTACACCTACCACCACCATCCTTGATGTTTCTAAATGGTTAATTTGCTTTGCATTTTATCTAGAAACCTTAAAAAGCAACCTATAGTTGGACAAGGGAACCACCATAAAAAAAGGAAAAAAGAAAAACAATTCTTGTAGTACATTTAACCAATACTTTCCTTAGCAAAATAGTTTGGCTCGTGCCTATTGCTAATATATTAAATAATTGCTCCTTTATAAAGTCATATGCAGTTTATTTCTTTCTTCATTTTGATGGTTTGCTCTTTTTGTTTCTTATAGTGTCATATACAGACTGTAGCCACAGTTTGCATGTTTTTGGAAGGTAAGGTTGGGGAAACTCCTCGACCCCTCAAGGATGTCATTCTCGTGTCTTACGAAATCATTCACAAAAAGGACCCTGCTACTATTCAGAGAATTAAACAGAGGGTAATGCATTTATCTCATCTTATTTAGTGTATTTTTGTGCTAATATTTTTCGATTGCCACTTTATTGAATTAGACTACTATTTTGTGATGACATTTTATTGTTTACTCCTTGCAACTGGAATTTGGAACTAAAGTAGAAAATACATAATATCACTGTTGGTTCGAAAAAGAGTTCACTGTTTTTCATTTCAACAGTGTACGTGAAAATGCATAAAAGATAAGTAGAGGTGTAAAATGCTAAATTAATATAATTTACAGGAAAGTTCATACATTACAACATAGAAGGTAAGACACAAGTTTGTTGTTTGAACCACGGCTCCAATCCCTAGCTAAACATGGTTTCACCTGTTTGGAAGAGGTAACTGGTTAGAAAGCAATCTTTACTCAAATGACCCCAAAAAATAAAAATAAATAAATAGATAATGCCCGGTATTCCAACTAAGTTATGAAATATAAAAATAATGATCATGTCTAGTAAAAAATAATAATTGGTAACTAAACTATTGGCCTAAAAGACCAAAATAGTATAATATTCACCGGACAAATTGTTTCAATGGCACAAATGCTACTGATACTTTCTTGATTTGAAATTTGTTAATAATCATATGCCTCAGAGAGTTGAACACAAGACTAATGACCATATAACCAAATGAGTTGCCTCTTTTATGAGTAATAATTGGCAATTATGGTAATAGTCAACATATTGAGTAGCTAGTTTTTCACCTCTCTCCCCTGATTTTGCGAACTATCGGACATCAAGCCTGTCAGCTTAATCTTTTTTCCCCCTCTTCGTCTTTTAGCACCACCTTTTCAATTTACTATGTATAATAGGATTAGTTCCAAATCTAAGAGCGACAAGTACAAGGGTAAGATTACTAGCATCCTAAAGAAATGCAGTTACATGATCAACTATAAGAAGAAAACATTTATACGGGATGACTAGTAAAATCAAACGAATAACATACATTGCTAGAAGATAAAAAAAGCTACCTTGAACTATCAGAACATATTAACTCCACATTATTATTATTTTAACCTAATCCATCAAGCAAATTTCTTACTTCATTAATGGTTGCCAAAGAAGATTCAATCTTAAATTCTCATGGAACTTCGATGTTGTCAAAATTACAAGCGAGATTATTAGCTTAGTCAAGAGGAGTAGCAGCAGGTAGCTTCCGATAGATCCAACTAGAAGACTACAGACCATCCCATCATAGATTCAAACGAAGTAGTACAAGCTAATTTTACTTGTTTTCTTATTGTTTGCCTGTTTGTAAATTTTTCATCTAACATAAAAGATAAGTAGAGGTTTAAAACGACAACTCTATAGATATTAACAAATCTTTATATCGATTAAAAATATGATCAAGCAATTAAACATCTTTTAAAACTCAAAACGCCCATCTACATATATTATCAAATCTTAATATCGATCTAACAAATAAACTTCTTTTACAAATTTATTCTTTACTAAAATAAATTTCTTTTACAAATTTTTTTTATTAATAATATAAATAAAAATTCAAACTAATAAAAAAGTAAATGTTATAAAAAAATTCAAACTAACCACACATGATTACACCGAAAACAAAAAAACATGACTAAATATGTAATTAATTTAAAAGTGCAACAAATATAAATATTATTTCCAATGATATACTCAAACGGTCAGTTTTTCCACCGTTGTGCAGTTGTACTAGTTTATTTTTTAGGCGTTGTGAATTTTATCAGGTGTTTGTCCTAATAAACGAAACCAGGGATGAGGTCTGTTTGAGCTATAGCATATGCATGTAGTTTTGTGTGATTGGTCATTTCATGGTTATTTTGAATTTTCCGAGTGTATCCAATACTGGCTCAAGCCAAAATATATCATTTGAAACATATTTGATTGTGCTGTATACTTGTAAATCTTAAATGTTACTTTGATTTTCTTAGGCAACTCTGGCAACTCTGGCAACTAACATTGCTAGCTAAGGAAATAAAGGTCCTTATAGAGAGAACTTGGGATGGTGGTTCTGAAGTGGTTGAAGAAAAGCCTGGAAAGGGATCTGCAACTTTCTCTATGGTGTAAGTTTGAATTTTATAACTTATGACATAACTTCATATGTAATTTTGATCAAGTATGGTTGAAGTAACATTGCTCTGTGGTATACATTTATTATTTATAAGTTATAGTAACTAAGCATATTAGTTACCTCAGCTTGTAGCTTGTTATTCTGAGCTAGAAGAACTGAATTCTCTCATTCAATAACATCGACCTGCCTCTTAAGCACATCATAACCCTTCTCTAATTGCTTAGTCTTACACCTTGCTCTTCTGTTCTGAAACCATATATCAACCTGCCTTGGCTGTAATCCAATTGCTCTAGCCAATTGCATTTTCCTCTCTGGTTATAATTTATTGCCAACCTTAAAATTCTTTTCCAGTGTTCTCACTTGCTCAATGTTCAGCGTCATCTTCTTTTCTCATCCTTTAGAGTAGTCATCGTCGTAATCATCCTCTTTAACACCTATAAAACTTATAATTGATCATAAACAACTGCTAAAATGCTGATATAATCTCTGTTAATTAGTATCAAAATTACCTTTAAATTCATGAGTATTAGAAGGAAGAGTGAAGATAGAAGAACTATGATGAATTGTTGATAATCTTATGGTTCATTTTGAGCTTGTAATTGTACATGTGAGCTTTTGCATATATAAATAAAATTTTAACATCAACTTGCGTGTATTGTAAATAGACAATACTATGTGATATATTCATACATGAGAGAAATGCTATACCTGTGTCATTGACCTGATAAACATGCAATTGAAAAAATTACTTCATCAAAGCTATTCTAAAAAAGCAGGTTGGTTGTTTTTCTTTTTTTTGGTGATGGCTCCGGTTAAATTTTAGCTTTTGCAATGGATTTCATATTTTGTTACTTATTATAGGTGTTGATGTTAAAGATGTAAGTACAAATTTTCAAACTCATTATATCGTTAACCATGTTATCATCTTTTATCCATATTAAAATGGTAGTGGTTCTTAATTTAGTGGGTAATTTAATGCCTTAAGTGCGAATTCATGTATCTTAGGCAATGGAGAAGTACTGGGAGAATAATGTGGAATATAGATTCAAAAGTAATATGCAAAAACTGAGTTCTATATTTTATAAATATTTAAACGTGTTGTTTCACCTTTCTTTTCTCTTAGAATTTTTGAAATGGTGCAAAGTGGTGCATCTTTCCAACACTTGTACCACCTCCTGCTGCTCATAATTCAAGGGATGATTTTTACAAGTGATGGTTTATGAAATGTGGTATCAAATAAGGTATTATTATTTGATTTTTTACTTTCTACCATTACAAGCATAATTTTTAGTGTTATAAAATGTTTTATATTGTGTTAATTTGTTCCGTTTTTCATCGAATATCTATAGACTGAAATGATCTCTTACGTTGCAGCGGATATTAAACATTCAGTACTCAATTCCAGACTATGTGCATGTATCAGAGGAGTGTCAGCACCTGATTTCAAGAATATTCATCTCTGATCCTACTACGGTATGTGTAATAATTGATAATGTATACATGCTATATCTTATGTTATATAAATAAAACGATATATTTGAATGTATGAATATATGTTTGTGTAACATATGCAGAGAATATCAGTACCAGAAATACAAAACCACCCATGGTTTCTGAAGAACTTACCATCCGATCTCAGAGAAGCAAACATGATGAGTTCAGAATATGAAGAGCCTGAGCAACCAATGCAAAGCGAGGATGAGATAATGCAGATAATAACAGAGGCAACCATTCCTGCATTTGGTATGCGTGGAATAAACCAGTACTTTGATGATGGACTTGACATTGATGATGATATGGATGATTTGGAATCTGATTCCGATCTTAATGACAGTAGCGGTGAAATAGTCAATGCAGAGTGATTTGGATATCAAGATGGTTATTTAATTTGACTCCACAGTAGGCAACTGTTTGGTAGGCAACTGTTTGGTAGTTTTTATTGTTTAAATCTGTAAGTTGGTGAATATGGTTTCACAGTAGGCACTTGCTTTAATGTTTGTACACTATAATGAAAAATATATCACATTTCTTTATGAGCATGCTCTTGTGTTATATTTGTTGATTATAATCTTTATTCGTTTATGAAGATTTAGTTTGATTGCTATTATTAAAATGTAATATATAGGCATAGCTCTTGAAAAGTGTATCTACGATTTTTATAACGGCATATATGAGCTGTAAAAGAATTTATCAATACTATAACATGTTGATTTAATAGCGTGAAATGACCGTTATTGAATAAATATTTTATAGTGGCAAAATGGTGTTATAAAGATTTCCAATTCCGTTGAGATTTAGTTGTATTATAGCGGCTATAATGAGCTATTGAATAAATATTTTATAGCGGCAAAATGGTGTTATAAAGATTTCCAGTTCCGTTGAGATTTAGCTGTATTATAGCGGTTATAATGAGCTATTGAATTAACGTACCATAGCGGCGAATTTGCGTTATAAAACTAAGCTCAACCATAGCGGCATATTTTGTGTTATAAATATTCAACAGTTTTTTATAACATGTCGATATACAGCGCTTATCAAACCGCTATGGTTGTGATTAATAGCGGCTATATGCCACTATAAAAGACACTTTTTGTTGTAGTGGTCGAACATGGGAAATGAAAGTATATGGGTTTTAGTAGATATATTAACCAAGAGTTCCCATTTCATCCCCGTTAAGTCTATTAGGACGGTGCCAGTATTAGCTAAGTTATTCATGAAGAGTATTGTTAGACTGCATGAGATTCCTAGTAGTATAGTCACTGACATAGATGCATTGATCACTAGTGAATTTTGGAAGAGTCTACAAAAGGTATTAGGTATCAAGCTTAAGATGAGTTCCGTTTATCACCTATAGGCGGATGAGCAAACAAAAAGAGTCAATATGGTACTTGAAGATTTGTTGAGAGGTTGTGTACTAGATTTTGGTGGGTTGTGGCAAGACCATTTGCACTTAGTTGAGTTTTCCTATAATAATAGTTATCAAGCTAGTATAGGAATGGTGCCTTTAAAGTTTTGTATGGAAGGTCGTGCAAATCCCCAGCATGTTGGTTAGAAACCGGAGACAGATTGGTCCTTCTTCCAGATACTGTGAGAAAAGCAACATAGAAGATTGAGTTAATTTGAGATAGGATAAGAGAAGCTCAGTCTAGGCAGAAGAGTTATACAGACAAGAGGTGTAAAGATCTGGAGTTCTCAGTTGGAGATTAATTTTTTATTAAAGTTATCACTGATGAAGGGTGTGGTACGATTTGGAAAGTTGGGGAAACTGGCATCGAGATATGTTGGACCATTCCCTATTATAGAGAGAATCAAAAAACTCGCATACCGAGTAGAGTTACCAAGTAGTTTGGTAGGTGTCCATAATGTATTTCATATTTCTCATCTTCGAAAGTGTGTGCACGATCTAGAGAATATTGTTGCTCTGACAGCATTGGAAGATTTAGTAATAGAACCGGATCTGACTTTTGTGATTCAACCCATTTAAAGAGAGAGATGAGAAGAAGTTAAGGAACAAGATATTCAAATTAGTGAAGATCTAGTGGAGTGACAATGAGAAAGACTATACTTGGGAGATAGTGGACAAGATTGAGGATACTTATCCTGAGCCGTTATGATGGTATGTTCTATATTAGTTATAGATAGACTTGGTAGCTGGTAAGATATACTAGCGTCGTTGCATGTTTGATATGCTTGTTTTATAGTCCATACTGAATTTCGAGGAAGAAATTATATAAGGAGAGGAGCCTACAACACCCATAATTTTAATTAATATTTATTCAGAAGATTTAATTAGATAAATTAAATAGAATAATGTGATTTGTAAGTGATAGAGTTAGGGGTATGCCCTAGGGGCAATTATGTAATTTGTTACATATATCTAATTCGTTGACCAATCTTGTTCGAAATAAAAGGTATTTTCTTCCTATTATATACTTGATATAATGTGATTATATTAATTAATTAACTTAATTAAAAGTATATTTAATAGAAAAATCCATAAATTGTATATTTTGTGATAGTAGTTACAAAGTGTTGTAACCATGAGTAATTTATCACAACGAAACAAATGTACCGTTTTAAATGTTCCTAGTCAAGATGCATCGAGACTGGATATCGATGTATCCGTTGAGATTGGAGTATGTAACGCTCTCCAAATGTTGGGCAGTGTATTACTCATGACCGTTGGGGGCACCTAGGGGTTACGTACTAATAGTTATTGGATAACTATGGAATGACTCACTCGATAGTTTTCTGTTGGTTAATATAACTAAGGTCAAACAGATTATATCGATGTGACTAATTTACACTATTCTCTCGACTTGAGAATACTTGTGGATCTTCAATATGAAAGCTCTACTTTGATTATAGCCAAATCATGGCATGGTGTCCATCGAGTGACTATAGTTGGGTCGAGTGGAAGTATTGGAAGTGAAGCACTATTCAAGAGAGGATTCGTCTCCTTAGTTATATGCGGTTAGTATCACAGTCAACTCAAGTCAACTCAAAGTCAAAGTCACTGGCCAGAGCTGTGACGACCCGGAATTCTGGACGTTTAAAATTGGGATATTTAATTGATTTTAAATATTTAAAAGGTTAATTTTAACTTAAGTTTCAAATATCTCTATTTATGGGAAAATTAAATATTGAATTTAATAATTGGAAATTGGGTAAAATAGTGAATCTGGGGTTTAAAGCCTGTTAAAAATAAATTGAAGGCTTGTAAATTTTATATTGATAATACTGAAGGTGATATAACTTTTAAAAATTAAATTTAAAGATGTTTTGTTTAGTTTTGAAAATATATTGTTTAAATTGAATTTAAAATAGCTTTCCGAGGCACAGTCTCGGAATTCGACGAAACTAGTTCCATTGGATCCGTAATATGGTATTATTATCGGATTTCAATTTTCGTAGTGTTTGGAGTTGTTGTGTGAACGTACGATATATAAACGCGCTGAATATTTATCGAAAATTCAATATAATAACTGGATCCAAAAAAGATATCTCCTCCATACGATCGAATTTGGGCTCGAAACCTTTTCCATTGCGTTCGTAATAGGGGTATAATATTATAAACGCCTAGCAGCGTGCTCCAATAGGAGGTCGGGATTTCACAGTATGTGGTGTAAGATATTTGAAAATAAATAAATTGTATGTAATCAAATCAATGAAAAAATCATAGCCGCTGTTCACGTTTAATCACGTCATTTTCCTTCAAATCAGTTCAGTTCGAAATCATTCATAGCACGCTACCTTCAAAAAAAAAATATAATAAACCTATCCTCACCCTTATCTTCATTCACGAATATACCAGAACAAATCTTTAAAAAGAAAAGGAACGAAGCTTCCCCAGTTCAAACCCATTTCTTCCCCTTCTGTTTTTTTATGAAATCATCTTCTAAAAAAAAGGTAGCCGCGATTTGAGAAAAAAAAAGAAGAAAGAATTTGAATTCGCGATTGAATCGCGAATCGCGAGAGGTGATAGGGGAGAAGCGATCGCATTCGATTGGGTTCGTCGATGTCGGGACTAGGGGAGCGGCGGCGGCACGGGGTCATGAGTCGACTTGGGGATCGCTGGAAGGTGGCGCTTGCTCGCTCGTGCACGCGAGGGGAGGGAAGTGTCGATGGCATGTTCGCGATGGAGTGGGGTGTCGCGTGGCGCTGGATGGATTCGTCCCTGGCTCGTCGATTCGAGCAGGGCGATGGTGATGTCGTAGTCGCAAATTGGGTTTCGGTTGTGGAGAAGTGGGCATCAGCGGTGACGGTGGTTGCAGAGGAGGAGTTGGCGATCGATCGCGTTAGCTCTGTCGAAGCCCAGTCATGTAGGAAGGCGGCGCGCCTGGAGGTAGTGAGGTACATCCAGTTTAATTTCATTTAAATATAAATTCAAACAGTGTGTGTGTATATATATAGGTAGGTTTAAACAGTGAGATAAAGTTGTTTTGTAAAATTTTAGAAAACAGCTGAGGAAAATAAAAAGAAATAGGAAGCAGTTCTGTTTAATTTAACATATGTATATAGGTTTGGAAAGAATTTTATTTTAGAATTTAATGTATATGTGTATATATATATATGGATAGATAACCAGAAAAATAAATATACATATTTTCACTTACTAGAATGTAAATAATACATTTATTATGGGATTTATCTATTCAATCAACTGATTAAATTATTTTAGTTACTTAAAATGTATTCAAAGGAAACTTGGTTTAAATTAAATTATTTAATGGTAATAAATTGTTCGATTAATTCAAATATTAATAAATCTTATAATCGTTTATTCAAGGTCAAAAATCGAGAAACCAAGGCAATATTGAAGTGGATTGCAAATAAAAGCAAAGGTGAGTTAATCTCACTCACATCTAGATTTCCAGAATTTAATTTAAATAGTTCGAATTTAAATTATTGATTGATTGGATGGGATATGATATATAATAGTGTATATATATATATTGGAGTGATTGATTTCCCACATTATATAGCGGATGAGACCCTATGCGCCGCATAATAGCGGATGATATTATATAAACCCATATACCACGATATTCCACCTCGAAGTGGAATTGGTATTGTGCTAACGTCTGTGGATGCAGGGAAACAGGTTGGAGGGATCTAACTGAATTCCTCAAAATTATTTAAATTGTTTAATATTCTGTGATATGAATATGGGATATTCTGTGGGGAATTATATTGATAATTGGAATATTGAATGTTATGGTTTGCTTGAATATTTGGTACCCTAAATTACCAATATATATAGAATTGGATTTTTGAAAGGAAAATAAAGGAATGGATTTTCAAGTAAACTAATTATAAAGAATTTGAATAAATTTAAGAATAAATTTGGAAAAGAATAAAAGTGGTTTCAAAATTCTAATAAATATGAAAAAGGGGGATTTTGAATAAGCAGAGAAATAATGAATATTAAGCTTAAGCAATATTATTTAAAAAGAATAAAGAATTTATTTTAATTCAAGGTTTAAATTTAATTAAAAAGGAAAAGAAATTTGGGAAATCTGAAATTGGTATTTTCAGTTTAAAGGGATTTTTAAATCATAATAAAGAAATGAAATTTAAAGTTAAAGGATTTTGAAATAAATGGAGTAAGTAAAGAAATTTATTAAATGTGAAGTAAATTGGAAATCAATTTTTGGAATTGATTTAAGTGTTTAAAACGGATTTTTAAAAGAGAAGTGAGACTTTGGATTTATAAACTGGGTTTATAAAAGTGAACAAATATATTGGTGGATATTTGGAAGAATAAATTCACGGTGGGAATTTATTAAAGGAATGGGTAAATTCGTTTAAAAATAAATAGTGATTTATTTTTAAAAAGATGTGAAAGATAAGCGTATTTCCCTTGATAGTCAAGTACGTTTTCAAAGCAAATTTTTAAATATAAGTTAAAAGTTTTAATGTTGTTTTAAAAAGCATGTTTTAGAAATTTATTATTTCTAAATGTTTAAATTCTAAAGAAAGTATTTTTCAAATCTATTGTAGTTGTAAATATTAAAAGTAACTTGGTATTTGTTTTAAAGGATAAAAAATTAGTTTTATATTTTATTAAGAAGCTTTATTTTAAATATTCTTAAAGTATATTTTCGGCTGAGTATTGAAGTAGTTTTAATTTAAATGTTAAAGTATGTTTTATAATAAAGTGTTTCTAAATTATTTTAATAATCTTAAGTTTTGTACTTGGTATTTCCAGTGGTAATAAATATTTGGGAATTTATTCCATAAGGAGAGTGTGGTTTGAAAACTGTTTTCAAAGGGTTGAAAAGTGGAAATATATCTTGCGAAGATATTTTGAGATAAATAAATAATTTGGGAAAAATTATTTATTGTTTATGGATGTTTGTGAATGTTAATTGATAGTTAAATAACCGACTATCAATATTGGCCAATGCGCTGATCATTTCGAAGAGACCGGGATCGGGATTTATTTTCCGAAAACCACTTCGATCCGATTTTTACGTTTCGTGGGGAAAACGAGTTCGGAGTCGAAGATGGAGCAGTGAAGTGCAAGGGCTAATCGCTACTAATCCTGAGGATGATTCCAAAATGGATGTTGTAGGAATAGTGCCTTCGGTTCCGTTCGAACCCGGGACGGACTTGTATGGATGAATGCTTTCGGAACATCGTCAAGTGGACGATGGGCATTCTAAGGGATATGTTCTATAAAGGTAACGCTTAGCCTCAAGCCTCATCAACCGGGAATGACTGAAAATCAGGGGTTATGCAGCAAGGCTATGTGGGTAGCACCCATTAGGGTGAGGTCATCCCTGTCTGGATGTCCCTTTTTATTTTGGTTGTGTGGCAGTTGGTCGCGCCAACCGTGGGGTGATCTTACTCGGAATTACCCTTAGGTAGTTCCGGTCTTGTGTTGCAGGGGATCGGGCGTGGTCCTCGGTACACTGATCTAGACCAGGTACTGTGACAGGTGGTACCCCAGTGCCTAGTCATTCGTTGGAAATCCATTCTCCCTACGCGCCTGTACGGTATTGATTATGCCCAACTATTGATGAAACGTGAGATGCAAGCATTTCAGCTAGATTCTATTTTACTTTCTATAGACACTATTATAATATCAGACGGTTTTGATAAAAAGTGTTTTGGCTATCATAAGGTAAAAACCCGACATGTTTATTTATGGCGTGGTCTTACGAGATGCTTTTGTTTTCAAAAGGTTTGGAAAACTTTAATAATTTGATTGAGTGTGTTTTCTCACGCTGGTTTTCCAGACTGACTCGGGTGTTATTTCATTATAATGCTCGGGTCAGACCGAGTATTATAGATACAGGATAGGATGCTGTGGAGCTCAGGAGACGAGCTGGATGGCGAGACGTATCACTCGTACTTGATGTATTCCGCTGTGTTGTGTGTACTGTGTATTCAGTTTTGTGGTGATATGTAGTGATTACTGTACAGTTATGTGCTAGATGTTGTTTAACTCTGATGTTGTATTCTAAAGATGTAAAGTATAAAACAGATATAGTTTCCTTTTGTGTAAAGATCAATTATTATCTATTATATTTTATTCCGCTGCGTATGTGAGATTCTGATGTTGTGTTGTTTTCTCTTCTTCTACCTTTTTCTTCTTTAACCCAAATGGTTCGTATTTCCATTCACTTTGAATCGATGTTGGAGAATAGTGTCGATTCAAGGGGTACGGGTTTGCGGGCTATTACAGTGGTATCAGAGCTTGGGCTGGCGATAACCTTGGTTCTGGTGGGATTACTCATTGAAATAGAGTCTGTAGTACTCTAGAAATGAGTTAAGTGTATTAATAGATATGAGTGTGTATTTGATAGTGAATTTAAAATGGTTTTATATTGTGTTGATTGGTTTATTGTGTAGCATATGAACCTTCGTCGTCACAGTCTGGACAACTGTATCAAAGGGGTTTCTAAACACTTGAATAGGACAATTCGACACAATATTGTTTTCGAAAGCGGGTAAATGAAATAATTTTACCCAAAAATGTATTTTGATATAAAAGAAATATTTTCTTAAATTGTTATATAACTTGGATGTTTGGATGATAGTATTTTAAACAAATAAGATTATAAAATTGGAATGATTTATATAACCAATGGAAATTTGTATAAGCATAAATTACAAATGAATTATATTTAAAATTTGATTTAATCAAATGGGTAAATTTAAAATCCTGGAGATTTTGGAAGTGTTTTTCGAAGTGTTTTGAAGATAAATAATAGCAATGTTAATTTTGGAAGTATTTCTGAAAAGAAATTGTTTCAAATAAATTTTGGAAGGGGTATAGAATTGAGCTCACTTCAGTCGTTGGAAAATAACTTCAGTGATGACTATGGCATCATCGATGTTCATTTTCGAGTTTCTAAGTGACGGATTGTTGCCAAATTGATTTGTTCAGAAGAACTAGTTTTGTTTTTGAAATGTCAAAGGAAATTTGTCGGGAATAAAGCCAGGATTGGTTTAAAAATCTGAGAAGTGTGATTTTGAGATATTGGTGATTTCGAAATGATTTGAAACAATAGTCGGGTGTTTAAAAAAATCCTGAAATCCTTATATAAATAATTTAAAGATCAACAGGAGAAAAGTTATAAACTTATAAATGGTGAATGATTTTGATGAGGAATATGGGGATTGGATTTTGGAATTGAAATTAAAGGTGAAAGTTAAAAATGAGAATTTAACTTGGATTAAGATTAAATTTTGAAATTAATTGATGATTGGAAGAAATAAATCGGTAAATTTTGAATGTGATTGGAATGGGAAATAGAAATAAAATTTGGATTGAGATTAATTGAATTAAAATGGAAACAAAATCCAGTTATATTTGAATTAAGTTGAAATCAAATTGAAATAAAATTCAGTTGAATTATAGATAATATTGAGTGGAAATAAATTCTTACTTTAAAAGTAAGTTGAAGAAGAATTGCATTAGGGTGAATGAATTGAAAATAGCCCATAAAGGTTAAAAGCATTGAAATAAAATATATACTTAGCTAAGTAAAAATATTTAATCCCGAATTAAAAGTAGAATGTGAATGGGATTGATTGTAAATGGATGGAAGTGTGAATATAAATAAGTGTGTGACTTATAAATCTAAAAGAGTGAAATTCTAACCCAAAATAGAATTGTTTGATATTTTGGTGAATGAAATAAAATCCAATCTTGGATTATAAAATAGAATTGAACTCAAGTAAGATAATGAAGTGATTTTTTTTAAGATAAAAACCAAATATTGAATTATAAATTGGAAGTTAATTAATTGGATAATTAATTATTTAATGAATATGGAAATGGAACCTAAATTGGATAAATAAAAGTTGAAATTTGAGTTAGTGATGGGGTTGGAAATGAAACCCGAGTTATAAATAGAAATTCAACTTGAAATTGAAGTGAATTGAACATGAATTAAAGTTGTTATCGAATTGGATTAAAATAAAAATGATGGGAGTTGCAAATAAATCCAATTCAAGTGTAAATGAGTTAAATATGGACTTGGATATTATTTAACAAATTGAGAATAGGATTAGAATTAAATGGATAAAGAGAATGGGGTAATTGAATTTGGTGAGAATCAAATTAAATGAAATGGTTTTAAATGAAACCAATGCGGTAATGAAATGAAATGCAAGTGTATGGTTGGTGAATAAATTAGAAATGAGATGGAATTAAATATAAAATTGATTTTGGAATCAATGGGTATGAATATGAGTTGTTGGGACTTAAAAATGAATTGAAGATAAGCAAGTGTGTTATAAATCACTTGAATTGAATGCAATGGTAAGAAAAGCAAGTGAAAGCAATTGAATTAGTTTTGAAACCGTATAAATTGCTTATGAAAATTGTTTAGTGTGCATTGCTTTTAGAATTAATGTGTTGTAGTTGCTTAAATAAGAGAAATGTTATAAATTGCACACATTTTGTACTTACATGTTTAAATTGAGTAAGTACAGGTACCTGGAGGTCGTTTGGCTGGATTTTGATTTCGCAAAATGCTAAATAAAGCCGCTTGCTTAAAAATGCGAAATAAAGGTACGCCTACGCAATAAAAAGATAGGAAATATGAACTGTTGCTATTTTTTTTGTTTTCCGACCGTGTGGGTCGATGTATATATATTTATATCTCTTGTCAAATTGCAAAAGCTCCTCCGTTCAAAGGAGACTCTGCCAAAAAATTTCGAAAATTTTGGGAATTAGAGAATTTTAAAAAAATTCACTAACGACAAGAGATTTCAAATTGGGATTTGAGATAAAGAGAAATTCATAGTAGACTAAAAATAATTTAAAGTTGGAAATAAATCCATTGGGATTTAAATAAATTAGTAATAAGACTACTTTTAGAAATGATTGATTGAATATGGTTTGAGATAAGGTAAATATTCAATATCTAAAAGGAAGGTAAATTGAATTCAAATGGAATTGTGAAGGCAAAGTGAATAGAAATGGATATAAACTTCAATAGTGAAGTAAAAATAAATTTAAGAAGTATATAAAATATTTATATTGAACTTAAGAAACGAATAGAGAAGGTTCTTAAGTAAATTTGGTATTGGAAGTATAATAAGTTGATAATTGAATGAAAATCAAATTGAAATGCGGTGATTGGATATTATTGCAGAGTAGCATACAGGTAATTTAATAACAAGAGAAATTGGTTTGATTGCAGAAGATAAATAAAATTTCTCAACAAAAGGTAAGTATTTAAATTTCTATATGAAATTTGATTGGGTTTTTTATCTAGCCACTTGGCGTTTTGTTTTCTTTTGAAATTGGGGAGCCCGTAGAGGCATTTTGTAGTAGTATTGAGCTAGCCGCGCAAAGGAGACGCTGGAAAAAAAATTCGGAAATTTAAGGAGTTAGAAAAATTTTGAGAAAATTTTAAAATTTTAAAATTGGTTTTGAATTAAAATTTTGAATTGTTAAGTAAGTAATGTTGTTGGGACTTGTGGATAAGGTTGAAAAGTTAATAAGAGGAATATTGTGTCTTTGATAAAAGGATTGTTTTGGGAAGTCACTGAAAACTGTTTGGTTTTAGGAAGTGAGTGAACGGGTTATGGACCATTCTTCTTAACTAGTAATTTCGGAGACAAAATTCTTTTAAGGGGGGAGGAATGTGACGACCCGGAATTCTAGATGTTTAAAATTGGGATATTTAATTGATTTTAAATATTTAAAAGGTTAATTTTAACTTAAGTTTCAAATATCTCTATTTATGGGAAAATTAAATATTGAATTTTTTTGTAGAGCAAATATTGAATTTAATAATTGGAAATTGGGTAAAATAGTGAATCTGGGGTTTAAAGCCTGTTAAAAATAAATTGAAGGCTTGTAAAATTTACATTGATAATACTGAAGGTAATAGAACTTTTAAAATTGAATTTAAAGGTGTTTTGTTCAGTTTTGAAAATATATTATTTAAACTGAATTTAAAATAGATTTCCGAGACACAGTCTCGGAATTCGACGAAACCAGTTCCATTGGATCTGTAATATGGTATTATTATCGGATTTCAATTTTCGTAGTGTTTGGAGTTGTTGTGTGAACGTACGATATATAAACGCGCTGAATATTTATCGAAAATTCAATATAATAACTAGATCCAAAAAAGCTATCTCCTCCATACGATCGAATTTGGGCTCGAAACCTTTTCCATTGTGTTCGTAATAGGGGTATAACATTATGAACGCCTAGCGGCGCGCTCCAATAGGAGGTCGGTATTTCACGGTATGTGGTGTAAGATATTTGAAAATAAAATAAATTGTATGTAATCAAATCAATGAAAAAAATCATAGCCGCTGTTCACGTTTAATCACGTCGTTTTCCTTCAAATTAGTTCAGTTCGAAATCGTTCATAGCACGCTACCTTCAAAAAAAAATATAATAAACCCGTCCTCACCCTTATCTTCGTTCACGAATATACCAGAACAAATCTTTAAAAAGAAAAAGAATGAAGCTTCCCTAGTTCAAACCCATTTCTTCCCCTTCTGTTTTTTTACGAAATCATCTTCTAAAAAAAAGGTAGTCGCGATTTGAGAAAAAAAAGAAGAAAGAATTTGAATTCGCGATTGAATCGCGAATCGCGAGAGGTGATAGGGGAGAAGCGATCGCATTCGATTGGGTTCGTCGATGTCGGGACTAGGGGAGCGGCGGCGGCACGGGGTCATGAGTCGACTTGGGGATTGCTGGAAGGTGGCACTCGCTCGCTCGTGCACGCGAGGGGAATGAAGTGTCGATGGCATGTTCGCGATGGAGTGGGGTGTCGCGTGGCGTTGGATGGATTCGTCCCTGGCTTGTCGATTCGAGCAAGGCGATGGTAATGTCGTAGTCGCGAATTGGGTTCCGTTTGTGGAGAAGTGGGCATCAGCGGTGACGGTGGTTGCAGAGGAGGAGTTGGCGATCGATCGCGTTGGCTCTGTCGAAGCCCAGTCATGTAGGAAGGCGGCGCGCCTGGAGGCAGTGAGGTACATCCGGTTTAATTTCGTTTCAATATAAATTCAAACAGTGTGTATATATATATATGTATATATATATATATGTAGGTTTAAACAGTGAGATAAAGTTGTTTTGTAAAATTTTAGATAAACAGCTCAGGAAAATAAAAGGAAATAGGAAGCAGTTCTGTTTAATTTAACATATGTATATAGGTTTGGAAAGAATTTTATTTTAGAATTTAATTTATATGTGTGTATATATATATGGATAGATAACCAAAAAAATAAATATACATATTTTCACTTACTAGAATGTAAATAATATAGTTATTATGGGATTTATCTATTCAGTCAACTGATTAAATTATTTTAGTTACTTAAAATGTATTCAAAGGAAACTTGGTTTAAATTAAATTATTTAATGGTAATAAATTGTTCGATTAATTCAAATATTAATAAATCTTATAATCGTTTATTCAAGTTCAAAAATCGAGAAACCAAGGCAATATTGAAGTGGATTGCAAATAAAAGCAAAGGTGAGTTAATCTCACTCACATCTGGATTTCCAGAATTTAATTTTAATAGTTCGAATTTAAATTATTGATTGATTGGATTGGATATGATATATAATAGTATATATATATATATATTGGAGTGATTGATTTCGCGCATTATATAGCGGATGAGACTCTATGCGCCGCATAATAGCGGATGATATTATATAAACCCATTTACCGCGATATTCCACCTCGAAGTGAAATTGGTATTGTGCTAACGTCTGTGGATGCAAAGAAACAGGTTGGAGTGATCCAACTGGATTCCTCAAAATTATTTAAATTGTTTAATATTCTGTGATATGAATATTGGATATTCTGTGGGGAATTATATTGATAATTGGAATATTGAATGTTATGGTTTGCTTGAATATTCGGTACCCTAAATTACCAATATATATAGAATTGGATTTTTGAAAGGAAAATAAAGGAATGGATTTTCAAGTAAACTAATTATAAAGAATTTGAATAAATTTAAGAACAAATTTGGAAAAGAATAAAAGTGGTTTCAAAATTCTAATAAATATGAAAAAGGGGGATTTTGAATAAGCAGAGAAATAATGAATATTAAGCTTAAGCAATATTATTTAAAAAGAATAAAGAATTTATTTTAATTCAAGGTTTAAATTTAATTAAAAAGGAAAAGAAAAGGGATTTGGGAAATCTGAAATTGGTATTTTTAGTTTAAAGGGATTTTTAAATCATAATAAAGAAATGAAATTTAAAGTTAAAGGATTTTGAAATAAATGGAGTAAGTAAAGAAATTTATTAAAAGTGAAGTAAATTGGAAATCAATTTTTGGAATTGATTTAAGTGTTTAAAACGGGATTTTTAAAAGAGAAGTGAGACTTTGGATTTATAAACTAGGTTTATAAAAGTGAACAAATATATCAGTGGATATTTGGAAGAATAAATTCACGGTGGGAATTTATTAAAGGAATGGGTAAATTCGTTTAAAAATAAATAGTGATTTATTTTTAAAAAGATGTGAAAGAGAAGCGTATTTCCCTGGATAGTCAAGTACGTTTTCAAAGCAAATTTTTAAATATAAGTTAAGAGTTTTAATGTTGTTTTAAAAAGAATGTTTTAGAAATTTATTATTTCTAAATGTTTAAATTCTAAAGAAAGTATTTTTCAAATCTATTGTAGTTGTAAATATTAAAAGTAACTTGGTATTTATTTTAAAGGATAAAAATTTAGTTTTATATTTTATTAAGAAGCTTTATTTTAAATATTCTTAAAGTATATTTTCGGCTGAGTATTGAAGTAGTTTCAATTTAAATGTTAAAGTATGTTTTATAATAAAGTGTTTCTAAATTATTTTAAAAATCTTAAGTTTTGTACTTGGTATTTCCAGTGGTAATAAATATTTGGGAATTTATTCCATAAGGAGAGTGTGGTTTGAAAACTGTTTTCAAAGGGTTGAAAAGTGGAAATATATCTTGCGAAGATATTTTGAGATAAATAAATAATTTGGGAAAAATTATTTATTGTTTGATGGATGTTTGTGAATGTTAATTGATAGTTAAATAACTGACTATCAATATTAGCCAATGCACTGATCGTTTCGAAGAGACCGGGATCGGGATTTATTTTCCGAAAACCACTTCGATCCGATTTGTACGTTTCGTGGGGAAAACGAGTTCGGAGTCGAAGATGGAGCAGTGAAGTGCAAGGTCTAATCGCTACTAATCCTGAGGATGATTCCAAAATGGATGTAGTAGGAATAGTGCCTTCGGTTCCGTTCGAACCCGGGATGGACGTGTATGGATGAATGCTTTCGGAACATCGTCAGGTGGACGATGGGCATTCTAAGGGATATGTTCTATAAAGGTAACGCTTAGCCTCAAGCCTCACCAACCGGGAATGACTAAAAATCAGGGGTTATGCAGCAAGGCTATGTGGGTAGCGCCCATTAGGGTGAGGTCATCCCTGTCTAGATGTCCCTTTTTATTTCGGCTGTGTAGCGGTTGGTCACGCCAACCGTGGGGTGATCTTACTCGGAATTACCCTTAGGTAGTTCCGGTCTTGTGTTGCAGGGGATCGGGCGTGGTCCTCGGTACAATGATCTAGACCAGGTACTGTGACAGGTGGTACCCCAGTGCCTAGTCATTCGTTGGAAATCCATTCTCCCTACACACCTGTACGGTTTTGATTGTGCCTAACTATTGTTGAAACGTGAGATGCAAGCATTTCAGCTAGATTCTATTTTACTTTCTATAGACACTATTATAATATCAAACGGTTTTGATAAAAAGTGTTTTGGCTATCGTAAGGTAAAAACCCGACATGTTTATTTGTGGCATGGTCTTACGAGATGCTTTTGTTTTTAAAATATTTGGAAAACTTTAATAATCCAATTGAGTTTGTTTTCTCACGCTGGTTTTCCAGACTGACTCGGGTGTTATTTTATTATAATGCTTGGGTCAGACCGAGTATTATAGATACTGGATAGGATGCTATGGTGCTCAGGAGACGAGCTGGATGGCGAGACGTATCACTCGTACTTGATGTATTCCGCTGTGTTGTGTGTACTGTGTATTCAGTTTTGTGGGGATATGTAGTGATTACTGTACAGTTGTGTGCTAGATGTTGTTGAACTCTGATGTTGTATTCTAAAGATGTAAAGTATAAAACAGATATAGTTTTCTTTTGTGTAAAGATCAGTTATTATCTATTATATTTTATTCCGCTGCGTATGTGATATTCTGATGTTGTGTTGTTTCCTCTTCTTCTACCTTTTTCTTCTTTAACCCAAATGGTTCGTATTTTCGTTCACTTTGAATCGATGTTGGAGAATAGTGTCGATTCAAGGGGTACGGGTTTGCGGGCTGTTACAAGAGCATTTCGGTTAATAATAATTGTTATTATTGAACCAATGACTTTGTATTTAGACTATAAAGTTGAATGTGGATGAGGTTGGAATTTTGACCACTACCAAATTCCATAAGTCCATAGTGATATAGTTTTGACGAAGAGAATTGGTGTAAACAAATGTCACAACCGGGTAACGCTTATTAAACTAAAATTGGATTTTACCGAAAATGAGTAAGCGATAAATTTGGCCATAATGTCACACCACCTGCTAAGTGACGTGTGAACGTTAACATTAGAATAGTTCGATGTTAATCGCTGACCAAATTTACACTCAAGAGTTACACAGCCGAAATGATGAATTCCCTTAAGACCGAACAATTTAATTAGTTTATAATTGTTATAAATTAATTAATATTTACGAAATATTAATTATAAAATTTGAATATGGTTTGAGAAATAAATAATGTTATATATATATAACAGTTATAAATATATCGATCGATATACAATATCGACAAGCGATTAAATTAGATTTAATTGCATAGTATTTTGGCTTGGGCTTAGATGGGTTTAAGGCCCATTGTTAGGGCTGCAAAATTTCGGTTTTGGGAAGGTCTAGGGGTGACTAAACATAGGGAATTGGCTTGGAGATAATGGGTTGAGATAAAGCGAGAATGGGTAAAAAGGTTTTCCTCGTTTCTCTCTAATACAACCCTATATATATGTATATATATGTGTGTGTATATGTATATACATGTATGTATGTATATGTATATGTATATGTATATGTATGTATGTATGTATGTATGTATGTATGTATGTATGTATGTATGTATCTCTATAAACAATTACTAACCTTTTTGGCCGCCATTACCTTCTACATTACTGGTTAAAACATATCTCTCAATCCACTTCAAAATTCTCAAATATATTTTAGATTAAAATAATATTATTTAATAGTTAGAGGTCGGTGATTCCTGACTTGCAATCTAACGAATCAAGAACAATAAAAGGAAGGGAAGTCATTGCTTCAACGTGGATTCAAAGGCATCATTAAATTGGTAATTTTAATTCATATTATAGTAATTAAATTATATTCTATGATCCTATAATGAGCAATTTCATATCTATTTAAATATATTGCTACTATATGTATAGTTATGTGAGATTTTTGTCAGTAGATGTGGTTGTCACAAATCAGTTTGGTTATGTGCATAATTTGTTTATTATTTGATTAAATGTTATTTACAATAAAAAAATCAATTTTTGTCATTAATAATTGTTTTATATATATTTATTAATAAATTCATATATATATATATATTAGTGTATATTTCTCTCTCATAATAGCATATATGCATATATACATTTTTTAAATCAATGCATATATAAGATATATATCTGTGTGTGTGATTTAAAAAATTTAGTACACTTATTTATATATAATATGAATTTATAAATTCGAAAATTAATTATCATACATATATTCATATTTTTAAATTAACATTTATTGAATTTTTGAATTGTTTATTATATATAAAATAATTATTACCTTAAAAATTAAATTTTATATTTTTTAAAAATATTATATCATTTCATAAACATATAGAAAAAATTTATGAATTTGTCAATAAAGTTTATTATTTTTAATAATTAATACTATTTCGGAAAAACTGTTTATGATTTATTAAAAATAATAATTTAATTGAAAAATTCTTCAAAAATTTTCATAACCTTTAATTCATGATCCTAGAATTTTTGAAATTTTAAAATTTGAATTTTTAAAAAAATATTATTTTATATTAAATAATTATTGCCGAAATCAGTGTATTTGTTTTTAAAAATAATATTCCAACTTTGAAAAATCTCTAGATTTTTCCTAAGCTCTATTTTATGACCTAGATTTTTGAAAATTTTAATTATTTATGGATGAAAACATTATTTTATTCATAATATATACAAATTAAAATACTAAAATTATTATGTTTGCAAAACTAAGTTAATTTTAAATTATAAATAATTTTTAATAATTGTTCTCTCCTTTTCTATATATATATTTATCTATATATAGATGTTTTATGTTCATATATTATATATAATATATTTATACATACATGTGTGTGTGTGTGTATTTTGTAACACATATACATGCACATATTTGGACAACATACATGACATACAAAATGAGCTAATATGTCTGTTGCGATGTAAATCCCAACATCTACATATGGGCATATTATACCTTTCATGGATTATTATGTTATACATGCACTCACGCATATATGTATATGATACATTTATGTATAAACTAAATCAAATAAAATTAATTTCATATCTTAATATATTTGAATTTAATAAAATAAATGATTTTATTTAAATGAAATTTAGAAATGTTCTAATTCAGTTAGACTTCATAAGCCCAATAAAAAATCCAATATGGTAAATTTTTTGAAATTCACCCATAACTTCCGCTGCGGGCTAGTCCAGTTCCAACAATGGTATCGGAGCCTAATAGCCTATGCGGTCTAAATTAGTCATATTAGGGCTAACTAATTAAGCTTGCCCACTTAGTACGGTGTCTAGAATGGTAATATCTAGGATTGGAATTGGGTAATCAAGTATCTTGTCTTACCTGGTTACTGGCCTGGCCCGAAAGGTGAAGTGAGCCCAAAGGTTGCTCATAATAGAAAAGGCCCAACTGGGGCCTTGGGCTAATTTTCAAAATTGTTTTGAAAATTAATGTTAAAATTTTTAAATTTAATAGTTAAATTTAAAATAAAACATGTTTATTATAAAAATTATAATATTACATAAGTTTTCAAAATGTTTGAAAGGATAATGATATTTTCAAAATGTTTGAAAATATTTATATAATAATTTTGAAATTTTAAATTTATTAATAAGATTAATAAAATAAATTAATTAAATATGTTAATTAATTAATGCATATATGCATGTATTACATATGTTGATATATGCTATGTTATTTTAAAATGTTTAAGATAACATAAGTATACATGTATGTATACAAGGTAAATTTTGAAATTAATAAATTTTAATAAAAATTGTTTAATTGGATAAATTAATTAAAGGTTAATTAATTAAATAAAATACACATATATATGATATATGTGTGTTACACTATAAAGGTTATAGTATATACCATATATGTTATAGTACATATGTCCAATATAAAATTTATATTGGAATACTAATTTAAAATTAATTAAAGAGTTAATTGATTAAAATTAATTAGATAAGATTTAATTAATGATATATTATACGTAAGACTATCATATAAGTAATATGAAATATAAAAGTTATATAACAATAAATCTTATATGATATGTGTATAAACTAAATGTGGAGCATTAAAGAAACCCAAATAGACTTGAGAAATAAATATATATGTAAATGTACATATACCGTGATTTCTGATGTATCTGAAACTTGAATCGCTGAGGTATTTCATAAGAAATATATTATTCTATAAGTCGATATCACTCAATATATATATATTGAAGATTATGAATCTTCAATATAATGTTGTCCTCTACCATATATATATTAATAAATTACTTACATACTCCTTAGTTGTTGAGCAAACTCAAGCTAGGGATGTTATGTGTAGTATTATTAATATATTGGACAAATGAGGTAAGATAACTATATGTATTTGTTGAGAAAACTCAAGGTACATATACTATACTTAGGTCATCACGATATGGTAGGTATGAGTGAATAATCTCTTTCGATTTGTTGAGCAAACTCAGGGTCGAAATGAGATTAGAATAAGGAAAACTAGGTTAGGAGTTGTATATGATACAACCGATAAGGAGTTATCTACCGTTTGTGGGGCTATGATCTGTTGAGCAAACTCAAGGTTAGAATACCAAATCAAACGAGTCCTAACACCCACCAGTGAAGTTGTAAAAATTCTATGTTTCATCTTAGGGTTGGGAGAAATATAAAAGACTAGTGGGAGCCTTATTAGAAAAATGAAATGGTAACATTTAACCTTTCTAATATTGTAAGAACATATGTTATATAATGTTATAATTATCTACAATGATAAATTTTTGCATTTAATACGATTGATAAAACGTTTGTCAATTAACATATATAAACAAACTGAATTGAAAGTTGACAAATAGAAATATAATATATACTTACTAATAATTCTAATTGCATGTTATATAATGTTTCTATACCCATGCAAGTGCCCAATTTCAACTACTTAATACATTGTAAGTTGGTCACTTATATGTTTATTTGGTTTAGACCGTGTATTGCATTTTATGAGTTTTTGAACTCTGAATGCAATTCAAGACTATGGATATTTGATCCATATACTTTCACATATAAATGCTATATGGTGAACAGTCATAGTTTGCGGGGTATAATATTTCGATGAAGTTAGTTCATTCGAAGTAAGCCAATAAATAGTATTTTAAGATCATGTATTCAACTTGAATGATTTCAAAAGGATCATATTGTGTTAATGTAACACAAGACCATAAACTACGAGATACATCTAAGAACTCGATCGTTGAAAGGTCATCTTGATCGGTTTACATAAAGTGCAACATATTTGATGTCTTAAATGTTAAGAATAATCGAATGCGCTTTTGTAAAAGGTTTTTTATGATATTGTAGTAAGGTTTTCATTTGAATAGTTTGACCATTTGAAATAAAAACAAATGTATAAGAATAGATGTAATTTAAGGTAAAGTTGGAATGAAGAGAATGAATAGTCACTTCTGCTTCATAGAGAAACATTGGAAACAAGAATTGTAATAATAATTGATACTTAATATTGGAATATGAAATATGATTTTTATTCCGAAATGTATTTTCATATAGAAAATTGTTTTCAATAACATTTATTACTTTGAGTTCAAGATATTTGATCAAAGAACTCTCCTCTGTAAACTAGTTGCAGCATATGAAATAAGTAAACAATATTAACAATATTAAGTGAATGGTGGACCTCTAAATTTAGTACGCTATTATAGTAATGGCGGAAATAGTGGGAGCATGCCATATAACACCTAATGATTGCATCAAATTACGAAAATTGTTTTCGTAAAATGTACCAAACATTATTTGTGAAATAATGTTTATTTTTTGGTATTGACTGAAAAATAGATATAACAATATTTCAATATGAGTATTATGAATATTCATTATAAAATAGAACTATATTATGGAATTTCTTTTCATAGTAAAAGTGATGCAACAAAAATATATATGTACCTAATATTATTTACAGTTGTTTTGGAATTATAGACTAAGTCGTAGTTTTAAGAAATAATTTTACTATATGATTATGAATCATATGATGCAGGTTAATTATATCTCAAACAATTAATGGTTATGCACCCATTCAGTGGGAGCATCATAAGAGTTGATGAACTCTTTGAATTAATACATATTGATGTATGCAATCACAAGTCTATTAATACCAAAAGGGTTCCACATACTTTGTTATATTCATCGATGATTTATTACCAACATGAACATGTGTATTAAATACACATGTAGTAATTTTATGATAAAATCATAGAATATAAAAGAAAAGTAAATAAAATAACATGCAATAGAATAAAATGATTTGATTTGGTCGAATAAGTGAGTATATTGGAAAGAGTTCCAAATGTACCTAAAAATGAATATAGATTCAATCTCAAAATCTCTCCTCCATGTGATACATAATGATGCATCGATAAGGAGTAGTCAAACATTGTTGGACAATTTACGATTAATTATGAGTGAAGTTGAGTTAGTTTCTTTCTATAAGGTCATGTAATTAAGATTAGTACACAAGGTTGATATTATTTCATCTAAACAAGAGTTTACAAAATCATACAAGATAAGGGTTTGTAAGAAATCCCAACATATCCTAGGCCAAGGAGTTGGCAGGTTGTGCGAGTTGAAAGATTGCACGTAATAATTATTCATGAGGGATCTTGTATGAATCTCCAATAAGTTTTTAGGAAAGGTCTGCCATCAACTGACATATTTATGTTTTGAACATAATTTTTGTAAACTAAAATCAGTTTTATAAATAAAAAGGTTCATAAAGCATTTATGAATCCCTATTCTATTTGCACAAAGAAACAATTGTTGTTTCAAGATATATCAACTCCATTGTGAAGGAATTTCTTTGAGAAATTTTTGGTAGTTAAATGGAATTCGATCTGATCCATAGATAGAACTGATTATATGAGATGAAGTGAAATTGACTAACCTAAATGAACACATAGCATTAGAATGTCTAATAAGTATTCTCATACATCGAAGAGAAACTATCAGTTTCTTATTAATGTCGAAAATATACATTACCCTTGGTTGTTCAATTAAACCATTAAGATTGTTGAATCTATATGGTATGATGCGCAGATCTGATAGAATTCCAAGTACGCTATTAAAATATGATTTTAGTGGTCGTAACAAAAGAGATGTGATCCATCGGCCGAGATTGTGTCTTTATAGGAAAGACTAATGTGGTTGGAATTAAATAAGAAATGTTGATAAGAATAATATCGCAAATTTCAATTGTTGAAATTAGCATAACGGATTCGGTATTCAACATGCTCAAGTTAATTCAGATTTACTCACAAAATTATCGCTCGATAAGACTTCATGTTTGGTACTTATGTATTGAAACAAAAAATTCTAAATAATGATTTAGAGTAAGCCGTTTACACATATTAACCAAAAATTCCTCGAAGTCAGTAGGAGCGATATTAGGTTGTGAGTCTTTGGATATGATTCAAGAAATGATACGAATGTATCATTTTATAAGCATCAAGATTGAATAAGTATTTTGATAGAAATTCAAATAGTTTGATTTTCAAACAAAGTGCAGAGGAAGCGTGTGTTCATAAGAAAGAACGTAAAAGGTACATTGATATTTCTAAACTATAAGTAAACATCACGTTGTTGATTTTAACAATATGCTTGTATTAAAATCAACTTTAGTTGTTTTAATACTCAATTTTGGATTGTAAATAATGTCTTTTATGGTGAGTATAAAAGATATAGGGATTGTCCCAAAACGATATACAAGAGCACCCTATTAAAAGGAGAACATGTAAGTTGGATTCCTTATGCATTAGCAATAGGAATTATCATACAGATTATGTGTGTATGATATTGTGTTTAGTTTATGTATTTGATACATGGAGAAAATATAAAATCCAAATTGATATCACTAAATGGTTGTTTGAGGTGTTCTCGCATATTTATGAAATACTAGACAATTGTTTATAGAAACAACGAACTCGTTACGATAGAACGTTTGGACACAAACTTTTATAAGTGATATTGAGTATAACATGTTAATGATAAAATTCAAGTTAAAATCTTTATATTGAAAATGTTTCAAAATAAAAGCGATTGTGGTCAATTCAACGAAATGTTGAGAACATTAACTTGAATAGCGCTACAATAAACCAATGTATATAGATATAAATGCACAAATTTATAATTGAGCCAAAGGTGATTCCAAATGTTGAGAATCCCATAATATTGTTATAAGATAACAATGTCATGAAATTGGTCATGATAGAACTTAAAGCTCACTAGAAGTCGAAAGACATACTTCGAATCGTTCCACATGATAAAGGCAGTTTATCAGTATTAGATAGAGTTAATTAACAAAGTAGATAATTAAAACATAATAGCATACCCATTCACTAAGGGACAGACCTAATTGGTTTTGAGAAAACTGACCGGAAAAGTTGGAATTGGATTCCATAATTGACCCTAAGTGCAAGTGGGAGATTGATAGAGTTAGGGGTATGCCCTAGGGGCAATTATGTAATTTGTTACATATATCTAACTCGTTGACCAATCTTGTTCAAAATAAAAGGTATTTTCTTCCTATTATATACTTGATATAATGTGATTATATTAATTAATTAACTTAATTAAAAGTATATTTAATAGAAAAATCCATAAATGGTATATTTTATGATAGTAATTTCAAAGTGTTGTAACCATGAGTAATTTATCACAATGAATCAAATATACCATTTTAAATGTTCCTTGTCACGATGCATCGAGACTGGATATCGATGTATCCGTTGAGACTAGAGTACGTAATGCTCTCCAAATATTAGGCAGTGTATTACTCATGACTGCTGGGGGCACCTAGGGGTTACGTACTAATAGTTATTGGATAAGTATGGAATGACTCACTCGGTAGTTTTTTGTTGGTTAATATAACTAAGGTCGAATAGTAAATATCGATGTGACTGATTTACACAGTTCTCTCACTTGAGAATACTGTGGATCTTCAATATGAAAGCTCTGCTTTGATTATAGCCAAATCATGGCATGGCATCCATCGAGTGACTATAGTTGGGTCGAGTGGAAGTATTGGAAGTGAAGCACGAGGATTCGTCTCCTCAGTTATATGCGGTTAGTATCACAGTCAACTCAAAGTCAAAGTTTCTGGCCAGAGCATTTCGGTTAACAATAATTGTTATTACTGAACCAAGGTCTTGTATTTAGACTATAAAGTTGAATGTGGATAAGGTTGGAATTTTGACCATTACCAAATTCCATAAGTAAAAAGTGATATAGTTTTGACGAAGAGAATTGGTGTAAACAAATGTCACAACCGGGTAATGCTTATTAAACTAAAATTAGATTTTATCGAAAATGAGTAAGTGATAAATTTTTCCATAATGTCACACCACCTGCTAAGTGACATGTGAACGTTAACATTAGAATAGTTCGATGTTAATCGCTGACCAAATTTACACCCAAGAGTTACACAACCAAAATGATGAATTCCCTTAAGACCGAACAATTTAATTAGTTTATAATTGTTATAAATTAATTAAATTAATTAATATTTATGAAATATTAATTATAAAATTTGAATATGATTTGAGAAATAAATAATGTTATATGTATTTATAAAAGTTATAAATATATCGATCGATATACAATATCGACAAGCGATTAAATTAGATTTAATTGCATAGTATTTTGGCTTGGGCTTAGATGGGTTTAACGCCCATCATTAGGGCTGTAAAATTTCGGTTTTGGGAAGGCCTAGGGGTGGCTAAAACATAGGGAATTGGCTTGGAGATAATGGGTTGGGATAAAGTGAGAATGGGTAAAAAAGTTTTCCTCGTTTTTCTCTAATACAACCATATATATATATATATATATATCTATCTATCTAAAAACAATTACTAACCTTTTTGGCTGCAATTACCTTCTACATTACTTGTTAAAAAATAGCCCTCAATCCACTTCAAAATTCTCAAATATATTTCAAATTAAAATAATACTATTCGATAGTTAGAGGTCGGTGATTCCGGACTTGCAATCTGACGAATCAAGAACAGTAAAAGGAAGGGAAGTCATTGCTTCAACGTGGATTCAAAGATATCATTAAATTGGTAATTTTAATTTATATTACGGTAATTAAATTATATTATATGATCTTATTATGAGCAATTTCATATCTGTTTAAATATATTGCTACTATATGTTTAGTTAGGTGAGATTTTTGTAAGTAGATGTGGTTGTCACAAATCAGTTTGGTTATATGCATAATTTTTTTATTATACTATTTTATGTATAGACAAATATTGTTTACTGTACAAAATCAATTTTTGTCATTAATAATTGTTTATATATATTTATTAATAAATTCACATATATATATTGGTGTATATTTCTCTCTCATAATAGCATATATGCATATATAAGATATATATATATATATATATATATGTGATCTAAAAATTTTAGTACACTTATTTATATATCATATGAATTTAAAAATTCGAAAATTAATTATCATACATATATTCATATTTTTGAATTAACATTTACTGAATTTTTGAATTGTTTATTATATATAAAATAATTATTACATTAAAAATTCAATTTTATATTTTTTTTAAATATTATACCATTTCAGAAATATATAGAAAGATTTAGGAATTTTTCAATAAAGTTTATTATTTTTAATAATTAATATTATTTCGGAAAAATGATTTATGATTTATTAAAAATAATAATTTAATTGAAAAATTCTTCAAAAAATTTCATAACTTTTCATTCATGATCCTAGATTTATAAAATTTTAAATTTTGAATTTTTAGTAATATATTATTTTATATTAAATAATTATTGCCGAAATCAATGTATTTGTTTTTAAAAATAATATTTCAACTTTGAAAAATCTCTAGATTTTTCCTAAGCTCTATTTTATGATCATAGATTTTTGAAAATTGTAAAATTTAAATTTTTGTCAATAGATTGTTTTATGTTGATTATTTATGGATGAAAACATTATTTTATTCTTAATATATACAAATTAAAATACTAAAATTATTATGCTTGCAAAACTAAGTTAATTTTGAATTATAAATAATTTTTAATAATTGTTCTCACTCTTTATATATATATATATATATATTTATCTATATGTAAATGTTTTATGTTCATATATTATATATAATATATTTATATATACATATGTGTGTGTGTATATTGTAACACATATACATGCACATATTTGGACAACATACATGACATAAAAGATGAGCTAATATGCCTGTTGCGATGTAAATCCCAACATCTACATATGGGCATATTATACCTTTCACAGATTATTATGTTACACATGCACTCACACATATATGTATATGATACATTTATGTATAAACTAAATCAAATAAAATTAATTTCATATCTTAATATATTTGAATTTAAATAAAATAAATGATTTTATTTAAATGAAATTTAGAAATGTTCTAATTCGGTTAGACTTCATAGGCCCAATAAAATATCCAATAGGGTAAATTTTTTGAAATTCACTCATAACTTCTGTTGCGGGCTAATCCAGTTCCAACAATAAGGTGATAAGGAACCTTTGATAATCAACATGATCGAGCTGTAGTTAACTAACTAATTAGTTAATAATATTGTTTTGTGACTTAAGAATATAGATATATGAGAGGAGTAATTTAGGAAAAACCCTTCATACCTTAAACCCTCTCCTTCTCATTTCATTTTGATTGTACACATTCACAAAACAATCTAAAGAAAAGGAAGTCAAGGCCAGCCATAACCTAGGGAAGTAGAAGCACGAAATCAAAGAAATTCAAGAGCAAAGTTAGGAAAACTAAAGCACACATCAAATCTCAACTATATTATCAAAGCCAAAGTGATAATAATCAAATCTATCTCATTCTCATTACATTTTGATTGTTAAATTTCGTTTTAGATTTGAGACTGAATGGATTGATGATTTGATGATATGCCATGTTTGATTTAACCGAGTTTTGAAATAATGAGGAACTAAATGGATTTTTGAAATTTAATGATAGATTTGAGAGCAAAAACCTTAATTAATGATCTCAATGATTCGAATTTTTGATATGCGGTATAAAATGATATTTTGAATATGGGGTTTTAATTTCAAAATTTTCTAAATTGAAATAAATATTTTATGATTTCCTAAGGAGGAAATCTAGTTATTTTCGAGTTTTTAATTATCTAAAATAATTAAATATGGATTTTGGCCTTGAAATTTTTATATGACAAAGAATACCATATTTTTTTGAATTTATGTTATTTTGGGGATTTTTCCCAAGTAGTTTCGAAGTGTTATAATTTATTATGCTAGATAAGCATTTAAATGGATAATTAATTAATGTTATTAATTAATTAGTTTGACATATGTTTTGGACTTTGAAATTTAGTGCGGCAGTAAAATCTGAAACGAAAATGTAAATCTTTGTTGAATCCAATCATATTTTGACAAATAAATGGGATTGGTATTTACTTTTAATAGAAATAATTCAGTTTTCATGTTAATTATGATGGTATATGTTGCATGTTTTCTCTTCGAGCCTAAAGGAATGCCGCTTCCATGAATGTCGACGTCGATGAAGGAGGAAGCTCATGATAGCTACCTAAGTATCTATAGAGTGATTCTTTTGGCATCAAAGTGGACAACGGCGATAATAGATGATTAGCGACATGGTATCTTTGTGGTTCATTTAAACGTTTAAAAGCTTAGTGTCAACATTGACGTCGTCGCATGTCTTCGTTGGTGTTTTAAATGATGCTGCACCTAAACACTTCGATTGTTTTACATACTAAGGCAATGACACCGCTTGTATTGACTTTGACTCTATATATGAAATGACATAATAGCCGAAGAGATTTAGGTATGAAAGTTTTATAGTGACGTCGAGGGTCTTGGGGTCATTGTGCATCAACATCGGCCATCTTATATACTTAGAATTTTGTACTGAATGGAGTTGGCAATGGTGCAGTGTAGCATCGAGGTCGATCTTCTTCTTTTTAATGCTGAAGAGGCTTGTTTTTAATGTTAACTAAAATTATTTTAAACGGGCAAAGAGGTCTATGTTTTAGAGGATCGATGATCCTATATCTTTGGTAATTAGCTGTAATGATCGGTGTTAACCTGCCTTTTTGCAAGGCCGTGGACAGGCTGATTTAACCTAATCGACTGCTCATTTGGCGATATTGGAATATGATTAGTTGGAGCCAGCTGATTGGATAAACGGTCAGTCAGGGATGGTTCAATATGCATGGCTCGGCCTAGGTGGGTCGGTAGATGTCGCTCGGCATCGTGGGTCGCTCGGCCTTGGTGATGTCGCTCGGCCTTGGTGATGTCGCTCGACATCGTGGGTCGCTCGGCATCGTGGGTCGCTCGGCATCGTGGGTCGCTCGGCATTGTGGCTCGGCATGGTGGCTCAACAAGGTGGCTCGGCATCGTCGCTCGGCATTGTGGCTCGGAATGGTGGCTCGCCAAGGTGGTTCGGCATCATCGCTCGGCATTGTGGCTCGGCATGGTGGCTCGCCAAGGTGGCTCGGCATCGTCTTTCGGCATTGTGGCTCGGCATAGTGGCTCACCAAGGTGGCTCGGCATCGTCGCTCGGCCTTGTGGCTCGGCATGGTGGCTCGCCAAGGTGGCTCGGCATTGTCGCTCAACATCGCCGCTCGGCAGTCTTGTGTCCAAGTAGTTGTTTCACCGGGTCGGCCACTTCGGATTACTTCGAGTTAAAAGGGGATTTACTTCGAGTCGCCAAGGTAGATTTCCTAGGTCGGCAGCATTTGGGCAAGGAGTCGGTGTATTGAAGGAAGGGGTTGAGTCTTGATGGGCCCGGACTACTTAGGAAGCCCAACTACCTGGATTTGCTTATAAATACAGCATGTGGGGGTTCAGAAAAGGGGATCTTCCCTGGGGGGACTCTCTTACTTTCTCTTTTCTAAGGCTAAGGCAACTCTACCATTTTGTAACTGTAATCGGTTATTACAGCAATAAAAAAGAAACTTCTAGAGTGGACGTAGGCCGGAGTTAGCCGAACCACTATAAAATTTGTTGTTCTTTACTGCTTTCATTTTAATTTTTGTTGTTCTTTATATTAATATCCTCCACGTATAATCTATCTATGAGTTGTGACTGATATTTGGTGCTTTCAACGGTGTTTGGGTGTTAGTGACCAATTTTGGCACTAACATATTGGTGCTTTCACTGAGAAGCAAGCAATCAGGGATTTCAGAGCTAGGATTTTGGATTCAAAAGCTTAGGAACTTGGATTCTAGGAAGTAATGGCTAGGCCACCAACAAGGAAGCAAGTGACAAAAAGGAGCAACCAAGAGGGAAGTCAAGAGGCTTCCTCTGGAGCTGGAGCAGGTCAAGCATCCATCTACATCACCAGAGATGAGATGGAAGCGATGTTGAAAAGACAAGAGGAGATGATGCAGGCTCTTCTCAGACAATTTGCACAAGCAGGAAATGTAGGAGCTCAGATCTGTGGAGCTGGATTAGAAGCGCTCAACCAGCAAGCAGAGGGAGTGGCTCAACAGGGGGCATCCCCCAATCAGCAGACGGCTATCAATCTGGATGGACATAGACTCGGGGGGCACACCACCAGGAAATGTTGGATCAATCCATGGAGGGATACCAGATGACGCTATGCAACCCGACACCAACAGGAGTGCAGGAGTACATGATGAGGAGTATGTGCCAGGATTCCATCGTGAACTCGGGGGACAGATCAGAGGTAGCGGATAAGGATTAAAGTTTGGCGATAATGACAGATTAGCAGAGATGGTCAGACGAGCTGTAAGAGGTGCATTGGTAAATAAAGACTTGGAGGATGTGAATAGGAGTCTCTTTACTCCTACTATCGGGCAAGCTAGGAACCCTCCGGATTTTAAGCTACCAACGTTGGAGATGTATGATGGGAGAACGGATCCCATCGTTCACCTGACAAAGTACATGAGGCATATGGAGGTACTGGGAGCATCGGATGAGGTCATGGCTCGATGTTTTCCTTTGTATTTGATGGATATTGCAGCTATGTGGTTCAGACAGCTGGAGAGTGGTTCTATTGACACTTGGACAGAGCTGATTGAGAGGTTTATTAGGCAATTTCGGGTCCATATAGTCAGACCCAAGAACGTAATGACCTTGACATCAATGAAACAATGGAAGGGAGAGTCGCTCAGCGATTTCTTAAGCAGATTCAATGCAGCGGTAGCTTCAGTGGATCGACCCGATCCGTCGATGGTTTTGATGGCAGCAGTTTTAGGAATTGCAGATAATTCGGATTTTAAGATATCGTTGGAACGGGACCCACCGAGGGATCTCAGAGAGTTCTACCATGAGGCGGAAAGGTTCCTAAGGCAGGAAGATGCGCAAGCTGAGAGAGTAGGGAGAGAGTATGAAGCTTATGCAGTGAGGGGTGGAGATCCACCCAGGGAGGATCCAAGTAAAGACGATAAAGGAAAAAGGAAAACGAATGGCAATAGTGGCACTTCAAAGAGGCCTCGAAGGGAGTCAAAGTTTTCTTCTTACATAGATTTAACTGAGACTCTAGAAAGGATTGACTTGGATACTCGAGGGCGCCTCCAATATCGAAGGCCGGCAAAGAGAGAGCCTTCTAAATACGAGCGGGCATCGGGAAAGCATTGCCTATTCCATAAGCTGGATGGGCACAACACAAACGACTGCAGGCATTTGAAAGATATCATTGAGGAGCATGTAAGAAATGGTCATCTACAGTAGTATGTAAGGAATCGAGCTGTGGCAGTGGGACAGGAGCGACCACCGCCTACCTCGAACGAAGATGGCACTGGGCCTAGGAAACGTCAACTCATTATCAACTAAACAGATTTATAGCTTTGAATAAGTAATAGAACTCAAAGTAATACGGCTAGGTCACTTACACACGTACGGGATCGAGGACGGTCCCTAGGCGTGCTCTGAGATGACAAAAAACCGTACTACTTGAGTCTATGAAATCCTATTTTCTTTATATTTTTATGCAAACTCTGGTTTCTTCTGTGGCACTTTGGACATTTAATTCCTTTTGCTGTACGAACTTCTGCTTTGATAACTTAATTCTGTAACAATTGGATTTGGATCAGTGTAATAAATAATGCAGGTCTCGCGATCACGGTCCCGACCGGTGAGACGGGGCAGTGATTGCAAGTTACGAGTCCCTTCGCCGGAGAGCGATGGAATGGACTCGGAGAGAATATCAAAGTCCTTGGCCGGAGAGTTGAGGCCAGAGAATATGAAAGTCCCTGGCTGGAGAGCCGAGGCCGGTGAATATCAAAGTCCTTGGCCGGAGAGCCGAGGCCAAAGAATATGAAAGTCCTTGGCCGGAGAGCAGAGGCCGGTGAATATCAAAGTCCTTGGCCGGAGAATATAAAAGTCCTTGGTCGGAGAGCCGAGGCCGGTGAATATGAAAGTCCTTGGCCGGAGAGCCGAGGCCGGAGAATATGAAAGTCCTTGGCCGGAGAGCCGAGACCGGAGAATATGAAAGTCCTTGGCCAGAGAGCCGAGGCTGGTGAATATCAAAGTCCTTGGCCGGAGAGCCGAGGCCGGAGAATATAAAAGTCCTTGGCCGGAGAGCCGAGGCCAGTGAATATCAAAGTCCTTGACCGGAGAGCCAAGGCTGAAGAATATTAAAGTCCTTGGCCGGAGAGCCGAGGCCGGTGAATATCAAAGTCCTTGGCCGGAGAGCCAAGGCCGGAGAATATAGAAGTCCTTGGCCGGAGAGCCGAGGTCGGAGAATATAAAAGTCCTTGACCGGAGAGCCGAGGCCGGTGAATATCAAAGTCCTTGGCCGGAGAGCTGAGGTCGGAGAATATGAAAGTCCTTGGCCGGAGAGCCGAGGCCGGTGAATATGAAAGTCCTTGGCCGGAGAGCCGAGGCTGGAGAATATGAAAGTCCTTGGCCGGAGAGCTGAGGCTGGAGAATATGAAAGTCCTTGGCCGGAGAGCCGAGGCCGGTGAATATCAAAGTCCTTGGCCGGAGAGCCGAGGCTGGAGAATATGAAAGTCCTTGGTCGGAGAGCCGAAACTAGTGAATATCGAAGTCCTTGGCCGGAAGACCGATGCTGAAGAACTTACAAGCCCTTGACCGAAGAGCTGAGGCTGGAACAGGGTAACACGACCCGGCGAGGTCTACGGATTCAAGGATAAACCCGGAGAGGTCATGAATTAGTAATATGGTCATGAACGGGATATGGACTTCGAATATCGGATTTGAGGCTATTCAAAACACACCTTCCAATAGCAAGGCATGTTTTGGGAGGCAAAGTGTTAACCCGCCTTTTTGCAAGGCCGTGAACATGCAGATTTAACCAAATCGACTGCTCATTTGGCGATATTGGAATACGATTGGTTGGAGCCAGCTGATTGGATAGACGGTCAGTCAGGGATGGTTCAATATGCATGGCTTGGCCTACGTGGGTCGGTAGATGTCGCTCGGCATCGTGGGTCGCTCGGCCTTGGTGATGTCGCTTGGCCTTGGTGATGTCGCTTGGCATCGTGGGTCGCTCGGCATTGTGGCTCGGCATGGTGGCTCGATAAGGTGGCTCGACATCGTCGCTCAACATTGTGGCTCGGAATGGTGGCTCGCCAAGGTAGCTCGGCATCGTCACTCGGCATTGTGGCTCGGCATGGTGGCTCGCCAAGGTGGCTCGGCATCGTCGCTCGGCATTGTGGCTCGGCATGGTGGCTCGCCAAGGTGGCTCGGCATCGTCGCTCGGCATTGTGGCTCGGCATGGTGGCTCGCCAAGGTGGCTCGGCATCGTCGCTCGGCATTATGGCTCGGCATGGTGGCTCGACAAGGTGGCTCGGCATTGTCGCTCGGCATCACCGCTCGGCAGTCTTGTGTCCGAGTGGTTGTTTCACCGGGTCGGCCACTTCGGATTACTTCAAGTTAAAAGGGGATTTACTTCGAGTCGCCTAGGTAGATTTCCTGGGTCGGCAGCATTTGGGCAAGGAGTCGGTGTATTGAAGGAAGGGGTTGAGTCTTGATGGGCCCGGACTACTTAGGAAGCCCAACTACCTGGATTTGCTTATAAATGCAGCATGTGGGGGTTCAGAAAAGGGGATCTTCCCTAGGAGGACTCTCTTACTTTCTCTTTTCTAAGGCTAAGGCAACTCTGCCATTTTGTAACTGTAATCGGTTATTATAGCAATAAAAAAGAAACTTCTGGAGTGGAAGTAGGCCGGAGTTAGCCGAATCACTATAAAATCTGTTGTTCTTTACTGCTTTCATTTTAATTTTTGTTGTTCTTCATATTAATATCCTCCACGTATAATCTATCTATGAGCTGTGACTGGTATTTGGTGCTTTCAACGGTGTTTGGGTGTTAGTGACCAATTTTGGCGCTAACAACCGGGATTTTCTACCTTCAAAAATCGACACTAATACATCCTCGGTATTCGCGTGCCGCAAATTCAAGTGCTGGAAAAATCGTTTGTTAGGGGAAAAAGAAAATAAAGATAGAACAGAATCTCACACGAATGGAATAACATATATTATTTCAATATATAATTTTTACAGCGAAAAATTAAATACCATATCAGAGTTCAACCTAGATTCAGCCTGGACAGTTATAAATCTATATCCTTACAATTGCTGAAAACCAATAATACAAATGCAGCAGAAAAATATAATACATCCATATGTTGATGAAGATCTCCAGCTCTCCTTTGGAAACTCCAAGCGTCTTCAGCTAATCCTGAAATTACTCAGATCTGACCTGAATATTAAAAATACCCGGATCAGGCTTGATAAACCAGCATTAGACACGATTTATAAATATATATGAAAGTGTTATGGATTGACTTTGTTGTCCAACAAAACCCTTATTGAAAAAGAAGAGTATCTCATAAAACCATGCCGCACATAAACACGGACGGGTTTTTTACCTTATGATAACCAAAACATTTTATACTTAAAACAATTGATATTATTTCTATTGACATTGCTTTGAAAATCCTTTCCAAGTGAATATATGTAAACTAGCTGAAATTGTTACATTTTTAAATTCCAGCATACTAGGCGTACAAAATAGGTTCTACAATCTAGTCCAAAAGCACTTATTGGAATTGGGTTTCCAACAAGATAGGGAACTAGTGGCCATTTCCTCTGAAATCCACGCATATATAACTAGCACCTCAACGGCTATTCACTTGTCTCAAGCAAGCCTCCAAACTACGTTGGATACAGAACTATGGAACCGTGTATTACCCGGTAACTATACTTGTTTTTCGTCAAACCTCCAATACCTGTCCATAAGGCATAAATTCCTTGAGGCCCAGATTCTACAGGTTACCTCCATACTCATAAAACCGATAACCCGAAATATAATTCAGACCACATCATTACCTGTATCATCTTCGGGCTGTGAGGCTCGTACGTGAGACTACGCTCAACTTCTACAAAGCCACACTTTATTTCACATAAAGCCACACTTTGCATTTCTCATAACAGGTTCCACTTTGAATGCCACATTGTAATTTTTAACAACACACTACCATTTCTAAGAACACGCTATTGATTTCCACAAATGTACAACCTTTGAGCTCGTACATCTCAGAGAAGGGTGTTAAGTGTAAGATAGTTGCTTTCTACACCACCAAACAGATGTACGTTTGTAGAGATCAATATACGTGGTCTTGGAAATGCAATGTCGGACACTCATCCATAAAAGTTGTCCAGAAAAAGGATAAATCGAAGGCACTCTCCTACCACATCCTATCGGGAATTACCCCTAGGATTAGTAGTTAATAGTCCTTGCATTCTGAAAATTTTCAGAACGAAGGGATCACTTCTATTTATTTTATTCTGGGAGCTAACCAGAGATTATCAACAAGCAGTCCTTCCAAAATGAAGATCTTATGTCTTTACGATCATTGTTTTCAACATATCTTCACTTTCGAACGCGTATATTAGTTTAAAATGGTTTTCAGATAGCAAGTCCAATTCCGGTTTCTCCGAACCAATTATCGCTAAAAAAGCTGTCAGGTATATAGGTGATTATTATTTGATTAATTCATTCATTGTATCAAAAATATCCTTTAAAGATATGTAACTTTCAAACTTTTCTTTTTCGGTATATATGGAATCATTAAACCTCTCTTTTAACTTTGGAAATACCAAATCGTTTCTCCTAAGTCATATTGGAAAACATTATTGACTAAAAAGGGATCCATGGAAATTATACTAATTTTACTCAATATCAATTTCTGTATTCAACAAATACTATTCGCCGAATAACGGTGAAATCGCCTTTTAAATTCGTACAATTAGTACGAGTTCCCTTCTTGGAATTTAACACCAAGTATAAGAAGATTATCTCCATCAATCCAAGTTGTATCAAATTAAATTTATAAATTCTGAATCTTTTATACTTGTCTCGTTTTTGACATTTTGACCTTATCTATCTCTCGCCCAGGAAAGAGGCCAGGTGAGCCAGGGCACTGGTTGCTCTTGAACATCTCCTTAGTTTAAGCATCCCACGGATCTCACGAATAGAAAAATCCAGTCTACTCATCGGCTTTTAGAGCCAAGGTTAAATAACTTTATTTATAACAGCTTTTCTTCAAACCACTTATTAAACTCTTTTAACTAAACTATAAAACCTACAAATTATTATTAAAACACTTAATTACTATTTGAAAACATTTATAAAAGATTTGGAAAAGAATTGTAAAATTTAAATTCATAGTTCAAAAGTTATTAAAACTGCTGCAAAAAGTGCTGCGAATAGTGCTTTTAATGCTTATTTGATCAAAACAAATTTTCTATCATTTAGAAATCTATTTTTATAACTTAAATCACTTTTAAAACATTTTAAAAGATTTATAGAATTTATCTCATATTTTTAAAGAATTTAAAATTATCAATTTTAAAGAATTTATCGCTTTGGTTTCCGAACTACCAAAGCGCGATTATTTTGAAAACTGGTTTGCTCATATTTCAAAATCTAATAAATGAAACCTTGATATTTTTCTTTTGTTTGAAAAATATAGTTACAAGAGTTTGGAAAATTCTTATTCCAAAGAATTCCGACTCTGAATCCATCGTATAAATGGATTTAACTATTACGGCGTGAAATCGCGAACTACCGCTACGTACCGCGCTTATGTTTGACTTAATTTTCATAACTTGTCAAAGCTTCAACAAATTTTATTTTATTATTTATAAAACATTTGTAAACCATTTTAAAGAGGTTTAACAATCTCATATACACCATTCCATTTACTAAAGGAAAGTGATTTTCTTTGTGATATTCGACGTGTAATCATTTCAACATCAAAATAAACATATAATCAACATCCAAACTTGATGATCAAACATAGTAAACAACCATAGCAATCGTATCACATCATCATATTTATAAAATAAATTTGGAAAAGTTTCTCATAATTTATCATAGCCAAGTTATCAACCAATTATTCAACCAAGCTTATTAATTAACTAATTAAACTTGCATATAATCATTTTAAGTTTTAAATACTTAAGAATAGATTAGTGTACTTACCATTTCGAACCAAACTTCCTACCAACATTCAATCGAATCAACACTTCACTAATACACCACCTAAATAACTCCCCCTTGCCTAGTTACTCTCGGCCCTAGACTTCTTTCACCCCTAATGCTCACAACGTTGCTTTGGAGATGGTGGATCTCATGACCAATGGTGATGGAGGTAGTGGTCGAATGTATAGAAAAGAAGTAGTAGAACTTTGACCTAGAATTCACAAAACTAGACCCAAAAATAGATCATTTTCTCTCAGCTTTTTGACCATGTTGCTCTCAAAATTTGGAAATGTTGTCAAAGGAAAAGTTCTTGAAAATTCTCTCCTCTTGAATTTAAAAAACGAATTACTCAATTTTGAGTCGTTTTGCGGGAGATATGGTCAAAAGAAGAAGATGTATTCTCAGATTCACAAAAACCAAACTCGAAAATGGATCATCTTCTAACTGATTTGTGGACATGTTGCTCAAGGAATTTTGAAAAGTTGTCAAAGGGAGAGTTTTTCTAAATTCTTTTCTCCACGATTTGAAAAAAAGAAACACTTGATTCCAATCTGTTTTGAGGGAGATATGATCAAAAGAAAAGGAGGTATTCTCGGACTTAAAATCTAGACCCGAAATTCACCTTAAAGAAATGAGATTTGAGCATAGCTAACCTCAAAATGGGAAGAAGTGGTACACATGAAAGTTGTAGCCACCGGAATTTTACATGGTATGAAAAAAGAATTTCTCCCTTTGGTTGGGTTTTGAAGAATTTATGATAGAATGAAAAAGACGGAAAAGTGGTGGATATTTATAGCCAAAGGAAGGGATGAAAATATCTAGATATTTTCACACCTATACATCACCATATCATCACCACCTTACTCCACCCTTACCTCACCATTTTCAGCTGAGGTGACCCCCCCCCTCCCCGCAATGTGATGTTCTCAAGTGCATGTACTTAGGGTGAAAAAGTTGACTTTGGGTTGCTTAAGTATTAAGGAGATGGAAAATATCTTAGATATTTTCATATGTATATGTGTGTGTATATATATATATGCATGTATATTTGTATGTTATATATGTTCATGTGTTCATATGACATGTAATATATATACATGTATATGCATAAGAGAATAAACAACGTTGCACCGACTTTGAACAACTTCCGTTCGTTAAACCGTTGAAAATCGGGAAACCGATTCCCAGTCACATTTTCATTTATTAGTTAAGTACATATAATTGTAAACAAAATTTGAAAACTAATTTCTTATCATTATCAATAAATTAAAATGATCTCATTTGAATTCTAAAACCATATAAATCAATATTAAATAATTAGTTACAAAAAGTGTTATCATATCGATAAAGCGATATCCAGTTTCTTATATTTTTAATTAAAATATATATTGTTATAAAACTATTATAAATGATTTATAATCACTTTATAAATATTTAAAATGAATTTTTATCGTTTAAAAAAATTATTAGAATAATTACAATAATTATTAAATCATTAAATCTCAATTTAAAATTATGAATCAATTATTAAATATGATGACATCATTGATGATGTCATAAATACATTTTATTTTCCAAAAATAAAATAAATAATTTTATTTCATATTCTTGTTCAATTATAAAAATAAGTGCATGTATCCAGCTTCATGCGCGATGTTTGACGATTATAGAGATGTTTATCGATAAAACGGTGTTCGGTCATTTTATCGCTATTTTTCCAAAGTATATATTTTTGTAAATACTTATTCAAAATAAGATTAACATTATTATTTATTGTTCACAACATTATAATCTATGTAAAAAAATTATATTTGTATATTGAAAAATAAATATAATTTATCAAAGTGATAATATTTAAGTTTTTGACTTCGACCTTGGATAGGGGTCAGCGAAGGGTATTGATGCCGCATGTTTTTAAGATTTTTAGTAAAGGAAGAGAGCCTTAAGCTTCTTAGTCGACACTACATTGTCGTCGACATTGATCTAAATTGATCTATTTAATGCGACATCCTTATATCTTTTTTAAACACAAACATGACAATACATAAAGTGATTTATAAATGGCATAAGAATTTGGTAACATAAAGAGCTATATATTTCCTTGTATTAAATATGGATTAAGAGGATTAATCATATATTAATATGAAAATGTTTTCAAGGAATTTAGTGATGGAAAAGCTCGAGTTTTGAGCTAAATTTACCAAAGGGGGTATTACTTAAGATTAACCAATTATAAGACATGAAAGATTATTTATTGAATATAATTGAATGATGAATGTTTTATGTTCTTGTGTTTATTTGATCGGTTATTATGCATGCTGTTATTATCATACTCACATCATTTATGGGCCATAACTGCATTTTGGGATGTTAAGGGGCAGAATAACCAGCTAGGTTGACCCAGTTACTACAACAAAAAGACCCTACGATAGCGCCAAAAAAACGCTATTAAAGCCTATAATAGCGGTTTAATAAACACTGTATAACGACATGTTATTAAAAACAATGAACAATTTATAGCGCATAATAAGCGCTATAAAAAGTATTAATATAATAGCGCAAATAATCCGTTATTTTAAACATTTTTATAGCGGCAAATTATGTGTTATTGATTACTATAATAGCGCTATTTGTCCGCTATGAAATTCGTTATTAGCCACAAAAAACTTTTTGTTTTTCTAAGATAACACTAATAATTCGCTATAAAAAGTATTAATAGCGGATTTTGAGCGCTATATATGAACACGTTATTGTAGATTTGACTTGTCACAACACCGATATGCCGCTATAACGATTCAGCTACAATAGCGCTTATACTCTGTTATGATATGTTCTTTTATAGCGCTTACTGACCTATTTTTCATCATTCTTTATAGCGCTTTTTATAATACCATAGCGCTTTTTCTGTTTGCATCTGTAATATTGACAGATTTAATAGCGGTCATTCGGTGCTATTAAATATTTATAGCGGTTTTCAAGTGATATGGTTCAGTTTCACAATTCAAATATTTTCTACATCTTATCATAAACTACAGTATTAAATACCATATCAAAATGCACAATAATAATCATTTTAAATATAATATCATTTAAATAACGCAAGAATCATAAAAGATAATAAATATAGAGATGTAATACATTAAACATATCAAATATTCATACACATAATATCTTATAGCTTAAACCACATAAATCAAAATGTAGTAGCAAATGTTTTAAGCACACCCCAAAAATTAGTAGCAAAGTTTAACAAAAAAATAAGTACATATTTGGTTGTTTGCATTAAAAAGAAGACCACAACTTTCACATCCTTCTTCTTTCACACACTTGCAAATAACATAAATATTTACATTATGAACGAATATGAATAAAACACCGACGAAATTGATTTTCAGATAGCACAGTGCAGTATGTGTGCATAAAGAGCTAATCAGTTGAAACTAAGGCATTTTTGAACTTGACTACAAAATACATCCAAGCCACAGAAAATCAAAGCAATTTTTAAGAATTTGAAATGAAGTGTCAATAACAAAACCAAAATCAAGGGAAGAAACCTTTTAGCATGTTTTGAAAGTAAATTAGTCCTACGGCAATTTGGAGGAAGAATAGAACCTGATATAACAGAATCATCTTTTGATGGTTGAAATGAAGTCAATTTGTGAGTAAGCAAATCATCATGGCTAAACCAATCAGAAAAGATGTGAAGTAAGAAACGTAATATTAGAAAAGGAATAATCTACAGTAAAACAAGAATTGCATTTTCAACTTTACCTATACCCATCTTTGGAATTAGCTGACAAACTTGGAGAACGATGATTGTCCGCAGATGACAAAATATTTATCTTGAGATGGCAGTATTTTCTTTGCGGCCCCTAACTTCTAGGAAATAATTAATGGCCTCCATATTAACCTAAGGATGTCACTATAAGATTAGAATTTCAATTGACTTCAATAACCATAGTTCCAAAAAATTTAGCTACAAAACCATTGGTCCATACAAATTGGCACAACTATATTTGTAGGACAAATTTAGATAGACATACCTTGAGAAACGCTCCTATAATTAAAACAGTTATCTTTATAGCAAATACTGTACCCTCATTTCTCCAACTCTTAAACTTCTATCTTATTATTATTTTTTAATTTGTCATATTTCAAAATTATGCATTTAATATTTTTTCTACCTTGCACGTTATATCTATCAAAGGCTTGGTTATTTAAATCCGGTAACTTCTGTCCTTTCTTCCACCTTTCTCTATCTTCTCAATTCAAACATAAGAAAACAAAGGCTCATTTGTTCTTAATTTATTTAGAATTGAATAAGTTTGATCCATAATTTAAGTAAATATGTTAATAGTTTTTGGAAGGTTTGGTATTAAGTTTAGATTTTTACTGAACAAGTGGAAAACTGAAGTGCAACTAATCATTACTTTGGTGTATGCTGATAACAGACTATTTCTAAGACCACATTTGCAGTATCAGCTCTCCTCTTTATGACTTATAATTAATCAAGTTTTGAAATTTTAGTTTATACAGATGGATCAAAAACAAGATAAGGGCTCCAAGATTGATTGTCTCATAGCTTTGGTATTTTATTTTGGTATCATATTAAAATTTATTTACCATTAAGATCATTAGCACAATGTGGCTTAATTTTTCAATCTGTTGATTTTGTTTATAGACCTTGATGACCCTCTGTACTCTTTAAGTGTTGCCTTCGCTTACAAAAAAACATTGCATGAATGTAAGGCTATATCTAAAACTGGTACTATTTCTGATTTTTTTATCATTGCATGAATATTTTGATTTTTTTTATGATTATGTCCGTAGTATTCAGACAGGCAAGCGTGTTGGACTTCACACCATTCTGGTATACATTTTTCTAATAATTTGAAACACAGCCAAACATAAATTTTTTTATCTAAACGCATCTTGCGTGTTGGTTGACTAGTATGGACTGAATAACTAATAAAATAGTAAAAAATAAACTCTGCAACTATATTTATATATATTAAAACTTACTGTTGATGTTATCTTTTCTAAAGAAAGAAGTTCAAAAGGTAGAATTAAGCTACTAGTATATCTTGAATGATCAGCTTGAATGCAACATAGTAGTAAAAATATTTGTACCTACAAAATTACCATCGACCTTGAACAAGAGCGATTTCAGGGTTGTATGCGAGGAATGAAATAGTCTTCTTTAAATGATCGGAATTGGCATCAAACATAGCAACATAATCACACTCCTGAACATAATCCTTCTTCATTCCCTCGTGCAAAGCCCCTGCTTTGTATACTTTTCTATTATCCCTAACTACATAATCTATGTCTACACCTTTGGTTCTCCATTTGTGGCATTCCAAGCTAACCGATTCCTATATACAATTGATAATTGTTTCATATATATATATATATATATATATTGAGTTTCAACATTCAAAAGTTAATATTTATTTTTTTGTCGTGGCTTATTTAATCAGATATAGACTATTGGAAAGTTCATATTCAAGCCCTCTTAATATGGTTTCTTCACTTGTGTCACTGTGGTAAGAGGTGAGATTGCAATAGAGAATTGATGTTCAATAAGTTCTAGCATACACTATAGAAAATCATTATAGGAAAAGGCTCAAAAGAAAAAAGTGTATATTAGCATTAGAGCTAAACAGAGGTAAAAGAGGAAAGGAAACACATTGTCACATTGTAATGAAGTTATAACAAAACTTTGGAATGAAATACATAGTAGTAAACAAACTGACATGGAATTGTATATTGTACAGAATAGGGAGAAAATACAAAGTCAAAAGAAAATTAACATAAATTTAAATCCAGGTAATTAACATAAATGTGGCAATTTGGATATGTAGAAAGGAATAAAAGAAATAGACTTACTTCATTATCCAGAAGCTGTAGATCAAGCGAATAAGGTGCGTTCATGCTCTGGTTGACAAAAATCCATAATCAAGCCACCCTAACTCTGATGGTTAACCATTTAGTCCCATATATCAAGTTGGATGAAAATTGAACATTTTGGTCCATTGTGCCTGCATGATTGAGATAGACTATAGATCAGTGATATCTAATAACCAACATAATATTATATAACCAAGTAAAGGGGGGAAAATAGGATATAGAGAGTTCTTATTATTATTATTTTGGAATGAATGATGTCTTGTTTGCAATTCATATTATCTTTCATCCCCGTTTAGAAGCAACAAAACATATACGACTATGCTAGTATAAAGAAAATGAGTAGTAAAAGTTGAGGCAGTTGTTAAAATCTACAATCTCCACTTGTACCACTAGGACAAAAATTTATTACAAAAGAAAACCGTTCATCGCTGATGAGAATTTCTCTGTTGCATGTCACTTCACAATCTTTTATAACATGATAAAATACCCCAACTAAGTACAATTCATACACAAAATTATAGGATAGAATGGTAACATATAGCATATGTAAATACCTTTCACTGTTTGAACATTGAAAGTGCAAACGAATGTATGACCGATCCTAGAGATCCCATGAGAATGTCTCCAACTCCAGGGTTTGATGATGCTTTTGTAAGATATGAACCTGAACATAAATATTTCAATATTATATTTTTAAATGATTTTACAGTAGAAAATATTTGCATTATACAAGTATATAATGATAATAATGTAAAGTCAGTGATGGAACTAGAACACCACGAAATCCAGACTGAAAAATGCCTTGCATTTGGACAATTCCTACCGAATTGCATTTGGAAAATATTTGCATTATACAAGTATATAATGATAATAATGCTAATTCATGATACCAATCGAATTTTTTACCTAGAACAATTCCTTGCATTTGGACCATTTACCATAGAGTGTATAGTGTTATTATCCATAATACAATTAAACTTGTGACATTAATAATCCTAATGAATAAAATGTCTTTCTAAAATTTCATATAATTGTTTAATTAAAAGAAACAAAAAGGAAGAGGAAGGGGGATGTTGGTGGTGGTGGGGTGATTTTCTGACTCTCAAGTTTAAATGCATCCAAAGAAATTAAACTAAGTGCACAATCCAAAGTTTAACTTTCTTCCTTTATTGAGAACCCGACCAAGAAATTAGTCATTGTGGATTCAAACACCATAATCGATGTTCATTTGCAAAAATTAGGGTGAAATTAGGGTGAAATTTTCACTGATAAAACTAAGCATTACGTAAACTAAAGCAATACACATTAAAGAGGAAATAGCTAAATCCAATTCACTAAAAGAAGGTATAGAGCATACTAAAACAATAATGCCCAAGCAATTGAAATTTCAGGTATACTATTGCTAAGCCTTACCAGTGCACATGTTGTGCACATGCGTGGATTCAAGCAGGAACGGGTCTATGCATTATGTAACAACTCGGTTTTTCGTACCAATTAACTATCGTCTTTAGACGATTTCTTTTCCTAGCTAATTGCAGTTTGGAAATTTTATCAAGTAAAATTCTTTTATAAAGAATTCGTTGACTGTTGAGTGGGCTTTACACTGTGAATAATTGCCCACGTATTCGTTTAATTGTTTCAGCCGTGATATCATTCAACACCCAAATCCCCCTTCCTCCATTCGTAAACCCTAGCATACGAAATAAAAGCAACGAAAATGGCGGCCTTGATAATTTCGTTCGTTTCTCTTTTCGAAATTTGGGTTCGATTTCAACCTCGCCCTATTCTTCAACCCCTTCCATGGCTTTGACTTGAATGGCTCGAGCGATTGATGACTTCGTCGCCTTGCTTGGCTCTCGGCTGCTTCTATTTGATGGCGTTCGATTCAACAAAGGTGAGTAATTCCCCTTACTCACATCTACTTCGAATTCTATGATTTTCGTTTGTGTTAAATGGTTTGAGTTTGTCGATTCACTTTGCTCGTTGTTCGATTTATGATGTTGGCTTGAGGTTTATCTAACTGCTTCTGGAAAGTTCGTTTTCATTCTGATTTACTTCGTAAATGCTTTCGAACTTCGTAAATGCTACTTCATATGACCATCTACATTGTATTAGATTTCTCTATGAACTCTCTTCTCCGGCCCATGTGAGCTTCGTCTCTGGCCATCTTCACTGATTGGACTTGCAGTTGCATTCCATTTCAGTTTTACCTGCATACCTTGTAGTTGATCACAGTTAGTTACACTGCTTGGATTTTGAACTGATTTGCATTAAGTTTGTTCGTGATGTTGGCACTGTGATATAACTCGAACTGTAGTTGTAGATGCACATTAAGTTTCCAGTTGATTCACTGTCTCATTTCTGTCATTTGGGTTTCATTGCGACATATTGCACTCGGTCATATTTGTATATATATTTTACACATTGGTTACTGTCACTTTGAATTTGCTTGCTGACAGTCTTGTATCTGCATCCATGTTGATATTGTCATTTTGTTCCAGTGTGGTTTGCACATGCCATTCTGAACTTGTATACTTGCAAAGGTCTCTCCATTTTAGTTGGTCCATGAGTTTGTTGTCTTCATTATGACATTCTTGTTTGCTGTGTCATGTTTGCAGTTTTTAGTTTCATGTTGACTTGGGTTTGCATCCATTGTTCTTTGTTGATGTTGAGGCTGCTGTTTATTTGAGTTTAAAGTTGTTGTCTCATTCACTATCATCTGTTGCATTTCACTATGTGATTACCACTATCATCAGTTTTAGTTGCATTCCTCTGGTCTCTTCATTTTTGACACTGTTTTGTCACTGATGTTGTTTCATTTTAGTTGTAGCTTGGTTCATTCCTGTAGCTCCATTTTGACTTGGGGCTGTTGATCCATCTCTCTGCATTTTATATATATATATATCTCATCTCCACTTGGTTTGTTTTGCATCCATGTTGATATTTGCATTTTGTTCCAGTGGGGTTGATAGTTTGTATAGTTGTCCTCGTAGTTGATCTCTGGTGGTACTTCTATTTTGTACTGCTTGCTGTTCCATGACTTTGGCATTTTGCATTTTCATAGCTTCAATTGAAACTGCACTGCCTATGTTGTCTTATTGGATTTGCACTTGATTCATTGCTTCAAGTCACTTGGGCATCCTCTCTAGTACCTCTGAACTTGTTTGCAACTGGTGGCACCATTGTTGTCTTCAGTTGCATACTTGTCATTCATGTATTTATGTGTTGTGGTGCCATAACTCTGGTGCCCTCACCCTCCTTCTATTTTGTAGTTGTACCACTGTTTCGTACTTTGGTGCTGCAGATGTGTTGAGTCAGAGACTTGACCTTCTTGCATTTCGTGGTAGTTTCCTACCTTCTCGAATTTGTAGTGTTATTACATTTACTTGGTGGCAATTAGTTTGCATACCATTTACCCTGGGCAGCCTTACCCCCCCTGCTGCATTCGTTTGATAGATGTATCTGGTTTTTCGGCTGTAGTTTGTTGTCATCTTTTCTTGACTACTTTGGCATTTCTCTGCCTTGTCCGAACTGGTTTGGTTGTTGTTGCTTGAGGCAGCCAACCTCTTCAACTCACTTGGTCGAAGCTTTCCACTACTGTCACTTGCTTATTGCATTTGTTGGCACTGTGAATTCTTGAGCATTGGCCTTTGTGCCTTGTTGCTATTTCTTTATATGTTGTTGTGGCGAGGCAGTGCACGCGTGCGTGTACTGCGGCCACACAGAGATGACAGTTTTGAATTGATGTTTCAAATTGTTGAATTGTTTTATGTGTTTCAATTCATATTCTGGAATTGATATTTTTATTTGGTTTCCAAATCTTAATCGATTTCATTCGATTCTATTCACGTCTTCGTATGTGAATTCCTGTGATTGATTGTTTCTACAATCATTTTTTTTTTGTGATTTGTCACTTTAAAAATATAAAGGTTTTAATACTAGTAGTAAATATCAAAACTCTTTCTTCCAAATGATTTCAACTCTATTTTATTACAAAACTCGTTTTCCTAAACCGTTTTCCAACCTATTAGTATATACAAGCCTTTACTTCACTCGGATGAGAAATCGACTTAAACGACTTAGTAAAACTAGTGGTATGAAACGCTTGCGTTCACTTCGTCGGTTAGCTCTCGGACTTGTTCGATTGAACCCTTTTTGTGACAATTTTCTAGTGAAGATCTACAGTTTGTTCGTAAATATTTAAGTTAAGCAATTGGTTATGGGACATGAAGCTAAACTCATATATTTACTAGCTTGGTGTGATTGACACTTCCTGATGATCATGACGATCATTTTTGTGATTTAGACTAGCGATTGAGCGATGTCTCTTTGTCTGCGAGGGAGACTATACCCCGTTTATGTGATGTTTCGCCATCACGTATGTAGGGTAGCACCCTTCGGGCCATTCCTGTGTGAAAATTTAATGGATAGCTTCCATGAGATAGCTTCTCGTCATGTGTTTTACGCGTAGGTGAGTTTTCATGCTCCCATTCATGTGTTAGGCCTCCCCCTTTTATGTGTTTTCTGGATTTCTTGTGATGATTTCTGGAATTTATGCTTCACCAATTTTCTTGATTTTCATTGATATGATATCAGTTTTTGTGCATTGGTGAATTTATGTGTTATTGACTTGTTATGAATACAAGTTTAGGGTATGATACCCTATTTTATCTTTGAGAAGATTCTTGTGATATTGATTTATCCATCGTTGATTTTTCAGTTGCATACTTATCATAGTATGATTTTATGGTTTTATGCATTTATGCCATATCGTTTATTCTATATCATGTCATCTGATATTTTCGGTTAGACTGACCCGTTTATTATTTTCTTTTAAATAATACTCGGGTCAGACCGAGTTATTTACAGGTCGTAGATATCTCGCCTTGGGCGGTTGCTAGAGCTATGAAGTCTTTTCATACTTTTGGAGTAGCCGTTGTCCTAGTATGGGATATATGTATTCATGTATATTAGTCACGATAATGTAATTGTGTATATAACTTCCTGAGTCGTCAGTTGTAGTTGTATCATATGAAACCTATCACATGTATTGTAACTGACATCAGTTATTGTATATATGTACGAGATTCATTGATGCATTCTTTTGCTTAGCACTTGTATCTATCCTTTTGTGTTATTGTGGATCTTGTTAGACCACTACTCTGATAAACACTTTTAGTGTTGTCTATTCATATCTATTTCCGCCTTAGTGATATGAATTATCTGTGACTGATTTATGTTATGTTTATTTCTATAATTGTTTCCGAAGTATATATATAGCCACCGTGTGATAGCTTTGTGTTTGTATCGGTATGTCGGATTTCCTCTTTAAAAGGATATGCATTCTATTCTATCTGACATATCGGTGCTCTCACAAAGAAGTTACACGGATGGTCGCTCCTCAACAGCCTTATTCTCCGTGCTAATTGACAGCACCACACCGTAGTGTTCTTAGTTAGCATGGGTATAGAGGTGGGGCGTAACAGCTTGGTATCAGAGCCAAATTTCGGAACATTGTAGAATAATCTCGTAAGGATCATTTTCCTAAGTCTTTCTTAGGAGTCGTGCCTTAGGGTTCTATTCGAGTCTTCGTACCGTTCTATCCTATTTTCTTTGGTGAATTCCTTGCTTTGTCAATCAAGTTTGATTGAAATTCATTTTAGTGAATACTATTTTCTCCTTCTTTCTTTCTTTTCTTAAAAGAAGAAGAAATGGTTGGATCTGGCAGTCTCAGCGCTATTCAATCCAGTAGTCCTTCTCTGGATGGAGTATTCATGTCTGCCTAAAAACTTCTAGATCTTGTATTGTATCAGTTCTCGGCCTTACTATTGCCTTTGCTATGCCTTGAATTTGGCTGTTGGTTTGTGCTGATTATTTTGATTTTATATTCAGTTTCATTTGCATTAATCTGGAGTTGTTTGTTGCATGCAGTCTTCACTTGAATCTGGATCACTCTGACCCGATCTGGTGCATGTTACATCCTTGAACACTTCACTGCATTCAATTGTGTTGGACATTGCTTTACACTTGTAGCTACCTAGTCGATACTTGCAGTTCACGGAGCTGTTGTATCACTCATTCTTTCCATTTATTCATGTAGGGGCTGCACTTGTTCAGTCCATTGGTTCATTTTAGTTTGGTTTGGGTTTCAGCATCACCGATCTGATCTACATTGGATTTCTTTTTCTAATTACACTTGCGTTGAATCCAGTTGAAATGCTTGGGTTTGACCTGGCGCTCGTGTTACGATTTTATTTGAATGGCATTTCAAAAGCCTTATCCCAATAATAGAGTGATGCAAACTACCTTGGTAGAAAAGACTCAAATCCCTAGTCGTGGAGAATGCTACCATTGTAATTCTACGGAACACTATGTAATTAAGTGTCCGAAACCCCTCACCTACCGCTATTGCTAAAATCTGTGTCATCATTTATCTTCTTGCTCTAAACTTCAAAGCAAGGAGGAGAGGAACCTGAACAACTTTTCTCCTTGTCAAGGTATTTCTTATTCTATCTTCGATGACATTTGTTTTATGATTTATATTTTCGAGTTCTTTTTGATATGAGTTTCGTCTCACTGTTTTATATCAAAAGAACTTGTTGATTCCTTTCCTTTAAACGTTTTTGGGCTTGCTAATTTTTTTGAGAATTGCGAATCCGGTTGGTGGATCCTTAACACTCAATTCGCTTTGATTGATGTCGAAGTTATTTTATGTGATTTTCTTTCCAAGCCGGTTTGCCTGTCGTGCGTCACCTAGGATTTGGAATTGATTTTTGTGACGGGGATTGGCTTACTTATTATGAAGCAATATCTTATGTCCCGAGTGGACTATTCATCTTCGACACTTTCAATCTGTTAAGCAGATTTCTATTTTTCTTAAAAACATTTTTGATTCTAATTTGATGACATCATTTTATTCTTTAAGCCCTCTTGACAAGGAAAGTGTTATATCTCTCATTCATATGGTTTGAGAATTTTCCGGAATTTTTGAGTTGTCTTAGGATTATCACCTAAGCAATCTCTGGAGTGGTGTTAGGTCTTTTCAACTCGACCTTGCCATCGATTTTCATTACCTTCGAGTTGCGGAAATTAGCCTTCCATTTACCGCATTCCGCACTCGTTATGATTCTTATGAATGACTTTTATGTCATTCCGTTTATCCAGTTTATTTCATCCATTCTATAAATCGAATATTCTTCGAATATCTCGATGACTCCATTCCAGAATTTATTGACTTTTGGATGAAATTAGCAATTTAAAATTTTGCAAATCTTTTTCATAGGATTTATTTATAAGTATAATTGGATTCTGTACTTAAACAAGCAAAGAATATTCTTAAAACTTTTAAGAGATATTTTCATCATATAGAAGCTGATTTTATGCTTGTATTGCCCATTGAGTGCTTTAAGAATTCTGGTCGATGCGCTTGATCGACGTTATCGATAGGAATCTCCTAAACTCTTTGATGAGACAATCAGACACGATATATTGACTTGAAAAATGTAATTTTTTTTCTTCTTCTAAAAAGATGATTACATAAAGATAATTGTAATTTTGAAAGTTTTAGCTTTTCGAGAAAGAATATTATTTAAAATACCTCTTTTTCGATACTTCTATCCTTGCGATTCCCGAGGGGAACCAAGTCATTATCTTTTTGTACCAATGCTAATCGTATTGGTTTGGATATCATTCTCTTGTAAAAGAGAACGTGCTACCTCTTGTGCTTCTAAATCATTAATGACTATTGAGACTAGATATGCCACGCATGATCTAGTGCTCGTGGCTATTGATTTGGCATTATTACTTCTGGGTGAGAAATTGTTCTCTACCCTGATCATAAATTTTGGGAATATTTATTTTTCATAAGGAACTTAATGTTCGTCAAACACGTTCAAGCTTACTCTTTCATGCCCTACATGGTGAACTTCCTATCTCAAATTTCTTCATTTTGTGACGTTAGGTTCTTATGGTTGTTACCTTTTTCCCACTTATCCCTTAGGATTGCGAGGATGCAATTTCTTTAAGGAGGGGAGTCTGTAACAACCCGGTTTTTCGTACCGATTAACTATCGTCTTTAGACGATTTCTTTTCCTAGCTAATTGCAGTTTGGAAATTTTATCAAGTAAAATTCTTTTATAAAGAATTCGTTGACTGTTGAGTGGGCTTTACACTGTGAATAATTGCCCACGTATTCGTTTAATTGTTTCAGCCGTGATATCATTCAACACCCAATTCCCCCTTCCTCCATTCGTAAACCCTAGCATACGAAATAAAAGCAACGAAAATGGCGGCCTCGATAATTTCGTTCGTTCCTCTTTTCGAAATTTGGGTTCGATTTCAACCTCGCCCAATTCTTCAACCCCTTCCACGGCTTTGACTTGAATGGCTTGAGCGATTGATGACTTCGTCGCCTTGCTTGGCTCTCGGCTGCTTCTATTTGATGGCGTTCGATTCAACAAAGGTGAGTAATTCCCCTTACTCACATCTACTTCGAATTCTATGATTTTCGTTTGTGTTAAATGGTTTGAGTTTGTCGATTCACTTTGCTCGTTGTTCGATTTATGATGTTGGCTTGAGGTTTATCTAACTGCTTCTGGAAAGTTCGTTTTCGTTCTGATTTACTTCGTAAATGCTTTCGAACTTCGTAAATGCTACTTCATATGACCATCTACATTGTATTAGATTTCTCTGTGAACTCTCTTCTCCGGCCCCTGTGAGCTTCGTCTCTGGCCATCTTCACTGATTGGACTTGCAGTTGCATTCCATTTCATTTTTACCTGCATACCTTGTAGTTGATCACAGTTAGTTACACTGCTTGGATTTTGAACTGATTTGCATTAAGTTTGTTCGTGATGTTGGCACTGTGATATAACTCGAACTGTAGTTGTAGATGCACATTAAGTTTCCAGTTGATTCACTGTCTCATTTCTGTCATTTGGGTTTCATTGCGACCTATTGCACTCGGTCATATTTGTATATATATTTTGCACATTGGTTACTGTCACTTTGAATTTGCTTGCTGACAGTCTTGTATCTGCATCCATGTTGATATTGTCATTTTGTTCCAGTGTGGTTTGCACATGCCATTCTGAACTTGTATACTTGCAAAGGTCTCTCCATTTTAGTTGGTCCATGAGTTTGTTGTCTTCATTATGACATTCTTGTTTGCTGTGTCATGTTTGCAGTTTTTAGTTTCATGTTGACTTGGGTTTGCATCCATTGTTCTTTGTTGATGTTGAGGCTGCTGTTTATTTGAGTTTAAAGTTGTTGTCTCATTCACTATATCAGTTGCATTTCACTATGTGATTACCACTATCATCAGTTTTAGTTGCATTCCTCTGGTCTCTTCATTTTTGACACTGTTTTGTCACTGATGTTGTTTCATTTTAGTTGTAGCTTGGTTCATTCCTGTAGCTCCATTTTGACTTGGGGCTGTTGATCCATCTCTCTGCATTTTGTATATATATATATCTCATCTCCACTTGGTTTGTTTTGCATCCATGTTGATATTTGCATTTTGTTCCAGTGGGGTTGATAGTTTGTATAGTTGTCCTCGTAGTTGATCTCTGGTGGTACTTCTATTTTGTACTGCTTGCTGTTCCATGACTTTGGCATTTTGCATTTTCATAGCTTCAATTGAAACTGCACTGCCTATGTTGTCTTATTGGATTTGCACTTGATTCATTGATTCAAGTCACTTGGGCATCCTCTCTAGTACCTCTGAACTTGTTTGCAACTGGTGGCACCATTGTTGTCTTCAGTTGCATACTTGTCATTCATGTATTTATGTGCTGTGGTGCCATAACTCTGGTGCCCTCACCCTCCTTCTATTTTGTAGTTGTACCATTGTTTCGTACTTTGGTGCTGCAGATGTGTTGAGTCAGAGACTTGACCTTCTTGCATTTCGTGGTAGTTTCCTACCTTCTCGAATTTGTAGTGTTATTACATTTACTTGGTGGCAATTGGTTTGCATACCATTTACCCTGGGCAGCCTTACCCCCCCTGCTGCATTCGTTTGATAGATGTATCTGGTTTTTCGGCTGTAGTTTGTTGTCATCTTTTCTTGACTACTTTGGCATTTCTCTGCCTTGTCCGAACTGGTTTGGTTGTTGTTGCTTGAGGCAGCCAACCTCTTCAACTCACTTGGTCGAAGCTTTCCACTACTGTCACTTGCTTATTGCATTTGTTGGCACTGTGAATTCTTGAGCATTGGCCTTTGTGCCTTGTTGCTATTTCTTTATATGTTGTTGTGGCGAGGCAGTGCACGAGTGCGTGTACTGCAGCCACACAGAGATGACAGTTTTGAATTGATGTTTCAAATTCTTGAAATGTTTTATGTGTTTCAATTCATATTCTGGAATTGATATTTTTATTTGGTTTCCAAATCTTAATCGATTTCATTCGATTCTATTTACGTCTTCGTATGTGAATTCCTGTTATTGATTGTTTCTACAATCATTTTTTTTGTGATTTGTCACTTTAAAAATATAAAGGTTTTAATACTAGTAGTAAATATCAAAACTCTTTCTTCCAAATGATTTCAACTCTATTTTATTACAAAACTCGTTTTCCTAAATCGTTTTCCAACCTATTAGTATATACAAGCCTTTACTTCACTCGGATGAGAAATCGACTTAAACGACTTAGTAAAACTAGTGGTATGAAACGCTTGCGTTCACTTCGTCGGTTAGCTCTCGGACTTGTTCGATTGAACCCTTTTTGTGACAATTTTCTAGTGAAGATCTACAGTTTGTTCGTAAATATTTAAGTTAAGCAATTGGTTATGGGACATGAAGCTAAACTCATATATTTACTAGCTTGGTGTGATTGACACTTCCTGATGATCATGACGATCATTTTTGTGATTTAGACTAGCGATTGAGCGATGTCTCTTTGTTTGCGAGGGAGACTATACCCCGTTTATGTGATGTTTCGCCATCACGTATGTAGGGTAGCACCCTTCGGGCCATTCCTGTGTGAAAATTTAATGGATAGCTTCCATGAGATAGCTTCTCGTCATGTGTTTTACGCGTAGGTGAGTTTTCATGCTCCCATTCATGTGTTAGGCCTCCCCCTTTTATGTGTTTTCTGGATTTCTTGTGATGATTTCTGGAATTTATGCTTCACCAATTTTCTTGATTTTCATTGATATGATATCAGTTTTTGTGCATTGGTGAATTTATGTGTTATTGACTTGTTATGAATACAAGTTTAGGGTATGATACCCTATTTTATCTTTGAGAAGATTCTTGTGATATTGATTTATCCATCGTTGATTTTTCAATTGCATACTTATCATAGTATGATTTTATGGTTTTATGCATTTATGCCATATCGTTTATTCTATATCATGTCATCTGATATTTTCGGTTAGACTAACCCGTTTATTATTTTCTTTTAAATAATACTCGAGTCAGACCGAGTTATTTACAGGTCGTAGATATCTCGCCTTGGGCGGCTGCTAGAGCTATGAAGTCTTTTCATACTTTTGGAGTAGTTGTTGTCCTAGTATGGGATATATGTATTCATGTATATTAGTCACGATAATGTAATTGTGTATATAACTTCCTGAGTCGTCAGTTGTAGTTGTATCATATGAAACCTATCACATGTATTGTAACTGACATCAGTTATTGTATATATGTACGAGATTCATTGATGCATTCTTTTGCTTAGCACTTGTATCTATCCTTTTGTGTTATTGTGGATCTTGTTAGACCACTACTCTGATAAACACTTTTAGTGTTGTCTATTCATATCTATTTCCGCCTTAGTGATATGAATTATCTGTGACTGATTTATGTTATGTTTATTTCTATAATTGTTTCCGAAGTATATATATATAGCCACCGTGTGATAGCTTTGTGTTTGTATCGGTATGTCGGATTTCCTCTTTAAAAGGATATGCATTCTATTCTATCTGACATATCGGTGCTCGCACAAAGAAGTTACACGGATGGTCGCTCCTCGACAGCCTTATTCTCCGTGCTAATTGATAGCACCACACCGTAGTGTTCTTGGTTAGAATGGGTATAGAGGTGGGGCGTAACACATTAAGTACCCTTGAGCTGCAGCTTGGTTATAATTTGTCACAAAATGTAATATACATGTAATAACGTAGCCCACTAATAAAAGAAAAACTCTTATGTTTCCATAGACATTTTTTTACATCAAATAGATAAAAGATCCAATCGATTATTCTTTCCTAATATTTCCATCAAGCAACCTACCATTATTACAATATACAAGTAATTTAGCATTAATTTTCAATGGTTTTTCTTCTTTTCATCTAATTCCATATATTCTAGTTCTTTTTTTTTCAAAATCTTTATAGTTTATACATCTAACTCTAAGCCTAAATGAAGACACATCAAATTATATGCATGTATACAAACTGAAGTGTACTAGAAGAGCTGTATATGCATAGTTTCTGCAACGCAATCAATTGTATATAAGGACATAATTATTATATATAAACCTAATTGCTGCTAATAAATATTACACCAAACAAAGCAGCTAAATGAATTGAACTCTTTGAAATATTACCACATAAACAGTACAGCCAAAGGAAATTAGATGTATAGTAAAACTCCACAATCATCCCTAAATAAATCAAATTCAAACAAATATTGCTATATAAAAACCATATTATCAACTGAAAGTTCCTTGTATATTTTCATGTAACAAAACATATGAAAACCACAGCATAAGCATTTTAAGATCTGAGCTAAAGAACAAGATTAAGATGCTGTAAACAAACAGCAGTTAATATACAAATTCCACATATAAAAGCCATACTATAGGCAAAGACATCTAAAGCATCACTAACAACCAACTAGGATACACTAAAAATAAAAAATAGGACAATGCATTGGACTAGTAACATAGACTATGTGACTATTACTAAAAATGGTTTAAGAAAATGCAGTGTATTCTCATTCCCATTATTTTGATTTCTGGACGACAATAGTATATTTTAAACCTGATTCTGAAAACTAGACTGACTAATCTGATAACATGATTTGAAAACAATCCCAAAAACTATATAGGAAAATAAAAATGAGAATACATAACAGAGAATTTCTCAATTTTCAAGTTCAAATTTAAAGTAATGAAAGCACTAGTACTATAGTGAGCTCACACAAGACTCCAACACATTCAGCCTTACACTTTAAAGACTATTGATGAATAAACATAATCATAAGGAAAATAAAAGATATTGTAATTCTAGAACTCATGACAACTCAATCATATTATGAATGTGATAAACGAATGCTAAACAAACAAATATTGCTTCAAATGAAATGAACTGTGATAAACAAATGTACTAAAAATACATTGAATGATAAAAATTCTAAACAAATGAAATGAACAGTGATAAACGAATGCCTTCACCTGACTTCATGCAATATAGGATATAAATGTTAATAATTCATAGAAAATAAGATTAAGATAATATTTTGAGTGTAAAACTCACCAAAATACCAAGCGAAGTCGCACTTGCCTTCACCTAACTTCAGCCGCCAGCACTCCATTCCACTACCGCTTCATAAAATCGCAACCACACTTTGCCTAAATGTCAATCATCTTCATTACCATCCTTACCACTGCCCAGTTCGCCTTCAGCCTCGTCACCCCCAAATCAAACGCTAGCAACTGCCTTCGCATACGCACGTAGCTCAAGAATCTGCTCGCATCGCCACCTAGTTTGTTCGCTCCTAGGTTGATGTGGCCTCATGTTCGCGTTGGTACTACAAGTGATACACCCATCTTCGCATGCATCAGTTTTCTTGGCCTAGATCATGCGTCCTTTTTTTCGTCAATCGTGTGCGTTCGAATTTTCAAGACAAAATCAAATTAGGGGTAACGGGTTTTTGATTTGGGCTGGTGAGAGAGGAAGCAAGTAGTGAGCAAAAGAAATAAAATTTGAATTGAAGGAGGATAACAGTGGTTTGAGATCTGCCAATATTGTGATTATGGAGAGAGAATAATTTCAAAAAGAGGGAAAAAAGGGAAATAATTTATGGGAGAGGGAAGAACAAAATAATTAGATGTGGATGCGACAAAAGGAAATAATCGGCGGTAGAAAGCGTTACGCAACCAAACAGTGGCTCCAAATAGAAAAACTAGAATAAACAATAACACAACGAAACAACGTGTTATAAATTAGCGTTATAAAAGACTGTTTTTCTTATAGGGAGTAGTGAGTATAAACAGAAATGAATTCCAAGTGAGTAGAATTGCATCCAGGAGATCGAGTTGATCAGAAGTATAGGATGTCCAGAAATGATCAAAAGATTATTGATTTAGATAGATTATTAGAAGGGTCCAATAGGTTCATAGTCATCTCATAGAAACTATGATTTGAGAAATGAAATTGTAAGGGTCCAATAGGTTCCTAGCAATCCTATGAAAACTATGTTCGGATGATGTTATTAATAGAAATCAATAGGTTCATAGTGATCCCATAAAAACTATGATTTGGGAGATGTTATTGGAGAATCAAGTAGTTCATGGTATGCCTATGAAAATTATGATTGAAAGATTATTGGTAGAAACCAATAGGGTCTTAGTGATCCTAGAAAAACTATGAAGTTAGACAGATTGTCCCGAAGAATTGAGACAGGTTATTAGTCAGCCCATGAAAACTAATAGATTTATAATGACCCTAGAAAAACTATAAATTTGAATAGATAGTCAGATAAATTAGAATGGATAATCCAGGCTATATCGCATTCTTGAGTATCATCATATATTTTTATGTTTTCACCATTGTTGATGCAGGAGAATAGTATATGGTTAATGTATTTCGGTTAAGATACTAGTGTAGGGAAAACTCATTCTGCTTAACGATGTGGTCTTACTAGATATCTATTTGGTTCGAGATGGTAGGTTATTGGTTCACACCAGACTTTTTATTTGACCCAAAGTTTTTATCATTCTTCTTAAACTTTTGGGTGCTCATTTTAATAGAACGAGAATAAGGATTTTCAGGTTTCCAGTTAGACGAATAAGCTTCCGGAGACGTACATGAGGCAATCTAGCTATTAAGAACTTTATCTATTTCCACCGTGTAGTTTGGTTTTGTCTATTTGGATGTAATGGTTAAATTGTATAATTGCCAAGTATTTGATTCAAATCAACCAAGGGGGCATCTTAACATGTCTCTCTTGGAGTATTTCATAATAATTATAATTTCTCAAAATGTGGATTTACAAATGGGATTATATAATGAATATAAAATATCATTTGCAAAATGAGATGTGAAAATTTGTTATTAAACCATGTTGAAAATTTGTCATATTCATATGCTTCTGTTTATTGATATGAGTAACCATCACAAGAAAAGTTGAAAATAGTAGTAGATAACAACGACGGCAAATTCCATCGCTAAATTTGCGACAGATTAGCGAATGATTTACAAAGGATAATTTTAAGTTTTTTCAATTTCAAATATTTTTATATTATCACCGTCAACTTAGCTTATCCGCTATCGAACCATTGAAATTTGCATTAATTTATCGACGGATAAATTTTACTACTGATTTCCATTACAAATTGAGATAGATTACCGACGTTATTATTTCGTAGCTATTTTGCAGCGGATTTCCAAGGAATTTGCAAGGGAATTTATGTTGTTCTTAAACTATTAATTTTTATCAATTCATAATAATTACCAACTTATTGATAATTAGTAATAAATTTTGAAATATTTATAAAGTTTAAATATAAAATACAAAATTTTCATAAACTTCAAAAATAAAATTTAAAATATATCTGAAATTTTGTACAGTATTCAAAATTCCAAAATATTAATAAATTTTCAAAATTCGAATAATACAAACATTAACTTGCAAATTATTACTTTCATGATCATGTACAAGTTTTATTTTACAACTATCTTTTTTGACATGTACAAGTTTTGATGATATGTTTACAATTGTTTAAAATATTATGATAATTAATAATTGGCAATTTATAACTAAAAACTAATAACTAATTGTTAATCATTTATATATTATAATATATAATTAATAATGGATGCTCATTCCTTCTTGGAGGATATCACTCTTTTCTCAAAGTAATTAATAATTTATAAATGAATATTTATATAATTAATAATTTATAATCTATTATAATTAATGATTATTAATAAATAATAATTTACAGTAAATAATTATATTTTATAATTAATAATTATTAAAATAATAAATTATAATTAAATATATAAGACAATAATGTATAAATAATAATATATAAACAATGATATGTATTTAATATTTAGTAACATTAATAATTTATTATAAATAATGACTTATAATTAATTAATAATTTCTAATTATAGACTAATACATTTGAAATAAATTATTTATTCTAATTAATGATTTATAAGTAATAATAAATAATAATTTATGTTTAATAATAAATAATTTCTAATAGTTGTTTATTTATAATTAGCAAATTATGCTTCACTCATAACCATTAGCTACGTGTGATGCTATTGGCATCCCATTTCCTCTTCTGGCTACCAACATTGAAGACCACCCCAAAAAAGTTACAACTTCGCTACTTAACACCGTTCCTTTTTTTCTTTCCTATAACCAGGCACATAAAACAATTCAACACACGTATTAATGGCCGACTGTGGTGATCTTGCTTACTGGGATGTACATTATGTTCCCGATATGTAAAGTTGAAAAACAAAGCAATTAAATGTTGACAAAATATTGAAGGAATATATGCATGCATGTACGTACATGTTCGAATATAAAAGTCATTAGATATATCAATTAAACAGTACCAACTGTTCGGTTGTACATGTTCATGGGTAACAAAGCACCTTTGGCCATAAAGCACCGCCATTAACATCTACTCTTCGGCTGCTATAGACCGATCAGAGATAATTTCATCTCCAAATTACTGGTCGGCTAAACCAACAACCGCACAGTCGTAAGCCACCGCTCCTTCATAGTACTGGTCGGCTGTTAATAACCGATCTCCTTTTAATTCAACTCCTGTTAATTTCATCTACAACCTTTTGTCGTTTACTATTCGGCCCTATTCAACCGCCACTGTTTTCAAAATGTTTGGCCGAGAATGACTGTGCTCCTGTTACTTGTTGCTAAAAAAGAACATTTGGCATTGCTAAAAAAATTTGAGCATGTGTAACAACCCGCATATTTTTACGATTGTATATTTAAATGTTTTATTTAAATATAGCATCGTTAGTCGAATTTAAGTCCGAAATGTCACTTTTTGCAAACAGTCGAATTAGGACTCGTGACCACTTCCATTGAGTCCAAAATGGCATTTGCGACCTTTTTGAGTATAAATATCGATATGTTTGGAGTTGAGCAAAAATTTTATATTTTCATTTAGGGCTTTGGGTTTGGGTTTCAGCCCAATAACCTAACACCCAACCCATCTAATACCCTAACTCCCACTCCACTCCTCTTCATTCCTGCATAACATTTCCTAACACTCAAGCTAAAACAAAAATGGGGGAAGAGAAAGGAAATTAGAATTCCAAGCCCTAGATTGATTAGGAAATACAAATTTTAGCTCCAACATCAAAGAGAAGCTTAGGTAAGCATCCTCTTCTTCTTCATCATCTCAATCTCTCTCCAATTTCAGAAATTTCCTATAACCTAACTTAGGAAATATTGCTTATGATATTAGATTGGAGCTTCTAGAGTTGAAATTGAAGAGTAGTTGATCTTTCCTTTGCTTTAGAGCTTCTCATTTGTTGTTTTGGGTTGAAAAGGTGAGTTTTTGAACTCACATCTATGTCTATATCTTTGATAGTTGTTTGGTGGTAATTCCTAACATCTATTCCTTGTCCATTTGCCTTTGAATTGAATTGATTTGATGAATATTCCAATTTTTGGTGTTTTGAAGTCAAATCTTTAAAAATCCTACCTTTGATGTTTAAACACGTTGTTGGGGTGTATCGAAGAGCCTATAAGGCTGGGTTGTCGCTTGGCATAAATCCCTAGTCTCTGATGCTCGTCTGATCACTCCCGTTTGGATTTTTGCCCCTTTTGGGGGCTAGGCTGAGAATACTGGAAACCACAATTCAGTCGACTGAACTACAGTGTCAGTCGACTGAATCTGGGGCCAGAAAACTCTCTGGCTCTGTGTCAGTCGACTGACCATGCAGTTCAGTCGACTGAACTGGGGACAGTTTGTTTCTGTCCCTGTATCAGTCGACTGAACTGCAGAGTCAGTTGACTGAACCTGAAACCCGAGAGTTTCTAGGCTTGTTTCAGTTGACTGACCCTACAGAACAGTCGACTGAATCTATAAACTTTTCTTTTTGACTATTTTAGGCTGTTTTGTGTTGGTTTTATGGTTTTTAATCGATTTTTGATGATTCGAATTGTTGTTATCATTTATCGTCTTTGATGACTACTTTTTTGGGATTTTTGGGAATATCCATTTTGATGGATTCAATATCGATTTTTATGGTTTTAATTCACGTCGTCGAATGTGGGTTTTGGTGATTGATTGTTTCTACAATCATTTCTGTGATTTGTCACTTTATAATATAAAGGTTTTCTATACTAGTAATAAATAATCAAACTCTTTCATAAAGATGATTCCAACTCTATTTTTAATACAAATCTCGTTTATAAATCCGTTTTCCAATTTATTAGTATATACAAACCTTTACCTCATTCGTATGAGAAATCTAATTAAATGGCTTAGCAAAACAAGTGGTATAAAACGCTTGTGTTTACTTTGTCGGTTAATTCTTAGACTTGTTCAATTGAAATCTTGTGACAATTTTCGAGTGGAAGTCTACAATTTGTTCGTAAATATTTAAGTTAAGCCAGTGGTTATGGGACATGAAGCTAAACTCTTTTATTTACCAGCTTAGTGTGCTTCACACTTTTTATTGATCGATGATGATTATTTTGTGATTTAGACTAGCGATGTGCGACGTCTCTTTGTTTGTGTGGGGGTTAAACCCCATTTGTGGAGTTTCAACTCAAAATTAGTGGGGTAGCGACCCATGGTCTTCGGGCCGTTTGTGGAGCTTCGGCTCAAAATTGATGGTTAGCGACCATGGAATAGCGTTCCGTTTGTGATGCATGTGTTGGTGAGTTTTCATGCTCCCATTTGTGATAGGCCTCCCCCCTTTTTGATTTCTGGATTTCTAATTGATGATTTCTGGAATTTGTGTTTCACCAATTTTCGTGGATTGGATTGATAAGCTCTATCAATATTTGTGTTTGGTGAATAATTTAAATAATATGATGTTCTTTTGGTGTTTGAGAATATTTGAGATATTGTATGATTTTTGTTGTTATCTGATGTATACTTGTCGCAGTATGGCATTATTGTTATCATATGTTTTTGTCATATATCTTATCCTATCTCATTTTATCTGATATTTATAGCTAGACTGATCCGTTTATTATTTTCTTCTTAAATAATACTCGAGTCAGACCGAGGTATTTCAGGTGCTCCTGCTTGACTTCTTATCAGGATCCTTCACCTGACTTTTGGCTAACTACTTTAGCATAGTAGGTTTTGTTAGTATACTTATTCTTTTGTCTAGCACTTGTATCTATTCTTTTGTGATGTAGTGGATCTCGTTTGACCACTACTTTGATGTGCACTTCTATGTGATATATTCATATCTGTTTCCGCCTTTGTGATATGAATATCTGTGACTGATTTGTGTTATGTTTATTTCTATATTAGTTTCCGAAGTCCACATAGCCACTGTGTGGTAGCTTTGAGTTTGTATTTGATATGTCGGATTTCCTCCTGAAATGAAATGTAAGTTATATTATCTGACATATCGGTACTCGCACAAAGCAATTACACAGATGGTCGCTCCTCAACAGCCTTATTCTTCGTGCTAGTCGACGGCATTACCCTGTAGTGTCCTTGGCTAGCGTGAGTATAGAGGTGGGGCGTCACAGCTTGGTATCAGAGCCAAACTTCGGAACAATGTAGAATAATCTAGCAAGGATCATTGTCCTAAGTCTTCCTTAGGAATCGTGCCATAGGATTTAATTCCAGTCTTCGTACCATTCTATCCTATTTCTTTTTATGATGCCTTGTTTTATCAATCAAGTTTGTTTGATATTCATTCTGTGAAATAACCTTTTTCCTCTTCTTTCTTTCTTAAAGAAGAGAAATGGTTAGACCAGGCCGTCCCAGCGCTGGTCAATATAGTGCTACTCCTCAGGATGGAGTATTTATGTCTGCTCAGCAACTTCTAGATCTTATGAAAAATGCTCAAGCTATAGGACCCATTCCAGAGCCTACTCATCCTAAATTTGGGTTTGCACGCTTGTGTAGTGATTACACCAAATTGGGTGGAAGGCCTTTCAAAGGTTCCGAAAGCGTTATAGAAGTCCAAGATTGGCTTAGAACATGCGATCGCATCTTTTCCCGCATGAATCTTATTGATCTACATCGAGTCCAAGTGGATTCTAGCATGCTCCAAGAAAGAGCATTAGATTAGTATGAGGTTTTGATTTCTGAAATTATTGAAGCAGATTTTACTTGGGAGCAATTCCGGGAAAGGTTCGAGTTAAAATTTGTGCCGGAAGCTGAAAAAGTATCTCTAGCTCGACGCTTTATTGACCTTGTTCAAGGTGAATCTTCTATGATGGATTACGTCGCATCTTTCGAATCTCTATCTAAATATGGGGTCAAGTATATTAATACCCCATTGAAGAAAAATCAGAGATTTGTCTATGGGTTGAATAAGAACCTCAAAAGGCCATTACTTCTGAAATTAGAAGTTTCTTTTGATCAGCTTGTTGATATCACTCTTCGACTCGAAGAGGCCGATAAAGAAAGTGATGCTGAAGTTGTGGGTGCCAAACAAAACATCAATAAGAAGAGGCCTTTTAAGTTCAAGCCTTATCCCAACAAGAAAGGGAAGCAAGCAACTTTGGTAGCAAAACTCCTACCTCTAGTCGTGGGGAATGTTACAATTGTGGTTCTAAGGACCATTTTGCGAACAAGTGCCCGAAGTCTCTTACTTGTCGCTATTGCAAAAGTTCGGGTCATATTATATCTTCATGTCCCAAACTTCAAAGCAAGAAGGAAGGCAAGCTAAATGTTGTACAAGCCCCTACTAACACTTCTCGTGGTCAAGGTATTTCTCATTCTATCCTTGATGGCATTATTATATTTCGTGATCTTCCTATTCGAGTTCTTTTTGATACAGGTACATCTCACTCTTTTATATCAAAAGAACTTGTTGATGCTTTGTCTTTGAATGTTATTGGCTTGATGACTTCATTGAGGATTGCGAATCTGGTTGGTGGATCCGCAACACTCAGTTTACTGTGTAAAGATGTTGAGATTATTTTATGTGATTACTCTTCCCGTGCCGATTTGCATGTTATGCGTTACTTAGGCTTCAGAATGATTTTGGGAATGGATTGGCTTAACCGTTATGAATCCCATATCCTATGTCCTGAGCGGACTATATATCTTCGACATCCTCAATCTGTTAAGCAAATTTCTCTTGTTATGAAAGATTCAGATTCCAAGTCGAAAGCATCCTTGTATTCTCTAAATCCTTATGATGACGATAATGATGATGAGGAAGATGTTATTTCTCTCATTCACGTTGTTCGTGAATTTCCCAACATATTTGAGCCCGTATTAGGATTACCACCTAAGCGAGCAATTGAGTTCAGAATTAATCTAATCCCTGGAGCTCTACCTATCACTCGTCCTCCTTATCGAATGTCCAACAAGGAAAATGAGAAGATGCGTAAACAATTATCTGAATTGGAAGTAAAACAGTTTGTTCATTCTAGTTCCTGTCCATGGGGAGCTTCAGCTATTTTTGTGAAGAAATCAGATGGTACACTTAGGGTTTGCGTTGACTACCGCAAGCTTAATGATCTCACCATCAAGAATAAATATCCCTTACCTCGGATTGATGATTTATTCGATCAACTTAGTGGTGCTAGAGTCTTTTCACAGTTAGACTTAGCAATGGGTTTTCATCAGCTCCGTATTACAGAGGATAGCATTCCTTTGACATCATTCCGTACTCATTATGGATCTTATGAATGGCTTGTTATGCCATTTGGTTTGACGAATGCTCCAGCTTATTTCGTTGACCTTATGAATCGAGTTTTCAAAGACTTCCTCGATCGATTTGTTCTCATCTTTATTGATGATATTCTTGTTTATTCTAAAACCGAGGAAGAGCATGAAAAACATCTTCGGATTGTGTTGGAAACTCTTAGGAGCAACCAATTGAAAGCAAAATTTTCTAAATGCCACTTTTGGCAATCTCGTGTGAAATTTTTAGGGCATATTATTTCTGAATCCGGAATTTCCGTGGATCCTTCAAAGATTGAAGCAATTCAAAGTTGGAAGAGACCGGAGAGTGTGACGGAAATTCATAGCTTTCTCGGATTGGTGGGCTATTACAGTCGCTTCATAAAAGACTTTTCTAAAATTTCCATACCTCTCACTAGTTTGACAAAGAAGGGAGTTAAATACCTTTGGTCAGACAAATGTGAAGCTGCTTTTCAGAAACTAAAAGAACTCCTTTCCAATGATCCTATTCTTGTGATTCCCGAAGGGAACCAAGATTTTATTGTTTATACCGATGCTAGTCGTGTTGGTTTGGGTGCCGTTCTCATACAAAGGGAACGTGTTATTGCTTATGCTTCTAGGCAATTAAAGCCTACCGAGACTAGATATGCCACTCATGATTTAGAGCTCGCAGCTATTGTTTTCGCCCTTAGAATTTGGCGTCATTATCTTTTGGGAGAGAAATTTGTTCTCTACACCGATCATAAATCTTTGAAGTATTTATTTTCTCAAAAGGAACTTAATTTGCGTCAACAACGTTGGCTCGAGTTCCTTGCATCTTATGATCTTGATATTCTTTATACTCCCAGAAAGGGAAATCGTGTTGCCGATGCCCTTAGTCGTAAGCAACAAGCGGTTGTTTCCATGATGATATCCGAATGGAATGATCTCGCGACTTTATCCACTTGTAAGATTCGAGATCGTGAATCCAATTCATGTTCATCTCTTGTTTTATGTAGCCTTGAGGCTCATCCTTCTCTTTTAAACCGCATTCTTGAAGCTCAAAAGCATGATCCCGAATTGGTTCTTCTTAGCCAAAGTTGTAGGGATAAAATTGATATTGAAGGTTTGAAAGACTTTGATATTGATGCTCGTGGCGGTATTTGAAAATTTGGTAGACTTATTGTGCCAAATATTATTTTCGTAGAGACATTTTAGAAGATTCTCATCGTTCTAAATTTACCATTCATCTCGGTAGTAGTAACATGTACGCGGACATGAAGCGACTTTATTATTGGGATGGAATGAAATATGATATTGCTAACTTTATTAAGCGTCGCATGACTTGCCAACTTGTGAAGGCCGAGCATCAAAGGCCCGGTGGGTTATTGCAACCTTTGGACATTCCTGTTTGGAAATGGGATCAAGTCTCCATGGACTTTATTGACGGTCTTCCCCATTCTCGTTCGGGTCATGATAGCCTATGAGTGATAGTAGATAGATTTACAAAATCCACCCATTTTATTCCCGTTCGGTCCAATCGGATCGTACCTATTTTGGCTAAACTCTTTGTCAAGGAAATTGTTAGATTGCATGGAGTTCCTACTTCTATTGTTAGCGATCATGATCCATTGTTTACTAGTGGATTTTGGAAAGGTCTTCAAAAAGCTTTGGGAACGAAGCTTAATTTTAGCACCGCCTCAGTCCGATGGACAAACCGAGCATGTGAATCAAACTCTTGAAGATCTTCTTCGTGCATGTGTTCTTGATTTTGATGGAAGTTGGGAAGATCATATTTCTCTTGTTGATTTTTCATATAATAATAGCTTCCAATCAAGTATTGGTATGACACCTTTCGAGGTACTCTACGGAAGGCCATGCCGATCTCCTTCGTGTTGGCATGAAGCCGGTGAGAAGCTGGTTTTAGGTCCAGATTTTATTCGTGATGCCATAGAAAAGATTGACCTTATTCGTCATAGGATGAAAGAAGCTCAAAGTAGACAAAAATCCTATGCTGATAACCGAAGAAGGAGATTAGAATTTTATGTGGGAGATTTGGTGTTCATTCGTGTTTCACCTATGAAGGGTGTTGTGCGTTTCAGTCGATCGGGAAAATTAGCACCTCGATATATTGGTCCATTTCCCATCACCGAACGCATTGGTTCCATGGCTTATCGCCTCTTATTACCGGCTCAATTTTTTGCTATTCATGACGTATTCCATGTCTCTCAATTACGGAATTGCCTTCGAGATTCCAATTCTATTCTTAAGCCTGGTGTTATTGAAGAAATTGAAGTTTCGCCTAATTTGACTTATGAGCAACATCCTATTCGTTTCATTGCTACGGAGGTTAAATGCCTTCGAAATAAAGATGTTCCTCTTGTGAAAGTTCAATGGTCCTCAAATCCTAAGGATTGCTCTTGGGAATCTAGAGAATTCATCGAGCGAACACATCCGGACTTACTCTCTCGTGCTCCTTAAGGTGAACTTCTCATTTCAAAATTTCATCCTTTTGTGTTGTTATGCCTTTGTATGGTTGTTACTTTTTATTTCTTTTTATTAAGTATTGCGAGGATGCAATTTCTTTAAGGAGGGGAGTCTGTAACAATCCGCGTATTTTTATGATTGTATATTTAAATGTTTTATTTAAATATAGCATTGTTAGTCGGATTTAAGTCCGAAATGTCACTTTTTGCAAACAGTCGAATTAGGACTCGAGACCACTTCCATTGAGTCCAAAATGACGTTCGCAACCTTTTTGGGTATAAACATCGATATGTTTGGAGTTGAGTAAATTTTTGATATTTTCATTTAGGGCTTTGGGTTTGGGTTTCAGCCCAATAACCTAACACCCAACCCATCTAATACCCTAACTCCCACTCCACTCTTCACTACACCAAAACATGAAATTCCCAACAAAAATATTTTTGAATTACTAACAATCAAATGCCGCTATAAAATAATAACACTTAAATCCCGTTATAAAACTTTCAAAGCCGTTGTAAAAGGAGCTGTAAATAGTTTATCACTGCTTTAAACCATTATAAAATTTGGTAAAAATGAAAATAAATTGAAAACAAAAGGGTAAAAGATGGAAAATAACATATGGACTCACAACGCTTAAGCTCATTACGCTTCCCACTTTCTTTGGCCGCCAAATCTCCAAATTATTTTCACTTTCCACCAAATCCCCATTTCCTCCCCAAATTCGCGCTTCAGGATCGCTTTTACTTTTCTAATCGCAAAACCTTCTCAAGCAAAATCAAGGGCTAAATCAACTAAAGGTATCAACGCTTTTAGTTTTTATTAAAATCTGTTGATTTCCTACTATTAGTTGCTTGAGTTTGAACTATTAAAACATTTTGATTTCTTCGCTTATTTCTTGATTGCGTTTTAATTTTGGACATTCAATTTAATGGGAATTCTGACTTGGATTTAGCTTTATTGTGCTTTCTAGTAATTTGATTCGGTTTCTGACTTGGATTACACAAAACCTTCGAACAAATTTGGGAGGTTACAACATTCGATTACTTGGATTACACAAAACCTTCGATTTGAGTATTTTATTATAATTAAAATTTTCTAATATCAAAAATAGGGTTGTTACAACATTCTTTAAAAAAATTTGGGAAATGATTACTATATTGTTTGATTCTGTTACTTATCTTGTGTAGAAGCAAAATTTGTTTTTAAGTAAAATTTAGTATTGAAAATGTAGTGTTCTTATTAAGGTTTATCCTAATTTTTCAATGACTAATGATTTTAGGTTTCTTTTTTATTTTTCTGGTGAATTTTAATCCAGCTGGAATTAGATTTCGGTGCTATGCACATGAGCAGAAATATTAAATTTGGGGGCGTCTGAGTTTCTTTTTATTTTTGGACATAAATAAAATATTACATATATGAAGATATGCTTAGTTAACAAGAATTCATGTTGCTTTTAATTCATTTACCTCAGAATCATTCAGACTACCCAATAAATGAAGATATGCAATCTGGAATAGTTCTATACATTAACTGAAAAAAATAAAACTTGTATTTGGTGATTTTGCATTTACAGGTTAAAAGAAAGGTGATACCAGTGCCCTGGTCTTGTATTTGTTTGCAATGGATACTATGTCAAAAGATGGAGAAAGTTTAGATGGTAGCATGTTGGCATTAGATCGAACTATTGATCAGCCTATGGAGGAAGAGGCAGGTAGCTCTAACCATGCATATATAAAGAAGGTACAATACAATACATTCTGCCTATTATTCTTTTGAAAATCTAGGTAATCCGGCTAGTCCCCTGCGTTCTTAGGAGGAGTATTTTTTATCATCACATTCTGATCAGTTATTAACAAGATGAATTATCCCTGTGAAGGTTTGAGCCTCAAATATTTATTTTCATTTCTTTGTTTTGCCATATGAGCTATCCTTCGGCAACCCTTTTCCAATAATTTTTTGTTTTTGTGTCAATCAGTCTTAATTAACATAGGAGTTAAAGAGATAGCTCTTCTATTTTTATTTTTATTTTTCCTCAGAAAGGCTGCCATATAATGTTTCTACCATCATGATATTAATGATGTTTTCTTCTATTCAGTTTTAAGGTTATTTATCCCTCTTTTCACTGTTGAAGATATTGTTTTATGTCATGATGCAAACTCCTCTTTTTCATGCTAAGCTTGGTAAAGACACTCAACATTTAGTTCATATATTTTACTATCTGTTGGTTTTATATTTTAATATATAATATTGTACACAGTAGTATTTTGAATTGGTTTTGCATACTGCACATATCCATTTGAAGTAGTCTAATTTATGTTTTAGAATTTTTTTAAGCTGAACCTCCTGCGTGTTAAATGTAAATCTAAAGAAGTGCATTTTCTCATCCAAGTAGTTGTGATGGTAAATATGTAGAGCTTGAGCATTTTCCGTGACACTGTTAGAATTATTGATATGTTAAGTACAGTGAATGGCAATACTCTATTTCAGTATCCATCAAAAATTGAAATTTGATTATATATTTTGTCTTCAGTCATACGACATAACATGATTTATAACAAATTTTGGGCAGGAATATTCAACTTTACTATTGTTAAATCTTGCTTATCAAAGCCTAGGAGTTGTTTTTGGTGACATAAGCACATCACCACTGTATGTTTTCTACAACACATTTCCTCATGAAGTACATGATCCTGAAGACATCATCGAAGCTCTCTCATTAATAATATACTCTCTTATCCTCATTCCTCTAATCAAATATGTATTTATAGTATTGAGAGCAAATGATGCCGGTGAAGGTAAATTGTTATAGCAGCAAGTTTGGTGTCTCAAGCATGAATTATTAGATTAATCAAACTAAATGATAATAATTATATTAGATAATGTATATATTTATGAAATTACTGAGGTGCATAGATATACAAGAAAATTGTTGGTGGAATCTCGGTAATATATAAACCCATTTTATGCTTGATTTATATCTGCTGTATTACCTATAAGTAACCTTATTCTATGTTGTAGGTGGTACATTTGCTCTTTATTCACTAATTTGTCGACATGCAAAAGTGAATACCATTCCTAACAAGCATCGAACATATGAAAATTTAACAACCTATAGCCACCATATACATGATGTAAATTCACTTGCAGCAAAAGTAAAACAATGGTTAAAGTCTGAGGAATATAGAAAGAATGCACTTCTTATTCTTGTTCTTTTAGGGAATTGCATGGTTATTGGAGATGGAATATTTACTCCTGCTATATCAGGTGTGCATTTTGTCTGGTTTAATGTGAGAGTAATGCATGTTCACAATCATTTGATAAGATTTATGTCACCTGAATATATAAATGCCTCTCGTTGTGGTGTTTTGCTTCGTTCTCTCATTCCGATTGGTTATGAAGGATGGAATGATGTAGATGCTGTTTTCAAAGATAGCCTGTGGAAAGCACTAATGGTACATAACTGTTTATTCGTAATATATTTAACTATTTATTCGTAACTGTTTATACTTCATTATGCTTGAATCTGTTTTGTCTGGTTCATCTACAACTTGTTTTTTTGTACTCTTGCCCTTTTTGTTTAGCTGTTGTGTCTTACTACCTTGGTACACTCTGGTTATCGTTTTAGTTGTTGTGCATCTCTGTTGGTTTTCTTAGCCTGGACCTTGAATATGCTTCATTTTGATGCTGAAAAATAACTATCAGGTTTGAAATCTACAAATGCTAATTAATTAAGTTGAACAATGAAAAAATAAAAATGCACTTGATGAAAACAGTTTGCAGTTTGCACCTCCACACTTTCACGGACAGTTGGAGGTTCTTCTTAAAATATGAGTACGATACTCAATTTTAAATCTGAGTACAAACTATACTCAGTTTTAAAAACTGAGTACAAAGTTGAGTACTCAGTTTTAAAACCGAGTACAAACCCCGGTTTTAAAATCTAGACATTGTATAATACTTAATGCATTGTAATTGATTATAATCCATTTTCCTAATGATAAATCAAAATTTCTCAACCTGATTGCTATCAACATTTTTATTGTTTAATTATTTTCCTTCAAATTCAGCCTTTTTCTTTTTTATAATTAACAGCAAGTGCTTTGAATTAACCTTGGTCATAAAATATTTAGTTGTATTATATTACAGAGACATCCCATTTATAAAAACACCATTACTAATGAAATGAAGTGCATTTAATAAAGAATAAAAGACTGATGTCCAAAAGTTTACCTATTTTAACAAAATTAATTGGTGACAACAGACTTCAATCTCAATGACATATCGCTTTTATGACATTCAAAGTTAAAATAGGAATACCACCTCAGAAAATAGTACAATGTAGTTATTAATTTTCTTTGCTTGGGTACTAAAAATTGACCGTCACACCTTACAGGTGCTTTCAAGCTCTTCAGTTGAAAAATTAACGCAAAGCAGGCGAGATTTGGCAACCACACTAGTGTTATGAAATAACTTTTGGAGCAGGCACATAGGATTATTTGATAGAGGTGATGAAACAGCAATAATGCATACAAATAAGATAAGCTCTTGATGCTATCAGTATCGGTAAAAAAGTTGAGTATGAAATGATAGATTAAGGCAAAATTGGTTTTCTGTGTTGTTAAGGTTTTAGACAGTATAGTACTAACATCAGTAATTGGCATAAAGTGTTGCATCTATTTTATTGAAAAAACCTGCTTAATTTCTGCTTCCCCTTAACCTCCTCAAAATGTGAATAAATCATTAACAACCTGATTAGATATAAGAAAATGTAGATCGTATAGGATAGTAACATCAAGCGATCAATGGTAAACTTATCAGCTTCACTATAGTTTCTGGTCACATTTTCATAGTGTACTAGGATCAAGAAGCAGTTGAGGAAACCAGGCTATCGAGTCAGTCCTTAATGTATGAATACCTTGTTAATTTACTTGCAAAACTCTCAATTATACTTGTGTCATACCATTGTCAAACACATGATAGTAAACATTGAACTTTATTGGGTATTATGCAGGCATTAGTTGAAGCAGCGGAGGAAAGACAAAAGGAAAACTCTAGTGTCAATGGTAGCAATGGAAGTAGAAGTTTTGAAATTTTTGAGAATGATCCCATTGCTTAAGTGTTTGGAAAGGAGAAAAGAAAAAACTATTGTCGTGCAATTAGCTCTACATCGACTATATGAAGCAAGTGTTTGGAAAGAAGCACTTATTTATGAAGCACCACAAAATGGTAATTACAAGCTATTTGATATAATTGATGGAGGTTTTGTTATTTGGCCTGAGTGTCGTGTTCGTTGTTTGTAGGATCTAGAATTTATTTTGAAGTAATGTTAGAACTTGTAATATTTTGATTTCATACTCTTTAGTTATGTATGATGAACTTGTGAAATTTTGAATCTTCCTTTAATTTGTTGTCAAATATTTGTGCAATTTAAGTTGTATGTTTGGATGCGTAATTGCTTATTGTTATCGAAATTCTGTAATTTTTGATATGTATGTACCTACTGTATTATAATAGACAATTCTGTAGTGTAAATGCTAGCAAAAATGCAGCTCTACATGGTTTGGTAGCTGTAACAAACATATTCGTTACTAAAGACGAAATTTATAATGAGCATAGTCATTACTATTGATGAAATTTGTAACGAACAAGTGCGTTACTGATGATGAAATTTGTAACGGACAAGGTCGTGATAATTTAGAATGACAACCCCTTCTTCCACCATGAAAGGGGAAACTAAGTAACGGAAAATACCCGCTACAAACCGATGCAACTAATAACAAACTATTTCGTTACAAAAATTTAGATTTCTAACGACAAAGTCCGTTGGTAAGTGATATATCTAATAACAGGTAGAGGCCGTTATAAATATTTGTAACGACATACCTCACGCCTATACCGCTCACGACTATATATGTTATAAATTTCATTTGTAATGACTATATTCGTTACAAATACACCATTTTGGTGTAGTGCTTCTTCATTCCTTCATAACATTTCCTAACACTCAAGCTAAAGCAAAAATGGGGAAAGAGAAAGGAAATTAGAATTCCAAGCCCTAGATTGATTAGGAAATACAAATTCTAGCTCCAACATCAAAGAGAAGCTTAGGTAAACATCCTCTTCTTCTTCATCTCAATCTCTCTCCAATTTCAGAAATTTCCTATAACCTAACTTAGGAAATATTGCTTATGATCTTAGATTGGAGCTTCTAGAGTTGAAATTGAAAAGTAGTTGATCTTTCCTTTGCTTTAGAGCTTCTCATTTGTTGTTTTGGGTTGAAAAGGTGAGTTTTTGAACTCACATCTATGTCTATATCTTTGATAGTTGTTTGGTAGTAATTTCTAACATCTATTCCTTGTCCATTTGCCTTTGAATTGAATTGGTTTGATGAATATTCCAATTTTTGGAGTTTTGAAGTCAAATCTTTAAAAATTCTATCTTTGATGTTTAAACACGTTGTTGGGTGTATCGAAGAGCCTATAAGGCTGGGTTGTCGCTTGGCATAAATCCCTATTCTCCGATGCTCGTCCGATCGCACCCGTTTGGATTTTTACCCCTTTTGGGGGCTAGGCTGAGAATACTGGAAACCAAAATTCAGTCGACTGAACTACAGTGTTAGTCGACTGAATCTGGGGCCAGAAAACTCTCTGGCTCTGTGTCAGTCGACTAACCATGCAGTTCAGTCGACTGAACTGGGGACAGAAATGTTTCTGTCCCCGTATCAGTCGACTGAACTATAGAGTCAGTCGACTGAACCTGAAACCCGAGAGTCTCTAGGCTTGTTTCAGTCGACTGACCCTACAGAACAGTCGACTGAATCTGTGAAGTTTGCTTTTTGCCTATTTTAGGCTGTTTTGTGTAGGTTTTCCGGTTTTTAATCGATTTTTGATGATACGAATGGTTGTTATCATTTATCGTCTTTGATGACTTCTTTTTCGAGATTTTTGAGAATATCCATTTTGATGGATTCAGTATCGATTTTTATGGTTTTAATTCACATCGTCGAATGTGGATTTTGGTGATTGATTGTTTCTACAATCATTTCTGTGATTTTTCACTTTAAAATATAAAGGTTTTCTATACTAGTAATAAATAATCAAACTCTTTCACAAAGATGATTCCAACTCTATTTTTAATACAAATCTCGTTTATAAATCCGTTTTCCAATCTATTAGTATATACAAACCTTTACCTCATTCGCATGAGAAATCTAATTAAACGGCTTAGCAAAATAAGTGGTATGAAACGCTTGCGTTTACTTTGTCGGTTAATTCTTAGACTTGTTCGATTGAAATCTTGTGACAATTTTCGAGTGGAAGTCTACAATTTGTTCGTAAATATTTAAGTTAAGCCGGTGGTTATGGGACATGAAGCTAAACACTTATATTTACTAGCTTAGTGTGATTCATACTTTTTATTGATCAATGATGATCATTTTGTGATTTAGACTAGCGATGTGTGACGTTTCTTTATTTATGTGGGGGTTAAACCCCGTTTGTGGAGTTTCAACTCAAAATTGGTGGGGTAGCGACCCATGGTCTTCGGGCCGTTTGTGGAGCTTCGGCTCAAAATTGATGGTTAACGACCATGGAATAGCGTTCCGTTTGTGATGCACGTGTTGGTGAGTTTTCATGCTCCCGTTTGTGATAGGCCTTCCCCTTTGTGAATTCTGGATTTCTAATTGATGATTTCTAGAATTTTTGTTTCACCCATTTTCGTGGATTGCATTGATAAGCTCTATCAATATTTGTGTTTGGTGAATAATTTAAAGAATATGACGTTCTTTTGGTGTTTGAGAATATTTGAGATATTGTATGATTTTTGTTGTTATCTGATGTATACTTGTCGTAGTATGACATTATTGTTATCATACGTTTTTGTCATATCTCTTATCATATCTTATTTTATCTGATATTTATAGCTAGACTGATCTGTTTATTATTTTTTTCTTAAATAATACTCGGGTCAGACCAAGGTATTTCAGGTGCTCCTGCTTGACTTCTTATAAGGGTCATTCACTTGACTTTTGACTAACTACTTTAGCATAGTAGTTTTTGTTAGTATACATTTGAAATAGAGACTCCTCGTTGTATACTTATTATTTTGTCTAGCACTTGTATCTATTCTTTTGTGATGTAGTGGATCTAGTTTGACTACTATTTTGATGTACACTTCTATGTCATATATTCATATCTGTTTCCGCCTTTGTGATATGAATATCTGTGACTGATTTGTGTTATGTTTATTTCTATATTTGTTTCCGAAGTCCATATAGTCAATGTGTGGTAGCTTTGAGTTTGTATTTGATACGTCGGATTTCCTCCTGAAATGAAATGTAAGTTATATTATCTAACATATCGGTACTCGCACAAAGCAATTACACAGATGGTCGCTTCTCAACAGCCTTATTCTTCGTGCTAGTCGACGATATTACCCCGTAGTGTTCTTGGCTAGCGTGAGTATAGAGGTGGGGCGTCACAGCATGTTAAGATTATTCTATTTGCAAAACAAGACATATAAGTTGTATGATAAAAAACACTAAAAATCAACAACTTACATTGGCATTCTCTATTAAAACATCAAATGTAATGTCCTCTAAGTTTGAATTAGCCAAAGGATCGGAAGAAAAACCCTAAGCAATAGAAGACCCTCGACAACATTTCTTAAAAAGCAATAAATAACTTAAAACAACATGAAAAAAAACTAACATCGTTTTGATCTTCCCCTTCCATTATCTAACATGCAAAATAGAGTATTTCTTTTTTAAGGGTTTAGTGTTTGAATTTTTAAAGAAGTACATGCTATTTTGAAAAGAAGAACTACCTACGGCTGTAAAGGCTGAATGAAATGATATAATGTGGTGGTCAGAAGTGCACACAAAATAGTCATTTCTAATAAATTTTTAAAGATGACCAAAAGAGGAAGTGAGAATGCAGCACACTTAGCTACTAATAATTTCTTAATTAAAGCTTTAGGTGATGTTTGGTTTAAAAACGAATTTTGTGTTTTCGGTTTTCAATATGTATCTCAAGTATTTGAAGAATGAAGGGACGTCGGAAGAAATGAAGGAAAGACGGATGAGATGACAAAAGGATAGAGCGACGACGGAAGAATGAATTGTTTTACGTGCATATGTTATTTCCCAAAACGCGGAAAATAATAAAAAAATTATTTTTTATTTTTATATGCTAAATTTGTTTTTTAAATTGGTTGTTTTCGACAATATAAATGCGTGTGTGCATTTTTGAGTCGACAAAAACCCAAAATTAAAAATAACGAACCAGCCGCCAGCTTAGCTTCCCTCTTAAATTTCAATCAGGACTCCAAACGACTGTATTTTTACAAAACCCTAAATCCCAATTCGTTCCCACCTCCAACCAATCGAATCCATTGCACATACGCGACTACAATTCACAGGCCCAAGCACCTTCGGCAACCTTCGACGCTTATCGACGTCGTCGCCTTTGTCCACAACGCTTCCTCTATCGACGAAAACTCCATCATCTGCGGCTTTAGTCAGGTAATAGATTACTTCCTTTTGCTATTGTAGTGTGGATATCTGGAAGTTCGAAATTAGGGTTTTGTTATTTCATATTTGGAGATCTCGAGTATTAAATCAGAATTTTGAGTGTTTGATGAACCATGAAAATTCATAGACGGCCTGGTTGACTGAATGTATTTAGGAGGGAATTGGAAGCTCTTGTTTTAATGGGTATCGACCAGCAATGAAGCTTTAGTTCTTGTTCGTGAAATTTGAAATGCATAAACTGTATTCGTCACATTGTAATAAACAACTATTAATTTACAGTTCAATCCGTATGAACAATGTTCTAATATCGAGCACTACTGCAAATAAAGTAACGATTGAGTGTCTCTCAACCTGTTTTGAACTTTTGCGAGTTAATAAAGGAGACATGCAAGTATTATTTGCAAATAAAGCACGCATAACTTGTTGTTTATATACACATGAATTAATCATATAATTAATCCGGAAGCTGTAGCATAACAATGTTGGTAAATAACATGCATTGTTGTCTGATCTTTTCTACATAAAAATAACCTCACAAATCCTTAAAACCTGGAATAGCTTAATATGTATTATATTTACAGTGTGCTTGTCCTTTTTAGTTGAATTATGCTATTTTACTTTTATTTACAGAGTGTAATGTCTAGTTACGAACTCACAATTCCAACTTCCATATATGAAAAATGAACTGAACTTTTTTTTTTGCAATTTAATAGCAAACTAAAAATAAAAATGAGTTGATTATTTATGTTTGACAGATGAATATTGATTGTTAATTATTTATTTATTTTCTGTTTCATAATTTTCGGACTTCCTTTTTTTGTGTGTCTTGGTTTAAAAAAAACCCGTAGAGGACACATCTCTTAATACCAAATGGTAGCTTCATCACACAATGGAGAGAGACGTCATGATCAAGAAGAGTTGACAATTCTTTACCTTTTCTCATTAATATTAATTTTTCACCTTTTTTGCAACTCCATCATCAACCTTTCTCTTTCTCTCTCCACCATGCGCACACACATGTATTTAGCTTACACTTTTAGCATGTTAGTTACATGTACTTTGTCTTCTAACATAGAATTGCAAAAGGCTGATTTATGGTAGTATTAAAAACAAGGGTTACATATTCTGTACTAATTAATTGAGTTGAAGATTGTTTCTTCTATCCTATTTACCCATTCAAATTTGGTAAAGTATTTTGGCATGTAGGTACTGCAATCAATGCAGTTATAGTTCACAACATCCTCTTTCCTTTCAGTTTACCTTAGTTTTAATCTATGGCTTTATTTCAATTTGAATATACTCCACAAAACAATCAATGCTATCCATGCCTTTTACTGAACAGAGCATAAACTTTACTCTCGACCGGTTTTCGATCTTCATATGGATCCTGTTCCATCTATAGAGATAATGGCCTTTTGGCTTGAGGAAAAAGAAAAACCTGATATCATAGTTAATTGGAGCTCATTTGATGATCATAAACTTCTAAATGCTGCACTTATTGCCTGTGATTTCATTGCTTCCTTACCTATAAACACTCCATTTGAAGATCTTAATATTGGTTTCCAACAGAAATCGGTCCAGGGGATCAAACATTACCTAAATGGTGTGTGTTTGAAAGCCTTAATTGATATTCCCAAAAAAAAGAAAAATTCTGCTTTGTACCATAGAAGGCTTGCATTTTCAAGAAGGATTGCATTTTGACAGTATGATAAGTGTTTTGTTTTCTAATCCTTATTGAAATAGTGATAATGTGCATGTTTTGTGGATGTGTGAGTTGAATAAAGCATAATTTGATGTTCTTTTTTGTACCATAGACTCCTAGTATGTTATTTTATAAAAATAAAAATAGATAAAGAAATTAAAAAAAAACTATGGTATTATTCTTATTATTATCATGGTTTTTTTTATTTCTTTATCTATTTTTATTTTATTTTATTTTTATTCATCATTATCATTATTATTATTATTGTTATTATTATTATTTGTTTAATTATTTTACTTTATTTTATTTTTCTCTTTTTTATTTTTTATAAATCTATTATTGTTATTATTACGTTTGAATTGCATTATCATTTAGGTTTGGTTTCCATCTCTAACCGATCCAAACTTGTTTGGAAATAATGGCCTAGTAGTTGTTATTGTAGACTCATAGTATGTTATTTTCTTCTTCTTACTGCTGTTACTCATAGTGTGTTATCAATTTTGCTTCTTGTTGTTGTTATTGCTTAATGTTGTTGTTCTAGATCCTTATCGTATCATGTATGCTTATTGTTGTTATCGTTTTAAATTTCAGAGTATTCTAGTTTTATATTTGATCGTTAATAATTTGATATTTTAGATTTACCCACATGTATTATTGAGTTCTTATGACGATAATAATACCCTTAGTAATGTAATATATCTGTTATTCTAACTACTGAAATACTGTGCATGATTCACAGATATGGTTGAATACTGTGCATGATTCACAGATACGGTTGGTGTTACACATGGACGCTTTTATGCTTTCCAATACCAAATGTAACGACTGCGATTTTTCGTCGCTTGAAAATCGACATTAATACGTCCACTGTATCAACTGCCGAGCAATCGAATGCCGGAAAACCGAATTGTTATGGAGAAAAAGAAGAGGTAGAAGAAGACAGAAGGAAAAGAAAGAAGAAACAACAGAAACAGAAACAATATCAGAATCTCACATTCGCAGCGGAACAACATATAATAGATAAATGAATAATCTTTAAATCAAAGAACTATATCATTTTATACATTACATCATCATCAGAGTTTACAACAACGATATACACCACAACTGGACAATTATACAAACTTGTCCATATACAGAATACACAGCGGAATAATAATATCATATATAAATGCTACGTCTCGCCATCCAGCTCGCCAATGAGCTCCACAGCATCTCCTGAATCCAGAATGATTTGATAACCTAACTCTAGACTGCCCGTGTGGAAAATGATGGGCATCCAGAGTTTATTATTGGATTAACTAGTTAAATCTTTAAAACAAAGACTTAACTCATAGCGTTCAAAACAATTTTATTTCGAATGGTTTAAACAATTCATCATTTTAAATATGTTAAAAATAAACAGATTCAATTCAAACTTGAAATTCCTTTAAATTGAAATTTCATTTCTTATATGAAAGCTTTTATTCTTTTAAAACAAACGGTTTCATTTTGGAAATCTGTAAATGAATCTTTTGTTTAAAAGATTAAATTGTGGAAATTGTTTAAACCGTTGAAGGTTGTTAAAATGAATCTTTTTGTTTAAAGATTTGAAAATGGTAATTTGTTAAACCATTTGAAAAGAAAATTTGGGTAATAAGTTGTGACTTAACTGAAATCCCAATATCCATATATTTTTAAATATTGCGCTCATTATTCGGTTTAGCCGGGAGATGACCTTTGTGTCATATAGCCCATTCCGAATAATGATACGTCGTATATGGATCGCATTTGAAGACCGGTGGTGAAGACCGGGTATTTGCGAGAACGATAGGATGACCTATCGATTGTCTCTGCACTGAGTCGCGCCGGTATAGAGATCTCCTAAGTGATGGGAAATCCCGCATGGATAAGGAAAAGCAAAAGGTCGGGGATGGGGACACCGCGATCCTCCACTTATTCAGCCTACTCTACCACCTAGTCATACTATTAAACCATATCCTCAAAGTAAATTCAAAAAATGATCAATCGACATCATTACATCGTCGCTCGATTGCACGGTCTCTTCCATTTCAACCCACTATATCTGAGGCACCCTATGATACTACTTCCCAACATGTTCCTCCATATCTTACTCCTTCCGAACCCATCCCCTCGCAGCCTTATCGACAATCTACTTCTCCGCAGCCTTCTCCGCAGCCCAATCCTCTGCAGTCTGCTCCTCCACAGCCTAATCCACAACCCAGTCCTCTACAACAGACTCTCAACTCTGTTTCTCAGCAAAAGCGAACATACTCCACAATCTATACCTCAACCTACTCCTCAACCTAGGCCTCTCCAACCGATTTCTTCTCCTTCCCTTCCTCCTTTGCATTCTTCCTCACATGACACTATGAACGAGCATAACTGTCCAAATACTTCGAATACAGATGGTGGTGCAACGATTCCAACGGCAAAGTCGATTAATACATCAGGCCGCATCGAACTTCGACTTGTAGAAACAAAAGATAAGCATGTGCTTTACAGTGATACATATTTTGTTTTTGTTTGACTTCTATTATGATAACATAGATATTCTATACAGCATTTTTTGCATCCTTCCAGTGAACTTTTGAAAATGATTACTGCATCTTTTCATAAACGTTAGGCTGATTTTTGGCCCACTTTTGGAAAGATACCATCAAATTATAAGGATATACTTTTCTAAGATTTTTGGTAAGTTTCAATTATAAAAATATATGTAAGATTTATTACCATCCCATAGACTATAATAACTATTTGACTTTCTTATTGAAGTGGATGATCACATATCATTTTTGCGAATCTGGCCTATATCAATTCTACGATTTTTTCCATGCATAGTCCTAATTTCTTCCTAATTCAAGCTTTTTCACATTTTATGCTTTTTTTTACACTACAGGGTCAGGTGTATGGTTATGATGCTTATCCAACATAGACTATAAGAAAAGAAAAGATTGAAGGACAAAGGCTAGCAAAAGATATTCAGATATGGTTAGCGATATAAAGGAAAAGAATGCTAAACCAATCTTTACGAGCCACACTATTTGAGACAAGTGGCTCCAATACTGGGATCTTCCTGAAGTTAAAGAGAAATCAAAGAAAGCTTCAACAAATGGAAACTCTAATCTGAATTTGCACAGTTGTGATCTATTTCTACACAGGAGCATGTCGAAAGATTGGTAATATTTTTGTTTCTCATAACTCTATTTATTTATTTTGACTTCCAAGACTGCCAATATTAAAATAAATAAATTATTTAGAGTAAGGAGTAAGGTAGGCCTGCTTGTGTGCTTGAGGTATTTGAGCGTACTTGTATCAAAGCTGCAGCGCGTAATAAGGAAGACTCCACTATCCTAAAGCGGCGAAGCTTTATGAATATAATAATTTGTTTAAAAAAAAGGTAAAGATGGGTGAGGATAAAAAAAAAAATTCTTAATAGGACAATTTAGCAACTAACCACACTTCGAGAGACAACCGGTGATGACACAGTAGAGTTGCCTTCAGAGACAGTTGATACCATATTTGAATCGTTTATGGTGCCAAATGCAAAAAAAAAAAAAAGTTTTTACCCCATCGGGAATCTAGAGGTACTAAATTACTATTTTCTTTTCACTTGTATAGTTGTATGTATATAGTTCATTACCAAGTTGATCCAAAGTTTGATTTCTAATAGTGGGATAAGGTACACATATTACCCATTAATTATTATTGGTTGAATTATTGGGTAATCATATCGTTGTTTTAATTAAAACACATTTTAGAGTTTAATTATTTGCATTATCATATTGATTGTTTAATTAAAGTTACTATTAATGTCTACTTTTTGTTGACGTTACTGCTAGTGGGAAAACATTTCTGTATTAATCGCATTACTTTTAATTAAATTACCATATTGATTGCGTTACCATATTGATTGTTTAATTAAAGTTACTGCTAGTGGGAAAACATCACTGCAAATTGTTTAATTAAAGTTACTGCTAGTGAAATAAAGTTTGTTGCCAAATTTGTGCTATAGGTACATAAATAAATTTGAGCTATAGGTATATTAAGTTAGAATTAGAGTTGGTATGGTAACGGTAAATTTACCATTACCATACCATTACCATTTTAAAGTAAAATCGGTATACCAGCATAATTGGTACGATAATGGTAAATTTATCTTTTTTTACGGTAAAACATCGGTAATATTTTTTCAAAACCAGCGGTAACGGTAATTTACCAGTCCATTCATAATACATTGATATTCATGTAAGATGTTGTATTACGAGTATTTAGAAGCAAGAAAACAGTTCAATTTATTTCAGTAATTCAACTCAATTGATGATAGATACACTTCTTTTTTATGTCCTTTATTAAGTGATCCAATAAGATATATAATGAATCATCATTCAGTGATAAAAATATATCAACTTATTATTTTTCTAGACAAACGGTAATCTACTATTACCAGTGCAACGATTACCAGTTTATCGGTATACCAGAAACGGTAACGGTAAACAAATTGTTTACCAGTAAAAATGATAGGGTAACGGTATTTACAAAATGGTAACGGTAACCATTACCATAACAGTCATAGTTAGAATGTTACTGAGCTGTTTCCTACACTATTTCATTCCCTTCTTAAAAGTTCTCATATTAGTTTTTATTAACTTTGTTGGCTGTAAATTATGAGAACGAGGAAGAGTTTTCTTATGACTGTCGTAAAAAGGAAAGGAATTGGTTTGAAGGGAAGAATAGGGTGAAACCAGTTGATCATTTTGGACACCAAAGCCAGTAAAATCAGTTCTGATTGTAGTGATATTATCTGAATGAAGGCAACATGTAGATTTATATTCTATCGTGTTTGCATATAGAAATGACTTTGTATCAATTTTACTTTATTATTTTTTTCCAAAAAGGAAAAAAAAATGATTGTTATCCGCTGCCTGTTAACTCACCTTTTACAGTGTGCCTAGCTCGAGATTCTAATAAACATTGATTTTTATTTCGTTTAACCTCAATTTCATACAAAAGATTGGTACCATTACTTTTTTATTTTTTTTATTTTAACTTTACCGTATTTTGTTGTGCCTTTCTTCAGTGATACTCACAGTAATTAATGAAATGATGATAAAAAGGAACATGCAAGCATGATCTGATGGCAGTTAATATTCTCTCACATGCGATATTGGTTCATTTATGACCTTATACTATTTGGAATCTGTGATTAATTATGTGATTTGCATTCATAATAGAGATAGCATATGATTCTGCTTTCATCATACTTATTATTGCATGTAGAAATGACTTTGTATCACATGCCAACTTTTTATCTTTTGCGTGCACGATACGTCTGAATAAAAATGTTTTTTTTTGTTGTCTTATCAATGAATCTTAAATCAGTTTAATCTTCTCAGTTTATTACTGCTAGTAGTAAATTTACTTTTATCATCCAGCTTCCCTCATCTTCTCAACGTTCAAAACGTCATCGTGGTGACAATGAAGATGACGTTTATGAGCTACAAAGAACCGTTGAGGAAATGCGCTTCGAGCTCGAGAATGAAAAAACAGAGCGGCTTAGGATTGAGGCAAAGAGAGATAGAGAGTGTGAGCAAAGACCCAAAGATTCGACGAAGAGCAAGCAAGGCTTGCACAGCAGCAAAAGGTGGATGGAGAGAACTTTCAAGCACAAATGACAAAGGTGATGCAATGTTTCAGAGGCACGATGGATCCGATTACGAAGACCCTTCGCCGTCGTCATCTTCATAAGCTCTTTGGATATGGTAGGTAGACACATTTTGTTGTAAATATGATATTATGTGGTTTTTTGTATGTGTATTATGGCTATGGATGGTATTGTGTTTTTATATGGGATAGCGTTAGCACTAGTTAAATAGTTTTGTTGTTTAGAATTCAATTTATTGTAAAAATGGCTCGACGAGTGACTATGGCTTGTCAAGAAAATGTAGTGAAATTAGGCTATAAATACATAGATTAAGAACCTACGAAAAATAAGGCGCCAATGGTCTTTGATCTTCCAGAAGAGGGAGTACGCAACTTGCAAAGTATATCGCATTTTCTCGGATTACTGGCCAAGGTGCCTCGAATGCCTAAATATTGATCACATAGTATTATTCTTGCAACAATTTTTTTGTTTAATTAAAGCAACCAAAGGTGTAAAAATAAATTGTTGTATACCTAAATCACGGATGCTAAGTAGGTATTCGCTCTTGATGCGAAGTGTTTACCTAGATGCATTGTTAGATCTCTTAACAAGTCTTCATAGTCACTTTTACAATATAAAAAACAGAAAGTTAATGTAAAAATACAAATTATTATGATCTATTAAACAAATATCAATACCCGATAAGCACTAGCGGTCTGAGTTAAAGGATTATTTCTTGAGAAGAATAGGTAAACCATCGACATCAAGCAATGCAACAACTAACCGAGTTCAAGATTCATAATTAATTCAGACATGCTGAAATTGCATGCTAAATCAAACTATCATTATTATTAGATAATAAGGAAACTACATATTAACCATTCATTTCTGGAGGGAAAAAATAACCGTGAATGCATTAGGAGTCAACGAAATTGGGTGTTGTTACTTATTTTCTACTGAATCACAATGAATGAAACATACTTGCCCAGCTACACAAGCTCTTAAAACACTCGAATGAATGCTAACTTAGGTTGTAACCACTTCAAAGTAGATGCTAGAGCTTGGTATGGTTGGTCAATTTTCATCATCACAAATTTGAAACTACCAAATGTAGCTTAGCCTGTATAACCACTTAAATGTAAATTACCAAATGTACCAAATTACACAAACGAAGTAGAAATATTATTTATATGCTAAACCAGTGTGGTTACACGTGAAGAGGAGACTAAGGTATGGGTTGCAGTGGTCGATCTTTTATTTACGAAGAGAAGTGAATCAAAATGACAACGACTTCATGTATATGTAGTTCTTCTCTTTCATCCAAAGTTATTGTATATTGTTATACGATTATATTTTTTAGGCCCTAGTTTATATATTTCTAATCATATATACATGCTATGCTATGAATAACAATATAAGTGGAGTGGTAGGAGGTGGACATCAAGATGCTTTATCCAGGAATTTGATGTACCTCCAAAGTAACAATACTCGAGCATCTCCGGTACAACGGAGCCACAGTAGTACGAACTTATAAGCTTTTCTTTAGCTAAAATCCACTCTACCTTTCTTGTATTTGAAAACAAAAGAAACTTTAAAAAACGCAGAATTTAGTTCATGAAAAACAACATTTTCCCAAAAGAAAAAAGAAAAAAAGTGGTCTAAAAATATCAATGATTCAAAAAAATTAAAAAAATCATTTTTTTTAAAAATAGTCCAAAAATAATACAAATTCAGAATGATTAAAAAAATCAAAAAGAAAATTAAAAAATTTATGAAAGCTCAGCAAAAATATCCAGCTTTTGAAAATTGCATTTTCATTTTAAATGCATTGGAACGAATTATAAAATAAAACCGTGGTTTCATATATAGTGGTGTTGAATTTATGTGATTCAAATATTTTCCAAAGAAGACAAGAAAATAATTAATTGATTCAGTCAATCAATTAATTAGGCAACATATGGAAAGATAAAGAGGAAGGATATATGTGATATCTTTTAGAGAAAGGAAACTAATTAATTGCTAACAAATTAATTAGTCAAAGAATTTGTTATATGGGGAAAGAAAATATTGCTGATGGAGATTGATTCAAACAAGGAAAATTATGGAAACCAAGATTATTATTATCCATTTATATAGAAATCAAATCATGGATATTCGGAAAGGTTTCAAACATAATCTGGAAATTAATTTTCTTCATCTACAAGCATCCTTCATTTTCATGCCTATTTAAATGAAGGAAGTTCATCTTCATATTTGTGTGAGTGTGAGAGAGCATCCACCATTATCCTCTTCTTCAGTAAACCCTAATTTCTGCAGTCAATCAATTAGGGGTTTTGAGCGTAAACAAGTCTTTGGATAAATTGATTATTCAATTTGTAATTATAGGTTAGTCTCTTCACTACTGCCTATAATTTTATAATCTCTCTCTTTTGTACTCTCTTCACTACAAGAAAAATGGCCTTTCGCAGCGTTTTAAAAACGCTGTCAAATCCTTTCGCAGCGTTAAGAAGAACGCTCTCTAACGACAAGCTGTAATAGAGTCAAGACATATCACAGCGTTTCTAAAACGCTGCAAAATTAGCAACATATTACAGCGTTTTCTTATTACAGCGTTTTAATGATGGCTGTAATATGTCCTTACCCATTGTTTCTTCTTCCTTTAGACAACATTTTAAAAACGCTGCAATACTATTTTACAGCGTTTTGAAAAGCTTGTAAATGAGCATTTAGCACCATAAAGCAAACGCTGCATATGGGTGGATGTTTCACAGCGTTTTCCCTTTGCCTGACATCTGCAGCGTTTTTCCTTTTTTACAGTGTTTTTAAAACGCTGTTAAATATGAAAAATACCATGCACAAAAGTTTATATTTACAATCATCCCACCAACTATAAAATTTTATATCTGATAATATCAGTTAATTAAAAACACAATAAATAAATATAATCTTCGCATGTTATATTAAACATAATAAAGTTGCACTAACTCCATACTCAAAATAAACGATAATCGTATATTTCATACATAATGTTGTAAGCAAATATGATAGTAACATTGTTTTACATAAATAGCATATTAAATTAAGCAAAATATGAGTTGTGAGAGTCCAAGCTAATCCTCTTCAACAATTCAACCTCCACTAGCTAAGTCAGTCAAATTACATAAGCATGCTCACTTTGAAACTGCGAAGATGTAAGAAAAAATATGTTAATATGTTAAACAATGACCACTCACATGTTGAGTAATTCCTTGCTACTTCAACTATGAAATCACACTTGACTGCCCACTGCCAAGTCCTAGCACACCATAAGTCGGAGTTCTCAAGTTAGGCCCCTGGACCTTGCTAGTCATAACTGCAACTGTTCAAACACAATAATTCATTAATCCAAACTATCTCTAGTAACATAATCCATAGCAGAAAATATGATGATGTTTGTATTGAGTGCACTTAATTTTGTGCAATACATATATTGGGCTATTTCCCTTTACTTTTTAATAGAGCATAATCTTCTGTAATCTTCTTTACAATTATGTAACAAATGTTTGAAATTTTCTATGATATGCCATTTTGGACCACCGTTTAAATATGTACAAGATACACACTAGTATTATATCCAGATGCAGAAAAAATTAAAGATTTAATGACTTCGAATGAATTCAACATTGTTAGCATCACCCATTCTAGTTACTTTTAAACCATATTAAGATATGGCTAGTGAAAACAAAATTAATATGCAAGAAACAAGTGTAGGTATTGAGCCATTTGTAACTATATTTCATTGGGATCTTCCTCAAACATTAGAAGATGAACATAGCGGTTTCCTCAGCCCACTAATTATGTAAATCTATATCAAAATATAACATGCTTAGTTCATATATTATGTCAAGAACTACAATCATTGCATTAAGCATGTTGATTTCACATGGTCCCTATATTATTTTTTAACTGTATGCAAATAACATATCAAACTTGGTATTTTTGCAGGGAGGACTTCCAAAATTATGCCAATTTATGCTTTGCAATGTTTGAGATAAAGTGTAAGAACTAGATCACACTAAATGAACCATGGATTTTTCAGTACGTGGATACTCAAGTGGCATTTATGCTCTAGTCGATCCTCCCCTTGAAAAATAGTAGGTGCAGCATGGGCAATTCAGGAACTAACCCTGTATCACAGCCCATCATCAATTGTTAACTCATGTTGCTATTCTTAAATTATATAGAGATAACTACCAGGTAAATGTTCTGCAAAAATTTTTCTACACTGCCACCTCGGGTTTCAGAAAACAGAAGTTATATACATTTATCTTATTATTATATCAGGTAAAGCAAAATGGAAAAATAGGTATAACCTTAAACAGTCAGTAGCATTGGTATCGTTAGTGTACCAAGAATGTCAGAAACTGTGATCAATGGCAAACGTTCAAAGAAGAAATTTTGGTTATATTTAAACCTCCAGAATTGCAGACACCCTATGGAACATTGGCTAACTAAAAGTACAAAACTGATGTCCTAGTGTATTTAAATAAATTTGAGTAGTTGCTGGGATTAATTGACAAATTTCCACCTAGATTTCTTTTTGATAAATTCATTAAGGGTTTGAAAGAAGAAATTAGATATGATGAGCTAACTTCAAAATCAGTGGACTTTAAGATTTGTTTAATCAGTAGACAGAAATTATATTTAACTAGTGTGAACCCGTGCTTCGCACACGGATTGTCGAAATAAATTGTCTAGTTTTTTGAATTTTTTCTATTAAAATCAATAACAACCTTTTCACCATTCTTCATACTACAGTTTATTTTTACACTAAATTCGTTGCAGCAAAATTAAACAATCATGGTCTTATAGCAAACCTTCGCATTGTGCCTAAAAAGCCGTTTGAACTGAATGTAGGAAAATGATTGTAAGAAGAAATTAACGCATGACAGTCATATTAAAAAATGCAGCGAGTGTATATATTTTTGAATAAAACAATATATCGAAATAATAAGCAAACCTACACATTGTAATCACACGATAGTAATAGCAAACTTTCCATGACATATGCATGGGTATCATTAGGAATTCTCGATGAAATAGACTGTGAGAATCATATTAAGTTTACATGAACTTTTTAAATTGACTATCATGTTTTAATTTACATTACAACTAAAATAAAATGCCAGGCTGTAAAAAAGTGATTTAAACCTGTACAAAATAAAGGAGCTTTATTCAGTTGAGATAAAACTTAAATCTACATCTCAGACCAATATTGCAAGAAAGTTTAAAATGCAAATAAAATATAAGAAATTCACCTGAATTGCCCTGAAGACGAACCCAACTAAAAACACCCATAGCCATTTTGACCAAATAGGCCTTTTAAACTGAGTTAGATGAGTCATTGTTTTACTGTAGAGTAAATCCAGCAACCGTAAGTGGTTCAGTAGAAGATGTAAAGGAAATGCCATAGTACATCAAAATCAAAGCTAATTAAAGTGTGATGTATGACGGCCAGGGCCGTAGTTGTAAATCACCTAATAAAACGCTTTCTAATGTAGCGTGCTAGAAAAAATAAAGCTCAATGTGTATATAGCTCTACAATGATCGACCATGGCCAGTTGTATATTATGCATTGTTACATTATATGCTCAATCTAAGAATCTGGAAAAACATATCATGAAGTATTGGGTGGTAACATTTTATTCCTTATCCTACTGTAATGCAAGAATAATGAAAGCAAAGCTCTTATTTTGGTTTTGGAAACCCTTTGTTGCATTTGTCATAACCTGCTAAAAATCAAATTAGTTATCATAATCAAAGTGGTCAACCATTTATTGTAGGGTCTGCCTATGCGATATTATTTTAGGACTGGATTATATTTTATATGTATTGTCTATCGAGGAGGTAAAAGGGATGTAACTTTTGTACAACCGTGCCAACAAATTCATAAATCAAACACACCGTCTTTTACAACCTCTCGTACGGAGGAAAATTTTATATATTAGATATGTTGAAGTTACGCTAGACCTTCATAGAAACTTCTACAATCATTACTGATGCATACTACACTGGATATGATCTATGAATACAAATTTCAAGGAAGAATGCAAAGACAGGAAACAAATATGCATGACACGTAAAGAAGTATGTGATAGTTATGCTCCCCAAATGACCATTAACTATAAAATTTCAATAGGAGGGTAATGATAGGAAAATTGGGTGCAGGTAGATAAAGTTAATCGTTATGATGGGATAAGCTTGGTTGTGTTACTATTTGACAATTCAATTTTTCAATTAAAAATTACATTTGAAGGAGGATCTGTATTTGATTTAACACGTGTTTGGAAAAAACTCACCTTCATTACTTTTATTTTACACTCCAGTTACATCTCATCTAGTGCATAATGCTTTTTGTTTTCCTAAAAAAATGGTAACAAAAAAGATGTAACATCAACAATGTCATATAGGCAGTAATGTAATAATAAAGATAGGCAAAAAGGGAAACAGAGAAGAATACGGTTCCATGATGAAATGAAAGCATAAGTGACCAAAAAAAGCAAGTATTCACAAAAACGTAAAAATGAAATGTCAGTTTCTAACGCATCTTGGTACTTAGGTCCACGGATCATAGCATGTATATGTTTGACTATCTAGCATAAGATATCAATAAAATATCATCCACTATTTTATTTTCATACAGAAGACAAATATCCATTTCATAGTGAAAATTGATCCCAAAAATAACATGGAAATTATGAATTTATGAAGAATAGAAAATCTGGAACAAAATATAATCAAAAACAGCCCAAGCATCCATCTATGTATATGAGAAAAAATAAAATTAGAAATTAGTTCATAGTACCTTTTATAGAATTAGTATATTAATGACTTGTTTTTTATGTGACATGGTAGTGGGAATTTCTTGTGGATTACACGGTTTTGGATTTTTTTAACAAAATAAGTGCCAACAGTATGCACTTTACAGAAAAATGAAAGTATATGCTTCACAAAAGTCAGATTATAAACTTAAAAAACTACAATGTATGCATATTAAAAAATTACAAATAGTGCTATACAGAAGTAAAGTGTTAATTCATTGATTTCCTAAAATACACCATGAAAGAAGCAAGATGAAGAGTAGATGTATGAATAAATATAATAAGCATGCTTAATTAAAGGAGCAGAAATGATGATTAATGACTTACGCATAATTATAAAGTTGGACCTATGCTATTAGATTGCTGTAAGGCCTTGGGATAATAATTAAATTAAGTACTAACATCATTTTCTTGCTTCCAAAATTTATAGACATACCATAGTCTTGCTTCAAAAAAATACAGTATTAGACGTAACTTATATATTTTGCCACTAAACGATATCTTGAATTCATCAAAGCTGTTGAGCCAACAGGCTCAGTACCAGACTTGAAGATAAACCTAAGAGATACAATTATTAATAAGAATATAATAAATATTATAAAATGTGGTTTACTTATTTTACACCTTGCATTTAATATTATTTGGCCTCCACTGAAAAAGGTTCAACTGATCACTAAGATCCATCAAGCACCGAGACCATGATCTGCTTTCAAAACAGATCCTTTTGCAGTTACAACAAAAGAAGCAAAACGTGAAATTATTATATTTATATCAAGACCCTTAATTTTCATCAGTCATACATTCAAGTTTAGTACATCTCGTTTTCCAATGCATAAAGCTATATGACTTAAATAAGCGGCAAAATATTTCATTTGCCTTCTGTCATAGTTTAATCGTAAGGAATTAAATTTTTTCTAACTTATAAGTTACAGATCCATATGTTTACAACTATGAGTTAATATTTTTTATACTTTATACTCACTTTTTCTTTAATATAAATAGGCGACTACTTCAAACTTTAACAAAACCTCATTATCGCGAGTATACCCAAATGTTGAAGAAATTGTCTTCAGACTCAAATCCTCAAAATATATACATTCAAGTTTAGTACATCTCATTTTCAAATGCATAAAGCTATATGACTTAAATAAGCGGCAGTATATTTCATTTGCCTTCTGTCATAGTTTAATCATAAGGAATTAAATTTTTTCTTGCTTATAAGTTATAGAACCATGTGTTTACTTACAAACAGGAGTTAATTTTTTTGTACTTTATACTCACTTTTTCTTCAATATAAATAGGCGACTACTTCAAACATTTAAAAAACCTCATTATCATGAGTATACCCAAATGTTGAAGAAATTTTCTTTAGACTCTAACCCCCAAAATATATAAAAAATCAGTAGCAACGCATAGTGAATCCAAAGCATGTTAGCTCCATAGGAATTAAAATAAAATTAACTTGAACATGCATTTAGCCTTTTTCGTAATGATCACAATAGTATATTAAAAAAGCATTAGAAAGAAAGAATGCAATATTATAGTATGTATTTGCAGGAAGTATGAAATTACATACAATTGATATTCCTATAAATATTAAGTCAATGACTTCTGGGAAAAATCTATAAAGGTGTGGTCGTTACTAAAGTTGGTAGATTAGGCAAATTCATAATAGAACTATTAGTTATGAAGCTTATCAACTCAATGATTTGGATTCATGGACTGTAACACTACAGACATAGTTTGTAAAAAACATAAATTGAGGCTAGAATCCACAATGAAATCAAATTAGTGTAGGAAACAAACTTTTATTTATTAAAAAAGTCAGAAAAAAGAGGCGGTATCAGTAACAATGTTGCATTCAATAGATATTGCTCAAATAAAAGATGATAGGAGAAAGTTATGACCCAAATAAAAAAAATATAAATGAATTAAATTAAAAATCTTCAGGAATCCATACCTGTTGAATCTAATTAGATTGATTCAAGAAGACATATTCAAAATAATCAAGGGTAAGACAATACAATAGGTTAAGGTTTTGTAATAATCATTTTGAAGATTAAATTTCATAACATATATGCTTGGGAAAAAAATGTTTTATGATTCGTGTTTACAATTTTCCAACTGTTATATGTGAGTCCCTATCAGATTAGCATGCCACCATTAGGGAAACACTCAAAGGGCACATGAAACAATAGTTCCTTTTGTTCATAAGCATGTACAGATATGAAAGTCGTTGTTAGAAATCAAATGATTTTCATCACAAAGCCAACCGGAGACATAACTATTAATAGCATTTTAACTCAAATCCACGTCACGTGGCCTGCAAATGCATATTTTGATGCTAAAGTATAAATTGAAAGCCATTTTGTTTTAGCATGGAAAAATAAGTTTTAATAAAATAGTTGCAAAGCTAAAATATTCGGGTTCATTGTTAATTAGCAATCCACAGCCAAAAAGCTTAGTTCAGGTTTACATATGGAGTACTCATGATATATTCAAACGACACACGAAATAAAAGTTCCTTTTGTTCATAATCATGTATGGTTTGAATGTCAATATTATAAATCCAATGTTTATTTCATCACAAAGCCATCTCGAGGCATAACTATTAGTGGCATTTTAATTCGGATCTACAACATGTGGCATGCAGATCATTACATTTTATACCAAAGTGTAACGTAATACCCTTTATGCTTTAGCATGGAAAAATATCTAATGCATAACTATTATAGGGAGTTTGCTACCACAAAATCAGACCCAACAACAATTTACTTAAATGGACATCATTTTAGATGCTAAGAATAATATCTAATGCATTAGATAAGCCAAATTATAAGAAATGTTTCACCTATCCTCCAACCTCGCCCTTATTGACTTCTCTTTTTACATCTGAGAACCCTTGACAGGGTCGAATGACCATGTCCTTGCTGTCAAGAGAAAAAAAAGAAAGAAAAGTGTTTCAGACTATGAAACAACGCAGTATTGGAGAGTGGTGTACTTTGCTCGGAATTGTTAAGTGGGACTATAGAACGCTTCATTTGTGAAATTGTTAAGTGGGACTATAGAACATAAAACTTCACATGACGATAATCCTTGTTTGATATTTTTATACATCACAAAAGGAGGTTATTATTGCGAGATTGAGCGTAAACTTCTTGTATATTAGTTCTTGTTCAGAGGAAGTCTTGAGAGAATCGTGTATTTTAAAGTAAGCAACTTTAGCAGTTTGTGTTTGTAATGTATATCTTGTTTGTTGATGGTCATTTTATTTTATCATGCTACAGAATTATACTATATGATTACCTAGTTTATTTTTAAAGTGTATATAAACTAAACTTATTTCCTGTACACTTTTGAATTGTAAAAGACTTGCAATTTTCATAGATGTGGAGTTGTTCCTGAGAATCTTCTCTGTTTAAAATCGATTTTATTCCTCTTTATGGAATCAATTTCAATTGAATACATTCTTTTAGAAAATGGCTCTTTATACCTTTGAAATAAACTGTACAAGCAAAAACAGCCAGCCCAAGCGGCCCAAACACATACAAACAGCGAATGCTAGGGTGCATGCACCGGCTACTCTACCCGAATCTAATGAACCCTTTAAGCCAGCAACACAAAATGGAAAACCCCTAGATTACACCATGTATCACTCCATAACAATCAATACAACTCGTTAAAACTGAAACCCTTCCATCTATAAAACATTCATGGCGGTGCGCAGGTAAAAATTCCTCTTTTCCAGATCAAATTAGCATTCGAAAAAAAGAGCACCATCGATTAAATTCACTTTTAGTTATAGTATTATGAATTAAAATGATTCTGTAAACTATTTTTACTAGTATTCAAGTAGTGGGAACGACTGTGTATATCTCATCAATTAATGATTTGGTTCATGAATCATATCTGACAATATTTTGTCATACCCGCTGATCATAGGAAAATGTTTCCCACTGACTTTAGTAACTAGAATGATGATCAAATTTCTATCCTGACGTAAAGACATCTATCTTGACATAAAGACAATGGCCAGTCATACCTGTTGATCATAGGAAAACGTTTCCCACTGACTTGTGCATTGCAGAAGTTTGTTTAGAAAAGTTGCTTTAAATCCAATTTAAATAAAAATTTAGACTCCCATAATTACCAGAAAAAATATAGCTGTCTTACTAACATGGATAGGAAATTTACCTTAGCTTATTAAAACGATGATCAAAAGCTAGAACAATGAATCTATAGTCATTTAAAGAGATAATGTATAGTCATTAAAAGTTCAAGATTATTCATGCAAAATAAAGTTTATTCCAACCATCCAGTTTAGTATGTATGAAACCAAACATTTCACATGATTAACTAAAATTCAATCAATTTAATTTCATTAACTAAACCAAAGATCCAAACATATAATTTTAATTCAAAAGACATAATTAATTGGTACTCACAAGAAACGTAGCAGAAGTAGCAAGTGGTAGGTGAGGTCTTGACTCTTGAGGTGAGAAGCAAGGAAAGGTAGTCGGTTTTGATTTTCATTATCTAGAAGATACTAGGTAGCGTGAGGTTATGCACTAACACGAACTGTGGGGGCAATTGCAGGTAGTGAAGCAAAACCAACATTGGAGCAGCACGCGCAAAGGAAAAGAATGAAAATTGAGAGTGCAATGGGAAGAATTGGATCAGCATCATCGATTGGCGGTGAGTAGAATCGTTGGAAGTGAGGTGAGCAACATCGTGAGTAGGAAAGTGATGTAATTTTGGGAAAAATTTATTAGGTTTAGGATTTTTAGAGCGGGAACAAAAGATTGGGAAGCGAGAGGGAAGCGGGAATGAAATCGTTCCAAAACGAGGTGGGGTTTGGAGAAATACGGCCCTAATTGATTTAGTTAAGCAGCGTTTCATTGATATTTATTTAAGTTTAAAAATATATAAAACAACTCTTTGTATAAAACGCTGTAACTAAGTGCTACAAAATGTAAATTTTCTTGTAGTGCTTTCTTCAGTGAAATAAAGAATAGTTGTTGGGTCCGTGGACGTAGGCAATCTAGCCGAACCACGTTAAATCTTTGTGTTCTCTACTTTTTTATTTCTCTTTCTTTGGTGATTATTTTTCATTGAATTGGCGGTTGATAATTAATCGACAAGCTAGATCCTTGTTTTGATTGTTTCCGCGCTTTAGTATTCCGCTACGCTTTTGGAGTTTGTGCAAATTAATTGAATTTCCGCACAACAGGTGGTGCTTCTATAATTCAGTTATACCTTAAAATGGTTTGAATGCTCATGGAATATGTCTTTGGATGACACAAACTTTTTATTAAATATAACCAGGACCTATCAAGTAGAATAAACATAAATGAAACAATCAGATGACGTGCAATAATCAAATACCAGATAATGAAGATATAGTCAACCATAAAAATCTAGGCTTGTTCATATACTTTTGGTGGTTCTTAACATTACTGAAATGCATTAACTAATTTGGATAACTAGATTATCAGTTCAAAGTCTCAAATTGATGGATGAACCATGATCTGATTTTCGATTAGAGCAATTGTTCAAACTTATTAAGATTATGAAAGCATACCTGAACATGAGAATATCATACCTTGTAAAAGAATGCAAACAGTGATTTCGCAGTTGGAATTTAGGGTTATTTCGCCGCCGTAGCTATGGATTTCGCTGCTGCAACTATTGTTTCATTGCAACGGCTATGGAAGTCACTGCCGCGCTATGGATGTCGTAGTTGATTTCATGAGATTCGTTTGCAAATCTAGGGTTTTCAAGAGGAATTTAGGGTTCATCGAGAGGAAGAGTCGTTTAGGTGGTAACGGTGGAAAAAGAAAATGAGAGGGAATGGAAAAAAATTGTAGCGTCAATCTTTTAGGTCTTGAATTCTTTTTGATAACATGAATCACTTGATATCTTTTAATTTTAAATAACTAATAAATCACCAAAGGTCATGGTACCTTGCTATCTTTTTTTGCTATCAATTTAACTTGTTTCTTGTAGTGGGTTTAGTAAAAAAACATAAAAACAAGAGTTTTTAATAGAGATAATTGGAGAAGTCGAGGTCAATAATGTTGGGTGCAAGTTTTGACATGGAGTTGTATTTCATAGGAGGAGGCAGTGATTGTAATTGTAGTGGCAAAGGAGTCTATTTGGGGGGAGTTGGAAGAATTCAAAGGGGCAATATGGTAATTTGATTTATGATCCCTCCAAAAACATAGTTTTCGATGTAGAATTTGACAACAAAAAAAGTGTGACAGGTCCCTGTTTTTGATGTTGTTATAAGAAAAGTCCATGCAGATATGAATATGTAAATTTAGTCCCTGTTTTTGGAAAATAAAAAAGATAAGGTGTGTTGCATTTTTCTGACAGAAAATGCAAGCTAACTTGCAATTTTTGACTATGAATATATTTTTTTTGAAAATTTTCGAAAATTTTAAAACTTTTGAAAATTTTAAAAAGCGCAAGTTAACTTGCGCTTTCTATCAGGAAAGCGCAAGCTATTTGCACTTTTATTTTGAATTTTTTTTGAAATTTTTGAAAAATGCAAGTTAACTTGATGGAAAGCGCAAGCTAGATTGCGCCTTTTGATTTTGAATTTTTTTTTGAAATCTTTAGAAATTTCGATAATTTTGAAATGTTTGAAAAGCGCAAGTTAACTTGCACTTTTTATCAGAAAAGCGCAAGCTAGTTTGCGCTTTTTGATTTTGAAATTTTTTTTTGATTATTTTGAAATTTCAAAAAAAAAATAAATTTTTTAAAAGCGTAGGTTAACTTGCATTTTCTATAAGGAAAGCGCAAGATAGTTTGCACTTTCTGATTTAGAAAAAACAGGGACTTAATTTACATACTCATTATCATAGTAGCATTTTCGTTTTTTAATTAAATCATACGGATCTGGTTTTGTATGATGGAAATTCGAAGGCTCAACCAAATCTTGCAGCATACATTTCTCCCGCATAAAACGACTAACCGAGTTTCGGTCCAGCTACCATTTTTGTTTGCAATGCACTGCGAAATTAAAATTGAAAACATTAGTGTTGTTGCAAAAAAATGTTTCTCTGTTTGTTGGTTAATTAATGTATATATTTTTGCTTATTCTCTCGTTTGTGGTTTATTGCACAACAAAAGTTATTAATGGTGAAAGTAATGTCAGAGTGGAAGAATTTTTTGTAGCCAAAACGAAGATTTTAGGGGCGAATAATATTTGAAAGAAAACTTTTCTTTTATTTCACCTTTACATAACTAATATTTATGCTAACTGATTGACCAAATGAGAAAGTAAATGTTATTATGATCGTTAATATATTTAAGTAATGACAATTATCTTACTATTCTAATCAACGTTCATTAAATTCGATTCATATTATCAACGAACAATGCCAGTAATATTCCAGTTAATTGGATCTTTTCGCAAGTGAAATAGTTAAACTTTTATCACAATACAGAGTTGTTTGTTGTTCTGCTATGTGTAAAACTTTATAGGATTCCACGCAACAAATTCAACTAACATCCTATGGATATATTCAACTTCCATAGCAAAAAAATGCAATAATATATTATTTCTTTGCACTGCATGAAATTGCATACTTGCAAGATGAACTAAATAACCATAAGTGCTTGTAAAGTCATCAATACTCCCGTCCAATTCATTATGGGTGTAACCAACAAGGTTAACCTCAACATTACTCTTTTACCCTTAGGTCACTTACCCTCAACATTACTCTTTTACTAAGGTCACTTACCCTCAACATTAAAGTGCAACATCACCCTTCCTTATTGCTTATGCCATCATCGCCCCTCCTTTCCGTCCATCACTTCACTTCTTATATTTGTACTACGATGAGTTATATGATATGATACCACCTTTTTCTAGTTTTGTTGTATTTTATTTTAAAATTTTAAAAAGAAAAGTCAACATTAACATTTTAAGTAAATATCTAACTTATAATTAAACTTTACCATATCATATATCGTTATATAAGTGTGTGTGTGTGTGTGTGTTTATCCTAGTGTACACAACATTTTTAGATAAATTTTTGGCAATGAAAAGTCGAAAATTCGAAAAACGATTTTCGGTCACATTTCTTATTTTTCTTCGAACTAAATATTTTTGTATATCAAGTTCCAAAATATCTTCACCATTATTAATTATTATTTAAAAGAGGTTTACTTGAGTTATAAAATTTACTAATTAATTATTTCAAAATATATTAAATAATCATATATAAAGTGATTAAATTCTGAGTCGTTACATTCTTCTTCCCCTTAAAAGAATTTCGTCGTGAAATTAACACACAAAAGATAACTACAAATAACTCAAAAGGGCATATATTACATAAGGTGAAACACATTCATAAGGTACATGCTAAGCAACTACGTCATAAACACAGAATACAGAATCCATACAACAAGCAAACAACCATTCTAGCACCCACTCAGGATAAGCTTCCCTCATACTATCTTGTATTCATAATCCAAAGAGGATTATGCTAACAAAAAGCATTACACAAGCTATTTTATCGTAAGCAATAGCAACATAAACAGTGTATCAACGATATGCAACAAAAGTACAGAGAATACTCTGTGGTAAAATACTAAGAATCAAATCTTTTTCAAAAGATAAATTTAGACCAAATACCAGGATTTTCATGTTCAAAATATATTTTCAAATTCCTCTACAGAAACATAAATCAAAACCAAAATCAATTACGACAAATAGGGGACTCCTCCTACCGAAGCATGGTATATTTCTAGAATTAAAACAACATGGAGCATCCAATGGTGTTCTGGTTCCTCCTAAAACAAACACTAGAGAAAACAAATATATCTAATGAGTCTTTCGAATCGAAAAACCCCCAATCGCCCCACTTTAGTCTTAACAAAAATATTCGAAAAATCACTTCACCAAAAGCCTTTTCAAATATTTTGAAATAACAATACTTCATCTAAGTTTCCAAAATAATTATATTATTATTTCTTTCTCAAATTCTTTCAAAATCAATTTTCAAAAGCACCAGGATTTAAGTCATAATAAACAACTTTATAAATAATATTCTATAAAATCACACTATCAATCAAATCGAATTCCATAACAGAATAAACTAACACTTAACATCATTTAAAATGATAAATGTCCATCAAACAAGATTTAGAATTTTCTTAGGTTCGCAACTTTCTAAAGCCACACAACAAGTATACAAATATACTTAGCCCGTATGATGTACATAAATCATCCGTACGTAATATTTGATCCGACCACTTTCTCGGATACATAAACTTTACTTTCGAACTAGTATTGTTCACTCAACCTCTTTAGTGTGAACTCCAATCAGGTTCTTTGATTAAAACATCAATTCTCTTTACATGTCCATCTACTATGATAGAACATCCCAGTATCATATCAAGAATCTGAATCAAGTGTTCGCTGATGTAATGATTTGAAATTTTTAGGTCTTTGAATTTGAATATTTAATTTCTTTAAATATTCGAATTTGAATTTTATTATAATAAAATATATGTTTCAATCTGATTTTTGATGACATATTTTTAATTTAATTTATTAGAATTTTTCATTTTTTTAACTTGCTAATTAAATTTTCGTTTGACGCATTTTGCAGCAAACGTCGGAATTTTTGAAACTTCATAGAATTAGATAACTAGTGTATTTTATTATTATTTTGCGATCATGTCGCATTGTTATGCACAATCATATTTTTATTTTTGTTGTTCACGGCTCGTATATGAACGTGCCATTGTGTAGCGGTGCACCGCAAAACCTTTTCGCATTCAAAATTTAAACAATATATACACGTTACCAACAAAACACACTCACACTTCCTTTCACTTCTTTCCCTTGTCCTTGCATTTGCGTGTGTTTATGGTTGTTGATTTTTTTTATTTGCTTAGCTAAGTATTAGGTTTATAAATATGACACGCATGAAGAGAACAAGGCTTCCGATGTACTAGAAAAGGGTTAAATAGCGACCCGGGGGGGGGGAGACGGCTTCCGACGGGCCGTCGGAAAATCGCGTAATACTGGATCCAACCGAGCCTCTTCTTCCTCATTTCAGAATACCCAAAATCTAATTAGAAATTCCCAAATTCAATCCCCAAGCCTCCAATCACTAATTTCATATTTTTGCATCTCCCCAGCTACGAATTCAACCTCTCTTGCTTTCTAACTCAGGTATAATCTCTTATTTTCGCGAAAAATTCAATTTTTACCCTATTTCTAGATTTGCATAAGTTGATAAATTAGAGCTAATTGGTGATTGAAATTGTTTCCAATAGTGTTATAATAGTTTCTAGCATTCCATGGTATACCTATTTCATCTTTTATCGTGAAATTGTGAAAAACATGTATAATTTGTGGTTGTTCGTGTATATGTAAATTGTTGTGTATGCCTTGATTCTACGATTGTATATGTGTGTAGCGCTGCTATCATTGTATTATGTTAGTTGGAATAAGATAAAATGAATGCACGAGTTAGGAGTATTATATTGTGCACGTATTGACTTATGCAAAAAAAATGCATGAGTCTAAATTATAATTGTGTGTATTGAAAAATGACAAAAATGTTAAACCAGCCTTAAGTTGATGTAATACGTCGAATAAATGTGTTAAATTAAAATATATTTTTGTAAATGTGAACAGTTAGTAAAACTGTATTTTTTCGTAAAATGCGCACATTTAATTAACTAATGTCCCTTAGAGAGGTTTTGGCCCCGTCTGACGAGTGTTGTACATGATCGTTATATAAATAGTCGTTTTTTTCAAAAAACGACCATTTATATTCATCTGGTACAATGTTTGTTGGATTTGTCTCTGTATTGGACAAGTTATGAACACAGTAAGCATTTACATTTTGTATACTACTTCGTCTTAAACGGTTCATAAAATTTCGGCCTAACTTTTCTTTTTTGTTTCCTGCGTATACGCACTTGTGTACAATGCAGGGAACAAAAGGGAAATGCTGCCGAAATTTTGTTGAATCGTTTGAGACGAAATAATATACGAAATGCAAATGCTTACTGTGTTTGTAATGGGAAGTAGGATGTCTGACCATGGAAAAAAAATATCTTTTTGTACAAATTTTGTATCGATACGTTATAAATTAAAATGTGTCATATTTGAAAATATTTTTTAATTTGTGAAATAGTTCTTTAAATTCAAATATTATACGACCATGAAAATAATCTTTTTCGAATTTGTATTTTTGAAAATAAGTATTAAATTTTGAACTTGTGACTCATTTTCTCAAATAGGAAAAATGATTGATTATTTTATTGATCGGAGGAGATGGATGTACCAAAAAAAGGACTGAGAGGCTCAATAAAAGAAGATTTTTATAATGGTATAAACGTATTTGTTGAATTCGCGTTAAGTAATAACGGAAACGATCCAGAAATTCGTTGTCCGTGTGGTAGGTGTAGACATTTGAAGTATTTGTTACCAGATATTGTGAAAGTTCATTTGTACCAAAACGGTTTCGTACCCGAGTATTATGTTTGGGATCGACATGGAGAAGTTGTAGCAAATACTTCTGTAGAGTCTGAAAGTGTCGTTAACGAAGTAGTTACGATGACCCGTATAGAAAATATGGTCGAAGATGCAGCACGATCAATGTTTCCTATGGTTGAAGTTGACGACGACGATGGAAATGTTGAAGAACCAAATATTGAAGCAAATTTTTTTTTGATTTACTAGATGCTGCTAAGAAACCTATTTGGGATGGTTGTAAAAGCGGCACTCAGCTGTCAGTAATCGCAGAATATATTGCGATGAAGTCAAAATACAACATCACTGAAGCCGGGTTTACGGCTGTTGTATAAGCTGCAATAAGACATATGTCGCCCGATAATCTAATGTGTGAAAATCACTATGAAGTTAAAAAACTTATGTCGGCTTTTGGTTTACCTTATCAGAAAATAGATACATGTTTAAAAGGCTGCATGTTGTTTTGAAAAGAAGACGCAAACCTTAGAAATTGTAAAATTTGTAATCAGGAGAGATACAAACCAAGAAAGAAGAAGGGGAAGGAAGTTCCGTACAAGCGTATGCATTACTTACCCATCACTCCAAGGCTTCAAAGATTATATGCATCTTCTGTAACTGCATCTAATATGAGATGACATAGTGTGAGAACGGAGGAAGAGGGTACGTTGACACATCCGGCTGATGGAGAAGCATGGAAGCATTTCGATAAAACGTATTCAAATTTTGCAGCGGAGAGTCGAAATGTTAGATTAGGATTATGTACGGATATTTTTTCGCCATTTTCTCAATTTGGTTCTAAATATTCATCCTGGCCTATTATCGTCACACCGTATAATTTACCTCCATGGATGTGTATGAAAACGCAATATATGTTTCTTACTGTTGTCGTTCCTGGCCCCGACGATCCAACATAAGGAATCGATGTATATTTACAACCGTTGATTGAGGAGTTAAAAATACTGTGGAAAGAAGGAGTAGAAACATATGATGTGTCCAAGAAGAAAAATTTTCGTATGTTTGCTTCTTTGTTGTGGACTATAAGTGATTTTCCTGCCTATGCAATGCTTTCAAGATGGAGTACTGCCGGTCGTCTAGCATGTCCATATTGCATGGATGAAACACGAGCGTTTTCTTTACCTCATGATAAGAAAATTTCATGGTTTAACTGTCATCGATATTTTCTCCATGTAAATCAACTCTTCAGAGGAGACAAGAAAAACTTTTTAGCTAATAGAGTAGAAACCAGACAACCACCGACGATATGGTCAAGCGAAGACATATATGAACTTGTTAGGGACTATCTAAAGATATATGAAACTGGAGTGCAAACAGAAATTGAAGGCAAATCGATTGTTCATAACTGGTGCAAACAAACTATTTTTTGGGAGTTGCCGTATTGGAAACATCTTCTGCTTTGTCATAATATAGACGTGATGCACAATGAGAAAAATGTATTTGATAATGTTTTTAACATAATTTTAAATGTGAAAGGGAAGACGAAGGATGATTTTAAATCAAGATGCGATATAGAAGAATTATGCAAACGTCCTGAGCTTCATATGAAACCAAATGACAGTAAAAAACCCAAAGCATGTTACGAATTAGATAATAATCAAGTTAAAGTTGTGTTAAAATGGGTGGAAGGGTTAAGATTTTCTGATGGGATATCATCAAATCTTCGTAGATGTGCTGACTTTAAAAACGGTAGATTGAGCAAAATGAAAAGCCATGACTGTCACATAATGATGGAAAATTTATTTCCCGTTATGTTCAAAGAACTACTGCCGTTAAAAGTTTGGAAGGTAGTAATGAAGCTTAGTATGTTTTACAAAGAGCTTTGTTCGACTACTTTAAAAGTGCAACGTTTACGTAAACTTGAAGTAGATATTTCTATATTGCTCTGCAAATTAGAGAAAATATTTCTGACAAGTTTTTTTAATGTAATGGAACATTTACCTGTTCATCTCTCATCTGAAGCACGACTTCGAGGTCCTGCCCAATATGGATGGATGTATCCATTTGAGAGGTATGTAATATGTTATCACATAATTTAATTGCATTTGAAAGATGAAGTTAATGTAAATTAATTTTGCATAGATATCTAAATCATCTGAAGAAAAAAGTGAGGCAAAAAGCACGAGTTGAAGGTTCGATATGTAAATCTTACATCGAAGAAGAAGCTTCGTTCTTTCTCTCTCACTATTTCAGTGACCATGGGAATATATCATTTGAAAGTGTTCCTCGTAATGACGAAGGCGACGAACAAGAGTCCTCTCAAGCAATGTTATCTATTTTTAGACAACATGGTCAGCCTTCTAGAAAATGTGTAGAAATATGGCTAGACGATTGAGATCTTCATGTAGCACACACTTATATTCTTCTAAATTGTGCCGAGGTTGCACCATTTGTTAGGTAATCTGAAAAAATAATTTGTGTTTTATTCTTTTCTATAATGCATGCGCGTGTATAACCTAATGTAATAATTTGTTTATATATACAGTGTTTTTGAACGTGAACATCCGAACGGAGATCTCAGTAAAGAATTTTCCAGTTGGCTTTCAAATTACGTTTATGAGCCAAGAAATCGTGTTGCTGACGAAGGGTTGAAACATCTTATAAGAATCATTTATAAGAATCACAACGAGTGCGGAATGCGGTAAGTGGGATGCTAACTTCCGCAACTCATAGCCAAATGAAAACTGATGGTAAGGTCGAGTTGGGTGAAGAGTTAGAACGAATAAATCGTTTGGCTTCCAACTTAGATAATTGTTGCTTGAGTTCCTCATTTTCCTTAACAGACATCCTCGTGGGAGGACGACTGACAAGATGAGCACCAGAGATAAGATTAATATGGAACTCAATTGCCCTATTCGGCGGCAAACCCGAAATAGGCTCAAAGACAATAGAAGAAAATCACAACCAACTGGAATATTTAGCTATAAGAGCCTCCGACTCGAAGGAGGAATTAAGAGCATTCGAATCATGGTTCATGTTTCGAAAAACAATATATAACTGCTCGCTAGCATTAGGATGCTTGAGATATAAAGTTCTTTCGGGACATAGAATTTGAACTTCATAACGGACGAGCCAATCCATTTCCAAAATCATATCAAAACCAAGATAAGCCATAACATGCAGATTTGCATGAAAGGAAAAAACCACAAAGAATAATCTCAACATCAACACATAACAAACCAAGAGTAGCGGATCCACCAATAGGATTTTTTTATCCTCAAAGGGTCGCAAAACTAACAACATCTAAAGGAATAACATCGACAAGCTCCTTCGACACGAATGAATGTGATGCACCTGTATCGAAAAGAACTCTAATAAAATGGCACTGAAATAAAATAAATCCTTCCAAAACAGAAGGAAGAATACCTTTTACTGAGGATAATTACCAGAAGCTTAAGCAACATTAAGCTTCCAGGAATTGAGACCCCTTAGGAGCAGTTGGACAATTAGAAATCCAATGACCTCTTTCAAATCTAAGATTGAAAAGGAATTTAATAAATGGAATACTACGGGGATATGAGATTTATCCTTAGACATACTCCAACTTGTTAGAGAGGATAGAGTTTTAGAACAACGAAGGAATATATTAGAAAGGTACGAATAAAACCCTCGAAAAGTTGTAACACATGTTCCATTCTGCTTCTGTTCTGTATTTATTATAATTTGTTCTGAATCTCAGCTCTGATACCAAGCTGTGACACCCCACCTCTATGCTCACAATAACAAAGGTTATTATAAGGAATAATGTCTGCTATTGCGAAGAATAAGGCTTGTTAGAAGCGACCATCCGTAAGTTATGCCTTAGACGAGTATTGATTACATCAAAGGAGTTGTGAAAATTACCCCCAAAGATATAAATTCAATCCAAATCTAAAACGAAATTACAATGGCTAAAGGAAAATCCAGAACAACTCATAATAACAACACACTGATAGTATAATCACACCAGAACAGAAATATCAGATATATAGCGGAAGACAAGTCTGGAATACATGATACAACAATCGATAGTTCACATGAGCCAAATGTACATATACATATACATCAACATACTTAAGACGATATTCAGTAATCCAAAAGAACTCCTCGAAGGCTAGACAAAAGATGATGTGAGATCCCAAAAGCTGAAGCTGCTACAGAATCAGAGATAGCGACTATCCTGAAATAACTCGGTCTGACCCGAGTATTATTTAAAAGAAATTAATAAACGGATCAGTCTAATTTATTCTTTAGAAATAAGTGTATGATAAACAACACTTAAGCAAATAATCATAATCTCGAATGAGATTATACCACATAGAAAATCAACATAGTTCAAATAAGGAAATCTCAAAACATCATCAAAATCAATGATCTCGAATGAGACTATTCAACATAAATTATTACCATAGTTTAAATGAAGAAATCTCAATTTAAACTCCATCAAAATCAGCTTTTAAATTCCCAATTGAATTCAAAACAACAATACGCAAATTTATAATCTCGAATGAGACTATACACAAAATTATAATCTCAGAAGAGACTATACAACATAGTAATCAACATAGTTTAAAGGAAGAAATCCCATTAAACATTATCAAAATAAATTTCCAAATTCACAATTTAATTCGAAACAGCAATATACAAAAATCTAGAAATTGGTCAAGATAACTAGAAAATCAGCATTCACAAAAATCTAGAAATCAAAATAAGATAACTAGAAAGTCAACATAAAAGATGGATCGATCCCAGCAGATGGTGAGTTTTAGCTACGCCGCACGTGCATCTCATATGGCCGAAGCCTACCAAGTACTATATTTTTGGCGCCCAACAAATGACCCGAAGGTCTAGTACCGGTAATTGACCCGAAGGTCCATCATATGACCCGAAGGTCCAACAAATGACCCGAAGGTCCAGCATAGTGGCTCGAAAGCTCACAAAATCATCAAAATCATCAAACAGCAGATATTTCAATTAACGAGTCCGGAATTAACCAAAATAGTAAAAGTGTGGTTCCATACTCCGCACTTTTTCTAAATCGTTTAAATCTCTTCATCGTTTCCTTGAAAGTGCAAAATTGTGTATTTTATAAAAATAACATTTTACGTTCTCAAACGGACAAGTCCTGAATTAAGCGAATCAGTAAAAATAAGGGTTCATAGTCCTCAATTTTACTAAAGCGTTTAAATCGCTTTTTCATTCCTTTGAAAGCGCAAACTGTAAAAAAATTTGGAAACAGTTTTATTTTAAAATGATTTTTAAAACACGTGATTAAAACAGCAACAACTATAGCAATTTCGACGAGGAAATTGCGCTTCACAAAACACCGTAAAAACGGATACCAAATCCGCGTTGCGGGCTATCCGTTTGAAAATTCACTTTAGTTTGACAACTGCTGAAGTCAAAATAACAGTAATTTTATTCGTCAAAAATGTCGACAAAACAACACGTTTCAACAATTTAACATCGGAGTAAAATCCCGTTATAAAAATACTAGTATAACCGCACAACGGTGGAGAAACCGACCGTTGTGTTATTTGATATCAAAGAAAAAAGTATTTGTTAATTTTACTCAATGTTGATAAAAATAAACCTGCAGAAACGTTAAATAATCTTAAAAAATGATGGCATAGCAAAAGTTAAAAAAAATAGAACAATTTTTACCTTGAAAATCTTCGACTTTTGCGTATTTAATAGCTACTATAGAAGATTCATCAACCATTTCTAGAGCAAGTTCTCCCCATAACAGTTTTGATTCTGTAAACTAAATCTAAGCATAAATATTTTGATTAAACAAATTTATTGGTTGCTCCTATCAATATGTAATCCAGTTCCTCTAGCATCTTTCCCAAATGCAATTCAACATAGCTACATAAAACTATGATAACTTTAGGAAATACAATGCATAAACAAGGACAACAATGATTGCAATAATACAAGTTCAATTAATAGTCCAGTCCCCTTACATACATACATACATTCAAATGCATAACCATCCCACTGCAAACCAAGTTCAATCTAAAACAAACGACAAAAGTACACTCATCCTGATCAGAACAGCACCATAAACAATACTGCTCCCACCCTCCTAGCCGAACAACATAACAACACACTACTACCAGGGTCCTACACCATTGAAATCAATCCCCATCTTGCCTCTAAGCACTCAAATGTAATTACCAATCCTCCACTACTCGATGCTGATGAACTGCTCCAAAATGATCAGACTATATTAGACAGCATGGAACAAGTGCTTCGCATTACCACTGACTCCCTGCAACAAGATAAAGACACATCTGACATGTGTATGGAAATTCCTGCACAACCAACATCAGTCCCATCAGATAGTGCAAATACCTCCAACAACTCATTCCAAGGCTCGCCTGCAACATCAGAAAGCAGAATAAAGATTAAAAAAGGCAAACTCACAAAATGACATGTGAAGAAAAGGGTTTGAAATTCAAAACATCTAGTACAGAAGACGTTATCAATTACCCACAATGGCAAGTACACTTCTCAACTTAAAACTTGAGCCAAAAAACTTAAGAAAGGCAAGTACAACGATACTAGTCCAAGCAGTTCCATTGCTAAGAGTAATATAGTGGATTAATGTCATACCTTATGTGGAACGTGAGAGAGCTCAACTCTCTCACGAGAAAGCAAGATGTATTTGCACCATCTTGCAAATCATAAAATTTCTTTTGTGAGCTTATCAGAATACAATCTCAATGATACCAATATTCTGTTATTTAAAAATTGGTTTTAACACCCTACAAGTAGTAATAAGCAGACAAGAAAAATATGCAAACTCAACTTTACCAGTAGTGATATATTAGCAATAAAATTGTGACATAAATGAAAGCGCATTTACAGTCCAAAGGCAAGCCTTTCAAGCAATTAAGTTGATTTTAACATCCTACAAACAAAATACACAAACAAGAGTTTAATCAGTTAAAAACTAAGCATATGCTCAGTTAAAAACTGAGGCATGCTTAGTTAAAACTGAGCATACGATCAGTTAAAAACTGATCGAGTTTGCTCAGTTAAAAACTAAGCATGTTGCTCTATTAAAAACTGAGCATTATTTCATATTTGCAATATTTTTCTTCATTGGTAAAATGACCAAACTATACACATTTTGAAACAATTTATTATTTCTATGGCAATCCTTTCTTTAGATGCAAAATTACTTTTAACTTCAGAGTTATTTAAGAATCTTAATACATGGATCCACAAACTATAAGAACTGATTTAATAGGCTTGGAAAGAATAATATATAGAAAATAAAAACGAGAAATGCATTGTTTTTTAAATGAAAGTCTTTACAGGTAAAAAGGTTTGGCATAGACAAATGCATTAAAGTGTTTCCAGGTTACCAAATATCTTAAAGAGTTAATGTTGAAAAATATTGTTTTGAAACGTGTCTAAATTTGTTATATGTTTTGAAAAGTGAGCTAAAATGATAAAAAATCATAGAATAATACAATAATATAACAAAAGAGGAACACCTAATATCCTATCAATATTTTGGGGTTATAATATTTAAAAATTTCAATATGGATACCGAGTAGGAAATCCACACATCCATATACAAATATAATAGGCTTATGGAATACAAAGTTTGAATAAAAAGAGCCAGAAGTAACCTTGATGTTTGTATAAGAACCTTCAGTGATGTAAACAGGATGCTTCAACTGTTCCACTATTGATATGTCTTCCATGACTTCAAGTTTGTTTCTGTTTTTACCATATGATAAAGTTCAGAGGAACATTGGTAGCTAGAAGTATTTGAGTATTAGGAACCACGACATTCTTGTTTATGCATGTAGTGATCAACTGATATAACTTATCATATAATGTACTATATCATTAAAAACCATAACCAGATAAAAGTTGATTGAATTGAAATTCGTACGCACAACTAGCTCATTTTCTTTTATAGTGTACATAGAGGACATCAAGGAATACACCGTGATTTCATTTGCTGATCTAATAAACTTATGTACACATATCAACATAAATTCAAATTCAGCCCTATTAACTACTTAATCTTGTATATAATATGACAAAATTATGTATGAAAGTAATATTAGTACTACATGATAAGTTTAATTAAACGGAAAGAGGCCATCCATTTGAATTGAAATGCAGATTTGTCTTATCATAGATTTCATAAATTCAACTGAAACCAGCAAATAATACATATAAATTTCATTCACTGTTTTTACACCTAATAAATCAATAAGGTATGCTAATCAATAAAGTATTAGTTTCAGTATTCATAAACCAAGCAATAAACTCGACAATAAGATATCCATTCATTGTGCAGCACTTCCATACCATCTGTTCACATAATGCATACTTTCAGGTGAAATAACTAAAATTAAATAAATAGTAATTTACTTACTCAGTTACTTACTCATTTATTGGAAATAAAAAGGCATAATGATATGGTAGTTTCCTACAAACTACGTTGTCATCAAGTAAACAAACAAATAAACCTGAATCATATGTTCTCTGGCATAATCTTTCAGAAAAAAAACAAAATAAAGATACCCTACTTTACACATTCAAGTAAAGCATGTGCACTAATAACCCTATAGTACAAAATGACAATGGCATGAAAATTTTGCTACATAAAGCAAAATGAATTTGTCAAAACTGATCATTGGTCAAAAACTAATATTACCGAATTAATTATTTTCAAAACTTTTGTTTATAAAAAATATTTGATTATTAAAATTATACACACATAAAAGTTTAAATTAAATTATCTATAATCAATCGTTTTGAGTAAAACACATTAACCATTAAGAAAAACTTATGTATCATTAAATTTAGCAATCAGGCCGATGTTGTGGAATTCAAACCATGAAATCAATTTTCAACCTAACTAAAATTCAAAATAAATACTAAAAATCTTAACTTTTAATTGAATGAGTTCACAAATTGGGAAAAAACTACTGTTAATGTGTATAAGTATGCTTCAATAACACGTAATTTCAAATCTACTCTTACATCTATTTTCCTTCTTCCCAAACCGAAAAATAGTTACTCATTCTGTGTCAATATAGAACTCTAAATCAATTAAGAATTACAGCTAATTCCCTTCATCCAAATTCAGCAACCACCAAATTTGAAATCAAAATTACTACCGATTGAAATTACCAGATTTTAAAAATTAAAATCCAAACCTGAAATAGCCTTCATTGTCGACCAAAATAGAAATCAATCAAATACATAATGACACAAGTGATCTGGACAGTTGAGGCCGATTTAACATGCAACAACAGAAGAAGCAACAGATTTAAAGAACATACCTAAAACATCAGAAAACGAGATGGTGGTTTGGCCATTGAAATCTGTACAATCGCTATTGATGATCGAAGATAAGAAAGCAAGGGCGATGTACTAATAGTTGCAAAATTAGGGTTTGGTTCACTGAGATCTAGCATGAAATTAGCGTGAAATTAGTGTTGTCGACTTTGGAGGCGGGTATGTAGGGATGCGGTGATTATAAAGTTAGAAGAAGAAGGCAAAACGGGAGGAGAAGAATATACAAGAGAACACCGAAGAAACAAAATAAAAGATTAGGAGTTTTGATTTCAAAGAGTAGTTGGAAAGCAGAAAAGAGACGGAGGAAATTGCGCAGAAATACGAGGAGATGGAGACGGAAGAAAGCTTCTATTCATAAATCACGGAGGAAAGGTTGTTTCAATGAATCGCGGCGAGACACTATGCATGTTTTTTTGGCTTCAGAAAAATTGATTTTGCCTAGTAGAAGTAGGCAAACCTCCCTACGGTCGGTTTGATAACGGTAATAAAATACGTTTTAAAACGTATCGTCGGTACAAAGCAAATTAAACCGTAGATTGTACGACTATAATTTTTATCAAAATATTGTACGTGAAAAAATGCAAACGCAGGGACTCTGGGACTTAGTGTCTATGTAATACACATTGTGTAAAAATGTTGATAAAAATAATGACCTGTCCCTACTTTCTAATGTTAAACTTGCATAGGACTGAAGTGAATAAAGTTTTAAAGTGAACTGGGCATAGTTTTTATTATTTTAAACTTGCTCCAAACTATACATCACAACATAAACCTGGGCACATAATCTATACGCACCCATGCATGTGATAATGGTTCACTACAGGTATTAACACATATTCAAGTTCATGAATAAACGCATATTCAACTACATGCATGTACTAGACAGAGACCTGGGCATAACTACTTACATAATGAAAAACAAAATTCACATTCAAGCTATAAATTTGGTACGCATGCATTAAACAGGACTAAACTTTGCTCCCCAATGTCTAGATACATGCATACATACGCCTTCATGCTTAATTATGACATGGACGTCCAAGAAAAATGGAACCCACCGGGCAGCAACACAAAACCTTTGACATCTGACTTCGTGTTGAAAATATTTTCACTATAAACATTTATAATATGAACGTCCTAGAAATATGTAACCCATTGATGTACCATTCCAGATTAATAATTGAGAACAAGTAAAGGAACCTTTTAACATAAGCCTTCATGTTGATTACACTATTTAAACTTAAAATTAAAAGCTTCATTGTGTTGAACGTGTATTATCCCATTTATTACCAAGCAAATTGGAAGAGCACAAGCGGCCTATGAGTGAAAGATAGTGCTTCCAACCCAACCAGACTGTTTGTGTTCTTGTCCTGAAACAATGTGCTACATTCATTTGCGCGCAGTTACAATATCGAGGACATAAAGTTTTATGTACACATATATGCAAAATGAGATACACCTACTTGCGTGTAAAACTAAAGACGCACACACATATGTAAAACTGAAATACATGAAAAATAAAATACACCTAATTGCCCATATATGAACTGAAGACGCACGCCCCTATATGAAAAATAAAATATACTAACTTGGTTTCCCCCTATATACGTAACAATGAATTGCAGAAAATGACACAATTCCCTGATGAACGTATGAAAAGAAAGTAATTTGGACATACTTTCATGCATTCCTTGCATGGTTAAACACGTAATTAAATAATTCAGGCTAATTAACATGCTCTGGGTATTGTTTACCAGTGCACACATGTTCATAAAAACTTGGACCACATTTATATATACTATAACTTGGTTTCCAGGCAATAATCTTTTCTACTATTTCACGCATGCAAAGGCAGAAATGAAAACATCAGGGTAACCAAGTAATTGCTCCAGAGGCAGTTAGCTACACGATTCAAAAGAAAGAAAGAATTGGTAAAACGCCATTAATGCTCTACCGAGCTCTGGAAGCTAAACAAAAGAATGATGCTACTGGAAATATCAAATAAAATGAGGAAAGACCACTTGAAAATCAACAAAGAATGTTGCAGGCATTTGCTTTTCTTCTCAAATTTGTGAACAAGTCAAAAAGAAGTGTGCTGGCAATAGTCTTTGAGATACAATTGCATTGAAGAGGAGATGTGCATAAAGGAAAAGAAGTACGCACGCATTAATTGATGACAGCAATTTCAATATTTGCTTTCAAATGGCTCATTTTTTTGTCTTTGAAATGGACTTGTTCCATTTACACGTGAAGAAGGAAATGCACTATATTTTCAACGTTCACTACTTGAAGCATTTACTGACTTTGCAAAACTTTTGCATTGCAAATTTATTTTTCAAATTTTAATTTAGAAATTTCTATTTAAAATATTTACTCCGACAGTAATTCAAAAATCACGGTCGTTACATATTTTTAAAATATTTATTTCAACAGTAATTTAAAGATCACGGTCGTTACAATGGTCAAGATATATCCAATATATTTCGTCAATGAATATAAATTTAACACCAAAGAATACGATGCAGAAAAATTAACGAATAATACTGGTGTATTTGTTAAAGGTAGTGACGATCCAGAAAATCACATAAATGATTTTTATAGCATTCTAACACAAATTTTGCAACTGACATATTTCTCACGACCCGCGGAGGAGGTGTTTCTATTTAGATGCAATTGGTTTAGCAATGTTCTGGGTTCTGGAATTAATGTGCACAAGGATTATAATCTTATCGAAATAAAGCATACATCGCACTATCACAAGTACGATCCTTTTGTACTAGCCAAACAAGCATTGCAAGTTTATTACACTCCTTATCCGTCTCTAAAAAGAGATAAAGCAGATTGGTCTGCAGTTTTTAAAACAAAGGCCAGATTTAAATTCGATGGGAAGAATATTTCAGACGAACAAGCTTATCAGGCAGATTTTGAGGAAAATAACGAAATAATAATTACAGACGATCATATAGATTTTGGTCCTTTGATCCATGAATCAAATATTTTGGTAGAAGCGTTTGACAGTGCGGAGGAAAATATCATAGAAAACGAGACCGAATCTGAATCAGAAGACGATGATGATTGATAAAATTCCGAATCTGATTTTTTTGCAATTGATGTAACTATGTTGAATTCTTGATGTATTATAAAATTGATGTAACTATGAAACCAAATCTGTACGTTTACCATTGCTTACATGTTTTATGTCATTTCCATTTGTCATTTATTTAGCAATTTTTATTAAAAATGCAATGTAATATGCTTATCGTCGGAACATGAGACTCATTATGAATCAGGTATAACACACTTCCATTTCTATTTCCATTTCAGTCATTAATTTAGCAATTTATACCGTTGATGTCATTTACGTATGAAATATATTTCATTATCATGCTATTATTCTCTTTTGAAATGTGTGTATATATGTCACAGGTTTATCGTAATGTCATCTAGAGGTAGGAGCTCTTCCCGATCTTCACCAGGCGATGGCAGTGGTCCATCGCAAGCATCACAACGTCCTGTAGTTTCTTTAATAGCTAGAGTAGAGGGGTAATAATTAAATTTTATTCAGCATCTTATTTTTTTTTTGATATACGTACGTACTTATCTGTATTATATTTAAAAATAGGGGGTTCGACCTACTTCCCTCGAAGGTTGTGTTGGATGTTTCTAGAGCTTCTTATCGGAGTAGGATGAGTGCGTGTTGGCCGAAGTGGGATAACATCCCTCCCCACATAGTAGAGTGTATTTGGCAGGATGTTCTAGTAAGTATATTTTTCTGTTTTCCATTTTTAATTCGTTTTTGTCGTTTTTTTACTGTTTATCGTTTATAGTTTAATATTCTTTTTTGCTTTTTATCATGAAACACAGGCTGAGATAGACATTCAGACAGACGATATGCAGTTGGCACGAGAATATTGGATGAAGAAGATGCGTAAAAACTATATGGACTCGATATCCGAAATCAAGAAATCAGGTAAGAAACCACGTTGGATGGGGGAGAGCATATGACAAGCATGGTTGGGATATTGGAAAACTAACGAGGCGAAGGCAAGTATACTATTTTTTTTAAATTATTTGACCGGTAGTAAATATCAAAAAATACATGATCGATAAATAATGTATCAAATTTTGAATGTACAGGCAAAGTCGGAAAGAAACTCTGCAAACAGAAATAAAAATCTCGTCACTCATCGCGGAGGGTCGATGTCATTTCAGCAGTATCGGCAGGAGTTGGTAAATTTACTGAATGCAAATTGTAAATAGTTTGTGCTATATAATTTAAAATGTACAATAATTGTATGTAAAAATCAATTTCAGAAAGCTGAGGCGCATGGTCCCGTGGGCTATATGGACGTGTTTACTCGTACACATGCTGTCGAGCATGTAAATCCGGATATACATGACACGACGATAAACAACAAGAGCTATGTAAGCATATTTTATTTTATGCAGTATTAGTAATTTTTCTACTTGTTAAAATATAATGAAATAAGATATGATGATATTAATTTGTTAATGTAGGAAAAGTTTATGGAGCAGCACTAGAAACTCCTTGCTGATATGGGTCGAGATCAGCTGACGACGGATGAGGAGGATGCTATTTTTGAGCTAGTTATGGATCCATCGGAGCATGACAAACGATACGGATTTGGCAATCAAGTGGTAAATAAATAATATATTGGGTATCATATAAGTTTTCAAATTCAATACATTGGTTTTGAGTCACTTCGTTATGAAAGCATTATGCATTACCAAAATATATTAATTCGTTACTCGAATGCCATTTCAAAAAAATAATAATGAAAAAGACATGTTATTTAATTTAGTTTGCCTGATATATGCTGTACACATGCATAAATTTTTCACATTTACTGTTAAAGAGATCAAAAGCAGTGATATCTCGTAATGTAACGTACTATTATTTTTGTTAATAAATGGTTGAATCACAATTTAAAAACGGCCAAAAGAACATATTTTCAAATGTATATATTATACATGCATAAACTAAATTAAATAACATTATCACACTGCTAATCATTCACATACCTGCACATACACTTACATAAACATGCATAAACTAAATTAAATAACATTATCACACTGCTAATCATTCACATACCTGCACATACACTTACATAAACATGCATAAACTAAATTAAATAACATTATCACAATGCTAATCATTCACATACCTGCACATACACTTATAGAGATCACACAACTAAATTAAATATTTATTACAGGCCAGCAGTCAGAGACGGGGTAGGCAGACTAGAGCTCAGATCGATCTAGCAGAGATCGAAGATTTGCGGGCTAGAGTGGGGCGGCTGGAGGCGTAGAACCGTCGGCAGACCATAGAGACCACACAGTTTCTAGACCAGCGTATCGCCAAGTACATGCAGCAGTATGGTGGCCGCTTTCCTTCCTCTGCTGGCTCTGGTTCTGGAGGAGATTGATTGATTGCTTTGGTCGGTATGTTTTTTCTTCTGTTTTGTATGATTTGGTAGATGGTGGAGGTAGTTGTTGATTTATGTATTATGTTAAGATACACTTAGCTGTTTTGTTGTATAATTATGTGGATGTTGGGGATGTTGGATGATGATTATGTGTTTTGACTTGATTTTATGTATTTTTGTTTGTTTGGTGAATTGTGTATAATTGGGTTTTTTGATATTTGGTTGGAATATTATATATTGGATTCTGCAGAATAGTGTTTGTATGGGAAATGTGGATGGAAGGCTATATTGCAGCAAAAATATAAAAAAAATGTAGCAGATTTCCGACGGCTTCCTACAGCATTCAAGTTATATTTTTCCAACGGCTTCCGACCGCTTTCAGATCAATTTTTCCAACGGTATCCGACGGCTTCCGAAAAGTGTCGGAATTTGTCGGAAGCCGTCGGAAATACGAACGGCGAGATATGTCGGAAGCCCTCGAAAACACTGCACGCCGACGCCTTATTTTCCTACGGCATTTTCCAACGGCTTCCGACGGCTTCCGACGGCCTCCGACGGCCGCCGACGGTTTTCTACCATCGGAAAATGCCTTTTTCCTTGTAGTGGGCTCAATTTTTAAAAGCACCAGGATTTAAGTCATAATAAACAACTTTATAAATAATACTCTATAAAATCACACTATCAATCAAATCGAATTCCATAACAGAATAAACTAACACTTAACATCATTTAAAATGATAAATGTCCATCAAACAAGATTTAGAATTTTCTTAGGTTCGCAACTTTCTAAAGCCACACAACAAGTATACAAATATACTTAGCCCGTATGATGTACATAAATCATCCGTACGCAATATTTGATCCGACCACTTTCTCGGATACATAAACTTTACTTACGAACTAGTATTGTTCACTCAACCTCTTTAGTGCGAACTCCAATCAGGTTCCTTGATTAAAACATCCATTCTCTTTGCATAGCCAACTACTATGATAGAACATCCCAGTATCATATCAAGAATCTGAATCAAGTGTTCGCCGATGTAACGATTTGAAATTTTTAGGTCTTCGAATTTGAATTTTATTATAATAAAATATATGTTTCAATCTGATTTTTGATGACATATTTTTAATTTAATTTATTAGAATTTTTCATTTTTTTAACTTGCTAATTAAATTTTCGTTTGACGCATTTTGCAGCAAACGTCGGAATTTTTGAAACTTTATAGAATTAGATAACCAGTGTATTTTATTATTATTTTGTGATCATGTCGCATTGTTGTGCGCAATCATATTTTTATTTATGTTGTTCGCGGCTCGTATATGAACGTGATATTGTGTAGCGGTTCACCGCAAAACTTTTTCGCATTCAAAATTTAAATAATTTATACACGTTACCAACAAAACACACTCAAACTTCCTTTCACTTCTTTCCCTTGTCCTTGCATTTGCGTGTGTTTGCGTGGTTTATGGTTGTTGATTTTTTTTGATTTGCTTAGCTAAGTATTAAGTTTTTAACTATGACACGCATGAAGAGAACAAGGACACATTCAATTTTGTATTGACATTTTCCATGTCGCATGCAAATATAAACAACAGCTTCATTTCCATTTTGATCTCATTAATCAAATAACTCTCTCCATACCTAATATTAGACTACGCACCCAACACAAAATTTGTATGAAATACTCTTCGCTACACGATGGTGGTCCCTGCATGGACTTTGGCGATCGGAGCAACACTACAAAATAAGCACGGTTTAGCGATGGCTAATAGCCGTTGGCGCCGTTGCGCTGTCGCTAAAAGCCGTTGCAAAATATCTCGTTGCAACTAAAGAAAGCGACGGCTTTAGCGACAGCTCCGTTGTTCTTTTTGCAACGGCTTGTAACGGCTAAGTGTCCATGTGGAAGCAACCGTTGGGGTTGTTGGTTTCCCGGGTTGTTGATGCAAACCGTTGCAATATAGCTGTTGTTAGCCGTTGCTAGCCGTCACTATATTTGACCAAAGGGCCGTTGCTAGCCGTTGCAAAACTAGAACAAATTTGCTGCCACATTGCAGCACCTTCAACCCTCAATCTCAATCAATCCAAATAATATAATTCCATCATTCCATACATATAATACCATTTCATCATACCATATAATCAATATCAACACAACCAAATCATCAAATATTGCATATTCCAACATATATTCACAAAATCATATAAGAAAATCAACATAACCAAATATGAAAATCCACCAAACCAAACCACATCAATCACAACAGCCAAAATACCAAATCCACCAAAACACTAAATATCAATCACAACATCCAAAGTACCAAATGTCAAACCCATCATAATATGTGTGTGTGTGTGTGTATAAAGCGTACCCATCAAAACAAACCAACTAAGTATCATCATCATCATCAGCATCTGCACCTCCTTCCCCGGGCATTGACCCATGCTCTTGATAGAATGCAGCAATACGCTCGTCTATCTGCGTCGCCAACTGAATCTTCCACCAATCATTGAGCTCATCCAATTGTGTTTGCATCTGAGCAATCTCTTCCTCATCTATGGATCTCTTATATGCCCTTTGGAAATTAAGAGCTTGTGAAATAATTCAAGTGAATAAGAAGTTCATGGCATACAATAACAATAAGAAAACTCAAGTTATTGGTAATAAACTCAAGTGAATAAGAAGTTCATGGCATATAGGTTTCTACTGTGTAAACGTTGAGTACATACCATATTGCCGAAACTGTAACGCCTGTTTCGACTTGCCGGTTCAATGATTGAATCCCATATCCGATTAGACTGATCAACCATAAGAGACTCCCGTCCACTCGCTTGTATCGCTCATGCATGCTCTGCTTTATATCTCTCCTACAATTATGAACAGATATTTGACACAATTGCTATACAATTTACTTATTTACTGTGAAATAAACGAATATGAAATATTTTCGTTATAGAAATAAACATATTTACCATTACAGAAGCAGCCTTGTCGTCCGACCAATCATATGAAACATTCACATCCTCATCTGTATGCTCCACTACATGTGTGACTCTGAAAACTTCAGCCACTGTAGGCTTCCTTTCATACTTTGCCCACTGAATATATACAAGAATAGATTATATTGATAATTTGCATGAGTACATACAAGAATAGATTATATACAAGAATAGAATATATGGTAAAGAGACACTAGTAAACATATACATCAATAACATAAATATTGGTTAATTTATTTACCAATTCCCTCCTATGTTGTTGGAAGGATTTCGAGCCACCACGATGTAAAGCGAGGTTTTTGTTCCTATTAGCCTTGTTTCTTGCCGATAATTCATATTAATTTATACACACTATTAAGTAAAATAATTCAACACATTTAAATGTAATAATATAGTGACAATATAACTTACTTTGAATGCTTCAGATTCCCAATATTGTTGGAATCCAGCCCAAATATCATCCCCCATCCAACTTGGCTTTTTCCTTGAACTCTTAGCCCTTGATAGAGTCTCTCTGTAATTTTTCCGCATCTTTTTATTCCAATGATTTATAAAAACATCCATATCCTGCGGATCCACACGTACAGCTGCCTACATATTGAATTATCATATGTGTTATGTAAAAGAGATTATATAATTAAAAAACAATCAACAGAACAGAATACGTAAAACTGATATCATAAGGCATGATGGCATATTGTTTTTGGTTTCATATAAGGCATAATTATATATTACAAAGTTGTACTTACCATAAGATCAGCCCATATCACGTTTTTTATATGTGTTGGGAAGTTATCCCACTGAGGCCAACACCCGGACATCCTACTCTTGTATGCTTCCTTCGATACTTGTAAAATGAACTCGGACGGCTCCATTAGAAGCAGCACTTTTCAAAACATACTCAATGTCATCGGTTATCATTATTTCAGTATTTGGCTCGAGATCCGCTGCTTCATCTGGAATATTATTTCCATCAAATGTATATCTTGCCTTCGTTTTAAAAACAGCCCACCAGTCTACTTTATCTTTTTTAAGGACGGATATGGAGCAAAATAAACTTGTAAAGCTTGCTTAGCTAATACAAAAGGATCATACTTATAGTAATGCGACGTATGCCTTATTTCAATTAGCTTATAATCTTTGTGCACGTTAATTTCAGAGCCAGGAACATTGCTAAACTAGTTGCATTTGAATAAAACAACTTTCTCTGCAGGTTGTATATAATATGTCAACTATAAAACCTATGTTAAGACGCCGTAAAAATCTTTTATATGCTCATCTGGATCATCACTTCCTTTGACAAATACACCACTATTATATGTTAATTTTTCAGCCCCGTAATCTTTGGTGTTGAATTTAAATCCATTGACGAAGAATATTGGACAAGTCTTGACATTTCGTTTTGGTCTGATAGCAAGATGTCGTAATCCTTCGTTAACAACACAGTTTTCTGTATCATGAACGTAGTTTGAAAACCATCCAGCAAATTGTTTACTGAGATCGCCAGATGGATGTTGTGATTCGTATATGCTGCAAATATGTATTATATTCCTTTATAATTAATATATACATGTATAATTGAATTATATATGAATTCATAATTACCTGACAAATGGTGCAACTTCAGCACAATTTAGAAGAACATATGTGTGTGCCAAATGGTAATCTCTATCATCTAATCATATTTCTACACATTTTCCAGCAGGTCTTCCATGTTGTCTAAAAATAGATAACATTGTTTGAGAAGAATCCTGCTCAATAGTTTCTTCATTACGGGGATCACTTACGAACGATAAGTTCACATCGTTACTAAAGTAATGTGAGAAAAAAAATGAAGCTTCTTCTTCAAGGTACGATTTGCAAATCGAACCTTCTACTCGTGCTTTTTGTCTAATTTTTTTCTTCAAATGATTCAGGTACCTATAACAAAATTAATTAAATTTATACGGTGGTACAAAAACCGAAATTAATTAAATTACTTCTCAAATGGATACATCCACCCATATTGCACAGGACCACGAAGGAGTGCTTCAGATGGAAGATGAACAGGTAAATGCTCCATTACATTAAAAAAACCAAGCGAAAATATTTTCTCCAGTTTGCATAGAAGTACATGGATTTCTGCTTCAAGTTTACGTATACGATCTACCATTAACGTCGTAGAACAAAGCTGTTTATAAAACATACTTAATTCTGTTATAACACTCCATATTTTTGCAGGCAGCAGTTCTTTGAAAATCACGGAAAAAAATACTCCATCATAATGTGGCAATCGTGACTTTTCATCCCACTCAATTTGTTGTTTTTAAAGTCAACACATCTACGGAGGTTAGAAGAAATCCCATCAGGACATCTAAGTCCTTCCACCCACTTTAGAAAGAGTTTTACTTGCTTGTTGTCTAGCTCATAGCATGCTTTGGGTTTCTTATTATCGTCGTATAATTGAAGTTCGGGCCGCTTACAAAAGCGTAATATATCACGTCTTGAATTCGCATCGTCCTTGGTTTTCCCCTTCACATTCAAAATTGTATTAAACACGTTGTCAAACATGTTTTTTTCGTTGGGCATGACGTCAATGTTATGTCGGAGTAGGAGATTTTTCCAGTACGGTAACTCCCAGAATATACTTTGCTTGCACCAGTTATGAATGTCCGATTTACCTGGAATTTCAACCTGTACCCCAGTTTCATGTATCTTTGGGCAGTCTTTTACAATTTCATATACCTCTTCACTTGTCCAAACCTTAGGTGGTAGCATACTCTCTACTCTGTTAGCTTTAAAGTTCTTTTCATCCGTTCTAAATTTATGATTGATATGTAGAAAACACCAATGACAGTTAAACCAAGAAATTTTCTTTCCATACTTAAATGAAAATGCTCGTGTTTCATCCATACAATAAAGACAAGCTAGACGTCCAAATGTGCTCCAACCTGAAAACATGCCATACGCGGGAAAATCACTAATTGTCCATAATAAAGAAGCAAACATACGAAAATTCCTTTTTCTCGAAATGTCGTACGTTTCAAGTCCTTCATGCCACAGTGTTTTCAACTCGTCGATTAGTGGTTGTAGATAAACATCAATTCCTTATGTCGGATCATCGGGACCGGGGACGGCAATCGTTAGAAACATATATGGAGTTTTCATACAATTCCATGAAGGTAAATTATAAGGAGTAATAATAATAGGCCATGATGAAATTTACTACCAAACTGAGAAAATGGCAAAAGTCCATCTGTACATAAGCCAAGCCTAACATTACGGCTCTATGCCGCAAATTCAGGATAAGTCTTATCGAAATGTTTCCATGCTTCTTCATCAGATGGATGTATCAAAGTTCCTTCTTCTGGTGCTCTCAACTGTGCCATCGCATATGACATTCTGTAGCAGAAGATGCATATAACCGTTGAAGTCTGGGAGTGATGGGTAAATAATGCATCCTCTTATATGGAACTTCTTTTCCTTTCTTTTTTCTTGGTTTGTATCTTTCCTCGTTACATATTCTACATTTAGTAAGATGAGCGTCTTATTTCCAATACAGCATGCAACCTTTTACAAATGTATCTATCTTCTGGTACGGCAATCCAAAAGCAGCCATAAGTTTTTTTTACTTTATAATGACTATCACACATCAAATTATTAGGTGGCATGTGTCATTTTGCAGTTTGTACAACTGCTGTAAATGCAGCTTCTGTAAGATTAAATTTCGATTTCATAGTGATGTATTCGGCGGTTACAGATAATTCGGTTCCGCTTGTACATCCATCCCACAATGGCCTCTTAGCAGAATCCAATAAATCATAATTTTTTTTAGCTTCTGCGGTCGGCTTTTCGTCAACATTTTCGTTCCCATCATCACCTTGGTCAAAGGTAGAAAACATTGATCGTGCAGCCTCTTGCACCATGTTTTCTATAAGATTGGTCATAGTATTATCATCCTCTAACACTACAGGATTAGGTGTAGGTTGAACAAGTTCTCCATGACGATCCCATAAGTAATAATTCGGCACAAAACCAAATTTCTACAAATGTACTTCTACTACATCTAGTTTCCAATGCTTCAGATGTTTGCACTTACTACACGGACAACGAATGTCAACGTGATTTCGATTATTAGATTGAGCAAATCTAATAAATATGTGTACACTGTTACAGAAACGTTCTTTTATTGATCCTTTCATACCTTTTCGAACTTCATACATCCAACTACGATCGAGAAAATAATCGAACATATTTCCTGATTTGTAAAATGTAGGTTAGAAGATTGAATAACACACTTCATATTAAAGTCTTGTAAAAATTCATATATAACCCTTTACTATTTTAACAAATTCAAATAAATACTGCATTCAAATTTTCAATTCTTAAGTTTATTGTTTTTTTACTTTGACGACCGGTTATCCTACTTCCCATTACAAACACAATAACGTAATCATATTTTATAAATCATTTCAGGTTAAACGATTCTAAAAAATTTCGGCAGCACTTCCCTTTATTCCCTGTATCGTACACAAATGCGTGTATACAGAAAAAAGGAAGTGCCATCGAAATTTTCTGAACCGTTTAAACTGAAATGATTTATAAAATATGATTACTTTATTGTGTCTGTAACTTGTCCAAATACTAGGACAAATCCAACAAATGTTGTATCAGATGAATATAGATGTCCGTTCTGTGGAAAAACGAATATCCATATAACGATCATATACAACACTTGTCAGACGGGGCCAAAAATTCTCTAAGGGGTTCACATAAATAAAGCACAAATTAAAAAATATTAATATTAAAATATTAGTGGTCTGTAGTGAAATAATGATCTTAAATTTTTTTAGTAATGTAGCCAAATAGAATTCGTTTAATTATGAATCAAAATCCATGGGAACAATCAGTAACTCGGAAAATATGCCTTATCTCACAAATGGAAACTATGAGTTACTATTTTAACAACTACAAAAACTATTTAAATATTTATCAATTAAATCTAAAATTTTAAAACGTATTTTAACTTTTGTTTAACTACATAAATTTTATTTAACGATTTTGTGAACTAAATAAGTAGTTTGCACTTACAACAGTATAACAAACATTCTCGTAAACTTATCAATAAACATATTATTCAATAATCATGGACTATTTTTTGGATTTTAAATTAGCCATAATTTTTAACAACATAGTAAACAATAAATTCACTAATTAATACCACCAAATCAACACTAATTATCATCACCTAATACACAATAATCACCATTTTCATACACATAATCAACTAATTTTCTAAATTAGGTTTACCATTATATACCCAATTCAAATAATAAACTATATATCATAAACTAATAACATATATTCATCAATTCCAAACCCCTAAATTTTCCAATTCCAAATCCCTAAATCATCAACTAACTTAATTTAAACCTAAATTAAACAAAGATAATGGAAAATAGGAGATACCTGTAAGTTTGGAGAGGTTGAAATTAGTGACGGAAGGTTGCGACGGCTCCTGGTGGCGGATGCGGCGGCTCGTGGCGGGGGGCGGCGGATCTGAGTGGATTTGGGGAGAGGCAAAGTGCAATGTTTGATTTGGGTAGCAGGTTTGTATAACGCGATAAACGACGGCTAGCAACAGCCGCTTTTTTTAGCCGTTGCTAGCCGTCGCTAGGCTATGTCGCTTTCTGAAGCCTTTCTCTTGATTAAAACATTCATTCTCTTTGCATAGCCAACTACTATGATAGAACATCCCAGTATCATATCAAAAATCCGAATCAAGTGTTCGCTGATGTAACGATTTGAAATTTTTAGGTCTTTGAATTTGAATATTTAATTTCTTTAAATATTCGAATTTGAATTTTATTATAATAAAATATATATTTCAATCTAATTTTTGATGACATATTTTTAATTTAATTTATTAGAAATTTTCATTTTTTTAACTTGCTAATTAAATTTTCGTTTGACGCATTTTGCAACAAACGTCGGAATTTTTGAAACTTCATAAAATTAGATAACTAGTGTATTTTATTATTATTTTGCGATCATGTCGCATTGTTGTGTGCAATCATATTTTTATTTTTATTGTTCGCGGCTCATATACGAAACGTGATATTGTGTGGCGGTGTACCGCAAAACTTGTTCGCATTCAAAATTTAAACAATTTATACACGTGTTATCCCGCCTTTTGGCAAGGCCGTGACACCAAGGACTTGACTAGATACCGATGACGAGTCGTCTCGGAAGTCGATTACACGTAAGGATCGCTACGGATATCGATGAATTTTGTCCGAGTCCGGATCGGGCTACAATTGATAAGACATGTCAAGAGGGACCAGATGAAACAACGTTCCAAGTTTCGAGTCAATCCGAGTTCGTATGCTCAAGGTATCGCCAAAAAGAAATGGATGAGATAAGCTAGTCTCGAATCCATAAGGGAAGGTTGGTTCGAATTGAGGAGAAGAGCATTGCGTTGAATCCATCATGTTCGACTCCGTTTACTTCGTATCCATCAGAGCTACAGGTCTTCGACTCCATCGAAACGAGTTCCCTCGAAATCACAAAGGCGTATCGCTTCGAATCGATCCGGTATCGTTAGTTCGAATCCATCCTTAAGAGGTGACTTCGTATCGATCGTTTTCCAACAATCGATACGAACGAGCACACTGGAACCATCCTATGCTTAGCAACGAATCCATGCGGTTTGAACGACTTCGAATCGAACAACAAGTATAAGCCATGACCGATTCGAACATACCTTACCTCGACTCCATTCCCATCTTCGAATCGATACATCTCGAATCCACCACAGCTAAAACCAAGGATTTGACTCAGTAAAGCCAGGAGAAAAAGGAGGATCGACTCAAAGGAGGCGCTCCACGTCATCCCAGAAGCACGCGCTGGATCGATTCGAACGAATCGATTCGAACTAGATCGATTCGAACCAGGCTAGTCAACCAAAAAAACGCCAACTTGAATCGATCATAACTCGAGTTCTACCAGCCCAAATCCTATGAAATTTTCACAGAAGCTCAAATACATGATGAAGAATGTACACACCAAATTTCAGCTCGATTGGATGATTTCTTGATCGATTCGAACCAAGGGTCGAATCGATCCCAAAGCGGGCCCGGATCTCCAGATTTCGGCCATGTGGGCCCCCTGACGTGCCAGAACTGGTCTCCCCTCATTTTGGGCGAAATACCAGCCTCCAACACCTATAAATAGACCCCCTGGTCATTCAGAAAAGGGGTCGGAGAATTCTAAGTACTGAAGAGCGTCCAGATTCTGCCAGATTTACTCCAGAACACCGCCGCTGCTTTAGATTAACACTTAGTATTTGAATTCAGTCGTATTACATTATCAACTACTGTAATCTTCAAGTAATCGAGCAATAAAATCATCAAACTTCATAGTGGACGTAGGCGAAACGCCGAACCACTCTAAATCGCTTGTCTTTGCAATTTATTTTCTGTTATTTGGAGTTTTTGTTAGATAATCCACAGTTTTAATTTTTGTTCTTCACTTTTATCTCTTCAAAAACTTCCGAAGAGTGTTGTGCCCAATTTTGGTACAAACACTTTGGTGCTTTCACCGAGAGCAAACCAGCTTTTTTCTCCTGCTCCTTGGATCTACCATCGATACCGGATTGCACAAATCCAAGAGGAAGATCCAGATCTTCGATTCACAGTCCTTCCATTCTACTCAGATTTGCATAAAATCTAGGAAAAGGATTCATCGTTCAAAATGGTTAGCACGAGAACCACTTCTGCAGCTCCAGGACAAGAAGGTAGGGATGGACAAAATCCTGCTCAACAGCAGCCACCCAATCAAGACAACACTGCCCACTCAGATCCGTCTGGGGCAGTCACTAGACAAGAATTTCAGATATTACTCCAAGAATTGACTCAGAGTCGGCAACAGTTAGCCGAACAGCTGCGAGCCAATATTGAGTTGACAAATCAACTGAATCGCCAGGGCCGTAGGAGGTCCAGGAGGGATGATGTTTCCCGTTCACCCACTGAAAGTTCTGCTTCATCTGACTATCATCGTAGATCTACCCGTCCCCGATTAGACGGAGATTATGCTCAGACTACGGGATATCAGCCCGCTCTGACTGTCGGGCAATTGAGGGTAGGACCATCAACCAGCTTCCAGGCTGGGCCATCAGCACGGGGTGGCCGCACTTCACAATACACTACGGACAATCATGTCACAGCTGCAACAGCGGAAACAAGGGTCGATGCCCGATATCTTCCAGATTCGGGTAATCAACAGCAAGGACGTACTTCTGAACCATACGTCCAGGAAGACGCTGAGCCAAGGAGGCGAAACTTGGACCGTCGACAGCGCCCGGTCCAAACTCGCATTGTGGAACCCGACCACACCTTAGCTCAGCAGGCTCAGAATGTAGCAATGCCGGACATCCCGACTATGATACGTCAAATGATCCGTGAAAGCCAAGGACTTACCAATGACGATTGGGGAATTTCTCGAAGCCATACTCCTTTCACGGACGAAATACTATACGCTGAACCTCCTCGGCGATTCAGGATGCCGACTCTCCCTATGTACGAGGGAAGTTCTGACCCCAATCAGCATATACTGAAATACGAATGGTCAATGAGCGCCGCAAGGGCCGACGATGCAGTGAAATGCCGTAGCTTCCCCATTTCACTGGGAGGAATTGCAACAATGTGGTTTACAAGACTACCTCCAAGATCTATCTCGTCATTCGACCAGTTGGCTAAGAAATTTGTTGAACAGTTCCGTATGCATGTTGCCAGACCCAAAGATGTTAACACCCTGTCCAATGTTACCCAGGCTCGTGGAGAAACATTAAGGCGTTACTTGGAGAGGTTCCATGCGGCATGCGTGGAAATAAGTAATCCAAATGACAACTCAATTTTAATGGCATTGACAAAGGGAATTGATCCCGATTCTGAATTTGGAAACTGGTTAGCCGGAAAACCCCCCGCATCGTTGGACCGTTTCTACTCCAAAGCCGCTCAATTCTTACGGCAAGAGGACGCGAAACAGTCTAGGAAGCAGGACGATGCAAAACCCGGGAGTGAGGGAGTACAAAGCAATGTCGCAGTTAAACAGTCCGGTGACAATTCCGGAAAAGTCCAGTTAAACATACAGAACAAGCAAGCTCAGCCAAGAGGTGGCAATGGTCAGAATAAGAAGAGAGACCCGAATCCGGGCCCACGGCGAAGGGCTCCGATGTTCGAAAGTTATACACCGTTAAACACATCACTGGAGAATGTGTATCTGCAGACTTGCAACACCGAACAATATAAGAAACCCGCTCCGAAGCGGTCGTCAGAAAGGCAGATTCAGACGGGAAAGTTTTGTAGGTTTCATGAGAGCTATGGCCACAATACTAATGACTGTCGCCATTTGCAAGATCTGATAGAAAAGTTGATCAGGGAAAGGAAGTTAGATCAATTCGTGCGGGCGCCGCAGTCTGGTGGTGTGGGCCCATCGAATCCAAACCGTGCGCAAGATCAGGAAAGACAAGAGGAACCCGCTCGTACAGGCGGGAGGCTAGTTATCAATACCATAAGTGGTGGTCCTCATCCGGCAGACAGGAGCTGGAGGGAAATGGAGTCGTATGCTAACTCTATCAGGAATGCGAGCTTCGAATGCTGCAGTAATTGTGAGGATGGAACCCCGGCTAAGCAACAAAAAACGATGTCTGACGATATCATATTCAGAAGCAGAGATGCTGACAAAATCGAAGCTCCAACGATTGATCCACTGGTCATATCTGCCCAGGTTGGTCCTGCTTGGATGAAGAGGATCCTGGTTGACAGTGGGAGTTCTGTAAACATTCTATTCAAGCGAGCTTACGATTTAATGAAGATGGAGGCAAAAGACCTAAAACCCTGCCAATCCCGGGTTCATGGCTTCAATGGCAGTGCAACGATACCTACTGGAATAGTGGAACTACCAGTGGAACTGGGGATCGGAGAGCGCAGGAGAGTTCGACTGCTACAATTCGTTGTTCTTGACATTGCTTCACCGTACAATGCATTCCTAGGCCGACCAGCTCTCGCTGAATTCAGGGCAGCCATTGCCCCGTGGTGTTTGACTTTAAAATTCCCAACCGATCATGGTATAGGAATCGTTCAGGGAGATCAGGCAGCAGGAAGAGCCTGTTATGTTGCTGAATTGCGAGAAGCACAGAAGAAGGAGAAAGGAAAGGGCGTGGAGGAATCTCTCTGCGTCCGTTTTTCTGATAATTGACAGCTAACGCCTGGGCCCCGGCCCGGGCACCACTACCAATTCCTTAGAGATCTTGACCCTAGAGATAGCGAAGATAAAACTGAAGTAGAAGAGAATCAAGCATCTCCAGCCGAACTGACTGTGGACGTCCCGGTCAGTGAGGATGACAACTCGAAAGTACTGAAAGTTGGATCTCAACTGGGAAAACAGATACAACAGGAATTGGTTGAATTTCTTCAGGCGAATCTTGATGTCTTTGCCTGGATGCACTCCGACATGTGCGGAATCTCACCAAACATTGCAAGTCACTCTTTAAATATTGATCCGCGACATGTTCCGGTCAAGCAAAAGAGGCGTGGTATGGATCCAGAGAGATCTGCCGCCCTTAAAGAAGAAATTGACAAACTACATTCGAGTGGTTTCATCCGAGATGCTCTATACCCAGAGTGGGTGTCAAATCCGGTAATGGTTCGGAAACCGAACGGGAAATGGAGAACTTGCGTCGATTACTCTGATTTAAACAAAGCCTGTCCAAAAGATAGTTTTCCACTTCCCCGAATAGACCAACTCGTTGACTCAACTGCAGGTCACGAATTGTTATCCTTTATGGATGCTTATTCAGGTTATAATCAGATACCCATGCATCTACCCGATCAAGAACATACTAGTTTCGTAACCGATCTGGGACTCTACTGTTACAGAGTCATGCCCTTTGGTTTAAAAAATGCCGGAGCAACTTACCAACGCTTGGTTAATCGAATGTTCGCTGATCAGATTGGGAAGACCATGGAAGTCTATGTGGATGACATGTTAGTTAAGTCCCGATTTTCCACAGATCACGTCAAGGATTTAAATTCAATGTTCTGTATCTTGCGTGAGTATGGAATGAAGCTTAACCCGCTAAAATGCCACTTCGGCGTCGCATCCGGAAAGTTTCTAGGGTTCATTGTTAACGCTCGTGGGATAGAGGCAAACCCCGAGAAGATCTGGGCAATAAGGAATTTGCAAACTCCAAAGACCATCAAGCAAGTCCAGAGTCTTAACGGGAAGGTAGCAGCGCTAAGCAGGTTCATCTCGAAATCCACTGATAAATGTATTCCTTTCTTTGATCTAATCCGGAAGGGGAAACGAAACTTTGAATGGACCACGGAATGTGAAGACGCATTCCGATCGCTGGTTCAGCATCTCTCTACGCCACCGATTTTGTCGAAACCAATTGATCACGAACAATTATACCTTTATCTGGCGGTATCCGAGCATGCGATCAGTGCTGCTTTGGTCCGGGAAGAAGATCGAGTGCAGAAACCGGTCTATTACGTCAGTAAACGACTGACCGGAGCTGAGAGAAATTACCCCAGGTTGGAGAAACTGGCTTACTGCTTGGTCATTGCCTCGAGAAAGCTTCGTCCTTATTTCCAAGCACATCCGCTTACTGTGTATACCGATCAGCCGTTACGACAGGTCCTCACGCGGCCTGAGACGTCTGGAAGGTTGCTCAAGTGGAATATAGAACTGAGCCAATTTGACATTACTTATGCTCCGCGGAGGGCCATTCAAGGGCAAGTCTTAGCTGACTTCATAGCTGAATTTACTGTTCCTGACGAATTACCTGAAACCAGCGAGTCTCCTGAATATGTATGGAAACTTTATACAGATGGTGCATCAAACGATCGATGTTCGGGCGCTGGAGTTGTACTAGAAACCCCCGAAGGTCGATCCATATGCTATGCTCTGAAGTTCGATTTTCACGCAACCAACAACGAGGCCGAGTATGAAGCCCTGTTGGCAGGGTTAAAGCTTGCCAGAGATCTGAAAATTATCGCTATAGAAGTTTATTGTGATTCGCAGTTGGTTGTGTGTCAAGTACGAGGAGAATATCAAGCGAGAGATCGAAGGTTGGCTGCTTATCTAGCCCGAGTTCAGGAAGCGCTGGATCAATTTGATTATTATGCTATTTACTATATACCACGAGATCGCAATCAAAAGGCCGATTCATTGGCAAAATTGGCCAGCACAGGTGAAGCACAGCAAATGGGACTCGTCCCGGTCGAAACTTTGCCTTCCCCGAGCATCGGTCAAATCAAAACAACTGATGTGTTAGAGACTTTTCCCAGCAGAGAATCATGGATGACTCCATATCGAAATTATATTGAGAATGGAATATTACCTGAACACCGAAATGAGAAAAGGCAAATTCTACGAAAAGCTTCGCGGTTTATCATTCAGGACGGGATCATGTATAGAAAAGGTTATTCTGTTCCACTCCTCCGGTGTATCGCTCACGACGAAGTCAAACGAGTGTTACATGATGTACACGAGGGAGAATGTGGCGATCACACCGGTGGACAAGCGCTTGCTAAGAAGATACTCAGATATGGATATTACTGGCCGACCGTGAATCGAGATGCTGCCAATTACGCCAGGAAGTGCGACAAGTGCCAAAAACACGCTCGAATTCCAAGAGCCCCGCCTACCGAGTTAACTCAAATGGTCAGTCCCTGGCCGTTCGCTATGTGGGGTATCGATATCATTGGCGCTTTGCCTCTGGCAAAAGGTGGTGCGAAGTATGCCATCGTTGCAGTTGATTACTTCACGAAATGGGCTGAAGCCGAAGCTCTCGCAACGATTACGTCAAAGAAAGTGATAAACTTTGTGGTCCGCAATATCATTTGCCGATTTGGACTCCCGCACACCATCATCACCGATAACGGGACCCAATTCGAAAGTTCAGAGTTCAAGAGTTTCTGCCAACGATTTCATATTCATAAAAAGTTCTCTGCAGTCGCACATCCACAAGCAAATGGTCAGGTCGAAGCTGTTAACAAAGTTATCAAATCCATCTTAAAGAAGCGACTGGAAAAGGCTGGGGGCAAATGGGTCGATGAACTTCCTATGGCGTTATGGGCTTATCGAACAACTCACAAGACCGCAACTGGACACACCCCATTTTCCTTATCCTATGGCTCGGAGGCCGTCATTCCAGTGGAGACAGAAGTATTTTCTCACCGCGTAACTTATTACGATCCGAAAACAAATGCTATATTACTCGCTGAGTCTTTGGATCTGTTGGACGAGAAACGAGAAGAAGCTGATTTAAGAGCGGCCGCTTACCGAAGTCGGGTCGCCCGATTATATAACACCAAAGTTCGCCCCCGAACCTTTGATCTCGGCGATCTGGTCCTCAAGAGAGTATACCCGGTTCCTTCACACATGAAACCAAATTGGGAAGGACCGTACGTGATTACGCAACGACTTGGAGATGGCACATTCAAACTATCAACCGTGGACGGTCTAGTTTTGCCAAGAGCCTGGAACAGCGAGAGTCTCCGCCGCTATTACATATGACAGGCTTTATTCATTTCATTATGTTTTTTATTCAGCAATTTACTTTTGCATTTCGAAATCAGAATTTGTAATAAGGCAACTGATTTGCCATATTTTCTTATTTCAGCAATAAAATGCCATCTCTTCGAGCCAGAGCTGTGATTCATTAAATACAATGTACAACATCACGATGCACGAAGAGCCAAGTTCCATCACACAGTGGAATTTATTCAAGTAGGGAGTGGCTGTGAAGCAATCAACCACTCGCTAAATGAAACCCGAGCTCGGGGGCAAGCCATCACGTCAGGCCACGAAAATGGGTTGATACACGACAACCCTTCATTTAACTCCGTACTCCCAGAGTGCGAGGCGGAGTATAAACATTTTATCAAACTCCGTACTCCCGGAGTGCGAGGCGGAGTATAAACATTTTACTAAACTCCGTGCTCCCGGAGCGCGAGGCGGAGTATAAACTCTCATTTAACTCCGTACTCCCAGAATGCGAGGCGGAGTGTAAACATTTTTCCTAAACCCCAGAGTACTCCGAGAGCGCGAGCTGGGTACAAGCTTTTTACTTAACTCCGTGCTCCCAGAGTGCGAGGCGGAGTATAAACATTCTTCTAACTCCGTGCTCCCAGAGTGCGAGGCGGAGTATAAACATTCATCTAACTCCGTACTCCCAGAGTGCGAGACGGAGTATAAACATTCATCTAACTCCGTACTCCCAGAGTGCGAGGCGGAGTATAAACATTCTCCTAAAAACTCCAGCTTCCGAGAACGCGAACTGGAGTATAAACATTAACGAACTCCAGCTTCCGAGGACGCGAACTGGAGTGTAAACATTAATTAACTCCGTGCTTCCAGTACACAAGGCAGAGTATAAACATACGTCAACTCCACACTTCTCCCCAGTACAGGGGGCAGAACCATAACACATAACAAGTTGAAGACAGAAAGAGAATAGATTTTCATTTCCATTATCAACAAAAAGAATCTGATTACAAAGTGTTTATGAAAAATTCTGCTAGTGGGAGCCGAATCCACATCTATACACGGCTATAGAAAAAATCGACAAAATGCTACCCTACGCGACAAAGATTTAGGGAAAGAAGTTCATTCTTTCTTCTTCCTTATCTTCTTCTTTGGAGTAGCTCCACCTGATCCGCTGCCCGACTTCTTCCTCAATCGCTTGCTCTTTTCAGGCTTGCCCTCCGGCAGCGATATGATGTCGACATCCTCCTCAGAGCTGGAGGCGACGGAAGTTCTTCTAGGAGGACGAGCCGGGGGCATAGGAGTAGTAGCAGGAGGAGGGACAGGAGCGGTCTCGATCAATACAGTACCACCCGGCGAAATCACCATTAGCGGGGCAGGCCCGGGCGGACTAGAACCAACATTCCCTGCTGTCATCTCGGCAGCAATCTCAGCTAAAACGTCGTCCTCACGAGATGCTTGGGCCGCATCAGATGTGCCAATGGCTGGCATAGATAAACTAGCGGCCGGAGCAGCCTCATTCACAACATCGGACAGGTTGGCAGAGGGATCGATGGGTTCATTGAGAAGCTCCTCAATCATCTGAGCGCTGAAAGAAAACATATTTGCATCTCCCTCCTCGCCAATCAAAGTAGAAGCCGTGATGGCTTCAGAAAAAACTACCCCTTGTGTTTGCTGAGAAACTGATAAGGCAAGGGGCGCAGAAACTATAGCTTCGGTCACTGAAATACGACAAAACGAAGGTTGTTAGCCAAGTGTGTTGCTTAAGGTTCTTCACAACAAAACTACGAGAAGCGTTCAAGTACCTTCCTTAGTCTGGACCGAAACATGGGTGGAATCATCGGCGGAAGATAATAACGGTTGGTCAGGATTATATGCAGGAACAGATTGGGGGTCTACCGCACCAGTAGTCTCGGGCAATGTTGAGATTACGGCTCCAACACTAGCCTCGTGATGCGCGGTCCCCGAACCTTCGCCTGTCTCTGATGATTGGACGCCGAGTCTTTCTTTCGCCATAGAAATTACCACCTCATGAAGGGTCTTCCTCTCATCCTCAGTAAGCAGGCGCATCTCCAGTTCAAAGTCGTCAAGTGCTCCATCTGGTTGCACCGCTCTCTTCTCATTCACCAGCCGGGTCCAGGCATTATACAAGATCATGGAGTCATCTCCCAGCCACGCTAGATTTCTGTGTTCCAGCACATTAGCGTTATACGTGACTAAGAGATCGTCAAACTCAGCATCTAGCCTGGACCTCTCCTCCAAGATTTTTTCCTGAATCTCCGCTTCCACAGACTTAGCCTTGACCGCCGCCGCAGCAAGTTCGGCTCTGAGGGATACTGCTTGGTCGCAAGCCTCTTGAGCAGTAGCATTCGCATCGTCCTTCTCCTTCACCATTTCAGCGAATTTGGCCTTGAGCTCGTTCAGCTCTTTAACGGCTAAGTCTCGCTCAGCTGCAACGGTGGTATTGCGATGGCCCATCTCTTCCACTGTGGCACAGTGTTCTTGCTGCATCCTCGCTAGTTTGGCCACGACACCCTCGTGTTTCTTAAGTGTATCAAGCTCTGACTTTCGGGACGTTTCCACTTCGGACTGAAGAACTTGAATGATGCGTTTCTGCTTCGCAATGTCAACGTCACGTTCGGCAATGACTTTCGCCCTGTCAAAAGCTACTCTAGAAGCCTTCACGGCTGCCTTATACCACTCCTTGTACTGAGCGTAGAAGTCGTGGATGTAGTTATGAGCAGTGGTCTCAGCCTCTGGTGGAATTCTTTTGAAGTTAGGCGGGAAGATGTAGCCGTCCATGCAAATCTCCGGGTAGTCGTTTTTCATTTGGGCGAGCTTGGCAGCTCCCTCGCTTGTCAGCTCGGCCGGAGCCTGTTCAATTATAGCAGCTGCCGTTGGTTCCACTCTAGGCCGTTGAGCGTCAGGCCGAGAAGATTGAGAAGGTAACTGTTGTTGATGAGATGGCCCTGGGAGGTCTACTGGGGCCCTGGGAGGCGGAGGAGAGCAAGATCGGGGTCGGTGCTGGTATCCCCGGTCTCTATCAGAGTAATCATAACCAGAACGGTTACGCGAGTAATCCCTGTCTCTGTCATAACGTTCTTGACTCGAGTAGCCTCGCCCATGGTCCCTATCTGTCTCTCTCCTACGGGAGTCGTAAAATGGAGAAGATTGGCGCACGTTCCGAAGCCTATCTAAAGTGGAGCCACGCCCTGACATCTCACCTGCGATAAGAAAGAATTACGGATTAAAATCCCATAAAGCAATGTTTACTATGCAGAAGTCATGAAGTGCCGTGAAAGTGTGTGTAAATGTGTAAACCCCCAAACCGACCGGAAGTGTTGACCGCACTTAAAGGAAAGGGCTCGTTCATATTTAAGACATCTTGTAATTCCTCCAACCCAGGATTATGAGAGATTGATATATAATCTGGGATAGGAATATCGTCAAGCCCTTTGAGAGAATCTCTCGAATGAGAAGGGGCGGCCTCAGAAATCATAACTCCGGAAGCGGGAAGGAACACATCTACAGATTTTCCCCCTTTTGACTTAAGTTTTTTGGAAACGGCGGCCTTGCCTTTCCGTTTTTCTCCCGATTCGTCCAAGTTTCCCGAAAGGTCAGCCATCGGCTCTGAATCCGTCTGAGTTCTTTCTTCGTCACTCGCCTCGACTATTCTGATCCCGAGTGACCTCTTCGCTTTTCTCTCCTTGGGTTTCTTCTTATTTTCCTTCTTGGAGACGGACTTTGAAAATCCCTCAACAACTATGCTTTGGTTAATGTCAATCAAACCCAGAACTCTTAAGTTATAGTCGTTCAGCACCAAGTCAATATGCCTCAGCTCGCTTGGGACTTCCTGAAGACTCCGGACAGTACCCTTGAAACGCCCTCCATCGGGCCTAGAGATAATAGCTGAAAAGGGAATGAAATGTCAATTTTAACACCGAAGAGAAATTGGTCAAAGAAACAGGTTAAGGCGCTTACGTCTAGACAACCATCGCCTAGCAAAACCCGGAGGGCATCGAACGTAGAACCATTCGTTCTTGAAGTAGCTCAGTCGCGTCCAAGCTCCAACTACAACTTGGAAATTTCTGACTGCCTCCAAAAATGTAAACGACGGGCTATCACCCCTGCTCTTGAAGTTGAATATATGTCTGATTTCAGAGGGCCTCGGCGGGCGAAAAAGACAGTCCATGAATATTACGAAGACACTATTCAGCAACGCGTGACCGTTGGGATGAAGTTGCGAAGGATCGATCCCTAAATATGATAGCATCCTTCGGATATATTGATTGAAGGGAGGAAGAGTTCCAGCCGCACAAGCATGACGGTAGAATGCTGTATATCCTTCAGGCGGATTGTGCGGTCTATCGGTGGTGCTGGGCAATAGAACGTCACCAAGAGATATGTTATGCTTTAAGCATATTCGTCCCAATAAAGATTCAGAAATGTTGGACTGGACCGAGTCGACAGGGTCCTCAATAAATATCGCCTCCGGCAATTCATCTGGAGCCGGATCGATTACGTCGGCAGGGATGTCAGGAATCTCAAGCACGGGAGGAGTCGAGCTCTGCACCTCTTGTTGTTGGGAGCTCGAAGATTCCATAATTAGCTAACTCATTAGAAAGCAACATTAAGTTTATGAACAAGCCCGTGCATGCCCCAGTGTAGTGTGTGTGAACATGTCGTGCAGTGCAAGTATTATACATCACTCGAGCAAATTTAACAGAATGAAGCGAGATGTTCGTACAACATAACTTGGGAATTTAAGAAAGAAAGTGACCGTCATCGCTGACCGTCATTTCCGCACCATCCAAACGCTACGGACCGACTTCAAGTATAAGTCAGTTGTATTATTGGTTAAGTCATGGTTCCATCGACGAGCTTCAAAGGAAATTCAGGTTCAAGTCTGTTAATCAAGTTCGATTATGCAAGGCCGAAGCTCGTCGGAGTCAATTATGCCAAAGTTCATTAAGTTCATCAGAGAAAAACTTAAAACTGGTCGTAGTTCATATGATGGAGCAAGTCAGGAAGCAATGGTATCAGAGGACGAAGACGTTCGAATCCATCGACTTCGAATCGATAAGGGTCGAATCGATGGAGTTCGATTCCAGGTACGTCGAATCTGTATGGTTCGACTCGATGTAACTGTGTGATAGAGGAGCGCTTTGAATCCGTAGGCTCCGCATTGCTTCGAATCGATCAGTATTCAATCCCTTCGAATCGATTTAAATGACATCACTTCGAATCGATCAAATCCCTCCAAGTCATCGATTCGAAATCTTGCCCTCGAAATCGATTCGAACCGGTCATTCCTGGATCGGTGCGAAGCAACGGGAGGCGACCCAATCCATTCAGATCTCATCGCTCCTCGACTCCATCGAGTCAACCCATTTCATTCAGACCTCGTCACTTCTCAGAATTTTCTAAGGCGAAGATGGTTCTATTTTCCTCATCTCGAATCGATCCATTGAATACCTGTTTGGATTTCGAGTAAAAGCGTGGAAGAGATCGATTGTTTTGAAGAGAGCACGTTTGTCTTGGCCTAGGAGAAATCGATTCGAAGAAGAAGCTCTCGTAACAGTAAAAAGTGAAAAGTGAGAAATGAATAGGAGCCCGGTATATATAGGGGAGATGTGGCGATTCGCCTCCCGGTATATCTGACCGGCTTCTATAGGTGGGATAATCGACTCGAATCGATTCGTTGCGACATCTTCGAATCCATTATAACCTTTAGTTCGAATCCATCACAACGCAGCGTCGTTCCACCAGTTCGAATCCCTCCTTTAATTCGAATCCATCCGGTTTCGAATCCTTTGCCTCATCGAATCCATTCCAGTAGTATCGAAACAAAGCAACATTGATTCGAACACTTACAACTTCGACTCCATCAACTCAGAGAACATCGAATCCATCACCAACCACTGATGAAAATGGACGAGTAGTATCAATGTTTAAAATTGCTTGTCTACTCTTGTACCGATTCAGGAGAGGATCAGTACAAGAGGATGATCGTAGATAATCATAAAAGCAGTGTTTTAACTCAAATCTCAAATCGGTCCAGGAGAGGACCGACGCAGATTTCGATAGTAAACCGAACTGACAACGACTTGCGATCACGCAATGTTAATCAAAGCCAAGATAATGCACGTATGCACGTATTTCTGACTAATGTTTGATCTCTATCATTTGTAGGGATCGAATGTTCATCTCGTCATGACTCAAAAAACTGACGGCCAGTCACTATTGTACGACGGTCGATTACAGCGATACAGAATGCAACTTTCGGTAAAGCATGTTATAGCTGTCCAGTGAGAGACTGCAACTTTTCAAAGCACGTCATGTTTACACAAGACGTACTTTGGGGGGCAAATGTTATCCCGCCTTTTGGCAAGGCCGTGACACCAAGGACTTGACTAGATACCGATGACGAGTCGTCTCGGAAGTCGATTACACGTAAGGATCGCTACGGATATCGATGAATTTTGTCCGAGTCCGGATCGGGCTACAATTGATAAGACATGTCAAGAGGGACCAGATGAAACAACGTTCCAAGTTTCGAGTCAATCCGAGTTCGTATGCTCAAGGTATCGCCAAAAAGAAATGGATGAGATAAGCTAGTCTCGAATCCATAAGGGAAGGTTGGTTCGAATTGAGGAGAAGAGCATTGCGTTGAATCCATCATGTTCGACTCCGTTTACTTCGTATCCATCAGAGCTACAGGTCTTCGACTCCATCGAAACGAGTTCCCTCGAAATCACAAAGGCGTATCGCTTCGAATCGATCCGGTATCGTTAGTTCGAATCCATCCTTAAGAGGTGACTTCGTATCGATCGTTTTCCAACAATCGATACGAACGAGCACACTGGAACCATCCTATGCTTAGCAACGAATCCATGCGGTTTGAACGACTTCGAATCGAACAACAAGTATAAGCCATGACCGATTCGAACATACCTTACCTCGACTCCATTCCCATCTTCGAATCGATACATCTCGAATCCACCACAGCTAAAACCAAGGATTTGACTCAGTAAAGCCAGGAGAAAAAGGAGGATCGACTCAAAGGAGGCGCTCCACGTCATCCCAGAAGCACGCGCTGGATCGATTCGAACGAATCGATTCGAACTAGATCGATTCGAACCAGGCTAGTCAACCAAAAAAACGCCAACTTGAATCGATCATAACTCGAGTTCTACCAGCCCAAATCCTATGAAATTTTCACAGAAGCTCAAATACATGATGAAGAATGTACACACCAAATTTCAGCTCGATTGGATGATTTCTTGATCGATTCGAACCAAGGGTCGAATCGATCCCAAAGCGGGCCCGGATCTCCAGATTTCGGCCATGTGGGCCCCCTGACGTGCCAGAACTGGTCTCCCCTCATTTTGGGCGAAATACCAGCCTCCAACACCTATAAATAGACCCCCTGGTCATTCAGAAAAGGGGTCGGAGAATTCTAAGTACTGAAGAGCGTCCAGATTCTGCCAGATTTACTCCAGAACACCGCCGCTGCTTTAGATTAACACTTAGTATTTGAATTCAGTCGTATTACATTATCAACTACTGTAATCTTCAAGTAATCGAGCAATAAAATCATCAAACTTCATAGTGGACGTAGGCGAAACGCCGAACCACTCTAAATCGCTTGTCTTTGCAATTTATTTTCTGTTATTTGGAGTTTTTGTTAGATAATCCACAGTTTTAATTTTTGTTCTTCACTTTTATCTCTTCAAAAACTTCCGAAGAGTGTTGTGCCCAATTTTGGTACAAACAACACGTTACCGACAAAACACACTCAAACTTCCTTTCACTTCTTTCCATTGTCCTTGCATTTGCGTGTGTTTATGGTTGTTGATTTTATTTGATTTTCTTAGCTAAGTATTAGGTTTATAAATATGACACGCATGAAGAGAACAAGGACACATTCAATTTTTTATTGACATTTTCCATGTCGCATGCAAATATAAACAACAGCCTCATTTCCATTGAAATGTGAAGTAAGGAAGAGGATAGGTGCGGGTTGCATACGTATTGGGCTTGGGCCTAGTAAGGTGAGGTTTAAGTTGACATCCATTTTGATCTAATTAATCAAATAACTCTCTACACACCCAATATTAGGCTTTGCACCCAACACAAAATTTGTAGGAAATACTCTTCGCTACACTATGGTGGTCCCTGCATGGACTCTGGCGATCGGAGCAAGGTGCGGTGGAAGTCACAACAGAGGCTGGTATCAAGGAGGTTGAGGTTGGCATCAGGTTGGTAGTAGATAAAGTGGCCGGAGACATCTTGGAATGCAGAGTTCAACGGTGAAGACAGCGTCGCGTTTCACGGTCAGAGGTGGGATGATGAGGCGAGAGAAGGTGGTGTTGGTGTACACACGTGAGTTTTTACGTGTACACGCTTGCTTGTGAAATGTGAAGGGAGGAAGAGGATGGATGCGGATTGCATGCGTGTTGGGCTTGGGCCTAGTACGGCGAGGTTTTAGTTTTGATAATTAAATTAGTTAATAAAATGTTAAACTTTAAAAATAAAATAAAGCAGGAAGAGTGCAGATGCTTGCGGGTTGCATGCTTGAAGGCAGGTGGGTCGTGCGTGCATTGGCTTTGGCTAATGTGGTTGGGTGAGATTAGCTAAGTAATATTGGTTTATTAAGTTAGTTAATTAATGGTTTAACTTTAAAAATCAATAACTCACCCCCCGAAGTCCGTTTAACCCACGGTCTTGAACACATTAGTATAATTAATTAACAGCTTTGGTGAAGTATAAAATATTGATAAAATATTAGGAATTGAATTTAATACAGTTTACGTAATTAAAATAATTATACTTCGTTTTGGACATCTATTTAACAGAATAAATTCATGTTCTACTATTATATTCACTACTAGAGATACAGTGTATTCCAACGCACATGTTTCAACGGCCTCCAACGGCATTTCTAACGACTTCCAACGGATCGTTGGATTTTGACGTAACCGTCTGAAGCCGTTGGAAACCGTTGGAATGAAGCCGTTTGCGGCCGTTGGAAAATTTCCTGCATATTTCCCTGAGAATAGACCTGCAACTCATTATCTTCTTCCCCAATCAATATTTTCACCCCATTCCCCCATTCCACCACCTCCTAGCCTGCTACCGCCGCCCCAACCACCTCCGACGCCATATAGAAGCTGCTCCAGCCCATCTCCACCCTTCTAGCTCTCCAAATCGGTAATTTTGCTAAACCTAATATTTAGGTTTTTTTTTATTTAGGGTTTAATTTGAATTGTGATTGATTCCTACTTGTTAGTGTATGCATATTACATCATGTTATCCCCTAATTGCAACTATTATCCCATAATGAACAAGTTATTACCGATTGAAAATTTTGTAATTTAGGATATTGCATTAGTTTATGTTGATTTGGTTAGTATTGAACGTATGTGTGTGATAGAGTTTATTGCATTTGGAAGCCGTTAGAACAGATATTGCATTTGTGCGAACACGAGTTTTGTATTTGTGCGAACACGCGAATTGATTTAGTGTATAAATGAATTTGCAATAAATGAATATTGTGTATAAATTTTATGTATAAATGAATTTAGTACTTATGTAATAAAACGATAAAATATAAACCAATATTAATTAAACGAGCTATATATTTAAATTTAATATAAACAAATATTTAAATCCTTAGATATATTTGGCCCCGTCTGACAAGTGTTGTATATGATCGTTTTAAGGATATTCGTTTTTTCCACAAAACGGACAACTCTATTCATCTGATACATCATTTGTCGGATTTGTCCCTGTATTGGACAAGTTACAAACACTATAAAGTAATTATATTTCGTCAATCATATCACTTTAAACGGTTCACAAAATTTCGACGGCATTTCCTTTACGTTCCTTGTGTACACGCATTTGTGTACGATACAAGGAACACAGGGGAAATGCTACCGAAATTTTGTGAAATTGTTTAAAATGATATGATTTACGGAATATAATTACTTTTGTGTTTGTAATGGGAAGTAGGATGACCGACCATCAAAGAAGACACATAAGTGGCAATGAATCAATAGTTGTTTATTTAAAATAAAGTTTGTACAAAAAATATAAAATTTAGTACATGTTTACTAAATCAGTAAATAAAATTTAAACAAAATATAAAATTAACGATTTATAATTTTTTTACTTTATCATAGGTTTTCAAGTAGGAAAAATGATCAATTACTTTAATGATCGGAGCTGGATGTATCAAAGAAGGGAAATTAATGGCGCAATAAGTGAACATTTTCTAAAAGGGGGTACAAGTGTTCATCGAATTTGCTATAAGTAATATTGCAAACGATGAAGAAATTCGTTGTCCATGTAGTAGATGCAAATTGTTGAACTATTTAGTACCGAATATAGCTTAGGTTCATTTGCGCCAATACGGTTTCATACCCAATTATTTGCTGTGGGATCGTCATGGAGAAATTGTAGCCCCTAATAATAAAGAACAGTCGGTGAAGGTCATTAGTGATGAAGTTAGTACGAATCTCGTAGAACATATGGTCGAAGATGCAGCACGATCAATGTTCCATATCGTTGAAATTGATAACGACGATGTTAACGTCGAAGAGGAACCAAATGTTGCAGCTAAAAAAATATATGATTTATTGGATCATGTTAAAAAACCCCTTAGGAATGGATGTTTAAGCGGCTCTCAATTATCGGCAACTGCAGAATACATTGCAATGAAATCAAAATACAACCTTACAGAAGCTGGATTTACGGCTGTTGTTCAAGCTGCCAAACGTCATATGCCACCCGATAATTTAATGTGCGAAAATTATTATGAAGTGAAAAAACTTATGTCATCTTTCGGTTTTCCATATCAAAAAATAGATACATGCTTAAAGGGTTGCATGTTGTATTTGAAAGAAGACATCAATCTTAGAAATTGTAAAATATGTAATCAAGAAAGATACAAACCGAGGAAAAAGAAGGGAAAAGAAGTTTCGTACAAGTGTATGCATTATTTACCCATCGACCCTAGACTTCAACGGTTATATGCATCATCTTTAACAGCGCATCATATGAGATGGCACAGTGTGAGAATACCTCAAGAAGGTACGTTGACACACCCATCCGATGAAGAAACATGGAAATATTTTGACAAGAAATATCTTGATTTCGCAGCGGAGAGCCGCAACGTTAGACTAGGTTTATGTACAGACGGTTTCTCACCGTTTTCTCAGTTTGGTTCTAAATATTCATCTTGGCCTATAATAATCACACCTTACAATCTACCCCCGTGATGTGTATGAAAACTCCATATATGTTTCTCACAATTGTCGTCCTTGGCCCTGATGATCCGACACAGGGCATTGATGTTTAGTTACAACCGTTAATCGAAGAGTTGAAAATATTATGGTATGAAGGAGTCGAAAAATATGACATATCAAAAAAGAAATTTTTTCAGATGATCGCTTCTCTGTTATGGACTATTAGTAATTATCCTGCATATGCAATGCTTTCGGGTTGGAGTACGGCCGGTCGTTTTGCTTGTCCTTATTGCATGGAAGAAACACGAGCATTTTCCTTACCGCATGGGAAGAAAATTTCATGGTTTGATTGTCATCGATGTTTTCTTCATATTAATCACCCTTTTAGAAGAGACAAAAAAACTTCATAGCTAATAGGCATGAGACTCTACGACCACCAACGGTTTGGTCAAGCGAGGATATATATGAACTTGTAAAAGATTATCCAAAAATACACGAGACCAGACAACAAATTGAAATTCAAGGTAAATCGACGTTTCATAATTGGTGCAAACAAAGTATATTCTGAAAATTGCCTTATTGGAAAAATCTCTTAATCTGTCATAACATTGACGTGATGCATAACGAAAAAAACGTATTTGATAATGTGTTTATACAGTTTTGAATGTGAAGGGCAAGACTAAGGACAATTTGAAATCTAAACGTGATATAGAGGAAATATGCAATCGTACTGAGCTTCATATGAAGCCCAATGACAGTAAAAACCCAAAGCATGCTACGAACTAGACATCAACCAAGTTAAAGTAATGTTAAAATGGGTGGAAGGATTACGATTTCCCGATGGAATTTCCTCTAATCTTCGTAGATGTGTCGACTATAAAAATGGAAGACTGAGTGGAATGAAAAGTCATGTTTGTCATGTAATGATGGAAAATTTGTTACCCATCGCTTTCAAAGAATTGTTATCGGTAAAAGTTTGGACGGTAATAACAGAACTTAGTTTATTTTACAAAGAGCTTTGTTCAACTACGTTAAAAGTTGATCATCTACTTAAACCTGAAGAAGAAATTCCTATACTGCTCTGTAAACTGGAGAAAATATTTCCTCCGGGTTTCTTTAATGTAATGGAGCATTTACCTGTTCATCTTCCATATGAAACACGTCTTCGAGGTCCTGTGCAATATGGATGGATGTATCCATTCGAAAGGTATGTTACTATACTGAGTATGTAAATGTTAATTTAATTTTAAATAGAAGTTAATACTTAACCGAAATATTTTTTATTAGGTACTTAAATCATTTAAAGAAAAAAGTGAGACAAAAAGCTCGAGTTGAAGGTTCTATTTGCAAATCATATATCGAAGAAGAAGCTTCTTTCTTTTTCTCTCATTATCTTAATGATCATGTGAACTTACCATTTGTAAGTGTTCAGCGTAATGATGAGGCCGTTGAACAAAATTCTTCTTCTGAATCAATATTATCTATTTTTAAACAACATGGCCGACATGCTGGAAAATTTATGGAAGTATGGCTAGATGATAAAGATTACCATGTAGCACACACATATATTCTTCTTAATTGTCCTGAAGTTGCACCATTTGTTAGGTAATTATCACCTTCCAAGTTTTGTTAAATTTAATACTACACGTGTAAATAAATAATAATGTAATATATCTTGTTTGTGTTTGCAGTATTTTTGAATCACAAAATCCAAGCGGCGATTTAAGCAAAGATTTCAGTACTTGGTTTTCGAAATACGTTTCTGATCCCACAAATAATGTGCTCGATGAAGGACTGAAACATTTGGCATTTGGACCGAAAAGAAAAGTTAAAACGTATCCAATATTTTTTGTTAATGGATATAAATTCAACACCGAAGAATACGGTGCTGAAAAATTAACAAACAATACCGGTGTATTTGTTAAAGGCAGTGATGATCCTAATAATCATATAAATGATTTTTATGACATGTTAACTCAGATTTTGCAGTTGACATATTTTACAAGACCCGCGGAGGATGTTTATTTGTTTAGATGCAACTGGTTCAGCAATGTTCCGGGTTCTGGTATTAACGTGCATCCAAATTATAATCTATAGAAATTAAACATACCTCGCGTTATCAAAAGTACGACCCTTTTATACTAGCCAAACAAGCCCTACAAGCTTATTATGCCCCTTATCCATCTCTAAAAAGGGATAAAGGAGATTGGTCTGCGGTTTTTAAAACCAAAGCAAGATTTACATTCGATGGACAGAATATTCTAGACGAACAAGCCTATCAAGCAGATCTGGAGGAAAATGTTGAAATATCAATTACAGACGATCAAACTGATTTTGGACCTTTAAATGATGAGACAAATGTATTAGTCGAAGCATTTGAGAGTGTAGAGGAAAACGACATAGAACATGAAACCGAGTCTGAATCAGAAAACGACGAGGACAACTGAGTAATATTCGGTAAATTTTACAATTATTCACATTACATGTATCTCTGATTAATAATGCATTTATCCAAAGTTATACAATTTTAATGACAACAAGTGTATATATACTCACACACTCAACACATACACACAACATGACACATTTTTAGCATATTGTATTACATTTTTTAATGGTTCGTCATATCATAATTATTATGAATTGTATATGTATGTATATGGCAGGTATATTATGCCTGGCTCTGGTTCTGGCTCTCGGCGACGTGGCTCTTCCCAGCAGATTGGAGAGAGTAGTGGTGAGCCATCAGCTCGTCCAGTCGTTTACTTGCAGCCAAAGGCTGATCGGGCGTAAGTATCATAATTAGCAGCATAGAAATTTAATTTTTTGTACATGATATATCTATATTTGTCTAAAGCTCTATTTTATATTTAACACAGTGGGTTTGAGTTGGAGCCATCTAAAGTGGTTCTAAACATTTCTAAGCAGGCGTATATGAGCAGGATGAGCGATTGCTGGCCTAAGTGGAGCAAGATCCCCGATGATGTGAGAGAGACCATTTGGCAAGATTTTCCAGTAAGTTTATACCGCTTTACAAAATGATTAATTAAATACAAATAAATAATTAGTAATATTTTCCCATTGTACAGGGCGCGGTAGATTTGCAAGAGTCTGACATCAACTTAGTTCAGCGACACTGGAACTCAAAGATCGCTAAGAACTATAGGGAGAAGATGTCAGAGATTAAAAAAGTGGGGAAGAAACCAAAGTGGATGAGCACGGCTGTATGGGATAAGTGGGTTGACTGGTGGAACTCTGAGGAGTTCAAGGTAAATCTATAATGAATCTCAGTAATTTTTTTAACGTTTAATAAATAATTATTCATTGTAAATTTGCAGGAGGAGTCAGAAAGAAACTCAGCAAATAGGAGCAGGAATCCAGTAACTCATCGTGGAGGCTCCAAATCTTTCCAGCATCACCGCGAAGATTTGGTAAATTTATCTGTTATCACATTTGTATATTGATCAGTTCAGTAGTTAGTTATGCGGAGTTAAATTATCCAAATTATCAATTGCAGGAACGAGCTTATGGACATCCCGTTGGCTTAGTGGACTTATTTGCTCACACCCACGCATCTAGGCAAGTAGACGAGTCTGGCAAAATCATATATCAGTGGGGTGATCAGGATAAGGCGACTGAGGCATATGTATGCGTTTTTTTAATTTCTAATACTTACATCGATAAGTTTATTAATTACTAGCTATGTAAAATAAAAATTACATTCTACTATTTTTCAACTGAAATTGTTTTTTTTCCATTATAGTCAAGGTTACAAGAGGCACGGGCTTATGCGCTTCAGCAGTCTGGTCGTGATGAGTTGACACATGAGGAGCAAGATAACATATTTGACGCTGTTATGGATCCGACGCAGCGGAGTAGACGTTATGGCTTCGGGAACGTAACGGTAATTAATCCTTTTACATATGTACAACAAATTAGCGTTTAGATATGCTGAGACAACCATTTTGCTATTATTTCTATTTGCAGGCTCGATAAACTCAAAAGGCCCAAGACAAAGAAGAAATTAAGGAGCTTAGAGCTATGATTGAGCAGCTACAAGAAAGGAATCGTCTGCGAGCTGTACAGATGGAGCGGCTGAATCAAAAGCTTGCGGAGTATGTGCAGAATCATGGTACCTTTCCTTCGTCGTCTGGTGCTTTCGGAGGCGACGACGAAGATGCTTGAGGATGTATGCTTTTTATTGTTTGTGTTTGAACGATGTATATATTGACTTGGAGATGGTTATTATGTGTTTTAATGTTGTATATATTGGTACGGAGTGGGTGAGAACGATATTTTGATGGTATGTACGTGGTTTGTTGACATGTTTTGTTGGTATTTACGTTGATGGTACGGTTTATGATGTTTGAATGGTTTGGTTTGTTTATATTGGTGTTTAATTGATTTATGTGTGTTGTTTATATTGATATTGATATATATGTGTGGAATGGATTGAAAATGTATTGAAAATTTATTGGAAATGGAATGGATTGGAAATGGTGTGGCTGGAAGGTGAATAGGCTTGCTGTTGTACAGCAAAATGAACCCAGATTTCCAACGGTTTCCAACGGCTTCCAACGGATTATTGGACGTTTTATTCAAACGGTTTGCAACTGTTTCCAACGGCTATTAACCGTTGGCGGCCGTTGGAATAGCCGTTAGAAAATCTCCGTTGGTTCCGTTGGAAGCCGTTGGAACTCGTTGATTTTATTCCAACGGCTATTCCAACGGCTTCCAACGGCCTCCAACGGCTGCGAGCCGTTGGAATAGCCGTTTAATCTTGTAGTGATTAATTTATGGGTTATAATAATGCGTTCGCATTTATTATTTGTTATCGATGTGTTCACTATTTATTATTGTTATTGATTTATTGTTTGGCTATTTGGATTGTGCTTGGTTAGTTTATGAGCATTACTATTGTTTGTTGATTTATAAGTAATTTACTTTTTACATAGGTTTGGTAGAAACAATTATAGACTAACACCTTATTATTTATTTCACAACTTGACTATAAGGTGTTTAGTATAATGTGTGTTCATTTAATCATTATAATTAGTTATAATAATTTAACTTCAATGAAATTGTTTTGAATGTTGGTTTTCATGAAAGATAAAGTTATTAAATGTTTTAAGGAAAAGAAACTGGCATTTGAAGTGAAATATTTATGGAGTGATTTATATAAAGGTATTTATAAAAATGTTTTTTTTATAAAGAGAATATCGAGGATTAAACCTCGGTAGTTTTAAATGGCTTTTCAAAGATTTTGGGGAAAATAAACACTACTGTGACTGAAAATATCTGTGATTATTAGCGCAAAATGATTTGTCACTTCGGGAAATAAATTGACTTGTTATGTTATTGATGATTCAGGTAACTAGAACTAAAAAATGGGTGAAAGGTTCTGGTAACCCTCGGTATAGTCTACTCTTAGATAAGGAGGTATACTTTGTTATCTTGTGAAGGCTGGGACCAGGTTGCCTTATTATTGGGAGCAACCTCCCTATCTGGTTGCATATATTTTGATATGCTTTTGTAGTAGAGTATTTTTGGATTTTCAAAAAATAATAATCAAATATAGCACTGTATTATTATATAGAGTATTTGATACCGTTTCATAAGTGATTTGTTTTAAAATCCCGACGTAAAATATAATTTGGTGCAAATGATGTATATAGTATTATTTCAAAAGGACTTTAAATGAAACTAGGAATTTAGTTCAGAGAGATTATTTTTGAAAAGGATTATATTTTGAAAATAATAATGTTAATTAGATTTCATAAAATCTAAATGTGAAGATTATGCTCAAGTGGTAGTTTGGGAATTGCATATTTGTTTGTGCATCGTAGGCTCCTTGAGTCCTATTTGTGGTAGGAGAATTACGTTGCCTTAATCATGTATCTAATTGGGTACCCAATTAGATAGAAGTACATATGCAGTCACAAGTGGTAGTGATGCAATCCCAATAATAATATATCTTTTTCCTGTTTATTGTTTGCTAATTATCATGTGTTGTATCTTTCTTGCTAATCATTTTATTCTGCATTAACTTGGTATTTGAGTTTTGCAGGAATGACCATTATTGTCTCTCACATCAGAGTTGTGCAGCGATTTATTGTATTTGAGTTTTCCATTGTATTAAAGCACACCTAGTAAAATAAATGATTACTCTGATAAGTTGTATTATTAAAATTGTATCATATACATTTAGTGTCGTTGTATAATTATCAAATAATTTTGTGTATTAAATTGGTAGTTGTCATTTGTTAGTTTTAAAACGGGCGGGTTATTGGCGATTTTGACTGGTCCGTAAATTCAGATCATTACAACTGACAAGAATAAAGTAGGAAATCCTTTTTTGGACTAATGTGAATCATCCCGAAGTTATATACTCGAATCCTAGTTCAAATATGTGTGAATAAAATGATCTATGTATAACTTACGTACTTAATTTGATTTGTTTCTCAATTACACCAACCTTTTTCTAAATCACTTTCACTTTTATTTATAGTATTTCATTCAATACTAAAATTATATATGAATTATTTCACAAATTTCCACTTAAGCTTATAAACATTATATAAAGACATAACTTCATAAAACATTAAATCAAAACTTACTCCACTATTATTTACCTGTATAAAACTCTTCCATCTCTTAAGAGTACATACCAAAACACCAATTTCATTTTACTTTTCAAATTCAAATGGAACCCTAAACAAAATATGGGTCTTAAAACTGGATCGATTACTTTGACCTTTTTACCTATCCGGCTTGATAAGTAGCTAAGAAGAGTAGGATGCTAGTATCCAACTCAATCGTAGAATCTACTTTCCCTAGAAATTTCTAAGGTGGAGATGTTTATTTACTCGACCTAATAACATCAAATAGTTAAGAGACTTAGATGTTTTATAAACAAAACTAGGGCTTTTATAAAACAATGCTTATTAAAACCTCCTATTCAATTTAGCCCACTAAAAAGCTTGAGTTAAATTATCTCTTTTCTATCAAAGAGTTTAAATTTTCATTTATCAAATTATTATTCAAAATACCTTTTTATTTTGAAACCAATTCCCTTTGAGGAAACTTAAGACCTAAATAGCCAGTTTTTATTTCGAAACCCCTTTTGAAATCATGAAGTAACTTTAACAATCTATTCACTAATACTTGCTTTGGGTTCGTTCGGATTCGAACTCGTTGCGATCGCACAATGATAAAAAGAATAATTTACTAAGTGCACTGCAACGTTCACCTAAGCAAACATTCGATCATCTCTCAGGTGATTATTCAGATTAGCACAAAATTAATTGAGATGTTTTCCCCGAAATTCCCCAAAGAAAATGCATCTTTATTAATAATTTTCTTTGAAATATCTATACTTATAATTATTTTCAAGTAATACTGTCATTACTTTTTCCAAAATCTTTTTGAAATCAATGTCATCCAATACCGGGATCTAAATTCTCAAGAACTCTTACCAAAAAAATGCCATTTATAAATCATATAAATCACTTTATATATACCATTCTCATACAAAATGTACCTTTAAAATCAACTTATATTATAATAACCTTTCCTTTATTATAATAAACTTTTCACAAATATTTTATATATACCATTCTTAAAATTACGGTCTACATACTGTAAGTCTTTATTTATAGGAAAATTCTATTTCGAGTATTTACTTAGTAACCCCCAAAATTTAAAAAAGTATGTAAACCCAAAAAATAACTTAGTAGCCTCCTACCATTTTCAAAACTACCATTCCCATCACGCACTAACTTAATAACACATTCAATTCCTTGGTATACCCCTTGCGTGAATTATCATCAATCCCTGTAATTGACAGCCTACGATTGTATTTGCAAAAAATTAAAAACTTTTCAAACTTTTTTTAATTACCTGCTGTGATTGCTTTAACAATTCATTCTCCTCTTCAAAATCCATCAGCTAGTAGTGAATAATTGAATTTTTTTCTTCACTGATTTAGAAACTAGGGTTTTGAAGAAGCGGTGGTTTAGACAATAAGAAACTGATATAAGAAGATAATGGAATTGAGAAGAAAGTACGCAGCTTTCGAAGGATATTTTAGTTTTTAAAAATTTATTTATTTTAGGGGGGACTACTAAGTAATTACCTGTGTTGAAATAGAATTTGCCTTTTTTATATCATTTATAATCCAAATATTTGAATCCCAAAGCACTAAAATTCTACCTTTACCACCATACAATCATTATTGTTAACTATTTTTCAATTACTTGATAATCTTCTACAGAATTTTCCAGTATTCTCATCATTCATTTTATTTTCTATTAAAGCTATGGTTGATGGTTTATAAACACTTAACATATTCATTATATCAGTTTTTTTCCTGGGGAATTCATTCCTCTAACATTCCATGCAAGAATCGACATATAGTAAAAATATTAAAAGGAGTTTCTGGTTTTCATACCTGACACCGATGCACTTTTGCTTCTTTTTTTACCCATTGTTCCTTTTGCTTTAAGCTTTGTGGTCATTTGATCCCATTCTTCATTTTCTGTTATATATTTCTGCTTAAATTTTGCTTTCTCCTTTCCCATTCTTCTAATCCCCTTTTTATTGATATGCAGCTCTAAGATATCAATATTTTCAAATATGCGAGGTAGTACTGAGTCAATGCAGTCCCTAACCTCGGTATTTGCAGCATTTTCTGATCGAGGGATTACATCCATGACTATAAGACTATTTTTATTATTTAAAAGATTATCTTCATTTATACTAGTCTCATCACTATCTGTGACTAAACGGGAATCTAAAACATGGGGGGTTTCAGATTCTACAACATCTTTATTTTTCCGATCCTCCATTTATGGTAGTTTATTATTTCTGTTGCTTGATTCTTTTGACCATTTTCTAAAGGTGGACCTTCGTCAGCCATGAACTGATCTTCTTCAGAGAGCCGCTCTTGAATGTTTTCTTGATCTGAGATGATACCTTCTTGGTTGATCAGAGAGGTTGATTCATATATATTTCAACACTATCACTTTGCTTTTGTGAGACTGGGTTCTTTGAACCCATTTCTTGATTTCTTGAAGAAATATTCAGACTTTGTTGATTCCTAGATTTTTGTACCCATGCTTTTTTTGTATTACATTGCTCTTTAGTGTGTCGGAAGCATTTGCAAACAATACACTTTGGGGGAATCCATTCATATATGACTTCTTAGGTGATACTTTCCCCACTATGCAAAGTCAAGTAAATTTATTCAGGAAGATCATCTTCCGCAATCACTTCTACCAAAAGACGAGCATAATTCAATCTTGTTTTCAATGCAGTGTTGCATCCATTTTAATGGGTTTACCAATTAAACTAGCCATAACGCTAAACGCCTCTCTGTCCATAGCTACAAATTGACACACGGTAGTCTGACCCATATTGGCATTGTTGTTAATAGATCTCTATCCAACTTTAACTTGTTAGACCATTTTCTCATTATGATGAGTTTGCCATCATAGAAATATGAACCATTTTTTAACACAGATTCACAGTCTTTTGCTTCTTTAAATTTAATCACGAAGAAGCCATTATCTCTTGAATACATTTCAAACTTGCCTATTGGCTTCCAAACTCTCTGTGTATATGATTTAAAATATAAGAAGTATGGTTTGGAGCCTACCACATACACAAGAACAGAATTACTCCACTACTCGTCAGTTCTCTTACTGACTGCCTCTTTAATTAGACCATACGTTTTGTTATTAATCTTAATAGGTGCAATGTATTCAAGATTGGAATCTTCTTCTTTTGGTTCCTCCGCAGCAATATCTGCCCAAGATTTGGGGCCTTGAACCCTATTCAGTGAGATGACAACCGATTTCTTACTTTGTCTGATCTCTGATTTACTCTTATTCAAAGGCGGAAAAGAAGGCGGGGAGCTTTCTTTCCCCAACACATTGTCTTTTGCTTGAATTGACAGCAACTCCTAATTTTTCTTGGTCTCTCTTATTTTGTTGGTTCTGTTCCGAACCAATTGGAACCCATCATTATCTATGACGACATCCATCGATGGCTTTCTGATATGAGATGATTGAATAGAATCAGGTGGTCTAACAAGTTTGGATAAATCGGAAATTTCAGAATGATTTGAGAGAGGGATTTGATTTTCTTCCATGGCTGAAAAGAAACCCTAAATTTTTTAACTATTGCCTACTGTAGTGCATAGTAATGCACGCTTACCAAGTTAAGAATAGTTGCTGGTTGACGTTGTTATTGTATGTTGTATGAACCCCTTGTACTCTAAATAAAGTAGTTATACGTTGTGTGCTTCGAGATTACTTAAGTAGATATACTATCAAATGTTTATCAACAACGTTTAAGAAAAAGACACTCTACCTAAAAAATAAACATACACTTTCATTTTTGTAACCTTAAAAAATTAAAAATATAGTGCGCACGTATTTGCAGTAGTTTATACAGTTATTTTATAACAATTTGGACTTGATTTGTTATACAAGAAGCAGGTAAAACAAGAGAAGGGGGAATTGCCCTAAATGTTGGGAAATTATATATTATATTTGTATAGGTATAGATTTCTAAATTTTTTGGATGGCTGAATCTTTGCCGCGTTCAATGTTCAAGTTTTGTACGCAATTTGAATCAGTCAGTTAAAGCATGGTTAACCATCCTCGTTTGGATTATAAATCTATAAAAAGCATCTGTTCCATATTACTATAGTCTAGTTTATCCATCAATATATCTATCCTTTGTGCTGCCACTCACACTTAATATTTCAGTTTTGTTGTTAAATAAAAGCAAACACATGTTCTTGACAGCAATGGTAATAAAGAATACATTAATTAAGAAACTGAAAGAGAGGGAAAGAAATAAAGCAAAAACAAATTGTTAAATAAAAGCAAACAATAAGAGACATACACAAATGAGATTCATGGGTTGCCTTCAAACTTTCAGTCTAGTGAAAAAGAAAAAGGAACCGAACTGCTCTATGGTGTGTTTTTCATGGAGCAGTCCAGGGTGGCCACTGGCCATAACTCATATCCTTTGTATATTCTATATTTTGGTCATAATTAAGTAACTAAAAGCTACCAAAAAAACCATTAGGACCCACCTTTCTCTTTACTTAATAACCACTCCTTTATTCATTAGAAAGGTCTTTGGATTCATCGGAAGAGAAAGTAGCTAAAACTGTTGCACCGAGTGCATACCATTAAATTTGATATGTTTCTTTTGATTTATTCCAACATTTACTTGCTTTATGTTCTGATTTCTAAAGAAAGGCAGGCAAAGTTTGAGGTTTCAATTCAAGAAAAAGCAAAGTCGGTAACATGCTGAAAAAGCTAAAAACAAATGGTAGACACTTCATTTTATTTGTTTTACCGCCGACTATATATATATATATATATATATATATATATATATATATATATATATATATATATATATATATATTTGACAACTTAATTCTTGCAAATGGTCCAATAAGGTTTTCATTGGACACACATAGACATCACACAGAAACAAAATTTTAAAAATGATTAAATATTTGAGTACAATGGCTAAGTAAAGCCTTTTTGATTTTGACATGTTTTAGCTTTCTAGTATGGTGGAGAGCTAGTCATTGGCCTTAATCTTAAAAAGTGACTTATAACTTTAGAGGAAAATACTTTTAAAAAGTGATTTCCAAACACCATTGAAAAAACTATTTGTTCCCACCTGAAGTAAAAAGATACGTGCACACTTCAGACTTTAGCATCTCTTTTGCTCCACATTCAATACAACATGGTAAATTTCAGTGTTTTTCCTTTCTTCTCAACTTAATTCATTTGATTCATGCAATCATTTATAACTATTATCGACCACATTACCGCTTATTGATCGATTTCATTACACCAGAAGTAAAACGACATGTAGATCGAATATCCTACGAATCAATTATGGGAAATGGATTAATTTCAGCACAAACAGCCCCCACGTGTAAGTTGGTCGCTCGGTGGATGGCAGTAAGTCCAAAGCGCACTGTGGAATTTTCATTTTTGGTCCGGATTGTTTATGGTTCGGCTCTTTACAAAGCTGGCGGGGCAATTGAACGTAATATTTGGACCAAAATGTTGGTTGAAAGAGAAATATGTTTGAGGATGACAAAGGGATATTTGAGAGGGGTAATTAATTATTTAATTTATAGCTAGTTAATTATTTATTTTATCGTGTAATATACGTCAAATAACTGCAATTACAATGAAATAAATTGCATAGTTTCATTAAACATACTACAATATTCGAAAGATAAATAAAATAATTTAAAGATACATATAAAATAATACAACTACAATGTTTCAGCACAGTCCTACTGCAATAATTTCATCTTTTATAGTACTGCGAAGTATTATCATTTCATTACCTATGTGACGTTGTACATGTTCAGTCGTTCTGTTTGCAGTAGTTCTCAGACTATAATATTCCTTATGGTATTCTCTTTGAACAAGATCGTGATTATCATCATAAGGCATAACATCTGAATCAATATTAATGTATTTTCGTATAAAATTGTGTATAGCCGTTGTAACAACAACGATTTTTACTTCAGTTTATGAGTACGTTCGCATATTTTTCAAAATGGTAAATTTTTTCTTCTCTATTTCAATGGTTCTCTCAATTGCCATATGTAAGCTTGAATGATAGAAATTAAAATTTTCATTGATCGATTTTGGTTGAATTGCGGTTTCAAAAATGAGAAATATACTATCTAATATTTCGATAAAATGGTAGATATACAATTTAAAGTGGATATTCTGAATCTACTAAATAATACTGTCCAGATAGAGAATGCAGAAAGTTAGAATTTCTATCATTTATAACTGCATTGAAAATTCTACTATCATCTGCAGTATCATCCCAACCTACCATAACTTAAGTAAACTGTAAATCGAAGAAGTATGCTGCTAAGATATTTTGTATAGCAAAACCTTTCCGTCCAATATATGGAATAAGCCGACCTACAGGTAAGTGTGTCATTACGTGTGTATCATTTATAGCATCGACGCAATTTCTAAAATAAGGATAGTACCGGTTTAAATTTTTAATATGTTTGGAACACTATTAAATTGAGGATCGTCTAACTTAATAATATCTTTAGTAGGCAACGGTATAGCTTCTAAAACAGCATGAAAATAAACTAAAATTTTGCTACCCGATCTTTGAAATCTTTCTCTCATTTGTCAATATGAGAGCGCTACAACAATAAGAATATGATATCCGCTTTCCTGATATTAATACTTTCTGTTGAAAGCAGATCATAATTTTGTAACATATCGCACAACAAAATAAAACATAGCCTTTTCATTTAAAAATTACATTGATAACGTTCTTGATGTCCATTTAATATATCGTACACCCATTGTAAACTAGTATAGTTTGACGTGTGAGTTCGTTTAATATCATTCCTTTTTTATATAGCTACGCTAATATAACAATTAAATCCTGCACATCTTCATAGTCAGAATCTATTACCAAATCAACCATTGTAGTAAAAGAGAAGAGAAGAGTAGTAAAGAAAAGGGAATATGAAAGGAAGAGGAGAGGAGAACACATAGATTTAAGCAGAGAAAGTTGGCATCAATACGTTGGCATCGGGCATGTCGGACGCCAACGTATCATTTTCCAGCTTCCCCCCTTGACTACGAACGGTACCTATGATGCTTCATATTGATTTACGAGTTATCCAATATGCTCTTAATGATTATAGATTAATGTATTATCATATGTTGTCTCCCATTATTGAAGAAGAATTCGCCGATTTATAAAAAGTGGAGTTAAATCCAACCAGAACCCTAAGTTATCACATTTAGGGGTTTTGTTGTTAGGGCATCCACTCTTCGGATTATTGGTCTGTTTGTTTAGTCCCAATTAACATCTATAATTTTGTAATTCAATCTTTATTATTCTTTGAATTATAGCTGAATGTGTGAAAAAGTGAGTTTTTGGGTCTATGAACATAAGTTGATTTGATTGAACCACTTTAAACTATCTGTAACGACCCAGAATTTTGAACGAATTAAATTGAAAATATTTAATTAATTTTAAATATTTGAACGATAATTTAATTTGAATCCCCGATTTAAATTTGAAGCTGACGATTTAAATTATAAAATTTTATCTATTGAAAGTGAATAAAAAGTTGAATCTTCAAATTTAGGCCGATTAAAAATATTTCAAAGGATGGTAAAATTTATATTGATTATATTGAAGATAATTAAAACTTCAGAATCAAATCTGAAATCGATTTATTCAGTTTTGAATTTAATTGTTCAAATCGATATTTAAAAATAGTCATTTTTCAAACAGTCTCGGAATTCGACGAGACCAGTTTCATTGGGTCCGTAATATTGTATTATTACTGGATTTCCAATTTCGTATTTTCCGAGTTAATACGTGATCGTACGGCGAGCAAACGCATCAGAATTTTAAAGCAAAATTCAATTTAAATTTAAATTTAAATAATAGTCAACCCACACATGTTCTCTCCCTGAAATCGCGCCTGCAATCGCGAAAAGGATCGTGTGAACCATGCCTCGTCTAAAAGTAAATAACCCTCTCCCCTCGTTCATACTTTAAACATCCCTCTCCAGTTTTTAAATCAAAGAGAACGAAAGATAATAAAATGGCCGCGTATCCCTTTTTAATCTTAAATACTCTTCCTTCCTCCTTTCCAAATTGATTCCCAAGCAGTTTCGTTCGTTCGAAAATTTAAATCAAAGGCCGCGTCTTCCTTTTGGGTTTCGAAATCGATTCGCTTGATTTGATGGAAGCAAGGTTCGCGAGTGCGAACGACGATGTAACTTCGTCGAGGCTGCTGGCGCAAGCGCGCGCGTTCGAGAGGGCTTGGCAAGCAGCGCGAGGCAATCGATTGGGGGAGAGCGACGTGAAGTAGGGGTCGGTCATGGTGGGTTCTGGCAAGGCGCGAGGGGCGGCGTCGAAGACGAGCTAGGGTTTCACGACTTGGAGGCTGGAAAAATGTCATTGCGGCGGCGGTGATCGCAAGTTAATTTGGAGCTGCTGTTGGTGGCACGAGCTCGCGTAAAGGCATGTCGCGCATTGGCGATAATGGCAGCGGCAATGATGACAGTATGGTGGCGAGGCCGCAGTGACGAGGCATCAGCTTCAGTTCGATGGTGAGGTATAATTTTTTTTTTTACCTATATACAGAGAAGAAAATAAATTACAATAGGGTGAAAACAATTTTGTTTGATTTAAGAAAAATATATACATATATAGGAAGCAGTAAATAGATAGACGGTAAACAGAAAATAAATATATAAAAGATGATGATATTTATATAGATATATATATATAAAGTTTTAAGTGAAAAAAAAAGAATTTATTTTCTTTATAAAAAGGAAATTTTTAAGTGAAATGATTTATTTATGGAAATCTGGTTTTAAAATTTTTAGTTAAATAAAATTTATTAGAGAAGATTAGTTTTGAATTTAAATTGTGTTAAATCAAATTGTTAAAAAGAATTTGTTAGTTAAGATAAAATCACAAGTTAATTAAATTATCAAGTGGAATTTAATAGTTCGATTTTATCTGAATATTTATCGATTGTATAAAATTGTCTATACAAGGTTTATAAATCAAGAAAACAAACTGGAATGGAAATGGATGGCAAAATTAAAAGCTAAGGTGAGATTATTTTCTCACTCAAATAAATTTTGTTTGACAGTTATTGATTGTTTGATATGATTGCTATGTTGATTGTGATATTAGATATTATAGGATATATCTATATATATAGCAATATATACATATTGGCATATGTATATATTGGATTGATTGATTTCCCGCCTCGTATAGCGGATGAGACCCTATTGCGCCGTTAGTAAGCGGATTTATAAAAACCCATATACCACGATATTTTCACCTCGAAGTGGAATGGTATTGTGCTAACGTCTTTGGATGCAGGGAAACAGGTTGGAGGGATCCAACTGGATTCCTCAACTGTATTTATTTATTTACAGATGTTGATATATATTCTGTCATCATATGATGATATATGATGTTTGATGTTGTGATGGACTAATTGATGCGTTGCATCATCGGGTTTAATTTTAAAGTTTAAAAATAAACGATTTTTACTTTAAAAGGGATTTTGAAGTGATTTTTGGAAAGTATACGATTTATTAAATTTTGGAATTTATTTATCTTAAATAAATAAATGTTATAAATTTAAAGTTATGAAAATTTTAAATTGTGAAATATACCTGAAAGGTGATTTTGAAATAAATAGTCAAGTGATAAATAAAATAGTTTAAGCTGGATTTCTTTTGAATTATTTAAAAATGATGTATATAAAAGATGTACAGAATTGATATTTATCAATTAAAAGTATTGGAATTTTAAAACGAGTTTCTATAAGTGTTAGAAATTTATAGAATTATAAATTGTGAAGACATGAGATTTATAGAATTATAGATTGTGAAGATTGAAGTTTATAGATTTATAAAGTATGAAGTTATAAAATGAATGAAGTTATAAATTGAATGAAGTTGTAGAATAAAGACTGATAAGAAATTTACTTGTAACTTGGATTGTCACCTTTAAATGGGATATTGATCGAATTATTAATAAAGAAGATTTATTAAATTGAAGTCGTTAGAAAATAGAAATAGAATGTATAAACGTTGTTTTATAAATTCGAAATCAATTGGATTTGATAAATTAAAAGGTTAAAGGGGATTTTATCCACGATTTTGGACAGTGGGTAATTCTTGAAATAAATGTGTAGAAAAAATCGAAATTTGGTTATTGAAGTATATTCACGATTTTGGACAGTGAATATATTATTGAAAAAAAAAATGGTTATGTTTGGGAAAGCGATATTATAAAGGAAGTTAATTGTTTTAAAAGATGTTTAAAAACGTGTGAACTATCGAAATCATAGATTTCAACATTTATTGTTGAAATAGACGTTTTCGAGAAATAAGGAAATGGTGGACTATAACACTGTTGTTATAGTAAATGATTTCCGAAAGGAAATGTTTTTAATGTAGTATTGGGATTTATATATATCTATCTAAATTTCGAATCCCTATACTAGTGATTTTGAGTCGTCGTAACGATGTTTTACGCAACATTCGTTTTGACTCAAATAGATGTTAAAATGTATGATTTCCTTAAAAGAATGAATATATACTTAATTTGATTTAAGTATATCGAATATTTTCAAATGTTGAAAATAAATAGACTTGTGAAATTCTTATTATTAATAAGAATGGAAATGCTTTTCCAAAATAAAATGAAATGTTTTTGAGAATTTATCATTGAAAAGATAAATTGAAAATTGAATATTGAAAACGATTTGAAATCGAATATCTGTAGATATTTTGAAAATATAAATTCACTATGGAATTTATAAAAGGAAAGGGAAACTGTTTAGGAAAATAAACGTTGGTTTATTTTTTTTAAGTGTGGAAATTATTATATCTAGTAAAGATATTTTTGAAGATAAAATAATTTGGGAAATTATTTGGAATCTGATGATGTTGCGCATCTTTATTGATAGTTAAATAACCGACTATCAATAATTACCTTTAGATAGGTATTTGTTGTGAATTGGATGAATTTGAATGCCACACTTATTTTTGAATAATCGCTCACTATTCGGGTTAGCCGGGAAAGGACCATGGGGTCGTATAACCCATTCCGAATATGTGATACGTCGTTATGAATCGCATTTGAAGACCGGTGTTGAAGACCGGATATTTTTGAAAACGGAAGGATTACCGTCGAGTTACTCTACATCGACTGATCTTCGATTTAGAGGTTTTATCACCCTTAGTGACGGGAAGTCCTGACGTGATTGAAAATTATCCGGAATTGCAAGGGCTTCGTGAGAAGTGCCTTCGGTTCTGTTCGATCCTGGAACAGACTTGTATGGATTGTGTGTCTGACGTTACAATTTGAGATATAAAGCTGATTTCTTTCAAATACATTTCTGTTGGTGGCGGAGAATTTATTCTCTTAGCTTAACACCCTTCTCTGAGACGTACGAGCTCAGAGGTTATGTAGTTGAAATTCATCAGCGATATATCCCAATTTGGTAACGTGGCATACTGAGTGTTGCTGTGAAATGATCAGTGTTTGATCATTTGTGATATGATCATTTGTTTGATCTTATATCTTTGTGATCATAGGTTGATCATTTTGTTTGACCCGAAGCAGGGCTTTTTGAGAAAGCGTAGCTTTGTGGACGAGACTTCGTCGAGCCTCACACCCCGGAAATGGTCGAAACAGGAAGGATGCAGCAAGGTTCTAGGGAGTAGCGCCCCTTAGTGTATGTCATTCCTTCTGGATAAAGGTGGTATCATGGTATGGAGCCCAGATACTTAACCTCTGTGGTTACTGCATTATTATTATCTATGTGGTTTGTTGCGAATCGGGGATCCTCGGGAAGATCGGTGACGATCGGGGGATGGCATACGCGTGTCAGTAGTTACCTATTTTTGCAGAGGTAACCCGACCTTGTGTTGGCAGAGATCTAACCGTAATGTTAGGTTATTTCTCGGGTCGTCTATTCCAGGGACGTACCCATCGTGGAAAAGGAAGTTCCTTAGCCTGACCATTTGTTGGAAATCCAAACTCCAATACGAACTTTGTACGGTATTAGTTGTAGAACCTGCCATTTACGTACGGTGGTCACCACTGTTTAGATGGTAGCTATAGTAGGCATACGATACTGGTCGTATGTTGGCTAAGATTAATATTATACTTTCGAAATGTTTTCTACACTATGCACTAATAATAATATCAAAAAGAATTTGATTTTTGCGTAGTAAACATCTTTGACTATCATAAGAAGAAATCTCCTCCAATTCTGCGTTTGCATTGTGTGTGTGGTGGGAGGTCTTATGGTAGTTTCATTTTCCAAAAGCATTGCGAATTGACTTTAAAAGTATTTCTGTTGTTAAATTTAAAGATAAACTGTTTTACGATCTCACACCAGTCACCATGACTGACTCGGAGTTTATTGTTCCCTTCTAAACTCTGGGTGCCCACCAATTTCCACACGGGCAGCCTAGAGTTATGTTATCAGGATATTCTGGATATTTTGGAGCTTGGAGATAAGCTGGATGACGAGACGTAGTATTTGTATCTGATATATTTATTCCGCTGTGTATTCTGTATGAGGACAAGTTTATATAACTGTCCATTATTGTATTGAGTTGTATATTGGCTCTGTTGATGTATGTATAAAACTGATATAGTTCTTTGTTTTAAAAGACTAGTGTTATCTATTATATATTGTTCCGCTGCGATATGTGAGATTCTGATATTGTTTTCTGTTCCTGTTCTGTTGTTGTTCTTCTCTCTTCTTCTTTTTTCTTCTTCTTCTACCTCTTTCTTTTTCTTAAAACCCTCACTATTGGAGTTTCCGGCACTCGATTGCTCGGCAGTCGATAAAGTGAGTATCGATGTCGAATTTTCGAAAGTCGAAAATTTCGGGATGTGACACTATCTGTCTCTTTTTTTGCTAATCGATGTTATGACTAGAATTGCTTTTAAATTTGATATTGGTAGATAGTTGACATATGCAGATTTTAGTGTTTGTTCAAGGATGAATATAATTTGTAGTAGTTGGATCGAAATAGTTAATTTCTTGAAGATTGTATATCAATAATTGGTCCATCTATGGGTAGTTTTGAATAATTCACTACACCATATTGGCAGTTTCGCAACCCCCTCATGCGAAAGAATAGCAACGGTTTTGGGCTGTTGCTAAATAGCAACGGTTTCAAGCCGTTGTAAAATCAATAAGAACGGCTAAAGGCCGTTTTACTTTTGCAACTGGTCGAAGCCGTTGTGATTTTTTTTAGTTCGTTGCCACTTGTGTAACCCCCTTATTCCCAAAATAGTACGCTCCTTTACCATTTGCCCTAATATCGTCCTCGTACTCTTTTCTAATTTCATCTTCAGATCGCCAAATTTTAATCTCTTGAAAGCCATCAATTGTTAAACACTGACATACTACACTCAATTGAGGCAAAGGTATCGATTATCGACGCAGTTCAAAAAGAATCTGGTGATCTCATTTTCCAATCGATCCGGTCAAGGTATTTAATACGAATCGATTTTTATTTTTATTCCTTATGAATGGTTCGTTATGTTTAAATCATCAATTTGGTTCCTATTTTCGAATGTTTAAATTTAAGTCTTGTTAGATTGCAATTTGATTTTGATTCTTCAATTTGGTTCAGTTCAGTAATCTGAGTTCTCATCTGTAGTTACAACTTGCAAATCTTATATGATTGAGCTTCCAGTAAAGTCAGATTTGTGTTATGAGCAAGTAATTTGTACACGCTCAATACATTTTGATTTTATATGCTTAAATAATGTCGTACTCATGGTCACTGACTTCGACAGCTTATAGAGCACATCAGTTTAAGCAACATTTATTACAATTTCTTTATCTACTAACCAATATAGAATACCTGGTTGTGTTTAATAAATCCAGAAATAACAAACTATGAATGTGTAGGAAGTCTGTTGTAGTGTCTTTTTCTTGATATTGTAGTATGTGTAGGTAGTAGTAGGCTGGACCGCTTTCAAGTTTCATTGACTTCATGCTTTTGCTCAATACTACAAGAACTCTAAAAGCAAAAATTTGGTCCTATTTATTTTACTTTCTCTACTTAGCGTTACATTTGTAGCTATAAGCATATTAGAGGTCATTGTAGCCATAAGAAAATTCTGATATACTTTATGGCCTGCATTTGTAAAAAAATGTACTAAGTGAATCCATCATCAGTTTCCTGCTTTGATTTGTCTTTGGATAGGAGACATTTAAGTGGAAAAATTGAGTTGTTCTGTCTCCTTTCGTTAGCCACTTCATTTTGGATCTTTGTCTAATTTTTGTAGCTTGTTTGTTTAGCTCTCACGTTAGACTATCAAACTGTTGTTTACAAAGTCTATTAATCTGTTCATCATTCGGGTGGATGATTAGGTGATTGTAGGACTAGTCCAGCTCCTTCCTTACATCGTCAACTTTGTTTTGAGAATTATGCTCCTATCTGTTCCACTTTTCTAGTTTCGTTTTTACTGCTTTTAGCTTTGTTAGGAGTTGGAGTAAAGGATTTCCAATATAAGAATAATTTCACTCCTCTTTAATTATTTGCTTGTATCCTGATTTATATTGCCATCCGTTGCCGTATTTGAAAGGAATGTTTTTGGCATGTTCCTGTTGGGTATCAAAATTGAAAATTATTAGAGTGTGATTGCTCGAGGAATGATTAGCAAAGAGAATCGAGAAACGTGGGAATTTAGTGAAACATTCCCAGTTAATAAAGCATATATCAATTTTGCTGTGAATCAATAGATTAGGCCCACCATGTCATGTATAATAATTCCTTATCCCTTGTGGCTCAAAGAGGTTAGCTGTTCCAATGCATTCTATCAAGTTTGTATGTGCATTAATGCTTTCGGTTATTGCTGACTGAGGATGTCGAGGAGCTGCATTTATCATGTTCAATGCAGGGTATTTCTGAGGACTTATCAATAGGGAGAGATAGGCTTTGGTCTATAATATTTGGTTGATACTCTGTTTGATCAGAGTGTTGAATGGGTTGTACAGGGTTTGTGTGATCTATGACTATGGCTGCTTGAGTTGAGCAGGCATTATCAGATAGTGTTGAGTTATGTTTTTCACTTGAAACCGGGTTGTTTTGTATTATGCTTTTACTAATTCCTGCTGTGTGGGGAGAGAAAATGTATTGCTACTGTGATATTAAAATTGTGTTTGAATTCTGGTTTGAACTGCTAACCTCCTTTTCATATTTGTCTAGGAATGTCTGTAGAGAACTGATATTGTGCACATTCTCGTTTGCTGTTTTAGTTTGGTGATCCATCACATCGGTTGCTATTGCCACTTGAGATAGGAAGGTAAAATCACTACTTATTTATTATTTCACTTTTAGTGAACTAAGGATTAGGTAAGAGATATCTCATGTGATACCAATGGGCACGTCCACCTTTATATTTGCTTTTGCCCAGCTCCATTTTCTCTCCATCCTGTCAAAAAAAAAGTAAAAGAGTGACAGCAACCACCTTAGCCGAACGTCCCTAGCGTTCCACCCACGCCTCGCCCTCCGCCTGAACCACCTTCAGCCCACCGACCCCGTCCAAGTGCCGAACAGCACCTTCCACCACCTAATGCTAATCGAACCCATCAGCTAATCCCCTCTCTACGTGCATGCGCACAACCGTGCCTCACCGTCGTCCACACCCTCAAGGCCAGCAAGTCCTCTTCGTCGGCCTCCCCTTCCCTTCGCCCGACCCGCCACCTTGAAGCCGCCACGCACGGTAACCACAACTCCAGCCTATCACCTGTCGCCTCTAGCCTTCCCTCTGTCCCTCTTTTGGAATCTGCAGCTCTTTCCATCTCTTATATATATAAAGGTATATTTTATTCTATATATATATATTTCAGATTTTGGTAAATTTTACAGTAAAGAAGATATGTATTGGATGTTATGGCATATGTTAGCTTATATATAAAGTTAGATTCATATACTATGTTGTTATAATATATAAATACGTTTGCACAAGTTGTATATAAATTGTAGCTTTCGAACAATTTATAAGTATATACTCTATGTATGTTTTAGAGATACATATATTGCGGCCGTTTATGTATGTTTTAGAACGAATGTTACAGTCACCTTGAAAATTGACTTATCACAACTTAGTTAAAAGATTGTCAAATGCAATGATAACAAATTAATCTGTAATCCACACATGATTAATAGAAATTAGTAAATTATTTGGAAAACAAGCATGTGTGTTTCTACTCAGTGCTTTATATGTATTATCGACGACTGGCTGTCTGTACACGGTGAATCCATTCGTTTCTATGGTTGAATAATAGGAAAAGATTACATGCTTATATTTGTAGTTTAGAATAATAAAGAAAGGGATGCAACACAAGTTAAGGAACAGTTTATTCCCTATAATGCTTGCTTATGGGTTTGTTTAGTGTTACCATATAAGCTGTCATTTGAGTTCCATCATTATCTTCATCTTTTAGGATTGATGTTTCATTAAGTTTTTGGGGATTGATTATAGTCATTATCTACTACTCTTTAACAGTTTGCCAAAGTAGAGATGCACCTTCTAATCTGAACCATCAGAATACATATTTGATGTTTTAAGTGTACAGTGTTAGAGAACCAAGAAACAATTGGTTATGCAAAGGATGATCTTTTTACATTTATATATGATTTGTTTTACAAATTGTACAATGTGAGATAATCTAACACGTCCCCGTACATGTGGTGTATCATCAGCCAAACATTGCAACATGGAAGAGAAGTAGTGTTGTAGTGTGCATTCTCATATTTACTAAAGCCTAAATGTTGTACTGTACTGCATGCTAGTTAGACATAGCTGCTTATAGTGACTGCTAGGGTATAGGTTGATGCAATGAATTTTGTTTTACTAAATATGAGACCATATTTAGTAAGTGGATAAAATTGTTGTTAATGGCGCAAGCCAAGTATCAGGAGAGGGGTAATGCATAGACATTACTCTGGTGCTACAAAATGGCGCCGTTGTAATGGCAAATTTTTTGAAAACAGTTTGATGCTAATGTTAACTTTCAAGTGAAATTAGAAGAATATACATCTGTTTAGTTAATATCAGAGTTGAACTTGGTGGAAAGCCATAAGATATTGTTACCCATGATTTCTTATTAGCTCTTGTTATTTTCTTTCAGTATGTCTTTTAGTATAGACAAACAATGGATGAATCAATCTAATCGAAGAAATACAGAATATGTGGAAGGTGTGAGAAATTTCGTTAAATTTGTTGCTGAAAACGGTGGCAATAAGGAAAAGTATTCGTGCCCTTGCACGCGGTGCAAAAATGAAGATACATTCAAATTAAATGACATTCATTTTCATTTGCTTAGATATGGTATTGTTCAATCATATACCGTGTGGTGTTTTCACGGGGAAATAATACCGGAGAAGCCAAAACAACAATCGGTTAGTCATGCCACAAATACTGATGAGTCCGAACATATTAGGATGGAGGATTTGATCAATGATGCAGATAGATTCCATCATTTTCAACCTACAAGTCAGTTGCATGATAATGCTAATATTGGTGAGCAGTTTACGGATAAATCATTTTTTGATAGTGCAACTGCAACAGAGCCATTGTATCCTTCTTGTCCAAAAGAGATTACAAAGTTGTATGCCATTGTGAAACCGAATAGCTTGAAGACCCAATACGGCTTTTCAGACAATGGTGTGACTGCACTACTCGAATTCATAAAGGAGTTACTCCCCGAAGGTAACACGCTACCGTCAAAGTACCCCGACGTGAAGAAGATCATTAAGCAAGTTGGGATGGTTTGTGGTTTTGCATACACCAAAATGGTTGACCATAAATGTGGATGACACTGAGTTTCCCACCGTTTATCAATCAGCTTTTGAAGACAATGAAAAATTAGAAGATCTTATCAAATGCATATGTTAACTTTGTATTTCAGAGCAGTTATTGTACCTTAACAAAATATTTATTTAAAATGGTGTAAAATGTAAAATGGTGTGTTATATGATAGTAATAGATGCATTATATTTTTTATTAGTGCCATTATAATATCCCGATGGATCCATAAGGATGGATATATTGCAAGAGTTCATTTTGTGTTTGTAGTTGTAGGTACTTACATATGATCACATACATACACACATGTACACATACATACATATGATCAGCTTGACTATTCTTTCTTTCTTTGTGTTTGTAGGTAGACAGGCAGTTCAAGATATTGTATTTGCACCCTTTAGTTCAGCAGTGCTAAGGTAATATATTTTTGTATTTGCATCCTTTATTTCAGTCAGTATTTTAGATATTGTTTTGAATCCGCTTAAGTTTAAAATTCTAGTGATGTAGGAAGACTTTATCACTGCCGCATAAAAGTGAATGTTCCCCATCCCGCCCATCCCTGTGATGCCCGATTGCTGTTAGCCAAATTATTGCACGGATTCCCCTCTATAACAAGATCAAACGCATTATATGACTTAATAAAATTGCTCCAAGCGATTACTGGTAAGCTGCTGTACATCTGATATAGTAAACAACGTCCTCTTCTGATTTGTCTGATCCCACCAGTTTCTCATCACATTACGATTATTGTCGGTCGGACTGACAAAAATCGTAATGTGGTGAGAAGTTGTTGGGACTGGAGGGATCAGACAAATCAGATAAGGGGACGTTGGTTCATATATCAGATGTACAACAGCAATAGGCCTGAATGAGCGAGGGTTCATATGAGACCATATTTATGTACTGTTTCTGTTTCAAGATATATTCTTTTATGATATTTATAGGATATTTAGATTGATCACTTTATTCATAGAGACTGATGAAACTATATACGTTGAAATGTAAAAATCCATATACTTTGAAATGTAAACTGTGTACATGAACTTAGATGGTTTAAATTCATTTATAATGCTTTCAATACATAAATAAAAAATGGTTTACATGCATTTTTTGTTATGCAGAAATATTATGAGCTCGATCCTCTATCAAAGGACCTTATTATGAAAAAAATGTCCGAGGCTTTTAGGAGACACAAGAATGATTTGCGCAAGAATCATTATGACCATTTCATCACTGACGAAGAAAGAATGAGAAATTGTCCACCGAAAATTGCTCAAGATGATTGGGATGAGTTCATAAGAAACGAATCAAAACCCGAGGCGAAAGAAAAAAGGAAGCGAGGCAAACAAAATAGATCAATGCTCGAATATGGTCATCATTCGGGACGTAAGAGTCACGCTATGATTACTCAAGAAATGGTATGTGTCATTGAATTGGTGCATCACATTGCATATACCATTAGTTTCGAATATAATTTTAGGTCATTATATGCAGGTCGATTCAAGTAGTCCGGGAACAGAAGTATCACGTCTTCAAGTATGGGAGAAAACGCATAAGAAAAAAGATGGCAGCACGTCAGATGCGACATCTTCCTACTTTGTAAGTTAAACAAATAATAACGCCTCTAAATTAAATTTTCATTATTCATATATATGTATTTACTTTTTAGGACAAAATTGAAAAAGAAAAGGAAACGACGAGTGGTGGTGATGAAGCCGTCTTTATATCAGTGTTTGGTAAAGATGTAAAGGGCAGGAGCCGAAGTATTGGGACCAATATAGCTCCTAGCCAAGTTAAGAGTGCTGCCATTCCATGCAAACGGCTCAAACAGGCCCAAGGAGTATATGAGCAGCGACTGCAAAATGTGGAGCAAAAATTGATGAAGCTGGACAATATGGATGATAAACTGGAGCGTCTTCTCATCATAGCCCAAGATAATCGTCAAGTAGGTAGTGAAATCGCATCTTCTCAGTTTGCCACTCCAAACAATTAGTTAATCGACCAAAGATGTGAAATCCTGAACTTCGAGGACGAAGTAATTGCAACAGGTACTATTTTAATCGACCAATCAGTCTTTTTGTGCTTCAACCGAGTTTACTGCTCTCCGTTATTATGCATATAAACAAATTAATGAGTATTAGTGCATGTGTATTTATAGATTCCAAATTATCTTTTGTTATAGAAAAAGTGGTTAGGCAACAAAGGTTCACATTTGACATGTACGTCATAATTAGGCTCACAAGAGGTATATATGACATTTTCAAATCCAAATTAACATAATCATAAGATATAAGAGAATATTTAGCAATATTTATAATGCTATAACCATAGGATAGAGCAAATTAAGCAGTTTTAAGTAGTTTTAGCAAATCAATAACAATGATCACATGGATAAGTTCTAGTGGGCACAACCTTCACTAAATTCTTGCTTGGCTGAAAGTACAGTGTTATTTAAAAAAAGGTTGTGTTCATGATTAGATTTGAGAAACAGTGAGAGATAGCAAGAAATGATGAAGAATCACGTAAAAGTTCAAAATGCTATTGCAGAGCTGGAGTTTGAGACAGCGAATGAATGACAGAGATGAGAAGGAATTCATTGTCAATAGCGATCTAGTTTGTATACTTATACTCATCGTAGTCTTTATCTTATATCTGTTTTGGTTTCAAATTTCATTGACACTCACAATAGCCATTATGTCCAAAAATAAATCAGTAAACTCCAAAACAAAAAAGGATATAGAAAGATCATAAAAGTTTACACCTTCCATTCCAATCTTGCATGATTTTAAAGATCGAATATCGCATACACAATGGGTCTAGGACTTGTGTAGCTCTGCACAATGGTCTTAAATGTTTGGGAGCTTGTTAGTTCTGTAAATGTGATTCCATATATTCACTCCAGAAATGCTTATATAACAGGTACTATATGCCGAGATTCCACAGCATTAGTAATTCATGGAAAACCAGTACCACCCACATATGAAAAAGTGTTGTTGGATAAATTTTTATTGCCGGATGAGCTAACCACCAAAATAAGTCGACAATTTACCGAGACCTTTGGGGATGTTGGAGCCGGAGGTTATGTGAGCCATCAAAAGGGTTTGATACGATATCTTTAGTCGGAGGTATTGATGAAATCTTTGTAGACTTCACTGCTTGCAAAACAATGTAGTGTAATTAATGAAATCTTTGTAGTGTAGTGTAATAAACAATGCAGTGTAATAAGTATGATATTCCAGCACAGTAGCATTCTGTTTGCAAAACAATAGTGTAATTATATGTTTGATAATTTTATATGTATGGTATATGTGCGATATGTTTATAGTGCTTATGTACCAATATTTTGATATTCTGGCATATTTTGATATATATTGATATTCTGGTATATATACTGAGACATGTGTGTAATGCAGTAGTGAGTTACAAATGTGATTTTGTAGGAGCAGGAGCAAACACTATGTGCAACGGGTGTTAACCGTTGCTTTATGTGTGACTTTGGCCCAATTTGCAACGGTTTATACCTGTTGCCTTTGGCCAAATTTGCAACGGTTAATACCCGTTGTCTTTGGCCCAGTTTGCAACGGTTTATACCCGTTGCCTTTGTCCCAATTTGCAACGGTTTATACCCGTTGCCTTTTGGACATAAAGCAACGGTTTTCTCCCGTTGCTAAATTCAACCACTCCTGTGTTGAAGACGGTTTTTACCCGTTGCTTTTGGACTTAACAACGGTTTTTACCCGTTGTTAATAGCTTATAACGGTGTAGTGATTATGAGGTCACCATATTTGATGGCAAATGATAATTTAGGACAAAGAAATTTTGGATGGTGGTAGTGTTGAAGAATGATAAGTGTTTTAAGGTATTTTCAAAACCTAGGAATTTTCGATAAGATGGATGTTGAGTTGGAAGCTGTGTAGTTAAAGCGCTTGGCAGTTCTATAGTGGTGGGGTGCAAAAAGTTATGGCAGAGATACAACGGGGATATAGTAGAAAATAATAGAGGTGCAAAAATCTCCAATAGATATAAAATCAAATATTTAAAGTTAATTTATTCTCATGCTCACATCATTTGTGTAGGAAAAAAATATATTGTTTAATCCTATATAACAAAGGCGAAGAATATAATGATTTATGTGGACTAGATTTGGCGACTACAATATATTTTCATCTTATATTGAGCACTTATGCCTTAAAATTAGGTCTTTATCCTAACTTTGTTGATTTGGTTTTAAAGAGAACTAGTCAAATCAACCTTTTTATATTAGCGGTGCTAAAGCGGATGCTAAAAAGCTTTGATTTAATGAGTGCAGCGGAAAATTGCAAGGTTTAAAGAGGATCTACTATTTAATAGCGATAAACTGAAATAACGTAGGAGTCGAAGAGTGTTATGCGCTATAGCGGGGAGTTTGCGGGGCTTTAACTGTACAGGTTGGAAGAGATGGAGGAGGAAGCCCTCACCATCATTCAATTATGTATTTAAGCTTGGGTTTTGAGAGAGTTTTCTCGTGCGAAGAAGATGAAGTAATTAGGGAATGGGCTTGCCAAAGCCTATGAGGATAAATAAGTGAATAATTGGATTATTCATATACAATAACTATATGCTTTCTAGAAAATAACCATGGGACACACTTTTAAAACATATGGATAAAATAAACACAATAATTGTGAATTTGAAGGTAGTGGATGTACTGAGAGATATAGGAAGAGGCATAAAGCATCAAATTGTTAATCTTGGTACTTTCTAAATATACAACATTCGTTATTAGAAGAATTATAGAGGGGGTTAGATTAGCTTATTATGTATGAAGCCAGTCTTGCATAATGAGGTGTTGAGGCTAGGTTGATCAAAGAGAGTATGGGTAGTGATTTAAATGGCTTATTTGTTTAAACAGATAAAGATAATGACCAAAAGCACTAAGATGGAACGAAATGTATGCACAGGTCATAATTTAATAGTGGTCTTTGAAGGAGTGCTTATCTCTATCATACAAAAGGACATTTCCGATTTGACTTTTCTACTCTTAAGCATAAAGGGAAGAAACAAAGTATAATGACCCATCTTTTGATCCTCAGAAGTTGACACCAATCATCCACGGTATTCTGTATCGAACATCCAAGTATCGGAAAGATAGATTGTTGAGGAAAAAGAAAAGAAAAGACAGAACAGAATCTCACATCGAGATGATTAATATATAACATACAACAGATCTTTACAAAAGAAAAACGAACTTTATTAAACATATATCAATTAGAGTTAACTAATCAATCAACAACATAGACAGTTATATCAACATGTCCTCACAATTACTGATAAATATAAACAACTAATGCAGTAAAAAATAGAATGTGCGTGAATACGTCTTGGAGGCATCCAGCTCGTCTCCTGAAGCTTCAAAGCATCCAAATTAAATCTGAAAATATGCTTGGTCTGACCCGAGCATTATAATAAAATAACACCTGGATCAATCTGTTAAACCAACGTGAGAAACACACCTCAATTGGATTTTAAATGTTTAAAACCTTTCAAAATAAAAGGTATCTCATAAAACCACGCTGCACATAAACACTGATGGGTTTTACTTTACGATAACCAAACCATTTACATTAGAAAATCCAGTGATATTATAATAATGTCTAAGGGAGAAAATATCAATAATCAAATAGTTCGTGAGTGTACATTACAACAATAATAGGTATATAATAAAATATCATTGAGGCATGATCGCTAATTGTGTAGGATTCGATGAAGGTTCCCTCAGTACTTCGAGAATGGTCCTCCTGCACAAGATCGGAGTTATCCTTCCGAAGCAACAATACATCCTTAGTGATGTACAATAGAAAATACATAGCTGGCCCCAAAAACTGTCAAGCAGAGTGCATCGCTCCATCCATGCATAACAACGATAGATAACTCTAGGAAGGAGAATAATGCACCATTATGGGTTAGCTAAACCCCTGGCTATGTATCATATATATGGTTTTAGTTATTACCGCTGGTGAGGCTACGTTTGGCATTCCAGCTCACGCACTACCTACTAAACAGATCACAGAACCACACATGGATTCTCATACCTCAACAGGTCTTGGAACCACACATGGGTTCCCACATCTCAACAGAGATCTCGGAATCACACATGGATTTCCATACCCCAATGGGTCTCTGAATCACAAATGAATTTCAACATTTAAAACAGATCTTGGAATCACACATGGATTCCCACACCCAAACAGGTCTCGAAATCACAGATGGATCCCAACATCCAAAACAGATCTTAGAATCACACGTGGATTCCTACACCCCAACGGGTCTCGGAATCATATATGGATTCCAAAATCACAATAAATTATAAAACTCCTCCATAGATCACGTATATGTTTTTCGGAGTGGTTATGATACGAGTCATCTCTTACGAGTATAGTCCCCCGCTTGTCGGGCGCTCCAAAACCAGTCGTCGATTTTCCGGAATGCTCAATACCAGTTTTTTTGGAAATAATCAAACAGTAAATAAGAGCGAGGATCACTCCCTGGTCGTTTACATGGACGGATCTCCTCATCATTTGTCCTAGAAGAACAAAACGAGTTTATACGTACAGTATAGCACCATCGACGGTAACTGTATCATATAGTCACCGTGTTTCTCCTAGATATTTCTAGAGTTAAAATCCTTTAGTGTTATATAGAGAATATTTCCGTACCACCAAAATTAAGAAGGATTACATATTTAGAGATGTGATGTCGGTTATTAACTATCAAAAAAAAATCAAACGTTCAAATAGAGACAACATTCCCATAGAAATCACTAAGCCTTTTAAATTAATCTTTCATTAATTTAAAATCGGCTTTCAAATATTTGTTAAAATATTCATATATTTATCTCATTAGGATAAGTGTATTCCTAAACCATTTCACTTTAAAAACTTGGAAAACTTTTCCATATACTTATATATACAATATTATAAGTATATTCACAAATCATTAAGAAAGATTTCATATTCCCATCATATCAAAAGGATTAAAACAAATATTTTTTTGAAAGAAAGGGAGACGAGGATAAACCCAAACACTAATCCTTCAGTGTTAAGCATGGAGCAAATGTCCACACCACCAATAACTAATCCTTCGATAGATTGGGATTTCCTAATTGATATGTTACAGGCTAGAGGTTTTTGTAGCAAATGGATTAGTTGGATTATGACTTTGCTTAAAATAGGTAATTCTAGTATAATGGTTAATGGTAATTTAGAAAATAAAATTCAATCTAAACAAGGCTTAAGGCAGGGGGATCCTTTATCGCCTCTTTTATTTAACTTAGCTGCTGATGTTTTTGCTATGATTATTAAAAAAGCGGTTGGTAATGGTTTTTAGGGTGCGTTGGTAGTGAAATCTTGCGCAATGGTATATCTGTTCTTCAATTTGTGGATGATACCTTATTATTTACCTCTCATTTGCCTAATAATGTTATTATCCTTAAATTTATTTTATACAGCTTTGAACTTCTTTCTGGGCTAAGAATTAATTTCGATAAAAGTTCAGTTTAATATTAAATGATGTTGATAAGGTTGAAGGTTTAGTTGCTAATACACTTAATTGTAAAGCTACGAATTTCCCTTTTGATTATCTTGGTTTTTTGATTAGACCAACTAAACTTAAACATGATGACTGGCTTATTATTATAGATAAAATTAAAAATAGGATTCCTAATTGGAATGGGAGGTTTTTATCTAGAGCGGGTAGATTAGTGCTCATATTCTGTTTTATCTGCTCTTCCGATCTATTGGATGTCTATGCATCTTTTCCCAGATTGGGTGATTAACAAAATTGACAAAATAAGAAGAGATTTCTTATGGAGTGGCGATAATTCTAGTAGTAGCCTTAAATGTTTAGTTAATTGGGAGACAGTTTGTATATCGAAAAAGGAAGGTGGTTTAGGAGTCATTAACTTATATAACATGAATTTGTCTTTATTAGGAAAATGGTCATGGAAATTTAAGGATTTTAATGATAACTCTATTTGGAAAGAAATTATTTCTAAACATTATTATAATGGTAGTAATAATTTATACCAAATTACACCTGCTGTTACCAACAAATTGTCTAATTTTTGGAAATCTATTTTAAAATGTCATGAGATTTTTAACCTTGGTACTAATACGATTGTTCATTCAGTACTTATTTTTGGCATGATCATTGGATATCTGTCATTCCTCTTAGGGTATAATTTAAAGAGCTTTATGAAATTTGTAACTTTAAGAATGCTTTAATTTTAGATGTTTTTCTCCGGAAAATGATCCCCCGTGGAACTTTAGTTTTAATAGATTATTAGTAGGTACAACTCTTAGACAATTTTCTTTATTACGTGCTAGACTGAATTGATATAATATTGATAATGAAAATGATATTATTAACTGGGAATGTGATAAAACTAAGAAATTCACTTCAAATTCTTTTTATAAACTTCTTAATTTCTCGGGTGTATCTAATAATTCTTTTAAACTTATTTGCAAAACAAGCGCTCCTCCTAAAGCTAAGATTCATATGTGGTTAATCATGCATGGGAAACTTAATACTATTGAATTTTAAAAGAAAAGAATATGCAAATTGATAATATTGTAAATTGTATTTTGAAGATATTAAGCATATGTATTATGATTGTATGGATACTTGCTACATTCTTAATAATACTCTCAAATTTTTTAATTTTATTCTTACAACTAAAATTATTGATTGTCATTATTATTGGAATAATTTAAGATTTAAGTTTAAAAAGGAAAATAGACTTTTACTAGATACTTTATTCATTATAACATGTTGGTATATTTGGTTTGAGAGAAACCAAAGACTTTTTACTAATAATAATAGTCATAGTAATAGATTGATATTTATAATATCATCATTTTTTTTAATTAGATCTCAAATCCTAAATATAGATTAGCTAAAAATAATTATTTCAAAGAATATCTTAATAAGGTTAGTAATAGCATTAAGCTATTTAAACAAAATAAAATATTTTTAACATTAATAATAATAGCATTAACATTTACTCAAATTTAAATAATAATTTTATTGATTATCATAATGTTCTTTTGATTAAAGGAGCATAAGGATAATTTTTTAGATTTTATAGTTTATAGTTTTTTAAATTCATATTTTGTTAATTGTTTACCTTTTTGATTTTGAAATCTCTATTTCACCTTTTTAGAGTTGGTTATAATGTTGTATAATGAGCTTGGATTCATTTTAGTCTATCTCTTATTTTAGTTTTATTACTTTTACTTCATTAATACACATATATGTATATAAATTTCATTATATACATAAGTGTGTATTATTCTTCTATTTTGTTTAGTACTATCTTCAGATTCAGGTCTAGGTCGGATATGGTGCTAGATTTCTATTTGCAGGTTTTTAGGATTACTGTCATTGGGATGGTAGCGAGGCGTTCATTCTGGATCTTCAGGGTTGGTAGCGAGGCGTTCATTCTGGATCTTCAGGGTTGGCAGCAAGACATTCTTTCTGGATCATCCGCGTTTGTAGTGAGGAGTTCTTTTTCTAGTGGAGCTGCTTGTAGGTGCACTTAGTCGCACCATGGATCATCCGAGTTTGTATAGAGACGTTCATTCTGGACCATTCGCATATACAGTGAGCCTTCTTTCAGATTCATCCATGTTTAAAGCGAGGCGTCCTTTCTTTGGTGGAGCTGTTTATAGATCTCTTTTGCTGATCTCATTTAGGTTCTTCTAACACCTCATTATCGAGCGGTGGCCTTGCCGGAGTTCGATATTGAGGTGTAATGGGCAATGGCTTCGCCGGAGCTCATTTAAGATGTTTCCTGAGTTTGTTTTTATTTTTTCTTGTATTATGATTTGTCACCTGCCAAACATGTTGGCAGCTCCTTTGTTATTGATGAGATATATATATATATATATATATATATATATATATATATATATATATATATATATATATATATATATCTGTGTGTGTGCGCGCGCGCGCGTGCGGTCTCCTCTATTTTGGAGGATCACACATTTCTCTCAAACATAAATCTCTTTCATTTATGAACATTTCCTTTACTAAAATTGCCAATCCATTTATAAAACCATTAATAAACCTCCAAGTTATTTATAAAGCTCTTTTATAAATATCTAAAACCATCTAAAAACTCTTTTACAAATGTCTAAAATCATTTATAAAACTTCTTTTTTAAATATCAAAAACCATTTATAAACCTCTTTCTGAAATCATTAAAGGAAAAAAATAAAAACAAACTTCTTTTCCAATTTCAAATCCCTTTCAAATTCATAAACTACTTTAATAAATCCTTTTTATAAAAGGAATTCTTTTATAAACAATTTATTATTTAATTATAATAAATAAATAAAATTAACATCACAAGAATAAACTTTAAACATTTTTAATAATATAATAATAAAATTTTAAAAACATTTTAAATAATATAATAATATTTTTTTTAAACATTTTAAATAAATAAAATAAAATAACTTTAAACAACTTTCAAAATACAATTAAATTAATTGTCAAACAATATAACCAATAAAATAATTAACTATATTTAGTTAATCAATAATAAAATAATTATTATCTGTAAACGACCTTAATTAGTAATACTTATCTTTAAATAATATTAATAAAATAATTAATTTTAAAACGTTATGAATATAGTGATTGACTTTACTAAAGAAATAATTTTACAAAACACATCATAAAATAGAATTTAACAAACACTTAGTTAAAATAATAATTAAATAAAACATTTTACTTCAAATTATAAATTTGAAGTTAATTTAAATCTATAACTTTCCAAATCCAGAAAGAGGCTCAACGACCCCAATGGTACTTAAATAAACTACCGTTATATTCAATTTAACTTTCCAAGTTAAATTATAGGTATTTACATAACATGCATATATGTAAGCCAAATCCATACTTAATAATCAATTGTTAAACATCATTTATCCAGTATAAATTAACTGGCACTTAAATGGATGTCCAAATTTATATAATAGCAGAACGGAGATTTGTTTTGCTAAATGAATATCATTCAAAATAAACTCTTCCATTTATTATTAGATGGTGTTTATTTGGCCAAATAGATAACACCAAAATAGTATGCTTAAATTAACTACGTTATTATTTAAACAACTAATTATATTAAATCAGTATTATTTTATCCCTTTATACATTATCCATTTTCAAAAATGATAATTTATCCAAACCAAACAACCAGCATATAAAACATCCAAGTAGGTAATAAATAATTTTATCTACTATATATCTTACTGATAAACCAAAAATGCGAGTATAACTCACCAAAATTCCAGTTATCGCTGAAGCGCTCTGATTCCGTCTGAAATCGAACAGATTCCAATCGCTCTAATTTCCATGAATCCTATTCAGAAATGTAGTTAACGTCATTACGAATCCAACGCGACTGACTGCATTCGATTTAGACCTTGTATGAGTAAGATATACAATTTATAGGATATCGAATAAATTAAAACCAATTAATTTTCTTAATTACATTCTTTAAACTACTAATTAGATTTTAATCCATCTTCCCTACTTAAAAACAATTCTCGGTCTAAACTACTGCTGAACCCACCTCCTCCGACTACCTCCCTCCCCCTCTCTCTACCTCAACTCCATGAAAGCCAAAATTGACACTGCCGTTGAACTCCACGACCTTCCCTCTCCCCGTCCATCGCCATTGTTTCACGCCTAACTCTATTCCATGGATCGCGACCCGTGCTTCTCCCCTTCGACCAGCAAATGCTGCACTCCTCCATGGTGAACCGCACCACTCAAAAACTCGGCCACAGAAGCTCCTTCACCACACGAGCACAAATCTAAGCTCCATTCATTCAATTGCAGAAAACTCCATAAACCATAAACCCTAGTTTATATTGACCACGGCCAAACTAACAAACCCACCCAAACCACACTGTAAACTACCAAACTACCCTAAACTAGAACATATGCCCTCTCACGAGATTAAAGATCTAAGTTTTGCAATTTCTTTAATGAGTATTTATTTTGTTTTTTCTTGGATTTTAAAGATGAAAACCTCATTTTTTCTTTGTTCAGAACTTATATAGATGGAATGCGAAATAAAGAAATGTAGGCTACTTTGTACGAAGTGTTAGGTTTGACTTATACTACATCTGTGATTTTTGACATCTTGCCGCATAGATGTCGTTTCGTGTATGGATCCCGAGCGATAAAATAATAATACGGTCGTGCTCAGAATAGCGACGCGATCCCAAAACAATAATAATATATATTGGTTATTGACTTCTCAAAAATCACAAAAACACAATCATTTGCTGATAAATCGTTAAAAAATAATTTCAATATTTTCCAAGTTAAAAATTATGAAAAAATCAAATAAATTAATTAAATATACATCAATAAAAATTTAGTCATTATATTGAAATTAAATTTTTTGATTTTTTTTCGAACCATTTATTACTGCAAACAAATTCACAAAATGAATTCACCATTATTATTTATTAATTTAAAGGAGTTAAAAAAGACCACAAATCCATTAAATTAACATTTAATTATAAACCTCGTTATTTGAAACACTATTCAAATATTACTTCACAACTCAAAGATTTATAACACTCCATATATTTAAATTCAAGATAAACCTTTTAAAACCAAATATTCAATATTTAAAATTAAATAAATATTCAAAATCAAATGACCAAAATTTCAAATTGTTATATTCTCCCCCCCCCTCCTTAAAAGAATTTCGTTCCCGACATTCCAAAGGTAGGAAAAATAACTCCAAAAACATAAACTTTTCCGAATCAATTAGTTGAAACTTATTATCAAATTTTCTAAGTCTTTTAAAATTACGGAAAATTTCGGCAATGTCAGCTTTGTGCGGCTAGATCGAAAAAACTACAAATCGCCACGACAGCTCAAACCAACAAAAGAAAACTAAAGCCAAGCGGTTGTGACATCCAGCTTCAGAAGGCTCAAAACTAACTGCTACGGATGCTGCAGTCATCCATAGGTGTTATTTCTAAGTGACCGAAATCGGAATGTTAAAACTATTGGCAACACAGAAACACAAGAATATGGAAATTTTTAAACTTAAACAAAACATAATTTCTCATTTCTTATGAATTTCAATTTTAAGATATTACTACATAATCCCAGACGTTAACCACGTTCAGATCACATATACATGTACAAAATACAATAAGAGCGACATATGAAGATGCCCCCTTACGATGATCAGAGAACTAATAAATATGAACTTTACAATTCTTAGTACATCACAATAGAATACACAAAATAGCTCCTATATAGCCAATACTGCCTCCTGCACGTCTCCGGAAGCTTATTCGTCCAAAACCTAAAAGTCTCCCACTCTCAGACTACTCAAATTAATTTTTGAGTACCCGAGAGTTTGTGGAGAAACATAAACTTCGAGTCAGACAATAAGCCTAGTATGAATAATCCCTTATCATCTCTTATCATAAATAGATATCTAGTGAGACCACACCGCTTAGCGGAATGGGTTTTCCCCACTAGTATCCAAAACAAACATACAAATCATTTACTATGCCCCTACACCCAAAATGATTAGTCTTAACATAATATGAAATAAAGCCATAAATCATATTTATTGGATATCCCATCCACCCATTTATTATATTTCCCATCTAAATCAATTTATTAGAGTCCCCCTCTAAAATCTTTAAAATGACTATCCGTCATAATTTAATAGGACCATCCATCCCAAATCTATTCAGAATAAATGCAGATTATCCATCGTACATTGTTTTATAAAAGATGGTGTGGGTTATCCACTGCACACTCCATAGTTTTCCTAGGATGACTATGAACCATTGGGTGCCAAATCCCAAGGCTAACCACCTCTGGCAAAACATTCTTTACTTTAGAAATTTGATGTGGGCTATCCACCGCACATTCCATGGTTTTCCTTGGTTAACCAAGAACCCATCACTTGGCCAAAAATATCATGATCCCCATGATTATTTATAAAAATTCATGATCCCCATGATTAATTATTTTCCCCAGGTATACCACCTGTTTAACCTATTCCCAATGGTAGCCCCAATTCGGTTAAATTAAATAAAAACACATTGATAACCCCAATGTATATTTTCGAAAGCATATTTCTATTTGTAACCCCTAACTATGTAACGAAAACATTAAACCCACCCCGGTGTCCCCAAGGTTTTATAAGATTCATTTTATATAGGATCCCCTTGCATATTTAAACAAAGATAAGTATTTTATGTTATAACCCTTCGAAGTAACCCCTTCGTCTTAGCAAAGTTTTACTTAAGAAAAACGGCTAAAAACAGCCCTTTAAAATCCTTCGAATGAAGTCCCATTCGAAAGCAAATAAACATCCAAAGTTAGCCCCTTCGAAAACCTTTTGAAATCAAACCTTTCGAGATCAAACCTTTTGAAATCAAAACCTTTCGAAATGAACCTTTCGAAGTCAAACCTTTCAAAACCAAACCTTTCGAAATCAAACCTTTCGAAGTCAAACCTTTCGAAGTCAAACCTTTCGAAACCAAACCTTTAAAAACAAAACCTTTCGAAGTCAAACCTTTCGAAATTAAAACCTTTCTAAATCATTGAAGATAGCCCCTTCAAAACCTTACAAAATCAAAACATTTCAAAATCAAAACCTTTCGAAACCAAACCTTTAGAAATCAAACCTTTAGAAATCAAACCTTTCGAAATCAAACCTTTCGAAATTAAAACCTTTCTAAATCATTGAAGATAGCCTCATTAAAACCTTTCGAAATTATTCAAAAACAATGAAGTGTTAGTGTTGGAACCAACCCTTCGAAAGCATACTTCCGACCATGTCGAAAGGTTAACCCTTCGACTTGCCGAAAGGTTTTAAAACACTTTTTCGGAAAACATTTTAAAACAATATTCTTGAAGGTTTAAGCTTTCGAAAATCCCCTTCGAAACCCGTCTTGAATATAAAATTTTAGTCTTTATAAATTGATAGAGTCGAAGGATCCCCCTTCAACTTATTCGAAAACAATTTTTATTTTTATCCGAAAGCAAAAGAAGTAGCCTCCCCATCCCTGCGCCCTTTTCTTCCCTTCGGCCCCGTGCCTACCTTTCGACTTTGGACGGAAGGTAACTGTTTACCTGCCGTCTTAGGAGGAAGGTACCTTTCGACTTCGTCAAAAGGGTAAAAGCGGGCTTGTTGGAGTCGAAGATGGAACTGGGCCCACTGAAGTGATGTTTTTATCTTGTTTGTCTAATTTTTATTGGCCGAGAAACCTTCTCCTGTACTTCTAAATAGTAAAAAGTATACAAAAGTCAACCTTTTTCTCAAAACACTGTACTTCTTCCTCAAATATTTCCAAAAGCAAATTTCCTCCCGAATTTAAGTAATTTCGGAAGTAATTTTCAGTTTAGCCCTTGGGCATAAATAATTTAATTACCTTAGTAAATCACAAAGGAAAAATTCCCAAAAATTCCCAAAAATCAGATAAATCATATACTTCAACATATTAAAATTTCAAACCATATGAAGATCAAAACAATTCGGAATTTAACCAAAACCGAACAAAAACATGTTGATTAACCCATTAACATTTAAAACACCTATGTCTTATCCAAACAAAGGTTTAAATGGTTATATCCTAACCAAAATCACAAACTTGAATCGGATGTAACCCATAACTGATCCAAACACAGAAAAACGAGATGATAAACATGATTATTCACCTTGTTTAGTTGATTGGAAAATGAGATACTTTCCTAGCTTTAATTCCTTAGCTTATTCTTCAATTTAAACTCTTCCTCGAGCTTTTTAATGGCCGATCGAAATATGTGGAGGTTAAGAATGAGAAAGTGGAAGTTTATTTAGGTGGAGGAAGAGATATATACTAAGAAATGTAGTCCCATTTTCAAGTTTACCCCTTAGGAAAAATTCCTCCTTCTTAATTTATTTAAGTCCTTTTATTTTAGTTCATTCTTTTAGACACGGCCATCGGATTTATTAATCTCATCTCCCTATTATTCAAATTATTCTATTTAATTTATCCAATTAAATATCCCGAGTAATGTTAATTAAAATTTGAGGTCATTACAGACTCCCCTCTTAAAGAATTTCATCCCCGAAATTCAGTAAGGGCAAAGCTAGTATAACCTACTAGCCAAATTCTATATAAACCCTATATAGAACATACCATCTAAAACAGCCCAGGAAAAGTAGACCTAATCATGTCTTTTGCCTTCTAAGCACAGTTTCACATTGTCGGTCCATTGAACTTTCACCAACTTGACTGTCTTGTTCCTTAACCTCTTCTTATCTTTTGCCACAACACGAACTGGTTGCCTCACAAAAGTCATATATGGTTCCACCACTAAGTCCTCCAGTGCCGTCGGAGCGATAGTAGTTTCTGGATCATGCATATACTTCCTAAGATGAGAAATATGAAACACATTGTGGACCCCGGCCAAACTGCTCGATAAATCTACTCGGTATGCGAGTCTCCCAATCCTCTCTGATATAGGAAATGGTCCAACATATCTTGGTGCTAACTTCCCAGTCTTCCCGAACCAAACCACACTTTTCATCGGCGATACCTTGATGAAAACTCTATCTCCAACTGAGAACTCTAGGTCCTTACGCCTTTTGTCTGCGTAACTCTTCTGCCTAGATTGAGCTTCCTTCATTCTTTCCCGTATCAACTCGATCTTTTCCGTCGCCTCTCTCACCAAATCTGGACCAAGGACCAACCTGTCTATGGTCTCTAGCCAACATGCTGGTGATTTGCATGGCCTTCCATACAAAGCTTCAAAAGATGCCATTCCTATAGTAGTCTGATAACTATTATTATAGGAAAACTCCACTAAGTGTAAGTGATCTTCCCAAGAACCACTAAAATCCAACACACAAGCCCCCAACAGATCTTCCAGTACCTTGTTGACTCTCTCTGTCTACCCATCTGTTTGAGGATGATATGCGGTACTAATCTTGAGCTTAGTGCCTAACACACTCTGCAGGCTCTTCCAGAACTCGGTAGTAAACAAAGCATCTCTATCACTGACGATACTACTAGGAATTCCATGCGGTCTAACGATGTTCTTCATGAACAACTTAGCCAAAACAGGTGCCGTCCTGGTTGACCTTACCGGAATGAAATGGGCACTTTTGGTCAATCTGTCCACTTGACCCATATACTTTTATTACTCCGGTTTGACCTTGGCAGGCCGTCAATAAAATCCATTGATATTGAGTCCCACTTCCAAACTGGAACATCCAAAGGCTGAAGCAACCCACTTGGCTTCTGATGTTCGGCTTTTACTTGTTGACAGTTCAAAGACTGTTTTACCCATAAGCCAACATCCCTCTTCATTCCTTCCCAAAAGAAACTTCTCTTCATATCCTGATACATCTTGGTTCCCCCAGGATGAATCGTAAACTTCGATCGATGACATTCCCTTAGAACTTCCTTCTTAAGGTCTCCAACATCCGGAACACATAACCGTTCCTTCTTTCTCAACCAACCCCTATGGTCAAGAATAAAATCCTTCAAATCATCAATCTCGGTTCCAGCTTCTAACCTTCTAATCCTCTCGGCTAACACTAGATCCTCTTTCTGCCTAGAAGCAATCTGTTCGATCAGAACTGGTCGAACTTCCAAACAAGACATCATGGCGATATTCTGACTAGATTCAGCAGTCGACCTCAACTGCACACTGCAAGCAGCCAGTGCTTCCAAGTCTTTCCATTCCGCCAACATAGCTAACACCACATTCTGATGTTTCCTGCTAAGCGAATCCGCCACCTTATTTCCTTTTCCCGGTGTATACTCAATGCTAATATCATAAGCTACAACAAACTCCAGCCATCTCTGCTGTCTCATGTTCAGCTCCTTTTGGGAGAATAAATATCGTAGAGACTTATGATCCGTGAATAGCTCAAACCTTTCTCCCAAAAGATAATGCCTCCACACCTTCAATGCGAAGATTATCGCTGCCAACTCCAAATCTCATGCGTTCTAAGCTGTCTAGAAGTGTATGCAATAACCTTTCCATTCTGCATTAGCACAACACCTAACCCGGTACCACATGCATCGGTGTAAACTACCTACCCCAGATTCCCATCAGGAACTACTAACACGGGCGCACGGTTAACAAATGTTTCAACTTAAGAAATGCCTCCTCACATTTGTCAGACCAAACAAACTTCACGTCCTTCCTGGTTAGCATGGTCAAGGATGCCGTTATCCGCGAGAAATCCTTAATGAACCTTCGGTAGTAACCTGCAAGTCCAAGAAAGCTTCTAATCTCACTTACCATCTTTGGTCTTTTCCAATTGTTAATAGCTTTGATCTTATCCGGATCAACTGCTAGACCTTCCTCGAAAACTACATGACCAAGGAACTTCACTTCCTTCTTCCAGAAATGACACTTTGAGAACTTCGCTTTCAGCTGATGTTGCCTTAGCATCTCCAATATTATTCTAAGATGATCCGCATGATCCTTCTCATTCTTAGAATATACCAAAATGTCATCAACAAAAACCAACATGAACCTATCCAAGTGCTCTCGGAAAACCAGGTTCATCAAATCCACAAATAAAGTTAGCGCATTAGTAAGCCCGAATGACATAACCAACCACTCGTAAGACCCATATCTGGTCCTAAACACCGTTAAAGGAATATTGTCCTCTGCTGATGGAAACCTGTCGCCAAATCCAGTTGGGAAAACACTCTGGCTCCACTCAACTTATCGAATAAATCATCGATCCTCGACAAAGGACACCTATTCTTGTTCGTCCTCTTGTTCAACATACGATAGTTGATACACATCCTTAACGACCTATCTGGCTTCTTCACAAATACCACGGCCGTTCCCCAAGGCGAACTGCTTGGCCGGATGAAATTATTTCCTTCCAATTCTACTAGTTGCATCTTCAATTCCTTCATCTCGGTTGGTGACATCCTGCTAGGTAGTCTACTTATGGGTTCAGCTCCCGGTATGAGATCTATCTGAAACTCGATAGCTCTTTTTGGCGGCAAGCCCGAAACCGATTCAAACACATCCGCAAACTCTCTTGCTACATAAACCTTCTTCAACTCTGCTTCCTTTCCCATAGCACCCAATAATGCATAAGCATTTCCGTTCGAACTCCTTACCGAGTAAATGACTCGGTTATGGCTATTAGGATGTCTCAATGATATTTCCCCCTCCTGGCAAAATATCCTAGCATCATATCTATCTAACCAATCCATACCCAATATGATCTCGAAACCCACAAAATCAAAAACATATAAACTGCATGCAAACATATGACTTAACAAATCAAGTTCTTACTAGACATATCTCATTCCCAGAGTTGCATACCCTCCTATAGGATTCGCAACCCTTAAAAGAGTAATAATGTATAAAGGTTCCAGACATAAGCAATCTACCAAATACTGAGATATAAATGAGTGCGATGCACCGGTATCAAATAGTATCCTAACAAAAGTAATATGAATCATGAGCATACCTTCCATCACAGCTTTTCCTTTCTCAATAGTCATTGGTCTAGAGGATGATGGTTCCAACGCAAAGATCTTTCCCTTTCCAGCTTTGGCAGCCTCGGGAAACTTGTCCTTATAATGCCCCATCTGGCCATAGTTGTAGCACTTCACATTCGGCCTTACTGCAACTGCTCTTCCATCACCCAAGCGACACTCATTAGCATAGTCCCCTTCTTATCACACTTGTAACAAACAATATCAGCCTTGCTCTTCTTAGCTGCTACCCCCGAATGGGCATCTTTCTTCTTGAAGAACTTCCTCTTCTTACCCTGAAAATTCTGAACCTCGGCTGGTTTCCCCTTTCCAAAAGTAGAAAGCATCTCTTCATTCCGAATAGCCATCTCCACAACAATATGACTCGGATCTCGGAGGTTTGGCATGGTTGCTCTGGTGATCTTAGGATTCAATCCCCTGATAAACTTATCATTCCTCCGAATAACAATATCCACAGTAGCATATCCATAACGGGATAGCTCATCAAACTCTGTAGCATACTCAAACACCGATCTATCTCCCTGGACTAAATCTGCAAATTTCCCAAGCAATGCTGACTTGGCAACCTCTGATAGAAATCTTTCTTCGAACCTCCTTCGAAATTCAGCCCAAGTCAGATCTTCCTCCGGCTCTCCTACGGTAACTCCGTTCCACCAAAACAATGCTGCTCCCTGCAATTGCCTGGAAGCAAGTCTCCTCTTCTGCATATCCGTCAAGCTGAGATATGCAAATATCCTTTAAAGACGCAATAGCCAGTTCTCCACTCCTACTGCATCCTCGGTTCCCAGAAAAGGCTTCCCTCCAAGGCTAGCGTAATCCCTGCTAAGCTGGCATAATTATTGCCAACTTAGGCCATCAGATTAGCTCCTCCATCATTCCCTACAGCCACTCCCGCAGCTGCTCCGGCTTGCATCATATTCACGAAGAACTGATACATCATCCCCATATCAACCGGCGGAACCTCGGCACCAACATTGGCATTTGCATCTGGGTTTGCATTTGCCCGTCGACCCTGGTTGCTCCTAGTATTGGGTCGAACATTTCCACGTGTCGCGGTGCATCTTACACCTTGATTCAATCTTCTGTTTCCTGCCTCCATATCTTACTTCCCTACTACCTGAAATCCAATCTTGGAAAGATACAAAAGAACGGTCTAAGAGAGTGGGGAATACATACTTAGGTATTTATAGCAAAGTACACATACGTTACTATAATGCTTACCCAAGCCCAACCATATTTTAGACTCATTAGATTATGCTTTAAAAATCTTTTAAGGTTTAAATTCCTTTTAAGTACATAAATCATGTTATGATACCAACTTGTGACATCCCGCTTCCGGAGGCTCAAAACTAACTGCTATGGATGCTGCAGTCATCCATAGGTGTTATTTCTGAGTGATCGGAATCAGAATCTTGTAACCATTGGCAGCACAAGAATATGAAAAAAAAATTAAACTTCAACAAAACAGAATTTCTCATTTCTTATGAATTTCAATTTAAGATTTAATTACATAATCCCAGATGTTAACCACGTTCAGATCACATATACATGTGCAAAATACGATAAGAGCAATATATGAAGATGTCCCCTTATGATGATCAGAGAACTAATAAACATGAACTTTACAGTTCTTAGTACATCATAGCGGAATACACAAAATAGCTCCTATATAGCTAATACTGCCTCCTGTATGTCTCCGGAAGCTTATTCGTCCAAAACTTGAAAGTCTCCCACTCTCAGACTACTCAAATTAATTTTTCAGTACCCAATAGTTTGTGGAGAAATACAAACTTCGAGTCAGACAATAAGTCTGGTATGAATAATCTCCTATCATCTCTTATCATAAATAGATATCTAGTGAGACCAAGCCGCTTAGCGGAATGGGTCTTCCCCTCACCAGTATCCAAAACAAAAATGCAAATCATTTACTATGCCCCTGCACCCAAAATGATTAGACTTAACTGTTCAACGACTAGTTTTCTATCGCTTTAGAAGATAGTCGAAAATTTTCAATATAAAAATAACCGCAAGCGCACGGCGTACACTTGTAGTACGTGGCGAATACGGGTCGATCCGTAGGGAATTGTTAGGGTTTAAAAATCTATTCAATCAAATTAGACCAAATGGAGGAGAAATTGTTAACTAGAAATAAAATGAAGCTAAAACTAGAATTAAAATTTGATTTAAAAACTATTGAACTAGAGAACAATTTAGAGGCAATTCCACTCTCATATTTTTGTAAATCAACAAATAAACAATTTGTGATCTCTAGCTTTGATATTAAGTGAAATATTGTTGTATTTATCATAAGTATGGTTTGTTTATGTTATTAATTAGCATAACTCAAACCATCAAACTATAATACAACAAATAAACCACTTATAATTCTCATGAAAATGAAGCCAAAGCAAAAGCTATTTTAAGTATGATCTATTTACTATTGTAACTAGTAATATAGATCATCAAATTTCATTTTTACTTTAATTTCACAATCAAAAATGGATTAGCAAATGATGATGCAAATTGTGTTTATAATTAATAAGAATAGCTCAATTGCATAAGCAATATAAGCTATCAAACCCACTTGTATAAACTTGCATCAAAATTCACTTTCATGAAGCACAAACAAAGAGATCATAAATCATAAAAAATGTTGAAATTACATAATATTTGAGAGCTTCATTACCCCTAAACAAGGTTTTAAATCTCCCCGAGATCAGCCGAGATGAAAATTCGAGATATTAGCCAAAATCCGAGATCTGGCAGCTTGGTTAGTTATAAGTCTTTTAAATATCGCCCGAGACAGCCGAGATATTTGCCCGAGATATTGGCTAAAATCCGAGATTTGAAACCTTGCCCCTAAATTGAAGAGGTTTAGCTACTCATTTGTGTTATCAAATCAACACATGTAAGTTTCAACATTGAAAATGAAAGAAAGTAGAGAATAAACAAAGAAAAAGAAGATTAACTACTAGAAGAAAATTGATTAGACTAGTGCATAAATGTAAATCTAAGCTATGAACATTAAGAGAAAGAGAGCATAGAAATAAACATTAACAAAGAAGCAAAGAAAAGCATGTAGAAAAGAGAGAAGAAAGAGGCTTGGAAGCCATTTTTTTCACTTTGATTTTTGTTTACAACTTGCTAATTTCCTAAGCAAATGTATGAAAGAGTAGAAGATAGATTCATGTACATAAGAGGGCTATTTATACATGCATAAAACTCTAATTCTATTTTTAGGGTGCTTCCTAAAATGCCCTTTAGGAAGTGTGGCCACCAAGTAACCATTAGCCACTAATTAATCCATCATTAAAAGTGCAAGAAGCTTTAACCTCCACTTAGTAGTTCATTAGCTTCTAATTGTAGCTTTAGGCAAGTGGGTGGGGTCCTCCATGTTCATGGTCTTGAATTATTTCCTCTTCATTCCTTTGTATTTCCTTGTGCATGCATATATCATCATGAATTCCTCTTCCATATGCCTCAAAATATCTTATAAAAATCATAAAAATTGTCCAAGTAATAATTCTCAAATTTACACATGCACAAAAATGACCATTTTGCCCTGAATGAAGATGAATATATGATGATTTGAAAATAATTGAATTTTGGTTTTAAACATTTTAAAATGTCTAAATATGATGTTTATTTAAATAAAAAGTGATAAAATATGGATGTAAATATATGCACATTTACGTGCACATCAAATACCCCCACACTTATCTTTTTATTCGTCCTCGAATAAAGGAAAACTAAGATAAATCCATTTTCGTAGGGAGCACGATTGAATTGAGCGTATGCAACAAGCCGTTAAACCTCTGGGTATCCCCATTAGGACGAGTGTTGTCTCGTGAGGGTTTTCAGTGGATACTACCCACAAAATCCAAATTCAAAGTGAAAATATTTACAAAGTGCAAGATTTATTTACAATGGGATGAATGCCAGTTTTTGAAAATATTTACAAATGAAGGATTCACTATCAATTCGACACTCATAAGTTAAATATAGGTTTTGTTCATTGACTTGAAAATTTAAGTCATTTACTCATCAAAATTTCAAACAAAAATCAAGTTATCATAGCAAATAGACAATAGTTTAACTCGTTGTTTCGGTTGATAACATAATGTAACTATGAAATGGATCCTTAGTTGATTATCAAAGTTTTCCAAAGTGGTATTCTCATTTCTTTTCAATAAAAAGTTAAATCAAACAAGTTAAAATGGTGCTTGGATTTCAATTGCTTATTCTCTCTTACTCGAAATTGATATTTACAATATTTACATATGCCTAACTCAGGTAAATTGAGGCCGGATATATTACATGTGCACTACCTTGCGGACTGATGTGAGGGGAATACAGAGCATGGTGAGTGAACACACAAGTGTGAACACTTATTGATTGTAGGCATTATTAAAAAGAATATTTATGTATATACACCTAACTCAGATAAACTGAGGCCAGATATACCGATCATGCACTGCCTTTCGGGCTTACGTGAGAAGGGTACAGAGCATGGTGAGTGAACACATGACTCTAGGTGTTAAATATATATATATATATATACATATACACAAATGTTTTTTTAGAAAGAGAGAGTTTTGCAAAATCATCTTAGCACCATTTAACTTAGAAGATAAAAATGTTATATCCTTTACTTTAAATTTACCACTTTTGTAAACAAAGATTTTCAATTAGAACATACTTCATAACTAACACATATGAACCTTCCTATATACTAGTTAAACCATTGTTATTTGTAATCAAACTTCATTTTTATTTTTGTTAATACAAATAAATTTTCAAAAATTTTCAATTTATTAACCAAAACCTATACTTATCCCATAGTGTTTCTTCAAAAATAAATCAAAATGCTAAAAAGAAAATGTTTTTGATATTTTGAGATTTTTTTTAAGTTAAAAGAAAATGAAAATTCAAAAATTCCATGAAACTAACTAAAAAAATGAAATGAAACCCCCCCACACTTAATTTTGACAGTGTCCCCACAGTCAATGCATGATATAATGAGTGTAGCGGGAAAAAATATGTGCATCTTTACAAAAGAGGGTTAACATTATTACTAGACGTAGCTTGGCTCATGAAGGATCATGAGCTCCTCCTCTTGGTTACCAGGCAATTCCAAGAAAGGTTTTAAACGATGACCGTTGACTTTGAAAATCGATCCATCCTAGGGGTTTTCTATTTCTACGACACCATGTGGAAATACAATTCGTACCACAAATGGTCAGGTCCATCTAGATTTAAGTTTCCCAGGGAATAAATGAAGTCTTGAGTCATATAAAAGAACTTTTTGGTTAGGAGAAAACGTTTTCCTTAGGATTGACTTTTCATGAAAAGATTTGGTTCTTTCTTTGTAAATTTTCTCATTTTCATATGCGTCGTTCCTAAGTTCTTCTAGTTCGTTGAGTTGTAGTTTTCGGTTTTTGCCAGCTTTCTCAAGATCAAAGTTTAAGTTCTTAATTGTCCACAATGCTCTGTGTTCGATTTCAATGGGTAAATGACAAGCTTTACGGTAAACTAAACGAAATGGGGACACCCCAAGGTTAGTTTAAAAAGCAGTACGGTAAGCCCAAAGCGCGTCGGTCAATTTTGAGACCAATCTTTTCGATTTCTATTGACAGTTTTCTCCAAGATTTGTTTTAATTGTCGATTTGAAACTTCAACTTGGCCACAAGTCTGAGGATGATACGAAGTGGATAACTTGTGGGTTATCGAGTATTTTTTCATTAAGGTTTCAAAAGAACGGTTACAAAAATGGGTTCAGTTATCACTAATTATTGTGCGAGGTGTGCTGAACCTCGAAAAGATGTTTTCTTTGAGAAATTTCACAACAATTCTATGGTCGTTGGTTTTGCAAGGAACGGCTTCGATCCATTTTGAAACGTAATCGACAGCGAGAAGGATATAAAAGTTTCCAAAAGAGTTAGGAAAAGGTCCCATAAAGTCTATACCCCAAACATCAAAGATTTCGATCGTAAGAATGGGGTTTAGAGGCATCATATCTCGTCGAGAAATTCGTCCAAGCATTTGACATCGATCGCAAGTTTTGCAAAATTCGAATGAGTCTTTGAAAAGAGAAGGCCAATAGAATCCACATTGAAGCACTTTTTCTGCAGTTTTTCAAGGACTGAAATGTCCACCACATGCTTGATCATGGCAAAACAAAAGAACACTCCTTATCTCATTATCCGGAATGCAACGTCGGATGATTTGGTTGGGACAATATTTGAACAAGTATGGATCGTCCCAATAGAAATATTTCACTTGAGACATGAATTTGTATTTATCCTGTTTGGACCAAGATGAGGGAGTTTCTTTAGTGACTAAGTATTTCACTATATCAGCATACCATGGATCGATCGAAACTGAAAGAAGTTGTTCATCGGGGAAGTTTTCATTGATTGGCAATGAAGATGGTGCGTTCGGAAGACGAGACAAGTGATCGGCTATGACGTTATCAGATTATTTTTTGTCTTTAATTGTAAGGTCAAATTCTTGAAGTAAATGGATCCAACGAATCAGATGGGATTTAGCGTCCTTTTTAGCGAAGAGATATCGAAGCGCAGAGTGGTCTGTGTACAGTAATGTGTGAACCTATCAAGTAAGGTCGAAACTTTTCGAGCGCAAAAACGACAGCTAGAAGCTCTTTTTCGGTTGTTGTGTAGTTGAGTTGAGCGTCGTTTAAAGTCATACTCGCATAGTAAATGACGTGTAGGATCTTATTGATGCATTGTCCTAAGATAGCACCAACGACAAAGTTCGAAGCATCACAAATTATTTTGAATGGAAGATCCCAATTGGGTGCGCAAATGATTGGAGCAGAAATGAGTTCGCTCTTAAGACGTTCAAAAGAAGACATACAATTAGAGTTAAAATCGAAAGGACCGTCTTTTCCAAGAAGAGTCTTCAAGGACGAGCGATTTTTCTAAAGTCTTTCGCAAAGCGTCGGTAAAAACTAGCGTGTCCTAGAAATGATCGAATGTCCTTAACAGATTTAGGAATGGGTAGATTTGCAATGACATCGATTTTCGCTTTATCTACCTCAATGCCTTTATTTGAGATGATATGTCCAAGGACTATGCTTTGTTTCACCATAAAGTGGCATTTTTCCCAATTCAAAGTCAAATGTTTTTCTTTACATCGATTTAGAACCAATTCGAGATGATGTAAACATTGGGAAAAAGAATCGCCAAAGATTGAGAAATCGTCCATAAAAACTTCTAGAAAGCGTTCAATCATGTCGGAAAAGATTCCAACCATGCATCGTTGGAAAGTCGTAGGAGCGTTACAAAGTCCGAATGGCGTACGTCGATAAGCAAAGGTACCGAATGGACACGTGAAAGTTGTTTTCTCTTGAACTTCGGGAGCGATAGGAATTTGTTTATAACCGGAATAACCATCAAGGAAGCAGTAGAATTCATGGTCGCCTAAGCGTTCGAGCATTTGGTCAATGAAAGGAAGAGGGAAGTGATCTTTACGTGTTGCAGCATTTAGTTTTTGATAGTCAATGCATACACGCCAACCCATTTGAGTACGAGTTGGAATAAGTTCGTTTGAATCATTCTTGACAACCGTTAGCCCAGACTTTTTTCGGTAAAACGTGAATTGGGCTAACCCATGAACTATCGGAGATTGGGTAAATGATTCCGTTGTCGAGAATTTTAAAAATTTCATCACGCACCGCATCTTTCATTTTTGGATTAAGCCTTCGTTGCGCGTCATGAACAGGCTTGGCATCGTCGATTAAATGGATGCGATGTTGAACAAGAGCGGGACTAATTCCCTTAATATCGTTAATCGACCATCCCATCGCTTCCTTGTTTTTCGAAAGAATAGAAAGTAAGGAAGTTTCTTGATCAAGAGAGAGAGTTGCGGAAATTATGACGGGCAACGTTTCGTTATCACCTAAGTATGCGTACTTAAGGTGATCGGGAAGTGGTTTGAGGTCCAACTTCGGGAGTTTTTCGACCAAAGATTTGGGTTGAGATTTGGACTCAACTGGAAGTGATTCAAAAGGAAGAGTGTATTCAATTTCGTTGGGAATTTCGTGAAACAATTTTTCGTACTCGGCCTCACATTCATCGTTAAGATCAAGTGTTTTGTTTTCAAAGTTTTCGTGAATGGAATTAACTTCCAACGTTTGGTCACGAGGTTCATTCGATTGAATTTCAAGATTGAAAATGTTGAGATCCAAAGTCATGTTTCCAAAAGAGATTTTCATCGAACCGTTACGACAATTGATTAAGGCATTTGAGGTGGCTAAGAATGGTCGGCCTAAAATCAATGGAATTTGATTCGTGGGATTTGACACGGGTTGTGTTTCGAGAACGATAAAATCAACGGGGAATATGAATTGCCCTACTCGAATGAGCACGTCTTCGATTTTTCCCACGGGCTTCTTAATGGAACGATCGGCGAATTGAAGCGTAACTTTTGTGGGTTTGATCTCACCTAAGCCTAATTATTCGTACACGGAGTATGGAATCAAGTTGACACCCACGCCTAAGTCTATCAAACATTTGTTAATCGTCTTGTCTCCAATTGTACATGGAATCGTAGGGCTGCCAGGATCTTTGTATTTTACGGGCATGGATTGGGACAAGACTTCACTCAAACTGGCGGCTAAAAAGACTTTTTTGGGCACTTGAGTGTGTCGATTTTGGGTGCACAAGCCAAAGAAATTTTACGTAAGTGGGGACTTGTTGAACAATGTCAAGAAGCGGAATGTTAACTTTGACTTGTTTAAAATTTCCAACATCATTTCCATTTGGTCCGAGTGTTTCTTTGGTCGAAGACGATGTGGAAATGGGACACGATACTCGGTAGGTGGGTCTACTCAAGTAGAAGAAGAGTTTTGATTGGCATTCGATTCAACGTTTGGCTCCATGTTCTGTTCAGATTCGTTCGTTGTTTAAGAAGTATCGAGAGAGGTTTCCGTTAAATCATTTGGATTAACGACTACATTATCGATTTGTTTACCGGAACGGAGAGTTGTGATAGCATTCAATTGGGTGACGTTGCTATCATGAACAACATGGGCATTATTTGAATTTGCATTTTTATTTCTGGGATTTGAAATGGGTTGGCTTGGGAATGTTCCTCGTTCACGTTCGCTTACAGATGTGGCTAATTGACTGATTTGCATTTCAAGTTTTGTAATCGATTGGTTTGTGTTTTGCATATATGAGGTCAATAAATTTTGCAAATTGCTGTTTGATTGAAGGCTTTGAGTAGTTGCTTTAGCCAACGTTTCAAGAGTTTTCTCAAGTGAAGTTAAACGTTTATCGTCTTGGGAAGGATGCGTAGAATTCGGTTAAAAATTTGATTGTTGCGGTTGATTATGAGACGGATCCGCAAAGTTTGGTTGAAATTGTTGGGTTGAAAAGGAGGATTCGAAGCATTATTCGGGAATGCTTGAAAATTGGGACGAACCGTATTTGTGTTGGGATTGTTTTGGTTCCATGCAAAATTCGGATGATTTCTCCAACCAGGGTTGTATGTTGGAGAAAACGGGTCATTTTTGGCTTTATTGAAAGCATTGATTTGTTCGACAGAATTGCGACACTGATCGGCTATATGATTAGGATCCTTGCATTTATAACACATCGGTTGGGAAGCTTGGTTCATTTGATTCGATGAGAAAACGTTATCGATTTTTTAATCATTGCGTTGATTTTAGCTTCCAAAGCAACAGAAGATCCTATCGAGTGTGCACTCGATCGTGAGTAGATTGATTTTTCGTTCGAACGTTCCCATTGGGATGATTTTTCGGTGAGGTTTTCAAGAAATTGCCAAGCATCGTCGTGATGTTGAGCAAGAAAGTTGCCTTGGCACATTGATTCGAGCATGGTACGTGAGCTATTTTCGAGTCCATCGTATAAAATTTGGCAAATCGTCCATTTTTCGAAGTTATGGTGTGGACATTTTATCAAAAGCTCTTTGAATCTTTCAAAATATTTTTCGAATGGTTCCCCCTAGAATTGATGAAAATTTACAATTTCGTTTCGGATTCTACTCGTTTTTCCAAGGGGTAGAATTTTTTTAAGAAAGCTTTTACAAATTCTTCCCACATTTTAATCGAGTTCGATGGTAAACTATACAACCATTTTTCAACATAATCCGTAAGAGCGAATGAGATTAATCGAAGTTTGATTCCGTCATCGGAAAGTTGTTGGAGTTTAATGGTTGCGCAAACTTGTTCGAATTTAGTCAAAAAGATGTATGGATCATCGTGCTCGAAATTGCCAAATTTCGGAAGTGTGGCAATATGGTTCGAGTGAATTTCGAAGTGGTTACCCGTAGAGGCGGGTAACGTGATGCAAGACGGAATAGAAACTCTATTGGGAAATATTCTATCCATAAAAGTTCGAGGGGCGTTCTCGTTCGCCATTTCGGGAGGATCGTCTGTTCGAGTCAAACGGTTAGTTGTCAAGTCGCGAGTCCAACGAATTGATGTTGTGTCACGAGTCCAAGTACTCATGCACAAGTGAAAGTCAAGAAGAGAAAGAAGTTAGAATCGAGTTTAGAGAATGAAAGAAGCTTTGAAAAATAAAGTGAAAAATTGTTTTTGTTTTTCTTTTTTTTTAAGAAAAATATTTACCATGTGAAATTTATTTTCAAAAGAGAAGTTTGATTTTTTTTTGTTTTGTTTTTGGTTTTTCAAAATTTTTTATATGTTTTTTTATTTTTGTAATTTTTTTTGTTTTTGAATTTTCAAACTTTCAAATATTTACCAAAAGGATTTTTGTTTTTGGAAAATGGAAATTTGATTTTTGTTGTTTTTTTGAATTTTCAAATTTTTTTTGTTTTTGAATTTTTAATTTTTTTTTCTTTTTGAAAAGATTTTATATTTTTTTTTGGATTTTTGTTTTTGATTGAAAATTTTCAAAGGAAAGGAAAAAAGGATTTTTTTTGGATTAAAACTAAGTTAAGTAAAATTTACAACTTTTTTTTGGATTTTGGATTTTTTTTGTTTTTTTAAATATGCATGAACTAATGCAAATAAATGAATGCAAAAGCCTTAATTACAATTTTATGTCTTTAGTAGCTCATAACCCAAATTTGTATAATCACACTTTGTCTTAAATCAACAAAAATATTTCTTAGCTAGGTAACGGGCAGGGATTATCGGTGCACCACAAATCATCGTAGCAATGCAGCCGAAGGTTTAAGTACCTTCAAAGGAACAACCACTATAATATTTACGAATCACCGTAATTTTTATAACTGGTTATTACTCTACCATAGCCTAGACACCAAGAATAAAATTGTTCAAAGAAAACAATTATGAAGATACAATTAAGCCCTATATGAGCTCGCGACACCCTTAAGTCGAATGTATAACCTTTATTATTAGTCAAATTCTACGATGAAATGCGTTTGTGAACTGAGGAAAGGGTGAGGAAATCCCTCACCTTATGTGAATTGGGGTATTGCCCTTAGAAAATAAAATAAGATGAGATGAATGCAAAACATAAATTAAACGTGAATTTACAATGCAACTAATTTTTTTTATATTAATGCAAATGCAAGCAACCAACAATGCAATTCAAATAAAAACAAGGGATGAAAGCACGATACCAGAGCGTGCAGAATTTATTAGCAATTTATTTTAAGCGGCGGAATTTTTTTTATAAGCAAGCTAAGCAGCGGAGCAAGAAATTCTTCCTTTATTTCCTACAACCTGAAAATTGAAAATGGTACATACATTTTTTTAAGGTTCAAATGAAAACAAAAGCAAATAAACTTTTTTTTAATAAGGCACTAAAGCAAATGAACTAAAAAAAACTAGCCAAAATAAATTCAAAGGTTTCTTTTATATTAAAAAAAAGGAAAAGAACTAAAAAAAACTAGAATAATACAAAGTAACTTAACAATTGAATTTCAAAAACAAACCCGGCCCAACCTTAATAACCCAAACTTTTCTCGTTCTTTAAAACAGAAGTCCCAACCCGATTTTCAAAATCAAATGATCAGTTCGCTCTAAAAAGAAATTAAATCTCAATCTCCCACAATCAATTTTCAAAATCGAAGCTTAAGCTCGTGGTGTTAGTCGCGATTGAATTGTGACTTGTTCGCGGTGAGGTAGAGGGGGTTTCGGTTTTGAAGTGTTCGTGGAGGCAAGTTTGCGGTGGTTCGTGAATTTGCGTTCGACTGCGATTTTGGGTATGGAAAAAAAAGTCGCGAGGATCGAATTGGGTGGAAGTGGAGGAATGGTCGTGACTGTTCGTGAAGATTGCGATGGAAGTCTGGATTGAGTCGCGACTTAGGGATTGGGTTACGGGTGATTCGATGATGGCTTCAGGTCACGTGATTACGGTTGTGGTTTCGGCAGAGGATTGACAGATTCACGGGTTGTAGGAGGAGATGACGATTGAGGTGATCAGCAGCTTTGAGGTGGAGGGGTAATGTGTGTTGGAGGCGGGTTTGAGGAAGGGGCGGAGTGAGATGATGTGAAGTGGCAAGAGGTGATGGTTGCATGTATAGACTATAGGCTGTAGGGGAGTGTGGTCTGATTATGATGATGAATTGGTGATCATTGTGATCAGGTTGTGAGGGTGAAGTGGAATGGTGGATGGTTGAGTGTGGGTGTGTTCGGGTTGTGATTAGGTGTATGTTTGCTACTGTTATGCAGCAGAGAGATGAGGCAGAGAACATGGGTGTTGGTCAATGCTTGGTGACTGGTTGTGATGTTGGTGGAGGGAATTTTGAAGTGGGTAAGACAGGGATGTTATGGTTATGGGGGAATTGTGCAGTTTTGTGACAGAAATGATGGTGAAGTTTGCACAAGTATGCACAGAGAAATGTCAGTTTGGTATGAAATGCTTGATGATATGGAGGGTTGGAGTGTAATTGTGACAGAGATTGTATGGTGACAGGAAGTTTGTAGTTGAAGTGTTATAGGCCGTATGTGTTTGGATCTTGGTGGTTCGGAACAGTTTGGTCTTGCAAGTGGAATTATTGACTGAATGGTAGTTTGAATGTATGGTCAGGTAAGCAAGTTGTTGTATCGTCGCGGTGATAAGATGACTGATGGTAGTTGTAGGCAGTTGAAGTGGTTACTGTTTTATCGCGGCTGGTGGGCAGTTGGATGGAGATTGTACTATGGTGATGGTTGTGGCAGTGTATGTACCGCTGTTAGGTGATGGAATGAAATGTATGGATTTTTGTGTGATGATGTTTCAGCTGTAGTGTTCTCTGATGGTCGGTCAGTGGTTCTAGCAAAGGTCGGTGGTTTTGGCAGGTCACTGTGCTTATGGTGTGGCAGACAAGTCAGTGAGGTTGGAGTAGTTGGTGGAGGAGACAGTGGGTCAAAGTGGAAGTGGAACTGGAAATGTAGAGGAGCAGTTGAGAATGTTGTGAATGAAGGCAAGCGGCTCACTATTGTCGCAGTGTTGTTTGTTTTGGTGGAATGGTTGGTTATGGAGTGTGTTGTGTAGTAGGGATGATGGTAAATCATAAAAAATGTTGAAATTACATAATATTTGAGAGCTTCATTACCCCTAAATTGAAGGGGTTTAGCTACTCATTTGTTTTATCAAATCAACACATGTAAGTTTCAACATTGAAAATGAAAGAAAGTAGAGTAAACAAAGAAAAAGAAGATTAACTACTAGAAGAAAATTGATTAGACTAGTGCATAAATGTAAATCTAAGCTATGAACATTAAGAGAAAGAGAGCATAGAAATAAACATTAACAAAGAAGCAAAGAAAAGCATGTAGAAAGAGAGAAGAAAGAGGCTTGAAAGCCATTTTTATTTCACTTTGATTTTTGTTTACAACTTGCTAATTTCCTAAGCAAATGTATGAAAGAGTAGAAGATAGATTCATGTACATAAGAGGGCTATTTATACATGCATAAAACCCTAATTCTATTTTTAGGGTGCTTCCTAAAATGCCCTTTAGGAAGTGTGGCCACCAAGTAACCATTAGCCACTAATTAATCCATCATTAAAAGTGCATGAAGCTTTAATCTCCACTTAATTGTTTATTAGCTTCTAATTGTAGCTTTAGGCAAGTGGGTGGGGTCCTCCATGTTCATGGTCTTGAATTATTTCCTCTTCATTCCTTTGTATTTTCTTGTGCATGCATATATCATCATGAATCTCTCTTTCATATGCATCAAAATATCATATAAAAATCATAAAAATTGTCCAAGTAATAATTCTCAAATTTACACATGCACAAAAATGATCATTTTGCCCCTGAATGAAGATGAATATATGATGATTTGAAAATAATTGAATTTTGGTTTTAAACATGTTAAAATGCCCATATATGATGTTTATTTAAATAAAAAGAGATAAAATATGGATGTAAATATATGCACATTTACGTGCACATCATTAACATAATATGAAATAAAGCCATAAATTTATTTGTTGGATATCTCATCCACCCATTTATTAGATTTCCCATCTAAATCAATTTATTAGAGTTCCCCTCTAAAATCTTTAAAATGACTATCCATCATAATTTAATAGGATTATCCATCACAAATCCATTCAGAATAAATGTAGATTATCTATCGTACATTGTTTTATAAAAGATGGTGTGGGTTATCCACCGCACACTCCATAGTTTTCCTAGGATGACTATGAACCCTTGGGTGCCAAATCCCAAGGCTAACTACCTCTGGCAAAACATTCTTTACTTTAGAAATTTTATGTGGGCTATCCACCGTACATTCCATGGTTTTCCAAGGTTAACCAAGAACTTATCACTTGGCAAAAATAACATGATCCCCATGATTATTTATAAAAAATCATGATCCCCATGATAATTATTTACCCCAGGTATACCACCTGTTTAACCTATTCCCATTGGTAGCCCCAATTAGGTTAAATTAAATAAAAACACCTTGATAGCCCCAATGTATATTTTCGAAAACATATTTCTATTTGTAACCCCAAACTATGTAACGAAAACATTAAACCAACCCCGGTGTCCCCAAGTTTTTATATCATTCATTTTATATAAGGATCCCCCTTACATATTCAAACAAAGATAAGTATTTTATGCTATAACCCTTTGAAGTATCCCTTCGTCTTAGCAAAGTTTTACTTAAGAAAAATGGCTAAAAACAGCCCTTTAAAACCCTTCAAATGAAGTCCCATTTGAAAGCAAATAAACATCCAAAGTTAGCCCCTTCGGAAACCTTTCGAAATCAAACATTTTGAAATCAAAACCTTTCGAAATGAACCTTTCAAAGTCAAACCTTTTGAAACCAAACCTTTCGAAACCAAACCTTTCGAAACCAAACCTTTCGAAATCAAACCTTTCGAAACCAAACCTTTCGAAATCAAACCTTTCGAAATCAAACCTTTCGATATTAAAACCTTTCTAAATCATTAAAGGTAGCCCATTCAAAACCTTTTGAAATCAAAACCTTTCGAAATCAAAACCTTTCGAAACCAAACCTTTCGAAATCAAGCCTTTCTAAATCATTGAAGATAGCCCCTTCAAAACCTTTCAAAATCAAAATCTTTCAAAATCAAAACCTTTCGAAATTATTCAAAAACAATTATGTGTTGGTGTTGGAACCAGCCCTTCGAAAGCATACTTCCGACCATGTCGGAAGGTTAACCCTTCGACTTGCCGAAAGGTTTTAAAACACCTTTTCGGAAAAAAAATTTAAAACAATATTCTTGAAGGTTTAAGCTTTCAAAGATCCCCTTCGAAACCCTTCTTGAATATAAAATTTTAGTCATTTATAAAATGATAGAGTCGAAGGATCCCTCTTCAACTTATTCGAAAACAATTTTATTTCTATCTGAAAGCAAAAGAAGCAGCCTCCCCATCCATTTTCCCTTTTCTTCCCTTCGGCCCCGTGCCTACCTTTCGACTTTGGGCAGAAGGTAACTGTTTACCTGCCGTCTTAGTCGAAAGGTACCTTTCGACTTCGTCCAAAGGGTAAAAGCGGGCTTGTTGGAGTCGAAGACAGAACTGGGTCCACTGAAGTGATGTTTTTATCTTGTTTGTCTAATTTTGATTGGCTGAGGAACCTTCTCATGTACTTCCAAATAGTAAAAAGATACAGAAGTCAACCTTTTTCTCAAAACACTGTGGTTCTTCCCCAAATATTTCCAAAAGCAAATTTCCTCCCGAATTTAAGTAATTTCGGAAGCAATTTTCAGTTTAACCCTTAGGCGTAAATAATTTAATTACCTTAGTAAATCACTAAGGAAAATTTTCCAAAAATACCAAAAATAAGATAAATCATATACTTCAACATATTAAAATTTCAAAGCATATGAAGATCAAAACAATTCGGAATTTAACCAAAACCGAACAAAAACGTGTTAATTAACCCATTAACATTTAAAACGCCTATGTCTTATCCAAACAAAGGTTTAAATGGTTATATCCAAATCAATCACAAACACGAATCAGGTATAACCCATAACTGATCCAAACACAGAAAAACGAGATGATAAACATGATTATTCACCTTGATTAGTTGATTGGAGAATGAGATACTTTCCTAGCTTTAGTTCCTTAGCTTATTCTTCAATTTAAACTCTTCATGGAGCTTTTTATTGGCCGGCCGAAATATGTAGGAGTTAAGAATGAGAAAGTGAAATTTATTTAGGTGGAGGAAGAGATATATACTAAGAAATGTAGTCCCATTTTCAAGTTTACCCCTTAGGAAAAATTTCTCCTTCTTAATTTATTTAAGTCCTTTTATTTTAGTTCATTCTTTTAGACACGACCATCGGATTTATTAATCTCATCTCCTTACTATTCACATTATTCTATTTAATTTATCCAATTAAATATCCCGAATAATGTTAATTAAAATTTGAGGTCATTACAGAGGCCTTCCATATCTGGGACATAAAACCATCAACCAAACAACAATATAAACATGTACCTATTTTCAGCCAAACAACTTAGCTCATGAAACCAAGAGCATCAACTAGCCTTTACTTCCATGAACCTATATCTTATTTACAAATTATATCCAACTATATAACTTGCATTTATAATTGTTAAAACCATATATCACACAATCATATAATTTTGCATTTTCCAACGTCAAACATAAAATTTTATTTAGGCCCGTACGATGTACATGTATCATCCATATGCAATATCAAATCTGATTGCTCGCTTGATTGCACAATTTCATTTTTGAATTAGTGTCACTCACTCGACCACTCTAGTGTGGACTCTAATCTGGTTCCTTGATTAGAAGCCTCTGTTCTCCTTACATAGCCATCAACTATGATAGAGAACTTCAGAATCATATCAATAATCCTATCGATGTTCGCTATCGAGAATTGAGTGAAAAATCCTAACTCGGACAGGTGTAAATCACCTCGAAATCGTGTACTCGAAACTAGATCGAAACAATTATGCGAAAATGATCTACATACAACTTACGCATTTATTCAATTGGTTTCTTACTACATTAATTATTCTTATTCACATTCATTCTCAGTTTTAGTCTATTACCTTTAATACTAAAATTATTTATGAACTATTTCATAAAACATTACTTAAGTTTATAAAAATAGAATAAAACGCAATTTAGGTTCGTCAATACTTTAAAAATTAAGTTTATACACATTTCAAAAGGCTGCAACTTCATCTTTAAAGCCCTTCCATACTTAAGTTTATTATAAACATTTTATAAAGCACACTTATATTTATTATCCACTTTAAACTTAAGTCTATAATTGTATAACACTCTGCTACCGTCTAAGTGTATATATACAAATTCCAAATTTTTTTTTACTTAACCCAAATGTTCAACAAATTAAAATTTGTTTTGACTTACTTTTTCTCAAATTTTATAGGTTGCCAAAACTTATCTTCTTATAATTTCAACAAAAACACTTAACTTAAATTTCAATATCCATTCGGGAGTTTTCGACAATTCAAAATCGTCGAAAATCCTAATTTATTTTCATAAATGAAAATTACCAAACAACACCTCAAAACGAGATGCACAAACAAAATTATTCTAATGCATAAGGTACTTATGTCCATATAATATTACTTAACCAAAAATTCAAGAATTAACCATCCGGGCATTTTTTTCAAATCATCTTGAAATAATAATATACATATATCCCTTTTGTATATCAAATCATACTTTTTGGATCCAAAACAAATTTGTTTTGCCTAAAAAAACTTCTATGGCAAATCACTGTGGTAGCAATCCCTCACTTAGAAACTCGAAAATGAACGCTGATGATGTTACAGTCATCATCAGAATTATTTTCCATCGACTGAAGTGAGTTCGATGCTTTCTATATCCTTCAAAATCCTTTAAAAACATTTCTATTCAAAAATACTTCCAAATAATACTATTATTATTTCATCCAAAACTTTGAAAAACCATTTTCAAAAACATCAGGATTTAAGTTCTAAAATTCTCACATTAAATTCCTTTTTACTTATAAACTACATTTATGAATTATACTTATATAATTTTCACTTCCTTATATAAACCTTTTCACAAATGCATATCTTTATTTAGATTATAATAAACAAATTTTATTAAAGTTATATTTTAACCCAACATTATCATCGAACGCCTTATAGTCAAATTGTGAAATTGAATTCATAAGGTGTTCATTTCAGTGTTCCCACAATTACTATTTACCCAACCCATGCAGCAAAAATGATAAAACTGCTCCTAATCAACCACAACAGTCAATGTCCATAAACTGGTCGGGCATAACTACTCAGTCAACAAACGATAACCAATGCTCCTAACCAGGTAAGCATGACTAACCAAACAATAAATGACAATAATTAGAATTTATCGTTTTTTAACAAACAAGCACACCATCATAACTATATTAATTTCTGAAACTTATTCTTTTATATATGCAAAACATATTCTATGTAAAATTATTGCATTTACCAATTTAAAAATAATACTGTGTTGGTTTGCCTTGTTCAAATGTTTAGAAATCCCTATCTACATCGTGGCGTCACACACCGGAATTCATAAACCACTCAACAGATAAATCGACACAATATAAAACATTTTTGTAATATTAAAAAAAATACACGCTCATCTATATAATACATTCAAACTCATCCCAGGGTCTCACTTACCCTATCTTAAATGAGTTAATCCCACCAAAGCCTAGGTGTTCACTCGACCTAAGCTCTGATACCACGTGTAAGGACCCACCTTTTAGATCCTCAGAAGTTGACACTAATACATCTACGGTATTCATATACCGAGCATCCAAGTGCTGGAAAGACAGATTGTTAGGGAAAAAGAAAAGAAAAGACAAAATAAAATCTTACATTGTGACGAGTAATATATAATATACAATAGACCTTTACAAAAGAAAACTGAACTTTATTATACATATATCAATCAGAGTAAACCAATCAATCAACAACATAGATAGTTATAACAACCTCTCCTCATAATTGTTGATAAATATAAACAACTAATGCAGTGGATAATAGAATGTACGTGAATACGTCTTGGAGGAATCCATCTCGTCTCCTGAAGCTCCAAAGCGTCCATACCGAATTTGAAAATATGCTCGGTCTGACCCGAGCATTATAATAAAATAACATCCGAATCTGTTTGGTAAACCAGCGTGAGAAACATACCTCAATTGGATTTTAAATGTTTAAAACCTTTAAAAATAAAAGTATCTCGTAAGACCACACTGCACATGAATACATATGGGTTTTACCTTAGGATAACCAAATTATCTATATCAGAAACTCTAGTGATATTATAATAATGGCTAAGGGTGAAAATATCAATAATCAAGTAGCTATGATGCTCATGACTGTACATCACAACAATAATAAATATATAATAAAAAATCGTTAAGGCGCATTTGCTAATTATGTAGGATTCCACGGTGGTGCCCTCAGTACTTCGAGAACGGTCCTTCTACACAAGGATCAGAGTTATCCTTCTGAAGCAACACTATATCCCTAGTGATGTACAATAGGAAATACATAGCTGGCCCTAAAAACTATCAAGCTGAGTGCATCGCTCCATGCATGCATAACAACGATAGGTAACTCTAGGAAGGAGATGGCTGCACCCTTATGGGTAAGTTAAACCCCTGGCTATGCATTCTATCTCTGGTTTTAGTCATTACTGCCGGTGAGGCTATGTCTGGTATTCTAGCTCATGCACCGCCTACTGAACAGATTACGGAACCACAAATGCATTCTCATACGTCAACAGGTCTCGAAACCACACATAGGTTCCCACATCTCAACAGAGATCATAGAATCACACATGGATTCTCATACCCCAACGGGTCTCAGAATCACACATGGATTCGAATCTCCAAAACAGATCTTGGAATCACACATGGATTCCAACATCCAAAACAGATTTTGGAATCACACATGGATTCCAACACCACAAGTGGTCTCGGAATCACACATGGATTCCAAAATCTCAAAAGATCACGAAACTCCTCTATAGAACACGTACATGGTTTTCGGAGTGGTTATGGTACGAGTCTTCTCTTATGAGTACACTACCCCGCTTATCGGACGTTTCAAAAACCAATTGCCAATTTTTTGGAATGCTTAATACTGGTTCTTTTGGAAATAATCAGACAATACATAAGAGTGGGGATCACCCCTAACCGTTTACGTGGACGGATCTCCTCATCATTTGTCCTAGAAGAACAAAACGAGTTTATACGTATAGTACAGAACCACCGACGGTAACTGTACCATATAATTCCCGTGTTTCTCTTAGATATTTCTAGAGTTAAAATCCTTCGGTGTTAAGTAGAGAATATTTCCATACCATCAAAATTAAGAAGAATTACATATTTAGGCCAAGATTTGATAGTCGGTTATTTAACTATAAAAAAATTAAACATTCAAACAGAGATTACATTTCCCATAGAAACTACAAAGCCTCTTATATTAATCTTTCATTAATTTAAAATCACCTTTCAAATATTTATTAAAATATTCATAAACTGATCTCATTGAGATAAGTATATTCAAAAACCATTTCACTTTCAAAACTTGGAAAACTTTTCCATATACTTATATATACAATAGTATAAGTATATTTGCAAATCATTAAGAAAGATTTCTTATTCTCATCATATCAAAAGGATTAAAACAAATATTGTTTAAAAAGAAACAGAGACGAAGATAAACCCAAGCACTATTCCTTCGGTGTTAAGCATGGAACAAATGTCCACACCACCAAAATTAAGAGGTCAATTTAGGAAAATCCCATCTTAATTTCTATTATAAATTTCTTCAATAAATCCTTTTTAATAAGTCTCTTTCATTTACGGATAACTCCTTTACTAAAATTCCAAATCCATTTATAAAACCATAAATAAACCTCCAAGTTATTTATATAACTCTTATATAAATATCCAAAACCATCTAAAAACTCTTTTACAAATATCCAAAATCGTTTATAATTTTTTTATATAAATATCCAAAACCATTTATAACCTCTTTTCTGAAATCATTAAAGGAAAAAATAAAAATAAACTTCTTTTCCAATTTCAAATCCTTTTCAAATTCACAAACTCCTTTAATAAATCCTTTTATAAAAAGGAATACTTTTATAAACAATTTATTATTTAATTATAATAAATAAAAATATTAACATCATAAAAATAAACTTTAATCATTTTTAATAATATAACAATAAAACTTTAGAAACATTTCAAATAATATAATAATAATCTTTTTTTAAACATTTTAAATAAATAAAAAAAATAACTTTAAACAACTTTTAAAATATAATTAAATTAATTGTCAAACAATATTACCAATAAAATAATTAACTAGATTTAATTAATCAATAATAAATTAATTATTATCTTGAAATGACCTTAATTAGTAATTACTTATCTTTAAATAGCATTAATAAAATAATTAATTTGAAACATTATGAATATAGTAATTAACTTTACTAAAGAAATAATTTTACAAAACACTTTGAAAAATAGAAATTTAGCAAACACTTTATTAAAATAATAATTAAATAAAACACTATACTTCAAATTAAAATTTTGAATTAAATTTAAATCCATAACTTTCCAGATCGAGAAAGAGGCCCAATGACCCCAATGGTACTTAAATAAGCTGCCATTAAATTCAATTTAACTTTCCAAGTTAAATTATATGTATTTACATAATAGGCATATATGTAAACCAAATCCATACTTAATAATCAATTGTTAACACATCATTTATCCATTATAAATTAACTGGCACTTAAATAGATGTCCAAATTTATATAATAGCAGAACAGAGATTTATTTTGCTAAATGAATATCATTCAAAATAAACTCTTCCATTTATTATTAGACGGTGTTTATTTGGCCAAATAGATAACACCAAAACAGTGTGCTTAAATTAACTACGTTATTATTTAAACAACTAATTATATTAAATCAGTATTATTTTATCCCTTTATACATTATCCATTTTCAAAAATGATAATTTATCCAAACCAAACAATCAGCATATAAAACATCCAAGCATGTAATAAATAATTTTATCTACTATATATCTTACTGATAAACCAAAAAGGTAAGTTTAACTCATCGAAATTCCAGTTATCGTCGAAGCGTTCGATTTTAGCGTAAAATTCTAATAGCTCCAATTTCCACGAAGCCAATTCCAAAATTAAGTTAACGTCATTATGGATCTAACGCGACTGACCGCATTCGATTTGAACCTTTCATGAGTAAGATATACAATTTATAAGATATTGAATAAATTAAAACCAATTAATTTTCTTAATTACATTCTTTAAACTAATTGCCACTAATAATATTTTAATCGATCTTCCCCACTTAAAAACAATTCTCATTCTAAACTTCTGCTAAACCCACTTCCTCCGACTACCTTTCTCCTCCTCTCTCGGGGTCTAGTCCACGAAACCCAAAATCGACACCGCCATTGAACTCCACGACCTTCCCTCTCCCCATCCGTCACCATTGCTTCACGCCTGACTCCCTTCCACAGATCGCGGCCCCGTGCTTGTCCCCTTCGACCAGCAAACACTGCACTCTTCCATGGTGAACCACACCACTTAAAAACTCAGGCATAGAAGCTCCTTCACCACACAAGCACAAATCTAAGCTCCATTCGTCCAATCGTGGACTAAAACTCCAAAAACCCTAGTTTATATTGACCGTGGCCAAACTGACGAACCTACGCAAACCACACTGTAAACTACCAAATAACTTTAAACTAGAAGATATGCCTTGCCCCCCCCCCCTCCGAACAAAATTAACGATCTAAGTTTTACAATTTCTTTGATAAGTATTTATTTTGTTTTTTTGGATTTTAAAGATGTTCTTTGTTCAAAACTTAAATAAATGGAACGAACAGAGAAACGTGGGCTGCTTTGTACGAAGTGTTGGGTTTGACTTATACAAAATTTATGATTTTCGGCATCTCGCCGCATAGATTTTCGTTTCACGTACGATCCCGAACGACAAAACAAAAATATGGTCGTCCTTAGAACAGCGATGTGACCCCAAAATAATAATAATATACACTGGTTATTGACTTCTCAAAAATCATAAAAACATAGTCGTTTGCCAATAAATCGTCAAACAAATAATTTCAGTATTCTCCAAATTAAAAATTATGGAAAAATCAAATAAATTAAACTAAAATATATCAATAAAAATTGAGTCGTTATATTGAAATTAAAATTTTTGATTATTTATTCGAACCATTTATTACTGCAAATAAATTCACAAAATGAATTCATCGTTATTATTTATTAACTTAATGGAGTTAAATAAGACCATAAATCCATTAAATTAACATTCAACCATAAATCCCGTTATTTGAAACACTATTCAAATATTAATTCATAATTCAAAGATTTATAACACTCCATATATTTAAATTCAAGTCTAAACCTTTTAAAACCAATTAATAAAGATTTAAAATTAAATAAATATTCAAAATCAATGATCAAAATTCTGGGTTGTTACACAAAGAAGGCTTAGTAGCGACAAAGAGCTCGAATTGTGAAAACGGTAATGATAATACAACGTTTTCAGCCAACATTACTTTGACCGAGAGTATAAGATATATTATCAATTCACGAGCATCGTATCACATGAAATAAAATAGGAGTTGCATTATGCATATAGAGAGTGTAACGGGGGCTCAATCATGAAAGAGAGAGGCCCATCTTGTTTTATGGTTGCGTAGAGAGTATGAAGATTATGGTATTTGATGGTGTTGTTTTGACTAACATGGATGTTAGACATGTTCCTAAGTTGTATAGGAGTTTGCTTTCAGTTAGGATATTGAGTAAGATTAGTTTAAGGTTTATAGTTGATGGATAGAGATTGAAAGTGACGAAGGGCTCGTTGTTCGTAATGAAAGGTTTGTTATTAGTAATGGAGAGTGTTTAAATATGAGTAATGTTTTATATATTTTGGGAGTGATAGTCATGTGAGATTTGATGATTGTTATTGACTCGGGTGACTCAAATGCTACTAAATTGTGGAATCTTAATTTGGGTCACCTTAACGAGTATTGATGTTCCTTAGAACTAAAGTTTAATTTGTTTATTAGTTAAAGATGGTTTTGGAGGGTCATATTCTTGGGAAGTAAAACCACTACTAAAACGGCTTCGTATAGCGGCAGTCGTTTGCGACAGCTAAAAAATGCGGCCATCGCTAGCCGTCGCTATACGAAATATACAGGCTGCTTCCCGCGAGCAGAACTTTCATTCCTTTCCCACCAAAATTAAACCCTCCTTCCCCCAACTCCTTCCCCTAATCCGACGCCCCCCGTCACCGCAACCGCCGCCCCGCCTTCCGCCGCCTCCAAATCACCCAAATTCGCCTAGGTATGCTTCTAATCTCTATTTTGAATGTAAAATTGATATTTTTTAGGTTTAGTTTAAACCCTAATTAAATTAGGATTTGTTTTTAAATTAGGATTTTTTGTTAAATTAGGTATTAATAGTGTTGTTAAATTAGGTATTAGTAGTGTTGTATGTTGATTTGGTAGATTAATTAGTTTATTATCATGAAGTTAAATTAGGTATTAGATTAATTAGTTTATCATGAAGTTGAATAAATGGTTGATGTAGATAATTAGTGTTGGCGATTAACATGGTTAGTTGTGTTAGGTGAAAAATTAGTGTGTATTAATGATTAACTTGGTTATTGATAAATTTACATGAAAGTATTTCATAGTTTATAAAATTGATAAATTACAAATTTAAGTTGTTAAGTGAATTTAAATTGACAAATTTTTATTTAATAATTAGATTTTTATTGTTTTCTAATTATCTATTTGATAATTAGATTTTGTTGTTTTCTAATTATCTTCATTGATAATTCTTCTATTTATCTTGTTAATTTAGCGACGGCTAGCGACGACCATTTTAATAATTTTAGCGATGGCTAGCGACGGCCAAAATGCAAAAGGTTGTATATATTGTACAAAAATAAAGTTTATACAAAAAATTAAAAAATGAATATGAGAACATTAAAAATTGTGCAAATATCTAATTTTTTTTAAAAAAAAATTAGGAAATGACTTTAAAAACAACTGATATTGTACTAAAATTGATTTTGTAAAGAAATTAAGAAATGAATATAACAACAACAAATATTCCGCTAAAATCTATGTCGTAAAAAAATAAAGAAATGAATATTGAACTAAAATTGTTAATTGAATGTTGAACTAAAATTTAAATATACAAATTTATGAAATAAATTTAAATAGTTGAAACATTGTCAAAATTTGAAAAGAACAACAATATTTGATAAAATTTAAAGAAACTTTTTTATTCCTTAGATTGGCTTTGGCCCCGTCTGGCAAGTGTTGTATATGATCGTTATTTGGATGTTCGTTTTGTAACGGAACAGACATTTATATTCATCTGATACAATATTTGTCGGATTTGTCCTTGTATTGGACAAGTTACAAACACAATAAAGTAATTACATATTATAAATCATTTCATTTTAAACGGTTACAAAATTTCGACAGCACTTCCTTTACGTTCCATGTGTACACGCATTTGTGTACGATACAGGGAACAGAAGGGAAGTGCTGTCGAAATTTTGTTGAACCGTTTATTCTGAAATGATTTATAAAATGTAATTACATTATTGCGTTTGTAATGGGAAGTAGGATGACTGACCACCGAAGTGAAAACCAAAATACCAAAAAATAAAAAAATAAAGTGAAGTTTTTATTTTGAATTTTCTGCAACGATGAACTGTTTACAATGGAGAATGGTTGAAAATTAATGATTTAAATTGTCTAACATACATTTTCAAATCAGGAAAAATGTTCAATTATTTTCTCGATCGTACTTGGATGTATGAAGTCAGAACTGGAAAGAAGGGATCAATAAAGCAACATTTCTACAACGGTGTACACGAATTTATTAGATTTGCTAAATGTAATAACCGAAACAACACAGAAATTCATTGTCCGTGTAGTAAGTGCCAAAATTTGAAGCATTGGAAACCAGATATAGTTGAAGTACATTTGTATCAATATGGTTTCGTGCCTGATTATTATTTCTGGGATCGTCATGGAGAACTTGTTGAACCTACACCTAACACTGAAGTGTTAGAGGACGGTAATATGATGACGAATCCGATAGAAAATATGGTGGATGATGCAGCACGGTCAATGTTTTCTACAACTGAAGCTGTCGATGAAGACGAAAATGTCGAAGAAGAAACGACTGCGGGAGCTAAAAAAATATACGATTTGTTGGATTCTGCTAAGAGGCCGTTGTGGGACGGATGTAAAAGCGGAACTGAACTTTCAGTAACCGCCGAATACATAACTATGAAATCAAAATTCAACCTTACGGAAGCTGCATTTACAGCAGTTGTACAAGCTGCAAAACGACACATGCCACCTAATAATCTAATGTGTGATAGTCATTATAAAGTAAAAAAATTGATGTCCGCTTTCGGTCTACCGTACGAGAAGATAGATGCATGTGTGAAAGGTTGCATGTTGTATTGGAAAGACGACGTTGACCTCAGAAAATGAAAAATATGTAACGAAGAAAGATACAAACCAAGAAAGAAGAAAGGGAAAGCAGTCCCGTACAAGAAAATGCATTATTTACCCATCACTCCCAGATTTCAAAGATTATACGCATCTTCTGCTACGGCCTGTCATATGCGATGGCATAGTGTGAGAACAGCGAAAGAAGGAACTTTGATACATCCATCCGACGGAGAAGCATGGAAACATTTCAATAAGACTTATCCCGCATTTGCTGCGGAAAGCCGTAATGTCAGACTTGGTTTATGTACGGATGGATTTTCACCATTTTCACAGTTTGGTAGTAAATATTCATCCTGGCCAATTATCGTTACTCCGTATAATTTACCTCCATGGATGTGTATGAAGACACCATATATGTTTCTCACCACTGTCGTTCCCGGCCCTCATGATCCAACCCAAGGAATTGATGTTTATTTACAACCATTGATCGAAGAGTTGAAGAAACTGTGGAATGAAGGAGTCGAAACTTACGATGTATCAAGGAAATTTTTTTTTCGTATGTTCGCTTCTTTGTTATGGACTATTAATGATTTTCCTTCATACGAGATGCTTTCTGGTTGGAGTACGGCCGGTCGTCTAGCATGCCCTTATTGTATGGAAGAAACACGAGCATTTTCGTTACGATATGGGAAGAAAGTTTCGTGGTTTGATTATCATCGGTGTTTTCTTCATCCCAATCATACTTTTAGAAGAGATAAGAAAATTTTCATAGCTAACAGAGAAGAGAATTTGAAACCACCCAAGGTTTGGTCAGGCGAGGAAATATACGAAATTATAAGGGACTATCCAAAGATACATGAAACTGGAGTCCAGACTGAAATCCCAGGAAAGTCGGACATTCATAATTGGTGCAAACAAAGTATATTTTGGGAGTTACCATATTGGAAAGATCTCTTACTCCGACATAATATTGACGTGATGCACAACGAAAAGAACGTGTTTGATAATCTGTTTAATACAATTTTGAATGTAAAGGGCAAAACCAATGACGATTTGAATTCAAGGCTTGATATAGCAAACTATTGTAAGCGCCCGGAACTTCATATGAAGCCTAATGACAATAAAAAACTGAAAGCATGCTATGAGCTAGACAATAAGCAAGTAAAACTCGTGCTAAAGTGGGTGGAAGAATTAAGATTTCCCGATGGGATTTCTTCCAATCTTCGTAGATGTGCTGACTTCAAAAATAGTAAACTGAGTGGGATGAAAAGTCACGATTGTCATATCATGATGGAATATTTACTACCCGTGGCTTTCAAAGAACTGTTGCCCGTAAAAGTATGGAACGTTATAACAGAGTTATGTTTGTTTTATAAACAGCTTTGTTCGACAACATTAAAGGTGGATCGTATACGTAAACTTGAAGTAGAAATACCCATACTGCTATGCAAACTGGAGAAAATACTTCCGCCTGGTTTCTTTAACGTAATGGAGCATTACCTATTCATCTTCCATCCGAAGCACTTCTTCGAGGTCCTGTGCAATATGGATGGATGTATCCGTTTGAGAGGTAAAACATGTGCAATGTTCATGTCAATTTCAAATTCAAATTTGTATATTTAAATATGTAATAAATATCTTAATAGGTACTTGAATCATCTGAAGAAGAAGATTCGACAAAAAGCCCGAGTTGAGGGTTCGATATGCAAATCGTATCTTGAAGAAGAAGCCTCATTTTTTTTCTCTCACTACTTCAAGGACGATGTGAGCTTATCGTTTGTAACTGTTCCTCGAAATGAGGAAGTCGTTGAACAAAATTCTTCTCAAACAATGTTATCTGTTTTTAGACAACATGGTAGACCCGGTGGAAAATGTGTGGAAATATGGTTGGACGATAGAGACCACCATGTAGCACACACGTATGTTCTTTTAAATTGTGTCGAAGTCGCACCATTTTTCAGGTAATAATTAATTCACTTGTAATTTACTTTTACGTACATAATTATTATAACACATATTACATATATGCAGTATCTACGAATCACCGTATCCATCTGGCGATCTCAGTAAAGAATTTGCCAAATGGTTTTTAAACTATGTTTATGAGCCAAGAAACTGTGTCGTTGATGAAGGCTTAAGACATCTTGCAATTGGACCGAAAAGAAATGTGAAGACTTATCCAATATTCTTCGTCAATGGGTTTAAGTCCAACACGAAAGATTACGGGGCTGAAAAATTAACATATAACAGCGGGGTATTTGTCAAAGGCAGTGATGATCTAGATGAGCATTTAAAAGATTTTTACGGCGTCTTAACACAGATTCTAGAGTTGACATATTATGTTAAACCTTTAGAAAAGGTTTTTTTATTTAAGTGCAATTGGTTCAGTAACGTTCCTGGTTCTGGAATCAACGTGCATAAAGAGTATAAACTTATTGAAATGAGGCATACATCACACTACTATAAGTACGATCCTTTTGTATTAGCCAAGCAAGCGTTACAAGTTTATTTTGCTCCGTATCCATCTTTGAAAAGAGATAAAGCGGATTGGTCTGCTATTTTCAAAACAAAACCAAGGTTTACGTTTGATAGAAATAATATTCCAGATGAAGCAGCATATCAAGCCGATCTTGAACCAAATACAGAAATAATAATAACTGATGATATTGATGTAGGGCCTTTGAATGATGAATCGAACGTCTTATTTGATGCATTCGAAAGTACCGAAGAAAATGAGATAGAATACGAGACTGAGTCTGAATCAGAAAACGATGAAGACTGATCGTTATTGATATAATTGTTATGTGATAGTGATTGAAACATGCTATGTAATAGTAAATTTCTGTAATTGTTCTATGATGATCATTTAGTTAATTTTTATTCATGTTTTGTACTAGTAAATTTTTATAATTGTTCTGTGAAAGTGATTGAAACATGCTATGTAGTAGTGAATTTCTATTATTGTTCTGTGATGATCATTTATTTAATTTTTATCCATGTTTTGTACTAGTAAATTTTTATAATTGTTTCTGTGAAAGTGATTGAAACATGCTATGTAGTAGTGAATTTCTATAATTATTCTGTGATGATATTATTTTTCTATAGTAGATATGTCTGGCAGGAGACGAAGTATGACAGGCACGCCATCCCCATCTCCCGTTGCAGGTGGTAGTGGCACTGCACTGGACTTACATCCGATGGCAGAAGTTGTTCCGAAAAGTGCCGAGTAAGTATCAATTTTATTTAAAGTATAAGTTTTAAAATCCACTAAACATGTATATCATAACTTTTGCAGGGGCTTTGAGGTGGAGCCATCAAATTATATTCTACAGGTTTCGAGGAAGGCTTTTCAGAGCTGGATGGATGGTTGTTGGCCTCGTTGGGACGACATCCCCCCTCATGTCAAGAACGCAATACATGCCGATTTACTTGTAAGTAGTAGTTTAAATTTCAGTTGTAAATTAATATAATCTATATAACTTAAAATAATTTCAATTTACAGGCTGCAGTCCGCGTTGACCCTAACGACATGGACGTTTTCTTAAATCACTAGAACAAAAGAATGAGGAAAAATTACAGGGATACATTGTCCAAGGCTAAGAATTCAGACAAAAAGCCGAACTGGATGGGTGACGGTGTATGGACTGATCTTCGGCTTTGGGACACTCCGGTAGCAAAAGTAAGTAATATATGTTTGCTTTGTTATTTAAATCCAATATAAATCTCGCGAGATATAGACGTGATAATTTATCTTAATTTGTAGGAATTATCTGTGCGGAACCGGGCTAACATGAGTAAAAATCCTGCATTGCACCATGGTGGCTCCAAATTCTTCCAGGAGCATAAGAGAGAGCTGGTAATTAAATTTATAAACTGTGTTTACATTTTATTAAAATATTTTATAATCAGATTAGCAATAATATTTATATATTTTCAAGCCGCGAGATACAACCGCGAGCCCACTATGGCCGAGTTGTTCAAGGTGACGCACGCTGTGGAGAGGACTGATGAAGAAGGCAATGTTTCGTACGAGTGGACGGATGACAAATCCCAATCCGTAATGGTAAACTTATTTATTGTTAATAACAATATTTTGTCTTATTTTATTTTCAAAAACTTGAAATTCGGTTTTTATCGTGTAAAACAATTGTTTGTAATCGCAGGAGAGGTACGAAGCTGAGCGGGCTCGGGTAGCACAGTCCACTGGTCGGGAAGAGATTACGCTAGAGGAGACGAACAATATCTGGGATGCTATTATTGACCCGCCTTCTCGGACCAATGTGCGGTATAGCTATGGAAATCTGGAGGTAAATTTTGACTTGTACTAATATATAAATTTACACATGCATATGAATAGTTAAATAATTTTAATAATATTATATATATATACTAATATATAAATAATTATGAACTATTTTACAGGCGATGAGATCGCAGAGTGCATACAGGAGGTCCCAGCAAGAAGAGGAGATTGCTCAGTTGAAGAAAACAGTGGATGAAATAAATGATTGGAGGAAGAGTTTCTTCGAGCAACAGCTGGATGAGCGGATTGCAGGTTATTTGCAACAGCATGGGAGGATGCCTGGAGAGGATGGCAGCGATGGTGAGGAGTAGGTATGCTTGTTTGCTCATATTACAGTTTGGTATATACACATTTTGGTTGGTTTGGTGTATATATATTTTGGGATATTATGTACATATTTTGATGACTTGTAGTTGTGTTAACGGTTTGTTTGGGTTAACGGTTTGTAGTTGTGGTTGGAAAACTATGTACACATTTTGGTTGGGAAACTATGTATATATTTTGGTGACTTGTATTAGTTGACATGATATGTATTGTTGTTGGTATTGTATATGATTTTGTTTGGTTGTGTTGGATTTTATATTGTTTGAATGTATAGTGATGTTATATGATGGATATATGATGATTATAGTTGATGAATATAGTGTATAGTGGCTGTGATGATGGTATTTGATGGTTATTGTTTGAAGTGTATATGGGCTGTGCAAGTGCACAGAATTTTGTTCAGTATAGCGACGACCATTTCTGTTCAGATTAGCGACGGCTAGCGACGGCCAAAGTGCAAAAAGTTTGTGTCGCTTAGCGACGGCTAGTGACGCCAATTAGACGTTGGAAAATTTCCATGTGGCACATTTGCAGTCGCGAGCCGTCGCTATTTAGGTGACGGAGCCGTCGCTAAAGCCGTCGCGATTCTATTGGGCGACGAGGTAAATAGCGACGACATTTAGCGTCGGCTAGCGACGGCCGGCGACGGCTAAAAGCCGTCGCTATCAGGTGCCGTTCTTGTAGTGAACTAGCTCATAATAGATGCTAGGCGTAACAACTCGGTTTTGAGTAGTAATAATTAAAATTAATAATAGTGATTTGATTATTCAAAATGGATTTTAAAGATAAATAAGATTCATTTTTGGGTTTATTTGGATGGAATTTAATAATAAAATACTTAGAGATGGAAATTAAATAATTTTGGACTTAAATATTTTAGAAATTATAAATTATTTAATGGGCTTAGGATATAAATTATTTTAGAATTAAAGTCCATTTTAATTAGTCAAATCACTATTATTAATTTTAATTAATTACTACTCAAAACCGGGTTGTTACACAAACGATTCCCTGATTCCACGTCGCCTGCCATGCTCCAAGCATGCTCACAGTACGATTCGCCTGCTGTCACCATCTGCACTGTTCAAGCCATCGGGCATCCTAGATTACATGCACATCAACCGTATACATTTATCGACGGTCAAGAGCAATTCCTAGGAGTGGTCAACACAATCTCTCCATTAAAGCATCAACTTCAGCTATTATAGGTAGACCAAAGCATGCATTCATACAAGGGCTGAACAACACTGACTTTTAAGTATTTACTTTTTACCATCTCTTGTAATATAAGCGGTTGTAGTAGAAGTAAAGCAATAAGAAATTTTTCATAGTCAATGTAAATCATTTTTAATTGAATCACTTTAAACTCTATCTCTTGCTTTTATGCATTTACCATTTTCTCGTTTTACATTTTAAGTTAGGTATTAGCAACAACATTTTGCTAACATCACTTCTTGATCATACTTTCGAGGTTGGTTAAAATTCTTTTCCATATTAATCGCAAACGTAACTGATATACACACGCATTATTATTGATAAATAACGGTGGTTTTATCCCCACACATTATTGTTGTTAAAAAACGTTGTTTTATCCTATTTTTACAAACTATTTTGTTTGTTATAAGCAAACTATGATTGCTCGTGTTATTAGGGCCGGAAAGAACCTCCCTTTTCTGCCTCGTTTTTCTTCTGCCTCGTTCCGCATTTCATTTCTTAATTCTTACTACATATGTCAAAAGTTTTCAAAGAAGATAATAAAATGGGGTTTTGGACCAAAGATCCCTATTCTCAAAGCCAATGCACAAAAAGTCCACTCATAAACTCATGTAAATTTGGTCCATGTTTTGTTATTTTTTATCAAATTGTCCCCTCGCAGAAAATTGGTTCAGCATTGAAATCAGCGGCAAGGCAAAAGCAGTAAAAATTAACAAAAACAGAAATTAGACTTGCAACCATTCCCGGTAATAAAAATTCCTTTGCCAGCTCATTTTCCTCTTCACCCTCTTTACTGACCTTTTGCATTTTGCTGATTCCACGTCGGACTCCGTCCTTTCATGTCCTTATAAATACCTCGCCACCCTCTTTCTCCTTCTGCTCAATTACACTAAGTTATCTTTATCGATTTAAGAAACAATCAACAGAAGACTAAAGTTTGCGTCTTTCCCAAAACCCTCGTTCCTTTTTCTGCATGTTACCAGGTTCTAAAAACATTTTCTCGATTTGCGATGGAGCAGAAGAGCTTAATTATGTCAGCGTTGGGAGTCGGAATCGGAGTTGGGGTCGGCCTCGGCGTCGGGAGATGGACGGCAGGAAGCGGAGGCGTTGGAGGACTGACGGCGGAGAAGCTTGAACTGGAGTTATTGCATCAGGTTGTGGATGGGAAGGATAGCTGCGTCACCTTTGAAGATTTTCCTTATTATCTAAGGTAAACGTTCCGTTTTTTTCCTTTTCTTTTTGGTGTTAACCCTTAATTAATTCGTCCAGGTATTAATTGGTACAGATAATTTGTAGAATTCCTTGGAATGGAATTCTCATAGTGTGAACTAAATAACTGAAATTAGCGGTTCTTGAAAATAGATTGGTCCCTCAAATGGAATTCTCGAATATATATACATAGATCATGGTATTTGGAAATAAAATGGCGGCCTGTGCTTTATATGTTCTTGATGACTTGATCAGTCATGCACAAGACTAATTGATGAAATGATTGATATAATTAATTTGATGATTATATTGTATGTACACTGAGGGATAACTGTTCTACTACTGATTGTAACATAGGGGAAACTTAAATCATACATCAAATGCAAGTTCTATAGACCAGTAGTTCATGCGTGAAAGAAAGGTCAAAACTGAGACCTCAAATGAGAAGTGTAACATTTGAATTAGAAGCACAGCCTAAACTCCTTTGATTAACATGTGGATTATGTTAATGTGAGGTGGGGTTTGTGTGTATTTTCTTTTGAGATTGTCGACATTATCGATTTTACCAGGGTATTTTAAGAAATTAATAGTTTATGTTTTTTGTGAAAGATTTTGGCTTATGTGGTGTTTTTAACCATGTGGGTGCTGAGTAATAGATTCTCGAATCTGGGATGCTCATTTTAGAGCAGTGATGGGCAATTATTGGACTCTTACATACACTACTCATGCTCTATTGTCAATCTTGGAATTTAGTTTAGAGTACTTTTAGTATTCGCTGTAGTTTTGTTAGTATATGTTGCCTTCAAAATTACACTAGCTAGTGGCTGGTTAAGGCATTGTACTTGTGGTATTCGGATACAAGTGGGGATAAACTTGACCTGACTTACCTTAAACGACTGCTTACAATCACTCAACAAGTCCTAAACTGTAAATTTTGTGTACATAATAGTGAGAAAGCAATAAGATGCCGATGCCTGATATCGAGTGGAAAATTTACCAGTCTTTGGTGTAAAATAATATCTATACTATGGGAAACACAAAGGCGTTGAATGTATATACACCTATATTAGAGACTATAGATCTGTATTGAGTCTGTACCAGTGGTATCGACTCTTTTTTGTATCACTGTTATGTAATTTAAATAACTCAGTTTTCAGAAGACTGTATACTACAAAGTCAATACATATAGTATTCCTAGGATCTAATTTATTGCTGTGGAAGCCAAGAATGCACAGAGATATTAAATGAATAATAAAACAAAAGAACACAATTATTTCCCGATATTTGATTGCTATGATACATGCATTTAACAACTAAAATCACTGACCAAATATTGGTGATGTTTGGACCTTGGCGCAACGGTAAGGTTGTTGCATGTTCGAGTTCCACAAAAAGCCTCTGCATGTGGAGGTAAAACTGCGTAGTATCTTGATCTTTCCCAGAGCCTGCTTATAAGTGGGAGCCTCGTGCGCTTGGTACCACTTTTTTTTATATACTGAACACAGTTTACGTATCTCTTTTTCAACAAGACTATGTACAATAATGAATTTCATCACCAATATACATAATACCCCTACTCTTCAATGATGTAGATCAAAATTAAAATCTATAGATTGACCTCCTCATCACTTGCTTCATGTAGTTAATAAATGATTTATATAATTTCTGTCACAACTTCCAAATATTCTCATAATATCCTATCACCATTTAGACAACATTGACACAATGATTACGTTTATCTTCTTACAGTTCCTGCATGCTGTTTAAACTTTAAACTTAAAATGAGCTGAATATGTCTGCATCTGGTATAATAAGAAAGTACTTAATTAATAGCTCATCCAACATAAAACTAATTGATCATGTGGGGATTATTTTATATTGGATTGCTTTCATTCCCTCCATCTTAATCTGAAATGTCATATGACAGTTGGGGTACCTTGAACATGATGTTCCATACTTATTGTTTATTGGTTACTTTTTGTGTGGATGTAGCATTTAATCGTAACAAGAATAGCTAGCTATTAGTACCATGCAAAAATGCATTTAGACAACACAAAATTAATTTGTTAACATTTGAAGGGGGAATGCATTCTTCTTTGTCCAATATTTTCACTATGGCATCCGCCATAATGATGCATTTTTATATCCTTTATATATATATCTTACAGGAGTAAGTTTATATACTTATCAGTTATGCGACGATCATGTTCATTTACATTCTAATCATCTGCTGAATACAACAGTGAGCAAACGCGTGCTGTCTTGACAAATACTGCCTTTGTTCATTTGAAGCAAGCAAATTTTTCCAAGTATACTCGCAATCTTTCCGCTGCTAGTCGGGCCATTTTGCTTTCAGGCCCTGCAGGTACTTATTTTAAATTAAGAGAATCATATTTTTTTGGTGTTTCTCTATTTGTGGATTTTATAACAGATACTGATTCTAGAGATCCATGATTGAAGAACTATATCAACAGATTCTTGCAAAAGCTCTAGCCCACCACTTTGAAGCCAAACTATTGTTGCTAGATGTTACAGATTTTTCTATCAAGGTTAGATAATAATAATTGTCTTTATTTTTATTATTTTTATGCTACTTGCTGTTTATACTTTATACAGTATTTAATAAGGTTTATATTACAGATTCAAAGCAAATATGGCAGAAGCAGCAAAGATTCTGTAAGATTTTGATTGTCATATTCCATGCATTACATTTTTCTTACATTGTTCATAAACCTTTATATGCTATGTTGCAATTGTTTTATGACTTTTAGAATTCATATAGGTTGACATATGTTCTGTAATTTACTAAATTATTATGTTCGTTGCGTTGAATACAAAGGAACATGTCAACAAATACTTAGCTGAAGATGGAAACCCAAGTTTAATCATTTTTGGCTTGTATTCATTTAGTTGTCTTTTGTTGATTGCAGCTTCTTAAAAGGTCAATTTCTGAGGCAGCGCTTGATAAGGTGTCTGGTTTATTTGAATCCTTTTCACTTCTTCCTTCAAAAGAAGAACCAAAAGGTATAATTGTATATGCACATGTCTGACCGTAATTATATATGTACGGTTTATTTGTTTTAAGAGGTCTCCTTTCGTCCTAATGGATTTTAAATATATTTCAGTTTCGGTACGAAGACAGATCAGTGGCGTGGACATAAGGTCTAGGTATTGCTTGATAGTTATCCTGCATTGTTTCCTAACTCTTGTCACTCCTCTCTTCAATTATTTATTGCATATAAGGTCATCAAATATTACTAACATAATATGTTAACAGGAATGGTTCTAGTTCTGATGATATGCAGAGTGTTTCGTCACAGAGCAATTCAGTAAATTCAGGTTTATAATTCATTTGATATTGTCCGTTTAAGTTATTGACAAATCAGTATACTATATTGATTGGTAATGGAATAAGTAAGAACATTTAATTTGAGAGAGAAATAAAAAACACGAGGAAGAGATTCATCGCAGTGCATTTCAGTAAATTCAGGTTTATAATTCATTTGATATTGTATGGTTAATGTTATTGACAAAACAATAGACTATATTGATTGGTAATGGAATAAGTAAGGAAACAGAAGTAGAAAAACAAAACTATATTGATTGGTAATGGAACAAGTAAGAAAACAGAAGTAGAAAAAAAAACTATATTGATTGGTAATGGAATAAGGAAGAGTAATAAAAATATCAACAGTTGCAGGGAAAAAGAACGCCGTCTGTGGGAATCGAACCCACGACCACACGGTTAAAAGCCGTGTGCTCTACCAGCTGAGCTAAGACGGCAAGATAGCAAATTAGTCAACAAATTTTTTTATTTAATAATATTTATAACACCATACTAGCTTCAAAGGATGTTACGATAATGATAAATATATCATAACCATAGCAATACCAAATAAATGGTAATCAATATTGAGATACATCGGTATACCAATACTATCGGTATGGTAAGTGTAAAATATCATTGTTAATGGTAAATATAGCAGTAAAGAAATGTTAAAACTAGTGATAACAAATTGTATTAATTTTTTCTTTCAATCATTGTTAATGGTAAATATAGCAGTAAAGAAATGTTAAAACTGGTGATAACAAATCGTATTAATTTTGTCTTTTCACTATATAACCAATCCTAAGCACGGAAATTTTTAAAGTTTTATCAGATTTTAGGCAGATGTTTTGTAGTATTATTTATGATGATATTTATTTTTGGCTTTATTAACTTCAAAGTTTAAAATAAGCAAACTCAGCATTTTACATTGTTGTAAATAATTTGTGATAAATCAAGAAAATATTATTTGTCAATTAATAAAAGTCAAAATGTTTGTATAAACATTAATGGCGTTACAATCAGTAATAAAATATTTGCTTTTTTTTACCAATATCAAAAATTTAATGCAATAAAATTTTAATATATATACCATTACCAATCAACGGTTTACCAATTTATTGACATATATTTTACCAGTGTAACGGTAAAGTATCGGTAGTTATTTTTGACTTAGCAAAAGTATCCGTACGACAGCGGTTCTCGTATCGGCAACGGTTACCTTGTCATAACAGTCCTACTAGCTTCACTATTTTGTTTTTCAATGCATATCTGCATATTCCTGTTTTATATAACAAAAGCATGCAGCTTATTTTGTTAACATTTATTCATGTATTCATTTAACATTCTTACCTAAACCTTTTGGTTATGAAAAGCATGTGGAGTGTGGACCATTTTGGAAAACTTTGCTCATAAAGATCTCATGTGCTATGAGTGACCTTTGAATACGTCTAATCAACTAACGGATACATTATTTTCAGTTTCGGTTATTTTCTCAGAACAATAGAACATTTGATATGTGCTTGGTTAATTAATCATTTGTGATCAATGATAATGTTATTTTCTAAATTATAAGCAGTCTATTCCTCACTATTTTTTTTTTCATTCACAGCCTCTCTTAAACGTGCAAGCAGCTGGTCTTTTGATGAGAAACTTCTCTTACAATCAGTTTACAAGGTATATAAATTTCTAACATGTTCTCATTCCCTTGCTACTTTCATGTACTTCTTCAACCCTAATTGAGTAATGAAAACAACTAATCTCATATATCCAGGTGTTGACATCGATCTCTAAAACAAATCCAGTTGTTCTGTACATACGTAATGTAGAAGACTTGCTGTTTAGATCACAAAGAATGTACACCTTATTTCAAAAAATGCTGAATAAAATAACTGGTCGAGTTCTGATTGTTGGTTCAAGAGTAATTCAATCAGAAAGCGATAACAAAGAAGTAGACAAGAGTATCACAGTTTTATTCCCATACAATGTAGAAATCAAGCCTCCTGAAGATGAAACTCACTTACAGAGTTGGATATCCCAATTAGAAGAAGACATGAAAATGATCGAAATCCAAGACAATAAAAATCATATTGCAGAGGTGCTTGTAGCAAACGACCTTGAATGCGATGATCTGAGTTCAGTTTGTCTTGCTGATACAGCGACTCTTAGTAATTATATTGAAGAAATTGTGATATCAGCAGTGTCTCATCATTTGATCAATAATAAACATCCCGAGTACAGGAATGACAAGCTTGTTATCTCTTCTAAGAGGTTGTTCTCATATTCTGCAAGTTTTAAAGTTATCATTTTCGTTTCATACTTCATACAATAACAATGTTTGTAATGCAGTTTATCTCATGGACTGAGTTTATTTCAAGAAAGTCAGAGTAATGGAAAGGATAAACTAAAGCTGGAGGCGAGTGCTGAAGAGAAAAAGGTATTTTGTACATTTGTTTGCACATCTTAAAGTTAATATAAGCATGGAAACCGTAATCAGAACAATAGTGATTTGGTATGTTTTAATGATTAGGATGCTGGTAATGAGGAAGCAACAAAATCTGATAAGAACGATTCTGATAACAAAAATGAGGCAGAGAAATCAACTAAATCAAAAGGAGCTGTAAGATTAGAGTTGTGCATACACATAACTAGTGATAAAAACAGTGTAAATGGTATAAGATTAGCTACATTATTTTAGATGTGGAGTTATATTATGATATTACATGCAGGAAGCTCCTCCAGACAACGAATTTGAAAAGCGAATAAGGCCAGAAGTAATCCCAGCCAATGAAATAGGAGTAACATTTGATGATATAGGAGCATTAGGAGATATAAAAGATTCACTTAACGAGCTGGTTATGCTTCCTCTTAGAAGACCCGACCTTTTCAAAGGAGGAGGTCTACTGAAACCTTGTAGAGGAATACTATTATTTGGACCGCCTGGAACTGGAAAAACAATGCTAGCAAAAGCCATAGCAAAGGAGGCAGGAGCAAGTTTTATTAACGTTTCAATGTCGACTATAACATCGAAATGGTTCGGGGAAGACGAAAAGAATGTAAGAGCTTTGTTCTCGCTTGCTGCTAAAGTGTCGCCTACCATTATATTCATAGATGAAGTGGACAGCATGCTTGGACATAGAAGTAGAGTGGAACATGAAGCAATGAGAAAGATCAAGAACGAGTTTATGGGTCATTGGGATGGTCTTTTAACTAAGTCTGATGCAACTATTCTTGTCCTTGCAGCCACTAATAGGCCATTTGACCTTGATGAGGCTATCATTAGGCGTTTTGAACGCAGGTTTGTTCTTACACTTCGCTACAAAATCATGTATACAAAAATATAATATTTCATTTCATTTTTCAAGTACCCTCTAACGATCGTCGACTGTTGAAGCATATATTTTGATTTTTCAAGTGGAGCTCTAAAAAATTGCTGGATTAATGGTTTTAGAACTTAGAGCACCAACTTTTTTTAAAAAAAAATATTTATTATTATATAGGATAATGGTAGGGTTACCTACTTTGGAGAGCAGAGAGTTGATATTGAGAACACTGTTATCAAAGGAAAAGGTAGAAGAAGGTATCAACTATAACGAGCTTGCAATCTTGACTGAAGGATACAGTGGAAGCGATCTTAAGGTTTGTTCTTTAGTTTATTTTCATCTTAAGCTTAATTTATGAATTCCTAGTTTATGGTATTGATAAATTTGTTAATCGCAGAATCTGTGCTCAACGGCAGCATATCGTCCTGTTCGAGAGCTGCTCAAGAAAGAAACATTAAAGGAAGTGGTAAGAAAATTTTACCCTTGCATTAAAATATCAGGATGATGGACTTATAAAAGAAGAGAATGTATGTTAAATTCATGTTATGTATTGGCCGACTTGCTTTCTAAAACTGATTGTTTATCAAAATGTCAGGATAAGAAACAGAAATCAGATGAGAAAGGAGAGGAAACAACAAATGAAAAAACAAAAGAAGGCGAAGCACAAGAAATCACTCTGAGGCCATTAACCATGGAAGATTTTAGGCAGGCCAAGAATCAAGTTAGTGTAGAATATGAAACATTTTATGTTTTTTAATAACTGAACTGAAATAAATTAGACGTTATATCTAATGAATGATATTGCAGGTTGCTGCCAGTTTTGCTGCGGAAGGTTCTGGAATGAGCGAACTCAGGCAGTGGAACGAGTTGTATGGAGAAGGTGGGTCAAGGAAGAAACAGCAGCTGACTTACTTCCTTTAAACCCATTCTTGTATTCATATAAGAATATAAGTGCAAAAACTAGATTGTTGCATGGGCACTGAAGTAGTAGGAACCGCAGTTTGAAGAATGTTGGAAATGGATTGATTTTGAGAAGAAGAGCATCTTGGCAAAGGCAGGAAATAGATATAGATAAATTATTGTAATATTTTTTCTACGTTATTATTATGTGGTTATATGTTGAAAGGTTTGTAATATGTGTATTTTATTTATCTAGTTTGTAGCGTCATAATAGGTGGAGCAATTTATTGAATTAATCAATGTATAAAAAAGTTCATGATAGTGTGTTTGCTTAATAAAATTATGATGGCGCAGAAGCTTATAAATTGTTATGTTTTATGAAGGATTGTTTTATATTGGTTGTTTAAGGGAGGTTTTGGTCAGACGTTAAGATTGCAGTCATATTACCAAATCCACAGGTCCTTCTTATTTTGTATTTTTATGTCATGGTAGTCATTATTTTGTTATACTATTATTATTTTATCAGCCACAATAGTCACATTGTTAGAGCCAAAGTTTCCATCTGTGCAAAGTAGCAAATCATTGTCTTTTGAGACTACAGAAGACTTCCTGCTCATTCCTTTCGTTGTCAAGTATCCATTTGAAGATAACATTGAATCTTGAGTGGTAGCACAATTTGCTTTCAAGATGGTTCCAAAATTCTGTCTCCTACCGCCGTGTGTGTTTTTTAGTAATTAAGACCCCGTTTGATTTGTCATTTTTAGTTTTGTATTTTCGTCCAAAACCCGTGCACACAACGCATGTACTTTTGAAAAACAACCAATCCAAAAAATAAAAATAACCTGTAAAATAAAATAAAAAATTATTTTGTTTTTCGTGTTTTGAAAAATAACAAAAGAATGAAAAACAATCCATCCCCTCCACCATCTCTTCATCCTCTCCGCCGCCCCTTCATCGTCGTCATAATAACCTAAAACACAAAATGAAACCAAACAGACCCTAAATTGTTTTTTTTGTTGGTAACATGGTACCATAACTCTTTGGTACATTTTCAATAATTTTCAATTTCATCTAATAAAATAATGCACTTAAGATGTGATTAATTATCCTAATGCCCTTAAATTTCTTTTAGTGTCTTAGTCTTCGAGATGACATATTGGTAAATATAGTTGCACATTTCTTTTCCACCTTGTAAATTTTTCTTTGGAAAATAGGTTATTGATGCCGGATGAATTCTAAATAAATATGTTGTGGTACATTCTCATAATGTTTTAGTACCATGATAGTGGTCCTTGACATCACTTAGTAACTTGTTAAAAATTTATACATCATATACATTGTTATAGTTGAGCTAAATTCATCGACTTATTTCTATTTCCGTCATCAACAAACAATACTGAAAGGAAGAGAATCCAAAATGTTGGATCAAGTGCACTAGCAGCGGAGTTAAAATGGTGAATTTATAAAGATTCAATTTATTAATTTGCACAATATCTTTAATTTGTGTTTGTGTAAATGTAACACCTCTAATTTTGGTTGCACATTACTCTAGATATTTACTCAAGAAATAAATAAATAATATGGTAGAATATAAACGTATAAATAGCATGGATAATTGCCATAAAAACATATTTTGAATTTCAAACTTTAAATGGAGAATTGATTTATAGGAAAATAAATAAAAGGGGCCTTGATTATATAGGTGAGGAATAAATAAAGAAATATACCACATCAAATTATTTCCTAATATACTTTCCCTCCCTCTCATATATTTCGGCCACCATTCATAAATCTAAGAAAAGAGAACATAACCACACAAAACTCTATTAAAGCTCATTCAACAAAGGAGAAGAGAGAGAGGAAAGCCTAAAGGAAGAAACAAAGACAATTATCTTCAAGCATCAAACTAACCTGAATAATATCTTCATCTCTATATTTTGATGAGTTTAATTCAGGTTCTAGCATAGATCTGAATTTTGATTGATATTTATCATGCACATGGATTAGATAATTATTGTATAAGTTATGGTTATCATTTGAAATTTTTATGGAATTCTCCTAAGGGTCATTTGATTTAAAAACTACGTTTTTGATCCCCAAATACTTTGAAGTTTTGATATGATGTTTAGAATAATATTTTGGAGATGGTTACTTAATTTCATAATTTTTGAAATTATTATGAATTTAATATGAATTTTCCAAGTTGAGTAAATTGATAATTTTGGATTTTAATTATTTAAAATATAAAAAATAATTATTTTTCTCCAAAAATTTTATGTTGTAAAAGAGGTAAATTCTGATTTTTGGAGATTTTTCCCAAGTGATTTTGATTAAAGTAAATTGTTTTATATAAGAAATTTTTAATTGTAAAAAGGTAATTAATGGCATAATTAATGGAAAATTAATATTTCAGGAAATAAGAGAAATTTTCTCCCTTTACTTTGCTGCAAATTTATTGAAAAGATTTTGATTAACCAACGAGAATTTAACAAAAAAATTGGTTTAGTAAAAAGATTATTTTTAAAGGAAATAAATCAATTCTATAGATATTTACAAAAATATCATTATCAACTTGCGATAGCCAATATTTATCAATATGTGATTGTTATTTTTTTAGCAACCTATGATAGCAGTATATTTTATCAACTTGCCTTGAAATTTTCTACCTGCAATAGCAGTATTTTTGTCAACATGCGATAACATCATTTTATCAACTTGTGATGGCTATTGTTTTATCAACTTGCAATAGCTATGTTTTATCAACTTGCAATAACTATATGTTTTGTCAACTTGCCATAGCTACTGGCTTTATCAACTTGCAACACCTAGTTTTATCAATTTGCGATGGCCATATGTTTTGTCAACTTGAGACAATTATTGGTTTTATCAACTTACGATAGCTATGTTTTATCAACATGCGATAGCTCTGTTTTCTCAACTTGCAATAGTTTTAGCTTGGGTAATATGCAACACCTTTATGTGTCAATATGCGGTGGCTTCATGTAGTGTAAACAAGGGATGGCTTTGATTTATTTGTCATGCGATAGCTTATATTATTGACAAGGAATTGGATAAGATTTTCAATGTGCGTTGACACAAGTTTTTGAAAAGAAAGATAGGTTATTTTATGACATATGATAGTTTTTACCTCTAGTTTGAGCTATGTATTCCTTAGATAAATTAAGAGATTTTTATTAAACATTTTGACAAGTTTCCAAAGAAAAGAAAAGATGTTTTAGCCCATTTTTAAAGAGCTTTTGAATGAAAAGTATTACTTTGTTACAAGTAATTTTATGTATAAAATGGTTATCATAAGAACGTATATTTATGATGGACGATAATATGTTATATGTTCAATTTTGCATCTTAATCAATTATTATTGCATATGAAAAATTGTTGACATGCTTACTGATATATTATACGTTATCACCCAACATTTATGACATTGGGGATTTGAAAATTGATGATAAATCAGGGTTGTTTCGATAATGAGTATGGTCAAACTTAAACTCCTAAGTGAGTAGAATTGCATCCCTGTGATCAAGAAGATCACATTATGTTAGGATGCCATGAACTGATCAGAAGACAGGACTCATGGATATTTTGAAAACTAGATTTTGAATCGGGACTGGGGCAGGGTCATGCCCTATCGTCCAACTATTAAACACTGGTTGGCCAGGTCCACGTTCCAATTCTTAGGGGTTTGCCGATATCGAGGCTAAATTTTTTGAAGTTACGCATAAAAAGGAACTCATAACAGAGACGCTCACCATTGTTTTTCTTCTGTTTGATAGAAACTGAGGTTATTTCTTCTTATTTGACAAGAGTTTTGGATTATCTGGTTATATTTTTGGCCCGAGTCAACCTGATAGGTTTTCTAGTTGGCTTGCGAAAACTAATATAGGTTCATAGTAACCTAAAAAAACTATTCCATGGACTATTTTATGGTATTTGGCATTCATGGGAATGTTAACCCATTGACCCTAGTGAATGATGGACTATTCATTTTAACCCATTCATGCATAATAATAATATTGATGTTATGATTATGGGTCGGGTATATGTTATGATTGACATATTGATTATAACGATGCCAGTGAGGGAAAACCCGTTTCGTTCAACGACATAGTCTAATTAAATTCTATATTTTGGTTTGAGATGGAATAATATTATTCATATCAGATTTTTTGTCTGACCCGAAGTTTTGATTTCCCCCTAAATTCTTGGGTACTCAATTTGAATTCAATAGGCTGAGAGTATGGTACTACAAATTTAGATGAATAAGCCTTCGGAGACGTGAAGGAGGCAAACTACTATTTAAAGTTTATTTTCACTATGTAGTTTAACTGCTTTTGTTTGTGGTTGAATGTATGTAATGACGGGTACTGTGACCGCCTAGTAGCTAAGACTCTAATCATCTAAAGGGGCATCTTCATATATCATTCTTGGAACTGTATTTGCGTTTATTATATTTTTCCAGAACGATGAAATCACGGAGTTATGTAATTAAATGTATTAAGTTTGCAATTAACGAAGGAGAATGTTTTGTTTCAAATTTATGAATTCTTTTGCTTTTAATGTTAATGACATAATAACTGATCTTATTTTGTCACTACGAAGTAATGTTAAAGATGACTACAACTTCAATAGTATATATTTTCAGCCACAAAATGGGGGATGTTACAGTAAATAAATATTTGTTGATATTAAATTCAATTTAATTAGTATTTTGATTAATAAAAGATATTTTTAATATTTTAATTTAGTTTTTTAGTTGAAATATTTATTTGTTGCTAATGTTTAAATAAATTTATTTATAATTAATACATATTAATTTATTTAAAATGTCATGATATTCATATTCACAGTATAGATATCAAAACTACATACACACACACACACATACATACGTACATACATACATACATACATATATATATATATATATATATATCTTTGTGTGTGTATGGGCAAGGATCAGCTACACCTCTTTTTTGCTACTCCTCACCCCTCCCCCCTTGATTTCAACCACATATTCTGGATGAAGTAATAGAATGAAGTGACAAGAGAGAGAAATTATAACTATTCAGACCGAAACATAGGGCTGAAATCAGGAAGGATTTAAGGTGTAGAAAAAATGCGATGTAGCTTATCCTTTCCACATATATATGTATGTGTGTGTATAATATCCTATAGAATATGATTTTTATTTAAATTCAGCCAAATGATGGATTGAAGTTAAAAAGTAGAGCTATGGATCAGTATTGAAAATTCCTAGGTCAAGCATAAGGTAGACTCGAGGAAAACCTATGAAAATCCCGAAGTAAACATTGGGGTATACATGGATTAGGGTTATGGATCGATGGTTTAGAAACTTTTGGAAAGGCACACAGAAATTCAGGGAAAACCTATGAAAATCCAAAGTCATCCATGGGTAATGGGTAAAGGCTAATGATTGATGTTCCAAAGCAAAGAAATAGGTTAACTAATGATTTTTTACTAAGTCTATGGTTCGGTACCAATCCATAAAATTTGAGTAAATTCCTCGAGAATACTTAAGGGAGGACTAAAGAGTCGAGCAAGGGAAGGGTAGGAGTTTTATGGATTAGGTTTGACTACCAATGGATATTGGTGTACTTCGGGCTTGATGCGAGGAAAACCTAGGGTGGATTCAAGCAATCTTAGGGTAATGAGAATTAACCTTCAAAGTGGCATATCTTACACACATGAAGTTTGAATTCAATGAAACTTCAGACTTTGTGTTTAGTATAGGGTGTTCTCCATTGAATGAAGTTTTGGGAATAATTTGGATAAACTAATTGTCGAGCCAAAATCTCAAGATCCAACCTTAAACAGCAAATCTCAAACCGATGGACGGTCGAATGGTATAGTAATGGGTTGTCACAAACAAAGGAACATACCTAAGATGTAAGACTATTGGTTTTTGATGTACATCCAACCAACTTGGCACTGGTTATGTAGTAATTATTGAAGAGACGAGTGATAAATCCTGTCATCATACTGTATTGTTATTATTCACAAATATGCATCTCGGAGTTAAGGGCTTCGACTTGAGAGTGGATGGTGACCAGATAAGTAGTGCTCATCTCCAGCAAGGCAGTGCATTAGCGTGCTAAACAAGCAAACTCCATGTACTCTTGTATGTAGTGTTAAGGGTGCGAAAGTGAGACACTGAGGGGCTCTCGAATGAAGCGTTGTTGACCCGAGCTGTGCATTAATTGTTAATGGACGAAGGGGAAGTGCGTATTCATGGAAGGATGTTAAGGGTAAACCATAACTAACTGAATATCTATGTTGTAAATGGCTATTGAAGGTATACCGTACTTGATCGTACATTGATGGTGGAAATGATTCATGTACATATTAGCCCTAGAGTATATGATTCTACTATACTTGATACGATTGTTAATCCGTAGGGGTAATCAATCGGTGCATGGTGGTTGTTTGAGTAATACTCTTCACGCATAACACTGGGGACAAATAAATATTGGTGTAGGTTCCGTACACCTGATAAAATGATGATCTTTAACATCCCCTATTTAGAGGCCCAAAACTAAGCACTATAGATGCTGCAGTCATCTATAGTATTAGCTTCCGGTGACTAAATATGGCTATGTTAATGGTATCTATAATATCAGAAGCACTTGAATATGAAAGAAAACATAGAATTCAATGTGAGAAATGCGGATTACAGATCTTAAGGCTGGAATAACACTAGGAGGGGGGTGGGGGGTGAATAGTGTTTTATGTATTTTTTAAATCTTTTTGAATTTTGTTCAATTTAAACACTAACAAATGCAAATCACAAACACAGATATAATCACAGATGCAAATACTAAATAAAAGCAGTAAAGGAAAGAACACACCAGGATTTTATACTGGTTCGGAGTTACCCTACATCCAGTCCCATACAATCGTACGGATTTCTTTTCAAAAATAATCTTCCAGATTACACCCTCGGTTTCAAGGCTACGAGGTACACCCTCCTGTATTCGAGTTTAGGGCAACTCTCTTGATTAAACCAGGCTACAAGATCACCTAATTGATTTCTGGGGCTACAATCACGCCCAATTGATTTCAAGGCTCAACCGCACCTTTTACTCAACAGTTTGATTTATAAAAGATCCTATAACTCTGAATAGCATTGAGATCTTATGGAGAGAGTGGCAAAGAATCAAACAAGAGATAATCAAGTTTGATTCACTTGGTATTTTGGCAGAGTATAGTTTAGGATTCTTTAGAATAAATATGGAAGATGAAGAGGAGAGAAAATAAATGAAAATCTGGTAAAAATTCGTTTAGAACTTACTGGTATTTATAGTAGAGCAACAGCCATATCTATTCGTGAAAGGATATGACGAATAGACACTTCTTTTGAAAATTGAAAATAACGGACACCATGTCGACATGCGAGGTTGAGGTATGTCGACATGCTCAAGGCAAAATTGATGTTTTGATTTTCTTATTAAAATTGATTTCTATAATTTGTCAAAACAATTTCTAAACTTTGTAAATATATTTGAATATAGTTTAAACATATAAAAGAGTTTAGAAAATAATTTTTTAATATATATAATCTTAATCTATAAAGTGATTTAAAATCTAAGTATATAAATATTTTAAAGCTAAATATTTAAAACAAGAGATGGTTTAAAAACAAGGACAATTTTGAAATCAAAATATTAAAAATTATTAAAATAGTTTTGAGGCTAAAATATTTCAAACAAGAGAGATGTATTTTTGAAAAGAAAGTTTTGAAAACATTTTTAAAAAACAAGGGATATATTTTTGAAAAACATTTTTATAAAATTAGTGGATATCAAAATAGGACCACTATATGTTCCACTAGATATTGTCGTGGGTTCCATCCCTTTAACAGACTCGAAGTGGATTCCATTCCACGAATAAATTTCGAATAAAGATGTAAGTGCTTTCAAGAAGTTTTAACATAATTCTAGACTGACTACATTATCTTATACTGTTTGAAATCTTGAACTCTTGATAACTTGATTTCTTGATACTCATGAGTCTTCAATCTTGATATCTTCGATCTTTAAATTCATCAGTCTTGTATCTCTATACTGTACAGTTTTAATTCTTGGTACCTACATGTTTGTATTCTGCATATACATATATATATCTAAACCATAATGTTAGTATTTATATTTTATAACAAGTCCTAAGGTTGTTGTCATCAAAACCATCATCTCAAGGACTAACAATCTCCCCCTTTTTGATGATGACAACCTATGTTTATAAAATATACTTCACCTTCATTATAACTCCCCCTAAAACTAATAACTCCCCCTTAATCTAAGCCTAACTACTCTATTTTATATTTCTACCCCTTTGTTATCAACAAAAACTAATTCTAAACTTATATAACTCCCCCTTAATCTAATACTATCTAAACTAAATGCTAATAAGGAAGTATAATAAGCGGAACAAAAGAAATCTTACCATATACGATGTTATATTTACATATATATATGGAACATAAATACACAAATATATTCAAGTATATAAATTATAGAATAACACTACCAACGAGAGTTTTTGACAATCGAACAATTTGGATAATGAAAACAAAAGTTTCCATGTTGTTCGACCAAATTCCCATCTTTGTCAAAATAGACTTCGCCTACGCAGACCACTTTGTCGTCTTCTTCCATAGGTGCTTCTTCCTCTTCTTCTTCTTCCTCTTCGCTGTGCTCTAAGGGGTTATGCACTTGAATGTTAGGAGAATCTTCTTCAATCACAATAGGATTTGTATGATTATCCATTAGAAATTTTTGCAAATTCCGAAGAATTTTGCCTTGCTTTTCTTGTTCTTTTGCCATCCTTATTTGCACAACTTGAAGTTCGGTCAACATTTGCATGGCATCCTTCATAGATTCTTCAATCTTTATTATACGTGCTAGTGTAGTGCGTTGGAATGGACCAGAATAAGGAGAATGGAAAGAAATGATGTCATTTTGGTTTGATTTAGTGGAGGAGGCCATAAATGTTAATTTTCAGAAGTTTAGTATAGAGAAAGAGAGGTGAGAAGCCAGAAAAATTCGAAATACATAGGTTTATATAACTACCAAACTGATTTTAGAGGGAAAATCAAATTTCCAAATTTTACCGTTGTATGTCGACATGGGTGGTAGGGGTATGTCGACATCCCTATGAAAAATTTGGTTTTCTTGTATATTTTTGTTTATTAAAAATATATGTTACTATATCTATATTCTATATCTCAGTTATTGAACAAATGCCGTAAATATAGATTGATTTAAGGGTTTGGTTAAAATGTCAGCAATTTGATTCTCGGAATTGATAAATTCAAGAGAAATAATCTCTTTACTTATATTATCTCTGAGAAAATGATGTCTGATATCAATATGTTTAGTCCTAGCATGATGAGTAGGATTTTTAGATAAATTTATTGCACTAGAATTATCACAATAAATTGATGATTTTGAAATTGTTAATCAAAAATCTTTAGGGTTTATTACATATAAATGACTTGAGAGCAAGCCAAAGCAGCAGAGATATATTCTGCTTTAGTTGTTGATAAAGAAACAGTGTTTTGCTTTTTACTAAACCATGAAACAAGAGAATGCCCCAAAAAGTGACAAGTTCCACTTGTACTTTTTCTGTCGGATTTGCAACCAGCATAGTCAGCATCACAATATGAGATTAAATCAAATGAATCATTTTTAGGGTAAAATAAACCATAGTCAAAAGTATGTTTAACATATCTTATGATATGTTTTACAACTTTTAAGTGAGTCTCTTTGGGTTGAGATTGGTATCTTGCACAGAGGCAAACACTATGCATGATATCAGGTCAACTCGCAGTGATATAGAGTATTGATCCAATCATTCCCCTATATAGTTTTTGATTTACATCTTTTGAAAGATCTTCTTTATTTAAAGCTTCATTGGTTGCCATGGGAGTGGGTTTTCCACTCGCAGTAGTCATACCAAATTTACTAACTAGATCCCTAGCATGTTTTTCTTGACTAATAAAAATACCATTATCTAATTTTTTTATTTGTAAACCTAAGAAGAAAGTAAGTTCACCCATATGACTCATCTCAAACTCTTTTGTCATTATTTCAGAAAATTCTTTATTCATTTCATGATTAGTTGAACCAAAAATAATATCATCTACATAAATTTGTACTAGTTGGATATCATTTTTATTTCTTTTAATGAAAATAGTATTATCTACTTTACCAATTTCAAAATTTGATTGTAATAAAAAAGATCTTAGTCTGTTATACCATGCTCTAGGAGCTTGTTTCAGACCATATAGAGCTTTCTTAAGTTTGAAAACATGGTTTCAAAAATTTTCATCTTCAAAGAGTGGAGGTTGTTCAACATAAACTTCCTCTTTAACAAATCCATTTAGAAAAGCACTTTTAACATCCATTTGAAATAATTTGAAATTATTATAGTTTGCGAAAGCAAGTAGAATTCTAATGGTTTCTAATCTTGCTACGGGTGCAAAGGTTTCATCAAAATCTATTCCTTCTTCTTGACAATAACCTTGTGCGACTAATCGAGCTTTATTTCTAACGACCTCACCTAGTTCATTCATTTTATATTTATAAACCCATTTAGTTCCTATTATAGTTTTATCCTCGAGTCTAGGAACAAGTTCCCAAACATCATTTCTGGTAAATTGATTCAGTTCTTCTTGCATAGCCAGAATCCATGAATCATCAGACGATGCTTCCTTTGGATTTTTAGGTTCAAATAGATGATATAAAAGCTACATTACTCATGTTATTTAGTTGATTTCTAGTTCTAACAATAGATTCAATATTTCCTAGTATATTTTCTATAGGATGATCTTTTAAAAGCTTAACCTTTTTATTTGGATGAATAAGATCATTATTTGTTTCAATTGATTCATTATTTAGGGTAGCAATTTCTTCTTCATCATTAATTTGTTCAACATTTTTGAAATTTTCATCAAACAAAACATGCATTGTTTCTTCAATGGTATTAGTTCTTAAGCTGAAAACTCTGTATGCTTTACTTCTATTAGAATATCCGATAAAGATTCCTTTGTCGGATTTAGGATCAAATTTATCCAAATTGTCTTTTGTATTTAGAATAAAACATTTACTTCCAAAGATTCTAAAATAAGATACCTCTGGTTTCTTTTTGTAAAGAAGTTCATAAGGTGTTTTATCAGTTAACGGTCTAATCAATATTCTATTCAAAATGTAGCGAGCTGTAGCGACTGCTTCAGCCCAAAAATGTTTTGGTAAATTACCATCTGAAAGCATTGTTCTAGCACACTCTAGAATTGTCCTATTTTTACGTTCTACCACTCCATTTTGTTATGGAGTCCTTGGAAAAGAGAAATTATGAGTTATTCCCCTTTTATTGCAGAATCTCTCAAAATTTTCATTTTCAAATTCCCCACCGTGATCACTACGAACAGTTATAATTTTGAAAGAAAGTTGGTTTTGGAGTCTTTTTGTAAAAATTTTAAATGAATCAAAAGTATCACTTTTATGTTTCATAAAAATTTTCCATGTAAACCTAGAATAATCATCTACAATTACAAAGACATATTTATTGTGATTTATTGATTGAATTTGAGATGGACCAAACAAATCTAGATGAAGTAACTCTAGAGGTTTTGAAGTTGAAATCATATCTTTTAATTTGAAAGAACTCTTCCTAAGTTTTCCTAATTGACAAGCATCACATATACTATTTATTTTAAAATTCATTCTAGGGAGTTCTCTTACTAGATCAAGTTTAGAAAGTCTAGATAAGAGTTTAATATTCAAATGCCCAAATCTTTTATGCCAAATCCATGGGTTACTTGTATTAGCCAAAAGACATAGATTATCATTTGAGATTTTCATACTAAGAATATAAATATTTTTCTTCCTAATTCCTTCAAATATAATATTTGAATTATTATCTTCGATGTGACACTTATCTTTTTCAAATTTAATTCTGTATCCTTTATCACAAAGTTGACTAATGCTAAGCAGATTGTGTTTCAGATTCTTAACTAATAAAACATTAGAAATAGTAGGAGTTTTAGAGTTACCAACATTGCCGATGCCAATCACATATCCTTTTGAGTTGTCTCTAAAATTAACCGATCCTCCATCTTTATAGATAATATCATTCAACATATCTGGATTACCAGTCATGTGTCTTGAACATCCACTATCAAGTATCCACGTATTCTTCTTGATTTGCACCATTTGTCCATTGAGTGTTGATTCTTCAAAGGCCATATAACATTTTTCTTTCTGCATAGAATACAAACTCGGTAGATAACTTGATTTTCTATAATAACTATATGCAGACTTATGAGACAATAATGATATGAACAGTTTTAAACTAGTGTTAACAAAATCCCCAAAAATAGCCATTTTAATTATTTTTTTGAAAAATTCAGATTATGAAAACTTTGAAAACCTCGGTCTAATACCAAATGTGAGAAATGCGGATTACATATCTTAAGGCTGGAATAACACTAGAGGGGGGTGAATAGTGTTTTATGTATTTTTAAATCTTTTTGAATTTTGTTCAATTTAAACACTAACAAATGCAAATCACAAACACAAATATAATCACAGAATCAGATACAGATGCAAATACTAAATAAAAGCAGTAAAGGAATACTGGTTCGGAGTTACCCTACATCCAGTCCCGTACAATCGTACAGATTTCTTTTCAACAAATAATCTCCTAGATTACACCCTCGGTTTCAAGGCTACGAGGTACACCCTCCTGTATTCGAGTTCAGGGCAACTCTCTTGATTAAACCAGGCTACAAGATCACCTAATTGATTTCCAAGGCTACAATCACACCCAATTGATTTCAAGGCTCAACCGCACCTTTTACTCAACAGTTTGATTTACAAAAGATCCTCTACCTCTAAATAGCATTGAGATCTTATGGAGAGAGTGGCACAGAATCAAACAAGAGACAATCAAGTTTGATTCACTTGGTATTTTGGCAGAGTATAGTTTAGGATTCTTTATAATAAATGTGGAAGATGAAGAGGAGAGAAAATAAATGAAAATCTGGTAAAAATTCATTTAGAAGTTACTGGTATTTATAGTAGAGAAACAACCATATCCATTCGTGAAAGGATACGACGAATAGACACTTCTTTTGAAAATTGAAATTTGAAAATAACGGACACCATGTCGACATGTGGGGTTGAGGTATGTCGACATGCTCAAGGCAGAATTGACGTTTTAATTTTCTTATTAAAATTGATTTCTATAATTTGTCAAAACAATTTCTAAACTTTGTAAATATATTTGAATATAGTTTAAACATATAAAAGAGTTTAGAAAATAAATTTTTAATATATAATCTTAATCTATAAAGTGATTTAAAATCTGAGTATATAAATATTTTAAAGCTAAATATTTAAAACAAGAGATGGTTTAAAAACAAGGACAATTTTGAAATCAAAATATTAAAAATTATAAAAATAGTTTTGAGGCTAAAATATTTCAAACAAGAGAGATGTATTTTTGAAAAGAAAGTTTTGAAAACATTTTTAAAAAACAAGGGATATATTTTTGAAAAATATTTTTATAAAATTAGTAGATATCAAATTAGGACCACTATATGTTCCACTAGATATTGTCGTGGGTTCCATCCCACTAGAGTTCGATCCCTTTAACAGGCTCGAAGTGGATTCCATTCCACGAATAAATTTCGAGCAAAAAGATGTAAGTGCTTTCAAGAAGTTTTAACATAATTCTAGACTGACTACATTATCTTGTACTGTTTGAAATCTTGAACTCTTGATAACTTGATTTCTTGATACTCATGAGTCTTCAATCTTGATATCTTCAATCTTTAAATCCATCATTCTTGTATCTCTATACTGTACAACCTTCATTCTTGATACCTGCATGTTTATATTCTGCATATACATACATATATATATATATATATATATATATATATATCTAAACCATAATGTTAGTATTTATATTTATAACAAGTCCTAAGGTTGTTGTCATCAAATCCATCATCTCAAGAACTAACATTCAAAACAACATTTTCTTCACTAAAGTCAAAAAAGATATTCCATATTCATTGTACATAATCCCAAAAACATTCCCAAGCACAAATAAAATATACATATTACAAAATACGCAATGAACGGTAAATGAAGATACCCCATTGGATGATCAGAGTCATATAGTCATAACTGACTTAATACAAACACAGCGGAAATACACAAAACATAAATATGCTACCTCCTAAATAGCTATCCGTTTGCCTCCTGCATGCCTCCGGTAGCCTTATTCGTCATCCTACTAAATCTGAAAAGACCTTAACCCCTCAGCCTACTCAATTCAATTTTGATCACCCGAGAGTTTAAGGGGAAAACATAAACTTTGAGTCAGACATAAAGTCTGGTGTGAATAATACTATACATCCCGGTTTAATATGTTAAGTGAGACCACGCCGCTTAGCGGAACTGGTTTCCCCTCACTAACATCCTTTTAAAACATATCTTTTGCAAAACCTTTTCCTACAACCAAAACTGGTTAAATATTGTAAAACATCATTATGTAAACATACATAGATATCAGGTAATAAATGAACTATCTATTCAAACACATTAGTTTTGTTTGGCTAAGTTTTAACCTTTAGTTGACTCGGGCCTACCAGGCAATATAAACCAAATTAATCTAACATCTGTTAGACACTCCTCTTCTGGACAATCTGTCCTTAACTATCATTCAAATACTTCTCCTCTAGATGGTCTGTCCCTAACTTAATCATCTCTCAGGTCTTCTTGATCTTAATGGTTTTTCGGGCTCACCAATAACCTATTTGTATACAAACATATATCCCTTTCGGTATGTAATCATACTTTTAGTCTACCTGTGACCAAGCCCTACATACTGGAATTTTGGACAACAATTAGCTAGAGCCAATAGCTAATGTATAGGGCGCGACCATATACCAGTCCCATCTGGTATTCTAATATCTGAGTCATTTTCATTTAGGGATCCCTTCCCATAATTTTCCATGAAAACATTTTCAAAATGTTATAAAACCTTTAAATCAAACTAACAAAAGGAAAATATATATTCTTTTTGCTTTACTCAAAATCACATTTCCATGTTATACACACACACACACTCCTTACTCAAAACCTTTGTTGATGAAAACATTCAAACATTTGAAAGTACCCCTTTTGATTCCATTGAAAGTACCCATCTCTAAACCTTTGAAAGCATCTCTTTCGAATACAAGTAAAACCCTTCATTTATCCAGGCCAAGAGGCCAAAACCTTTCCTTTCGATATCATACTTCAAACCTTTCGAAACCATTGGAAATCTTCCTTTTGAAATCATTAAAACCTTAGACATCCTATCTTAAAACACTTTAAAACATTGCCTTAGAAAACCTTAGAAAAACCCTCCATTTCAACCCTTTCGAAACCATTCAGAAAATAGGACGTTTCGACCTTGTCGAAAGCTACCTTTCGACTCTATTGAAAGTTTCACTTTCGACCCCTTCGAAAGATTGACTTTTGACCCCTTTGGAACCATTCAATAAATAGTTCCTTTCGAAAGCATTAAACCTTTAAAACATAAACCTTTCGATGCTCTTTGGGTTCAATTTAAAAACATGTGGAAAATCCTCTTTCTAAACCTTTTGACCTCTTTGGAAGCTTAGCCTTCGACCCCTTCGAAAGCTTCCCGTTGAAAGCTTAAAACATAACTTTTAAACAATAGGCTCCAGCCTTATTAATACTGTAACAACCCGAATTTTAGTGGGTTTGGATTTTTCACAAAAATGCTAGAATCCAAGCCCATTGAAGCTCGAGTTGGGTTTCTAGTATCCTGCAAATAGGCAGAGACAAATATATCAGAGCTCAGATAAACATATCACAACGGAATTGACTAAAATATAATAGTATGTAAATACTCACCACAATAATTACACTTTCTAAACAAGTGTCTCAAAGTTGGAAAGCCTCTGCCGTCTATCTAACCTGTAGGATGTTATGAGGAGGGGGTCAGAACTAAAGTTCTGGTGAATGGACAAATTATATACTTCTAAGTTTAATTCTACATGTACCGTTTTATTTCCATTTTCTGTTATATTAGTTTATTGGGTTTATAATACTCTCGCCTCTATGCGTTAATCATACACATCTACTCCCTAGTAGATCAAAACCTAATAATTAATATATATATATATATGTAGCTATATGTCCAATGACCGTATCGGTCCTAGGTACTACCCTTAGTACCTTCCGTATCCTCCTCGAAAAGGACTCCATCGTCTTGCTGCTAGGGCGTGCTGTGACTACATCTGTAAAGGACTGCCTCGTAAGGCCTACAATACAGATGTTCCATCATTTGCTCTGAAAATGTAAAACCGCGTCTGCACTAGCCTATACTAATGCTCGGACAACCACAATGTACCACCCAGTGCGTACCTTGAGGACTATACGCAATCGTTCTGTCTATTCCCTGAATCGCGCTTAACAAGGTCTACCTTGTACGGAACTTAGTCGGGGATTTTATAAGTTTGTAAAGGACTGCCTTGTAAGGCATACAATACAGATGTTCTACTTGGTCTGTCTCTTTTCTTATCGTGGCTATGGCCCCAGGTAGCCACCCCTCAACTAATCGAAAGACCTCTAAAGAGCTAAGTGGCTGTGCCCTACTGCAAACAATCTAAACATCCAATTGGTTGTGCCCCTCATCCAATGTCTCGGTAGTGAAAGGTTCATTGGACTGTTGGTTTAACTCTAGTCTTTCCCGAACTCGCTTCTTGGTTTTGATGCTGGCCCGATATCCGCATGCGACTATTCTTTTGGGTCCTGCCCACTAAAACTTACTTGCAAGTATTGGGACATACGAATATCCTACTCCAAACATCAACCCCTTTGACTGCCTACAATGGTCCTGCCATGCAAAAAGCAGTCAAGGCATACTCTTTTGATGGAACACCTACAGACCGGCCTCTGGAGGACTGCTCCGCTACTCCTACCCCAGAGTGCCATCCTAGAGTACCCTCACGTCTCGTTGAAGTCTCGTACTTCCTTCTAGCCCAAAATAACTAAGTTGGACGTGCTTCTTCTGTGCTGAAATTTGTGATGAACTGCTTCGTTAGGCTCTTCATCTTTTGGGCTGCTCCAAACGCTCTTATTATTTTATTAGACCCAATTTCAAATCTTTTATTCTGTGTTTAGTTTACTTTTCTTATTCTGTTGGCTACTTATTTACCTTAATCAGCATAAGCTTGTCCCAGCCTCACCTAGCTTTTTGTGAGACCATCAGTTTCTAACTGAAAGAGAATGCTGTTGGTATGGGTCCTGTTTCTATGTTTGCTTATTAACTTAGTGTAAGTTTTAAAATAATCCTCTCCTGTCATTTCTGCTCTATTTGCTTATTAACTTAATTTAAGTCTTAAAGTAAGCCTTCTCTGTTCTTTCTTCTTAATTATAATCTATGTTATAATTTTACTTTCAATTGTCACTTATATATTCTTATATAATCTATATATTATAAATATAATTACAAGTGTCTCTTTTCTATTCTAGTCCGTCTTCTTTTATTATGATATTGAATTATCTTTAATTCTCTTATATTATATGAGAATCTTAGCTGGGGAGTACGTCTGACTGTCACAAATTTATTTATCATAATAACTGCTTTGCTTTTACTCTATTATCTGCACAGTAAATGCAAACTTAGATACATTTCTGTTAATTGCTTCTAGTCTTGTCTTAATTATTAACTTGATTTCTTCTTTACTTCCTTTAGTTCTTCACTTTATTTTCTTATATTCTAGGAAGTAGCTCTATTCTATTTGGTTGATTGCGAAAACTGTGCTAAAAATCCATTTCCATATTTTAATACTAAATGAAGCTATAAACAATAATCCGTAATTGCAAGATATTTCTTTTATTATTTCTTTACTTTTTGGGTAGTGCAAAATACAGTAGTGTCTCTATTTTACACTAATTCCCTTTTTCCTTCCTTTATTCTTGTAATTACGTTTATCGTTATCTTTTAAATATTAAACTATGGATATGTATTCTCTTTTCTAAGCCAACAAACTAATCTATCACTTACTTCCCTATCAAGTTATTAAATTTTCCCTTTTAATTTATTTTTCCCCGTTTTAGCATAATTTACTGCAAATTTCTATTTTTCTCTTTTTATTTCAGCTTTTCTTATTTACATCTAATTTCTACAAATCTAGTGTTCTTCTATTTTAGTCGCATTTGCGAATTCTTGTCTTTACTATTTTATTCGCGTAAAAAGGAATAAAAAGAAGCTAACATTTAGAGGCTAAATTTCAACTATTAAAATAGATGTAAATAACTGCAAATTTCTTATTTTTAGGCTTATGCCTTTCTCTAACTGTCAAGCCTAATATTATTCATATTTAATTGGATTACTATCTTCTTTTCCATATAAATAATAATTAAATATAAGCTCTCTTATACAATTTACAGTCTCAGCATAACTAATTAATAGAATTAATTACTGAAATAAATACCGAATAAAATTATATAACGGGAATCTAACGATAATATATCATAAACGTAAAAGTTATATAATTAAATCCACTCATCTAGAAAGAAAACACCCCAAGTTCCAGATCTGATTTTTAACCCAGTTCTATTATCCATAGCCTCCCTATTGCAACCCTATTTGGATCAACAAATTAGGATTTATATGGATTTAGAAATCCGGATCTAATTGAAAAAAAATAAAAAAAATAAACTAGAGAACCAGATCTGAGAACTTTACCTCGTTCAGACGACTTTATTTGAACATCTCTATTTTAGACCTATAATTTCTGTCTCCAACTTGTAATTCAGAAAGCGTAAATCTAAAACAGTTAATTTCTGAAGAATTGGAGGAGAAAGAAGAGTGACAGGGCTTCCGCACCCATTTAGAAAAAATATGAGTTTGAAGGCTAGCCCTGCCTCTTTATTTATAGAGAGTCAAAACAGTGTCGTCCGTCCACTTAAAACGATGCAAATCAGGCCGTTCAAAAGGGTGCAGAATGAGCGCGCCTGATTTGTTTTTAAACGTTTTATTTATTATAAACGTTTAAACGTTTTCTATTAATTCCAATTAACCCTCATTAATTCTTCGATTTAATGCTCTTTATAACCCACGTCTATTTTGGATTTTAAATGTGCCTTATTTGTTTCATTAAATATTATTTATAACCGTTAACTTTTAAACGTTATAAATTATAAATGTTTAACTTTTTTTTCAAGTTGCTTGTTTATTCTAATTAATCACCATCAATTGCTTGATTAATTTCCCAATATAAAACTTATCTATTTTGATGATTTGATTACATTACCTGCTAATGTTAATTAATTGCATTTAATTACTGATATTAATTAATTTCTTTTATGATGGTAATGTTAATTAATTACCTTTATGACGCGCGTCTATTTTAAAATTCAATTGTTTGTTATTTCTAAAATTTCATACGCACATATATTTATTTATAACAAATATATTTACGTACATTTACATGTATAATTATTTCTCGATACAAAACTTCGAACGTCAATAACTTTTTATACGAACTCCGTTCGAGACATATTATATATGTAAATTGATCAGAAAATCGCCACGAACACAATGGAATAAGTTTCAAGGCCAAATTCTGATAATTCCAAAAATTCTTATTTTCACTGTTCATAATTATTTGATTATTTAATTATATAAAAATACGAGGTGTTACAAATACTTTAAAACACCTCTTTCAAAACCTTGGGTTATACTTCAATTAGAATAAAAAGGGTAAAACATCTAAGTTTAAAGCTTACTTTCGAAAGCATGAGAGAAGTGGCTGGTGTTTAAAAGACAAGTATACCTTTCAACCTTGTCGAAAGCATGACTTCGAAAGGTAGAAAAGCGATAGTTACCATTCGACCTCACCGAAAGATTTAAACCTTTATTTTAAATATTTGACCCGGTCGAAAGCAACCAGGTCGAAAGCTTCTTTTCGAAAGCAAAGCAGGCGTTACTTTTGGCTTATAAAACAAACATTCTCCAACCTCTTGGGAAACTAAGGTATCAACCAAGTACCCTTCGGCCTTGTCCAATACATTACATAACAAGTAACTTGATACCATATGCATTGGCTTCGAAAGCAGTGATGTCGAAAGGTCTGGGTCCGAAGCTTTGATGCCGAAAATGGCTGAAACATGCTATAGGTATGACTTTCTTGTTTTTAACTTAAAAGAGATAACTCTTTAACTAACCTACCTTTTTTTATCAAATTCTTATTGGTTAATAATTTTTTTTCAGAAAAGTGCTGCCAACAATTTCAGAAATAAATAATGATTTTATTTTATAAAATGCCCCTTCTCCTTATATATAACATTTAAGCCCCATACCTTAAATAATTTTACATATTCGTCAAAACACTTAGGAAAAATTTGGAAAAATTCCAGAAAATCTATTTTGATACGTTTTCCAACATATAAAAATTTCAAATCCAAATAATAATTATTTTAAACTTAAATAATTCATAACCCAATAAATTATTTTCTTCACTAGAAAATTAATATGAATTCCACATTAAATCAGAAAATTATGAAAATTGAAATCTATCTCTAAAATATCATTTCTGATCTATATTTAAATTTTCAAGGCATTTAGATGCCAATTAATAGGGTTTTCATATCAAACATCTTATAAAAACTAATATGAACATGTATAATTCATCAACAAGCATGTACATAACTTTAATCATCCAAAACTTGGCATAAACATGCAAAATCGTTTCGAATATAACTTAAAATCGAAAACCATAAGAAAATGGGATGTAATAATCATTCACCTTAGCTTTGAGATTAAAAAATGTGAGATTTGATGTTTAATTAGTTGATTAAGTTCTTTCTCTTGAACCCTAGCTTTATCTTCTCTTGAGAATGGAAATAGTGGCCGGCCTTAATGTATTTTAGTTTGCTATAATGAAAATGAACGTGCATTTCATCTCCTAAGGGTTTAGGGTATAAGCTTCCTATTTCCCATTTTACCCTTCCTTATTTCCTAACACATTAGTTCATGTTATTTCATTTTGATTCTTATTCAACATGGCGCGGCTATCGTTAGATAAGTCAAATCTCAATCTATTAATCCTCACATTATTTTATTTAATTTAGCTAATTAAATATCCTAAATAATGTTACGAAAATATGGGGTGTTACAGACTCCTCTCTTTAAAGAATTTCGTCCTCGAAATTATGATAAGGTACACAACAAAACAATCAAAGGTAAAACATACCATCAAACAAATTAGGATAAGAGTCTATAATCCTACTCTCAGTCTCCCAAGTATAGTCTCTAGCATCATCACTGTTAGGAAATCAATTCTATGGTTTCGATGATAACAACTATACAATGGAAATCGAATATGCATATATATCTATATTTACAGGTAATTGGTAAAGTAACATCACCAAAGAGACAAGAACAAAGACTCAAAGAAGTATCAAGAGGCTACAAGTCGAAAGAATTGGAAAAGGAATGATACAGGCACAGGAAAAGCAACATGCACAAATTCAGACGTCTGAGTGCACTTACCAGACGTCTGACTGAATTCTCTGGTTCGCATATCAGTCAAAACCAGACGTCTGGTACATATACTCAGACGTCTAACAAGCAACTATATAAAAAAAATATGAAGACCAAACGTCTGAAATATTTTCCAGACGTCTGATTTTGAACTCGGTTGTGTATATTCAAATTACAACTGTCATATTTGAAAAGACACGATCGCTCCTCTTCACTGCAACTCTTCATCACCATTGGAAGTGACCTTAGAGCACTTGGTAACAGATGTAACTACACAAAGGATCTTTCTACCACTATAAATAACATTAGGAATTCAAGAGAAGACTCTACCTGATTTACTTGTGCTTTCTACTCTTATACTATAATATACTCTTGATCTCCAACAATCTATACTTGTACTCTACACTTCCAAATATATAGTTCCTCATAGATAACAATCTCTAGATATATATATTTGAAGCATTTTCACTATATAGTCAAAATCCGTGTAATAGAGAACACACAGTTGACAAAGAAACTCTGCTATTGTAAACCTATTCCTCCGGGTGAAGTGAGGGTTATTTGGTTAAAGGAAATCCCGAAGAGGAGCTTCGGGACTGGACGTAGGACGGGAGGTCCGAACCAGTATAAAATCCCTGGTGTGATTTTTCTTATTTGCATATTTTAATATTAACACAATATAGTTTAAATTAGCCATATACTTGTCATTTGTATAATCGATCCACCATACTATAGACTTTCATTTGGTGTCAGAGCAAGGTTTGATCAAATTACAGTAACACATTTTTGAATCATTTTTAATATGGCAAGTATTTTTCAAGAAGGACAATCCACAGCACGACCACCACTTTTTAATGGCTCTAACTATGCATATTGGTCAACATGTATGAGAATTTTTATGGAAGCTAATGGTCTAGAAACTTGGTCAGCCACTCAAAATTAATATGAAGCACCTACTACTGCTATGAACACATGGACTGATGCACAAAAGACCTCAGCATCAAACAATGCTAAAGCTATGAATGTTTTATTTTGCTCTTTAGATAAAAATGAATTTTCACGTGTCATGTTATGTACAACTACATTTGACATTTGGCGTACTTTACAAATCGCACACGAAGGTACAACAAAGGTCAAAAAAACTAAGATTTCAATTTTGCAAAACCAATTTTCGTCATTTAAAATGAAGCAAAATGAAACTATTGTTGATATGTATTCTAGATTTCAAACTATCCAACATGATCTTATGGCATTAGGAGTTAAAATTTACTGACTTTGATTTAGTTTCTCGAATACTCAACTCTTTGACACCAGATTGGGAAAGGAAAGTGTTAGCTATTGAAGAAGCTAATGATCTCTCTACTCTCAAAACTGAAAAGCTGATAGGAAATTTAATGTCATATGAAGCTAATTTGCAGGCACGAAAAGAACTAAATTCGGAAAAGAAGAACATAGCATTTCCAGCAACCAAAAATGATGACTCTGATTTAGACGAAGAAGAGATAGTCTTCATTGCCAAGAATTATAATAGATTCAAGAAATTTAGAAAGATGACAAAATTTCAAAAAGAAGGGAAGTCCAACACAATAAACTTATCTCAAATTAAGTGCTATGAATGTGATCAATACGGACATATCAAGAAGGATTGCCCTGAACTCAATAATGATAAAAAGAAGAACAAATTTGAAAAATTCAAGAAGAAGATGGCTTTTAAAGTAACATGGGAAGACTCGGATTCTTCATCATCTGAAAGTGATAGTGATGGAGAACAAGACAATGTGTGTTTTATGGCACAAACTGATGAGGTATGTCCGGAACTTAGCTATGACAAACTATTAGAACTTAGCATGGAATTAGATGATAAATTTAGACAAATTAAAAAATTGAACAAAGAATATATAGCTAAAATAAATAGATTAGAACTTGAAGTAGGAATGTTAAAAGATGAAAAAATTATCTTAGAAGAAGAACTAGAATTATCTCAAGAAAAATTCAAAATAATTTGATAGAAAGTAAAGCTATTACTATTGCTTTTGAAAATGCTAAAATAGTAAAGGATGATTTACTAAAAGAAAAGGTCAATTTGAAAAGCAATATTGAAATATTGAAAATTTAGAATTAAAAGAAAAATTAGATAAAATCACGAATAATGTTTCAAAATTCAATAAAGGGAAACAAGATTTGGAAAATCTTATAAAAACTTCAAAACCATCTGGAAATAGAAATGGAATAGGATTTAAAAATATTTCTAAAAAAAAGGAAATAATGAAAAAAATATTTTGTATACAAAAACTAAAAGTTTATCTAGGTCTAAAATGAATACCAAAACTATGAAGATTTGGATTCCTAAGACAAATAATAATTTGATTAAACAAAAATATATTGATAATTACTTAGAGAATGTAATTTATAATAAAAATTATATTTACAAAGGTACCAAACCATCATGGGTATGGCTACCTTCTCCTAACAATTAGGACCCTAACAAAAATATATGGGTACCAATTAAAACATCTTTTATTTTGCAGGTACCCAAAATAAAACATAAGGAGAAATGGATACTAGATAGCGGATGCTCCAAGCATATGACTGGAAATTCAAAAATGTTATCAAATATAACATACATCGATGGTGGAACGGTAACCTTTGGAGATAATTCAAAAGGATATGTCGTTGGCACTAGAGAAGTCAACAATTATGGTATTTCTAACTCTCCCATTATTACAAATGTTTTATAAGTAGAAAATCTAAAACATAATCTACTAAGCATTAGTCAATTATGTGACAAAGGCTTTCAAATAAATTTCGAAAAAGATAGATGTAATATTTTAGATAATAACAAACAACTTATATTTGAAGGTTTTAGAAACAAAAATATTTATGTATTAAACATGAATATTAATAAAAATTCAAATTTATGTCTAACCGCCAAACATAATGATCCATGGTTATGGCATAAACGTTTTTGTCACATCAATTTGAAAAGTATTAATAAATTGGCAAAATATGAGTTAGTTAGAGGTTTACCTAAAATAAATTACAAAGTAGAAAATTTATGTGACGATTGTCAAATTGGAAAACTAAAGAAAACCTCTTTTAAATCTAAAAATAATATTTCTACAAAACAACCATTAGAATTATTACATTTAGATTTATTTGGTCCAACGCAAATACGGTCTATAAATCACAACAAATATGTTTTCGTCATAGTTGATGATTTTTCAAGGTATACATGGACCTTGTTTTTAAAACATAAAAGCGATACTTTTGAAATGTTAAAAATATTTGCTAAAAGAATTAGAACACAAATGGACTTGAAAATTAAAAATATTCGAAGTGATCACAGATGAGAATTCGAAAACGATCTTTTTACTAATTTTTGCAACAAGAAAGGAATAAGCCATAATTTTTCTTTTCCTCGAACACCTCAACAAAATGGTGTAGTAGAAAGAAAAAATCGTACGTTACAAGAATGTGCACGAACACTACTAAATAGTAGCGGTTTACCAAAACACTTTTGGGCAGAAGCTATTGCCACAGCTTGTTACGTATTAAATCGAGTAATCATACGTCCTATGACTAAACAAACTTGTTTTGAAATATTTTTTGGAAGAAAACCTAAATATCATACTTTAAAACTTTTGGTTCAAAATGCTTTATATTAAATACAAAAGATAACTTAGGTAAATTTAGATCCCTTATCTTCTTATCGTACTCCTTCGGATCCGTCACCGAGACGATTTTCTGGTTCTCCAAGAACCCACGAACGTAGTAATATATGGTCTCCACTTAAACCATGGAGGGATGACAACTCAGGAGATTGCAAAACTCCATCGCCTTCTAAATAAATTATATTTGTATGTATATATGATTATTTGTTATTGTTTTATATAACAATAAAATTACTTGTTATAAAGATTCGAGAAATAAGCAAAACCATCAATTTTTAAGCTATTTTTAGCCACACTGCTTATTTCAGACGTCTACCTCTTGCATTCAGACGTTTGACACAATGATATACGTCTCAAAATTAAGAACTGTGCATATGTCAGATGTCTGATACACTCCCCAGACGTCTGAAATTTTGCTCTGTCTGCTACAAATAAAAATCAGAACATATCAGACGTCTGAACTAAGATCCAGACGTCTGCCATAGTTCTCTGTCTCTACGAATTTTCAAATTCGATAAAACCAGACGTCTAATTTTATCTACTGCACTCAATATAGGGCAAACCAGACGTCTGATTTCCAATCTAGACGTCTGATTCCCAATCGACCATTTATAATCGACCAGATATCATCATTTTTTCACTTTTATCTCAAAAATTATAATACCATACGATTTTCTCATAGACGATTATCCTTCTAAAGAATTTTTTTAGCAAAACTAATCAAAATGCCTCCTCGCACTAAGAATGCCAAGATGTTAAAGAGAAAACAAGATCAACCGGCCTCATCTTCAAATCCTCAGATATGCTCTGATGAACAGATCGAAAGATGGATGAATAAAGCACCGCATTCCATCAAAAGGTACGAAGACATCCAAAAGAAAAAACTCCACATAGGTCCATTCTACAACCTTCTTAAATTTCCTATGTATGACCTCGATGAACTATGTGAAACTGCCGGGTTAGAAACCCTAATTTCTTTTACCCCTAATGATGTTCAAATAGGTCAATTAGCCATATACTTATCATTTGTATAATCGATCCACCATACTATATTCTATGCGAATTTAGACAGTACTTCAGTGTGGAACACTGAAAATGAGGATAACTGGCTCTGGTCTAGTGTATATGGAAACACGATTAGATTAACTCCAGGCATAATTGGTCGCATACTAGGATGCTCTGACACATGAGAAGATCTATACAATATTCCGGATATGTGCTTCAAGCCACGGAACAATATAACTCACCAAATTTGGGAGGACGAAATGCCAAAATTTGCCTCCAAGTTTCTACATCCAAAAGTTCAACTTCTAACCCGAATGATAATTAACACAATTATTCCACGAATGGGTAGTCACGAGCAAATCACCGAATTAGAGCACAAATCCCTATATGCTCTGTTTAGTGGAACAAGAATAAATTGGGCCAAATTTATCTTCGACGAGCTAAAGCATTTTTGGACTCGATCAAGGCCGTCAATTATATATCCAACTTATATTATAAGGCTTCTTCGTTCACATAATATCCCATCCTATCTATCTATATTCGATGAAATCTCGCCTAAGTATGCTTCCACCAAGTTCTTCTCTCTGATGCATCTACCCGAATCACCTTCAGAGTTCATGTCATTCGAAGATTGGACGCACAATCGTCAATCTAGAAGAGTCGAGCCTCCTCCTCAACCTCACATTGATCCATCCCAAGAGGAGGAACAACATCGAGAAGTCACTCCTCCTCCTCCCGCACCCTTTGATTATCCGGGACAAGAGGAAATAATGGAGACTCGAACGGATACAAATCCAAGCGAAAGCATTCGAGATCTCACTCTACGAAACCAACAAATTCTATCTCAAAATCAAAAGATTTTGGCTAAGCGCATTGACAGCTTCGAAATATCATTTGCTACGCGCCTAGCCACTATTGAAGAATCGATTTCCATAGTCTTGTCGATTCTTAAAGAAGTACTACAACGGGTTCGCGGTCCAACACCACCGTCTGAAGATTGGCCAACCCCAGTATCTTCTCCTCCCGCAAAACATTCAAAACTCTCCGAGGATGAACCTCTCAAAGAAGCTTTGACATCTCCTTCAAAGGCTAGCACTTCTAAAAAACAAGAACCAAAGGAAGATGATCAAAATGAAGCTTCCCCAAAGGAATCATAGATTTAGGGAATCATAGAACTTAGTTTTTGGAATATCATTTTTTGTACAAATCTATGCTTGTAATCATACTTCAAGATTAGTGAAACTTTCTTTGTTTGTTTTGACGATTGGCTTCAGTTTTATAATTCTTTTTGATAATGCCAAAGGGGGAGAAATATAAGTATAATCATAAAACAATCAAAAGAAGCACATATTCAGGGGGAGATTTATAATCTATATATAAGTACATTGAATAGTTGTCATCATCAAAAAGGGGGAGATTGTTAGGAAATCAATTCTATGGTTTCGATGATAACAACTATACAATGGAAATCGAATATGCATATATATCTATATTTACTGGTAATTGGTAAAGTAACATCACCAAAGAGACAAGAACAAAGACTCAAAAGAAGTATCAAGAGGCTACAAGTCGAAAGAATTGGAAAAGGAATGATACAGGCACAGGAAAATCAACATGCACAAATTCAGACGTCTGAGTGCACTTACCAGACGTCTGACTGAATTCTCTGGTTTGCATATCAGTCAAAACCAGACGTCTGGTACATATACTCAGACGTCTGACAAGCAACTATATACAAAAAATATATGAAGACCAGACGTCTGAAATATTTTCCAAACGTCTGATTTTGAACTCGGCTGTGTATATTCAAAGTACAACTGTCATATTTGAAAAGACACGATCGCTCCTCTTCACTGCAACTCTTCATCACCATTGGAAGCGACCTTAGAGCACTTGGTAACAGATGTAACTACACAAAGGATCTTTCTACCACTATAAATAACATCAGGAATTCAAGAGAAGACTATAGCTGATTTACTTGTGCTTTCTACTCTTATACTATAATATACTCTTGATCTCCAGCAATCTATACTTGTACTCTACACTTCCAAATATATAGTTCCTCATAGATAACAATCCCTAGATATATATTTGAAGCATTTTCACTATATAGTCAAAATCCGTGTAATAGAGAACACACAGTTGACAAATAAACTCTGCTATTGTAAACTTGTTCCTCCGGGTGAAGTGAGGGTTATTCGGTTAAAGGAAATTCCGAAGAGGAGCTTCGGGACTGGACGTAGGATGGGAGGTCCGAACCAGTATAAAATCCCTGGTGTGATTTTTCTTATTTGCATATTTTAATATTAATACAATATAGTTGAAATTAGCCATATACTTGTCATTTGTATAATCGATCCACCATACTATAGAATTTCAGTCACTCCACTGGACCTTTACTAATATGACTGTCTTGTTCCTTAACTTCTTCTCATCTCTCTCGACTATCTGAATCGGCTTCCTAACAATAGTCAAATCCGACTCTACTACTAAATCTTCTAACACTGTAGGTGCTATAGTAGTCTCCGGGTCTCCAACACATTTTCTAAGATGAGAAATATGAAAAACATCATGGATTCCTGCCAAACTATTCGGTAACTCTACTCTATAGGTGAGTTTCCCGATCCTCTCAACAATACAGAAAGGTCCAACGAATCTAGGTGCTAACTTTCCTAACTTTCCGAATCTAATCACACCTCTCATCAGTGAAACCTTAATAAACACATAGTCTCCAACATAGAACTCCCAGTCTTTCCTTCTTCTATCTACATAACTTTTCTGCCTAGACTGAGCTTCCTTCATCCTAGCTCGGATCAACTCAATCTTCTATGCGGCTTCTTTCACTAAATCCGGACCAAGAACCAATCTATCCCCAGTCTCTAACCAACATACGGGAGATTTGCATGGTCTTCCATACAAAGCTTCAAACGGTGTCATCCGATACTAGTCTGATAACTATTGTTATACGAGAACTCGACTAAATGGAGATGGCCTTCCCATGATCCCCCGAAATCCAATACACAAGCTCTTAACAAATCCTCCAAGACTTTGTTAACTCTTTCTGTTTTCCCATCAGTCTGTGGATGGTAAGTGGTACTCATGTTGAGATTGGTTCCTAAAGCTTCTTGTAGACTCTTCCATAACTCACTAATAAACAAAGAATCTCTATCACTGACAATACTATTAGGATTCCCGTGCAGTCTAACCACATTCTTCAAAAACAACTTCGTCAAAATAGGTGTCGTCCTAGTTGACTTTACCGGAATGAAACGGGCACTCTTGGTTAGTATATCCACTATGACCCATATGCTTTCATTTCCTTTATTAGACCTTGGCAACCTATCAATAAAATCCATAGAGATCGAATCCCACTTCCACGTCAGTTGAAGCAATCCACTTGGCTTCTGGTGTTCAGCCTTTGCCTACTGGCAATTCAAGCACTACTTAACACATAAACTGATGTCCCGTTTCATACCTTTCCAGAAGAAACTTCTCTTTATATCCTGATACATCTTCGTTCCTCCTGGATGGATAGTGAACTTCGAACGATGACCTTCCTCCAAAACTTCCTTTCTCATGTCCCCTACACTCGGAACACACAACCTTCCTTTCTTCCTCAACCACCCCTTCTGGTCAAGACTGAAATCCTTTAAGTCATCGCTCTCTGTTCCTTCCTTTAACTTTCTGATCCGTTTAGCCAAAACTGGATCCTCCTCATGTTTAGAAGCTATCTTCTCAATCATTACCGGTCGAACTTCTAAACAAGACAATACATCACTTTCTACACTAGAACCTAACTCGGATCTATATTGCACTCTACAAGCTGACAATGCTTCCAAGTCTTTCCACTCAGCGATCATAACCAATACTGTGATGTTTCCTACTAAGTGCATCCGCTACCTTATTTCCTTTTCCGAGTGTATACTCAATTCCAAAATTATAAGCAATAATAAACTCCAACCATCTCTGCTGTCTCATGTTCAACTCCTTCTGAGAGAACAAATACTTCAACGACTTATGATCAGTATAAAGCTCAAATCGCTCTCCCAAACGGTAATGCCTCCATACTTTCAAAGCAAATATAACTGCAGCTAACTCCAATTCATGTGTTGGATACCTAACTTCATGCGGTCTGAGCTGTCTAGAAGCAAAAGCAATCAGTTTACCTCTTTGCATCAATACAACTCCCAACCCAGTTCCACACGCATCAGTATAAACAACTAAATCTCGATTCCCCTCCGGAACCACCAACACCGGTGCATGGGTCAATAAGTGTTTCAAGATCTGAAATGCTTCCTCACACTTATCAGTCCATACAAACTTCACATCCTTTCGTGTAAACTTAGTCATCGGTGCAACTATCCGTGAATAATCCTCTATAAATCTTTGGTAATATCCAGCTAATCAAAGAAAGCTCTTTATCTCGGTCACCGTCTCAGGTCTCTTCCAGTTATTCACCACCTCAATCTTAGTTGGATCTACAGACAACCCTTTCTTTGAGACTACATGACCAAGGAACTTCACTTCCTTCTTCCAAAAATGGCACTTTGAGAACTTAGCCTTCAACTGATGCTCCCTCAACGTCTCATGCACAACTCTAAGATGAAATTTATGCTCCTTCTCATCCTTAGAGTATATCAAAATGTCATCTATGAAGACCAACACAAATCTATCCAAGTGTTCTTGGAAAATTCAGTTCATCACATCTACAAAGAATGTCGGTGCATTAGTTAGTCCGAACGGCATAACTAACCATTCGTATGATCCATACCTTGTCCTAAACGCCGTCAAAGGAATACTATCCTCTGCCACTCTAAGCCGATGAAATCCCCATCACTAAATCCAATTGAGAGAATACCTTGGCTCCACTTAACTAATCAAACAAATCGTCAATTCTTGACAACGAATATCGGTTCTTTATCGTCTTCTCATTCAACTTACGATTATCGATACATAGCCTTAACGATTCGTCCAGCTTCTTAGCAAACACTGCGGCAGCTCCCCAAGGTGAACTACTTGGTCGAATAAAACTCTTGCCTTCCAACTCCACCAACTGCACCTTCAACTCTTTCATCTCTGTAGGTGTCATCCTGCTTGGTGGCCTACTCACTAGTTCTGCTCCAGGCACCAAATCAATCCGAAACTCAATGACTCATTTCGGTGGCAGCCCTACTACCGGCTCAAACACATCAGCAAATTCTCTAACCACAAAGACTTGATGCAACTCATCCTCCATCTCCATGATACCCAATAAAGCATTCACCTCACAACTAGGGTTTTCAACGGTATAAACTATCCGATCACTACTACGAGGGTGTCTAAGTGGTTTTTTCCTATCGTGGCAAAATATCCAAACATCATACTTACTTAACCAATCCATCCCAAGGATAATCCCAAACCCCACAAAATCAAATACATGCAAACAATAATCAAAAGTATGACCTGCAAATCAAACTCTAAAAGATCACACCTCATCCCAAGTGTCGCGTTACCTTCGATTGAATTTGCAACCCTTAAGGAAGTAACTAAATATGAGGGTTCTAGGTTAAGCTTATCTACCAAACATTGAGAAATAAAAGAATGTGATGCACCAGTATCAAACAGAACGCTAACGGACATACCGTGAATCTGTAGCGAGCCTCCCAGAACTGCCTTCCCTTTTTCCTACACAACTGGCTTTGAAATTGCGGGTTCCAATGCATACATCTGTCCCTTTCCTTCTCTAGCAGGCTCTTTGCATTGGTTCTTATAATGGCCGATTTGATCACAGTTAAAGCATTAGATATTCTTCTTTCCAACTGCTTCTTTCTCTTTTCCTTTACCGGTACGACACTCATTAGCATAGTGTCTTTTCTTATCATATTTATAATAGACCACTTCGAATTTTTCCTTCTTCCGTGCTCCTCCCTTCTGAGCATTCTTCTTATGGGAAAACTTTTTTTTTCTGGCCTTGTCCCACCTGGACCTCCTTCTCTTTCTTCTTCTCCAAACAAGCTAATGCCTTTTCCTGCCTCAGGGCCATCTCTACAACTACATCACTTGGATCTCTTAAGTGAGGTGAGGTAGCTCTTGCCAACTCTGGCTTCAGACCTCTTATAAACTTCTCATTTCTCTTTATCACCGTATCAACCATGGCATACCCGTACCGGGCTAACTCTTCAAATCTTCTAGCATACTCTAGAATAGACATCTCTCCTTGTTCTAGTTCAACAAACTTCCTAACCAACACCGACTGTGCCATTATTGACATAAACCTTTCTTGAAACCTTCTCTTAAACTCAGCCCAAGTCATAGTTTCCTCATCAACACCAGCTACAACAGTATTCCACCAAAATAGAGCAGCTCCCTGAAGCTATCTTGAAGCTGGTCTCCTTTTCTGCTCATCATTCTGCCTTAAGTCAACAAAGATTCTCTCACAATGCAACAGCCAGTTTTCCACCTAGATCGCATCCTCAGTTCCAATAAACGGCTTCCCTCCAAGCCTATTATAGTCTCTACTCAGATTAGCATAATGGTTGACTATCGGAGCTTCCTGAACTTCTCCTCCAGCAGCATTCCCTCCGACAACTCTAGCTGCAATTCCAACTTGCATCATATTTATGAAGAACTGATACATGACTCCCATATCCACTTGGGGAACACCAACACCAACATTTTCAGCTTGAGCCTGACCTGGACCTCTTCTAACATTCGGTCGGGCATTTCCAATAGTGGTGGTGCTCTCTCCTCCAAGATTAACTCTGCCACTTCTTCCTTCCATATCTTTATTCAAGCTTCGTGAGATACAGATGAATAGCCTAACTAAGATAGGAGTCTAGAGATATAGCGTATACTTATATATAACAAATACAAGTACGTTACTACAGCATTACCCCATACCCCGATCTTAACTCTAATTACTAAGGAATATGTTTTCAAAAACCATTTTTTTAGTTAAAGTATTTCATAAACCATGCTCTGATACCAAGCTTTAACATCCCCTATCTAGAGACCCAAAACTAAGAGCTACAGATGCTGCAGTCATCTATAGTATTAGCTTCCGGCGACTAAATACAACATTGTTAATGGTCTATAATATCAGAAGCACTTGAATATGAAACAAAACACAGATTTCAAAACAACACTTTCTTCACTAAAGTCAAAACAGATGTTCTATATTCATCTTACATAATCCCAAATACGTTCCAAGCATAGATAAAATATACATATTACAAAATACGCCAAGAGCGGTATATGAAGATACACCCTTGGATGATCAGAATCATATAGTCATAACTGACTTGATACAAACACAGCAGAAATACACAAAACATAAATCTGCTACTCCTAAATAGTTATCCGTTTGCCTCCTGCATGCCTTCGGTTGCCTTGTTCGTCATCCTACTAAACCTAAAAAGACCTTAACCCCTCAGCCTACTCAAATCAATTTTGAGCACCCTAGAGTTTAAGGGGAAAACATAAACTTCGAGTCAGACATAAAGCCTGGTGTGAATAATACTATACATCCCGGTTTAATATGTTAAGTGAGACCACACCGCTTAGCGGAACGGGTTTCCTCTCACTAACATCCTTTTAAAACATATCTTTTGCAAAACCTTTTCCTGCAACCAAAACTGGTTAAATACTGTAAAGCATCATTATGTAAACATACATAAATATCAGGTAATAAATGAACTATCTATTCAAACACATAAGTTTTGTTTGGCTAACTTTTAACCTTTGGCTGACTCGGGCCTACCATACAATATAAACCAAATTAATCTAACATCTGTTAGACACTCCTCTTCTGGACAATCTGTCAAATACTTCTCCTCTGGATGGTCTGTCCCTAACTTAATCATCTCTTAGGTCTTCCTAATCCTAACGGTTTTTCGTGCTCACCAATAATCTATCTATATACAAACATATATCCCTTCCGGTGTGTAATCATAATTTTAGTCTACCTGTGACCAAGCCCTAAACACTTGAATTTGGATAACAATTAGATGGGGCCAATAGCTAATGTACAGGGCGCGACCCTATACTAGTCCCACTAGGTATTCTAATATCTGATTCATTTTCATTTAGGGATCCCTTTCCATAATTTTCCTTGAAAACATTTTCAAAATGATCTAAAAACTTTTGAATCAAACTAACATAAGGAAAATATATAATCTCTATGCTTTACTCAAAATCACATTGCCATGTTATATATATATATATATGCTTTACTCAAAACCTTTGTTGATGAAAACATTCAAACATTTGAAATTTACCTCTTTCAATTCCATTGAAAGTACCCCTCTCTAAACCTTTGAAAGCATCTCTTTCGAAACCAAGTAAAACCCTTTATTTATCTTGGCCAAGGGGCCAAAACCTTTCCTTTTGATATCATACTTCAAACCTTTCGAAACCATTTAAAATCTTCCTTTCGAAATCATTAAAACCTTAGACATCCTATCTTAAAACACTTTAAAACATTGCCTTAGAAAACTTTGGGAAAACCCTCCACTTCAACCCTTTCGAAACCATTCAAAAAATAGGACCTTTCGACCTTATCGAAAGCTAACTTTCGACCCCTTCGAAAGCTACCTTTCGACTCCATCGAAAGCTTTGCTTTTGACCCCTTCGAAAGCTTTGCTTTCGACCCCTTCAAAAGCTTGGGTTTCGAACCCTTTGAAACCATTCAATAAATAGTACTTTTTGAAAGCATTAAACCTTTAAAACGTAAACCTTTTGAAGCTCTTTGGGTTCAATTTAAAAACATATGGCAAATCCTCTTTCTAAACCTTCCGACCTCTTCGGAAGCTTAGCCTTCGAATCCTTCAAAAGCTCCTCTGCGAAAGCTTAAAACATAACTTTTAAACAATAGGCTCCAGCCTTATTTATACTTTAAAACACCTCTTTCAAAACCTTGGGTTATACTTCACTTAGAAAAAAAAGGGTAAAACATCTAAGTCGAAAGCCGAAGTGGCTGGTTTTTAAAAGACAAGTATACCTTTCGACCTTGTCGAAAGCATGACTTCAAAAGGTAGAAAAGCGGCAGTTACCTTTCAACCTCGTCGAAAGCTTTAAACTATTATTTTAAATATTGGACGCGGTCGAAAGCAACCAAGTCGAATGCTTCTTTTCGAAAGCAAAGAAGGCGTTACTTTTGGCTTATAAAAACAAACATACTCCAACCTCTTCGGAAACTAAGGTATCGACCAAGTACCCTTCGACCTTGTCCAATACCTTACTTTCCAAGTAATGATACCATATGCATTGGCTTCGAAAGCAATGATGTCGGAAGGTCTGGGTCGGAAGCTTTGATGCCGAAAATGGATGAAACATGCTAAAGGTATGACTTTCTTGTTTTTAACTTAAAAGAGATAACTTTTCAACTAACCTGCCTTTGTTTGTCAAATTCTTATTGGTTAATATATTTTCAGAAAAGTGCTACCAACAATATCAAAAATAAATAATAAATAATGATTTTATTTTATAAAATGCCCCTTCTCCTTATATAAAACATTTAAGTCCCATACCCATAAATAATTTTATATATTCATCAAAACACTTAGGAAAAATTTGGAAAAATTACAGAAAATCTATTTTGATATTTTTCCAACATATAAAAATTTCAAATCCAAATAATTATTATTTTAGCGGTAAATATTTTATAACCTAATAAATCATTTTCTTCACTAGGAAATTAATATAAATTCCACATTAAATCAAAAAATTATGAAAATTGAAACCCATCTCTAAAATTTCATTTTTGATCTATATTGAAATTTTCAAGGCATTTGGATGTCATTTAATAGGGTTTTTCATATCAAACATCTCATAAAAACTAATATGAACATGTATAATTCATCAATAAGCATATACATAACTTTAATCATCCAAAACATGAAATAAACATGCAAAATCATTTCGGATATAACTTAAAACCGAAAACAATAAGAAAATGGGATGTTGTAATCATTCACCTTAGCTTTGAGATTAAAAGATGTGAGATTTGATGTTTAATTAGTTGATTAACTTCTTTCTCTTGAACCCTAGCTTTATCTTCTCTTGAGAATGGGAATGGTGGCCGACCTTGATATATTTTAGTTTGCTATAATGGAAATGAACGTGTGTTTCATCTCCTAAGGGTTTAGGGTATAATTTTTCCTATTTCCCATTTTACCCTTCCTTATTTCCTAACACATTAGTTCATGTTATTTCATTTTGATTCTTATTCAACATGGCGCGGCTACCTTTAGATAAATCAAATCTCAATCTATTAATCCTCACATTATTTTATTTTATTTAGCTAATTAAATATCCTAAATAATGTTATAAAATATGAGGTGTTACATGATCGGACATTACCTAGTAACATAGTGGCATAGACCATACACTTATTAGAACCGAGCTAGCACGTATAGGGTAAATTTCAAAAAATTTATTCTATTTTGGATCTTATTTATTTAGATCTTATTTTAAATTTGTTTTAAATAAAATCAATAGTTTATTTAAGCTATAAATAATGGTTTATTTAATGTTAGTTTTATAATATATAAAATAAAATATGTGTATCATATACACATAAGTGTATATGCACGTGCAACATAAACGACGTACATGGTTTAACATGCCCATGAATAAGTGCCGAGATTTACACTACAACTAATATATTAGCCTCTCTGTACACATGTGTACTATCAATATATATATATATATATATGATAGAAGTATATATGTATAGTTTTTTATATTATAAAATACTACTTATAGATGAAAATTTTATTTATATATATATATAATTACCTTGTAAATTAATTCTAAATTTTAATATAATCACTTATAATTTTATAGTCAAATTTAATATTCAAATTTTATGTTTTAAATCTGGAGCTACATCATTTCAAATTTAATTCAACAAATTAATTATAATATATATTATATAATTGAAAATAATATATTTTTTCAAATATATACATATAAAATTATATATATAATGTTAAAATAATGTTTAAAATAATTTATGTATAAATTATATGTATATTTTTTTTGAAATTGGGTAAATTGATTATACGGTGGGCTTTGCGGCCCAAATCAGCATAGTACAGACTCAAAAGATAATATACAATATGAAACCTCCTCCGACAATCAAGTCCAGACAAACAAACTCACGCAACTAAAAAGCTTCCATTTTTAGGGTTATGGCGACTCCCAGCTCTCTAATTGACCTCGTCCGTTCAATTCCTTCATCATCAACATCTCCATTAGTCGTTCTTCTTGTTCCGTTGCCATGGTAAGAGCTTTCTTTGGTGTCCTCCCAATTATAACATCATATATATTATATGTATATATAAATATATATATATATATATATATATATATATTCACAAATATACTTTCAACCATATGATGTTTTTTTGTTTTAAATTGTTTTGAAAATTTTAATTTTTTTATTAATTGATTTCCGTATGGAAATCTATACATAAAGCATCAATTTTTTTAAATTTCTAAAACTATTTTAAATATGTACAATTTATATTAAAAATTTACATACATATATTTTATGTCATTTGTATATATTTTAATTGGTTTTTATTTTAAATAATATAATATATATATTATATGAATTTAAATAAACACATATACATATTTTTTTATATAATATATGTACATATATAAATATTTAAAATAAAATACATACTTTATGTAATTATGTTTTGTATTAAAATTATTCTTTATGCAAAAATCAATTTAATAATATTATTAATTTTTTTTATTTCTAGGCCGTGAAATTACACATACGTAATTTTTTTATTAACATATATACATATATAAGTTCATCCAATGAAGATAGCACCAACATATGCAGACTCGTGATAAACATATATTAGTTAACTATAAATATAACATAATAAACAATTATATATACATATATATAAAATGTAAAATATTGGTTATTACCTTTCACCAAAGCCTAGATAAAACACCATGAGATGTTGAATCTGATCAATCCTTGAATCGATGTCTAAGTTTTCAAATAGAGGTACCAATCAGACTGCAACTACTGCCAGTATTTGATTTTATTTAATTTGAGCATTTAGAAGCTTGAACTAAAGGAGGAGGAGAAGGACTTGAGTGGACGATCTTGGCTAGTTTAGCAAGAGAGAAAAGGGGAGTCCAACATGTGAGGGTTATAAGTGATTAAATAAGAGAGATTCTAAGAAGAAAAATAAGGATATAGATCCACCTATCTCTCTTACCACTTCACCTCTTTTTCACAATTCTACCCTACACATTCAATCATATTACCAGCCTCCCTAGCCCTCTATAGCCGCCTACAATAGGCCTCATTATGGGCCTCAAAATCACTTTTAGCCCAATTAGTAAAAATTTCATTTAAATCTAATTTGAATACACATCGATATCGTATATCGATAAATGTGTTTGTAACTATTATATGCATACTATTCAAATTGATCAACACAAATTAAATAAAAATTTATAATTAATATTTCAAAAATATTAATTAATTTAATTACTTTATAATAATTATAATTAATAAAATCAGGTGGTAATAGGAGTATTCAACATCGGTTGTGTGACTCTTAGGTGTAAATTCGGTCAGCGATTAATATTGAACAATTCGAATATTAATTTTCATACCTCACTTAACAGTGATGTGATATTATAGCCAAATTTATCGTTTACTTAGCTTCAGTAATCAAATTTTCCTTTATGTAAGTGTTACTCGGTAGTGATAACTATTTACACTAATTCTCTTTGTCAAAATTATATTGCATTAGAACTTATGGAATTTGGCAATGGTCAAAATTCCAATATCATCCAGAATCAACTTTATAGTCCAAACACAAAGTTGTTGGTTCAATAATAATAATAATTATTAATCGAGCTACTCTGGTCAGAGACTTTAACTTTGAATTAACTTCAGTTGACCTTGATACTAACCTCATATAACCGAGAAGACGAATTTTCTATTGAATAGTGTCTCACTTCCAATGCTTCCACTCATTCTAATTATAGTTGTCCGATGGATGCCGTGCTATGATTTAACTATAATCAATGCAGAGCTTCCTCAGTGAGTAAGACAAAGGATTTATGACAACCAAACGTATGAGTGAACATATTTTTCTTTTTGATACCATGTAGTATATGCATGCACTTTTCACCATATTATACTACTTTTCATTTCTCTTTAGGTTGCTGGTCAACTTCGTTTACAAATATTAGCAGCATGAGGACGAGAAGAGGAAGAGGACATGGACAAGTTAGGGCTAGTTCTGACGCAGCGAGCAATGCAAAAATTCCTGCTTAGTTTAAGTAGTTTCTTCAAACCATACCCTAAGAGTCTCCTAAATCTACTACAACTGAAACTCCTGAAGTTGGGGTGGTGCAAATGTGGTAGAAGCAGTAGTTGTCCTAGCTCTTAGGGATGATTTTGATAAAATCTGCAAGAGTTAAGCCAATTTTGGAAGTAAGCCATATATGAGCATGGAGTCTTATGTTGAGACCCAGACTTAGCTATGCATGTTTTATATTACATGAATCTTGATGATATGATAAAGAGGAGACCGACCTCTTCTCAATTTTTATGGTAAAGCCCTAAATTGGTGGGACTTGGTAGCAGCTGAAGTAGATGAGAATGTTATGTCCTGGTAGGAGTTCAAATGTCGATTTAAGACTTAGTTCACCTCTACAACATAAAGATATGTGCAACTAACTAAGTTCATCAATTTGCAATAGGGAGGGATGGTTGTGAAAGAGTGTTACTCAGTTTAACTCTTTAGCTCAGTTTTTCTTGGGATTCACAGACACTCCTTCGATGAAGACCAGAAGATTTTCTAATGGTTTGCCTCCTTCTATTCATGACTATATTCTTAGCCATGTCCTTTAGATATTCCATTCGAAAAGATCATTGATATGGAAATTAGGCTTGGACATTCTCGGACTAGCCCAGTCAAGGTTGAGGTAGAGACCAAACCTGAAGGCAAACCGAAATGGCTAAGGATCAAGGCCAAAAGGAGAACTTTAATAATAAGAAGAAAAAGGCAGAGTCCATTTTCAAATCTTTTGGCTTGAAGGATACTTTACCAACAAGTGCATAGCTCCAAAAGATAAGAGGAAGTGTTTCATCTACAATTAGTATGGTCATATGAAGAAAGATTGTCCAACCTTGGCAAGAGGTGGACAAGTGGTCAAAGCTTACACATTGGGTGCAGTTCCTACCTCATCTCAACAAGCTGGAAATGTGAAGAGCAAGAACATTGTTATGGAAGGTACATTTCTAGTATTTGATTTATCTATACGTGTTCTTTTTAATACTAGAACATTACATTTATTATTATAGTAGTTTGATAGATAGATTTGATCTTAAAATTGTTATTATAAAAAATCCCTTGATGGTCACTACACTAGTAGGTGCTCGGCTAGTCTTAGTGTTATTTGATGAAATATTCAGATAATAAAGGGTAGTATGGGATTAATAGTTAATGTAGTTGTTCTTAGCTTTTCTAGCTATAGTTTGATACCAATTATGGATTTAATGGAAGGACACACGGTAGTTTTATATTGCAAGGGACGTATGGTTACGTTGACGAATGGTAGTGGGAGTAGACTCAATATACAATATGAACTTGAGAGCTTAATGCTAATGGACTATCTTCATTATTTAGATATCTCTAAAGACAAGATGTCGTTAGTCCCTATAATCCAAGGATTCCCCGATGTATTTGCAGAGGTTTCCGATTTACCTCCCCATTGACAGATTGAGTTCCATATCGATCTAGTTAAAGACATGAATCCCATAGTTTTTCCTATTAGGCGTATGATGCCTTGGGAATGACGCAACTTAGTGGTGCAAACTTAAGAAGTATTAAAGAAGGGTTTTATTAGGAGAGCGCTTTTAAATTGGGAACACCAATAATATTTTCCAAGAAGCCAATGGGTCCTTGAAGTTATGTGTTTACTATAGAGAGCTGAATAAGTGGACGAGGAAGAACAATTATAAGTTACCCCATATAGAAGACTTGTTTGACCAACCCACTTGGGATAAGGTATTCTCATAGTTGGACTTAGCTATAGGTTTCCATCAGCTCAGAGTAGCAAAGGAGAGGTTGCCTTTTGCATTATTTAGGACACTAGAAGGGTTCTTTAAGTGGTTGGCTATGCTATTCAGGCTGACTAATGCACCTGTCTATTTTGTAGATCTTATGAACCGGGTGTTGAAGCATCAGCTAAACAAGTTTATACTTGTGTTAGTAGATGATATCCTGGTATACTCTCAAACCAAGGAAGAACACAAGAGTAACTATAGGATGGTGTGGAGACATTAAGACGATACCGGTTGAAAGAAAAGTTTTCTAAATGTCACTTCTAAAGGAAATAAGTGCTCTCCTTAGTGCTTGTTATGTCTTATATAGGATCTCAGTTGACCCTAGTGATGTGGCGGTAGTATAGGACTATAAGAAGTTAGAAAGTGCAATCAACATTCGTAGATTTCTCATATTGGCTAGATATTATAGGAAGGTTATTAAGGACTTCTCTAAGATAGTTACACCGTTAACACAACTAATTAAGAAGAATAGGCTATTCGCATGGGTTGCAAGGTGTGAGAATGCTTTTATTAGATTGAAGGAGCTATTGACCCATGCACCCATTTTAGTCATTCCGGGTAGAGCAGAAGAGTTAACCCTTTATATAGATGCGTGTGATACCAGCCTAGGAGCCGTATTGATGTAGATGGGGGAAAGTTGTTTCTTACGAAAGCAAACAACTAAGACCACATAAGAAGAATTACTCGGCTCATGACTTGGAGTCGACAGCAGTTGTGTTTGTTCTCAAGACATGGAGGCTGTTGGATCAGGTGCACTGGTAGTGTGGTTAAAAGGGTGAATTTCAAAAAAATTCTTTTATTAGTTTACATAAGATCTTATTTTGTGATTATGTGAATAATATTTATTTATACGAAATCAAATTTAGTATTTATTATCAAAGAGTTTTCGAACAATTTTAATTAATTAAATTTAATTTAAAATATTTATTTATTTGTTATTGTTTAATATAGTATATTATTATTAATATGATTCAAATCTAATTTATTAATTTAATATTTCTAATTTATTAATTTAATTTTAATCTAATTTTAATATTTAATATATACGTATTCATAGTACAAACATTATAAATACATTAAAAAGTATAATCTAATCTAGTGGTAACATGAGAACATGTGTATAATTAACTGTTACGGCTTACGGTCAATAAATGTATAGGTGATGTCATATATAAATGTCAGGGGATATACATGTACATAAATAATTAAGTATATATTAACACTAATATAAACTAATTTATTTATTTTTGGCGATTTTTTAATATATATATATATATATTAATCCATATTATATAGTTTTAGAAATTTTTTTATTCATATATAAATGTACTAAATTTTGTGAATATATAAAGGTATAAATATAAAAGATATATATATTAATTAATTTTCAGGTTATATATATATAAAATTTAAAATTCAAATTTAAATAGGTTTAACTTTTTCAAAAACAAATATCTAATAGATATATATATATATATATATATATATATATTATTTTAAATTTTTTATTAGCAGCTGCTAGTAATAATTTTTTTAGTACCTGATTAGATATTTACTAGTCCGAAAATTTCAAAATTTAAAACATGCTTGATTTTTAACACAAATAAAAGAATTTTTTTATAAATAATTTGGTATCTAAATTTAGACCTGATTTTTGATGACGTTATTTTTATTTAATTTATAGAATTTTTTCATAATTTTTAATTTGAAAAATATAAATATTATTGTTTGACGCATTTTGCGCCAAACGTCGGTTCTTTTCAAATTTAATAGAATAAGTTAAACTGTCTATTTTTTTATTGTTTTGTGATCGTCTCACATTGTCGAGCGCGTCCATATTTTTATTTCTGTCGTTCGCGGCTCGTACGTGAACGCGTTATGGCATGACAGTGTACCATAAAACCTTAAAAAAATATATAATTGTGGACATTGATTTATGACTTGTCAAGAGGATCTTGTTAGTAAATAACTTAGCTATGAAGCAAAATCTAGTTGATATATGTTTGTACAAACCGAAGACAAAAGGTGACATGTTTTCATTGTTCTTTTTTGCATACGTACACACAGCCGCTGCCATATCTTTTCCCACATTATTTTCTTGTCCTTTTATGTCGCATTTAATCTGTTTAGTTGCTCAACATTTAATGAAGGTATTCATTCCTTAGCTATAAAGAAACTTTGCTTTATATACATTCTGGGATTGGCATTCAAAAAAAAAAAAAAAATCAAGACGTGAGGAGTGATGGAATTTGTAGGCTTTGGCCTTGGGAATGCATGCGTTTGCAAGTGCAGGGGAGTAGAGGTAGGCTGCATATTTGAATTTGGAAACTTTGCAAGAGTAAAAAAGGAAACTTTACTTCAAGCATACTTGGATTTGGAAAGTGGGCCGAGCCCAAATGCATGATGGGGTGATAACTTTATTTTAGAAGTTTTTATTTAACATTATAAATACTTGTTAGTTTGAAAACTGTTTTGCACGTGAATTTTTGTGCTAGGCTCAAATGATGAATACAACATAAGTATGACTTACTTATAGTAGAGAGTAAGTATAAATTTACGGCGTATTAAAAACGAAAAGTTTGAATTTTTTAAAAAGTATTGAAATTAAAGATTGAATATCCGACTCATATGGAACCGGTTGATTCGCGAATGTTTGCGTTATACTCATATGAACGAGTACAATGTGATAGTGTAATTTAGTGGTAGTTTTGAATATGTAAAAATAATTATGATGTATTTAAGCAGATAGGATTTAGATCATGTTATTTTAATTAATAACGTCGTTTTAAATTTATATACCTAAATTAGTGATGTTTATTTGGCCAAATAAAATTCTGTTGAGTTAAATTGGATCGAATATGGTAACTGGACATTGGTTTAGCGGAATAAAACACCATTCCACTAATTAATTTAATTTGGTAAATAAATTAGCGATATAATACCTCATTTAGGTAAAAACCTGTCGTGTTTATGTGTGGCGTGGTCTTACGAGATACCTTTGTTTTCAAAGGATTTTGATAACTTTAATAATTCAAATTGAGTGTGTTTTCTCACGCTGGTTTTACCACGCTGAGCCGGGCGTGGTTTTCCTATATGCTCGGGTCAGACCGAGCATATTTCCAAGTTTAGATGGATATTTGGAGCTTCAGGAGAGGAGCTGAGGCCCAGAGACGTATTCATGTAGATGATATATTTTCCGTTGCATTTTAGTTATGTTTATCAGTAATTGTAAGGACACGTGTTATAACTGTCCATGCTGAATAGGTTAGTATACTCTAGTTGATGTCTGTATTATATATTAATTACAGTTTTGTTTTATGTAAAGATTTGTTCTATATTATAGATTATTCGTTTCCGCTGTGAGATTCTGTGTTATTTGGTTTTATTTCTATCTTCTTTCTACCTTCTTTTTCTTACTATCCGCCTTTCTGTTGAATTTGGACTGGACAAGTGTGGTAAAGTGTCAGTTCGAACTGTACGGAAAAAGTGGGTCGTGACATTCTAGCTTTTCTTATTTTATATCTAATTTCCTAAAATCTAGTATTTTCCCATTTTAATACGCAATTGCAAATTCTCTTTTTTTAACTATATCATTTGCTTAAAAAGGGAATAAAAAGAAGCTAGCATTTAGGCTAAATTTTAACTTTAAAATAGATGTAAATAACTATAAATTTCTTACAGTTTCAGCATAACCAATTGACATAATTAATTACTGAAATACTGAATAAAATTATTTAATGGGAATCTAATGATAATATATCATAAACGTAAAATATATATAATTAAATTCACTCACATGTCGTCCTTAGCTTCAATCTCTATCCCTTTTAATTTGCTACGCTTTTCTTCGCTTTTCCCCTTTTTATTTCACTTCAAATTCTATGATTTGCTTGCGCAATTCTATGATTTGCTTGTATGTATTTCCTTGCTTAATTTTTTTTAGTTTGGGGAACAATTTGATTGACAGAGGAGAAAAGAACAGAGAGAAGAGAAGAGGAGTTTGCTGTGAACGATAGCAACTGATTCAGAGAAAATAGTTTGGGCTAGGGTTAAGTTACGTTCAATTTATAGGTATAGTGAACAACTATGAACCATCCGATTAACCCTAAAACCAATCCTCACCATCATTTATTGATTTGTTTACGTTAGCTTATAACGTATAATTCTCCAATGTTATTTATTTATTCCTTTGTTTTACGACCTTATTAATTCACGTTTCCTTCTAAATAAGATTCTCCCATTAATTATCCAATTAATTAGATCATACGTATATATATGTATATCCTATATTAATTAATTCTTATACGTTATAATTTCTTAACTATTCGAACATGTAAATTAATACCTCTATTAATTGAATGCATATAAAAGTTATACTTTTTAATTTATTCTTATTACTTACCTTCATCATAAACCTAATTACTCCGCTTGATGTTTGTACGCATTCCAATTCTTTTTTTTCTTTTTAACTTAGAAACAAATAATCCTATAACTGGCGTTTTCTTCTAGCTAATTAATTTACATTATTAGCTATTGTAACAATGGCATATTCTTTGATTAATTGACACCCTTTTTAAAAAGCTCAACTAATTGCCAATTAATTAATTGACTCATTTTCCAATCTTAATTGATATTCAAATTAATTCCTATACGTAACTAAATCACACATTTATTAGTTGTACGTATTTAAACTGCCAATTCATTACCCAATTAATTGACATATAAGTTTCCCTCTTTTATTAATTGATGCTTACTTAATGTCTTTAATCAATTTCTTAATTAAAGTATTGCATCAATTATAAATTAATATATGTATGTTATTATTTAATTTATTCTCCACATACATTATTTTTCCTCTTACATCTAATTCTCTTAATAATTTACATTCAGTACAAAAATAATAAATTTGTTACTACTTTTATAAATATCCTATGAATTAATTGCAAATGTTTATAATTTATAAAATTTCCATGTGACCAATTAATGTAAATTAATTTCCTCCAATAGCTGATTTGATTACATAGCCTGCTCATATTAATTAATTAACTTTATTTACTGATATCCATTAATTTCCTTTATGATGGTAATGTTAATTAGTTACCTTTTTGGCGTGCATCTATTTTAAAATTCAAATGCACGTTATTTTTGAAATTTCATACGCACATATATTTATTTATAACAAATATATTTACGTACATTTACATGTATAATTATTTCTCAATACAAAACTTCGAACGTCAATAGTTTTTTCATACAAACTCCGTTCGAGATATATTATATATGTAAATTGATCAGAAAATCGCCACGAACACAATGGTATAAGTTTCAAGGCCATATTTCTGACAATTACAAAATTGTTTATTTTCACTATTCATCGTTTTTTGATTATTTAATTATATAAAAATGCGGGGTGTTACAATACTATTATGATGGTGAGTTGGTTATTGATGATCAAATTTATGGAAAATATAATGATGGATCTTACAAACCGGTAAAAGTTCGTAAAGGATTTAACTTGGAGCAAATAAAAGCGTCGGTTTACAAAGCATCCAAAATCAAATTGGAGGAATTTGATATTGATTTAGTTTGCAATTGGCCAACTGATTCTGGATCTAAAGCAATTAAAATTGTAGATGACGACGACGTTGAAATAACGTTCTCCGCCATTTCTAAATCCATAGAGTTGTTTGTTATGATAAACAGAAAGGTGTTGGCAGAACAAACTATAGCCGTATCTGTAGCTGCACCTGTAACCATCTGTCCTTCGTAACCAATTCCATCTCCTAGTTACAATTATCCTCCTATGAACATACCGCAATACGGATAGCAACAAATGTTGTTCGGTTATCCTCCTTTTATGAATTTTCAATAAAACCTATAATTTTGCTATCCATATCCGACGCATTATAGTATTGCACGCATGAGTCAAAGGTAACTCCTACTTGCTACTCTTCCTAAACGACTTATTGCTCATCGTGTTAAATTTGATATCAAATATTATTGTCATGTTTAGTTATATTCTGCATCATCATCTGATGCAAAATAATGCTGGACCATCTACTATCATAGATCTTGTCTGATGCATCCCACACCTTCCAAATTATACAATATGAGCCAAAAGTAAGTTGTAACAACCCGCAAATTCGTAACAATTAATTATCGACACTAGGTGATTAAATCGTTCGCCAATTCTTATTGGAATTTTATCGAGTTGAAATTCTTTTGAAAAATGGTTGAGAAATTGTTGGTGGGCTTTAAACTTTAGGCCCATACCTTTTTCTTTTGATACCGTGATAAGGGTATTACCCGATCCCCCTTTTTATTTTCCTTCCATTCTCATTCGAACCCTAAAAGCATACGAGAGAAAATAAAAATGGTGGCAGCCTCTTTTCTCGTTCGTCCCTTCGCCCCCATTATCCTCGCATCGCAAAAAAAAATGGTGGCTCGTTTTCGTTCGCCTCCGTGATACAAGGACGTCGACTCCGCCGAGTTGCTCGCGGCTGCCTCATCGAAAATTGTGAGTAATTTCTCACATCTAATTCTCCCTTATTAGTGGGTTATGTTGTTCGACTTTGCTTTGATGTTTGTTCTCGTGATAATCACTATTACGAGTTTGAATTTGAAGTATGGGAATGTATTTAGGCTTCGGCCTCCGCTTGCTATTCGAACGTAGTTTGGGGTTTTCGTTGTTGAGACTGACTTTGATCGAGTTGGGGCCATTTGAAGTTAATTTATATATTGGACTTCGTTCCATTTTTCCTGTTCGACCCTGACCATTGTTAGTGTATCTCTGTAGACATTGGCTTTGATTTTGAAAATGCGATATTATTTGGTCAAAACAGAATTTGATTTCTTTTCATGATGACCACGGCTTCGACTTTGACTTGGTCCTTGTATTGATTTTCTTGGCTACAATATTTTGTGATGACCTGCACTTATTCGATTTTTGGCCCGATCGACATTGTCGAACTCAGCTCTCCTCTGCTGTTGGCCACTGACCTCTGGTCTGTTTTTGTATTCATCCCCGATCATTTTTGATCTGCAGCTTTGTTCCATATACGTATGTTCATACATTGGTTGGGACTTGCAGTTTGTGTCGACTCTGATTTTGTTTACTGGACTAGTTTTAGTTCGCATATATATATTTGTGAATAGTTCCTGCTTGGATTTGAACTGTTTCATGTTGGCTTGGGTTTGGGTTTGCATTTTACTTGAGTCTAACTTGGAGCATTTCGTTGCTAGTCTTGTGTTTTACACGGTTCACTCTGATGTATATGCACTTGACACTGTCGAACTTAATGTGGTAATTGGGTTAGTGTTCTGGTTCATGTAATTTCTTACAGTCACTTCCTTGTAATTTCAGAGCCTTATCGTCACTGTCGTTTCTGTCGTATTGATATTTCTTGGCATTTATTGCCCCTGTCCACTGTTTCATTATGGTGCCCCTGTAGTTGTTGGCGTCTCTGTACATTGCCTGAGTCACTTGTATCTGCTGTTGCTTGTTGTTCGATCTATTTAACTTCGCCTTTGTTTATGACGTTGGTACTTCACTCTATCTTCTTCTACCTGTAGTCTCACTGTTTCATGTTATCACTTCTTGGTATCTGCCTTCACCTGCGTTCATTTCAGTTGAACTGCAATTCATATTAAGTTGTGCACTTGATTTAGTTGTACACTTACTGTGCACATTTCATATCATGCCCTGATATTGTGCAGCCCACTCGACACTGTGTTACTTTGACTGTTCATTGGCCTTGTGTTGAACCCGATTTTTGGGTCTGACCTTTGCAGTTTCTTCGCACTGTTGTGGCGAGGCAGTGTACGCGTGCGTGCACTGCAGCCACCCAGAATCGACAGTTTTGAATTGATCTTTTATGCCGTGTTGGCGAGGCCGTACACGCGTGCGTGTACGACAGCCAATCAGCATTGATGTTTTTAATTGACATTTCAATTGTTTAAACTGCTTTGGATTTCTGATTTATTGTTTAACACTGTTTAGTGTTATAGCTGCCGTTATCCGATTCTTTTATCAAGGAATCGGATATACGAGATTTCTGTGACTGTCGTCTTTTTGAGATTTGATTATCATTGCTTCTGTGCACTAATAACTGAGTTTGAATTAGACTGACCCGGGTATTATTTTCTTTTGAATGTAATACTCGGGTCAGACCGAGTATTTACAGGTTGTAGATTTTTAGCTTTGGGCTGATGCTAGAGCTATGAAGACTTTTTATATCAGTTGAAGTGGTCTTCGTCTTGTTGTAGTAGTCAGTGTGTCTGTTTTAAGATGATAATGTATTCATGTATATTAGTCGATAATGTACTTGTATATATAACTTCTTGAGTCGACAGTTGTAGTTGTATCATTTGTATTGTGTCAAATGTATTGTAACTGATATCAGTTATTGTATATATGAGACTTTTCGTTCCATCTTTATTCCGCATTTATGATATCTGTGTTATTTTTATATCTATTGTCCTAAACTATTATAGCCACTGTGTAGTAGCTTTGAGTTTGTATCGGTATGTCGGTATTCCTCTAAAAAAATGAAATGCAATGTTTTATTATCTGACATATCGGTGCTCGCACAAAGCAATTACATAGATGGTCGCTCCTCAACAGCCTTATTCTCCGTGCTAGTTGACAGCACTACACCGTAGTGTTCTTGGCTAGCGTGGGTATTGAGGTGGGGCGTCACAGCTTGGTATCAGAGCCTGGGGTTTAGGACAATTATAAAACATAACTTAGATGGAGCATGTGTTACAACTATTTGTCGATGTTTTATCTCTCATCTTTACATATGATTATTTTTGACTGTTAGGTATGAATTCCTAACGCTTATTCATGTGTTTTCGGCTTTGAATTGATTTAGCCGCTGTTGATTTTGTTTTAATTTGGCAAATTAAAGCCATTTTGACTTTTGGACTTTGTTCCACTTTTGTTCTATGCTATGAGTGTCATTGTGTACCTGTTACACTGTGATGAAAAAATAGCTGGACTGGTTGCAAAATTGAGTAATTTTGATTTCTCATTCACATCTAGTTTGAATCCCAGCGATTTTGAACTTGATATTTTGTGTTTTCCTCATCTTGAATTCCATTCGACTTCGGTCACTTTGTTTTTGAGAAATTGCTAATTTCTTGATTTTTAAGACTCTGATTTTGTTTGCCGTTGGTTTCTTTGATAATGATGATTGATTCATTTTGTACTCGACTGCGGCTATTAATTGTTGACTTCGACATTGACTTGATTCTTACTTTTGTTGAAGTCATTTATGCATTTCTGTTCGATTTGCTTTGTTTTTCCAGTTGATAATAGATTCTTCTTTTCTAATTAGTTGTTATCACCTTTGTCGATTTTGATAACTTCTATTTCTGGAATTTTTGGGTATTCCTACTTTGATGAATTTGGAATCGAATTCTTTGGATTTTATTCACGTCTTCGAACGTGAAATTTTAGTGAACTGACTTGGTTTCCTAATTTAATCGATTCTTGATCATTTCCCCGATTTGTTGCTATCATTTATTAGCAACTTTGATGACATTTTCTTCGGGATTTTTGTGAACATACTTTCTGATGGATTCAGTATCGATTTCTTTGGATTCCATTCACATCTTCGTATGTGAATTCATGTGATTGATTGTTTCTACAATCATTTTTGTGATTTGTCACTTTAAAAATATAAAGGTTTTCTATACTAGTAGTAAATATTAAAATCCTTTTTCCAAACGATTTCAAAACTATTTTACTACAAAGCTCTTTTTCCTAAACCGTTTTCCAATCTATTAGTATATACAAGCCTTTATTTCACTCGTATGAGAAATTGAATTAAACGGCTTAGTAAAACAAGTGGTATGAAACGCTTGCGTTTACTTCGTCGGTTAACTCCTGGACTTGTTCGATTGAACTTTTTGTGACAATTTTCTAGTGTAATTGACACTTCTCGTTGATCATGACGATCATTTTAAGGTTAGTCTAGACCGCAGTAGTGTGATTCCGACTCACACATATTTCTTTGTTCGCAAGGTTAGACTAGACCGCAGTAGTGTGATTCCGACTCACACATATCTCTTCGTCCGCAAGGTTAGTCTAGACCGCAGTAGTGTGATTCCGACTCACACATATTTCTTTGTTCGCAAGGTTAGACTAGACCGCAGTAGTGTGATTCCGACTCACACATATCTCTTCGTCCGCAAGGTTAGTCTAGACCGCAGTAGTGTGATTCCGACTCACACATATCTCTTTGTTCGCAAGGTTAGACTAGACCGCAGTAGTGTGATTCCGACTCACACATATCTCTTTGTTCGCAAGGTTAGACTAGACCGCAGTAGTGTGATTCCGACTCACACATATCTCTTTGTTCGCAAGGTTAGACTAGACCGCAGTAGTGTGATTCCGACTCACACATATCTCTTTGTCCGCAAGGTTAGTCTAGACCGCAGTAGTGTGATTCCGACTCACACATATCTTTTTGTTTGCAAGGTTAGACTAGACACCACTTGTGTGATTCCATTCACACATACCTTTTTGCTTTTTGGTTAGTCTAGACCTTAAATTTGTGTGATTCCACTCACCCATGTCTTTTTCTCTGCGAGGTTAGCCTAGACCTCAATCTGTGTGATTCCGACTCACACGCGTGGGATAGCGACCCACGGTCTTCGGACCATTCTTGTGTGAAACTTTAATGGATGGCTTCCATGAGATAGCGTCTCATCTTGTGATACCGGTATTTTGGAGTTTTCATGCTCCCATTTTGTGATAGGCATTTCCCTTTTCCTTTTTATGGTTTAGACTAGCAAATGTGCGATGTCTCTTTCTCTGCGAGGTTAGCCTAGACCTCAATCTGTGTGATTCCGACTCACACGCGTGGGATAGCGACCCACGGTCTTCGGACCATTCCTGTGTGAAACTTTAATGGTTAGCCACCATGAGATAGCGTCTCGTCTTGTGAAACCGGTGTTTTGGAGTTTTCATACTCCCGTTTTCTGATAGGCTTTTTTCCCCCCTTTTTATGATTTCTGGATTTCTTGTGATGATTTCTTGAATTTGTGCTTCACCAATTTTCGTGATTTCTATTGACAAGTTTTGTCAATTTTTGTGTATTGGTGAATTCATGTGTTATTGACTTGTTATGAATACAAGTTTAGGGTATGATATCCCTTTCTATCTTTGAGAAGATTCTTGTGACATTTTTGATGAATGAAAATTCATTTGGCATTATATTTTGATGCCAGTTATTTTGATGAGATTTTGACGTGTTAACTTCAGTACTCGTCAATTTTGAAATGGATTTACAAGCGGTTCTCCCGCAATACTGATATTGCTAATTTAATCACGTGTTTTCAAAATTCTTTATTTTTAAAAGTTGTTTCAAAAATATAAATTAAAATTGTTTTCAAATTTTTTACAGCTTACATTTTCAAAAGAACGAGGAAGCGATTTAAACATTTCAGAAAAATCGAGGACTATGACCCCTTTCTTTTACTGATTCGCTTAATTCCGGACTTGTCCGTTTGAGAATGTGAAATGTTATTTTTAAAACACACAATTCTGCACTTTCAAGGAAACGATAAAGAGATTTAAACGATTTAGCAAAAGTAAGGAGTATGGAACCATACTTTTACTACTTCGGTTAATTCCGGACTCGTTAATTGAATATTTGTGTTTCTGATTATCGTTTTTGATAATCAGATATTTGTGAAATTTGATTATCGTTTGACATAATTAAATATTTTTCGATTTGATTAATCGAATATTTGTGATTTCTGATTATCGTTTTTGATAATCAGATATTTGTGAAATTTGATTATCGTTTGAGATAATTAAATATTTTTCGATTTGATAATCGAATCTTTGTGATTTCTGATTATCGTTTTTGATAATCAGATATTTGTGAAATTTGATTATCGTTTGAGATAATTAAATATTTTTCGATTTGATAATCGAATCTTTGTGATTTTTGATTATCGTTTTTGATAATCAGATATTTGTGAAATTTGATTATCGTTTGAGATAATTAAATATTTTTCGATTTGATAATCGAATCTTTGTGATTTCTGATTATCGTTTTTGATAATCAGATATTTGTGAAAATTCGATTATCGTTTTAGATGATTGAATATTTGCGATTTTGAGATTCGAGCTTCGTCTTTTTCTCTGACGATTCAGGTGAGTAATTTGATTTACTCACATTCAATTCGTGCAGTACGTGATTTCTGCTCTGATTCCTTTTCTTTCAATTGCTAGAACTCGATTGATTCTTGCTTTTGATAGTCGTCTGATTTTGATTCCTTGATCCCCACGATGTTTATTCTTTTGATTTGAATCAGTCGAACCTTTTGATTCTATATCTGATACTTCCATAATTCCGATACTTCCTTGTTGACCTTTGCTTTGCTTATGCATTCGACATTGCCTTGTTCTTATGGTTGTTACCTTTTGTCCATTTATTCCTTATGATTGCGAGGACGCAATTTCTTTAAGGAGGGGAGTCTGTAACAACCCGCAAATTCGTAATAATTAATTATCGACACTAGGTGATTAAATCGTTCGCCAATTCTTATTGGAATTTTATCGAGTTGAAATTCTTTTGAAAAATGGTTGAGAAATTGTTGGTGGGCTTTAAACTTTAGGCCCATACCTTTTTCTTTTGATACCGTGATAAGGGTATTACCCGATCCCCCTTTTTATTTTCCTTCCATTCTCATTCGAACCCTAAAAGCATACGAGAGAAAATAAAAATGGTGGCAGCCTCTTTTCTCGTTCGTCCCTTCGCCCCCATTATCCTCGCATCGCAAAAAAAAAATGGTGGCTCGTTTTCGTTCGCCTCCGTGATACAAGGACGTCGACTCCGCCGAGTTGCTCGCGGCTGCCACATCGAAAATTGTGAGTAATTTCTCACATCTAATTCTCCCTTATTAGTGGGTTATGTTGTTCGACTTTGCTTTGATGTTTGTTCTCGTGATAATCACTATTACGAGTTTGAATTTGAAGTATGGGAATGTATTTAGGCTTCGGCCTCCGCTTGCTATTCGAACGTAGTTTGGGGTTTTCGTTGTTGAGACTGACTTTGATCGAGTTGGGGCCATTTGAAGTTAATTTATATATTGGACTTCGTTCCATTTTTCCTGTTCGACCCTGACCATTGTTAGTGTATCTCTGTAGACATTGGCTTTGATTTTGAAAATGCGATATTATTTGGTCAAAACAGAATTTGATTTCTTTTCGTGATGACCACGGCTTCGACTTTGACTTGGTCCTTGTACTGATTTTCTTGGCTACAATATTTTGTGATGACCTGCACTTATTCGATTTTTGGCCCGATCGACATTGTCGAACTCAGCTCTCCTCTGCTGTTGGCCACTGACCTCTGGTCTGTTTTTGTATTCATCCCCGATCATTTTTGATCTGCAGCTTTGTTCCATATACGTATGTTCATACATTGGTTGGGACTTGCAGTTTGTGTCGACTCTGATTTTGTTTACTGGACTAGTTTTAGTTCGCATATATATATTTGTGAATAGTTCCTGCTTGGATTTGAACTGTTTCATGTTGGCTTGGGTTTGGGTTTGCATTTTACTTGAGTCTAACTTGGAGCATTTCGTTGCTAGTCTTGTGTTTTACACGGTTCACTCTGATGTATATGCACTTGACACTGTCGAACTTAATGTGGTAATTGGGTTAGTGTTCTGGTTCATGTAATTTCTTACAGTCACTGCCTTGTAATTTCAGAGCCTTATCGTCACTGTCGTTTCTGTCGTATTGATATTGCTTGGCATTTATTGCCCCTGTCCACTGTTTCATTATGGTGCCCCTGTAGTTGTTGGCGTCTCTGTACATTGCCTGAGTCACTTGTATCTGCTGTTGCTTGTTGTTCGATCTATTTAACTTCGCCTTTGTTTATGACGTTGGTACTTCACTCTATCTTCTTCTACCTGTAGTCTCACTGTTTCATGTTATCACTTCTTGGTATCTGCCTTCACCTGCGTTCATTTCAGTTGAACTGCAATTCATATTAAGTTGTGCACTTGATTTAGTTGTACACTTACTGTGCACATTTCATATCATGCCCTGATATTGTGCAGCCCACTCGACACTGTGTTACTTTGACTGTTCATTGGCCTTGTGTTGAACCCGATTTTTGGGTCTGACCTTTGCAGTTTCTTCGCACTGTTGTGGCGAGGCAGTGTACGCGTGCGTGCACTGCAGCCACCCAGAATCGACAGTTTTGAATTGATCTTTTATGCCGTGTTGGCGAGGCCGTACACGCGTGCGTGTACGACAGCCAATCAACATTGATGTTTTTAATTGACATTTCAATTGTTTAAACTGCTTTGGATTTCTGATTTATTGTTTAACACTGTTTAGTGTTATATCTGCCGTTATCCGATTCTTTTATCAAGGAATCAGATATACGAGATTTCTGTGACTGTCGTCTTTTTGAGATTTGATTATCATTGCTTCTGTGCACTAATAACTGAGTTTGAATTAGACTGACCCGGGTATTATTTTCTTTTGAATGTAATACTCGGGTCAGACCGAGTATTTACAGGTTGTAGATTTTTAGCTTTGGGCTGATGCTAGAGCTATGAAGACTTTTTATATCAGTTGAAGTGGTCTTCGTCTTGTTGTAGTAGTCAGTGTGTCTGTTTTAAGATGATAATGTATTCATGTATATTAGTCGATAATGTACTTGTATATATAACTTCTTGAGTCGACAGTTGTAGTTGTATCATTTGTATTGTGTCAAATGTATTGTAACTGATATCAGTTATTGTATATATGAGACTTTTCGTTCCATCTTTATTCCGCATTTATGATATCTGTGTTATTTTTATATCTATTGTCCTAAACTATTATAGCCACTGTGTAGTAGCTTTGAGTTTGTATCGGTATGTCGGTATTCCTCTAAAAAAATGAAATGCAATGTTTTATTATCTGACATATCGGTGCTCGCACAAAGCAATTACATAGATGGTCGCTCCTCAACAGCCTTATTCTTCGTGCTAGTTGACAGCACTACACCGTAGTGTTCTTGGCTAGCGTGGGTATTGAGGTGGGGCGTCACATAAGTTAAGTTTAACAATAATAATGAATTGTGTTGCATATATAACTATATTTAAAATGTCATATTTTCGTTTTGTATCTTTCTGGCACAAGATACGGATGCACAATCAAACATGCAACCAAATGTATCTGATGATGATATGTACATAGATGAACATGTTGATGGACTATTAAACGATGTTCCTGCTCTTAATAGCATGCCTGTCATATCTATACCGGAGAATGATACAATGTGGATCGACAACATGTAAGTAAACAATGATCCACTAAACTATGATTTTGGAGGCAAAGACAATGCTAGTGGTGATAGTGATGAACCGAAAATGGAGATACCGTTGGATGATGACTTGTGTAATTTATAAATGTTGGCAAAGGCCATCGTTGCAAACCTGCAATTCAATGAAGAACTATTCTCATCGTCTTGTATTCAGAATGGTTTCAAAGTTGGTATGGTATTCGAGACCAAAACAAAATTTCTACAACAACTTAGTGAATGGTCAATTTTACATGTAGTTTCTTTTAAGCCAATTAGGTCTAACAAAGAACACCGCCATTTGCAATGTCGATGCAAACTGTCAATGGAGAATTCATGCTACAAATTCTAAAAATCGGTTTTGAACATAACAGCTGGAACCGTGCAGGTATTAATTAAGGAACAATTATTTATTAAGATCGGTTATATGAAAGCGTGGAGAGCACTAAGCAAGACAATAGAACGAATATACGGTGATTTAGCAGAGTCATATTTGTACCTACGACAATATTTTGCTGAAATTACTAGAACGAATCCTGGTAGTGTTGGACATGTAACAACCGATGAGCTTGGTGTCTTCGATCGTGCTTTTTGGGCCTTGTATTGAGGGAATTTTGCATTGTTGACCTTTGCTTTGTATCGATGGGATGAATCTATATAGAAAATACAAAGGTACATTACATGTTGTGACTACAGTTGATGCGAATGATCGACTTTATCCTTTGGCTTATGCGATTGTTGAGGCCAAATCATGTGATAGTTGGGGTTGGTTTTTCACTTGAATGCATCTGTTTATTCATAGTGTTAACAATCGACAGATTACTTTCATTTCTGATAGAATGAAAGGAATACCGACCGCATTAGAGGGCAAATGAAGATCACCATATAAGCATAGATTTTGTTCTAGACATTTGAAAGCAAACTTTCAAGTCACCGGCTTTAGAGACAAATGTTTGACTGGTTTATTCTACGCAGCAGCATGTGCTTCGAAGGAGGTTGAGTATCTGAAAATCCGAGAGGAAATTAAGACCACCAATATTAGAGCTCACAATTGGATTGAGATAAGTCTGGCGGGGAAGGAGGAGAACTTGGCTTTGTGTATGGATGATGGTGGATGATTTAATGTAATGACAACAAATATGTCTGAAAGCTTTAATGGTGTACTCAAAGGTGCAAGATCATTGCCTATTAAAGCTTTGGTTGCTCGTACCTTCTTCCGATCGGTGGATTATTTCTATCAATGAAGAGAGTTTGCTAAGGCTTCAATATGTCGATTAACTCCAAAGTGGGAAGCAAAGATAGCTGAGAGAGCAAGTGAAGCAAGACGTTGTAGAATAATCCGCTTTAGCCAAACCGAATGGCAAGTAATTCACTACTTTGGTGATGAGTTCAAAGTTATAATTGATGGTAACACTTGTTCTTGTACATGTAACATCCCTTTACTATAATAGCTTCCTCGCACGCATGTTATGGCTGCTTGTTCATCAGTTGCTAATGGTGCAAATAGAGCTCATCATGACTTTGCCTCGCTTCGGTACTTGGTTTAGAATTACTTGGCTGCTTATACACCAGAATTTCATTCGTTCATGATAAATATTACTGGAGTATACAAGAAGGTCCTTTAGTTCTGATACCAACTACTCGTAAAGCACCCAGAAGGCCAAGGTCTACACGAATTAAAGGGACCATGGATGAGATGCAGCCTTTACAGGCAAATAGGTGCAGTAGGTGTGAAATTCTCGACCATAAGAGCGGTCGTTGTACTTTAGCAACTTAGTTTTTATTATTGTTTTTAGTAACTCTCTATTTTTTTATGTTTTGTAAAATAATTGTTGTACTTTAGCATATATTGTTATTGATATTGTTCATGTTTGTGTTTGTGTTGTAAAGACACCAAGTTACCAATCAATAATATACATCAACATGAATTACTCATACAACACAACCTACGATACAACACAATAACACAACAATGTACGATACAATACCTACGATAACATACAATACAACTTATGATACAACATAACCTACGATAACATACAACACAACTTACGATATAACGTATAACCAAACACCATACATTACTCATTAGGATATCTCGGGAGTCTTGACTCTAGGTCTGCATATTTTTCTATTAGTCGATAATTCTCCTTTTTCAAAAATGAATTTTCTTCTTGCAACTCAAGCGCATAATCATTCCCTTTATGACACATTGGAGGATCAATCCACTCGGTATAGCCGCAACAGCTAAACGATCCAAGCAGTTGTCTACTCAACGTATACCGTGCACAAACGCACTACCCATGACCTGCATTGATTTCATTTTTTTTCAACAATTACTTCACACCTTCTATTACAGTGACAAAATTTATGTAGAGAGGCCTCTCCAATAGCAAGTGCTTTACCTTGATTTTTCCACCTACCGCCATGTATTGCGACGAAATGCATTTGCTTCTCGCTGGGTACACGATCAGGTTGTTCAAACGCATCCATACATGTCATTAAAGTCTCATTATCAATTTACCATTGATCCATTTCTAGTAATAGTTAATAAAAATTGGTTTTAAGAAATGCAAAGAAAGTGAAAAGCAATTAAAGTGAAAAGCAATTAAAGTGAAAATTGGTTTAAATGTAGAAGATTGCCTTCGATTATCTAGAAAATCCGCAAAAAAATCATAATTTTGATAAGGGATGATGTAGAATTGTGGAAAGGAATGTAATTGGGATTTTGGGGTTTTTGTGTTGAGTTTGGTAAAGTGGAAAATGAGAGGAGAGAGAGGGACAGGTTTCTGTTTTGAAACCTCTAAGCCATACCTGGGGCGCTATTTGAAAATGCGCCACCTAGCAATATTTGAAATCGCGCCAGTTGGCGCAATTTCAAATAGCACCCCATGTATGGCTTACATCAAAACAGAAACCTGTCAACATATACCATCCGCCAAAAAAACACCAAACGGTCAAATTCCAACATTATAACATTAAACGTCACATAAATAATCCAACTATCACATAAACATTACACAAATAATCCAACAATCGAAATCATACAACGTCAAAATATACAACCAACACCACAAATCAAAATATTCAACCAACTCTACAAATCAAACTACAAGCTAAGCATCTGATTAACACCATACCACAACAACGCTTTACAACAACCTCTTCACCGCTAGAGGAGTTTTTTTGACTTCCTTCGTGCTAATGGAACCTCATCCGGTGAAGACTCCTCGCTTTCTTGGTTGGACCCCTACGGCTGTGAAGGCCCGTGTTCTAGTTGCGTAGGTTGAGAAGATGAAGGACCTTTTTCCTTACCCTTCCAGCTATTACGTTGGTATACTTGTGTCGTAGGAGGTGGAGGAATTGATTCAAGAGGTTCTTTAATGAGTGCAAGAAGAGGAGGAGGGGGTGCAGGTCTAGCTAGCTTGTTCTTCCTCGGAATAGATTGCAATATATGCTTCACACTAAAGCATTTGCCATTCGTACACTTTGGCACCTCTCCCGATAGCTCATCAACCAACTCCATAGCACGATAAATGCCATCCACCTACCAAATAGTGGCAATTAACATGTATGCAAACTAAATATGGCTACTTTCCTCTCAAGTTAAATAATAGGAATTAACATATAACACATTCCTCTCAAGTGGAGCTCTCGGAGTATACGTGTCTACCCCAGCAGGCTGCTCTACCTCAATAGGAGTTTCTACAACACGAAGAATATAACACCGGGTGATGTGCCGGTATTGTGTATAATACTCCTTGTCCAATAGCGTGAGGTCTCTACTTTGTTGTGTATGCATATGACGATGATTCTATGTCTCAATCGCCATCTCATACTCTCCGGCTGAGTTGTCGATGTGGTAATGAGGAGCTGCTACTGGAAGATGCTGTCTAAATCCAAATTGTCACATCACTCTATCTGGAAGATGAAACGCTACATCGCCGAAACAAATAAGTGGCACCCGTGTTGTCCATAGATCAATAAAGCAGTGCATAAGGGCGGAAGCTGTGTAAGTGCATGTGCATATGAGGTCCATGTCACAGCATCACAACCGAGTACATCAAACTTTTTGCGGTAGAACATAACATTACGTCTTGGAGTATTCACTATGCTCTTCGGCCCAATCCATCTACAAGAGAAAGATATTAAGAATTAGTGGAGCAAAACATGTGTGTAATCTAATAATGCAGTAAATATACCTAGCACCATACGGCAAAGATAAATCAACTTTCGCTCTCTTTATTGTTATTCTCTCGACTGGAAGATACGACCAGGACTATAGCTACAAACGTGTAGATGCATAAAAAAACAATGTATATGTACATCAAATATATGCATATGAAGCGGAACGATGTGAATACCTGAAGTAGAGTCAAACAGCCTCCAATAAATACGCTCTCCAGCAAAGCGAGCGTACTCAGCTCCGTGTACGTATAAGCTAGAACTGCACTACCCCACAAATACTGATGACATACATCAAAGTACTCTATGAAATGAAGCCACCTAAGCCAGACACGGGTCTTTGAATGATCACAAATCAAACGCGAAGTGATGATATGCAATATAATAGCTCGAGCCCGCTGCTCAATCTGAATCTAGGAGGCGTCAGTTGGAATGTACCCCTCAAGTTGCTGCCAGAACCAAGTGGTAACTATCATCTCATTACCCCACCACTGCTCTAAGGGAGGAGATAGACCTAAGAGCCTCTCGGACATCGACATGTAATTAGCTGGCTCCGGATTGCTCAATGGAGCACCATCTATAAGTAAACCAAGCAACACAGCAACATCACCCAATGTGATGGTGTTATCCCGCCTTTTGGCAAGGCCGTGATACCAGGGACTTAACTGGAAGCCAAGGACAGTCCGGCCTTCAGGATCGGCTATACGTAGGCTCACTATGGATATCGATGAATTTTGTCTGATTTCGGATCAGGCTACAACTAATATGACATGACAAGTGAAGTTATAATAGCCAACGTTCCAAATTTCAAGTCAATCCGGGTTCGTATGCTCAAGATATGATCAATGCAAGTCAAGAGGACACGTTATTCGCATCCCTCAGAACGCGTCATTTCGTATCCATCAGCTGAAGGGCCTTGTTCGAATCCATCAAACATCTATAGTTCGTATCCATCAAGTACCCTTGGTTCATATCCATCAAGTAGTCATTACTTCGTATCCATCGTGAAACCACTGTTCGAATCCATCGAGCCAAGCAGAGTCGCCATCTATTCGTATCCATCACCTCATCATCTGTTCGTATCCATCAAGCCAAGCAGAGTCATCATCTGTTCGTATCCATCACCTCATCATCTGTTCGTTTCCATCAAGCCAAGCAGAGTCATCATCTGTTCGTATCCATCACATCTTCATTTGTTCGTACCCATCAAGTTGGAGCAACTTCGATCGATACGAACAAGGCCACACAATCGATACGAGCTGAGCAGCTTGGATCGATACGAACAGAACCACAGAGCCACTTCCATCGATATGAACAAAGCTACTTCCATCGATACGAATTGAACCACCTCCATCTATACGAACGAGGCAATGGCTATTGATACTAACAAGGCGAGAATCTTGGAAATACTTGGTCGATTCGGCATGAAATATGGATCGATCCTGGAAACTAGTGCCACACCAACATTCAGACACATGCCTGGATCGATACGAATTTGTCGATACGAAGTGCATCGATTCAAACTAAACAGCCTACCGAAGAGTCTAGTTCGTATCGATCATAACTCACAATCCACAAGTCCAAATGCTATGAGATTTTCATACGAGCTTGCGTACAACTCAAAGAACATCCATGCCAAATTTCGACTCGATTGGACCAAATCTTGATCGATACGAAATTCATTCGTATCGATCACAGGTCAAGTCGGAACCATGTGGGATCGATCGCATGGGCCCACCCACGTGCCAGAAGAAGTCTCCCAAGATCTGAGTGGGATATTTGCATCCTATGCCTATAAATAGCACCCCAGAGCCTACAGAAAAAGGATCTTTTGGCTCTCTGATGTCCAGACTCTGCCGAAAACATTTTTGCGCTACAAGGCTGCTATTGTACTCGAATTTCATCACTCTAATTTACTGTAATCCGCTGTAATCATTTGTAATCATCAAGAAAACATCAATAAAATCGTCAATTTCATAGTGGACATAGGCAATACGCCGAACCACTCTAAATTTCTGTGTTTCTACGTACTTTCTTATTTGTTTTTGAAGTGTTTGTTAGATAATCCTCTTTTTCCATTTAATTTCTTCATTTTTATATCTTCAAACCCTTCCGAAGAGTGTTGTACCCAATTTTGGTACAAACACTTTGGTGCTTTCACTGAGAAAAAACCCAGTTTTTTCCTTCTGCTCGTTGGATCTACTACCGATACTAGATTGCAAACATCCAAGGAGAAGATCCAGATCTCAATTTCAGATGTTCTTCCATCCTATTCAGATTTTCTACAAGTCTAGGAGAGAGCTTCATCATCCACCATGGTTAACACAAGGACCACTTCCACAACTGCAGATCCTAAAGGACGGGACAGACAGAACCCCATACACCTGCTTCCAACTGAACAGAATGCTACCGGACCATCAGATCCGCGAGGACGTGTCACCAGAGAAGAATTTCAGATGTTGATGCAAGAATTGACTCAGAGCCGTCAACAGCTCACTCAACAGCTCCGTGCTAACGTGGAATTAACTAATCAACTGAACCGTCAACGACGAAGGAGATCCAGGAGGGATCAAGCTTCCTATTCTTCCACCGAGAGTTCAGCTTCTTCTGACTATCATCACAGGTCTACACGCCTAAGGCTAGACGGAAGTTATACACAGGCCATTGGGCATCAACACGCCCTGAATGTTGGGCAACTGAGAGTTGGCCCATCAACCAGCCGTCAAACTGGACCCTCTTCCCGAGGAGGCACTACCCCACATCATGCTACTGATAACCGTACCACAACAGCCACTGATTTAGAGCTGAGAACCAAAATCGGACAGATCCGAACCATCACCAGCGTGAATACCACACTGAGCCTTACATCCCCGAGGACATAGAGCCAAGGAGGCGAGACACGGACCGTCGACAACGACCGGCGCCTCCTCGCATTGTGGAACCCGACCACACCTTGGCCTAGCCTGCTCAAAATGCCCAGATGCCCGATCTGTCTGCAATGATCCGTCAAATGATCTGTGAAAGTCAAGGGCTTAGCAATGACAACTGGGGAATCTCCCGGAGTCATACTCCTTTTACTGATGAGATACTTTATGCTGAACCACCTCGGCTATTCAGGATGCCGACTTTACCCGTTTATGAAGGAAACTCTGACCCTAATCAGCATATTCTGAAGTATGAATGGTTGATGAACGTTGCACGAGCTGATGGTGCAGTCAAATGCCGAAGCTTCCCGATTTCATTGGGGGGAATAGCGACTATGTGGTTTACCCGACTGCCACTTCGATCTATCTCATGCTTTGATCAGTTGGCAACAAAATTTATTGAGCAATTTCGTATGCATGTCGCAAGACCAAAGGATGTTAATACTTTATCTAGTGTCACTCAAGCTCCTGGGGAGACACTCAGGCATTATTTAGAGAGATTTCATGCTGCATGTGCTGAGATCAGCAACCCAAATGATAACTCTATTCTTATGGCACTGACTAAAGGGATTGAGCCCGATTCTGATTTCGGTAACTGGTTGGCCGAAAAACCCGCCACATCATTGGACCGTTTCTATTCCAAGGCAGCCCAATTCTTGAGAAGGGAGGATGCGAAACAGTCTAGGAATAAGGATGATGCGGGGCCTAGTGTGGAAGGAGTTCAGAGTAACATTGCTATTAAACAATCCGGGGAGAGTTCCGGAAAAGTGTAATTGAATATTCAAAATTAACAAGATCAACAAAAAGGCAGTGGAAACCAAAATAGAAAACGGGATCAGAACCGTGGTCCACGGCGTAGAGCTCCAATGTTTGATAATTATACTCCTTTGAATACGTCGCTGGAGAACGTATATCTACAAATCTGCAATACTATTCAGTATAAGAAGCCTGCTCCGAAACAGTCATCGGAGAAGCAAATTCAGACGGGAAAATTTTGTAGATTCCACGAAAGTTACGGCCATAACACAAATGAATGTCGTCACTTGCAGGATCTCATCAAAAAGTTGATAAGAGAAAGGAAGTTAGAACAATTTGTTCGGGCGCCGCAATCTAGAGGTGCGGTCCCATCGAATCAAAATCATGTGCTGAATCCAGCTAGATAAGAGGAACCCGCTCGTACTAGCGGGAGGTTGGTGATAAACACTATTTGTGGTGGTCTTCATCCAGCAGACCGAAGCTAGAATGCGGACTTTGAGTGTTGTAGTAATTCTAAAGACGGGGCTCCGGCCAAGCAGCAAAGAATGATGGCGGATGACATCGTATTTCGAGGTCGAGATGCCGACAGGGTCGAAGATCCCACTATTGATCCGCTAGTCATATCAGCTCAAGTAGGACCTGCTTGGATGAAGAGGATCTTGGTAGACCGTGGAAGCTCTGTGAATATTGTGTTTAAACGAGCTTACGACCAGATGAGAATGGAGACTAAATATTTGAAGCCCTGTTAGTCTCGCATTCACGGTTTCAACGGGATTGCAACTATACCCACTGGAGTGGTAGAATTGCCAGTGGAATTGGGGATTGGTGAGCGCCGGAGAGTCCGGATACTATAGTTTGTTGTTTTGGATATAAACTCCCCATACAATGCTTTTTTGGGATGACCAGCCCTAGCTGAATTCACGGCTGCCATCGCCCCTTGGTGTTTGACTTTGAAATTCCCCACCGACAATGGTGTCGGAGTTGTTCAAGGGTATCAGGCCGCAGGCCGAGCCTGTTATGTTGCTGAGCTGCGCGAGGCACATCGGTTGGAAAAAGGAAAGGGCGTAGAGGAATCTCTCTGCGTCCTCTTTATGGATAATTGACAATTAGCGCCTGGGCCCGCGCCCGGGCGCCCCAACCAATTCCAAAGAGATCTTGACCCGAGAGATACTGAAAGTGAATATGAAAGTAAAGACTGTCAAGCTTCTCCGACTGAACTGACGATCGATGTTCCAATCGACAGTAATGATGACTCGAAGATGATAAAGATTGGATCTCAGCTAAGCCAACAAATGCAAGAGGAATTGGTTGAATTTCTCCGGGTGAACCTTGATGTGTTTGCCTGGACGCACTCTGACATGTGTGGGATCTCGCCGGACATCGCGAGCCACACGCTGAATATTGACCCGCGGTACGTCCCGGTCAAGCAAAAAAGGTGTGGTATGGATCCAGAGAGATCTACCGCCCTTAAAGAAGAGGTAGATAAGCTTAAGACGAATGGATTCATTCGAGATGCATTATACCCGAAATGGGTATCCAATCCTGTACTTGTCCGAAAGACAAATGGGAAATGGAGAACATGTGTTGACTACTCAGACTTGAATAAAACTTGCCCCAAAAACAGTTTTCCACTCCCACGAATTGATCAACTCGTAGATTCAACGGCTGGACACGAACTTTTATCCTTCATGGATGCATACTCTGGCTATAATCAAATACCCATGCACTTGCACGACCAGGAACATACCAGCTTCGTAACCAATATGGGACTCTATTGCTATAAAGTTATGCCTTTTGGACTCAAGAATGCTGGGGCAACTTATCAATGGTTAGTTAATCGAATGTTCGCTGACTAGATTGGAAAGACCATGGAGGTATATGTCGACGACATGCTAGTCAAGTCGCAGTTTTCTACCGATCACATCAGGGATCTGGAGTCAATGTTTAATATCCTCCGAGAATACAGAATGAAGCTCAACCCATTGAAATGTCACTTTAGGGTAGCATCCGGAAAATTCCTCGGGTTTATTATTAACGCTCGAGGAATCGAAGCCAATCCCGAAAAGATCTGGGCGATCAGAAATCTTGAAACTCCAAAAACTATAAAGCAAGTCCAGAGTCTCAACGGGAAAATAGCAGCACTGAGCAGGTTCATTTCAAAGTCCACTGACAAATGCATTCCCTTCTCCGATCTGATCCGAAAAGGAAAACGAAACTTTGAATGGACTACGGAATGTGAGGGCGCATTCCGAGCACTAATTCAACATCTCTCCACACCGCCAATTTTGTCAAAGCCTATCGATCATGAGAAATTGTACATTTACTTGGCGGTATCAGAAAACACAATCAGTGCTGCCCTAGTTTGGGAGGAGGACCAAATACAAAAGCCGGTCTACTACATAAGCAAGCGGCTTACCGGAGCTGAGAGAAATTATCCAAAGCTAGAAAAATTGGCTTATTGCCTCGTTATTGCCTCGAGGAAGCTCCGACCATACTTACAGGCTCACCCAATCACCGTTTATACCGACCAACCGTTACGACATGTCCTTATGCATCCTGAGACGTCTGGAAGGTTACTCAAATGGAATATCGAGTTAAGTCAGTTTGACCTTATTTACACTCCAAGGCGAGCCATTCAAGGACAGGTCCTAGCAGATTTCATAGCTGAATTTACCATCCCAGAGGATTTGCCCGAAACCAGTGAATCTCCCAAGTATATATGGAAGTTGCATACATACGGTGCATCAAATGACCGTTGCTCAGGTGCCGGAGTTGTTCTTGAAACTCCTGAAGGTTGATCCATATGTTACGCTCTAAAGTTCAACTTCCATGCGACTAATAGCGAAGCAAAATATGAAGCCCTATTGGTTGGACTGAAGCTTGCCAGAGATTTAAGAATCATTGCGATGGAAATTTACTGTGATTCACAATTGATCGTGTGTCAAGTTCGAGGGGAATACCAAGCCAGAGATCGAAGATTGGCCGCATACCTTGCTCGGGTTCAGGAGACATTGAATCAGTTCGACTATTATGCAATCTATTACATACCGCGAGAACATAACCAGAAAGCTGATTCGTTGGCAAAGTTAGCTAGTACAGGTGAAGCGCAGCAAATAGGACTTATTCCCGTAGAGGTATTATCTTCACCAAGCATTGATCAGATGGAAACCGATTGGGTATTTGATGTCGTTTCCGAAAGGGAGTCGTGGATGACTCCATTTAGAAACTATCTCGAACACGGAATCCTGCCAGAGCTTAGGAGTGAAAAGAGACAAATTCTCTGAAAAGCTTCTCGGTTCACAATTCAAAACGGAGTTATGTATAGAAGAGGATACTCTGTTCCTTTACTCCGCTGTATCGCTCACGATGAAATCAAACGAGTATTACATGATGTACACAAAGGGGAATGTGGCGATCATACCAGGGGGCAAGCACTCGCTAAAAAAGTACTCTGGTATGGATACTATTGGCCCACTGTAAACCGTGATGTAGCGGATTATGCCAAGAAATGTGATAAATGTCAAAAGCATGCTCAGATTCCTAGAGCCCCGCCTACGGAGATAACTCAAATGGTCAGCCCATGGCCGTTTGCAGTATGGGGAATTTATATTATTGGCTCTTTACCTTTAGCCAAAGGTGGTGCGAAGTACGCCATCGTAGCAGTTATTACTTTACCAAGTGGGCAAAAGCTGAACCCCTTGCTACAATCACAACGAAGAAGGTGATCAACTTTGTAGTGCGCAACATCATCTGCCGATTTGGTATCCTGCGTACTATCATCATTGACAACGGGACCCAATTCGATAGTGCCGAATTTAAGGATTTCTGTCAACGATTCCACGTTCAGAAGAAATTTTCCGCAGTCGCACACCCTCAAGCAAATGGACAGGTTGAAGCTGTTAATAAAGTTATAAAACCATTCTAAAGAAACGACTGGAAAAAGCCGGGGGCAAATGGGTCGATGAACTTCCTATGGCCTTATGGGCCTATCGTATAACCCATAAATCCACAACCGGTCATACTCCATTCTCTCTTTCTTATGGTTCAGAAGCTGTTATTCAAGTAGAATTAGAAGTACCTTCTCATCGTGTGACATACTACGATCCGAAGACAAATGCTATATTACTTGCTGAATCTCTCGATTTATTGGATGAGAAGCGTGAAGAGGATGATTTGAGGGCAGCTGCATATCGGAGTCGAGTCGCCCGATTATACAATGCCAAGGTCCGACCCCGAACCTTTGAACTTGGTGATCTCGTACTCAAAAGAATTTATCCGGTCCCTTCGCATATGAAGCCAACTTGGGAAGGACCATACGTTATTGAACGAAAGCTCGGAGATGGCACATTCAAATTATCGACCGTTGACGGTCTCACTCTTCCGAGAGCTTGGAACAGCGAGAGTCTTCGTCGCTACTACACATAACAGGCTTTATTTATTTATTCAGTCTATTTTTCATTTGTAATTTGTTTCTGCATTTCAAAATTAGAATTTGTAATAAGGCAACCGACTTTGCCGTATTTTCTTATTTCAGCAATAAAATGCAATCTCTTCGAGCCAGAGCTATGATTTACTTGAAATACTTCATATGATCATCACTATGCACGAAGATCTGAGTTCCATCATACGGTGGAATTTATTCAAATAGGGAGTGACTGTGATACGACCGGTCACTCGCTAAGTGAAACCCGAGCTTGGGGACAAGCCATCATACCAAAATCAAAAAAGGATTGATACACGACAATCCTTCACCTAACTCCAGATTCCCAGAGTGCGAACTGGAGTATAAACTTACAAATGCGTTTTCGAAGAGGGTGGATCCATCCACCTAACGGCTTAGCCCGTATCTGAACCAAGTTTGAGGAGGGTGGACCCGTCCATCTAACGACCTCACTTGTTAAATCAGGGTGGATGTGATCCGACCATCCACGATCCTGATACACCTTTCGTTCCCAGAGTGCGAGCAAAATTCAAAAACATACAATAGATGTGACTGACCGTTTGTTTACCAACTCCGGATTCCCAGAGTACGAACCGGAGTATAAACATCAACTAACTCTAAGTTCCCAGAGTGCGAACTGGAATATAAAACTTCACCTAACTTCGGAGTCCCAGTGTGCGAACCGAAGTATAGACATCGAAACGATCTGAATTCCCAAAGTGCGAACCGGAAAGTAAACGTCAACCAACTCCAAGTCCCTAGAGCGTGGACTGGATCATAAAATATAAATCGACTGTAAGTCCCCAGAGCGCGGACTGGAGTGTAAATTCAAGTCGGGTGTGATTGAGCGCCCCCAAATATATTTAAGTCCCTAGAGCGTGGATACACTCATCGACAAAAGAACAAGTGCGATTCGACCACTCGAATTCTCCTTGTTTCAGCTTCAATCCAACGATGCTAAGCATGCAACATTGAAAGCGAAATACGACCGCTAGCCGATCTTTAAACTTCATCCTTGAAACTGGGGGCAGAACATAAGTGTCAATCACTGATTGAAGCAGTACAATATCGGAGTTCAACTTAATATCCGGTCATGCCCTGTGGCCGTAATTGTAGGACTTTACGGATAGACTCAAACGAGATTCAGAACTTGAAACTTCACAAGTGTACCGATCAAGGAATTCGAATGCTGGAACACTTAAGCAAATAAACACACATCGAGTTCAAAGCAAAATAAAGTTTCATTTCAGCTATTTGCGAAAATAAATTGTACAAGTTGGTCCCAAAAATTCCTACTAGCGGGGGCTGAACCTACATCTATACACGACCTACCAAAGAAAAACAAAAGTAGATCCCTAGCTATCTACCAAAAATACACCGACGAAGCACGTCTACTATATTTTTCTTTTTCGGCTTCCTTTTTGGTGTTGACCCACTGGAGCCGCCACTTATCTTTCTTTTTAAGCCCTTGCCTTTCGGCGGCTGATCTCCAGGAGGGGGCATGATATCAACTTCCTCATCCGAGCTCAAGTGCATGGGAATGTTTCCTAAAGGTGGAGTCGGAGGAACTTGATCGACTATAGGAGGCTAGACAGGCACACTAGTATCGATAACTGTACCGCCAGGAGATATCATCCTTAATGGAGCTGGACCAGGTGCCGCCATCCCACCTCCAAAACTACCACCATGAGCCGCTGCCTCCATTTCGGCATCGATTTCGGCCAATATTTCTTCTTCAAGAATTACTTGGGCCCCGCTGGGAGCTTCAGTGGTTGGCATTGAAGAGCCAGTATCAGGTGCGCTTCCACCCATAACAAATGGTAGGTCCGCAAAAGGATCGCTATGATGACCGAGGAGTTCCTCCATCATCTACTCATCGAAAACAAGCGTGCACTCCTGCGTTCTGTTAGTCGATGCTGTGGCCGTTGTAGTGGTTGCTTCAGTTATTATGGCCTCTTGCATATGATGTGATTCTTGAGTGGCAGGAGGCACGACCGGTGCAGCATCAATCACTGGACACAAAACAAAAGAAGAAATGTTAGTATTTAATTCAGATGATGACTCTGACTTCAGATAAGCATATAGAATGTTCAGAATACCTTCCTCAATTTGGCTGCGGCTGATCTAGATTATAAGCAGGAATGGTCTGGGGATCAACCGCATGTGCGGATTCAGGTTGGGTTGGCGCAGGAACTTCAGCGCTCACATCGTGATGCTCAACACCTGAACCTTCTCCGATCTCCAAGTGTTGGGTGCCGAGCCTTTCTTTTTCATGCAAAATCATCAACCCATGGAGAATTTTTCTTTCATCCTCATTGAGCTTGCGATTCTCAAGCTCAAATTCGTCGATTGACTCGCCCAGATGCACCGCCTTCTCCTCCTCAACCAATCGGCCCCAAGCATTATATAAGTGGGTCGAATAGTTGTCAAGCCAAGCTAGATTTCTATGCCTCAGAACATCGGCATTATAAACAATGAGGAGATCTTCAATATCAGTCTCTAGCCTAGACTCAGCCATTTGAACTTTCTCCTCGACCTCAGTCTCCACCACTTGGACCTTAGCCATGGCCACATCCCGTTCACCCCGAAGCACAACAGCCTGCTCACATGCTTGTTGGGCCACTCTATTTGCATCATCTTTTTCTTTGATGATTTTGGAGAATTTAGCTTTAAGCTTAGCAAGTTCTTTCAGAGCAGCGTCTCATTCAGCGGTAACAGTGGTGTTGCGATGGCCCATCTGCTCCACCAAGGCATAGTGTGTCTACCTCATCTTTTCCATGGCCGAATTCGCCTCATCGGCCTTTTTGGTGGCCTCTATCTCTGATTTCCGAGAAGACTCGGCTTCGTTATTGAGCACTTGGATGATGCGGTCCTTCTGAGCGAGATCAGATTCTAACTTTTTGATTAATTTAGCCCGCTCGAAGGCCACCTTCGACGCTTTCTCTGCGGCCTTCACCCACTCTTTGTACTGGGAGTAGATACCATGAATGTAATCATGCATTGTGTTCTCCGCCTCCGATGGAATCCTCTTTAAGTGAGGGAGAAAAATGTAGCCGTCAAAGCATATGTTTGGAAAATCTTTCTTTAGCTGAGCAATTTTAATAGCCCCTTCCCCAGTGGGCTTAGTGATAGCCTGCTCAACGATGACGGGAGGCTCAACCTCAGTTATATGGCATTGTGACTCAGGCCTAGAAGCATGTGAAGATGGTTTGTGACGAAGGGGTTCTACTGGCTGTCTCCCTTGACCCAAAGGTTGTGTAGGGAGTCTAGGAGGAGGAGAGCGGGATCAAGATCGATGTTTGTACTCTCTATCCCTATCTCTCTCTTGACGTTCCTGGTTAGAGTACCCGCGATCACGGTCTCTATCTTCTTCCTTCCTACGTGACTCATAATATGAAGAAGATCGGCGAGTAGAGTGAAGACTTCCAAACATCGACCCTCGTCCAGACATTGTACCTGTAAAGAGAAAGAAAAGCAGACTTAGTGATCTCTTGAATTGAAAAATTTATGATTAAAACTCGTGTAGTGCCGTGAAGTGTGTATGTATGTGCAACCCCCCGACCAACCGGAAATGTCGGCTGCACTCATAGGAAGCGACTCGCTAAGGTCAAGAGCACTATCAAGCTCCTCCAACCCGGTGTCGTGTTGAAGTGACACGTAATCCAGAATCAGGATATCGGCAAGCCTTTCGAAAGGACTCTCTGTGGGCGAGGAAGGAGCCTTCGAGATTCTAATCCCGGGAACCAGCACGGAAAACACAACTGATTTCCACCTCGAAGACTTAGGACGTTTGTAAGCAGCGGCCTTGCCTTTTCTTCTTCCTTCTTTTGCTTGGAATCCGGCCGAAGGCCCAGCCACAAGTTCGTCATCCGTGGGTGTTCTCTCTTCGTCGACCCCTTCGGTTATTACGGCCCCGGGAGTTTTGCATTTCAATCACTTCTTCGGGGCCGCCTTCAGTGTTCCTTCAAGCCTTATGCTTTGATTCCGTTTAATCAGTCCGACGATTCTCAAATTTCTGTCGGTTAGAACTGAATTGATGTCCCTCATTTCACTCGGAACTTCTTGAAGGACCCTTACTATTTCTTTGAAATACCCGACTTCAGGTCGTGAAATTGCAGCTGTAAAGAAAAGGAGAGATTAGTTTTACGTCAACTACAATTATCTTGATAACTCTTCAAGAAAACTATAACACTTACGTATGACTAACCATCAACTGGCAAATCCTAGGGGGCACCGGACGTAGAACCATTTTGTTTTAAAGTAACTCAGCCTTGTCCAGGATCCGGTTACTACTTGACAATTCCTGACCGCCTCCAGGAATGTAAAAGATGGGCCGTCTCCTCTACTCTTGATGTTAAAGAGATATCTAATCTCTGTAGGAGCCGGTGACCGAAAAAGATGCTCCATGAATACAATAAATAAACTGTTTAGCAGAGCATATCCATTGGGATGTAGTTGCGATGGGGCAATTCCAAGGAAAGACAACACTTCTCTAATGTATTGGTTGAACGGAGGAAGCGTTCCTGCCACGCACACATGGCGGTTGAAGGCAGTAAACCCCTCTGGGGGAGCGTGCGGTCTATCGTTTGGCCCCGGTAATAGAACATCGTCCAACGACAAACCGTGCCTTAGGCATATACGTCCCAACGTGTCTTCCGAGACATTGGACAGTACTGAATCTTGAGGGTTTGCAATGAGAGTTGCTCCTGGAAGCTCATTTGGGGCTGGGTATATAACTTCGGCCATGATGGCCGGAATCTCTAGGACAAAAGAAGATGAATCCTGAAGCTCTTGCTGTTGTGAACTTGTGGATTCCATAGCTAATCAACTCATTAAAAACCATCATTAGACAATAAAAACCCAAGTGTTCCCCAATGTGAAGTGAGTGAATGTGTTGTGCAGTGCAGTGCTACAAATTACTTGGTAAATTCTATAGAGTTAAAGAAAACATATGCAAATAACGAGACTTCAAAATTCAGTCGGAGTGACCGTCATCGCTGACCGTCACGTACGCACATCCAGACTTTGGTAGTCGATCCAAGTCAAAGTTCGTTAAGATTTTGTTAAGTTACAGTTCCATCGACGAGCTTTGAAAGGCGGTTAAATGTGCAGTGAAACGATTAAGTCCAATTGTGGTAGGCGAAAGCTCGTCGAAGTCGAGTGGGTGAGTACAGGGAAATTCTGTATTCATCGAGGTCCGAGCTCGCGTCGATCAGCAGAAAACTTTGGTTTCGTATCAATGAAAGCTTGTTATCTTTGTATCGATCGAAGATCGTGGGTTTCGTATCGATCCCCAACCGTGAGATTCATACCGATCACCTACCATAAGTTTCATATCGATCGCTGGCTCTTCAATTTTGTCTCGGTCATCTCGAATCGATACGAATAGTCACCATGCTAGATCGATACGAAATTCACCACTTCACCATTCGGCTCTTCATCGATACGAGCCCCACGTCCTGGAATCGATACGAAGACCAGTCTTCTCTCCCCTTTCATCGATACGAAACATCAGGCTTTGCGTCTCTCCATGCTTCGTCTTCCCAGACCGACTTAGATGCTATTTCCACCTTCTCCGGTCAAACCCCGACCTCAATGCGACCAGGATTCACCATAGTCGCGAATGGGATGGCGATAGATCTCGAAGTCTCGTCATTAAAAGTATAAATTAACAGTACAATTACCTAATTTGGGTAATTAAGTGGATTAAGTAACTTGAAAACGAAAGGCAGTTTAAGTTTACCAATACTCAGAGCGATATGAAGACGAAGGTTGTTTTCTATTTCTCAGTTTTTTCTCGATACGAAGACAAGGCAGAAAAGTAAGCAAGTAAAAATCTTTCTAAGTACAAAGTCGTGTATTTATATGGGTGCAAAACCAAGGGAAGGAACCGATTCGTCTCCCAGTTAAAATGACCAGTTAAGATGGTTCTCAATGCCATCGATACGAAAGCTCTGTTCGTATCCATCCAAACATATCAGTCCCAAGCACAACTACTCGTAGCTATTTGCCATCGATCCAGAGTGCCTTCGTTCGTATCCATCAACGACCTGTCAATACGAAGCGTACACAGAGGGCCGCTTGAACTTGTTCAGAACCATCAATGATTCCATCGATACAAAAGGCCGGTTTCGTATCCATCCCCTTGAAGACTGCAAGATCTCGTATCGACCTCCCATTATCGATACGAAGCATTTCAAAAAACTAACTATTTCGTATCGATAGTCATCGATATGAAGAGTGCATTCCAACTTCTAAAATCAATCCAGGAGAGGATCGATACGAAGAGATACACGAACATAACCATCAAGCGTTGTTGCAACTCGAATTTCACATTGATTCAGAAGAGGATCGATGCAAAAGTCGATACAAAAAAAAACTGAAAACCTGACAATGACTCGTGAACGTACGAACGTTAACGGGAGTCGGGTTAACATACATTCATGAATAATGAACTAACATCCAACCTTTAAAATTCGCAGGAATTGAATACTTGTCTGGTGGAAATTGCAACAACAAACGACAAATTACTATCATACATTGATCGATTACAATAGTACACAGTACAACAGTGGGCACTCTATAGTTCATAATTTATGTCTCTATGGATCAATCAAAGATTACAACTTCCAACGCGAAGACGATAACTGTTTAACAAGTTAGATGGAACTGTTCCGAGTGAAGATTGCGGCTTTTCAAAGCACGTCGTGTACTCACAAGACGTAGTTTGGGGGGAAAATGTTATCCTGCCTTTTGGCAAGGTCGTGATACCAGGGACTTAACTGGAAGCCAAGGACAGTCCGTCCTTCAGGATCGGTTATACGTAGGCTCGCTATTGATATCGATGCATTTTGTCTGATTCTAGATCAAGCTACAACTAATATGACATGACAAGTGAAGCTATAAAAGCCAACGTTCCAAATTTCAAGTCAATCCGAGTTCGTATGCTCAAGATATGATCAATGCAAGTCAAGAGGACACGTTATTCGCATCCATCAGAACGCGTCATTTCGTATCCATCAGATGAAGGGCCTTGTTCGAATCCATCAAAAATCTATAGTTCGTATCCATCAAGTACCCTTGGTTCGTATCCATCAAGTAGTCATTACTTCGTATCCATCGTGAAACCACTGTTTGTATCCATCGAGCCAAGTAGAGTCGCCATCTGTTCGTATCCATCACCTCATCATATGTTCGTATCCATCAAGCCAAGCAGAGTCATCATCTGTTCGTATCCATCACCTCATCATCTGTTTGTTTCCATCAAGCCAAGCAGAGTCATCATCTGTTCGTATCCATCACATCTTCATTTGTTCGTACCCATCAAGTTGGAGCAACTTCGATCGATACGAGCTGAGCAGCTTGGATTGATACGAACAGAACCACTTCGATTGATATGAACAGAGCTACTTCCATCGATACGAATAAAGCTACTTCCATCGATATGAATTGAACCACCTCCATCTATACGAACGAGGCAACGACTATCGATACGAACAAGGCGAGAATCTTGGAAATACTTGGTCGATTCGGCACGAAATATGGATCGATCCTGGAAACTAGTGCCATGCCAACATTCAGACACGTGCTTGAATCGATACGAATTCGTCGATACGAAGTGCATCGATTCGAACTGAACAACCTATCGAAGAGTCTAATTCGTATCGATCATAACTCACAATCCACAAGTTCAAATGCTATGAGATTTTCACAAGAGCTTGCGTACAACTCAAAGAACATCCATGCCAAATTTCGACTCGATTGGACCAAATCTTGATCGATACGAAATTCATTCGTATCGATCACAGATCAAGTCGGAACCACGTGGGATCGATCGCATGGGCCCGCCCATGTGCCAGAAGAAGTCTCCCGATATCTGAGCGGGATATTTGCATCCTACGCCTATAAATAGCACCCTAGAGCCTATAGAAAAAGGATCTTTTGGCTCTCTGATGTCCAGACTCTGCTGAAAAATTTTTGCGCTACAAGGCTGCTGTTGTACTCGAATTTCATCACTCTAATTCGCTGTAATCCGCTGTAATCATTTGTAATCATCAAGAAAACATCAATAAAATCATCAATTTCATAGTGGACGTAGGCAATACGCCGAACCACTCTAAATTTCCGTGTTTCTGCGTACTTTCTTATTTGTTTTTGAAGTGTTTGTTAGATAATCCTCTTTTTCCATTTAGTTTCTTCATTTTTATCTCTTCAAACCCTTTCGAAGAGTGTTGTGCCCAATTTTGGTACAAACAGATGGTCATCTCACCGGCTCTAAGGTGGAATGTAGACATCTCCGGTCTCCATCTATCCACCAAGGCAATGATAAGGTGATGATCCAATTGGGTGTAACCCAATCGATGTATAAGCAAGAAACCAACTCTATCTTACAACTCTAGCACGCCAGGATGAGAGGACGACACTGTCCTGAGCGTCGACGAGTGATCAATAATTGTAACTGCATTTTTGTTCTGTCAAAAAAAATACAACATATAAGCACTGCTAATTACAAAACTCAATGTGTATCGGTATTACAAAAGAAAGTGTATTACCGCCATCATAGCGTTATCGCTCGATTGATGACGTGCTTGCAATTATAAAATGCTACCGTCAATCGGTCTGGATAACATCTCGTGTAATCTACAACAAATTTTGACAATTTGAACATAGTAAAATTCTGAATTCTAGTTGCCAATCAGAAATTTCAAATTCAACTACAAATCGATGTTTAACATCATAAAGTCAAGTAATTTGTGAATTACAAGATGAAACAACTATTACAAAGCTAAATAGCTACTACTCCTAACAATTTCAACATTACAAACCCTGTATTATTAATTAAATGAAGATTGTTTGTAGAATTGATACCTATAGAAGTTTCCAGTGTCGACAAACTAGCAATGGTTCAATTTTTAGAAAAAATAAGCTAAAATAGAGTTAGGATTTTAACTTTGGAAAATTGAGAAAGTGGGTTTCAGTTTTGATGTTTGGAGGAGAGTTTGAAAAGTAAGGAGGAAGAGGGGGGTATAGTTTTGTATACGCAGAGGCGACATTTGAAATTGCACCAACTGGCGTAATTTCAAATGCCACCTATCTATTTTTATTTTTTTGGTCTCCAATTGAACTGGCGTTGTTTGAAAGAGTGCCAATTATAAATTTATAAAAAACTACTTCGATTGGCGTAAATTGAGATTGCGTCAGTACGTTTTGGCCAACTCAGCGTGGAGTTGGCAAAAACAGGGCTACATTTGTAAATAGTTTTAAAACAAGGCTATTTGCGTAATAAGTTTGTAAAATAGGGCTAAATCAAAAAAATTTCCTAAATTAGATTTACAAGTCTCATTGGAAAACCCATCATTCGAAGCATATTGAAGATAAATTCACGACTTATCATATCATATGGCATATAAATTTAAAATAACAAAATATTTGTTTATATATATAACCAGATCCAAATTTTTCTAAATAAATCCAAAAGTAATTTATATATTATATATTTGTGCATGTGCATGTTTATATATATAATAATTTTGGTTACAAATTCAATATTAAAAATAAAATTTTACTTTTTTTAATCATGTTCGAATGATCAAGAGGTGTACAAGCATATATGATGATAATTTATACATGTATATATAATTGAATAATTAAAATAAGGGAATTACCTTTCACCTTATTGTCCTGCCAATTGTCGAACGTCTGATGTCAGTTCTCTCCTCCATTTCCTTGATTCCTTGGATATAGGTTGCTAGACTGTAACATCCCCATACTTGGAGACCCAAAACTAACGGCTATGGATGCTGCACTCATCCAAAGTTATTAATCCTCAGCTACCAAATACGGCGGTATTAGATTCATTGATAAACAGAAACACATGAATGTGGAAAATTTTAAACTTCAAATAGAATCACATTTCATTTCAAAATATTTCCAATTCATTACATAATCCCATATTCGCAAATCACGTTCAGAGAAAATATATTTATTACAACATACGCCAAGAGCGACATATGAAGATGCCCCCTTGGATGATCAGAGTATATATAGGTAATATAACAACTTTGCTATTACAAACAACACAGCGGAATCAAAAGAAAAGTGAACTCTAAATAGCTATCATGCCACCTACATGTCTTCGGAAGTTTATTCGTCTTAAGAAGTACCTGAAAACCTCAACTCTCAAACCACTCAAAATCAATTGAGTACCCGAGAGTTTAAGAGGAAACATAAACTTCGAGTCAGGCATAAAGCCTAGTATGAATAATAATCTACCATCTCAAATCATTTAGATATCTAGCGAGACCACGCCGCTTAGCGGAACGGGTTTTCCCCTCACTAGTATCTCAAAACCTTTATAAAACCATATACCGTGCTCCTGCATCCAAAATGGTTAAAACAATTCAAAACAGTATGTTATGATGATATGCAAAAACAAATGAATCAATTCTGGATTACCCATCCCCGTTCATTTTAGACTTTCCGACTCAATTATAGTTTCTAGGGTTACTATTAACCTTTTAGTTTTCATGGACTGACTAATAACCGGTTAAACATTTAAGAACTCCTTATCAAGTTACATATATTTCATGGGATCACTATGAACCTATTGGAAACTCCAATATCTTACTCTTATCCTAGTTTTCATGGGTTGACTAGGAACCTATTGGTGACTCCAATATCCTTTCTTCTTACCCTAGTTTTCTGGGCTGACTAGGAACCTATTGACATCTGTCAATATCTCAATCCGGATATAGTTTTTATGGGCTAACTACAAACCTACTGGCCCCTGCTATTATCAAATCATAGTTTTTATGGGCTTAGTATGAACCTATCCTTTTGACATCTTCCTTTATACATAGTTTTCATGGGCTAACTATGAACCTTTTGGCCCCTGCCAATATCTTTTCCTTTACATGGTTTTTATAGGCTTACTGAGAACCTATTGGCCCCTGTCAATATCTTTCTTTTATATTTTTGCATTCTATATTCTGGTCTTCCTAACCTCCCGTATGCAATTATACTCATTCATGAGTTTACAATTTATATTCACTACTGGGTTAACCTAACTGGTTCTTCTACCCTCTATCCCCAAAATGCAGTTATGGGTCCATTATAAAGTGAATATATTTATATTTGAAGAAGCAAACATAACAACATAGTAATACCACTCCTGTGGGTTTAATATTAATTCCTTTAACCTATTATTTTATCAAAGAAAGCTTATTCTCAAACCATTATAATAACTCCTTTAATATAGCAGTGGGATTTTCCTTTTAAAAATAGAGTTTGGGTTATAAAACCTTTCGATACCTTCGAAACCTAGCTTTCGACTTCATAGGATGACCTCCTTCGAAAGCCTTAAAATCTATCTTCAAAACATTAGGCTCCTGCCTTTATAATACTTTAAAACCTTCCTTTCAGAACCTTTCGATTGTAGTGAAGTATTAGCATTTAACTTTAGAAGCTTAGCTTCGAAACCAGTTGAAAGTACCCCTTTCGACACCAATGGAAGTAACCCTTCCGAAATCATTGAAAGTACCCCTTTCGAAAGTTGGGTTTATACATAAAACATTATTTGGGTCAAAGTGAATATAGGCGAAAGCAACTCTTTTAAAACCATCCTTTACCATATAAAAATATTTGGGAAAACTTGATGGCATCGGCACCATCTCTTTCAAAAGCATTTAACATCTGGGTAAAATAGCGGAAGGTTGGCTTCGAAACCCCTTTCGAAACCATTGCCTTCGAAACCCCTAACCCCTTTCGAAAGCTATAGGAAGTGGCTCTAACATATAAAACAAAGTACCTTTCGACTGCATTGATATCTTCAACATCATCGAAAGGCTATAAAACGGCAGCAAGGTTTCGACTAGGTCAGAACCCCTTCTTTTAAAACGTTCTTTAAAAAGTAAAGGAACCCGGTCGAAAGCAATTATAAGTTAATGGCAACCCTTTCGAAACCTTTATAAAACCTCTTTCGATACCATCTGCTTCGACTACATCGAAGGCTAAAACAAAACAAAGGCAGGCGCTTTTCTTTTAAAAACAAACCAAGGTTTCGACTCCTTTGGAAGTTATGCTTTCGACACTTAACCTTTCGCCTATCTCCAATCCACTGCGTACCATCATGGTGATACCTTGTGTATTGGTTCCGGCATAGTAGGTTTCGACTAGGAAAAGTGCAAACAATCAAAGTTGACCTATCTTATTAATTGAGTACTAGCTAATTCGTATTTATTTCCAGTTTCTCTCTTTTCTATTTCCTTTGTTTCCTTTTATATACTAGAACTGTTGTAAAGTCTATTTCTTTTACTTTCATTCACCTGACTTTTAGTCTGACCCACTCCTCTATTTTCCCTTTTCCTCCTAGGCAATCAAGGGAGAGGACAGTAGATCGTGGTTACGTGAAGGGTTCTTGGAGAAGATTTCTACCATGTATTTCTTTTATTCTAGCTTTAGTTCTTTCTGTGTACTGAGTTATTATGAGGGATATTTATACTCTGATTTTTGTTGAGACTACGAGTTTTTATTTCATGAGACATATTGGATTTCGAGACATGTATGTTGTATTTGGTTTTTGACTTATTTGGTTTATGAAGCAATTATGAAGTTTTTGTTTTTTAGTTTCTGCTGTTTTTACCTATTTTTGTCTGGTGAATCTTAGTCTCTGTTAGTTTCAGTTATACCTGCAATGCACCACGCCTTTTAATGTGTCCTTTTGGGTATATTGAGGGGTGTGGGGTGTTTCAAAGACCGTCTCCTTGGCTTGAGTAATGTCTAATGGAGGCTAGGGATGTTTATGTTGAGTCTGTCGAAAAAGAGAATGGAGACTTTTTATTTATAAACCACTAGATACAAAAATATCTGCTCTTTTACCTCAAACTCTAGAAGATTAGGTCTCCAAAGGCCCAATCCCTCACTCTATGGCTAGCTTCTTATCGGCTCCACACTATGTCAAAATGCTCATTGAATTCTCTTTAAATCCATGAATTAGTTATATTATTCAAGCTCCTTTTTCTAATCAAACCGATATATAACTTTTATACATCGTTTCGGTCAACTTTAAGCTTTAAATAAATAATTAAAATGCCATAAAATTTTAATTCAACATTTGTATTAATTTATTATTAATCTATAACATTTATAAATAAACGTTAACATTGTTTGAATTCGAAAATAATAACAATGGGGTTTTGTTGACCCTCTAGTGTGAACTTGTTCCTTAGTCGGTATTTAAAAAATTTAAATAAAAAAGCCTATAGAGACTTTGCTGAAGTACGATATCAGGTACAAGTTCAATGCTTATAAATCGTTTAGGCATAATTCAATTTCTAATCTATAATAAGCTCACATAGTAACTTTATTTTGTATATGTACTCTTTTCATCATCGCTGTATCACTTAAATATTTTGAGTTTGGTCTAGGGTCAAAAACTCTACTAATATCCATGTTTGATTACATAGAACACTACAAAGTCCTTGGTTCAATCCGATAACATTTATCGATTAACCTATTACTTTGGCTTGAGATTTTGACTTAAAATTGGCTACCAATTATAGTGATACTTGACATTCTACAACAAAAGAGATGAATCATCTCTTGTGTAATGACCCGTCTTTCACTCCACAGAAAGACGTATCATTATTAAGAAAGAAAGGGATAGAAAAGAGAAAAGATAGAAAAGAAAGAACTAAACAATACCAGAATCTCACAGCGAAACGAATAAAATATATTAATCACATAGTTATTACATAATATACATCATCTATCAGAGTTACACAGCTTATACATCACAATACATTAGACAGTTATAAAAGTCTGTCTATTATACAACTCAAATACATCACAGAGATACAAACACAACGGAAAGATTATATCTACACGCTGAAGCCCCTTGCTCCAAATCTCCCCCAGAATTCGTCAAAGCTAACCTGAATCCCTTGGCTACTCGTAAAAATTTGAGTACCCAAGAGTTTAATAAAACTGAAAATAAACTCCGGGTCAGACATGGGTCTGGTGTGAGTAAACGGGTTAAAGTTGCTTAACTTTGAAAATCATTTGAAAAGAAAGGTATCTCGTAAGACTTTCCACACATAAACACGGAAAAGTTTTTACCTTACGATAACCAACACATTTGATAGGAAATCCAGTGATATTATAATATGGTCTAGGGTTTTCAAGTAAAATACAGAAATAGCTGGAATGCTTACATCTCACGTTCCAACATTGTTGGGCACTATCAAGACGTACGACGCTTATTGGAGATTGGATTCTATACAATGGCAGGGCTACTGGGGTACCGCCCATCACCGTACGGGGCCTAGATCACTATACCAAGGATCCCTCCCGATCCCCTACAACACAAGGCCGGAACCTTCCCTTACTGGATAGTCCCGTACAAGACAACCCCGCGGTTGGGATCAGCAACCGCCCACTAAGCCGAATAAAAAGGGACCTCTAGACAGGGGAAAATCTCGTCCTACTTGAGCGCGACCCACTTAGCCTTGCTGCACCTCCCCTGTTTTAGCCATTCCCAGTTGATGAGTGATGCAGTGCAGAAAGTTAAAAGCTTAGGTCGCTCACGACCTAAAGAAGTCTTAGGTCGCTCACGACCTAAGGAGGAGGTTAACGAGTTAACATTTCGTGAAGAATTGTGGAAAGGTCAAGTTTTAGGTCGCAGCCGACCTAACAAAGCTTTTAAGTCGTATCAACGACTTAGTGAAGATCGGCAACGACCTAGTGGGAAGGTGCGAGCTAACGAGGTGCTGGAACGACCTAACATGTTCTTAGGTCGCGTACGACCTAACGAGCTAAGGCATAAGTCGTGGGAACGACCTATCATATCACCAGGGAAAGAGCTACGACCTAACATGCTTTTAGGTCGCGTACGACCTAGCGAGATAGGAAAGAGGGTGCTCGAACGTGCTAGAAGAATACGACCTAAGTTAGGTCGCGGAGTTTTGATTCGACCTATGTTAGGTCGCTGGGTAATCTGGGAAGATAAGTCGCGAAGTCTTAAGTCGCAAGGCTTAGGTCGCGAAGTTTCTGATGCGTATGTTCTTAAGTCGCTGAAGCTTGTGGCCGTAGATTGTTATGCCGCTTTATCCTATGCCGTTGATTTAAGTCGCGAGAAACTTTAAGTCGTGAAGATTTTCTGAAGCGCTTCTGTTAGGTCGCTAATGAAGGGATGCCGTTCATCTTAGGTCGCGAAGCTCTAGATACCGTTCATTTGTTAAGTCGTATGTCGTCTGTCTTTTAAAGGGTGTACTGTAGGTCGTGTACGACCTATGTAAGACGTTGTAAGGTGTTGTATTTTCTTATGTTGTAATATTTTAGGTCGCTGCCGACCTATACTAAGTCGTGTCTGTTAAGCCGCATGTATAATGGGTCTTGAGATGTAACTATGTTAAGTCGCCTAAGTTTTAGGTCGCGTGAGCTTAGGTCGTAGGTCGCTCACGACCTAAGAGTTGTCTTTTTTTTCTGCTGTAATTGTTGTAGCCTATAAATAGGCAAGGGGAGTCATTTTGTAAAGGTTGTTGAATATTGAATAAAATTCTCTTTTGTTGGCTTTGTGCTCTCAAATTCAATTGGTAGTCGAGTGTATCTCCTATCTCCACTTACGTCATTCGAGTGCGCTCGAATCATCGTTTGTTGAAGTCGATTCACGGTATCTTGTGCGCAAGATCAACGTCGAAGAATCGTAGATGTCTTTCCCGGTATCTTTGGATCAACGAGTCAGAGATAGCTAGAATTCGGTATCTTCGGATCAACGAATTTGGGCATTTCAGCATCTTCCAATCCACCGATTGCTATATTCATCGTATTATCTTTGTTTTGTAATATCCGCTGCGTCAGTTTGGTATCAGAGCTTGTTCTAGCCAATCATAGCTAGATCGAGACTTGGAGCCTACTCATTTAGAAGTTGAAGTGATTTGCCGAGCTAGAAGGGAAGGTTTGAGTTTGTGTTTATCACGGCCGAGAGTAAGAGGAGTTGTTCAAAGATTGATTGATCAAATTTGTATTGGAGGCCGAAACTTTGTCCATCGTGTTCATTGCGATTTGCTACAAAGTGGAAGTTTTCGATCCGTTTCATTTTGGATCAAAGTCCGAAAAGTGTTTGAATTTTGAAGTATTGAAGAGTTTGTGAAGATTTCAAGTATGCCGCCAAGAAGAGCCAATCGACATCAAAACGTTGAAGCTTTGTATCGAAGAGAAGAAGCTGATGAGATGGAACAAAGAATCAATGAGAACTTTAGTGAAAAGCTTAACGAAGGAATTGGCCGGTTAGAGAAGCTTATGACGGAGATGAATCAAAATCGGAGAAGGGTTTCACCTGAATCTAACCATGGGGGTAGTAGAGTCTCGCCACATTCCAATCGAGACAGAAGTGTTGAAAATGATCAAGGGCGTGGGAGGAACGTGAATGATCGTGAACGGAGGAATGTCGATAGAAGGGATGAAGGTGGAAGGCGTAATGGTAGTAGAGATGTGGGTGGACGAGATAGACAACGATATACATCTGATTTTGAAGAGGAGTATGATGGTGGTAGTGTTCGAGGACAAGGACGAGGACAAGGAAGAAATTACTCTGAGTATGATCACAAGTGGGCGTCGGGGATGAAGACTGAAATTCCTGAATTCCAAGGTGGTATGCAAGCAGAGGAGTTTCTAGATTGGGTGGCTAATGTTGAGGAGATTTTTGACTTCAAAGAAGTTCCAGAACATCGTAGAGTGAAGTTGGTTGCTACAAGGCTGAGGGGTAGAGCTTTGGCATGGTGGCAACAAGCCAAGCTTACACGTGAACGAATGGGGAAGTCAAAAGTTGAATCTTGGGAGAAGATGAAGAAGTTGATGAAAGCAACGTTCTTACCTTACAATTATCAATCTTTGATGTATCAACGTTTGCAAAACTTGAGACAAGGGACGAAATCTGTGAATGACTATGCTGACGAATTTTATCAACTGATTGCAAGGAACGATATTATGGAGACAGAAGAACAGTTAACAGCTAGATTTGTTGGGGGATTGAGAATGCAGATCCAGGATATGGTTAATATGTTCGATCCAAGATCTGTGGCAGAGGCACATCAGAAAGCGTTGGCTTGGGAGAAGCAGGGACGACGAGGAAGTGGTGTGTTTACTAATTCTAACAATCAAGCGAAGGGTGTTGGTGGAAGTTCTAATGTTTCTAAACCTATCAGTAGACCAGTAGTGAAGGAGGATGAGAAGACAAAGGTTAACAACGGTTTCAAATGTTACAATTGTCAGGAATTTGGTCACAAAAGTAGCGAATGTCTGAAGCCGAAGAAGAGAGCAATGATAGCGGAGGTTGAGAATGAGGATGAAGAAGCTGAATGTTCCAATTCACCACCTGATGAGGAGGAAGAAGAAGTGTCGGGAGACGAAGGTTATAATCTCATGATGAAGAGGTCCTGTTTAACGCCAAAGCAAGAGAAGGATTGTAGTTGGTTGAGGAGCAATATTTTTCAGTCAACATGTACCATTCTAGGGAAAGTTTGCAAATTTGTTATTGATGCTGGAAGCTGTGATAATATAATTTCGTCAGAAGCTGTGAGGAAGTTGGCATTGAAGACTGAGAAACATCCGAAACCGTACAAGCTAGCTTGGTTGAGGAAAGGCGGGGAGGTGAAGGTTGGACGAAGGGCTCGTGTGAAGTTTTCCATTGGGAAGAAATATAAAGACGAAATCTGGTGCGATGTTGTGGACATGGACGTTTGTCATTTGTTGCTGGGGAGACCGTGGCAGTATGATAGGGCGGTGCAACATGATGGGCGTACCAACAGTTACAGTTTCATGTTTGAAGGCACGAAGATTACTCTCGTTCCCAAGAAGCGTCAACAAGAAGAAAACAAGTTGGAAGAAATTGAAGAGCTGAAAACTTTATTGACTTTAAAGGAGTTTGTTAAAGAAGTTGAAGAAGAGCCGGAAGTATTCTTGTTAATTGGGCGTGAGAGCAGTGAAGAAGTTGAAATTCCAGAAGAAGTTAAACCCGTATTGAAAGAATTTGAGGATGTATTTCCAGAGGAGTTGCCAACAGAGTTACCACCGTTGAGGGACATTCAACATCAAATTGATCTAGTTCCAGGAGCTGTGTTACCTCACAGACCACACTACAGAATGAGTCCAAAGGAACATGAAGAGTTGCGGGGGCAAGTGGAAGAATTGCTTGAACATGGGCATGTGCAGGAGAGTTTAAGTCCTTGTGTTGTACCAGCTTTATTGTTACCCAAAAAGGATGGAACATGGAGGATGTGCACTGACAGTCGAGCATTGAATAAGATTACTGTGAGATATAGATTTCCAATGCCGAGGTTGGATGACTTGTTAGATCAAATAAGCGGAGCTACTATATTTTCGAAGATTGATTTGAAGAGCGGATATCATCAAATTCGTATCAGACCAGGCGATGAGTGGAAAACTGCTTTTAAAACCAGGGAAGGTCTATACGAGTGGTTGGTCATGCCGTTTGGCTTATCAAATGCACCAAGTACTTTCATGAGGGTGATGAATCAGATTTTTAGACCGTTCATTGGAAAATTTGTGGTGGTGTATTTTGATGATATTCTGATTTACAGTGGGAGTCCAGAGGAACATTTGAATCATCTTAGAGAAGTGCTGATGGTATTGCGACAAGAACAATTTTATGCTGCAACGAATAAATGCGTGTTCATGACGCATAGTGTTTTATTTCTGGGATATGTTGTATCGGAAGAAGGAATACAGGTTGACCAAAGTAAAGTCGAAGCAATTAGAGATTGGCCGCAGCCCAAGACGATAACGGAAGTTCGTAGTTTTCACGGGTTAGCTTCATTTTATCGAAGATTTATTCCGCACTTTAGTAGTGTGATGGCACCTGTTACGGATTGTATGAAGGGTAAACAATTCGCATGGTCAGAGGAAGCAGGGAATGCTTTTGGGAAGATCAAGGAGTTGCTGACATCTGCACCAATTCTAGTATTACCTGATTTTCAGCTAGTGTTTGAACTACACACTGATGCATCCAAGGTTGGAATTGGAGGAGTTTTGAGTCAGAAGGGACGTCCAATTGCATATTTCAGTGAGAAGTTGTCAGGAGCGAAGATGAGGTACAGTACGTACGATGTGGAATTCTATGCTGTTGTACAATCTATTAAACACTGGAGACACTATCTATTTCAGAAGGAGTTTGTTCTATATACTGATCATGAAGCATTGAAGCATTTGCAAGGGCAAGACAAGATTTCAGCGAGACATGCATCGTGGATTGCATATCTGCAACAATTTACATTTGTTGTGAAACACAAGTCGGGAGTGACGAATCGTGTTGCAGATGCATTGAGTAGAAGAAATCACTTGTTAACTACATTGAAGGTTGAAGTGACGGGGTTTGAAATATTGCCAGAATTATTTACCGATGATCCTTACTTTGCAAAGTTTGTTGATAAAGTCAAGGAGGGAGAGACGGATGAGTTCGTGATGGTAGATGGTTTTCTTTTTAAAGGAAATCGATTGTGCATACCGGAGGGTAGTCTGAGAATGAAGATTATCAAGGAGTTACACGAAGAGGGACATGTTGGGAGAGACCGTACCTTACAGTTGATTTCACAGTCCTACTTTTGGCCATCAATGAGGAAAGAGGTGGAGAGGTTTGTGGAACGTTGTCATATTTGTCAGGTTTCGAAAGGAACTGCAACTAATGCTGGGTTATATATGCCGTTACCTGTACCAATTAAACCATGGGTTGATGTGAGTATGGATTTCGTGTTGGGATTACCGAGAACACAACGTGGTAATGATTCCATTTATGTGGTAGTTGACCGATTCTCGAAAATGGCACATTTTATTGCTTGTAAGAAGACGGCGGATGCTGTTCATGTTGCTCAGTTGTTTTTCAAGGAGATCTATCGACTTCATGGATTGCCAGAATCTATTGTGTCGGATAGAGATACTCGATTTCTGAGTCACTTTTGGTTGAGTTTGTGGAAAATGATGGGAACGAAGCTGAAATTTAGTAGTGCTTATCATCCGCAAACTGATGGACAGACCGAGGTTGTAAACAGATCATTGGGAAACTTGTTGAGATGTCTTGTTCAAGATAACCTGAAGAGTTGGGATGTGAAGTTATGCCAGGCAGAGTTTGCCCATAATCATGCTGTAAATCGAAGTACTGGGTTCAGTCCATTTTAGATAGTATATTCAAGTTTACCGAAGGGACCATTGGATCTAACGGTTGTGCCACAATCAGAGAAGACAGTTAAGAAAGCTGCTGATTTTGTTGAAGGGCTGACGGAATGTCATAAAATCGTTCAAGAACGACTAGAGAAAGCAAATGAGAAGTATAAACAATCTGCAGATTTGAAACGAAGAAGTGTTGAATTTCAGGAAGGTGATTTGGTTTATGCAGTGTTAACAAAAGATCGTTTTCCAGTGGGCACTTATAACAAGTTGAAAGCCAGGAAAATTGGTCCTGTAGAAATCATGAAACGAATTAATGAGAATGCCTATAAGTTGAAGTTGCCAGAGGATGTATACACTTCTGACGTTTTCAATGTTAAACATCTTATACCATATCATGGCAATGAGTCTATTGTAGAAGATGAGGGTGCAAATTCGAGGTCGAATTTTTCTCAACATGGGGAGGATGATGCAGTGCAGAAAGTTAAAGGCTTAGGTCGCTCACGACCTAAAGAAGTCTTAGGTCGCTCACAACCTAAGGAGGAGGTTAACGAGTTAACATTTCGTGAAGAATTGTGGAAAGGTCAAGTTTTAGGTCGCAGCCGACCTAACAAAGCTTTTAAGTCGTATCAACGACTTAGTGAAGATCGGCAACGACCTAGTGGGAAGGTGCGAGCTAACGAGGTGCTGGAACGACCTAACATGTTCTTAGGTCGCGTACGACCTAACGAGCTAAGGCATAAGTCGTGGGAACGACCTATCATATCACCAGGGAAAGAGCTACGACCTAACATGCTTTTAGGTCGCGTACGACCTAGCGAGATAGGAAAGAGGGTGCTCGAACGTGCTAGAAGAATACGACCTAAGTTAGGTCGCGGAGTTTTGATTCGACCTATGTTAGGTCGCTGGGTAATCTGGGAAGATAAGTCGCGAAGTCTTAAGTCGCAAGGCTTAGGTCGCGAAGTTTCTGATGCGTATGTTCTTAAGTCGCTGAAGCTTGTGGCCGTAGATTGTTATGCCGCTTTATCCTATGCCGTTGATTTAAGTCGCGAGAAACTTTAAGTCGTGAAGATTTTCTGAAGCGCTTCTGTTAGGTCGCTAATGAAGGGATGCCGTTCATCTTAGGTCGCGAAGCTCTAGATACCGTTCATTTGTTAAGTCGTATGTCGTCTGTCTTTTAAAGGGTGTACTGTAGGTCATGTACGACCTATGTAAGACGTTGTAAGGTGTTGTATTTTCTTATGTTGTAATATTTTAGGTCGCTGCCGACCTATACTAAGTCGTGTCTGTTAAGCCGCATGTATAATGGGTCTTGAGATGTAACTATGTTAAGTCGCCTAAGTTTTAGGTCGCGTGAGCTTAGGTCGTAGGTCGCTCACGACCTAAGAGTTGTCTTTTTTTTCTGCTGTAATTGTTGTAGCCTATAAATAGGCAAGGGGAGTCATTTTGTAAAGGTTGTTGAATATTGAATAAAATTCTCTTTTGTTGGCTTTGTGCTCTCAAATTCAATTGGTAGTCGAGTGTATCTCCTATCTCCACTTACGTCATTCGAGTGCGCTCGAATCATCGTTTGTTGAAGCCGATTCACGGTATCTTGTGCGCAAGATCAACGTCGAATAATCGTAGATCTCTTTCCCGGTATCTTCGGAACAACGAGTCAGAGATAGCTAGAATTCGGTATCTTCGGATCAACGAATTTGGGCATTTCAGCATCTTCCAATCCACCGATTGCTATATTCATCGTATTATCTTTGTTTTGTAATATCCGCTGCGTCAATGAGGCTTGAGGCTGCGATTACCTTTTTAGAACACATCTCTTAGAATGCTCATCGTCCTCCAATGACGATGTTCTGAAAGCATTCAATCCATACAAGTTCGTTCCGGGTTCGAACGAAACCGAAGGCACTATCTCGCTACACTCATTTTGGAATCACCCTCAGAGTTAACGATAATAGCCCTTGCACTCTGAATCTTCATCTCGACTTCACTTGAGATTCACGACCTATCGTTTAATTTGGATCGATGTGGTTTTCAGATATTCAAATTTGGAAATCCGATCCCGGTCTCATCGAAATCCAAAACGCCGTCTTAAAGTCCAAGTTGTTTAAGGGTTAAACAATTAAATATATTATCTATATTCACACATATAGATAATTCACATTTAGATAGATAATCCAAAGCATCTCATATCACACATCGGAGATATCACATAATCCATGACATTCAATATCATTCCATCATCCATAAGCAAGATTAATCAACCACACCATCCCTAATTAATTTAATTAACCACAAATGAATTAAATGAATTACTTTAATTACTCTTAAATCCTACTTACTTAACATTAATTAATTACAAACCAATTAATTAATCATCCTTTAATTATCCATCTTAATTAATCATCCTTGATTAATTATTCTTTAATTACATTAAGTAATTGTCCTTCAATTATCCCTTTATTTAATCATTCTTTGATTAATTACTCTTTTATTACATTAAGTAATTAACCTTTAATTAATTAAGTAAATTAATTATTCTTTACCCATTATCATTAATCAACCTTTAATTATTTTCATTTATTAATTAATTACATTAATTAATGATCCTCTAATTACTTTCATTAATTAACTACTCTTTATTTAATTACTTTAACAAGTAATCTTTAATTAATCATATTCATTAATTAACCTTAATTAATCACATCTAGTAATTAATTATTCTTTAATTACTTAACTAACCCTTGAATTAATTTGCATTAATTAATCCTTTAATTAATTACACTAAGTAATTAATCCTTAATTACTTCATTAAAGTAATTATCAAATCAACCTATATTTCAACTTGAACATGATTTTCTTTTAAAAGATTGAAACCTGTACAAAACTCAAAGAGAAACGAACCCGAGCAAATTTAACAAAAACCCGAAGATTCCAAACAAAAGCGACGAGTTCCCCACAATACCCAGCTACTCCGAGACATAACACCATCAACTTCGAGCAACACCCGAGACAACTCTTCCTCCCAAACCTAACAATCAACCAGAAACACAAACGTGCACAGTGCACGTGCACAGCGACTTCACGTTGTTCCGACCATCTACAACAGCCTCGAGCTATCGCCAATGATCCCCACTTCCCTTCAGACCACCCAGATTCGAAGATCTCCTCACAAAATCAAATCGAGCAAAACGAACGACACAGAACCAAACCACCTCGACCAAAAATGATTCGCCAAGACGATCTAGACGACCGAAACCCACGTCCCTCCGACCACAACATCGTCATCGATCCATGCAACTATCCTAACATTCACGATCATCTCCGATGATCCAACGACGTCACACGAACCCCATTTACACCGTCGTCCAAGCAGGTCTTCGAACCCTAGATCCTCTTCCCCTGGCTTCTACAACATACTACAAAATCTCCGATCAATTTTCCAGTGATCGACAAGCCTTCAGCCACCCTCGACCTCAACCCTAAGCTCCATCACGACATAGATCGTCGACAATTGTCGATAATTCCAAAATCGCTCATCTTAGATTATCTCCACAATCTCTTATCTAAAAATCAAGATTTTACTTCCTAAATTCGTTATTCTATCATACGATCATGTTTAGATAATCAGAGTATGGAATTATACATATTGATTTTCGACATAAATTGGGTCTTTACTGTAATTTTCTATTTCCAGAATATTTACCAACAGTTTTGATTGAAACTATTTTTATAAACAAATTTAGGTTGTAATAACCATACTTCATTCAAGGATAAAAACTCAATTCTTATTGTATGAAGAGATTTGGATTTTTGAAAATAGTTTGAGCCTGTGGAAATAACAGAGAACAGATTGTATATATACATATACATATATATATATAGATATATACAGATATATACACATTTTAGCAGAGCAATTCAAAGCATATTAAATATCCAGATCAATCATGCAAACCATCAAACAACAATATCCAAACAGATTTATCATATGCATAATGATAGATTAAAAACTATTTAAAAAAAAAGGTTTACTCACCTATAAACAGAGGACATGATTCTTGTTTTAATCTGGAACCTGTATTCAATTTGATCTACTGTTATTTTGATCAACACTTATTTGTTGATTAGAAAAGTTGTTGAGATGATCTTTACACCTTGTTGTTGGTGAATTTGAACTGTGCTTAGCTTGTTTTGATTTCAGTTTTCTTTTTTTTGAATTTGATTTCTAGATTTTAGTTTTAGGAAGAAAAGAGAAAGATGTTTTGAACTGAAAAATAAGAATAGCCCAATTTCTCTAAAACATCTATATTATACTTAAAATTCAATTTTAAGAAAACAAGCCACTTATATTTTGCATGCAATCATTTTCTCACAAGTGTCCATATATGTCTAATTATTTTACAAATGTTTAAATGTTTTTATAATTATCTTACAAGTGTTTAAACTCTTTTATTTTATTATTAAATGTTTTCTTTTGTTTTTAAATAAATTTATGTAGTATAAGTTTTATTTCAAATATAAAAGAAAAGTTTTTTTTAAATCTTTTCACTTAAATCCAATTTTATTAAAGCTATATATAAACATACAATCCATATTTATTTCATGTATAATTGAAAAGAAAGCAAAATAAACTTTTATATTAAATCTTATTTTAACTTAAGCTAAAATACTTTTTAAATAAATAAACATTTACTTTAAGTGTTTTGAAAATATATGATAATCTTTAAATAGCTTTTGAAAGGTTTTATATTAAATTAAATCATAACTTCCAAATTGCAATATATATATTAAATTTGAAAACATGTTTTTATTTGTTAAATTAAAACTAAAGCCCTCCTATTTACAATATATACCAATATATATACATTATAAATAGAATACATTTTTATTAGCATTGAAAGATAAATCTTACCAATTAAATATTATAAGCTTTTGAAATGATAAATTTTGCCAAATTTAAAATAGTTAGAAAAGATATTATTAAATCAATATTGCTAAATTTAAATTAATTTTAAGTGATTATCAAATAAATATTGCCCCAAAATTCCAGGTCATCACATTCCTTCCCCCTTAAAAGAATTTCGTCCTCGAAATTTAAAAGCAAAGATAATTTAATAATCCAACAAAACTTTTATTTTCAAACAACAAAGCATATAAGCCAGATACTAACAACCATAGCAACCAATTTATTTTAATAACCAATATAACTAACTAACTAACTATCCTGATACAATTCAGGATAGGATTTCCTAATACCGTCTAGAGTTTCCCAGGTACAAATCACTGGGATCCTATTCAACAAGATGGTCCTCTCAAAATCCATCGAAATCCCGAACACAACTCTACTCCACCAACATCAGTAGACTTCGAACTTACTTCTCCTATCTGGAATAACCAAAACAGTTACACTCGATAACCATGCTTTCAGATCCTAAAAAACTCCTTCACACTTAGGAGTCCATATAAACTTCCTGTAGAAACTCTCTAATCCAAGAAAACTGCAAACTTCTGGTTGCTTCTACTCTAGATTTTATGAACGAATGGAGTTGAGGATTCCCGAGTCAGAGAATTACCAGAGGTGTTTGCTTGAGAAAGTGCCTTAGGCGACGTTGAGTAGGGACGATCACTTCAGGTACAGGAGGAGGAGCTACTAAAATCAACGATAGAAGACCAGTTGAAAAGCGACTTGTCCTTGCTATTATTGGCCGTCCAAAGAACCCAGATCGACGAATTAGGGAGGAGGAGAAGGGGAGGCGAAATGGGATAGGCAGACACAAAGCAAGAGGAAAGGAAGGAATCCCTAAATAAGCGATTTGGGTAAAATGAGGAGGCCATTGAAACGTGATATTTAAATTTATTACATAGCTAATTTTTATTTTTGACCTAGATGTGAACTTGAACCTGAAATATTATCAATCTTAGAAGTTTGGCCTACTCTTATTGATCAAATAGGTGTCAGTCAGAGGCAAGATGTAAAGCTAGTGAAAAAATTGGTTGTCTTAGAAATAAGGGTAGAGTCACATATTAGGAAGGTACCATAAAGACCATATGGGTTGGCTTTGACAAGACAACATGCTATTTGTCCCAGATGTAGATGGACTTTGTAAAGTACTTAGAGTGTGTCATCATTCTTGATTGGATATACACCCAGGTGCGAAATTTTTTCATAATGATGCAAAGGAAACATTTTACTTAGAATGTAAGAAGAAAGATATAGCATGGTTTATTACTAAATGTCAAATTTACCCACACATTAAAGCTGCAACGGTGGTCTTTTCTTTCCATTAGAGATTTCCAGGTGGAAGCAAGAGTAGATATAATGGACTTCATCGATGGATTTCATAGAAGCCAAAGGGGAAATAAGTGCACATGGGTTATAGTATATCAGTCAATGAAGAGTGGTTATCTCTTTCTATTAAGGACAACAAGAACAATTATAGGAAGCAAAGTTCTATGTGAAAGTGATAGTACAAATGCATGGTATCCCTTAGAATATTGTGAGTGATAGAGATCACTTATTTACAAGTGATTTTTGGCAGAGTTTACATGGCATATAGCTTAACTTGAGCACAGCGTACCATCCGTAGACTAATGGCCAAATATGGAGGATAATCCACATACTTGAGGATTTATTACAGGCTTGCATTTTCAACTTTGGTGGCTGTAAGGATTGTATATCTTTAGTAGAATTCACATACAATAACGTTTATCGAGCTAGTATAGGTATGATACCTTTAAAGCCTTATATGGACGACCGTGCTGATCACCATCTTGTTGGTGGAAACCAACTGACCAATTGATTCTAGGGCATGATATAATACAGGAGACTACTGAGAAGATTCGCCTTATTCATAAGAGATGAAAGCTGCTCAAGTCCATCAAAGTTATGCTTATATGAGGCGCATCGATTTATTGTTCTCTGTCAGAGATTTGGTATTCGCTAAGGTCTCATCATTGGAGAACGAGGTTAGATTCTGTAATTTAAGGAAGTTGACAGGATGATTTATTGGACCAATTCTGGTTGTTGGAAGGATCAGAAAGCTAGTGCATAGGATGGACTAGCCTGAGAATATGGTTAGTGTGCACAATGTCTTCCAGGTATCTTAGTTGTAGAGGTGTATGCATAATTCCAGTGTTATCATTGAACCAAATAAATTTGAAAAAGTAGAATATGAATTGGAAGTAGCTCGAGCATGAAAGCCTATTTATATAGTAGGATATAATACAAAGTTGTTTAGAGGATGAAGTGCTGCAATAGTCCTAATTAAGTGGAGTGACGTATGTAAGAGAGGGAAGACACCATAAGATCTTCTATCTATAACTTTTCACCAGTAGGTTTTACTAGTTACATTGGATTAAATGTTTTAATATGCTTGTTTAGTGTAGTCTAGTTACTTAACTGTTATGTTTACTAGCTTGCTAGTATTTTTTATACCCAATTTTTTTAAATTTAAATAGCGGTAATCTTATAAGAAGCTATATCAAATATAGAAGAAGCAATCACCGATATGAAGATAGTGTTATCACAAATATAAGGATGGAGCTATCGAAAATATAAAGGAAGAGCTATCATAAGTATATAGAATGAGCTATCATAGGTACAAAGATGAAGCTATCGCAAGTATAAAGCAAGAATAAAGAAGGAGCTATCGCAAGCATAAAGATGGAGGTATCGCAATTATAAAGAAGGAGCTATTGCAAGTATAATGAAGGAGCTATTGCAAGTGTAAATGAAAATATTTTTGAAGTATAAAAGAAGAGTCATCGAACTATAAAGATGGAGCAGGTATAAAGACAAAGTTATCGCACTTCTAAAGAGAAATGAGCTATCACACTTATAATGAAGAATAAGCTATGGCACCTCTATAATAAAGAAGCTATAACATGTCCATAATAAAGAATCTATTGCATGTCCACAATAAATGAGCTATCGCACGACTAAAGCCAATGAGCTACTGTATGTCTAAGTTCAAAGACCTATTGCATGCTTAAAATAGTGCTATTGCATATTTAAAAATGATCATCACATGTCAACTTCTTATGGGCCCAGCCTAGCCACGTTAGCATGAGAATAGAAAATCGTGCCATGTGTTAAATTCACAACATGCTATGTTAGCAACTAGCTAGGAAGATCATAATTATCCAAAGTTGATACTTGTCACGTTTCAAATATCTAACATGTAATTTTTCTATAAATTGGCATGTACCTCCACTTAAGAAGAGGTGAATTTCTAAGTTCTCTTCTTTTCAATTTTTAATTTGTACTCAAAGCATAAATATATAACTTGATTTGGGACTTAAATGACTATCTAGGCCAAATTCAAATTAGGAATTTATGACAAAGGACTTGCATATTCGACTATTTGCATAATTGCATACTTTCCAAGAGTTATCCTTCTGGCCATGTACCATAAGACATCCTTGATATAAGCATATAAGTTGGGTCAATATCTAGGAATAACATTTTGGTTCTTTGACTAAGAGTAGAACTTGGCGAAAGAAATAACTTTCAGCCCTTCTTTTCAACTCTAAGACCATGCCTTTGACTTAGTAAGAGTCCTTAGAACCTAAAAAACTATAGTATTCTCAAATGACTCATTGGACAATGAACTCGGATAGGGATAAGGAAATTGATATTCCTAGAATAATGAAGATCAAATAACGAACCTTACGAATTTAGCATTTCAAAATTTCATAGAGAAAAGGAGAATTGAGTAATATGACCCTAAAAAGTGGAGCCTGAACCCATTTTATATTGGGTAAAACCTAATCTTGGCCTTAACATCAGAATTGTAAGAGAATAAAAAACTTATGCGTAGGATAAGAAGAGTTAAAATGATAAAGGAAAACCCCTATGCCTAAAAGATGATAGTAATCCAATCACTGGCTAAAGAAACTATATTTAAAGGAAAAATGATTCACAAACCCAAGCAATTTTCTTAAGAACGGGAGAGTATAATCTACAAGTCTTGACAATCTTCTCAGGAAAAGAGTAATACAATGGTGCTATAAAAAGGAATCAAAGAACAAAGAATGAAGATATAAGAAAACCTTCCAAAGAGGAAAGGAAAAACCAAAAGAACCCTCCATTTAAAGGTCCAAAAATAACAATGAGAAGTTTATCTTTCTACTAGGACTAGACTAGAGTATTGGCTTTCAAAATAAAATATTAAAGGAAACAAGGAGAAGGGGGAGAATAAAATAAATATCATGTGCTAAATGGGCATAAAACAAATAATTGTTAAGCTGTATTAGGAATAATCGAAAGCCATATAAGACATGGAGAATTGAAGGAGTTCCTAAAGGAGAATTGATCAAAAGGAAGCCAAAGAGAGGGGAAAAAACTAACTAATCCTGAGATCAAAATTTCTAAGTAGCAAGGAGTAAGTTTTTCTTACAACTTTGATTTTTTTAAACAAGTTTATTTTTAGAAGACCATTTTCAGAAAAACTATATTTTCTCAGAGATTTTATCAAAATAACAACTAAAAACCGATGCGAGGAAGGGCTTTACTAAAAAGTAAATTTCGTAAAACCCTCCTTAAGTATTCGATTAAGAGCTGTAAAAAGAGTTTATTCTCAAACATTAATGTGACAACCAACACCTTTAGACACACTGACTCAAAGTCTAAATTGACTTTCGAACTCGCGTCATGCCAAGAAGTACGAGCCATCGATTTAAAGCATTACATGATATGGAGACTAAGATAAAATTTAAGTATTCTACAATTTCAGGTGTCACAGTAGAAGGAAATAAAATGTAAGTACTAAAAATAACCATTTGAGATAATGTCTCAATAATATGTAGTCCACATACAAAGTTCTTAAAATAACTACATAAGGTCCCACTGAAATAAAATATGATATATGGTACATGGGGATTAACTAAAAAGAATAAAATATCTTTGAAACCTAGCTTCTTCCTCCACATTCTGTGTTTTTCCCAACTCACTTGCTGATCTTTCCTCCTATGGTGGGGGAAAAGAAAGAAAGGGGTGGGTCAAACAAAAGTCTTGTGAATGAATTGTATTACTAGCATAGGTGTTCAAAAGCAATTAACTTTATTTATAGTCTACATGACTTACGGTGTCCTTTCTGTGTTTGTGAATAACCTACCTAAGTTTGGTCACCTTAACATAAGGAATATAGCCCTAATTACACCTACACCCAAAACACCTTACAGAGATTTATACCCAAAATTCAAACAACAAATCGATTAATAATCTTTAGGAATGCTCCTAGTATAGATCACAAGGAATAATTTCTTATCACTATTAGGCTAGTATTACCCAATTTACAACTACATATATCGTGCTTATACATTGAGTGGACCTCGTAATGTCGGGCTCTTGTCGAGCTTACTATATCGACAACTTAGCGCCTACCTATGCATCCGTGTCATGATCTCAATGGTAACGTCCCCAATGAACCATGCCAGACATCCACAAATAGTGTCTAAGTCGAATTACCCATGTATACTGAGGAACCTTCCATTAGTGCATTAACTATGCGCCACGTCAGACATCCACAAATAGTTTCTAAGCCGATTTCCCACGTACACCAAGGAACCTTCCATTATTGCCTTAACATTGCACTACATTGGGTATCCACAAACAGTGTCTAGGTCGACTTATCCACGTATAGCAACGAACCTCCCATTAGTGCCTGTTTGCTTTGCACACCATCACATTCAAACCGCTCTTTGAATAAAATGTTTAGGCCTAATTTCCTGCATATACATTTACTTCAATCCTATGGTAGTTAAAAGTCTAGGAAATGGAAACTAATTTCCTATACCTATATATAATTATATATTAACCTAGGCCAAAGGCCGAGGTTCAATCTATGCCATTACATCATTAGCCGGTCGACCACTTATACTATAGTGGTCGACCACTTGCTGTCGACCAGTTAGGATTGATTGTCGACTAGTGGACTTTAATTCCAGGACAATTTTTTTAATTTTAATTTACATTAGTTATCCCAGTTAATCCTAAATGTTATTATCCCCTTAATTCTATACTTCTAATCGAATTTTTCATCATTTCTTTCTTCTACAATTCAAGTAGGATTTCATGTATAATCAATAATTTAGTTACATAAATTTGAACTATTAATTTTATGATATGTATGTATTTTCACTGTTTTATACAAACTAACTACATATCTCCAAATAAAATTATATGTATATTTGAATTTTGAAATTAAATCAAGATAAAGGGAAGATTACTTAATTTGCTCTATTTATTTAATTCAATTTCTTATCAATAAAGATCCATATAATTTAAAGGAATCGATTCCTGATGAAGTAGAAGTATAAACAAATTCAGTTACTTATGAAAACACCATTTTTTCGTAATCAACCCACTTACCTCTTAAAAGCTCCCGTCCTCTTATTCCGACTTGGATCGTCCCATTTTTGCGCCTTTCCTTTTATTTGCTGATTCCCTTTTTTAGTTTGATTTTAGCTTGAATTTTAATTTTGTTTTGAAGTTTGGAGGAGACAAAAGGTTTTTTTTTGGAAGAGAAGAGATTTTGGACGGTTGATCACTACTAGATTAGGGTTTTAGAATAACAATGGTGAGGATTTATGTCTCCATTTATAACTGTAGGAATTAACGTTAACCGTTAGATTTAAAAGTATGAAATCCAGGCCGTTTGCCCTGGGCTAACCCTAGCCGATAATTGCTTATCAAACGACCGGTCTATAAGAAGCGATCGACCGCTAGGGATCGATTGGTCCAATAGATGCTGTTGACTGGTGCCTTTTAATTAATTTTAATTCTTACTGTTACCTTATTTAATTAATTGTTGATTTATTTCCTTTAATTCGTTTCTGGATAATTTTTGATTCCAAATATTTAAACGTTAATAACTTTTCTGTTTGAACTCTAATCACGAAACTATATGAAAGCCATCTAGAAAATCTTTATGAACACAATGGTGTAAGTTTCATAGCCAAATTCTTATGTATGCCCAATTTCATTTTAACTTTATTATAAACTGGTTAAGTTCTCATACTAATTTTTTTTGGTTAATAATGCGGGTTGTTACAATCAAAATAACTCATGCCCTCTTTGAGAATAAATAAAGAGGCGATTACTGGTTTAAGATGCATTACGCTTAATAAAGTTTCTGACCTGACGAGGTAGGTAAAATTCTTGAAGCAAAGGCACACCTTACACTCGGTGGTGTTAAAGGCCTTTGCTCAAGTTCTAAGACACCCAACTAGAGAGTTGGATAAATAACCTTTGGTCCCACCTTTGGGCTAAGACAAAGAAACCATCAAAGAGAATATAAGTGGTCAAATAAGCCTTTGGTCTCGCCTCTGGGCCAAGCCAAAGAAACCTTCCAAGAGAATACTGGTGGACCAACAAGCAATCGTCTATAAAGAAGATAATAGGAAACAATACATAAGATCAGTCAAAGATGAAACAAACAAAAGCAACTATTGAAGTACAACTGAAGTTCGATCATTTCAAAGACAAGGATTGAAGTGACAAACAATCACACACAATTTAAGTGTTAGTATATAAACACTAAACACAAAAGGCATTCATATGCATTAGTGCAATATTTACATTATGATCATTCATGAGTACAAGCAGTATAAGTTATTATATGCATTTACAGCAAAAAACAAGTTACCTAAACCCAAAAAGGCAGAATTTTTATTACTTAAACATGAATGGAAGCCCGAAATTTGAAAAGCTAGAGGAAGCAAGATTAGAGGATGTTGATACACAAGCTCTTTTCCTTTCCCATAAGCATCCATGAATGACTTTCACTCATAGAAGTTGCCTCCTTATATAGAATAGGTAGACAACCGTTCTCTTTTAATTCATTTGAGTAGTCGATATTGTTGGTAATAGGAAATCATAGCCTTCCTTAAGCATAAGTTTTTCTGGAGGCCCAAAAATGAGTAGTGGATCCTTAATTCAAAAGCTACAATACTCTCGACCAAATAATCTACCGAAAAGTCAAGCTAAGAGGCTCTTAAAGTGAAATAATTATCGATTGTAATTGTTTCTTAAGCTTTTTCACCAAACCTTCCAACGTTAGGACAACTTCAAAAGGATCGATGATATATTGAACCGCTACTAGCATGCACTGCTTCAACTTTCTTTCTTCCTTACAAATCATATTAAGCGGATCAGTAGAATTAATCTAAATAAAGATCCCACACTCAAGGGTTTTATTATCTCCCTTCAATTGAGAAGTCTCTCAAGAAAGTTTCCTTTTGTCATTCTCTAAATATTGAACATTTAAAGGAAGCGTGTTCTTTTCGTGATTAAGTGTCTCGATTTGGAAATGATGATTGGAGAGTTCATCCATGAATTTCTTATCCCAGTAGTCCTGTAGCTCCTAGTTTCACTCAAACATAAATGTTTAGCTCGATCTTCCAACTCTACCCACCTATCTTGGTACATAGGAGGGTGAGAAAGAAGAGATGGCGATGAACTAGAATGACTAGTGTTGCATGTCGAATCACTATGGGTGGAAACTATTTTTTTGAAGGAGTTTTCTTAGAAGAGGTCGGAGTAGCAGATTGAGAAGGATAGGTGTCAATATCGGGAATTAATTTGGATTGTTTATTGCTTAGATGTTAAGCGATAAAGTATGACCCTCGCCTAAAATGAATCATAAATAAGATCAACTAATAAAGTAATATGGTAAAAGAAGAGAGATATTATCAATAATGAAAGGACAACAAATGATTTAATTACAAACTAATCACCATAAAACTAAACATGCATAAATTTAAAATAAAAAAATATCCATATTAAGAACTAGGCCCTAAAATGTCATTCCTAATCTTCTGATAAGACATTGGGGAAATTGAAAAATTCGTGAATGGAGTTTCAACACTTGGAGGAGTATTAACGAGAAGAATTTTTTGTTAATCTCATTCCTTACGATAGTTTTATGTAATTGGTCTAAAACTTAAAGGAAATGGTCTTCTTTATCTTCTAAGAAACCAATATTCGAATTTGAAAAACAAGCGTGTATGCAATGAAGGTAATGAAGGAAACAATATTTTGCTAAGTAAATCTATTTTATCATAGAAGAAATTTACCAAAAATTCCTTTTTGATCTAATATATCCACTTACGATGTCTTTGGGGATAAGGACAAACTATTATCAGATCAAAAATAAGAAACTGGCATACCAATGACAAATTAAATTCTAAATATAAACAACGAATATTTTAGCCGAAAGTAAGATATATTAAACAAATTGCAAAGCAGTAGTTACAATTTCTGACTATTCAATATCCCCATGGCACTTCTTAGACTTAGCATTCTTCAAAATATCACCAAACACCAAGGTTTTGAAAGATGAGACAATTTTAGAAGAATGAAGCAATAGTATCTTACTAGAAGACTTGTGAAGATTAGGAAGATATACATTTCATCCATCCGAAGTAAGAAGTGAAGGATAGAAAAAGCTAACATATGCAAGGTGAATAAGATATGATGAGATAATGGAGAGCATGAGCAGTGTTAGAATAAATGGGAAAATAGCAAGAGAATATCAAGGGCTAGAGGTAAGGGTACGTTGAACCAAACTTTATATAGTGAAATGGTCCAACCCTCTAGAGTCAAGAGACTTGAAACTATGTGCATTCTTCTTCACTAGTGGAGTTCACCTAGAATATAGTGAATGGAATGAATTAAGTCGTACTTCTTTAACTCATCTTCAGTAAGAAGCCTTAACCTATCTCTAGAAGACTTGGAGGCATTCCCAATTTATCAATCTTAGCAAATACCTTTGGAACGATGCTTTTGGAAGTTGGATATACTAAAATGAAAAGTAATAAGTTGCAATTAAGGGTTACACATAAAAGAAGTGTATAAGTTGAAAATCATACTTGGAATGGAGAAGGTTCTAGAAATATCAGAGGAAAACACTTCACATAGAAAACTGTTGGCCCCATTCCTTTGTTTTATTATTGGAGTGAAAATCTGAAATGATATTGCTACTAGAAGGGTGAAGCAAAATATTGTACCATCTGGTTGGTCCTTCACCTTTAAAATATTAGTAATTATGTTTAAGATCGATGCATTCAAGTCCTTCCGTTCCAACTCACTGAAAAGTATTTAAAGAGAATGTATGTAATTATATTAATTTAGAGTAAGCTGGATTAAAGTGATCTTCAAGAAGGTAAGAATTCCAAAAATAACATCGCTGAAGAGGAGGTAGCAAGAGTGTGACATGTGAACACGAGTAAAATAAAAATATCCCTTAGAGGGCTGATCCATTCTATCTGTAAGGTTAGGAACTCTAGTCTCAATTCCAGTGATCCTAAAGTGATGAGGACTAGAACCTATTTCTTCTTGCTTGATGATGAGAGATTTGCAATTGACATAAATTTTCTCCTCGGAATAATTGGGGTTTTTCTTAGCTTTTGAAAAGCTAGAAGAATCCTTCGTGGCATCAATTTTGGCGCTAACCATAATTCCCAATTTAAACATAAAATAACAGTTAAAGGAAAGCAAAGATCATTCAATAATTTTAATTTTAATTAATAATAATAATTAATTACAATAAATAACTGTGCGTAAACAGTGAAAATAGTTGGCTTTTAGGGAAGATAAACAAAATTAGTTTGATTTGACTAAGAAAGGTAGCTATCAAAAGTACTAGATTAATGTCACACTTCTAAAAGTAGAAAGCTATCGCAAGTATGAGGTAGCTATCGCACTTCTAAAAGTATAGACCTATCATAAGCATAAAATGGCTATCACACTTATAGAAGTAGATAGCTATCATACTTATAAGATAGCTACAACAAGTGTACGATGGTTATCGCACTTCTAAAAGTAAAAGCTATAACAAGCATAAGATTGCCAAAGTGCTTCTAAAAGTAGATAGAGAAGATGAGTATATGACAGCTATTGCGCTTCTAAAAGTAGATAGTTATTGCAAGTATAAAACTACGATCACACTTCTAAAAGTTAATAAATGTCATGAGTTTAAAAATCTATAGTTATTGCAAGTGTAAATTAACTATCATAAGCATAAAGGGCCATCGTAGATTTAAAAATCAACGGTTGTCTCATGTTATAAATAAAAATTATAGTCTAAAAGTTAAAATAAATCAAAGGTTGTGGGCTATTGGTGTAACGACCCCCTTTTTCAACCCACAAAAGTTGACACTAATACTTCTACGGTAATCACGTGTTGAACATCCAAGTGTCGGATAGACAGATTGGGTGGGATGAAAAAAAAGAAAGGATAGAACATAATCTCACATTGTAACGAGTAATATATAATATCCTAATGATCTTTGAAAACTTTAATATTCATCAATCAGAGCTAAACCTATCATCAGCATAGACAGTTATAACAGTCTATCCTTACAAATTCCGCTCAATACAAACAAGTAATGTAGCAGAAAAATAAAAGTATAGGAATACGACTTGGAGGCATCCAACTCATCAACTGAAGCTTCAAAGAATCCAATGCTAACTCTGGAAAATTACTCGGGTCCAACCCGAGTATTATGAGAAAATAACACCTGGATCGGTCTGGTAAATTAATGTGAGAACCTCAAATCATATTGATTGTTATATTTATAAAACCATTTCAAAAATAAGGTATCTCATAAGACCACACCGCACAAAATGCAGACGAGTTATTACCTTATGATAACCAAACCATTTCAAATAGAAAATCTATTTATATTATAATATTAAAATAAATATTGAATCATAACTGAAATGCTTGCATCTCATATTCCAGTATTTGGGTACAACTAAATCCGTAATGCACGTATTATAAAAATGGATTCCACACAATGAGAAGGCACTGGGTACCACCTACCATTGTACATCTCTAGATAAAATGTACCGAGGGATTCACTGGGACCCCCTGCATGGCAAGACCGGCCTACCCCTTTCTGGATAGTACCGAAATGACATCACCCCGGTTGCTTTACAACCTTTTCCTCGAGATCTCTCATGCACATACCAAATCCATAAATAGTGATCTAGAAAAGTGATGATCATACCCTAATGGGTGTGATCTACATAGCCTTACAACATATCCCCTATTTTAGTCATTCTCAGTTGTGAGGCTCATGAGGCAAGGATTAACTTACCTCTTAGCAAATCCCTCCTGGAATGCTAACACTGCCATGTGGGCACAATGCAATGCCAGCATTCATCCATACAAGTTGTTCAGGATATGAACAGACCGAAGGCACTACTTCTACTACGTCCTTTTTGGAATCACCCTTCGTAGTAGTAGTAAGTAGCTCTTGTATATTCAAAGAAGTCCATCCTTGATTTCCAATATCTATAAGATGTCTCCAATTTGAACGCTTATGCCGGTTCAAAGTGGTTTTTGGACATCCTATGCATATCTGATCCTGGTCTCCCTAAACCAATAATCGATAGTTTCCGGTTGACTTAATACGGTTCTTTCAAAAGTAAGAGGACAATAGAAGAGTCCCAAGAGGGTCTCTAATATACCTCTTAGAGCGAGAGAGATTTCACCAGAATGAGTTATCCTAAAAGAATCTCAAACCGTATGAAATCACAAAGCTTTCATATACTTCCTATGTCAAAAATAGGTCAGGCTATTGTTAGTTGACAAGCCACTATATGGTGTAAGTATATAATTTGCATGTGGAAAATCGAACATCATATACTTATAACCACTTTCTGATTTCAAACAGTACTATCCTTTGATTAACAATGAAATCAGACAAGTTGGAAAACTATCCTTGCCTTGACATACATTCTTAACTCTCAAAATAGAGACGAGTTTCCATATCTAGGAATTTGTTGTCAAGTAAACGATGAAGTACCATCCATATACATAATTAATCATGAGTCATTCATCAAAATTAATCCTCTTATACTTATCGCATTTCCGACATTTTGACTTCTCTATCCCTCGCCCAAAAACGATGTCAGGTAAGTCAGAGCATTAGTTGCTCCTAATCTTACCTTATTCCACTTCGATTTTGATCTCACGGATAGAGGAAAGACTACTCATCAGATTTTTTTGCTAAACATAAGATGGCTTACTTTCCACAGATATGTCAACATTTTAACCCTACTTTATCATGTTTGTTTTGTGTTATTTTACGGCACTGACAAAAAAATCCCTTGCATAAAACAAAAATCTTTTAAAACAAATCTGAAAACCAACTCCACAAACTTATTTCTAGTCTTCGATTTCAAACTAGTGCTTTTCATTATTAGAAATAAAGCCGTTCAAGTTGAGGTATTATTACCTCTCAAACCTTGACTCTACAACATTTCTAACTTCAAAATAGAAACAAGTTTCCATATGTAACAACCTTGGTTTGGAGATTACATATCAATATTAAATTATAATGGTAATTATAATTTAATATTGTAAATTAAATTAAAACTGGTGAAATTAAATTGTTTATTTGGAATAAACAATAAAATTGGAATTAAATTGTGAAAATAAAGCTTAGAACTTTATTTTATTTTGTTTGGAGTGATAATAAATAGAATATGGGCTTTAAATAAAGAAAATGACTTTATTTTAGAGAAAATGCAATAATTATATTAATTATTTCCCAATTGCTTCTTTTAATCGTTTTTAAAAGAAGCATTTGATTTTTAAGGTGTTTTATTTAAATAAAAAGGTGGAAATTGGTTTCAAAATATGTTTTGGCTATAAATTATGTTTGGAAATGGTTTGTAATATTTTTGTAAGTGAGAAAATAAATTTTGTGGAATTTTAGAAGTTAAAAACAATGTTTTACTCATTTATTTGAGTAAAAAGTACATTTTTGTTAAATTAAGGAATTTAATAATAAAAATGTTTTAAAAATATAAATTAATCTTTTTATATGATAGAAAATGTTTTATTTTATATGTATACAAGTTTTCACATTTTTCTTATGTAAAACTTGAGAGAAATACATTTTTATTTTGTGTATATGTGATATATGCACATATTTTACTTGTGTTGTTTAATTAAGCCTTAGCCAATTTGTTCTTTTAATTTTTGAACCCAATTAGGCCCTTTATCCTTTAACCTAGTAAGAAAGGAGAAAGAGGATTAGCTGTACGTTTATTTTATAGACCATCATCTGCCTCTTCCTCCTAAAACAAAAATACAATAAACCCTCTTTACCAATTTCTCAATCCAAGCCATTTTCTTCATAAAATTCAAGCAAATTAGAGTCTTTTTCACTCTAGAGAATAAATACAAAGGTAATCGAACTTCAAATCACTTAATTTCATCAAAAATCTTTGATTTGTGAAGTGGTTCTCTAATTACAGTAAAATTTCTTTGGCATGTTATTTCTATCTTCTCTACATGTTATTAGAGGCTATCTTTCAAGCAAAAGCTTCAATCATTTTGCCAAAATCCGGGTATTTGCATCTAACAGCATGGTGAGTTGAAATACTCATATAATCTAGCTGAGCCAAGCTCAAAAAATTGCAAAAGTAATCAAAAATTTGGTTTTTGTCGGTAAATTTTTGTAGTTTTCTATTTGAAATCTGTTTCATATTGCCTCTTTGAATGCCTATAACTTTTGATTCCGGCAATGAAATGCTGCCGGATTTTCTTCTATTGATAGTTCATGTGTTGTAGTATATATCTGCAAAATTTCATAGCAAAACACTTTCGTTTGATACCTGAAAACCTTGCTTCAAAATCAATGCACAGCCTGGAAATTACCTGCTCATTTTGTTTTCTGAGTTGCTGCAAACATGGCCCGAGTCCATGTTTGAGACAGCATATCTCTTTCATTTCTTGCTTGAATTGCATGTTTTTTTTGAAAGATAGAGTTTTATACTACAGGTATACCAAATTTCAGGTCATTTCGATCTATATAGCTTATAGAAATATGCTGCGGAACTTTGATCCGGAGCTTGTTTTTGCCCAGATTTTTACAGTGAAAACACTGCCTGGGTTCAACTTTGAGACATCATAACTTTCTCATACTTTATCAAAATTGCATGATTATTTTTTTGTTTGAAAGATAAAGTTTTATTCTATATGCTTAGGACTTTTGAGCTCAATATAATGCCATTTTGTGCTCTGTTTTATGCCTGGAAGTTGAACTTAGAATGGATTTTCAGGCCTGTGCACATTCTTGTTGAACTGTTGCAAACATGATCTGAGTCCATGTTTGAGACAGCGTAACTTTTTCATTTCCAATCGGAATTCATTAAACCTTTTTCTGTTTGAAAGCTGAAGTTTTTACTATGCGCACACCAATTTTTAATTCAATCAAAGGTCGTTTGGCCACCTGTTTCATGTCCGAAAATTGAACCCAGATAGGATTTCAGACCTGGGTATTATTTTGCCTACGCATTTTATGTTCATTTTCCGTCCGACTTTTGACCTTTACTTCATGAATTTGTGATATTTCTAAAATGTTTTGAGGGCTATGATGCCTATCAATAGGCTAGCCAAGTTTTGATGAATTTGAAATTCAAATTTGAATTGAATTTGAATGACGGTTTTGAGTGATTTCTTTGATTTCGAGCACGGATTTTTCTAAATAATTTTGAAATAATTTTTAAAATTTATGGGCATTTCAAAATAATTATTATAGAATAGTTTCAAGTATTTTCAAGTGAAAAATCTATTTATTCTCTATAATAAGGGAAATTTTCAAATAGGGTTTTCAAATTGATTTCGAGAATTGGTTTTCAAAGCTTGTTTTCCAAAGTAAATTATTTTATATATAAATTACACGTTTTTGCGCATTTCGAGTGAATGAGAAGGGGAATTAAACGGTTTGGTAAAACACGTGGTATGTGACACGTGCGTTTATCTTATTGGTTAATTCCTGACTTGTCCGTTTGATCGTTTTGTCCTTCGAGTCAAGTTTACCGATGAGATGAGGTAAACTTTTTACTGCTTTGAGTGTGAAATTTACTTGCAGTTAGTAAACCGTTTAGTGCGAACGTGTGGTATGGGACACACGTTAACACTGTTCGGATTCCTATCCGAGAGTTTGTGACACATTTGCCAATACGGCGCATTGCCAGAACTGGACCTTCGGGTCATTGCCATTGCGGCGTATTTGTCCTCGAGACGTTTGCCATTGCAGCGTATTTGCCATTGCGGCGTATTTGCCATTGCGGCGTATTTGCCATTGCGGTGTATTTGCCTTCGGGTGTGGTACCATATTTGAGATCAGTACTTGGCAGGCTTCGGCCAAAAGCACGTGCAAATTTTGAGATGTTTTCGTTGAGTTCTCAAGTGTATCGCCTTTTTCATGGTTGGCCATTCGAGCCATTTTATATTTATATATATGGCGATTACCTTATGGGAATTTGAGTTGCCTACACTGGCATTATTTTAGGTTTGCCTTTTGCCGTTATTATTGAGATTTGCCTATTGGCGTTATTCCATGAGATTTGCCTTTTGGCGTTTATTTGGGATTATAGTCTCCTATGTTGGAGAGTTATATTTGAATGCCTTTTGGTGTATTTTAAGATGGTGATTTCTTTGAGATTTCTTTGAGTTTGCCGATATGGCGGGTTTGGGATTTCCCCTTTTTAGGAGTTATATTTTCCCTAAACCACTATTGATGCTTTGTGATATGCCGATGAAATGAGGCTTGCTATATTTAGCGTTTTATAGATTGCCTTATCTCTTTTGAGATTCTATGTCTGTGTAAGTGATATCATCTCATCACTTAAAGTAACCATACCATATTTATACTCATGCTTATACTCAGTGTTGTTCCTTCTTGTTTAAGAAGAACATTGCCCTTATCCTTATGCATCTATTACTGCTTATCCTTATAAACTGATTTGTTTAGCTAGACTGACCCGTGTATTTTATACTCGGGTCAGACCGAGGTGTTCTAGGTTAGGTACCCTTATAGACTTAGCCTATTCTGCTTCCGGTTGGACTTATCTGCTGGCCTTTTTTGTTGTAGTCTTTTTGTCGCTACTCTGATATGTATATTGATTCTTAATATAGGGTCCCTCTATTCACAAAATGTGACTTGATAACAGGCAAGCCACTTCATATCAAACACTCCAAACCCTAGACAGAAAATGACGTGCTAATTCGCATGAAAAGATAAGCTATAAGCAACAATCCCAAATCCTCATATATCATGCCAAATATTGCGAATCCCCTCTACAGGGCTCGCAATCCTCACAAAAGAACAAGACAAGAACATCCAAAAGCATCAACAAACTCCTCCGATACGGATGGGTGTCAAGCACCCGTACTGAAGAGGACTCGAATAAAACAATCATGATTAGGATTACTCTTAATATAAGATGTAATCCATTCAATTATGGAATACTACGGAATAAAATATAATCTAAGACATATCCCAAACTTCTATCTCAAAGAACACGATAAGAAAAGGGACACGATGATTAAGGGATTTGTAACACATGTACTATACTTCAATCAAAGGTCATTTGGCCACCTGTTTCATGTCCGAAAATTGAACCCAGACAAGATTTCAGACCTGGGTATTATTTTGCCTACGCATTTTTATGTTCGTTTTTCGTCCAACTTTTGACAGTTACTTCATGTTTTTGTGATATTTCTAAAATGTTTTGAGGGCTATGATGCCTATCAATAGGCTAGCCAAGTTTTGATGAATTTGAAATTCAAATTTGAATTGAATTTGAATTGAATTTGAATGACGGTTTTGAGTGATTTCTTTGATTTCGAGCATGGATTTTTCCAAACAATTTTGAAATAATTTTTAAAATTTATGGGCATTTCAAAATAATTATTATATAATAGTTTCAATTATTTTCAAGTGAAAAATCTATTTATTCTCTATAATAAGGGAAATTTTCAAATAGGGTTTTCAAATTGATTTCGAGAATTGATTTTCAAAGCTTGTTTTCCAAAGTAAATTATTTTATATATAAATTACACGTTTTTGCACATTTCGAGCGAATGAGAAGGAGAATTAAACGGTTTTGTAAAACACGTGGTATGGGACACGTGCGTTTATCTTATCGGTTAATTCCTGACTTATCTGTTTGACCGTTTTGACCTTCGAGTCGAGTTTACCGATGAGATGAGGTAAACTTTTTACTGCTTTGAGTGTGAAATTTACTTGCGGTTATTAAACCGTTTAGTGCGAACGTGTGGTATGGGACACATGTTAACATTGTTCGGGTTCCTATCCGAGAGTTTGTGACACATTTGCCATTGCGGCGCATTGCCAGTACTGGACCTTCGGGTCAATGCCATTGCGGAGTTTACAATTGCGGCATTTGCCATTGCGGCGTATTTGCCATCGGGCGTGGTACCATATTTGAGATCAGTACTTGGCAGGCTTCGGCCAAAAGCACGTGCAAATTTTGAGATGTTTTCATTGATTTCCCAAGTGTATCGCCTTTTTCATGGTTGGCCATTCGAGCCATTATATATATATATACATATATATGGCGATTACCTTATGGGAATTTGAGTTGCCTACACTGGCGTTATTTGAGATTTGCCATTTGGCGTTATTATTGAGATTTGCCTATTGGCGTTATTACATGAGATTTGCCTTTTGGCGTTTATTTGGGATTATAGTCTCCCATGTTAGAGAGTTATATTTGATTTCCTTATGGTGTATTTTAAGATGGTGATTTCTTTGAGATTTCTTTGAGTTTGCCGATATGGCGGGTTTGGGATTTCTCCTTTTTAGGAGTTATATTTTCCCTAAACCACTATTGATGATTTGTGATATGCCGATGAAATGAGGCTTGCTATATTTAGCGTTTTATGGATTGCCTTATCTCTTTTGAGATTATATGTCTGTGTAAGTGATATCATCCCATCACTTAAAGTAACCATACCACACTTATACTCATGCTTATACTCAGTGTTGTTCCTTCATGTTTAAGAAGAACATTACCCTTATCCTTATGCATCTATTACTTCTTATCCTTATAAACTGATTTGTTTAGCTAGACTGAGCCATGTATTTTATACTCGGGTCAGACCGAGGTGTTCTAGGTTAGGTACCCTTATGGACTTAGCCTATTCTGCTTCCGCTTGGACCTATCTGCTAGCCCTTTTTGTTGTAGTCTTTTTGTCGCTACTCTGATATGTATATTGTTTTGACTCGTGTGTATATTATGGTCGTCATACCACTTATGATGTATTATTTGTATTGTATTGGGATGTATCTGTATATATGTATATATATATCTGTTTACTGTTCTGTGATGTGTTATGCATTTAAGTTGTTGTATTTTATTCTGATAGATCCTATAGCCACCTGTAGTTCTGTATTAAGCATTTATTGGATATGTCGATCCACTTGAGATATAAAAAAAAATATAGTGCACTAATCGACGTATTCAATAGATATTTAAGACAAGACTATAGATGGTTGCTCCTAACCAGCCCTATTCTCCGCATTAGCAGACATTATTACCCAGTAATACTCTTTGTTAATGTGGGTCTCGGGGTGGGGCTTCATAGCTATAACAACCCTAGTTTGGAGATTACCTATCAATATTAAATTATAATGGTAATCATAATTTAATATTGTAAATTAAATTAAAATTGGAGAAATTAAATTGTTTATTTGGAATAAACAATAAAATTGGAATTAAATTGTGAAAATAAAGCTTAGAACTTTATTTTGTTTGCATTGATAATAAATAGAATATGGGCTTTAAATAAAGAAATTTACTTTATTTTAGAGAAAATGCAATAATTATATTAATTATTGCCCAATTGGTTCTTTTAATCGTTTTTAAAAGAAGCATTTGATTTTTAAGGTATTTTATTTAAATAAAAAGGTGGAAATTGGTTTCAAAATATGTTTTGGCTATAAATTATGTATGGAAATGGTTTGTAATATTTTTGTAAGTGAGAAAATAAATTTTGTGGAATTTTAGAAGTTAAAAACAATGTTTTATTCATTTATTTGAGTAAAAAGTACATTTTTGTTAAATTAAGGAATTTAATAGTAAAAATGTTTTAAAAATATAAATTAATCTTTTTATATAATAGAAAATGTTTTATTTTATATGTATACAAGTTTTCACATTTTTCTTATGTAAAACTTGAGAGAAATACATTTTTATTTTGTGTATATGTGATATATGCACATATTTTACTTGTGTTGTTTAATTAAGTCTTAGCCAATTTATCTCTTTTAATTTTTGAACCCAATTAGGCCCATTATCCTTTAACCTAGTAAGAAGTGAGAAAGGGGATTAGCTATACGTTCATTTTACAGACTATCATCTTCCTCTTCCTCCTAAAACAAAAATACAATAAACCCTCTTTACCAATTTCTCAATCCAAGCCATTTTCTTCATAAAATTCAAGCAAATTAGAGTCTTTTTCACTATAGAGAATAAATACAAAGGTAATCTAATTCCAAATCACTTAATTTCATCAAAATATCTAATTTTTGAAGTGGTTCTCTAATTACAGTAAAACTTTCCTTTGCATATTATTTCTATCTTCTCTATAGGTTATTAGAGGCTATCTTTCAAGCAAAAGCTTCAATCATTTGGCCAAAATCCGGGTATTTGCATCTAACAGCAAGGTGAGTTGAAATACTCTCATTATCTGGCTGAGCCAAGCTCAAAAAATTGCAAAAGTAATCAAAAATTTGGTTTTTGTCGGTAAATTTTTGTAGTTTTCTATTTGAAATCTGTTTCATATTGCCTCTTTGAATGCCTATAAATTTTGATTCCGGCAATGAAATGCTGCCGGATTTTCTTCTATTGATAGTTCATGTGTTGTAGTATATATCTGTAAAATTTCATAGCAAAACATTTTCGTTTGATACTTGAAAACCTTGCTGCAAAATCAATGCACAGCCTGGAAATTACCTGCTCATTTTGTTTTCTGAGTTGCTGCAAACATGGCCCGAGTCCATGTTTGAGACAGCATATCTCTTTCGTTTCTTGCTTGAATTGCATGTTTTTTTTGAAAGATAGAGTTTTTTACTACAAGCATACCAAATTTTAGGTCATTTCGACCTATTTAGCTTATAGAAATATGCTGCGGAACTTTGATCTGGAGCATGTTTTTGCCCAGAGTTTTACAGTGAAAACACTGCCTGGGTTCAACTTTGAGACATCATTACTTTCTCATACTTTATCAAAATTGCATGATTCTTTTTTTTGAAAGATAAAGTTTTCTTCTATAAGCATGTCAATTTTGAGCTCAATCCGATGCCATTTGTTGCTCTATTTTATGCTTGGAAGTTGAACCCAGAATGGATTTTCAGGCCTAGGCACTTTCTTGTTGAACTGTTGCAAACATGATCTGAGTCCATGTTTGAGACATCGTAACTTTTTTTATTTCCAATCGGAATTCATTGATTCTTTTTATGTTGAAAGCTGAAGTTTTATACTATGCGCACACCAATTTTAGTTCAATCAAAGGTCGTTTGTCCACCTGTTTCATGTCCGAAAATTGAACCCAGATAAGATTTCAGACCTGGGTATTATTTTGCCTATGCATTTTTATGTTCGTTTTCCGTCCGACTTTTGACATTTACTTCGTGTTTTTGTGATATTTCTATAATGCTTTGAGGGCTATGATGCCTATCAATAGGCTAGCCAAGTTTTGATAAATTTGAAATTCAAATTTGAATTGAATTTGAATGACGGTTTTGAGTGATTTCTTTGATTTCGAGCACGGATTTTTTTCCAAACTATTTTGAAATAATTTTTATGGGCATTTCAAAATAATTATTATATAATAGTTTCAAGTATTTTCAAGTGAAAAATCTATTTATTCTCTATAATAAGGGAAAATTTCAAATAGGGTTTTCAAATTGATTTCGAGAATTGGTTTTCAAAGCTTGTTTTCCAAAGTAAATTATTTTATATATAAATTACACGTTTTTGCGCATTTTGAGCAAATGAGAAGGAGAATTAAAAGGTTTGGTAAAACACGTGGTATGTGACACGTGCGTTTATCTTATCGGTTAATTCCTGACTTGTCCGTTTGATCGTTTTGACCTTCGAGTCGAGTTTACCGATGAGATGGGGTAAACTTTTTACCAATTTGAGTATGAAATTTACTAGCGGTTAGTAAACCGTTTAGTGCGAACGTGTGGTATGGGACACACATTAACACTGTTCGGGTTACTATCCGAGAGTTTGTTACACATTTGCTATTGCGGCGCATTGCCAGTACTTGACCTTCGGGTCATTGCCATTGCAGTGTTTGCCATTACGGCATATTTGTCCTCGATGACGTTTGTCATTGCGGCGTATTTGTCATTGTGACATATTTGCCTTCGGGCGTGGTACCATATTTGAGATCAGTACTTGGCAGGCTTTGACCAAAAGCACGTGCAAATTTTGTGATGTTTTCATTGATTTCCCAAGTATATCGCATTTTTCATGGTTGGCCATTCGAGCCATTATATATATATATATATATATATATATATATGGCGATTACCTTATGGGAATTTGAGTTGCCTACGCTGGCGTTATTTGAGATTTTCCTTTTGGCGTTATTATTGAGATTTGCCTATTGGCGTTATTACATGAGATTTGCCATTTGGCGTTTATTTGGGATTATAGTCTCCTATGTTGGAGAGTTATATTTGATTGCCTTATGGTGTATTTTAAGATGGTGATTTCTTTGGGATTTCTTTGAGTTTGTCGATATGGCGGGTTTGGGATTTCTCCTTTCTAGGAGTTATATTTTCCCTAAACCACTATTGATGATTTGTGATATGCCGATGAAATGAGGCTTGCTATATTTAGCGTTTTATGGATTGCCTTATCTCTTTTGAGATTATATGTCTGTGTAAGTGATATCATCCCATCACTTAAAGTAACCATACCACACTTATACTCATGCTTATACTCAGTGTTGTTCCTTCATGTTTAAGAAGAACATTACCCTTATCCTTATGCATCCATTACTTCTTATCCTTATAAACTGATTTGTTTAGCTAGACTGAGCCGTGTATTTTATACTCGGGTCAGACCAAGGTGTTCTAGGTTAGGTACCCTTATGGACTTAGCCTATTCTGCTTCCGCTTGGACTTATCTGCTAGCCCTTTTTGTTGTAGTCTTTTTGTCGCTACTTTGATATGTATATTGTTTTGACTCGTGTGTATATTGTGGTCGTCATACCACTTATGATGTATTATTTGTATTGTATTGGGATGTATCTGTATATATGTATATATATCTGTTTGCTGTTCTGTGATGTATTATGCATTTGAGTTGTTGTATTTTGTTCTGATAGATCCTATAGCCACCTGTAGTTTTGTATTAAGCATTTATTGGATATGTCGATCCACTTGAGATAATCTTAGCTGTGAAGCCCCACCCCGAGACCCACATTAACAAAGAGTATTACTGGGTAATACTGTCTGCTTATGCGGAGAATAGGGCTGGTTAGGAGCGACCATCTATACTTTTTGTCTTAAACTTAAATGATATCAGAGCCATACCCAACCAGAATTGTGGCATGTACGTGTTACAGCCACGACGCCTGGGTGATGTTGTGTTCATGGGCCAACGAGGGTGTTGGGCTCTAAAGGGGTGGAGATTGTAACAACCCTTCAAAATGGGAATAATAGTCCCACATCGTGGATAATACTATAAAGTGGGTGCTTATATACCTTATCGAAAGCTCTTTCATTTAAAAAAAATTGAACTCATTTGGAGTTATAAATCTCAAGTTATCGCTGTTTTACTATAACACTTTTTCAAACAAAATTTTTGCTTTTAAATCAATTTAAAATTTGAAATTTTCCCAAACCATTTTAATCTGAAACTACATTTTCAAACAAGCTTTTTGCTAAATCATTTATTAAATGATTTTCTTTTTTCCCAGAAAGCTAAGACATACAAAATTATGTTCAACTTATGTAATCATAAAAAAAAATTCATTAAGTGGAAATATTTTAAACCACTTTAATATCATAAAAAATAATAATTCATTAAATCATTTATTAAATTGTGTTCATTATGTATTTTAAACCACTTTAATATCTTTGCTAAATGTTTGAAAAAAAAAGTCAAGTTCGGAAACTATTTCAAAACAAATTAGAAAACAAGTAGTAAATCGCTAAAAGGCAAGCACGGGATTTCAATGTCGCAATCAAACCAATAGAAAGTAAGTTGACTATACTGAGAAACTTTCACTTTCCATAAACACAAGCATTTCCATAACCAATAATATATGTAAATAAAAATCAACAAGGCGAGGAATCCTTTTGGATCCCTCTACAATATTTTTATTCTTCGAAGTGCTTCCATAGCGTCCTATCGCTACGAAGACACTTCGACTTCCATTCCCTTTGCTTTTGTCCCTTGCAACCCTATGATTATTTATGTCATCCGCTTTCAAGCGGGAATCAACTATAACAATATATACACATCACAAATATACACACACACATACATACACACTACAAGTTAGCACTAAATTATTATTACATTTTATCAATTTAAAAATAAATCAAAGTGAGATATCTCACTTTAATTCAAACCAAACCAAAGCCATTACCGACCAAACACCATACGACATCACACCACCTTGCTTAACACTTGAAAACTTCTTTCCTCCTCCCTTAATGCTCACGCGAGTCCCCTTTCCTTACTATGCTCATGGCCATAGGGTTTGGGTGCTAAAGTTTGGATTTTTTGGTGATAGAGATGTTTGCAATAACGTGGAGATGATTATATTTGATTTTGGTTTAATTTTGAGAAGATTTGAAGAAAGAAAAAAATGGAGAGGAGGAAGCCATTAATGGAAGAAGAGGGGAAGAAAGTAGGAAAATAGAAATGAAAAATGGAAATAGGAAAGGAGATAGATGGTGTTCTTTTTATAAATTTGAAAATTGGTTAATTACTAAACTACCATTTCATTAAAATAATTTAATACCCTCCTTAACATTTTGACAACACACTACCCTCTCATCATGCCATGATACAAAGCCATCACATCTTCTTTTTTTAAAGTCCTTTAATTTCTTTTAATATTCTTACACTTAATATAAGAAAGAAACATCCTTTCTTTACTTTATTCACTTAATTAATTACCTTTTTAATCATACTTACTTTTACAGACCCTTTAACTTTATTAAAATAATTATTATATATATATATGTGTGCGTGTGTGTGTTGCCAAAGTTTACATATATGTGCAACAAAGTTGCGACAACTTTCATTCGATAAAAAGTTGAAAATACAAAAACGATTTTCTGTCACATTTTCAATTTTCATCGCACTGCCTATTTTTGTAAACAAACATTCAAAACAAGTTTACTATCATTATTTATTAATTAAAAGAGGGTTATTTAACCAATAAAAACCATTAATTGAATATTTAAAATTAATTCAATATATACAAATCAAAGCGATAAAATTTTGGGTTGTTACATTCTTCCCCCTTAAAAGAATTTTGACTCTGAAATTTCATCATAAACAAAAAACTCCAAAACAACCTGCACTAATTCTTAATATTTCCCAAATTTTAAATGACTAACAATCAAACTTAGAGTTTGTTTAGATTTATAACCTTCTCATCACATAAGGATGACAAACAATCTACTTAGCATACCTCATGCTCAACATCCATAGGTTATTACTCAATCGATTATTCACAATACCTTATGACAAATCAAAGTGTCATCTGTCCAAATCCATAAAACATTTAAGACAAATGTACTTAAGCCCGTACGATGTATATAGATCATTCGTACGCAATATCCAATTCGACCACTTACTCAAATTCATAAGCTTTTATTCCGAACTAGTATCGCTCACTTGACTTCCCTAGTGCGGAATCTGATCAGGCTCCTTGATTAGAAACCTCCGTTCCCTTTATAGCCATATACTATGATAGAAAACCTCGGTACTATGTCAAAAACCCTCACCAAGCGTTCACCGTCAAGAATTGAATGATCAATTCTAGTTGGGACCTGTGTGAATGACCTCAAAGTCATATACCCGAATCTTGAATTAAGAACCATGTAAAGAAATCATCTACATATATATTACGTACTTATTCTTATTGGTTCTTACTTATACCAATTTCTTTTTATTTCTAAAATTATTCATGAAAACATTTCATACAAACTACTTATGTTTTGAACTTGTATAATACCCTACTATATCCTGGGAGTATATACAACTATTCGATTTAAACTTTTATCTTTTTCCTTGAATTCAGATATAGGCCCAAAATAAATCTAGGTCTTAAAACCGAGTCGACCTCTTCAACCCTTTACCCATCCAGAGTTGTAACTAGCTAAGAAGAGTTAGACAACTTTAAGGTAAAGATGTTTATTAGCCGACCCAATAACATCAAATAAATTTCATAAATAGATGTCAAAAGAAAAGACATGGTTTTGATAAAACAAAGAGAACTAAAGTATTCTTATTAATTTAACCCATAATAAAAATTTCATTTATCAACACACCTCCCTATTAGAATACCTTTTTATTTTTGAATCCATTTTCTCTAAGTAAACTTAAGAACTAAATACCCGGTTTTTATCTCAAAACTCTTTGAAATGATACTATTATATTTTAATCCATAAAAATATACATATAGATCGAGTAACACCAAAATGATACCAAGGGACTTGGTCCTACCAAATAGTATCATACATCGCCTTACCATGAAGGATAATACTTAAGAAAAGTGCTTACCATCCGAACACATTTCTTTCCATTTTTAGTCATTTTCAAGCCACTCGAACTAGTTAACATAAAATAATTCTTCTTTTTTGAATCTTATTTTGAAACAATACTATATAAATTTATCATATATATATAATAGCTCTAGTACTTAATTTACTAAAACTTTCTTTAGGTTCGTTCGGATTCGAACTCGTTTCGATTGCACAATAACAAAGGGAATAATTTACTAAGTGCACTACAATGTTCGCCTAAGCAAACATCTGATTGTCACTTAGAAGATTATTTAGAATACCACAAAACTAATCGAGACTCATTCCCCAGACTATCCAAAGAAAATATACCATACTTAAAAATTCTCTTTGGAATATGTATACTTATAAATACATTCAAGTAATATTATTATTATCTTTCCAAAATTCAATTGAAATCTTTTCCAAAGATACCAGGAATTAAATTCTCAAAAATCCTCTTTATTTTATAAGACACAAGTTATAAGCCAAAATTTATTAAAAATTATCTTTAAACAATAACTTCCATTATTATGGTAACCTTTTTAACAAAGTAAACTTGTTAAATTTACATTATTAATGAAATCTTATAGTCAAATCGTGAAACTGAGTTCCCAAGGTATTTGTATTTAATTCAAACAATAAATGCTCATAAATCGACTGAGCATAAATAATCAGTCAATAAATTATGATAAATAAATATCATCCTTTCATAACAAACGATAACAACAAAAATAACTATATCTTTTTTTTTGAAAATTATCCTTTTGTATATAAAATATAAAATTTAAGTAAAAACAATTTCATTTACCATTTTCAACATGATATTAAAAAGTTTTATAGCACTACAAATACGCGCTCTCACATATAATATGCTAAAACTCATTATAGGTTGTCGCTTACCCTATCTCTAATGAGTTTACCCCACCAGGGACAAGGTTCTCGCTTGCCTTCAGCTCTGGTACCAAATGTAACTGCCCGCCTTTTCGACCCCCAAAAGTCAACACTAATACAACCATGGTATTCATGTACCGAACATCCAAGTGCTGGAAAGACAGATTATTGGGGTAAAAGAAAATAAAAAACATAATAGAATCTCACATTGTGACAAGTAATATATAATATTCAAACGATCTTTATAAAAGAAAACTTTAATATTCATCAAATAAAATCTAACCTATCATCAGCCTGGACAGTTATAACAGCTTATACTTGCAAATGCTGATCAACACAAATAGGTACTTGTGACGACCCAAAATTTCTGGATATTTGAAATTGAAATATTTAATTTATTTTAAATATTTGGAAGTTGGTTTAACTTGAATTTCAAATATCATTATTATTTGGCAATTAAATTTTTGAATTTAATAATTAGAGATTGGGTAAAATATTAAATCTTGAGTTTTAAGCTAGTTAAAAATATTTCAATGGCTTATAAAATTTATATTGATTTTACTGGAGATAGTAGAAGTGTTAAATTTGAGTTTGAGGGTGTTTTGTTCAGTTTTGAATTTATATCGTTTAAATCGATATTTAAAAATAGCCTTTCGAGGCATAGACTCGGATTTCGACAAAACCAGTTCCATTGGATCCGTAATAGTGTATTATTATCGGATTTCAAGTTTCGAAGTGTTTTGAGTTATTGTGTAGCCGTACGAGAGGTAACGCGCTGAAATTTATATTGAAAAGTTAATATTATAACTAAGTCCAAAAAGCTATCTTTTCCATACGATCGAATTAGGACTCGAAACCTTTTCCATCGCGTTCGGAATAGGGGTATAACCTTGTGAATGCCTAGCGGCACGCCTCGATAGGAGATCGAGATTGTGAGTTGCGAAAATCGAGATGATTTAAATTTGAATTTAAAAATAAATAAATAATATAATTACTTTGCAGGCCTACAGACATGTAGCATAATTTAAAGCACATTTCTTCACCAAAGACACGCGTTGAAAAAAATTTAATGATGGACGAAAACATGATCTCGTTCCCTTTTCCCCCAAAACAAAAATGAACGAACGAAGAACAAATTAAAAAAAATGGCGGAACAAGAGGAATACGAGAATCGAAAATTTACCTCTTTCTAAAATCATTCAAACGAAATGAATCGAAACCTAATTCACGAATTCAAGCAAGTCGATCTCGTTTAGGTCTCAAGGGGAGGTCGCGTTCAGCTTTGTCGAGGCTAGGAGGGGATCTTGCGATTTCTTAGGGTGTCACGATGTTCCTTTTCCGGTTGTTCGATCGAATCGAGTTCGAGGAATTCATCGAGGCCAGGGCTGTACGACATTTTGGTGAGATCGTGATCGTCTGAGGGAGGGTCGGACTCCGGTAGAGGTAGCCGCGACTCGATGCAGCAGGTCGCGATGGTGAAAGTGTCAGTGGGGATTCGAGGCGATCTGGAGATGGCCGGCGTGGAGCAGGGCAGAGATAGGCGGAGGTAGTGATTGCTCGCTGTTCGATTGGGGTCATTCTCGTGTTCGAACCCTTCGTAAGGTCAAAATCTGAAAAGAAGCAAGCCGGATTGGAAATGGGTTGCATGCGTAGTCAAAGGTGAGTTAATCTCACTCATCTAGGTTATTATTTAAATTTAAATATTTGGTTGAACGATTGAATTGATTGGATGTGGTATATTATAAATAGTGTGTGTATATATATATATTGGAGTGATTGATTTCCCGCATTATATAGAGGATGAGACCCTATGCGCCGCATAATAGCGGATGATATAAATATAATCCCATATACCGCGATATTCCACCTCAAAGTGGAATTGATATTTTAAATTGTTGTGCTAAAATATGTGGATGCAGGGAAACAAGTTGGAGGGATCCAACTGGATTCCTCAAAATTATTTGGATTGTAATTCGGTGATATGATTATTTGATATTCTGTGATGAATTATATTGATAATTGGAAATATTGGATGCTATGGTTTGATTGAATATATTGGGTATACAGAGTTATCAAAAATATATAGATTGGATTTTTGAAGGGAAATAAAAGAGAGAATTCTTAAGTAAATAAATTATAGAGGTTTGGATAAATGAATTGGAAAAAAGATAAAAGTTGGTTTTTAAATTCTAATAAATAAATTCCAAGTATGGGAAAAGAGATTTTTAATAAATAGGAATAAATGAATTTTAAAACTTAAGTGATATTATTTAAAGGAATAAAAGATTATTTTCAGAATTTAAATAGTTTAGGAAGAAATAAAAGGAATTTTTTCGAAATTGGTATTTTCAGTTTAAATAAGATTTTAAATCATAATAAAGAAGTTAAATATGGAATTAATGGAATTAAAGGATTTTAAAATAAATTTGAGTAAGTAAAGGAATTTATTTTAAAATGGAGTTAATTTTGAAAATCGATTTGAATAATGATTTAGTGTTTGAAACTGTGTTTTAAAAAGCAGAATGAGACTATGGAAATTATAAACTGGGTTTATAAAGTGAAACAAGATATCAGTGGATATTTGGAACTATAAATCCACGATGGGAATTTATAAAAGAATGGGTAATTTGTTTTAAAAACAAATAGTAGTTTATTTTTAAAGGTGTGAAAGGAAAGTCTATTTCTCTGAAAAGCCAAGTACGTTTTCGAAGCAGATTTTTAAGTAAGTAAAAGTTTTAAAGTTGTTTTTAAAAGAATGTTTTGAAAAATTGTTATTTAAGTTGTTTAAAATTATAAAGGTAAATATTTATTAAAGTAGTTATAATATTAATTATTTTAAAAGGTTAATTGGTATTATGGTTTAAAAAGATAATTATTAATTATTTATATTTATAAAGTAGTTTTATTTTAAAGATAGTAGGCTAAATTTTTTATTTGAAAACTTGTATAGAATTTCATAATTTTTATTTTTATTTTTATTTTAAATTTGTTGGGCTTATGTTTTACTTGAGAATTTTTAGAAAATTTTATAGTTAGAATTTTAAATAAAGTGTTTTAAATAGTTTTTATTTTAAGTGTTTTAAAATATATATTTTTGGATAAAGCAATTTAAATTATTTTAAAGTCTAAAGTATTTAAACCATGGTGATTTCAGGAGGAATAAACAATAATTGGAAATTATTCCGTGAGAGAAAAGTAATTTGAAAACTGTTTTCAAAGGGTTGAAGTGTGGAAGATATCTTGCGAAGATATTTTGAATAATGAAAATTTTTGGAAAATTATTTAAATTTGATGGTTGTTTGTGGATGTTATTTGATAGTTAAATAACCGACTATTAATATTGGCCAATGCGCTGATCGTTTCAAAGAGACCGGGATCGGGATTAATTTCCCGAAAACCACTTCGATCCGGTTTGAACGTTTCGTGAGGAAGACAAGAGCTTGGAGTCGAAGATGGAGCAGTGAAGTGCAAGGGCTAATCGCTACTAATCCTGAGGGTGATTCCAAAAGGGATGTAGTAGGAGTAGTGCCTTCGGTTCCGTTCGGACCCGGAACGGACTTGTATGGATGAATGCTATCAGAACATCGTCAGGGGGACGGTGAGCATTCTAAGAGATGTGTTCTAAAAGGTAACGCTTAGCCTCGAGCCTCATCAACCGGGAATGACTGAAAATCAGGGGTTATGCAGCAAGGCTAAGTGGCTAGCACCCAATTAGGGTAAGGTCATCCCTGTCTAGATGTTCCTTTTTATTCGGCTTAGTGGGCGGTTGCTGATCCCAATCGCGAGGTGATCTTATTCGGGCTATCCAGTAAGGGGTAGTCCAGTCTTGTGTTGCAGGGGAACAGAGGGGTCCTCGGTACGCTGATCTAGACCAGGTACTGTGATAGGTGGTACCCCAGTTCCTAGTCATTAGTTGGAAATCCATTCTCCCTACGTGCCTTTACGGTTTTGTTTGTATACCTATTATGCTAGAATTTAATTAATGTAACAATTTCAGCTATTTGAATAAGTATTTGTATATAGACACTACTATAATATCAGAGGATTTTATAAGAAATGTTTTGGTTATCGTAAGGTAAAAACCCGACATGTTTATTTGTGGCGGGGTCTTACGAGATACCCTTGATTTCAAAGGATTTTGAAAACTTTTATAATCCAATTGAGTGTGTTTTCTCACGCTGGTTTTCCAGACTGACTCGGGTATTATTTTATTGTAATGCTCGGGTCAGACCGAGTATTATAGAGTACAGATTTTGGATGGACTGCTGTGGAGCTCAGGAGACGAGCTGGATGGCGAGACGTATCAGTCGTATTTAAAGTATATTCTGCTGTGTAGTATGAGCTGTATAGTCAGCTTTTGTGAGCACAAGTTAATATAACTGTCCAATATTTATTTTGATTGTGTTGTACTCTGATGATGTAATGTATAAAACAGATATAGTTTCTTTTTGTGTAAAGATCAGTCATTTATATATTATATATTGTTCCGCTGCGTTGGTGAGATTCTGGAATTGTTTTTTATTTCTCTTCTTCTACCTCCTTCTTCTTTAACCCTAATGATTTGGTTTTCCGGCATCCGATTGTTCGACATTTGATACAGTGAACGTATTGATGTCGATTTTCGGGCGTCGAAAAATCGAGTCGTTTCAGTTGGTATCAGAGCTGAAAGGTTAAGCGAGAACCTTGGCTCTGGTGGGGATTACTCATAAAGTTAGGGTCGATAGTGCCCTAGAATGAGTTTGAGTGTATTAATAGATATGAGCGCGTATTTGTTAGTGAATATAAAAATTTGATTTTATATCGTGTTGACTTATCGATTGAGTGTTTATGGATTCTGGTCGATGTGTGGGACGCCATGTTATCGATAGGGATTTCTAAACTCTTAAACAAGATAAACCGACACGGTATTGTTTTAAAATAAGGATAAATGAAATAATTTTACCCAAATTATTTTCGTATATAAAAGACAAGTTTTTGTAAATTATTTTAGTTAATATATGGTTGCTTGGATGTTAGGAATGATAATATTAAATTATTATCATTGTTGTGTGGAAATTTAACTAGAAATTAAAAATATAACCAAAGGTTGAGGAAATAAATTCATTTATAGAATGAAATTTGAAATGTGATTTATAATGAGATAAAATTCCAAAGTAATCTTTGAATATAGATTGGAAAGTTTTGAAGTTTGAAAATTTGGAAATTTAATTCCTTTTGAGTTGAAAATGGTTTTCAAAGGTTTTGGGGGAAAATGGTGATATTATTTGAGGAATATTTTTGAATTGGATAAGAAATCTATTGAGATTTAGAAATTAAAAATATTTGAAAATGTTTTTAAAAGGGTGAAAGCACTAACGCCCTTTGGTCGCTGGAAAATAACTTCGGTAATGACCGTAGCATCATCGATGTTCATTTTCGAGTTTCCAAGGGAGGAATTGCTGCCTGGAGATTTTAAATTTGAGTTGTTTGCAAAACTGGGTTTGGTTTTGAGATTCAAAGAAATAATCGATTTAAAAAAAAGGATTTTGAAATATTGTGAAATTGTTTAAAATTTTGAAAGTAAATTGAAAATGTTTATTGGATATAAATGAGTTTGATAACTTATAAAATTCGAAATCTATAGTATAAAATTTGACTTGAAGAAAGTTAGACAAAAGAAAGTGTGATAATAAAATAGAGTGACAAGTGAACCTATTTAAATGAAGCAAACTAAAGAGATTAGTAAATGGAATTTAAGTAAGTGGGAAACTTATAGAAGTTTAAAATTTGAATTAAATTGAAATGTAGTAGGATTAACTTTAAATAAAAGCGAATTTGAGGAAAAGTCTAAGTAGACTAGACTAAGTAAAATGGGCATTGAAATAAAATTTATTAAGTTGGGAATAAATTTGTGAATGAACAAATTAATTTAGATTGTAAGTAAAGAGGAATTGAAAATATAGTTTGAGTGGATTAAAAGAACAAAGTTCTAAGAATTAAAAATTTATTGGAATTTGAAATAAATTAGTAAGTGAAACTAATTAAAAGAATTGGTTAATTAAGTATGGATTGGGATAAGGTGAATATAGTTCAATATTTAAAAATAAAAGGTAAATTGAATTCAAAAATGGAATTGGAACTTAAGTTAAATGGAAATAGGTATAAAGGCTTAAGTGATAAGATGAGAATGAATATAAGAAATAAATAAAATATTTATATTGAACTTAAGAAGAAATGGTGGAATTCTTAAGAAAATTTGGTATTGGGAAAATATTCTAAGTTAAAACTGAATAAAGGTTAAGTAAGTTGTGAAATGGTGATTGTGAATAAGTGAATAGAAATCAAGTGTGAATAAAAAGAGAGTTGATATAACTAATAATCAATTGGAATAAATACGTAGGATGTACATATATTATTTTATTCGCATAATGATTTGATCCAGAATCAAGCACAAAATTTCGAGATAGTTATATCGATCCGAGTTGGGATTTTTTACTCGATTTTCGACGGCGAACCCTGGATATGGATTTTTGATTGATTCTAGAAATTCTCTATCATAGTTTGTGGCTATGCAAGGAGAATGACGGTTTCTGATCAAGAAACCAGATTTGAGTCCGCACTAGAAAGTCGTGTGAACGATACTAGTTCGGAGCTGAAATTGTGTGATCGAGTGAGCGATCGAATTGGGTATTGCGTACGGATGATATGTGTACATCGTACGGGATTAAATGAAATAGATATTGAAAATTATGAAAAGGGATTAAATAAAATTATTTTGGAAGATGTGATTTGATATTATTGCTAAATAGGATATACAGGTGTATAAAAGAAAAAGGAATTGGTATTTTTGATTTCAGAAGATAAAAATTTTAATTGTCGACAAAAGGTATGTATTTAAATTTCTATATGAAATTTGATGATTTTCTGATCCAGCCACTTGGCCTTTTGTTTTCTTTTAAAATCTAGGGGCCCGTAGAGGAACTTTTGTAGTTGTACCGAGCTAGCCGCGCAAAGGAGACGCTAGCAAAAATTTTCGAAAATTTAGAGAGTTAGAAAATTTTTGAGAAAATTTTGATAATTTAAATTTGGTTTTAAATTTAAATTTGAATGGTTGAATAAGTAATATTGGTGGGAACCTATGGAAGAAGTTTGGAAAGTTAGTAAGGGTGATGGTGTCTTTAATAAAAAGAATGTTTAGGGTATTGTTAAAAACTGTTTGGTTTTGGGGAGTTGTTAAAAACTAGTTTTTTGGGAAAAATAGTGAACGGATATTGGATCATTCTTCTTAACTAGTAATTTCGGGGACGAAATTCTTTTAGGGGGGAGGAATGTGACGACCCGGAATGTCTGGATATTTGAAATTGAAATATTTAATTTAGTTTAAATATTTGGAAGTTGGTTTAACTTATATTTCAAATATCATTATTATTTGGCAATTAAATTTTTGAATTTAGTAATTAGAGATTGGGTAAAATATTAAATCTTGAGTTTTAAGCTGGTTAAAAATATTTCAATGGCTTATAAAATTTATATTGATTTTACTGGAGATAGTAGAAGTGTTAAATTTGAGTTTGAGGGTGTTTTGTTCAGTTTTGAATTTATATCGTTTAAATCGATATTTAAAAATAGCCTTCCGAGGCACAGACTCGGATTTCGACAAAACCAGTTCCATTGGATCCGTAGTGGTGTATTATTATCGAATTTCAAGTTTCGGAGCGTTTTGAGTTATCGTGTAGCCGTACGAGAGGTAAACGCGCTGAAATTTATATTGAAAATTTAATATTATAACTGAGTCCAAAAAGCTTTCTTTTCCATACGATCGAATTAGAACTCGAAACCTTTTCCATCGCGTTCGGAATAGGGGTATAACCTTATGAACGCCTAGCGGCACGCCTCGATAGGAGATCGAGATTGTGAGTTACGAAAATCGAGATGATTTAAATTTGAATTTAAAAATAAATAAATAATATAATTACTTTGCAGGCCTACAGACACGTAGCATAATTTAAAGCACGTGTCTTCACCAAAGACACGCATTGAAAAAAAAATGAATGATGGACGAAAACATTATCTCGTTCCTTTTTCCCCCAAAACAAAAATGAACGAACGAAGAACAAATTAAAAAAAATGACGGAACAAGGGGAATACGAGAATCGAAAATTTCCCTCTTTCTAAAATCATTCAAACAAAATGAATCGAAACCCAATTCATGAATTCAAGCAAGTCGATCTCGTTTAGGTCTCAAGGGGAGGTCGCGTTCAGCTTTGTCGAGGCTAGGAGGGGATCTTGCGATTTCTTAGGGTGTCACGATGTTCCTTTTCCGGTTGTTCGATCGAATCGAGTTCGAGGAATTCATCGAGGCCAGGGCTGTACGACATTTTGGTGAGATCGTGATCGTCTGAGGGAGGGTCGGACTCTGGTAGAGGTAGCCGTGACTCGATGCAGCAGGTCGCGATGGTGAAAGTGTCAGTGGGGATTCGAGGCGATCTGGAGATGGCCGGCGTGGAGCAGGGCAGAGATAGGCGGAGGTAGTGATTGCTCGCTGTTCGATTGGGGTCATTCTCGTGTTCGAACCTTTCGTGAGGTCAAAATCTAAAAAGAAGCAAGCCGGATTGGAAATGGGTTGCATGCGTAGTCAAAGGTGAGTTAATCTCACTCATTTGGATTATTATTAAAATTTAAATATTTAAATTTAAATATTTGGTTGAATGATTGAATTGATTGGATGTGGTATATTATATAGTGTGTGTGTGTGTCTATATATATATATATATATATATATTTGAGTGATTGATTTCCCGCATTATATAGCGGATGAGACCCTATGCGCCGCATAATAGCGGATGATATAAATATAATCCCATATACCGCGATATTCCACCTCGAAGTGGAATTGGTATTTTAAATTGTTGTGTTATCATATGTGGATGTAGGGAAATAGGTTGGAGGGATCCAACTGGATTCCTCAAAATTATTTGGATTGTTCTAATAATTCTATGATATGATTATTTGATATTCTGTGATGAATTATACTGATAATTGGAAATATTGATGCTATGGTTTGATAGAATATATTAGTATACAGAGTTATCAAAAATATATAGATTGGATTTTTGAAGGGAAATAAAAGAGATAATTCTTAAGTAAATAAATTATAGAGGTTTGGATAAATGAATTGGAAAAAAGATAAAAGTTGGTTTTTAAATTCAAATAAATAAATTCCAAGTATGGGAAAAGAGATTTTGAATAAATGGGAATAAATGAATTTTAAAACTTAAGTGATATTATTTAAAGGAATAAAAGATTATTTTCAGAATTTAAATAGTTTAGGAAGAAATAAAAGGAATTTTTATGAAATTGGTATTTTCAGTTTAAATAAGATTTTAAATCATAATAAAGAAGTTAAATCTGGAATTAATGGAATTAAAGGATTTTAAAATAAATTTGAGTAAGTAAAGGAATTTATTTTAAAATGGAGTTAATTTTGAAAATCGATTTGAATATTGATTTAGTGTTTGAAACTGTGTTTTAAAAAGGAGAATGAGACTATGGAAATTATAAACTGGGTTTATAAAGTGAAACAAGATAACAGTGGATATTTGGAAGTATAAATCCACGATGGGACTTTATAAAAGAATGGGTAATTTGTTTTAAAAACAAATAGTAGTTTATTTTTAAAGGTGTGAAAGGAAAGTATATTTCTCTGAAAAGCCAAGTACGTTTTCGAAGCAGATTTTTAAGTAAGTAAAAGTTTTAAAATTATAAAGGTAAATATTTATTAAAGTAGTTATAATAGTAATTATTTTTAAAAGGTTAATTGGTATTATGGTTTAAAAAGATAATTATTAATTATTTATATTTATAAAGTAGTTTTATTTTAATGATAGAAGGCTAAAGTTTTTATTTGAAAACTTGTATAGAATTTCATAATTTTTATTTTAAATTTGTTGGGCTTATGTTTTACTTGAGAATTTTTAGAAAATTTTATAGTTAGTATTTTAAATAAAGTGTTTTAAATAGTTTTTATTTTAACTGTTTTAAAATATATATTTTTGGATAAAGTAATTTAAATTATTTTAAAGTCTAAAGTATTTAAACCTTGGTGATTTCAGTAGGAATAAACAATAATCGGAAATTATTCCGTGAGAGAAAAGTAATTTGAAAACTGTTTTCAAAGGGTTGAAGTGTGGAAGATATCTTGCGAAGATATTTTGAATAATGAAAAATTTTGGAAAATTATTTAAATCTGATGGTTGTTTGTGGATGTTATTTGATAGTTAAATAATCGACTAGCAATATTGGCCAATGCGCTGATCGTTTCGAAGAGACCGGGATCGGGATTAATTTCCCGAAAACCACTTCGATCTGGTTTGAACGTTTCGTGAGGAAGACAAGAGCTTGGAGTCGAAGATGGAGCAGTGAAGTGCAAGGGCTAATCGCTACTAATCCTGAGGTGACTCCAAAAGGGATGTAGTAGGAGTAGTGCCTTCGGTTCCGTTCGGACCCGGAACGGACTTGTATGGATGAATGCTGTCAGAACATCGTCAGGGGGACGGTGAGCATTCTAAGAGATGTGTTCTAAAAGGTAACACTTAGCCTCGAGCCTCATCAACCGAGAATGACAGAAAATCATGGGTAATGCAGCAATGCTAGGTCGGTAGCACCCAATTAGGTTAAGGTCATCCCTGTCTAGATGTTCCTTTTTATTCGGCTTAGTGTGCGGTTGCTGATCCCAATCGCGGGGTGATCTTATTCGGGCTATCTAGTAAGAGGTAGTCCAGTCTTGTGTTGTAGGGGAACAGATGGGTCCTCGGTACGCTGATCTAGACCAGGTACTGTGATAGGTGGTACCCCAGTGCCTAGTCATTAGTTGGAAATCCATTCTCCCTACGTGCCTTTACGGTTTTGTTTGTATACCTATTATGCTGGAATTTAATTAATGTAACAATTTCGGCTATTTGAATAAGTATTTGTATATAGACACTACTATAATATTAGAGGGTTTTACAAGAAATGTTTTGGTTATCGTAAGGTAAAAACTTGACATGTTTATTTGTGGCGGGGTCTTACGAGATACCCCTGATTTCAAAGGATTTTGAAAACTTTAATAATCCAAATGAGTGTGTTTTCTCACGCTGGTTTTCCAGACTGACTCGGGTATTATTTTACTGTAATGCTCGGGTCAGACCGAGTATTATAGAGTACAGATTTTGGATGGACTGCTGTGGAGCTCAGGAGACGAGCTGGATGGCGAGACGTATCACTCGTATTTGAAGTATATTCCACTGTGTAGTATGAGCTGTATAGTCAGCTTTTGTGAGGACAAGTTAATATAATTGTCCAGTATTTATTTTGATTGTGTTGTACTCTGATGATGTAATGTATAAAACAGATATAGTTTCTTTTTGTGCAAAGATCAGTCATTTATATATTATATATTGTTCCGCTGCGTTGGTGAGATTCTAATGTTGTTTTTGATTTGTCTTCTTCTACCTCTTTCTTCTTTAACCCTAATGATTTGGTTTTCCGGCATCCGATTGTTCGACATTGGATACAGTGAACGTATTGATGTCGATTTTCGAGCGTCGAAAAATCGGGTCGTTTCAGTACTTTTAACCCGCCTTTTGGCAAGGCAGTGCGCAGACGGATTTAACCCAACATACTTCACGGTTATCGAGACGGGAATATTATGGATTTGGTTCAGTTGTATGGATGGACAATCAACTACGGATAATAATATGAAGCTAGGATAAAACACAGTCGATGGATAAACGATGCAGGGTTCTTGGAAGGTGGATATTGGCTTGAATAAAGATGGATCGGCATAAGAAGGCTCGGTGTAATATGGATTGGCATGACAAGAAGCAACATATTTTGGATCGGCATATTTGATTGCTTTGGGAAATTATGTTGAAGGGTTCATCATGTTTCAATAAAAAGGGGTCGCCATGGCTCGGGTCGGCAAGGCTTGGCGGAAGGCTAGGTATCAGCACGGCTTAGGTCATCAGGGCTTGGAGGAAGACTAGGGATCAGAATGGCTTGGGTTGGCATATGAGAAGGAATAATGGTCGGCATGGTATTATGGGATATGGGGCTTGGTATACTTCAAGGCAAAGGGGTTGGTATACTTAAGTGTAAAGGGATCGACATACTTCAGAAGCGTGGAAAGATGGAGGGGTCGGCATTCTAGATGGATTGGCATGTTTCATTGAGGATGAATCAACACTATTAAATGAGGAGGGATCGTTGTGCTCAGCTCATAGAAGAGGGGTCAGCATAATTGGGAGGAGATGGTTCGGTATATCAGATGGGTCGGCATTCTTCAATTAACAACAAGGGATCGGCAAAGGATGAAGTGGAAAGCAACCTTATGGGCGGCATAGATGGAGAAAGATGGATCAGATTGCTATAGAATGGAGGGGTCGGTGTAATTTGGTGAACAAGGAGGATCCACATTGAGTTAAGTGGAGGGATAACGATCAATAGTGCTATGCCGATTGTTATTTTTGGACGAGTTGGGCTTGGCGATCGTTATGGTGGGCCCATGTAGGTGAGAAGGCCCAGTAGCTGAAGTTTCACCTATAAAAACATCAGGCTTGGCATCAGAAAGAGGACCTTCATTCTGCTTCTCTTCATCTTCTACCTAGAGGTTACTCTGCCATTTTTCATTCTGGAATCTTGGATTGTAACTATAATCTAATTTCAGTATAATAAAAAGGATTGTTCTGGAGTGGACGTAGGCCGGAGATAGCTGAACCATTATAAATCTTGTCTTCTTCACTTGCTTTCATTTTAATTTGCTTATTCTTCATATTATATTCTCTACATCATATACTATTTGTGATCTGTAACTGGATATTGGTGCTTTCACGTATAATTAGGTGTTGGTGGCCAATTTTGACGCCAACTAGTGCGATAGTAGAAAAATATAGGAATGGGTTTTGAAGGCATCCATCTCGTCTCTTGAATCTTCAAAGCATCCAAAGCCAACTCTGAAAAAATAATCGAGTCTAACTTAAGTATTATAAGAAAATAACATTCAGATCAGTCTGGTAACCAGCGTGAGAAACTCAAATCATATTGATTGTTATATTTATAAAACCCTTTCAAAAATGGTATCTCATAAGACCACGATGCATATAAATACGGATGAGTTTTTACCTTATGATAACCAAATCTTTCCCAAGATCTGAAATTTTAATAAAAGTATACCCTTTTTATTATTGATTTGAAGTAAGAGGGAGTCAAATAAAAGGGAATAGATTTAGATTTGGAGAATGGGAAAATTAAAAGCAAGGTGAGTGAGAATATTATATGTTTTTATATAATATTAGATTATATCATTGCAGATCTATCCTATATACCTAAGAATTGAATTATAATTGCAAGTGCATAATGATTAGATTTAATTCTGTAAATGCATAATGATTAGTTTTATTTTTGTAATTATGTAATGATTAGATTTAATTCCGTGGTTGCGTAATTATTAGATTTAATTGGCATTTTGACAACAATTGAAATGAATAAAATCATAATGAATGCGTAATGATTAGGAACTTATTTTTATTTGACGGACATAAAATAAGTTGAAGTAAACTTCATTTTTTTATGTGGGGGTTTTTGTGATATTTTAATGTATTTGAACTTGAAATGTTGCAAGTAGATTTTTGCATATTATCAAGTTTAAAATAAAGAAAAGTGTGATGTTTGGAATAACATGGAATGCACATATGAAATAAAAAGGAAAAGATGTACAAAACAAGGAAAATTTCTATGTTTTGTACAATCTATTTCAAGGGAAATTGAAAAGGAAATCTCTTGTAATTACAAATATTGCACACACATCTCCTCTTTTGATAAGATATGAAAATGTGTTGCATTAACAAATATTGAATATAAATTTAGTTCCAATGTATTAAAATGTAGTAAACCCCAAAAGTTAAACATTAAGTCATGAATAAAGTACGAAAACCAATTAAAATGAATGAAAGAGGCTTTGAGGAATAGGCAAGAAAAAGAATAGAAAGTGAAATAGGAATAGAAATGTTCGTTGGAACCAATAAGCAAAAAGACAATGATGTTAAGAAATAGAACAAGAAGCGGTAAATGAATTTGAAGAAGTAAAGATAAATGTATAATTAAATAAAGACTTATGGTCAAACATAAAAGACGTTGGGGCAATAAAGAAAGTGTAAGAGGAATAAATAAACATGAATATTAAATATGCATATATGTAGCCTTAGATATGCGTTATGATGGATGTGGATAATTATAATTTAATAAAGGTAAATTATAAAAAGTAAATGATATAAGGTCATTAGGGTCGGTTGGAAGATGAAAACATATCAAACCAAGGACCCGTGGAGAGTATACGCTTGCGTATAGAGAAGTGATACCCTTAGGTTAGGACTATGCTTGAAACTGAAGCTCCATAAACATAGGCAATTGGGCAGTCCGTTAGTCAGAAGTTGAGGCCGGACTCACATAGTCAAAGTAGGTCTGTTTCAAATTTGTTGGAGGGGGTATAGCCTTGATTGCATTCGACAATCAAAACAGATGGTGGTAAGGATCAGACACTATGCAACATCGTGTTGTACTAGTTTAAAAAGAAAAGGGTAGGGGTTGCATAGGTCCTGGTCTGCCATCAGTCCCTTACGATCAACATGAAGGACAGAGTTGCACCTAATTGATCATCACCGCCTACCAGGGTTGATTCAATTGGCTAATGCAATGTCACAGTTGTTTGTTAGTTTGGTCGATAGGGTAGGGTTAGTTAACCCTAATGAGATTCCTTCAAAACATGGATGGGTGGTTTGTGGAGTCGAGTCCACATAATAGGAAGCAGAACAAAATAGAAAATCCCTAAAGGTAACATGGCCTAATGGAGGAAAGTTCGTTAGTTTGTACTATAGGATTTCCTCAAGATATATAATTGCGAGATTGAGATATTGTGAGGCGATGGATCCTAACGAGGTGCTGAACGAGAGATACTAGTTGGGAAAGTATCTTGGTCCATTAGTGGACCATGGGATATATATAGTTATATACATAGATATAAATCTGCGGGACGTAGATGGGAATGGTTCATACGTAGAGATGGAGTCGAAATAACTAATAACATAATCAAACATAACATGAAATAGTGAATAATCGGCGTAAGCTAGTGTTATGTATAAGATGTATAATTTTCCAGTCATCAGAACATTGTTCTGTCCCCTCCTCATTACAAACCCACATGATATATTGAAAGATAACTATAGGTGTTTGGACATGTTCGGTGCCGACAAGGACACTTGATTTTGGAAATGTCAAACTTTGGTCAGTGCTTATGTGATCTATTATATTTCAAATTACTCCATTGGAAGTTATTTTGTTAGAGCTATGATATGAATTATTTTGTTTTATTTGCAAGATACCAAACCAAATATCAGTACTTTGGTGGACTTGGGTTTTTGATTTTGCGAAAATTCAGATCCACTGGGGTGCGGGTTGTTACATTTGGTATCAGAGCTTAGGTTAGTGGATCCTGAAAAATTTAGGAAACGTTGAATGAACGTATTTGTATTTTGTCTATAAATATAATATACATTAAATCATTATAATTCCAACTATAGAATAGTTGCATATGGGAAATCCCTTAAGATGGATGTACATGATTCCGTAGTCGGGACTTGGTAGCCTAATGATTGTAGATACCTATTTGATTTCCGATTGATGATATACAATAGATCCAGATAAAGGGGAAATAAGAATCCATATGTAATAGACAATGGAAAAATGTTCTTAAATGAACAATTAGAAATCCACTTTGAGTCCAACCAACAATAATAAGTAAATTTTGAAAGTTTGAGAAGAAGTATAAATTGTATATTTAAAAAGGACTTTAAATGAAAATGATTGAAAAAGTAAGTTTTTGATTTTGGAATATATATATAGTTAAATCAAGAACTTTTTATTAAAGAGTTATACAAAAAAATTGTTTGAAAAGATTACAAAGTGTATATATACATAGCTCGCTAGTTTCTTTGTAATGAAAGAGGAGCTTAAAAATATAAAACTCTACCAGAGATTGATAGTTTGTTAAAATATAAAATTTCAATAAAGGAAATTTTTATAGATACTATTTTCCTTTTGAAAAGAAATGATGGAACAATATAGCTCATGGATTTTTCTATGCAATGAAAATTTTTAAGTTGTAAAGTTAAAATTTTTAAAGGTGGACAATAGAAAGTGGTACAAGTTTAAAATAAGGTGAATATTATAGACCAGAACATTTAAAACCCTAGAACAAAGCGGTAGGCGGAAATTATGGTGATTCAAGTGAGAAGATAGTAAATTAAGAGTAACGCAATAAATTGGAGCAGTTTAGGTAGAGGAGTTGAATAATAGAAAAGTTATGAATTTGTTAATAATTGATGTTAATTATGAAAAATAAATAGAAAAGATATTTAATTTATTATAATTAGGTTGGGATTTGGTATACTTTAATTCATTGGAATGAAAAGGAATATCAATATAAGTTTCTATGAATCAGTTTAAGTGATTCATAGAGAACTATAACGTTAACGATTCCTCTTGAAGGAGAAGAGTAGTTCCAATGCAATAAAGTATAGAATAAGTATTACAAAAAGAAAAGTGTAGTAATTAGAAATTTTATAGGGGATCGCGAAAAAAAATCCAGTTAAGTAATTAAATTTGCAGCAATATAAGAAATTAAATGCATAACATAGAAAAAGTAGACATTTTCCATTGTTGCACGTATTTGTTGCAAGTATCTTTTAGAATTCCCCCTAATATGATATTAGAGACTCCAATAAAGATTGAAAGTGGAGATAGGAGGAATAATAGAGTAAGAGTTATTCTTATATGCTCTAGCTTTACCATTTTAAAATGTATAAAAGATGCTTTGGGAAAAACTGCAAAGTGCATTTTTAGAAAAGAATGTTTGATTAAAAATCCCAAATTTTAAGTAGTAAAAGTTAGAAAGATTTCTTTGAAAAGAAAAAAGAAGAAGAATGTTTTAGTTAAGTTTTGTTAACATTTTCTTTTAGGTTTAATGATGAGTTAAATTTAAAAGATTGTAAATTAAAGTTTTAAATGGTTGAAACACCAAATATTTTTGAATTTGAAAAAAAGGGTTTCTAAATTGTAATTTTTAAAGACAAAGGTTTTGGGATTGAGCGTTTCAAAATTTTTGAAGTTTCTAATTTTTGAAAAAAAATGTAAAGACCAAACCAAGATTTTAAATATGGAGTAGATAGGAATTGATGCATAGGAAAGATGGGGTAAAGGATAAGTCTACGAAGAGGATAACAACTATTACTAATGGAAAAGTAATAAGGAACCCTATAGTGCATAAAGGATAATGGTAAGAACCTTGAAATATTTTATTTGACATGAGTGCAAGATTTGAGAATACCATCCAGGAATTTGGAATAAAAGAAGATGGTAGCATAGGATTATGAGGTGGCAAACAGTCATGGAGGATTTTAGTAGACTCAAGTTAGGGGGCAAGAAAGGAATTAGAAAGGTTATTTCTCCAAGTCTAGTTGCCATTAAGACATGAAGACTATAGAATTATGGCCTATTAGGAAGGTTAATTTTAATATGTAGTGGTAGTAGTATTGTGTTTTCTTCCAGTATGTTTTCTTTTTATGGGTAGTAAGCATTAGTTGTTGCAATGAACTGCATATGTTTATGGAAATATTCCTTTTTATGTGTTTTCTATATGGACCGCTATGATTTGAGAAAACAATAAAATAAGGAAATTTCAGGAAGTTACTTAACTAATGCAAGGGAAAAAAAATAACTGAAACTAGAAGTTAAGTAACAAATTCAGAAAATTTATTTAACTAACTACTAAATAAAAGCAAATTGAAAATGCAGGTTTCGAAAAGAATAGGAATTTTTCAAAAAGTAAATTTCAATAGACGGGGTATATGGGTACGGTAAGTTGAGCCACGGGTCAATGTTCATGTTCCTCAAAGATTAAAATAAAAAAATTGACTTGATTGGTGGTTGCTTTGTAAATAAAATAAAAGTTTTTGATAGAAAACTTAAAATTTATGACATAAGTTAAGTGAAATCCACTATGGACTTTGGATTGTTGACTAAACCAAGATTTCTTGAGATGTGGGAAATTTGTACTTTGAAAAATCTATATATATGTAAACTTCTAAAAAATGAAATATTTTTGCAAATTGTTTAGAAAGGTTTTTATGAATATTTTAGAAAGTAATACAAAAATATTTTTGAATTAAAAAGAAAATTTCAAATTTTGGAAATGTTACATACTTGACATTGGGGAATAGTTGATAGGTTGGTTAGTATGGATTGTATTGTGTGTAGTAGAAGTGACAGTAAAATAGAATACGGTTAGAAATAAGGAGAAAGCTGTTGAGTTAGGGAATCACTGTCATATATCTTGTTAGTAACAAAAGGATGATTCTTGAAAACAACATTGTTTTGGAACTTTAAAATAAATAGAAAATTAACTCATGCAAACTGTACTTGGAAAAGTTGGAAAGGAATGGGGGCAAAAGAGAAGATTCAAAGATACAGGAGAAAGGGGTACATAAGAGAAGGAAGGAAATATGGAATTTTCCATTAAGACCCTTTCCTAGCAAAAGAAAATAGGTTTAGAAAACTGGATTTTTCTAAATTTGGATGTTAAGAATGGAGTTTTAGATTTTGGATGGTAGGGATTTGATGCAAAATTGGTCGAACTATATTTCTACTCGTAGAAGTATGGGAAAACTTGGATGAAAAAACAAGTTTTTGGTCTTCAAAGGTTGCGTACATGTAGAACTGCTAGTATACTTAGGTTGTTTGCATCATATTTTCAAAAATTAGTTTAAAAGAAAGTATTCACATAGGAGGCGCCAATTTAGAATTACTCAGTTTGCATATCATATATGTTGTGATACACCGTGTTCCGTACACAATTTGTTGAAAAATTTGGTTGCATACTAATTAATTGTTAGTATAGAATGGATAAGCATTGATTAACATAATCGGCCAAAACGAATCCTATTTCAGCCATGACCTTTTCCCACTATATCAGGACCCTTACGACGTTGCGCCCTTGCTGTAACAGCCCACTTTTCTGTAAATTTAAGCGGACAATAAACCACACATTACCCACTCAAATTGAACGGAAAGGGGGATAGTTAGGGAAAAAGAAGAAGAAAGAAGATAAGAAGGAAACTAAACAACACAGAATCCCACAACGGAACGAATAATCTATAACCTATGGCAAATCTCTAGATAAAAGCACACTATAATGTGTGCGTATGTATACAGACATCAACCAAAGTATACTAAACTATTTCAGCTCGGACAGTTATAACAACCCGTCCTCACAATTTGTAATAAATAGAACAATGAATGTAGCGGAAAATAACCATCCATGTGAATACGTCTCTGGACCTCCAGCTCGTCTTCTGAAGCTCCAAAGCATCCCAACTAAATCTGTAATATAGTCGGTCTGACCCGAGCATTTAGGAAAAACAACATCTGGATCAGTCTGGTAAAACCAACGTGAGAAACTCAAATCACAAGGAGTTTTATTTATTATAACTTGTAAAATATTTTAAAGATCAAAGGTATATCCTAAGACCACGCCGCACATAAACACGGACATGTTTTCACCTTACGATAACCAAGACATTTTCATATGGAATTCTCTACTATTATAATAGTGTTTAAGATATAAATACTTTTTTTTCATAGCCGAAATTGTTACATTAATTAAATTCCAGCATAATAGGTATACAACCAAAACCGTAAAGACACGTATTAGAAAGTGGACTCCATACAATGACTGGGCTAGTACGGTACCGCCCATCACGGTGCATCTCTAGATAAAATAACACCAAGGTCGAACCTATCGACCCCTGCCAACACAGAACCGGCCTACCTTTTACTAGATAGTATCGGATATGATCACCCCTCCGTTTATGGGCCCTGAAGAATACGAATGAGAGATAATATCGACTCTAAATAGGGACGATCATACCCTACTTGGGAGCGACCTACTTAACTCTGCTGCATCTCCCTTGTTTAAGTCATTCCCGGTTGATGAGGCTTAAGGCTACGTTTTACCTTTTATATAGAACTTCCCACTTGGAATGCTACATGCCCTCCAAGCAACAATACAATGCCGGCATTCATCCATACAAGTTCGTTCTAGGACTGAGCGAAACGCTGGAGAGCTCCATCTTCAATTTCCATCAACTTCAAGATGACTTTACTTCAAAACACTTAAATTGGATAAAGTGGTTTATGGATAACATATCCGATCCCGGTCTCTTCGAAACAACATTCGATAATTTCCGGTAAACTCAACCCCGGTTATTTAGGAAATAAACCATCAAAGATAAGAGTGGAGATCAACTCCTAACCATTAGTGGAAGGATTCCCTGATCGTTTGTCCTAGGAGAACGAAATGATATTTATACACACAATACAACATCATCGGAGATTACTATGCCATATAATCGCATGTTTCTCTTTGATATTTCCAAAGTTACGTTTTAGGTCCATATTTGATAGTCGGTTATTTAACTATCAAACAACACACATTCAAATCAAGGATTTAATTCAAAATGGGAAACCCATCATTGGTTAAACCCATAAGCAACCACTAAACTCTTTAACTAATTATTTTAGTTAATTAAAATCACTTTGAAAATACTTGCATAAAAATACTTTAACAAGATATACCCATAAATCCTTATATTTTCAATGCTTAGAAATAACAATATACTTATCTCAACGATATAAGCATATTCATAAAAAAGAGGAAGATTTCCTTTTCAAACAATTCTAAAACCATTTATAAATTCCTTTATAGATCTCTAAACCCATTTATAACCCCATTCATTAATATTTGAAAATTATTTATAAAACTCTCTTTTATACATTCCTAAAATTATTTATAAAACTCTTCTTATCTTGTAAATAATCTACCTTTAAGTCTCCACATCATTCTTTAAAACCCCTCTTCTAAAACCTAAATTTGTTTATAAAAATCTATTTATAAATCTCAAACATTTATAAATAAATAATTATTATTAACCTTAAAACGTCGTAAAATAATAATTAATAATATCAAAGACATTATTAATAAAACACTAATAATTTTTTTCAACCATATTATAAATAATATTAATTAATTTCTAAAACAGTATTAATAAATCATTATTATTAATTTCCAACCATATTAATTATTTAAATAATTAATCTTCAAGGTATTAACATATTGATGAATAACCTTAAAAACAATATTAATTAGAAATAAATAAATTTAAAACAATATTAAATATAAATAAATAATTTTTGAAACAATATTAAATAAATAACTTTTAAAACAATATTGAATATAAATAAATAATTTTTAAAACAATATTAAATAGATAACTTTTGAAACAATATTAAATACAAATAAATAACTCAGAAAAAGATAGATAAAAAGGTCGGAATAAAATAGAAATTAAATCATTTAGAACAAAATATTTATGAAACCCAATTTCGGATTTAAAACCAGTTCCTATCTCAAAAACCAATTCTAGTTCAAATGGCAATTTATAGTATTTTTAAAATACTAATTTGAGGCCAGTAGCTACTAAATGCTTAACCAATGTCGATATGATTTTCTATTACTATAGGTTTTTAGTTTTTAATATAAACAATGTCATAATCAAAAAAGCCAACAATTAGGTTTAATATCCAATAATTTATATAACAGGAGTATTATTGAAATTAAAATCAACAATGGCGAGTAATCCTGTTTTATCCCTCCAATCTGTTTCCCTATATCATAATAATTATATAATATGGGTCTTCCGCTCCAGGGGTGGGAATAAATCCAAACCAACTGATAAAATAGTAAATCACCCAAACATCCAATTAATAATTTTTATCAACTCTATAATATTATTGGTTAACCAAAAAGATGAGTTTAACTCACCGAAACTCCAGTTTTCACCGAGGCATTCCGGTTGGAAACTAAAATCGAATGACGTATAATTTTAGCCCAAATTTCAACTGTCTCCAAATTTGTCCAAACCAGTTCCATTGCAAAGCTTACATCACCGCGTGCGCAACGCAAAACTCCACATCTCGATTGCACCTCGTATGAGAGGGTTATCGATAATTTAAATTATAATATAATAACTAATCATATATTAATTAAACAAACCCCACCACTTAACTCTTCTTCCCCAATTAAAAATTATCCCCCCTACATGTACAAACGACATAGCCGTGCACGTCCAAGCAGAGATACAGAGCTATGCACTGCTAAACTCCATTCCGTCGATTCCTATGGACTCCTCTTCACGATCTCCTTCTAACCATAACCATGAATCAACACCCGAAGCCCCCCAAAAAATTGCGACTGATAGCCCCTTCCCCTCTGATACAGTGGAGCGGCCACCAATCCGCCATTGTGAGTCACCAAACTCTGGTCCAAGATGCTATTTTCAATCTCGAATCCAAATCCAAGCTTCGATTTCAAATCAATGACTCAATCCAAGCCAAACTAAAACCCTAGACTCTCTACTTCAAAGGTTGAACAACATAAAACAATGCCGTGCCTTCTAATACCTATCTCAAATCGAAACTTAGGCTAAAATAAGATTTTTAAATTTTGTGTCACGAATTTCATTTAGCATATGGTGAGCTTTTTATTTTTTAAGTTTTGATTTTTAAAAGGAGAACTCCATTCTCACTTATAGGCAAAAATAAATAGAAGAGGGAGTATGGTCATGGAACGTGGGGGTATGGTATGCACAGTGGAGAGTATGGGTAGGTTATGGTAAATATATATATATATATATATATATATTCTAATTAGAAAATATCTAGCTTTAAACGTCCGAAAATCTCGAACACCAAATGAGGCATGCCTCCTGGCGTTCTATATGTAATACCCCTATTCCGAACACACTAGAACTAGTCTCGAGGCCTAATTCGATCATATACAGAAGATAACTTTTTTAAACCTAATTATATTATATAAATTCCTGAAATTAATTTATATGCGTTTCAAATTCGTGCGACCACACAATACATCCAATCGCCACGGAAATCGTTGGCGTATAATAACTCGGTATTACGGATCCAATGAATCAGATTTCATTCAAATCTGAGACAGTGCCTCGGAAGGTTATTTTCACATGTTAATTAAAACTAATTATTATAAAACCCCAAATTAATCACTTTTGAATCTAAATTAAAAGTTTATTATTACCATTCTCTTTTATATTAAGTTCAAATAAGATCTCTAAATCGTTTTTATTCATATTAATCAAAGATTTAGTTATTTTATTTATTCCAATTATTTAAATTCACTATTCAAATAGATGTCTATATTTGAATTCAAGCTGTTTTACTTTAAAAATAATATTTGAATATTAAAATTTTATTAAATACTTCAAAATCAATTGACTAAAATTCTAGGTCGTTACATTCTCTCCCCCTTAAAAGAATTTCGTCCCCTAAATTAGCAAGTAAGAAAAATACCCCCAAACCCAATAACTTTTCAAAAGCAATTAGTTGTAATGGATTTCCAAATTCTTTTATGTTTTTTTTTTAAATTCATCCATAAATTACTAACTAATACCATTCCAAGTTATAACATAAAAATCAAACTATACTTATCGAAAATTTCTTTAAAATTTTTCAAAAATTTTCTAACTCTTAAATTTCAGAAAATTTCACCAGCGTCTTCTTTGCGCATCTAAATCGGAACAACTACAAATTGCCATTACAAGCCTAAACCAACAACAGAAAACAAAAGCCAAGTGGCTCAATCATAAAACCATCAAACCAAACAACAATATAAACATGTACCTTTTAATCGGGCAACCAAATTCTACTCGTGAAACCAAAGGAATCAAACTAGCCTTTGTTACTATATACCTGCATCTTATTTACCAATGATATCCAATCATATAGTTCATAATAATATTATTTTGCATTTTCAATTATCAACATTTACTTTACTAAAGCCCGTACGATGTACATATATCATCCATACTAAAACCATACCCGATCGCTTGCTCAATCACACAATTTCATTTCCGAAGTAGTATCGTTCACATGACCTCTCTAGTGCGGACACAAATCCGGTTCTTTGATAAAAAACCGTCATTCTCCTTGCATAGCCATATACTATGATAGAGAATCCCAAAATCGATCAAAATCTATATCCAGTGTTCACCGTCGAGAATCGGGTGAAAAATTCTAACTCGGGCAGATGCAAGTCATCTCAAAATCCTGTACTCGAATCTGGATCAAATAATTATGCGAATAAAATAATATATGTACAACTTATATATTTATTTCAGTTGATTTCTCATTATTCATATTTCTTTTATTTACATTCATTTATTCATAACCATTATTCACATTACTTAATTCACATTCATTTACTACTTAGTATATTTCTTTCAATACTAATGTCATTTAAGAACTATTCCATCAAATTTTACATAAGTTTATTATAAACATTTATATACAACACAACTTTTGTTTATTTTCACTTTACAACTTAAGTTCATATTTAATTCTATCAAATAACATTCCAAAACCATATTCAATTTATTTACACTTAAGTTGAATTTTATTTTGTAACTCAAGATCATATCCATTTCATTAATCAAATTCAATTTTCGTTTAACTCATTTCATTAATTCACTGCATTTAACTTTACTTGAGTCAAATACCTTCTCAAAATTCATTTTATTTCGACTTAACTTTAGTTAAATTTTATTTCATAGTTAAATTTTCAAAATTTCTTTCCATAGCATTCATATTCAAAACTTTTAAAAATTTGCATTAACTACTAATTCTCAAAATTTATAAGCTATAAAACTTATTTCTCATATTTTCATAAAACACTTAGATAAAAATTTCCAAAATTTAAATACTCTGTTTTATTTTAACTCTATTTTGAAATAGTACAAAATATACAATATATCTCTTTTTGTATAACAAATCATATTTTTGGAATTTTAATCAAAACTCGTTTTACCAAAACAAAACTCCAATGATAGCAATTCCTCTCTTGGAAACTAGAAAATAAATGTCGATGATGCTGTAGTCATCATTAGAATTATTTTCCAACGACCGAAGTGAGTTCAGTGCTTTCTTAACACTTTTAAATTCCATTTTAAATTATTACAATTCTAAATAATACTATTATTATTCTTCCAAAACCTTTGAAAAACAATTTCCAAAATCAATGGGATTTTAAATTCTCAACTCTTAGCTTTTAAATCCTTTTTTTACAAGTCATATTTATCAATTTTCCTTATATATAATTTCACTATGGTCATATAAAACAATTTCTTAATTGTTTATTTTATTTACATTACAATTTTTATTAGAACACAAACAACAAACAACAAATGATAAAAATCAAATATTATTATTCACTAACAACCAAACGCACCACATATAGTATAATAATTTCTGAAGAATTATTCCTTTATATATAAAATATAATCAAGGTAAAATTATTTCATTTACCCAATTTCAAAACAGTACTATGTCGAACTGCTTTGCTCAAGTGGTTAGAGATCCATATCAATAATATTAATTGCTCAAATTGACCAGAATCCATAAGCCACTGAATAGATCAACTAACACAATATAAAACCTTATTTATATCACTACCAAATACACGCTCATACACACACACACACACTCAAACTCATTTTAGGGTGCTATTGACTCTTATCTATAATGAGTACCCCACCAAAGCCAAGGTTCTCGCTTAACCTTGCGCTTTGATACCACGATGTAACGACCCACTTTTCCGTACAGTTTAAGCGGACAATAAACCATACATGACCCACTCAAATTGAGCAGAAAGGTGGATAGTTAGGTAAAAAGAAGAAGAACGAAGACAAGAAGAAAACTAAACAACATAGATTCTCACTACGGAATGGATAATCTATAATATACGAGAAATCTTTACACAAAAGCAAACTGTAATGTGTATATATACATACAGACATCAACCAGAGTATGCTAACCTATTTCATCCTGGACAGTTATAACATGTCTCACAATTGCTAATAAATAAAGTACTGAATGCAGTAAAAAATAACCATCTACGTGAATATGTCTCTAGACCACCAGCTTATCTTCTGAAGCTCCAAAGCATCCCAACTAAATCTGTAATATGCTCGGTCAGACCAGAGCATTTATGAAAAACAACCTCGGATTAGTCTAATAAAACCAGCATGAGAAACTCAAATCACAAGGAGTATATTTATTGCAACTTGTAAAATCTTTTGAAAATCAAAGGTATCTCGTAAGACCACGCCACACTTAAATACAGATAGGTTTTTATCTTGCGATAACCAAAACATTTTCATATGGGATTCTCTACGATTATAATAGTGTCTAAGATACAAATACTTATTTATCATAGCTGAAATTGTTACATTAATTAAATTCCAGCATAATAGGTATACAACCAAAACCATAAGGGCATGTATTGGAAAGTGGATTCCATACAATGACTGGGCTATTGGGGTACCGCCCATCACGATGCATCTCTAGGTAAATCAACACCGAGGTCGAACCTATCAACCCCTGCCAACGCAGATGCGGCCTACCATTCACTGGATAGTAATATGATCACCCCTCCGTTTATGGGCCCCGAAGCATACAAATGAGAGATAATATCGACTCTAAATAGGGATGATCGTACCCAACTTGGGAGCGACCCACTTAGCCCTGTTATATCTCCCTTGTTTAATTCATTCACGGTGATGATGTTTGAGGCTACATTTTACCTTTTATATAACACTTCCTACTTGGAATGCTACATTGCCCTCCAAGCAACAATACAATGCCATCATTCATCCATACAAGTTCGTTCTAGGACGGAGCGAAACGCTTAAGAGCACCATCTTTAATTTCCTTCATCTTCAAGATTTCTGTACTTCGAAACACTTAAGTTGGATGAAAGTGGTTTTCGGATAACATATCCGATCTTGGTCTCTTCGAAAAAAGATTCAATATTTTTCGGTAAACTCAAACTCGGTTCTTTAGGAAATAACCCTCAAAGGTAAGAGCGGACATCACCTCCTAACCGTTAGTGGATGGATTTACTTATCGTTTGCCCTAGGAGAACGAAATGAGATTTATATGCGCAGTACAGCATCATCGGAGATGATTGTGCTATATAACTCACATGTTTCTCCTAAATATTTCCAAAGCTACATTTTCGGTCCATATTTGATAGTCTGTTATTTAACTATCAAACAATACACATTCAAATTAGAGATTTAATTCAAAAAGGGAAAACTAACATTGGTTAAACATATAAGCAACCACCAACCTCTTTAACTAATTATTTTCATTAATTAAAATCACTTTGTAAATACTTGTGTGATATACTCACAAATCCCTATATTTTCAATGTTTAAAAATATTCATATACTTATTATCTCAACGGTATAAGCATACTCACAAAATGGAGGAAGATTTCCTTTTTACACAATTCTAAAACCATTTATTAATTCCTTTATAAATCTCTAAACCTATTTATAACCCCATTCATTAATTTTTGAAAATTATTTATAAAACTTCCTTTTATACATTCCTAAATCATCTATAAAACTCTTCTTATCTTGTAAATAATCTCCCTTTAAGTCTCCACATCATTATATAAAACCCCACTTTTGAAACCCAAATTTGTTTATAAAACTCTATTTATAAATCTTGAACATTTATAAATAAAAAATTACTATTAAAGTTAAAACATCTTAAAATAATAATTAATAATTTCAAAGACATTATTAATAAAACACTAATAATTTATTTTCAACCACATTATAAATAATAATAATTAATTTCTAAAACAGTATAAATAAATCATTATTATTAATAAACTCTATTTATAAACCATATTAATTATTTAAATAATTAATCTTCAAAGCATTAACATATTGATAAATAACCTTAAAAACAATATTAGTTATAAACAAATAACTTTAAAATAATATTAAATATAAATAAATAACTTTTTGAAACACTATTAAGTAAATAACGTTATAAAATAATATTAAATAAATAACTTTTAAAACAATATTAAATATAAGTAAATAACTTAGAAAAAGATAGATAAAAAGGTCAGAATAAAATAGAAATTAAATCCTTTAGAACAAAATATTTTTGAAACCTAATTTTATATTTAAAATCATTTTTTATTTGAAAAACCAATTCCAATTCAAATGGAAATTTATAGTATTTTTAAAATACAAATTTGAGGCCAATAGCTTCCAAACGCTTAACCAATATCAATATTGATTTTCTATTACTACTGGTTTTTAGTTTTGAACATAAACAATGCCATAATCAATAGAGCCAACAATCAGGTTTAATATCCAATAATTTATATAACAGGAATATTATTGAAATTAAAATCAACAATGGCGGAGAATCCTGTTGGATCCCTCCAACCTGTTTCCTTATATCACAATCATTATATAATTATATAATATGGGTCATCTACTCCTTGGGCGGGAACAAATCCAAACCACTTGATAAAATAGTAAATCATCCATACATCCAATCAACAATTTTTATCAGCTCTATAATATTACCGATTAGCCAAAAAAAATGAGTTTAACTCACTGGAATTCCAGTTGTCACCGAGGTATTCTGGTTTGGAACTAAAATTGAACGACGTCTGATTTTAACCCAAATTTCGACTATCTCCAGATTTGTCCAAACTAGTTCCATTGTGAAGCTTACATTACCATGAGTGCAATGCAAAAATCCACGTTTTGATTGGAACTCGTTCGAGAGAGTTATTCAAATTTTAAGTTATCGATAATTTTAAATTATAATATAATAACTAATCATATTTTAATTAAAGAAATCCCACCACTTAAGTCTTCTTCCCAATTCAAAATTATCCCCCTCCATGTACATGTCAAAACGACATGGCCGTGCACGTCCAAGAAGAGATACGGAGCTACGCTCCGCTAAATTCCATTCCGTCGATTCCTATGGACTCCTCTTCGCGATCTCCTTCCGAACCATGAATCAATGCCCAAAACCCCGAAAAAAATCACGACCGACAGCCCCATCCCCTCTCCAATAGTGGATGCAGCCACCAATCCTCCACCGCGAGTCACCAAACTCCGGTCCTAGATGCTATTTTTAACGTCGAATCCAAATCCAAGCCTCGATTTGCAAATCAATGACTCAATCAAAGCCAAACTAAATCCCTAGACTCTCTATTTCAAGGTCGAACACCAGAAAAACAATGCCATGCCTTCTAATACCTGTCACAAATCGAAGCCTAGGCCAAACCAAGATTTTAAATTTTGTTTCACGATTTTTCATTTGGTATATGGTGAGATTTTGATTTTTAAAGTTTTGATTTTTAAAAGGAGAACTCCCTTATCACTTATAGGCAAAAATAAATAGAAGAGGGAGTATGGTCATCGAACTTGGGGGTATGGTATGCACAGTGGAGAGTATGGGTAGCTTGTGGTAAACATATATATTATATTATTAATTAGAAAATATCTAGCATTAAACGCCCGAAAATCTCGAACTCAAAACGAGGTGTGCCGCCTAGATTTTTATATGTAATACCCCTATTCCGAACACACTGGAACTAGTCTCGAGGCCTAATTCGATCACATACAAAAGATAGCTTTTTTTAAACCAAATTATATTATATAAATTCTTAAAATTAATTTATATGCGTTTCAAATTCGTACAACCAAACGATACATCCAATCGTCATGAAAATCGTCAGCATATAATAACTCGCTATTACGGATCCAACGAATCTAGTTTTGTTGAAATCCGAGATAGTGCTCCAAAAAGCTATTTTCACACGTTAATTAAAACGAATTATTATAAAAAACCCAAATTAATCTTTTTTAAATCTAAATTAGAAGTTTATTATTACCATTCTTATTTATATTGATTTTAAATAAGATCTCCAAATCATTTTAATTCATATTAATCAAAGATTTGTTTATTTTAATTATTCCAATTATTTAAATTCACTATTCAAAAAAATTTCTATATTTGAAATATAAGCAGTTTTACGTTAAAATTAATATTTAAATACTAAAATTTTATTAAATATTTCAAAATCAATTGACTAAAATTCTAAGTCATTACACTTGCGGAATTTCGAGGACGAAATTCTTTTAAGGGGGAGAGAATGTAACACCTCGCATTTTTACGGTAACTAATAAGAACGAAATTTAATTAATAAATAGTAAATAGTGGAAAATTGAATTTTTGCAAATGTCAGAATTTGGCTACAAAACTTACACCATTGTCTTCGTGGTGATTTTCTGATCAATTTTCATATATAATGTTTTCCGATCGGAGTTCAAATGGAAAAGTTATTAAAATTTGAAGTTTTAGCGTCAAAAATAATTATATATGTAAATATGGTAATAAAATCAATTAAGACTAGTTAGATGTTAATAATTGTAACACTTAAATTAAAATCTTAGAGAATTTGTAAAATGGGTAAGAATTGAAGGAGATAAATTAATAGAGGAAACAAATTGATTGAATCAATTAAATGGAGGAAATAAACTAAATAAATCAAACAATTTTAATAAATAACATTCAAAACATACACAGGTCGACTAGCAAGACCTAGGTCGACCATTAACGGTAGATAAATGGCTATGGGTGGTTGACCCGTATCAAGGTTGAATGTGATTTTCAATTAACGAATGTGCGACATTGATTGATTTAATTATTTTGCTTGCGTGCAAAGTAATTGATGGGCATTCAAGATTAAACTAAAGATTCTCTAGCCCAAATCAACGTCCCTAATTCAATGCAAACTCCTATATAAGCAAGCCTAACCTAAACCTAAAATCTTATATTATTTTACTGTAACAAAATGCTGTCAAACTCCAACCTCTTCTCTAACCTCAAATGTTCTTAAAAATCAAAATAAAATCAATCTAGAAGGGCGCAATAAATTGGAGGATTGTAGAAGGTGACTGAAATAGAGATTATTGATTTAGAGTATGGTAATGTAGGTAAACTTGAATCTAAAATTTGAATTCAATCCTTTTTAAAGATCTGTAATTTTAATAAAAGCATACCCTTTTTATTATTCATTTAAAGTAAGAGGGAGTCAAATAAAAAGGGAACGGATGTAAATTTGGAGAATGGGAAAGCTAAAAGCAAGATGAGAGGGAATATTATATGTTTTTATGTAATATTAGATTATATCATTGCAGATCTATTCCTATATACCTAAGAATTCAATTATATTTTCAAGTGCATAATGATTAGATTTAATTCTGCAATCGCATAATGATTAGTTTTATTTTTGTAATTACGTAATGATTAGATTTAATTCCATAGTTGTGTAATGATTAGATTTAATTGGTATTTTAACAACAATTGAAATGAATAAAATCATAATGAATGCGTAATGATTAGGAACTTGTTTTTATTTAGCGGACATTAATTAAGTTGAATTGAACTTAATTTTGTTATTTGGACTTTTTGTGATATTTTAATGTATAGGAACTTGAAATGTTGCAAGTAGATTTTCGCATATTATCAAGTTTAAAATAATGAAAAGTGTGACATTTGGAAGAACAAGGAGTGCACATATGAAACAAAAAGGAAGAGATGCACAAAACATGGAAACTTTTCCTGTTTTTGTACTGTCTATTTCAAGAGAGATAAAAAAGCAATCCCTTGTAATTACAAACACTGCACAAACATCTCCTCTTTTGATAAGGTACAGAAAGTTATTGCGTTAACATATATTGAATTGAAATTTAGTTCCAATATATTAAAATGTAGTAAATCCCAAAAGTTAAATATTAAGTCATGAACAAAGTACAACTACCAATTAAAATGAAAGAAAGAGGCTTTGAGGAATATGCAAGAAAAAGAATAGAAAATGAAATAGGAATAGAAATGTTAGTTGGACAAAAAGGCAACAATATTAAGAAATTGAAAAAGAAGCGGTAAATGATTTGAAGAAGGAAAAGATAAACGCATAATTAAATGAAGACTTAAGGTTAAACATAAAAGATGTTGGGGCAATAAAGAAAATGTAAGAAAAATAAATATACATGAATATTAAATATGTATATATGTAGCCTTAGATATGCGTTTAAGATGGGTATGGATAGTTATAACTTAGTAGAAATAAATTATAAAAAGTAAATGACATAAGGTCATTAGGGTCGGTTGGAATATGAAAACATATCAAACCAAGGACCCATGGAGAGTATATGCTTGCATATAGAGAAGGGATACCCTCAAGTTAGGACTATGCTTGAAGCAGAAGCTCCATAAATGTAGGCAATTGGGCAGTCCGTTAGGCGGATGTCAAAGCTGGACTCGCACAGTCAAAGTAGGTCTACTTCAAATTTATTAAGGGGGTATTGCCTTGATTGCATTAGGCAATCTAAACGAACAGTGGTGAGGATCAGACACCATGCAACATTATGTAGTACCAGTTTAAAAAGCAAGGGGTAGGGGTTGCATAGGTCTTGGGTCCGCCATCAGTCCCTTGCGGTTAACGGGAAGGATATGATTACACCTAATTGATCATCGCCGCCTACCAAGGTTGATCCAATTGGGTAATGCAATGCCATAGTTGTTTGTTAGTTTGGTTGATAAGGCAGGGCTAGTTAACCCATAACGAGATTCCTTCAAAATATGGATGAAGTGGTTTGTGGAGCTGAATCCACGTAATAGGAAGACGACAAAGTAGAAAATCTCCAAAGAGAACATGACCTAATGGAGGAAAGGTCGTTGGTGCGCACTATAGGATTTTCTCGAGATATACGATGGTGAGATTGTGATATAGTGAGGTTATGGATCCTAACGAGGTGCTAAATGAGAGATACTAGTAGGGACAGTATCTAGGTCCATTAGGGGAACATAGGATATATATCTAGTTATATATATATATATATATATAAATCTATGGGACGTAGATGGAAACGGTTCGTACGTAGAGATGTAGTCGAAACGACTAATAATGTAATTAGATATAAAACGAAATAGTAAATAATCGGCATAAGCTGGTGTTATGTATAAGATGTATAGTTTTCCAGTCACCAGAACGTTGTTCTGACCCCCTCCTCAATACAACCTATAGGATAGATTGCAGGACATGTACTGGTGTTTGGACATGTTCGATGCTGACAAGGACACTTGATTTTGCAAGTATCAAACTTTAGTCGGTACTTATATGATCTATTATATTTCAAATTATTCTGGTGCAAGTTATTTCGTTATAACACTGATATGCATTCTTTTGTTTTATTTGCAGAATACCAAACCAACTATCTATACTTTTGTGAACTTGGGTTTTCAATTTAGTGAAATTCTGGCCCATTGGGGTGCGGGTTGTTACATTACTTCTACTACATCCTTTTTGGAATCACCCACAGGATTAGTAAAAGGTATCCCTTGTACTTCAAAGAACTTCATCCTCCATTTCCATTATCTACAAGATGTCTCTAATTCTAATGCTTTTGCTGGTTCGAAATGTTTTTCGGATAATCCATGCTTATCCGATCTCAGTCTCTTCAAACCAATAATCGTTTGTTTCCAGTTGACTTAATTCGGTTCATTCAGAAGTAAGCGAACTATAGAAAAGTCCCAAGGGGATCTCTAATATACCCCTTAAAGCGAGAGATATTTCACCAGAATGAGTTATCTTAAGGGAATCTCAAACCGTATAAAATTGCGAAGCTTTCAAATACTTCCTTAGTCAAAATAGGTCAAGCTATCGATAGTGGACAAACCACTTTCTGGTTTAAGTATATAGTTTGCATATGGAAAATCGAACATCATATACTTATCACCAGTTTCCGATTTCAAACAGTACTATCCCTTGATTAACAATGAAATTAGGCAAGTTAGAAAACTATCCTTGCCTCGAAATACATTCTTAATTCTCAAAATAGAGACGAGTTTCCAAATTTTGAAATTTGGTGTCAAGTATACGATGAAGTACCTTTTCTATACTTAATAAATCATGAACCATTCATCGAAGTTAACCCTCTTATACTTATCACATTTCTGACATTTTGAATTCTCTATCCCTCGCCAAGAAATGAAGTCAAGGAAATCAAAGCACTGGTTTCTCCCAGTCTTATCTTATTCAAACATTTTGATTCTAGATCTCACAATTAAGGGATGTTTACTCATCAGCTTTTTGTGCTAAACATAAAACGACTTACTTTCCATAGACTTGTCAATATTTTAACCCTACTTTATCATGTTTGTTTTTTGTTACTTAATGGCACCGACAAAGAAATCTCTTGCATAAAACAAAGTCTTTAAAAAACAAATCTGAAAACCAGCTCCACAAACTTATTTCTAGTTTTCGATTTCAAACTAGTGTTTTTCATTGGCTAGAAATGAAACCATTCAAATTGGGGTATTATTACCTCTCAAACCTTGACTTGACACATTTCTAACTTCAAAATAGAAATAAGTTTTCATACATCGAAATCTAGTAAATAGGATCCGAGAGTTCCATATACTTGTTATTATAACATTTTCCAAAGTCACTTAATTAAATCAAAGTTTGATTTAAAAGGCAACGTCTTTCCTTTATAAAAGTAAAAAACTTGTTAATCAAAGAAGTTCAAACCACTTTAAAACATCTTCCATTTTATAAAAGTAAACACTTGTTTAATAATAATAAAGTGTTATAAATTAACTTCCTTTCCAATTTTCAAAACAACTTACTATTATCATAAATGTTATAGCCCATAGTCTCTTTCCATTTCTAGGAAACCTTTATTACAACAATAGTGTTGTAATCCATGATTCATTCCTCTTTAAAAATTTCTTATAAAACTCTTTTATAATAAGTTTGAAATTTGTATTTATAGATCCCTTTAAAGATGGTCACTTTTAACAAAAGTTGACTTTGAAATAAAGGAGTAAAATTTAAACCTCCTGTTTAAATAACAAAATAAATTCTAAAAAAATATATTTATACCTTCAAACTTCCTTTTAAATATTTAGAAACACATTTTAAAAGACTTATCAAAATATCTCAAATAGATAACACTTTTTATTTTACAAAAATCAAAGATTTCCAAAACTGCATCCACAGAGACTATCGATATATGGACCATAACTTTTAAAACTTGTTTTTGTAAATCAAATAAATTTTAAACCATTTTAATACCTTTGCTAAGGGTTCAAAACAAAATTCAAGTTCGAAAACCATTTCAAAACATATTAGAAAACAAGTAGTAAATCGCTAAAAATCGATCACGGGATTCCAACGTCGCATTAAACCAATAATAAGTAAGTTGACTATAATAAACAAAATTCACTTTCCACAAACACAAGCATTTACATAACCAATTTAATTCACTTTCCACAAACACAAGCATTTACATAACCAATATAATTCACTTTCCACAAACACAAGCATTTACATAACCAATATATGTAATTAAAAATCAATAAGGCAAGGAATCCTTTGGATCCCTCTACAACATTTTTTTCTTCGAAGTGCTTCTATAGCGACCTATTCGCTATGAAGACACTTTAACTTCCATTCACTTTGCTTTCATCCCCTACAACACATTATCATGCACTTCAAAGCGGGAATCAACAACAACAATGTATACACAACGAAAATACATACATACAACACTACAAGTTAGCACTAAATTATTACAACATTTTGTCAATTTAAAACTAAATCAAAGTGAAATATCTCACTTTATTTCAAACCAATTCAAAGCCACCACCAACCGAACACCATACGACATCACACCACCTTTCTTAACACTTGAAATCTCTTTCTGTAAAGCCCCACTCCGAGATCCACATTAGCAAAGAGTATTACAAGGTAACACCGTCTGCTAATACGGAGAATAGAGCTGGATAGGTGCGACCATCTATAGCCTTGCCTTAATTATCTATTGAATACGTCGACAATTGCCATACATTTCCTTTTCTATCTCAAGTGGATCGACATATCCAATAAATACTTAATACAAAGCCATAGGTGGCTGAGGGGTCTATCAGAATAAAATATAACAACTCAAATGTAATACACATCACAGAACAGTATATCATCACATACATTCACACATATACAGATACATTATAGAGTATACAAAATGATACATGTCAAGTGGTAAAGCAAACCACAATATACAGGCGAGTCAAAAGAATACATATCAGAGTCACAGCCAAAAAGGACTACACAAAAAGCTATAACAAAAAGGAGCTAGCGAAATAGTCCATGCGGAAGCAAAATAGGCTAAGTCCAATGTACCTAACCTGAAACATCTCGGTCTGACCCGAGTATAAAATACACGGGTCAGTCTAGCTAAACAAATCAGTTAGATAAACTAAATGGTAATGAACATACATAGTCATAAAGTACCACAAATATCTCCAAAAGAGATAACCAGATCATCTAACAAAAGACGAATCATAACAAGCCTCGTATCATCGGCAATCCCAATAAACAAGGATATCTTATCCCAAAAATGGCCAAGAAGGCAATTAACAAATACCAATAAAGGTAACACAAGTTTCCACAAGGTAATCGCTATATATCGTGTGGTTCAAAGGACCTACACCGAATGGCGATACACTAGGGAAATATATTTGTCAAAGAAACAAAAGATGCTCGAGCTCAGTACTGTATAACAAGGATCCACACGCCCGAAGGCAATACACACGAAGACTCTACTCCCACATAGGAGCAATTGTCTACATAGACAAAGCCACACGCCCAGAGGCGATACGCACGAAGACACTACTCCTACATAGGAGCAATTGTCCACATAGACAAAGCCACACGCCCAGAGGCAACGCCCGAAGGCAACAACCCCCGAAGGCTCAAGCCCGAAAGTAACAAACCCCGAAGGCAACACCCGAAGGCAATGCCCGAAGGCAACAAACCGTAGTGGCGAAGGTCCGGAGACCCGGTACTGGTCACCACTAACTGGCGGAATGTGTCACAACTCTCAGAGAGGAACCCGAAAAATGTTAACGTGAGTCCCATACCACACGTTCGCACTAAACGGTTTACTAACCGTTAGTCAATTTCACACTCAAAGTAGTACAAAGTTCACCTCATCTCATCGGTAAACCAGACCCAAAGGTCAAAACGGTTAAATGAATAGATTAGGAATTAACTGAAAAGATAAACACACGTGTTCATAGCACGCATTTTATTTAATCATTTAATTCTCCTCCCTCTTCGCTCAAAGTGCAAAATTGTGTGTGTGTTTTAAATAGAGATTAGAAGTTGGAGAAACAAGCTTTAATACAATTTAAAAGACCACTTTATAAAAATCCGTGTACGAAATCAAAAAGGAATCATCAAAGTCAAATATGCAATAACAACTAATTGGAATCGACACGAATCGATTAAAATTGGAAACCAAGCAAAATAGGAAAATCTGGGCTGAGACAAGCAGGTCAGTCGACTGACTGCAGAGGCCAGTCAACTGATCCAGAAACCCAAAAGTTTCAGTTCCTGCAGTCAATCTACTAACTGCAGAGACCAGTCGACTGACTGGCACTGGAACAGATTTTCCAGCCTATCAAATGAAGAGAAAACTCTCACAATTTGCAACCGAACGAGCAATGGGCGCTAGGGGTTTATGCCAATTGACAACCCAACCCTATAAGCCCTTCAATACACCACCAAAAGCATGTTTATACATCAAAGCTAGGATTTTAGAGTTTTTGACTTCAAAATACCAAAAATTGAAATGTTCACCAAATCAATTCAAATCAAAAGCAAATGAACATGAATAAGTGTTAGGAATTCATACCTAACATCAATGATATCAAGAGAAGTAGATGTGAGTTCAAAACTCACCTTTTTAACTCAAAAAAAAGATGAGAAGCTCAAATGCAAAGAAAATATCAACCACTCTTCACTTCTACTCTACAAGCTCCAATCTAAGATCAAAACAAGTATTTCCTAAATTAGGGTTTAGGAAATTTCTGAATATGAAGAGGAAATGAGATGGAGAAGATGAAGAGGAGGCTTACCTAAGCTTCTCTTTGATTTTGGAGCAAGAATTTGAGTTTGCAAGAGGAACTAGGTTTTGGCAATTTCTATTTCACATTCTCTTCTCCCATTTTCAGTTGAGGTTGAGAAAAAGAAATGAAACTAGTGAATGGATGAAGAGAGGGTGCTGAGTTAGGGTATAGGATGAGTTGGGTGAAACCCAAACCCAAAAGCCCACTAGAAAATAGCAAAATTGAACTTACTCCAAACATATCGATGCTTATACTCAAAAAAGTCGCAAACGCCATTTTGGATTCAATGGAAGTGGTTTCGAGTCCCAATTCGACTGTTTGCAAAAGGTGACATTTCAGACTTTAATCCGACCAACGACGCTATATTTAAATAAAATATTTAAATATACAATCGTAAAATATGCTGGTTGTTACAGACTCCCCTCCTTAAAGAAATTGCGTCCTCGCAATACTTAAGAAGAAAATAAAGAGTAACAACCATAAAAGCATATCAACACAAAAGAAAATTTGAAATAAGAAGTTCACCATAAAGAGCACGAAAGAGTAAGTCCGGCTGTGTTTGCTCGATGAATTCTCAAGATTCCCAAGAGCAAACCTTAGGATTTGAAGGCCATTGAACTTTCACCAGAAGAACATCTTTACTTCGAAGGCGTTTAACCTCCGAAGTAATGATACGAATAGAATGTTGCTCATAAGTTAAATTTGGTGAAACTTCAATTTCTTCAATAATACCGGGCTCAATAATAGAATCGGAATCCCTAAGGCCTTTCCATAGTTGAGAGACGTGGAAAACGTCACGAATAGCAAAAATTGAGCCGGTAATAAAAGAGGTGATAAGCCACGGAAATAATGCGTTCGGTGATGGGAAATGGATCGACACATCGAGGTGCTAATTTTCCCGATCGACTGAGATGCACAACACCCATCAAAGGTGAAACACGAATGAACACCAATAAAATCTGGACCTAAAACCATCTTCTCACCGGCTTCAAGCCAACACGAAGAAAATCGGCATGGCCTTCCGTAGAGTACCTCGAAAGGTGCCATACCAATACAAGATTGGAAGCTATTATAGGAAGAAAACTCAATCAAGAGAAATATGATCTTCCCACTTCCACCAAAATCAAGAACACATGCACGAAAGAGATCTTCAAGAGTTTGATTCACACGCTCTATTTGTCCATCGGATTGAGGACGATAAGCGGTGCTAAAAAAATTAAGCTTTGTTCCCAAAGCTTTTGTAGACCCTACAAAAATCCACTAGAAAAATAATGGATCACGATTGCTAAAAATAGAAGTAGGAACTCCATGCAATATAATAGGAAATAGAGTTCAACCAAAAGAGGTATAGTCCAAAAGAGAAGGACGAGCCTCAAGGCTACACAAAACAAGAGAGGAACATGAATCAGATTCACGATCTCGAATCTCACAAGTGTATAAAGTATCGAGATCACTCCATTCGGATATCAAAAAATGATGCCAATTCTAAAAGCGAAAACAATAGCCGTAAGCACCAGATCATGAATGGCATATCTAGTCTCGACAAGCTTTAATTGTATAGAAGCATAAGTGATAGAACGTTCCCTTTTGCAAGAGAACAGCACCCAAACCAATACGACTAGTATCGGTAAAAACAATAAAGTCTTGAATCCCTTCGGGAATCGCAAGAATAAAAACATCGGAAAAGAGTTCTTTTAAATGATCCTCTTTCCCGAAAAGCTTAAGACTTTCAAAATTATAATTAACTTTAAGTAATCATCTTTTTAGAAAAATTTACTTTTTACAAGTCAATTTATTGTGTCTGACTGTCTCATCATAGCGTTTAGGAGATTCCTATCGATAACGTTGATCAAGCACATCGACCAGAATTCTTAAAGCACTCAATGGGCAAAACAACACAAAATTATCTTATATATGATAACCATGTCTCTTATAAAATTTACAAATACTCTTTGCTCGTTTAAGAACAAAACCCAATTATACTTATAAATATCTTATTAAAAATATTTGCAAATTTTAAATTTGTTATTTTCATCCATAATCAATAAATATAAGGATAAACTAATCGAGATATTCGTAGAATACTCTATTCACAAAATGGATGAAATAAGGTAGAAGGTTCGTCAAATCGAATGACATAACGAACCACTCACAAGAATCATAACGAGTGCGGAATGCGGTAAGAGGATGTTACCTTCCGCAACTCGTAGCTGATGAAAACCGGTGGCAAGGTCGAACTAAAAAGACCTTAGCACCACTCAAAAGATTGCTTAGGTGATAATTCTAAGACAAATCTAAAAAATACCGGAAAATTCACAAACTACTTGAATGAGAGAAATAACACTTTCCTCATCAAGTGGGTTTAAAGAATAAATGATGCCATCGAATTTGGAAATCGGAATCATTAAGAACAAAAGAAATCTGCTTAACAGATTGAAGATGTCGAAGATGAATAGTCCACATTGGACATAGGTTATGGGCTTCATAATAATTAAGCCAATCCTTTCCCAAAAAAAAACAATTTTCGAAGCCTAAATAACGCATAACATGCAAATCGGCTCGAAAAGAATAATCACAAAAATAATCTCGACATTTTTACAAAGCAAACCGAGTGTTGCGAATCCACCAACAGGATTCACAATTCTCAGTGAAGTCATCATACCCATAATATTTAAAGAAAAAGAATCAACAAGTTCTCTTGATATAAAAGAGTGGGACGCACCCATATCAAAAGAAACCAAATAGGAAGATCACGAAATAAAATAATGCCATCAAGGATAGGAGGAGAATTACCTCTGGACTGAGAGGAACCTCCAGAAGCCTTAGCAACATAAAGCTTGCCAGACTTGGCACTTGCAGGAGCAGTAGGGCAGGTGGAAATATGATGACCTTCCTTCTTGCAATAACGGCAGAAGAGAGACTTAGGACAAGCTCGAATCATATGATCAGGAGAACTACAATTGAAACACTTCCGAATGGAAGGTGTTCCAACAAATTGAGAGTAAGAATCAGATTCAACAGGCGTTTTCTTCTTGGAAGGGAAAAATTCCTGTTTATGAAACAGAAACTTCTTCTTATTGGGATTCTCGCGAACCTCAATATCATCACCACTAACACACTCCTTCTCGATGGCTTCGAAATGAAGTGCCGTGTCAACCAACTCCTCAAAAGAAAGCTTAAGCTGGAGCATTAAAGACTTCTTAAGATATTTCTTAAGACCAGAGACAAACTTCAGATTCTTCTTATAAGAGGTGCTAATGAATTCAAGACCATACTTAGATAAGGCCTCGAATGATGCAACATATTCAGAAACGGAGGACTTCCCTTGCTTCAACTCAAAGAAGCGACGGGCTAATAAAACTTTCTCAGATTCAGGAACAAATTTGAGTTCGAATCGTTCTCGGAACTAAGTCCAAGAAAGAACAGACTCATCAAGTTCGGCTACAAGGAGCTCGTACCAATCAAGGGCACGCTCTTGCAATAAGCTAGAAGTTACAAAACTCGATCATGGTCAGAAAGATCCATACGAGAAAAGATACGCTCGCATGTGCGTATCCAAGCTTGGACCTCAAGAACGGACTCAGAGCCTTTGAATGGCTTTCCTCCAAGATGAGAAAAATCACTGCACAGGCATGCAAAGGTAGACTTGCGCGGAGGATATACACGAATAGGAGCCGGAGGCTGAGTGCTCCTAAATAACTCCAAAAACTGATCGGCAGACATATAAACGCCGTCCGGATGCGAGCCACTGGATTGCCCAGCATCCGTGCATCATCCTCGGCCCCTTCCAGCCATTAGCTGAAAGGAAAGATAAGATAAAGATTATTCTCAAGGTAGATAACATTAATTCAAATATGGAATACTATGGGATAAAAGGCATTTCTAGACGTATTCCCAAAATTCTATCTTCCCCAAAGGCACGGAAAGAAATAAGGCACGATGATTCAAAGATTCGTAACATTCGTACTACCCCTTTGATGTACCATAATATGTGTCTTTGTTCTTTGTTTATCATATTTTGTTCTGAACTCAGCTCTGATACCAAGCTGTAACGCCCCACTCCGAGACCCACATTAGCAAAGAGTATTACAAGGTAACACCATCTGCTAATACGGAGAATAGAGCTGGATAGGAGCGACTATCTATAGCCTTGCCTTAATTATCTATTGAATACGTCGACAATTTCCATACATTTCCTTTTCTATCTCAAGTGGATCGACATATCCAATAAATACTTAATACAAAGCCATAGGTGGCTGAGGGGTCTATCAGAACAAAATATAACAACTCAAATGTAATACACATCACAAAACAGTATATCATCACATACATTCACACAAATACAGATACATTACAGAGTATACAAAATGATACATGTCAAGTGGTAAAGCAAACCATAATATACAGGCGAGTCAAAAGAATACATATCAGAGTCACAGCCAAAAAGGACTACACAAAAAGCTATAACAAAAAGGAGCTAGCGAAATAGTCCATGCGGAAGCAAAATAGGCTATGTTCAATGTACCTAACCTGAAACATCTCGGTCTGACCCAAGTATAAAATACACGGGTCAGTCTAGCTAAACAAATCAGTTAGATAAACTAAATGATAATGAACATACATAGTCATAAAGTACCACAAATATCTCCAAAAGAGATAACCAGATCATCTAACAAAAGACGAATCATAACAAGCCTCGTATAATCGGCAATCCCAATAAACAAGGATATCTTATCCCAAAACAAGCCAAGAAGGCAATTAACAAATACCAATAAAGGTAACACAAGTTTCCACAAGGTAATCGCTATATATCATGTGGTTCAAAGGACCTACACCGAAAGGCGATACACTAGGGAAATATAATTGTCAAAGAAACAAAAGATGCTCGAGCTCAGTACTGTATAACAAGGATCCACACACCCGAAGGCAATACGCACGAAGACTCTACTCCCACATAAGAGCAATTGTCCACATAGACAAAGCCACACGCCCAGAGGCGATACGCAAAAAGACTCTACTCTCACATAGGAGCAATTGTCCACATAGACAAAGCCACACGCCCAGAGGCAACGCCCGAAGGCAACAAACCCCGAAGGCAACAAACCCCGAAGGCTCAAGCCCGAAGGCAACAAACCCCAAAGGCAACAAACCGTAGTGGCGAAGGTCCGGAGACCCAGTACTGGTCACCACTAACTGGCGGAATGTGTCACAACTCTCAGAAAGGAACCCGAAAAATGTTAACGTGAATCCCATACCACACGTTCGCACTAAACCGTTTACTAACCGTTAGTCAATTTCACACTCAAAGCAGTACAAAGTTCACCTCATCTCATCGGTAAACCAGACCAAAGGTCAAAACGGTCAAACGAATAGATTAGGAATTAACTGAAAAGATAAACACACGTGTCCATAGCACGCGTTTTATTTAATCATTTAATTCTCCTCCCTCTTCGCTCGAAGTGCAAAATTGTGTGTGTGTTTTAAATAGAGATTATAAGTTGGAGAAACAAGCTTTAATACAATTTAAAAGATCACTTTATAAAAATCCGTGTACGAAATCAAAAAGGAATCATCAAAGTCAAATATGCAATAACAACTAATTGGAATCGACACGAATCGATTAGAATTGGAAACAAAGAAAAATAGGCAAATCTGGGCTGAGACAAGCAGGTCAGTCGACTGACTGCAGAGGCCAGTCAACTGATCCAGAAACCCGAAAGTTTCAGTTCCTGCAGTCAGTCGACTGACTGCAGAGACCAGTCGACTGACTGGCACTGGAACAGATTTTCCAGCCTATCAAATGAAGAGCAAACTCTCACGATTTGCAACCGGACGAGCAAAGGGCGCTAGGGATTTATGCCAATCGACAACCCAACCCTATAAGCCCTTCAATACACCACCAAAAGCATGTTCAAACATCAAACCTAGGATTTTAGAGTTTTTGACTTCAAAACACCAAAAATTGAAATGTTCACCAAATCAATTCAAATCAAAAGCAAATGAACATGAATAAGTGTTAGGAATTCATACCTAACATCAATGATATCAAGAGAAGTAGATGTAAGTTCAAAACTCACCTTTTTAACTCAAAAACAAAGATGAGAAGCTCAAATGCAAAAAAATATCAACCACTCTTCACTTCTACTCTACAAGCTCCAATCTAAGATCAAAACAAGTATTTCCTAAATTAGGGTTTAGGAAATTTCTGAAATTGAAGAGGAAATGAGATGGAGAAGATGAAGAGGAGGCTTACCTAAGCTTCTCTTTGATTTTGGAGCAAGAATTTGAGTTTGCAAGAGGAACTAGGGCTTGGCAATTTCTATTTCCCATTCTCTTCCCCCATTTTCAGCTGAGCTTGAGAAAAAGAAATGAAATGAGTGAATGGATGAAGAGAGGGGGCTGAGTTAGGGTATAGGATGAGTTGGGTGAAACCCAAACCCAAAAGCCTACTAGAAAATAGCAAAATTCAACTTACTCCAAACATATCGATGCTTATACTCAAAAAAGTCGCAAACACCATTTTGGACTCAATGGAAGTGGTCTGGAGTCCCAATTCGACTGTTTGCAAAAAGTGACATTTCGGACTTTAATCCGACTAACGACGCTATATTTAAATATACAATCGTAAAATATGCGGGTTGATACACTTTCTCTCCTCCCCTAGTGCTCTCGCAAGTCCCCCTCTTCCTTACTATGCTAATGGCCATAGGCCATAAATCGGAATTGGGTGTTAAAGTTTGGATTTTGTGGTGGTAGAGACATTTGCAATAACATAGAGAGGATTATATTTGGTTTTGGTTTGCTTTGGAGAAGATTTGAAGAAAAAATTGAACGAAGAGAAGGAAGCTATTAATGGAAGAAGTGGAGGAGAAAGTAAGAAAAGAGAAATGAAGAATGGAAATGAGAAAAGAGAGAGGGTGTTCTTTTTATAAATTTGAAAATTGATTAATTACAAAACTACACTTTCATTAAAATTAGTTAATACCCTCCTTAACACTTTGAAAACACACCACTTTGACCTCGTGCCATGGTACTAAGCCATCACATGTCCTTTTTCTAAAGTCCTTTAAGTTCTTTTAATATTCTTACACTTAAAATAAGAAGGAAAGGTCTTTCCTTACTTTATTAACTTAATTAATCACCTTTTTTAATCATACTTACTTTTACTAACCCTTTTACTTTATTAAAACACTTATTATGTATATAAGCGTATGTTACCATAGTTTACATATGTGTGCAATAACATTGAGACAACTTCCGTTTGATAAAAAGTCGAAAATCCAAAAAACAATTTTTGGTCGCATTTTCAATTTTTCATCGAATACTTATTTTTGTAAACAAACTTTCAAAACAAGTTTAATATCATTATTTATTAATTAATAGAGGGTTATTTGACCAATAAAAACCGTTAATTAATATTTAAAATTAATTAAATATTCACATATTAAAGCGACAACATTCCGGGTCGATACAATTGGATCCTAACATCTGTTAACAAAACAATCATAATAATCTGCTAATTTTCAAATAAAAATCAAGTTTATTTCAATCAATTAGAAGTTCTTCTTCGCTCATGAGAAAATCTTGAATTGCAAATGACAAAGCAACGATGCAAAAATAAAAAAATTGATATAAATTCATGAGTTTAAGGAATGACAGATAAGCGATAACTAAATGGAAATAAGTGAATTACTTTAGAAAAAGGAAGATTCGAAGACTCAAAAGTTATTTAAATTGAGGTTATTCGCAAGCATTGGTAGAAATGAAATCTAAGATAAGATAAGTATTTATATATACGAATTAGGATGAAAACATAACCGTAGATTTACAAGCAAAGAATTTAGAGGCTATGATAGTAGATCTTAACAACATAAAATGGTTTATGTAAAAAAGCATTTAAATGGAAAAAAGAATAAGATAATGAATTAAAAATGAAAAGAAAAGGAAAAAAGAAATTCTTCATACTAAAATTAAAATATTTTTCCAGGGGTATAACCAAAAAAATTAAATTTATACAAGGGTTATCATGGAAGGAGCTATTGCAAATATAAAGAAGAAATTATCGCTAGCATGAAGATAGAGCTATTACAAGTGTAATGATGGAAATATTGCAAATATAAAGGAAAAGTTATTGAGCTATCATAGTTATTAAGATGAAGCTATCGCAAGTATAAATGAAGAGCTATCGCAAATATAAAGAGGGAGCTATCACAAGTATAAAGAGGGAGTTATCTCATGTATAAAGAAGGAGCTATCATAGGTATAATAAAGGTGCTTCAAAAGTGTGAAATAAGAGCTATCGAAAGTATAAAAGAATTTCTATTGAAAGTGTGAAGATCGAGCCATCACATGTATAAACATAGAGCTATCACATAACTAAAGGCATATGAAATGTCGAAATTGTAAAGAAGAAGGAGCCAACACACTTTTACAACGAAAAAGCTATCGCATGTCTATAATAAAGAAGCCATCGCACTACTAAAGCCAAGGAGCTATCATACGTCTAAGTTCACAACAGCTGCTGCAAGCCTAAAAAAGTGATATCACATATCTAAAAATGATCATGGAACTATCTATACTAACCACTTTTTGACATGAAAAGGTGAAAGAAGCAAACCATTCCACATGTCAAATCGACAGTGTGCCACATCAGAAATTAGTTAGGAAGATCTTAGTCATCCAAAGTTGAAGCTTGTCATGTGTCAAAGATCTAATGATGTAATTTTCCTATAAATATGCATGTACCCCAACTTAAGAAGGGTGAATTCCTAAATTCTCTTCTTCTGCATTTTTCATCTGTATTCAAAGCATAAATTAAGAAATGGATTTGAGACTTCAATGGTCGCTTTGGTCAAATTCAAATTGGGACTTTATGATAAAGGACTTGCATATTCGACTATTTGTATAATTGCATACTTCCCTAAGAGTTTCCCTTCTTCCCAAGTACCACAATACTTCCTTGATATAAGCATATAAGTGAGGCCAATTTTCAGGCTTAATAGTATTGGTTGTCTTATTATAGTTTATGCATGCTAGTTAATTTTTATGTTTGCCAGATTAAGATAGTTACATTTTTCGATAGTGAATTTCTGGGATGAAATTCTTTTAAGGGAGGAGAATGTAATGACCTGTAACATTTTCATACTGAAATTAAAATAATTATTTTAATAGTTAAACCATTGATTAAATAACAAATGGAAAAATGGAATTTTTGCAATTAAAGATTTATGGTATGAAAATATTACCACTACATGGAAGAGATTTTCCATTTGAAACAGACTGTAGACTTGACATGTTTGGAGTGACTAAGAAAGAGTTATGGCTTAAATAATATTTTTAGATAATAGGACATATTTTCATTACCTAATCAATTTCATCCCAGCCCATTAAGCCACCTAATTTCCACCAAATCTAAAAGTAGGACAGTAATCATCTTTTCAAAACACTAACTACATCTTCAAACTCCTTATCTTCATTTCTCTAACTTATTCTCAAAGAAATCTGCCTGTAGTCAAACATAAAATTCCTAAAATTAAAGTAAAATCATATTAATTCAAATAAAGGCAGGAGAAATGCATCCATACTAGCAAATTATGTTTTTGGAGAGGTTTAGTTCGGGAACAGTGGACTTACATTAGATTTGGACTTGTTTGAAGGTTATTATTGCTTACAAAGAAGGTATAGGTAAGTGGGAGACTATCTCCAACTAAAGGAAATAGGTCGAGTCACACAGGGCTAAATGGGCAAATTTCACTTCTTTTTTAATTTGTAGATATTTATTGACCCTTTAAAGTCTAAATTATTTTAGATCCAATTTAAGGTATTTTAAATAAAATATTTATTTTATTTTATTTGTTTATATAAAAGGTTTTATTTAATTTCAAATTGACTAAAATATACATGCATATCAAATACAAATATATGTGTATAGTGCACGTGCAACAAATAAGAAGTGCACATGGTTAATGTGATCGTTCATAAGTGCCAGGATTTACACTGCAAGGGACATAATTGTCCCTTTATATATATACATTTGTTGTCCACGGTATTTGTAAAATATGTATGTATGTATGTATGTATATCTATGTGTGTGTGTATATATAATAGTTATAATGTTTAATTATTTAAATTTTGACCAATTCAAAACAATTTGAATTAATATCTAAAATATCTTGTGTTAGATTTAAATTTGAAAACTGATCTAGAACTAGATAAATATATACTTTAAATTTAAATTCAAAATTCAGAATATTTTATGTAGATGTATAATATATATATATATATATATAAATATATATATTGCTTATTTTGGTAATTTGAAACGTACATATAAATATTTTAAAGTTTAGTTTAAAATATATTTATTTATAGATATACACACACACGTTTTTCAAAAAAATGATTTTATTTTATTTTAACCCTCTACTAGAAATTATTTTGCTAAACATATATAATGTCAAGTCCGTACGGATTTGGCACTAATTTTTTTTAAACTATAGATACATTATTTATATAAAAGATATAAATTATATTTGTATTATAAATTGTAGTTCGAAAGTAAATGAATATATATGTGTACATATATACATTAGTCTAAAAATACATACCAATAAATTTAGTTTTAAATAATTTAATTTATATTTTATATATTTTAGTTGTAAATATCATATTTTAAAAATTAGAAAATAGTAAAAATCATTATAGAAATTTTAAAATTATTTTTAATATTTAAAATTATGGCCGAAGGGAATATCCAAATTATAATGATATACAAGGTTTTTTGATCTAAAAATATTGTGTGTATAAATTGGACAACAAATATACATAAAAATTCGTTATTTTAAAAAGCATATATGCAGTATAAATGAAATGATCATCACATATCATTATAAATAACAAATAAAAAAGATGTTACAAAATTTATAGTCTGTGAAATGCACCATGAATGATGAATGAAACTCTTTTAAATCAGATTCAAATACCTCCCTAATTTGCAATAGACTAGAGATGAACACCACTCTTTTATTTAATTTATTTTATATTGAATTTGTTTTGAAAATGAAGAGCCAAAATTGCCTTGATATTTGCGGCCAAGATTGGGATGGAGAGAGCACTCAAATGAATGAGAAAGAGTTGTTTAAATAGGCATTCAGGTAGAGGAAAAAGTAGAGATCTAATCTCCTATTTTTTCTCAGTTTATTAATGCTAATTCAAATCCATATTTGAACAATTAAACCACTCCCCCTAGCTCGTATGGCTGGCCAATATAAGAGGATTTATGGGCCTTTAAAATTTCCAAACCCACAATTAATTTATTTAAACCATATTAAATATTTATCAATATAGTATATATTGATACGTAAATATATAACTTTTTTACACGCGCCCAATTAATCACTAATGGCATCCAAAATCAAATAAAAATTTAATAATTAATATTTCATAAATATTAATTAATTTAATTAATTTATAACAATTATAAATTAATTAAATCATGTGGTATTTTGGAGTATCCTACATTACGACTGTACGAATAATAGGTGTAAATGCAGTTAGCGATTAATATCGAATAATACAAATACTAACGTTATATGTCACTTTAGCTAGTGGTGTGATGGTTTGGTTGAATTTATCGCTTACATGGTTTTTTTGGTAAAATTCAATTTTACTATTTTAAGCGATACACGATGCTAACCTTCATTCACACCAATTCCCTTTGTCAAAACTATATCACTTTATGACTTATAGAATTTGGTTTTGGTCAAAATTCCTGTAACACCCAATATTTTTGGTAACATTATTTACGATATTTAATTAGTTAAATAAAATAAAATAATGTGTTGATTAGAAGGTTGAGATTTGATTTTTATTAAGGGGTAGCCATGCCTAAAATAAGATTTAACATGAAATAGAGGAGGGGTAAAATAGGAAAGAGGCTATTCTTATACCCTAAACCCTTGGCAGTGTATCCCCTACACGTTCATTTCATTTTATAAAATTTTCAAACTTGAGGCCAGTTACCATTAACAAGAGAAAGGGAAAGAAGATTAAGAAAAGCTATGGAAGAAGCTAAATCAAATCAAATCCATTCACATCTCAATATCTTTAATCTTTAAAGCTAAGGTGAATAATGTTTACATCTCATATTTCTTTTGTTTTGGTTTTAAGATGAAATCCGAAATGTATTGCATTGATTTGCCATGTTTTTGAATGATGGAATGATTATATTTACTTGTTGATGATATATGGTTGTTCATATAGATTTTATGACATGTTTTGATATGAAAACTCTATTAAATGACATCCAAATGCCTTGTGAATTTTTATATAGACTGGTAATATTATTTTGGAGATAGGTTTCAATTTTCATAATTTTCTGAATTTATGTGGAATTTATATGAATTTTCTAGTGAAGAAAATGTTATTTTGGGTTATAAATTATTTACGGCTAAATAATTAATGGGTTAGGTCTTAAATTTATATTTGTTAGAAAACATATAAAAAGTGATGTAATGGAATTTTTGTAGAATTTTCCTAAGTGTTTTAATGGGTATATAAAATTATTTAAGGTTTGGGACTTAAATGTTTTATATATTTATAAAAGGAGAAAGGGCTTTTTGTAAATAAATTTAAATTGTTAATTCTGGATAGTCGGCAGTACTTTTAGAAAGAGAAACTTGCAACCAATCACAATTTGACAAGCAAGGCATATTAGGTACAAAGAAATAGTTTAAAAGGACTAATCTACATGTTTTTCACTATTTCGATGCTTTCAGCACCAGGTTCCGCCTCCTTATCTTCGCTTCTGACACAGTCGACACCAATGCACATAGTATCAGGGAACTGGTACATAGTGAATTGGATGTAGGCGGAAGGTATAGAGTCGAAACTAGGGTTTCCAAAGGGGTTGAGGCATTATTTTGCTTTAAAAAGAAAATGCACTTGCTTGCTTCCGACTCAGTAAGTTTCGACTTGCTTAGCTTTCGACTAGGTCAAATGAATTTAAAGAAATGGTTTTGATTAGGTTGTACCTTTGTTTTAAATGACCGCTTTCGACTAAGTCGAAACCTTATGCTGCCGCTTTCTTCCTTTCGACCCATATAATTTCGAAGGGGTTGCTTTGTTTTTAAAATATGGCCACTTCTCCAATGCTTTCGAATGGATGGTATCGACACCATCACTTCTTTACTTAGGAAATGGTTTCGAAAAAGATGCTTTTGACTTAAATGTTTTAAAGACCCTTTTTCTATGATTGAAGTATAACCCAGATGGTTTCGAAAGAGATAGTTTTAATGATTTCGAAAGAAGTGCTTTCGACTTTAATGGGTTTCTGATCCTTTTGCTCTACTTGAAGGCATAATCCAAAGGGTTTCGACCGAAACAGTTTTCAGAGGTTTCGAAGTGGTAAATTTTTTAATGGTTTTGAAAGGTTTCCACATGTTTTAAATTGAACCCAAAGGCTTTCGAAAGGTTTAGTATTTTAATGCTTTCGAAAGGGTTTTAGTGAATGGTTTCGAAGAGGTGGTTCCCTAGGGTTTCGAAAGGGTTGAAAGGAAAGGTTTTTTCTATGTTTTCGAAAGGCAATATTTAAAGGATTTAAATAAGGATGTCTAATGTTTTGAGGCTTTCGAAGGAAATCCTTTTAACGGTTTCGAAAGGGTTACCTTCAAGGGTTTCGAAAGGGTTGTTTAAAGGTTTTAAACAAAGGTTTCGAATGTATTAAATAAGGCAACATACCCTAAGTATTTTCAAGTTAAAAAGAGTTTTAACTTGTTTTGGAAGGATAGCCAATCCTCATTAAAATTCATCAACATTATTTTGAGTAAAGTATATATAACATGACAAAAATAGCTTAGAGTAAAGCCAAGAATATATTTTCTTTGTCTAAGTATGATTTAAAAGGTTAAATCATTTTGCAAATGTTTTCAAGGGAAAAGATGAAAGATAGTTAACCCTAACAAAATGATTTGGACACATAGTCTATTTTAATTCCGACAGTTAGTCCAATTTGCAGATAGTTAGTCTAGTTTGCAGGCAGTCAGCCTAGTTTTCAGACAGAAAGTCCATTTACTACTTATGGACAGATAGTCCATTAGTTACCTGATTATAACTTAACGGACTTATCTAATATTATCATTATTATATCAGTTGGATTAACCAGTTTGGTTGCAGGAAAGGATTTGCAAAATATATGTTTTAAAGAGGATATTAGTGAGGGGAAACCCGTTCTGCTAAGCGGCGTGGTCTCACTTAATATGAGTAAACCGAGATGTAACAGTATTATGCACACCAGGCTTTCTGTCTAACTCGAAGTTTTTGTTTCCCCTTAAACTCTCGGGTGCTCAAAATTTATTTGAGTAGGCTGAGGGTTAAGGTTTTCAGATTTTAGAAATTTTAGCGAATAAAGCTTCCAGAGACGAGAAGGAGGCGGACAGATAGCTAATTATGAGTTACAGTTTTATCTTGTTTTGATTTCGCTGTGTATATTAAGTCAGATATGACTATGTTGACTCTGATCAACCAATGGGGCTTCGTCATATGTCGCTCTTAGCATATTTTTGTAATGATTATATTTGAACTTTACTTGGGAAACGATATGGGATTATGTAATTTGGATGTGAATTTGTTTAGAAATGTAATCGGTAAAATGTTTTTTTTGGAAATCTGTGATTTTTTTCATATACAAGTGCTTCTGATATTATGGATACCATTAGCATTACCGTATTTTGTCACCAGATGTTAATACTATGGATGACTGCAGCATTTGTAGCGCTTAGATTTTGGCCTCCAGATACGGGATGTTACAACTTGGTATCAGAGCATAGGTTTACGAAAAACTTTAAACTAAAAATGGTGTTTAAAACATAATCCAAAGGAATTAGAGTAAGATTGGGGTATGGGATAACGCAATAGTAACGTACTTGTATTTGCTATATATAAGTATACGCTTTATCTCTTGTCTCCTATCTTTGTTAGGTTATTTTTATTGTATCTCATGAGGTTTGAATACAGATATGGATGGTAGAAGAGGAAGAGTTAACCCAGGAGGAGAGGGCAATGATGGGAATGCCAAACCTAATGCGAGGAGGACCTAAGACCAGGCACAAGCAAAGAATGTTGGTGCTGGAATCCCGCAAGTGGACATGGGAGCTATGTATCAGTTTTTTGTGAATATGATGCAAGCTGGAATTGCAGTTGGAGTTGTAGGAGGAGATGCTGCAGATGCAGGAGTTTCGAATGTTCCGGTAATTAACCATTATGCTAAGCTGAGCAGAGATTACACTAAGCTTGGAGGTAAGCCATTTTTGGGAACATATGATGCTATAGAGGTGGAAAAATGGTTGCTGCACTGTGAGAGAATCTTTGTAGACTTGGGGCTCAATGATGAGCAGAAGAGGAGACTTGCTTCGAGACTGCTCCAGGAAGCAGCTTTGTTTTGGTGAAACAGTTTGACGGTTGGTGTGGATGAGGAAACTTTGTCATGGGCAGATTTCAAGGGGAGGTTCCAGGAGAGGTTCATGTCTATGATGGCACAGTCATCTCTGATCAGAAAGTTTGCTGAGTTAGAGCAGGGAGAGATGTCTGTTCTAAAGTACGTTAGGAGGTTTGAGGAGTTGGCTAGATATGGGTATGCTTCAGTGGATACAGTAATGAAAAGGAATGAGAAGTTTATCAAGGGGTTGAAGCCTGAGTTAGCAAGAGCTATATTACCTCATATTAGAGATCAATCTGATTTTGTAGTGGAGATGGCCTTAAGGCATTAGGAGATTCTTGATTCTCTAAGAAGAGTAAGGCTACGGAGGTCCAGGTTGGGTAGAATCAGAAGATGAAGTTCTTTCCTAAGAAGGGTGCTCAAAAGGGTGAAGCAGCTACAAAAGGAAAGTCTGAGATTGTTTGCTTCAAGTGCGACAAGAAGGGGCATTTTTCTAATGAGTGTCGTGTTGGAAAGGCAAAGGAGGTGGTCGGAAAGAAGAATGTCAGGTGCTTCAACCGCGACCAGATTGGCCACTATAAGAACCAGTGCAAGGAGCCTGCTAAGGATGGAAAGGGCAAAGTGTATGCATCAGAGCCTGCTATTTCGAAGCCAACAACCCTGGAGAAGGGAAAGGCAGTTTTGGGAGGTACGCTTCAGATTCATGGTATGTCTGTTAGCGTTCTATTTGATATTGCTGCATCATATTCTTTTATATCAAGATGTTTGATAGATAAGCTTAACCTAGAACCCACATATTTAGTTACTTCCTTACGGGTTGCGAATCCAATAGAAAGGCACGCAACTCTAGGGTTGAGATGTGACCAGTTAGAGTTTGACTTGTTAGGTCATACCTTTTTTTGCAGTTTGCATGTTTTTGATTTTGTGTGGTTCAGGATTATTCTTGGGATGGATTGGTTAAGTGAGTATGATGCTAGGATATTTTGCCAGGATAGGAAAATATCACGTAGACACCCTGATTGTAGTGATAGGATATTTATACCGTACAAGGTTCTAATGGTGATGGAACGCTTTGTTGGGTGTTATGGAGTTAGAAGAAGAGCTGAATCAAGTTTTCGTAGTTAGTGAATTAGCGGATGTTTTTGAGCCTGTAGTTGGATTGCCAACGAAACGAGCTATTGAGTTTCAGATTGATTTGGTTCCGGGAACAGAACTAGTGAGTAGGCCACCAAGTACAATGACCCCTACAGAGATGAGGGAGTTGAAGGTGCAGTTGGTGGATATGGAAGGCAAGAGCTTTATCAGGTCGAGTAGTTCGCCTTGGAGAGCAGCCACAGTGGTTGCTAAGAAGCCGGATGGATCGTTGAGGCTATGTATCGATTATCATAAGTTGAATAAGAGGACGATAAATAATCGATATCCATTGTCGAGGATTGACGATTTGTTCGACCAGTTGAGTGGAGCCAAGATATTCTCGCAGTTGGATTTGGCGACAGGTTTCCATTAGCTCAGAGTAGCAGAGGATTGTATACCTTTGATGGCGTTTAGGTGGGTCGTACGAATGGTTAGTTATGCCATTCAGACTGACCAATGCGCCGGCTTTCTTTATGGATTTGATGAACTGAGTTTTCCGAGAGCACTTCGATCGGTTCATATTTGTTTTTATAGGTTATATGTTAATATACTCTAAGGATGAAAGAGAGCGTGAAGTTCATCTTAGAGTGGTGCTTAAGACGCTGAGGCAGCATCAGCTGAAGGTGAAGTTTTCGAAGTGTTATTTCTAGAAGGAGGAAGTGAAGTTTCTGGATCATGTAGTCTAAGAGAAAGGGTTGTCAGTAGATCCGACTAAGATTGAAGCGATGAATAGTTGGAAGAGACCCGAGACAGTGACGGAGATAAAGAGTTTCCTTAGGTTAGCTGCTTACTATCGGAGATTCATTAAAGATTTTTCACGGATAGCAGCACCGATGACCAAGCTAACAAGGAAGGATGTGAAGTTTTGTGTGGACCGATAAGTGTGAGGAAGTATTCCAGAGTTTGAAACACTTATCGACCCATGCACCTATATTGGTTATTCCGGAAGGGAATCAGATTTGGTGGTTTATACGGATGCGTGTGGAACAAGATTAGGAGCTGTGCTGATGTAGAGAGGTAAAGTGATTTCCTATGCTTCTAGACAGCTTAGACCGCATGAGGTCAGGTATCCGATGCATGATTTGGAATTGGAAGCAATGATTTTTACATTGAAGGTGTGGAGACATTACCTTTTGGGAGAGAGATTTGAATTATATACAGATAATAAGTCGCCGAAGTATTTGTTCTCTCAGAAGGAGTTGAACATGAGACAACAGAGATGGTTAGAGTTTATAGCCGCTTATGATTTTGGGATTGAGTACACACCGGGAAAAGGCAACAAGGTTGCAGATGCACTTAGCCGAAAACGTCAGAATGCAGTGTTGGTGACGATTGCTAAGTGGAAAGATTTGGAAGCATTAGCAGATTGTACAGTACAGTGAAGATCTAAAGCTAGATCTAGCAGAGAAACCGTAGTGCTATCTTGTTTGGAAGTTTGACCAGTGATGATCGAAAAGATTGCTTCTAAACAGGAAGATGATCAAGTATTAGCTGAACGGATTAGGAAGTTAAGAGATGGAACCGAGAGCGATGACTTGAAAGATTTCAGTCTTGACTAGAATGGGAGGTTGAGAAAGAAAGGAAGATTATGTGTTCCGAGTGTAGGAAACATAAGGAAAGAAGTCTTGGAGGAATGCCATCGTTCGAATTTCTCTATTCATCCGAGAGGTACGAAGATGTATCAGGATATGAAGAGGAGTTTCTTCTAGGAAGGTATGAAGCGGGATATTGGCTTATGTGTAAACCAGTGCTTGATTTACAAGCAGGCAAAGGCTAAACACCAAAAGCCAAGTGGGTTGCTTCAGCCATTGGATATTCCAGTATGGAAATGAGATTCTATTTCTATGGATTTTATTGACTGGTTGCCAAGGTCGAATAGGGGAAAAGATAGTATATGGGTCATAGTGTACAAACTGACCAAGAGTGCACATTTCATTCCAGTTAAGTCAACCAGAACAGCACCTGTTTTGGCAAAGTTGTTTATGAAAAATGTGGTTAGACTGCATGGAATTCCTAGTAGCATAGTAAGTGATAGAGATCCTTTATTCATTAGCGAGTTCTGGAAGGGTGTGCAAGAAGTTTTGGGAACCAAGCTCAAGATGAGTACCGCATACCATCCGCATATAGATGGGCAAAAAGAAAGAGTTAACAAAATCTTGGAAGATTTGTTAAGAGCTTGTGTTCTAGATTTCGGGGGATCATGGGAAGACCATCTGCATTTAGTCGAGCTTTCGTATAACAACTACCGGACTAGTATTAGGATGGCATCGTTTGAAGCTTTGTATGGAAGGCCATGAAAATCTCCCGTATGTTGGTTAGAGACCGGGAATAGGTTGGTTCTTGGTCCAGATTTGGTCAGAGAAGTTGCAGAAAAGATTGAGGTCATTCGAGCTAGAATGAAGGAGGCTCAGTCTAGGCAGAAGAGTTATGCAGATAAAAGACGGAAATATTTAGAGTTCTCAATTGGAGATCAGGTTTTCGTTAAGGTGTCACCAATGAAGGGTGTGATCAGATTTGGGAAATCATGAAATTTAGCACCGAGATTCGTTGGACCTTTTCGTATTGTTGAGAGGATTGGGAAACTCGCATATAGAGTCGAGTTATCGAGCAGTTTGGTAGAAGTCCACGATGATTTTCATATTTCTCATCTCAGAAAATGTGTTAGAGACCCGGAGACTACTATCGCATTGCCTGTGCTAGAGGACTCAATGGTAGAACCAGACTTGACTATAGTAAGAAAGCCGATTCGTATTGTTGCAAGAGATGAGAAGAGGCTTAGAACCAAGATGGTTAGATTAGTCAAAGTCCAGTGGAGTGACGATGATAGAGACCGTACGTGAGAGATTAAAAGAAGGATTAGAGATACTTATCTTGACTTGTTTGATGGTATGTTTTACCTTTTTGATCGATGTGTTGTGTACCTTATCGTAATTTCGAGGATGAAAATCTTTAAGGAGGGGAGTCTGTAACACCCCATATTTTGGTAACATTATTTAGGATATTTAATAGTTAAATTAAATAAAATAATGTGTTGATTAGGGGATTGAGATTTGATTTTTATTAAGGGGTAGCCGTGCCATTTAACCAATGAATTAAAATAAGAGTTAACATGAAATAGAGGAGGGGTAAAATAGGAAATAGGCCATTCTTATACCTTAAACTCTATGCCATGTATCCCCTACACGTTCATTTTATTTGATAAATTTTTTTAACTTGAGGTCGCCACCATTAACAAAAGAAAGAGGAAGGTGATTAAGAAAAGCTAAGGAAGAAGCTAAATCAAATCAAATCCATTCACATCTCAATCTCTTTAATCTCTAAAGCTAAGGTGAATAATGTTTACATCTCATATTTCTTTTGTTATCGGTTTTAAGATGAAATCCAAAATGTTTTGCATTGATTTGCCATGTTTTTTAATGATGGAATGATTATATATACTTGTTGATGATTTATGGTTGTTCATATAGATTTTATGACATGTTCTGATATGAAAACCCTATTAAATGACATCCAAATGCCTTGTGAATTTTTATATAGACTAGAAACATTATTTTGGAGATGGGTTTCAATTTTCATAATTTTCTGAATTTATGTGGAATTTATATGAATTTTCTAGTGAAGAAAATGTTATTTTGGGTTATGAATTATTTACGGCTAAATAATTAATGGTTTGGGTCTGAAATTTATATAGGTTAGAAAACTTATAAAAATTAATTTTCTATAATTTTTGTAGAATTTTGCTAAGTGTTTTAATGGGTATATAAAATTATTTAAGGCATGGGACTTAAATGTTTTATATATTTATGAAAAAGAAGAGGCTTTTTGTAAATAAATTGAAATTGTTAATTTTGGAAAGTTTGGCAGTACTTTTAAAATAGAGAAACTTGCAATTAATCACAATTCGACAAACAAGGCAGGTTAGGTACAGAGAAATAGTTTAAAAGGACTAATCTACATGTTTTTCACTGTTTCGATGCTTTTAGCACCAGGTTTTGCCTCCTTATCTTCGCTTCCGACACAGTCAAAACCAATGCACATGGTATCAGAAAACTGGTACGTAGTGAATTGGATGTAGGCGGAAGGTATAGAGTCGAAACTAGGGGTTCCGATGGGGTTAAGGCATTACTTTGCCTTAAAAAGAAAATGCGCCTGCTTGCTTTTGACTCAGTGGCTTTCGACTTGGATAGCTTTCGACTAGGTCAAATGGATTTACAGAAATGGTTTCGATTGGGTTGAGCCTTTGTTTTAAATGACCGCTTTCGACTAAGTCGAAACCTTATGGTTCCGCTTTCTACCTTTCGACCCAGATGGTTTCGAAGTGGTTGCTTTTTTTTAAAATATGGCCACTTCTCCAATGCTTTCGAAGGGATGGTTTCGACACCATCACTTCTTTACTTAGGAAATGGTTTCGAAATAGATGCTTTCGACTTAAATGTTTTAAAGACCCTTTTTCTATGATTGAAGTATAACCCAAATGGTTTTGAAAGAGACAGTTTTAATGATTTCGAAAGAAGTACTTTCGACTTTAATGGGTTTCTGATCCTTTTGCTCTACTTGAAGGCATAATTCAAAGATTTTTGACCGAAACAGTTTTCAAAGGTTTCGAAGGGGTAATTTTTTAAATGGATTTGAAAGGTTTCCACATGTTTTAAATTGAACCCAAAGGCTTTAGAAAGGTTTGGTATTTTAATGCTTTCGAAAGGGTTTTAGTGAATAGTTTCGAAGGGGTGGTTCCCTAGGGTTTCGAAAGGGTTGAAAGGAAAGATTTTTCCTATGTTTTCGAAAGGCAATATTTTAAGAATTTAAAGAAGGATGTCTAATGATTTGAAGCTTTCAAAGGAAAGAATTTTAACGGTTTCGAAAGTGTTACTTTCAATGGTTTCGAAAGGGTTACCTTCAAGGGTTTCGAAAGGTTTTTTTAGAGGTTTTAAACAAAGGTTTGGAATGTATTAAATAGACAATATAGCCTACGTATTTCCAAGTTAAAAAGGGTTTTAACTTTTTTTGAAAGGATAGTCAATCCTCATTAAAATTCATCAACATTATTTTGAGTAAAGTATATATAACATGGCAAAAATAGCTTGGAGTAAAGCCAAGAATATACTTTCCTTGTCTAAATATGATTTAAAAGGTTAAATCATTTTGAAAAGGTTTTCAAGGAAAAATATGAAAGGTAGTTAACCATAAGAAAATGATTTGGATAGATGGTCCATAATGATTCGGACAGTTGGTCCAGATTGCGGACAATTAGTCCAGTTTGCAGGCAATCAGACCAGTTTTTGGACAGATGGTCCATTTACTACTTATGGACAAATAGTCCATTAGTTACCTGATTATAGATTTACAAACTTAGGTAATATTATCATTATTATATCAGTTTGATTAACCGGTTTGGTTGTAGGAAAGGATTTGCAAAATATATGTTTTAAAGAGGATATTAGTGAGGGAAAACCCGTTCCACTAAGCGGCGTGGTCTCACTTAATATTAGTAAACCGAGATGTAACAGTATTATTCACACCAGGCTTTATGTCCGACTCGAAGTTTTTGTTTCCTCTTAAACTCTCGGGTGCTCAAAATTGATTTGAGTAGGCTGAGGGTTATGGTTTTCAGCTTTAAGAAATTTTAACGAATAAAGCTCCCGGAGACGAGCAGGTGGTTAACGGATAGCTAATTATGAGTTATAGTTTTATCGTGTTTTTATTCCACTGTGTATATTAAGTCAGATATGACTATGTTGACTCTGGTCAACTAAGGGGGCTTCATCATATGTCGCTCTTGGTGTAATTTTGTAATGATTATATTTGATCTTTACCTGGGAAATGATATGGGATTATGTAATTTGGATATGAATTTGCTTTGAAATGTAATCAGTAAAATGTTGTTTTTGGAAATCTGTTATTTTGTTCATATTCAAGTGCTTGTGATATTATGCATACCATTACCATTATCGTATTTTGTCACCAAATGTTAATATTATGGATGACTACAGCATCTGTAGCACTTAGCTTTTAGCTACTAGATACAGGATGTTTCAATTCCAGTGTCATCCACATTCAAATCAGTTAGTCAAAACACAAAGTCCTTTTCAATGATGATATTTGTCATTAACCATACCTCTCTAGTTAAAGACTTCGACTTTGAGTTGATACAGTTGACCATGATACTAATCACATTAAACCGAGGAGACGAATTCTTTATTTAATAGTGTTTCACTTCCAATTGCTTCAACTTAGACCTAGGTCATTTGATGGACGCAATGCCATGATTTAACTATAATTAAAGTGGAGAGTCAACGTTGAGGTTTAACGTTACTCTCAAGTTAATAGAAACATGTGATATCATCACTTCAAGAATCTCTATTTGACCTTAGTTATATTAACCAACATAATATAGGGTACATGATATGCTACTCTGATAATGTGTGAAATGGGTCTTAAGGCTAATGTAATACAAGAAGGGGGTATATAGTGTTTTCAAAAGTCTTAGTATCAATCTACTTTGTGATTATCAAATTTAACAATACAAAATCTGAATCACAGGAAGTAATATAATCAAGAAGTAATATAATCAATGTAGTAAATAAGAGAAATAAAAGTAAAGAGAAGACATAAAAGAGTTTGATAGTATTTCATTTTCAATCCTACATCCAAGCCTGTACCCTATACTGAATTCTACTATAATTAACTCGCAATTCCATGGGTAGTAAGCAAATCTTTATAACTTGACTATGAATCAGGTGGTAAGTGACACATATCCTGATGTTCATATGTGGAAGGATACAACTAGACCACCCTTACTTTGAACCAAAACATCTATCCCGACTTTCCATAAGTGGAAGGACACACCTAAAATCTTGACTTTCTATAAATAGCAGGATGCACCTTTACAAACAAATAGCGGAGTAATATCATTATAAAATCGAATCTTTCGATCACAATTTCAAGTAGTCTTTAATACAATTTCCTATAAACCTACAATAGTAATATATATTTGATTTTTTTGAGGTATAGGATAAAAATAGAGAGTAAATGATAAAGAATTGAATGTAGACTCTCTAACTGTTTATTAGATTGAAAATCCATGAAGAAATAGAGAGAAAGAGAGTGGATTCACAAAGTATAAATATATATAGGCAATAAGAATTTTTTACAAAATATGGGAGAGAAGAGAGTGAGAGAAATGATGGAGAAATATGTTCAATATTTGTTTCCAAAGCCTTTATAGAGAAGATAAAGAGAAGTGGCTTTTTGCGAAAGGTGAAAGGAGGTGTTTGTTCGTTTAAAATGAAAGGTTGCATTCAACTCTTTTAACTTTTAAAACCAAAATTGAACTTTTACCAATTTCTTTTAAGGAATAAAATAAAGATGTAAGGATCTGCAAATTTGTACCCCTTTGAGTCGATAATATTCCACATCAGCTCAACTCAAATTGGACGGAAATACAAATCTTTAGGGGTAGGAAGAAGAAAGGTAGAAGAAGAAAATAGAAAGCAACAACATCAGAGTCTCACAAACGCAGCGGAACAAAATATAATATATAATAAAAGATTTTATACAAAAGAATCTGTAACTGTTTATACTTACAATCATCAGAGTACAACAATCAATACAACAATCCAGACAGTTATAATAGCCTATCCTCACACAGCGGAATAAAAACAAGTACGTGATATACGTCAGAAATCCTCCAGCTCGTCTCCTGAGCTCCATTGCATCCTAACTCGAATCTGTAATACTCGGTCTGACTCGAGCATTATAATAAAATAACACCCGAGTCAGTTTGGAAAACCAGCAAGAGAAAACACACTCAATTTGAATTATTAACTTTCAAAAATACTTTGAAAAACAAAGGTATCTTGTAAGACCACGTCACAAATAAACACGACGGGTTTTTCTCTTACGATAACCAAAACACTTTATAGAAAATCCAGTGATATTATAATAGTGTCTAAATACAAGTACTTATTCAAATAGCTGAAATTGTTACATTAATTAAATTCCAGCATACTAGGCTCTACAAACAAAACCGTAAGCTCGTATTGGAGAATGGATTCCAACGAATGACTGGGCCACTGGGATACCGCCCGTCACAGTACACCTCTAGAACAATGTACCGAGGACCACGCCGGGATCCCCTGCTACAAAAGACCGGCCTACCCCTAACCTGGATAGACCGAATATGTTATCACCCCAGGTGTTCCCACCCTTACCATTGAGGGCTTCTTCTTTCGTGTGTACCCATATATAAGATAAATAGGGTTTCCCGAGGACATCTAGAAAGGTGATAACATACCCTACTTGGGTGCGACCCACATAGCCTTGCTGCATCTCCCCTGCTTTAGTCATTCCCGTTTGATGAGGCTCGAGGCTAAGCGTTACCTTTTAAGGAACGATTTCTTTTAGAATGCTCATCATCCTCCAATGACGATGTTCTGATAGCATTCATCCATACAAGTTGTCCTGGGTGTGGACAAATCGAATCACCGTCTTCATCATCTTCACGGTATTCATTCGTAACGTTCAAACCGGATCGAAGTGGTTTTCGGATAATTAAATCCGATCCCAGCCTCTTCGAAGGCCTCTTCGATATGATTAACGAATTTGGCCAAAATTGATAGTCGGTTATTTAACTATCAACACACATCCATACACAATCATCTGGCCTTTTTTTTATAAATTTCCAAAATTTATTTCAAAAATATCCTTATAAGATATTACTTCCAGTTCTTCAACATTTGAAAACAGTTTTCAATTCCTCGTATCTTCAACGGAATATTTCCACTCTTTTCAACACTTGGAATATCTTCTCCATTTCATTAGATATTCAACACTTGGAAAATGTTCCTTTTATTTCCCTTTTCTTTTCTCAAAATCATTTACAATTTTATTTTAAACTCCTTGACTAGTTTACAACAAATTCTATAAAATCCAGAATTCCTTAATTAATTCTCTTAATATTTTCAAAACCAATTATACTTGCTTATAATTCCAATTTCTCTTCTACTTCTTTTAACGAATTCCATTTCTTTTTTTCGAAGCCTACTTTTATTTAACTACTTAGGAATCTTCTAAATTTTTCCCAAACCGCTTTGAGAATTCTCTTATAAGTCCCATCTATTAAATAACTCTTTTCAACTCTCGAGAAGATTTATAAATAAATTTTAAAACCCTTTCAAAAACTCTATATATATACATATGTAAATAAAATAAGTATTTTAAAGAAAATAATAATGATTTATTTTTAAGACATATTCAAATAATTATTTAAAATATTGAAAACACCGTTTTATAACATCACATTCAAAGAAGGTTTTTTTAAATTTAGGATTTTATTAAAATAAATATTAAGTATTTAAAAATTCCTTCTGAAATATTCAATACTAACTAACTTTAAAATATACATAATTTAAAAAATAAAAATTTCCATTTTAAATTTATAACTTAACTTATTCTTAAATATATATATATATATATACACACACACACACTCTTGATAACCAAATTTTCAATTTATAACTCCTCTCGATTTTCATCACATTTCTCCTATTCCGGACTCCTTAACCATCTTCATTTTTAAAATAGTATCTATTATTTTTCTCTTACCCTATTTCCATATTCCAATTAAATTCTCCCCATAAATTATATTCCAAACCTATCATCCAATATCACTTCCTTTTTATTTATAAACTCCGTTTATAAATTTTTATAACTCTTTTGAGTTCCACTAAAAATATAATCTCATTTATAAATTCCATTTTATAAATTCAATTTCTTATGAATTCCATTTATTTATTTATTTATTTATTTATTTTTTTTACAAATCTACTTTTAATATCGATTTCACTTTTTTCTATATTTTTTCCGAATATCACCTTAAAATTCAGTCTTTAAAAATTCCTTTAGATAATTTATTTTAAATTCTCTATTTAAAAATATTTTCCTGCATTATTTAAAACAAATCAAAAATACATTATTTCTTATTCAATCAATCTCTTTAAAATAACCCAATTTTCGATAAAATATATTTTTATATTAAAAGTCCCCGTTTTATTCCTTAAAAATTTGAAATAGTATTTATGGTATTTAATATACCCAAAATTAATTTCCATGCCATTATAACATTTAAAAATTTACAACACACAATAATCCAGCATTTTACATATATGAAAAATACTAATATATTTGCGGAATCTAGTTGGATCCCTCCAACCTGTTTTCCCTGCATCCACATATGTTAGACAATAAAAAAATACCGATCCCACTTCGAGGGGGATATCGCGGTATATAGGGTCATCCGCTATTATAAGGGGCGGATAGGGTCTCATCCGCTATAATGTGCGGGAATATTACTCCAATACTAATATATATACTACTACATATATATAGTCATCCATCAGATAAATTATAAATTTATAAATTGATCAAGCACCCAATAATTTAAAATTTAAAATTAAACATTCAAATTTAAATAAGGTAATCCAAATGAGTGAGAAATTCTCACCTTTGTTTTTCAGATTTGTAAATCATTCCAACCCCAAATGTTGAATTCATTTATTTTGGTCCTCGTATCAACTGATTATTTATTAATTACTATAATGAGATAATATAAATTTGTTTAATAACTAAATAAAATTTTAAGTCAAGCTAATTACCGAAAATCCAGTTCCTTGCTGCCCCTACATCTCGTCCAACCTCGCTACGACCAATTCAGAGACCACCTCCTCCATCCCAAAACTGCCGCCGAGCTCGACCACAACCACACCAAAATTCGCGTCTCCCTCCTCCAAGCTAACTACCGACCATCGACTGACCACTCGCGCCTTCTCCTATTTCCCTTTGATCGTGAATGTCGCGACCACATGCCACCAACATCCACTTCCATCCTCGAACTTCGTACGCGACTCCCCATTACGCCGCCGACCATGAGAACGCGTGCGCGAACGAGAGCTTCGACCCGGCCCTAACTACGACTCGCCTCCCTGCAGCCTTACGACCCCCAGCCTCACGTGAGCCATTCCCTCTTCGTCGCCCTCTCTTCCATTATCGCGACTTCGGCCATCCATTTTTGGCTTCGTGTTCGATCGAACATATAAGGGAATAAGGAAGTCGCGACTTCACTCAGCAATTTATTCGAATTCGAACGATACATGAAAGAGGCAGAGGACTTGCGATTTTGTTCGAATGAATTGCCTGATTTCTTCCCCCTTTTTGTTTTTAAACTGATTTTTGAACAAATTGAATTTCGTTCGTTCTTTTTTTTTGGACAGAGGATTTTGATTTTTGAAAGGAGATAGACGTGATTTTAAAACGAGGTAAAGATGCCTTGCGTGTTGCTTGCTGGCTATAGTAGGTTGATGGAAAAGAAAAGCAACTGATGGGAATATGGTCAAGTCAACAAATAATATATATATATTATTTAAATTTAAAAGCGTCTCAATTTCGCCACTTAAAATCTTGATCTCCTATTGAGGCGTGCCGCTAGGTGTTCATAATGTTATACCCCTATTCCGAACACAATGGAAAAGGTTTCGAGTCCTAATTCGATCGTATGGAGAAGATAGCTTTTTGGACCCAATTATTATATTAAATTTTCGATATTAATTTTAGCGCGTTTATATCTCGTATAGCTAAACGATAACTCCAAAAGCTACACAATTTTAAATTCGATAATAACACAATAATATAGATCCGATGGAACTGGTTTCGTCTAATTCCAAGACTGTGCCCTGGATGGCTATTTTTAAATGTAAACTTAACGATTATTTTTAAACTGAACAAACCACTTTTAAATATAATTTTAAAAGTTGCATTGTCTTCAGTATTATTAATATAAATTTTATAAGCCCTTAAATTATTTTTATCAAGCTTAAAACTTGAGATACAATAATTTTACCAATATTCAATTATAAAATTCTATAATTAAATTATTCAATAAATCGCTATTTTTAAATTTTGTATCTATTTTATAGATAAACCCAAATTTTCATATTCAAAATCAATATATAATTCAAATTCAACATTTAAAACCATTTAAATATTCAAAATCGAACAACGAAAAATCTGGGTCGTTACATTCCTCTCTCCTTAAAATAATTTCGTCCCCGTAATTACTAAGGCAGGAAAATTGCTCCAAACCCATTACTCATCCAAAAACCACCTAGCTAACTTGACATTCCACTTTTCTAATCTCTTAGTTTTCAATCAAAAATTAGTTTCCCATTCTAAACCAAAATCCTTTATTTCGATTACAAATCCGAAATCAAATTTCGTTAACAAATTTTTTTCTAACACCCTAAATTTCCAAAATGTTTTGGCAGAGTCTCCTTTGTACGGAGGACCTTTTGCAATTTGACAAGAGAGATAAATATATATACATCGACCCACATGGTCGGAAAACAAAAATACATATCAATATTTATATATTTGCCGTATTTAATCCGAAAACTTACCTTATTTTAGCATTTTTAAGCAAGCGGCTTATTTATTTTGAGATTAGCGCGATCAAAATCTAACCAAATGGCCTCCGGGTACCTGTACTCACTAAATTTAAACACGTAAGTTCCAAAAACATCAAATTCAATAACAATTTATTCATTTAACTAACTTAACACATGAATTTCATATTCAACATGCCAAATAAAGATTTATAAGCAACTATAAGGTCCCGTTACTTATTTAATTACTTCCACTCGATTTATATACCATTTCATTCAATCTGAATTGATTTACAACCCAATTTATTGCATTCAATTCCTATTTATACAAAACAAACCAATATCCATTTCAAATTGATTTAAAATCAATTTATTCACTTCCTGTTTATCCATAGAATTTTATTACTTTCGTTTACGTCAAACGACAAATTTTTCTATGCAAATTTTGCGATATTCACTTAATAAAATAACCATTTCAGTTTATCGCTATTTTAAATTGATTCCAACTGAATTTATATTTCATTTTTATTCCATTTCAAATTCAAACCATTCACTTGCATTCCATTCATAACCACATTATTTTCAAATCCATTTTATTAGCTTAGAATTATCCCACGCTATTTATTTAATTAGTTCCTCCATTTAATCCACTTCAAATTTCAATCTCATACTCCGATTCATTCTCGGATTTATTTAAGATAATATTCAGGGCTACGTTTAATTTATTTACGCTTCCATTGAATTCATTTATAACTTGAGTTATCACCATTTCAAACTATTTCCATTTTCGGGTTTTCTTTTCACTTTTCAATTTTATAATCACACAACTATTTTTTCCATATTTCCATCAATTCTATACTCGAGAATATTTCCATTTTATTTTTAACTCGAGACTATACATCCATTTATATCTTAAATATATTTTTATTCAATTTATTTCAATTTTTATAAGCTATTCCAATTTGTTTATTCACAATTCCATATTTTTCCACCTATATTTTATTTCATTCAAAATCTTATCCATCTGGTTTTATAATATTTCACAATTTAAAATTCATATTTACTTCAATTCGATATTATTGTTTATCCAATTCGAATTTTTTTAATCGATAGTTATATAGTCACTTTATAATTCACATTTACCTATTTCAATTAAATTTCGTATAACTCAAATCCAATTCACTTTTTATTTAAATTTCAATTCCTTTTAACCAACATTTCAAAACCATATTCAAGTTATTCATACTTAAATTAATTTCACTCCAAACCATTTTATTTTTAGTTCATTCAATTCCATTATATATTCCAATTACTTCGCTTAAGTTTAATTTCATTTATTTTACTTTCTCCAGTTAAAATTTAATTCCGAAATTCAAACTCCACACCCTTCTCTCTTCTTTAGAATTGTTCCCAATTTTATAAGTTCGTACTTATTCCCTAATGTTTTCTAAAACATTTTAAATAAAGATTCCGGAATTTAAACACCCGGTACTTATTTCAAATCATTTTGAAATCACAAATATCCTAAAATCGCACTTTTTACATTTTAAACCAAACGTGGGTTTTACCCAAAACAAATTCCCTTTGGAATTTCCAAAACAAAACTGGTTTGCCCAAAAAATCAATTACGACAGCAATCCATCACTTAGAAACTTAAAACTGAATACTGGTGATGCTACAGTCATTACCAGAATTATTTTCCAGCGACTGAAGTGAGTTCAGTGCTATATCTCTTCCAAAATCCATCTTAAAACAATTTCCTTTCGAAAATATTCAAGAATAATACTCTTATTATTATTATTTTCCACACCATTTAGAAAAATATTGTTTTCAAACTTCCCAGGATTTAGATTTCCAGATTCCGTTTTAAATCAAGTTTTAATTACACTTATACAAATTTTTATTTGGTTATATAAACATTTTTTCAATTTTATAATCTTATTTGATTATAATATTATCAACCAAACACTCCATATATATATAATAATTTCAGAAAATAATTTCTTTTATATCAAAATATATGTTTGGGTAAAATTATTTCATTCACCCACTTTTTAAAATAATACTATGTTGGTTTGCGTAGTTCAAGAGTTTATAAATCCTTATCGATACAGTTGTCCAGACTGTACCGACCAGAAGTTATAAACACTCAACCGATAAGTCAACACAATATAAAATAATTTATATTCACTAACAAATACGTGCTCATATCTATTAATACACTCAAACTCATTCTAGAGTACTACTAACTCTATCAAGGTTCTCGATTAACCTTCAGCTCTGATACCAAATGTAAGGATCCGCAAATCCATACCGCTTTGAGTCGATAATATTCCAAATTAGCTCAACTCAAATTGGACGGAAATACGAATCTTTAGGGGTAGGAAGAAGAAAGGTAGAAGAAGAAAATAGAAAGCAACAACATCAGAGTCTCACAATCGCAGCGGAACAAAATATAATATATAATAACATATTTTATACAAAAGAATCTGTAACTGTTTATACTTACAATCATCAGAGTACAACAATCAATACAACAATCCAGACAGTTATAATAGCATGTCCTCACACAGCAGTATAAAAAAAAGTACGTGATATATGTCAAAAATTCTCCAGCTTGTCTCTTGAGCTCTATTGCATCCTAACCTGAATCTATAATACTCGGTTTGACCCGAGATTATAATAGAATAACACACGAGTCCGTTTGGAAAACCAGCTTGAGAAAACACACTCAATTTGAATTATTAACTTTCAAAAATCTTTTGAAAAACAAAGGTATCTCGTAAGACCACGTCACAAATAAACACGATGGGTTTTTCCCTTACGATAACCAAAACACTTTATAGAAAATCCAGTGATATTATAATAGTGTTTAAATACAAGTACTTATATTCAAATAGCTGAAATTGTTACATTAATTAAATTCCATCATACTAGGCTCTACAAACAAAACCGTAAGCTCGTATTGGAGAATGGATTCCAACGAATGACTGGGCCACTATGGTACCACCCGTCACAGTACACCTCTAGAACAATGTACCGAGGACCACGCCGGGATCCCCTGCTACACAAGACCGGCCTACCCTTAACCTTGATAGACCGAATATGGTATCACCCCGGGTGTTCCCACCCCTACCATCGAGCGCTTCTTCTTTCGTGTGCACCCATATATAAGATAAATAGGGTTTTGCGAGGACATCTAGAAAGGTGATAACATACCCTACTTGGGTGCGACCCACTTAGCCTAGCTACATCTCCTATGTTTTAGTTATTCCCGGCTGATGAGGCTCGAGGCTAAGCGTTACTTTTAAAGAACGATTTCTCTTAGAATGCTCATCGTCCTCCAATGACGATGTTCTGATAGCATTCATCCATACAAGTTGTCCTGGGTCTGGACAAACTGAATCACCGTCTTCATCATCTTCACGGTATTCATTCGTAACATTCAAACCGGATCGAAGTGGTTTTCGGATAATTAAATCTGATCCCGGTCTCTTCGAAACGATTAACAAAATTGGCCAAAATTCATAGTCGGTTATTTAACTATCAACACACATCCATAAACAATTATCAGGCCTTTTTTTATAAATTTCCAAAATTTATTTCAAAAATATCCTATAAGATATTACTTCCATTTCTTCAACATTTGAAAACAGTTTTCAATTCCTCATATCTTCAATGAAATATTTCCACTCTTTTCAACACTTGGAATATCTTCTCCATTTCATTTGATATTCAACACCTGGAAAATATTCCTTTTATTTCCTTTTTCTTTTCTCAAAATCATTTACAATTTTATTTGTAAACTCCTTGACTAGTTTACAACAAATTCTACAAAATCCGAAATTCCATAATTAATTCTCTTAATATTTTCAAAACCAATTATACTTTCTTATAATCCTAATTTCTCTTCTACTTCTTTTAATGAATTCCATTTCGTTTTTTCGAAGCCTAATTTATTTAACTACTTCGAAATCTTCTGAATTTTTCCCAAACTTCACTTTGAGAATTCTCTTATAAATCCCATCTATTAAATATCTCTTTTCAACTCTCGAGAAGATTTATAAATAAATTTTAAAACCCTTTCAAAAACTCTATATATATATACATATGTAAATAAAATAAGTATTTTAAAGAAAACAATAATGATTTATTTTTAAGACATATTCAAATAATTATTTAAAATATTGAAAACACCTTTTTATAACATCACTTTCAAAGTAGGTTTTTTTAAATTTAGGATTTGATTAAAATAAATATTAAGTATTTAAAAATTCCTTTTGAAATATTCAATACTAACTAACTTTAAAATTTACATAGTTTAATTTATAAAAATTTCCTTTTAAAAATTTAAAACTTAACTTATTGTTAAATATATATATATATATATATATATATATATATATATATATATATATATTTTCTGGATAACCAAATTTTCAATTTATTACTCCCCTCGATTTTCATCACATTTCTCCCATTCCGGTCTCCTTAAAGATCTTCATTTTTAAAATAGTATCAACTATTTTTCTCTCACCTTATTTCCATATTCCAATAAAAATTCTCCCCATAAATTTATATTCCAAACCTATCATCCAATATCACTTCTCTTTTATTTATAAACTCCATTTATAAATTTTTATAACTCTTTTGAGTTCCACTAAAAATATAATCTCATTTATAAATTCCATTTTATAAATTCAATTTCTTATGAATTCCATTTTTTTACCAATCTACTTTTAATATCGATTTCACTTCTTTCTATATTTTTTCAGAATATCACCTTAAATCCATTCTTTAAAAATTCCTTTAGATAATTTATTTTAAATTCTCTATTTAAAAATATTTTCCTGCATTATTTAAAACAAATCAAAAATCCATTATTTCTTATTCAATCAATCTCTTTAAAATAACCCAATTTTCGATAATATATATTTTTATATTAAAAGTCCTCTTTTTATACCTTAAAAATTTGAAATAGTATTTATGGTATTTAATATACCCAAAATGAATTTCCATACCATTATAACATTTAAAAATTTACAACACACAATAATCCAACATTTTACATATATGAAAAATACTAATATATTTGAGGAATCTAGTTGGACCCTCTAACCTGTTTTTCCTACATCCACAGATGTTAGACAATAATAAAAATACCAATCCCACCTCGAGGGGGATATTGCGGTATATAGGGTCATCTGCTATTATATGGGGCGCATAGAGTCTCATCCGCTATAATGTGCGGGAATATTACTCCAATACTAATATATATACTACTATATATATATATAGTCATCCATCAGATAAATTATAAATTTATAAATCGATCAAGCATCCAATAATTTAAAATTTAAAATTAAACATTCAAATTTAAATACGGTAATCCAAATGAGTGAGAAATTCTCATCTTTGATTTTCAGATTTGTAAATCATTCCAACCCCAAACGTCGGATTCATTTATTTTGGTCCTTGTATGAACAGATTATTTATTAATTAATATAATGAGATAATATAAATTTTTTTAATAACTAAATAAAATTTAAAGTTAAGATAATTACCGAAAATACAGTTCCTTGCTGCCCCTACATCTCGTCCAACCTCGCCACGACCAATTCAAAGACCACCTCCTCCATCCCAAAACTGCCGCCGATCGAGCACATCCACAACCACACCAAAATTCGCATCTCCCTCCTCCAAGCTAACTGCCGGCCATCGACTGACCACTCACGACTTCTCCTATTTCCCTTTGATTGCGAATGTCGTGGCCACATGACACCAACATCCACTTCCATCCTCGAACTTCGTACGTGACTCCCCACTACGCCGCCGACCATGAGAACGCGCGCGCGAACGAGGGCTTCGACCAGGCCCTAATTGCGACTCGCCTCCCTGCAGCCTCGCGACCCCCAGTCTCATGTGAGCCATCCCCTCTTCGTCACCCTCTCTTCCATTATCGCGACTTCGGCCATCCATTTTTGGCTTCGTGTTCGATCAAACAGATAAGGGAATAAGAAAGTCGCGACTTCACTCAGCAATTTATTCGAATTCGAATGATACAGGAAAGAGGCAGAGGACTTGCGATTTTGTTCGAACGAATTGCCTGATTTCTTCCCCCTTTTTGTTTTTAAAAAGATTTTTGAACGAATTTAATTTTGTTCGTTCTTTTCTTTATTCTGAACAGAGGATTTCGATATTTGAAAGGAGATAGCCATGCTTTTAAAACGAGGGAAAGATGCCTTGCGTGTTGCTTTCTGGCTACAGTAGGTTGATGGAAAAGAAAAGCATCTGATGGGAATATGGTCAAGTCAACAAATAATATATATATATATATTATTTAAATTTAAAAACGTCTCGATTTGGCCGTTTAAAATCTTAACCTCCTATTGAGGCATGCCGCTAGGCGTTCATAATGTTATACCCCTATTCCGAACACAATGGAAAATGTTTCGAGTCCTAATTCGATCGTATGGAGAATATAGATTTTTGGACCCAATTATTATATTGAATTTTCTATATTAATTTTAGCGCGTTTATATCTCGTATGGCTAAACGATAACTCCAAAAGCTACGCAATTTTAAAATCCGATAATAATACAATATTACAGATCCAATGGAACTGGTTTCGTCGAATTCCGAGACTGTGCCCCGGATGGCTATTTTTAAATGTAAACTTAACGATTATTTTTAAAACTGAACAAACGACTTTTAAATCCAATTTTAAAAGTTGCATTGTCTTCAGTATTATTAATATTAATTATATAAGCCCTTAAATTATTTTTATCAAGCTTAAAACTCCAGATACAATAATTTTACCAATATTCAATTATAAAATTCAATAACTAAATTATTAAATAAATCGCTATTTCTAAATTCTGTATTTATTTTATAAATAAACCCAAAATTTTCATATTCAAAATTAATCTATAATTCAAATTCAGCATTTAAAACCATTTAAATATTCAAAATCGAACAACGAGAAATCCAGGTCAACACAAAATAATTTGTTATGATTCATTTGGATGGTCTGTTTTTACTGTCCTTTCACCTCTAGATAGTCAGATCTTCTACCTTTGGTGTTGCGTAATTTTGCCAGCGCTTTAGGGATCATGGACTATTGCTGTCATAGTGAAGTTTTTGCTTGCTTTTGGTCATAGTTTAGTGAAATTTTGTTGTTCCTAGTCATATAGCTGTAATGGTGTGAGAGTTAGTGTTTGTGAATGCCTTTGTGCATCTTGTATGTTGTTGGTTCCTGTGTAGTGTTGTGACTGCCTTATACAGCTTGACATTGTATGTACCCTACGTGGTGTTTTAGTAGTTTTAGCCTTTTTTCCAAACTCCCGTGTTAATTGTACTGTAGTTGTTTCTGTGCATGTGTAGAACATCTGTTTAAATTTCATTTAAAAAATTAGACGACCCACTATAAAGCTGACTAGCCTTGCTAAAAAAAGAATTTTAAAAAAGATAATTCAAAAGAATTAATGGGGAATGTCTAACAATTAATTCTATGACCTGATATACAATAAAACTGACTATTTGTTGTCTTATACTCTTCTAGTCTTTTTATGAGTCTCTTATGTTCTCCTAGCCTTGCCTTCTCCTTTGTTTCTCGAGTCTCCTGTGTTCTCTTAGCCTTGCCTTTAAACCTCCTTTATTCCTCTTAATCTCCTTGATTCTTCTCTGATCTATCCAGTCTTGTATTAAAGTTCTTATATTATTCTGCCTTGATTTGTGTAGCATCTTTACCTGATTATCCTGCAGTATATCTTGATAGATTTCTTATATTTCATGTACTATATCATACACAAACTTAGAAAATCATCAATACCAATATTTATTTGGTTGTTATCATTAAAACCATTACTATAACGACCCGCAAATTTATCACTTGTATAAATTATATTTATTTCTAAAATATCTATATATGGGTTTAAAAGTAAGAAATTATCATGTTTTAAGTAATAAATGATAATAGTTATTTTGTTTGGGAAAAATATTTGTGGACAAATTACCGAGGTAAAATATTGATAATTTGTAAATATCGTCCTAGGTTAAATATCGATAAAACAACCGAAATTCGTTTTATCAATAAAACTACTTTTAAACAATAAGGAACGTGCATGGTTCTGGATTTATACACCAATATATGTATTTAAACAAGATTATGAAATAAAATAATTTGTTTTATCTTTTGAAAATAAAACGTATTTATGACATTGATAGTTGATACCATCGGTTTTATATATTTCTTCGGAAATTCAAGTTAAGTTTAAATATTAAATAAATGGGTTTTTATTTTCAAATAAACCTATTTTAATCTTTTAATAATTATGGTAAAATCTCTTTTAAAATTTGTTTAGCAAAATAGATGGTTCGTAGAAAAATAGAAAATCTGAATGAAGAACGTTTTCCAGAATTTCGACTTTTCGACACCGGACATTTGTTGGGAACGTTGTTCGTCTTTGTGCACTATACACACACATATACAAGAGTTAATTAACCATATAATAATACACTTAATAATCTATTATCTTATGTTAATTATGTTTAGCAAGTGACGTGACAAGTCATGGTTTTAAAAATAATAACTTATATATAAAAGTATATATCATTATCTCTTGTCATATCTTAGCATTATCATTATTATCCATCATGACCTAGAGGATGTGACTAGAGGGGGGGATGTGACATATGAAGGGGAGGAAGGTGGTGATGTGACTTGTCAAAATAATGACATGTTGAGATATTTCAAAACTAAGGTCAAAATGGTAATTTTCCTACTATCTTTCATCTATAAATAAACATCCACTTCACCATATTTTCATTTACTTCTCCATTTCCATTTTGCTAAAGCTTTCTTCATAATTTCATGGCTTCTTGTGTTATTTTTAAGTTATATAAAATTAAAAGTTTTAAATTGTTTTAAAGATGCAAACTTGTTTTTAAATTCTTTCTTCTCCATTTTTCCTCAACTTTATTCGGCCATAACTTCCTCTATTTTACACCAAATCAAGATTTTATATTTTTCAAATAATATAAATTTTAGTAGCTCTTTCTGTTTTATCTCCTTTTCTTGTTTCAAGCTTAGGTATGTCAAAATCTCATTTCTTTGAAGTGTACTTTTAAAATCTGAAATTCAGGTCCGGAAATAGTCTCTTTCTTTTGACCATATCTACCACAAACAAAATCCAATTTGAGTTATTCTTTTTTTAAACTGTAGAGAAAAGAATGTTCTAAAACTTTTCTTTGGATTACATTTCCAAAATCTGAGAGTAATATGTCCAAAATTCGTGTGAAAGATGACATATTTTTGGGATGATTTTTGGTGCATCTAAGGCATTTTGGGTTTCAAAGATTTTCAGTAAGTAAAATTACTTTGTTTTGGAAATGTAACGATCCCGAATTTTAAATGTTTGTAAATTAATAATTGAATTAAATTTTGATTTAAAACTGTGAAGTTGTTTGAATTTTTCAAGTTTAATATGAGAAATATATTTGAATTTAAAATTTGAATTGGGAATTATAAATAATGTAAAGGAAATTTGCTTTGAAATTTTAAAATATAGAATCTTTGGATTTTAAAAATAAAATTTATCTCATTCAATTAAATTTAAGACTCTACATTTTTGACATTTGATACGATATATGCAAATGAATGTAGTAAAGATAATTGCTGTTAGGAGTTTGTAATCGAGTTTAAATTCCTTTCAAAATTATTGTTAAGGGTTAAGCGGGCTTTGAAAATAATATTGGCCCATGTTTTCTTTGAGCCGTGATGGTTATCAAAGGCTAACCCGTTCCCTCCCTTTATTGAATTGGTTAAAACCCTATACCCGTTCCCTTTTCATTTTCATTCGTTCGAGAAACCCTAAAAAAAACCATCGAACGAAAATGGCGGCTCAATCTTGTTCTTCCCCATTCGTTCGAAAGTAGGGCTCGTTCAATTCGAAGGCGCCGATGACTTCTTGCCATGGATCGATGATGCCTTCACTTAGCTCACAACTGCTCCTATTCGATTCGACTAAGGTGAGTGATTGCTTCACTCACATCTTGTTCGATACTCGTTGAATTCCGATTATGTTCCAATTTTGTTTACTTGGATTGTGGACTTCACTGATTTGGTTGATTCCCTTACTTGTCACGGTTTTGATTTTTTGGGCATTTTGATTTCGTGAATTTTCTGATGATGTCTGTCAGATTTATTACATCTATTAAATGCTTTAAAAAAATCTCCTTTATCCTAGTTCGAAAGTTATTTGACTTTATTGGTATCAATTGGTTGTTGGTCGATGATGGAGATTGTTTCGACCCTGAACTGTTTGATTTCATTTTTCTGACTTGCGGCTTGATTAGGCTGCTTTGAGTACCTTTGTAGCATATCTGACTGGTTTGATTTCATCTTGCCGTTCCATGATTTTTGATATTGTTCGAACTTGCCTATGAGTATTGAGTTCATTTTCATGTGTATATTTGAATTTGTCGACTTTTGTCACTTGAAAACTGCGGTTGAACTTCTGGCTTTACTTGGTTTTCCACTGCCCTGTACGTTTGATCGCTGTTCATCATTGAAATTCAGTAGTTTTCATTGGTTTCCACTTGCGTACAGTGCTTGATTATGTTGACTTGTTCAATTTGAAATTTCAGATATGTTTTGACGATTTTGTAACTGAAGTTTGCATTGGTTTATATATATGAATAGTTTCACTTTGTCGATGATACTCTGACTGTTGAGGCAGTGAAATTGTAATTTAAGTCTTCATTTGACAGTTTTGAGCACTTGATGTTTTTCACTTGACTTCAAGTTGGAAACTCTGTTGATTCTGTCCAAAATGAACCTTTACTGACTTGATCATTTTATTTGGGTATCTCGGTTTTGAACATTTGTTGGCTTCAGCTCATATACACTTGGTTTTTATATGACACACCTTTGTGTGTCATTTTTGTTTATATGAGTCATGGTGTATTGTTTTGGTTGCTGCCTGGTCGACCATAGCAATTCACTGGTTTTGGACTTGGTTGTTGTGTATTTGGCCTTGTTGTGTCTTCATTTGTACATATATGTGTCTTCCCATTATCATGTATGTATATATATGCATTCATGTATGTATATATATATGATTGTTATTACTTTTGTTCATTTTCTTGTACCCTTTGAAGGTTGGCTTCACTGTGTTCGAGTTATATATGGTATTTGTTAGTCTGCAGCAGTATTCCTTATTTCTATTTTGCTTGTGCACTTATATGTCAGGGTAATTAAGTTGTTTTGGGAAGAAGTTCATTTTGGGAATGTTTGGACAATCTCGGGTTTGTCTCCAGTATTTTGAACAGGGTTTAAAATTGATTCTATTTTTGATTTTTCAATTTAATTTCAAATTATAGACAAAGTTAAACTAAGTTTTAGATCAAAGTTTTAATAATAAATTCAAGTTGTCTGAAACGTAGTTTGTAAATAAATCAAGTTTTAAAATTTTAAAATTGTTTTATTTATTAAAAGTTTTAAATAACTGAAAAGAGGTTGAATTTAAAATGGAACTTGAAATTGTAAAGGGAATATCTAACCAAAGTTTAAATCAACATAAAAAAACATGTTTGTTTTGTTTTAAACAGAACTTGAATTCAAAACAGATTTTAATATAAGTCTAAAAATCAGAATTTAGAAGATGGAATTCAAATTTACTTTTGGGATAAATGAAGTTTTATAAAATTTAAAGTATTCAAATAACTTTAAAAATGTTCAAGTATATTTTATATAATGATTTGAATTTAAATAATTGGGTTCACTACACTTGAGTTTGTAGTTTTTGTACTCGAGTCTGGTGCTTGCGTTTTCAGTTTCGCAGTTGCATCCCATATATGTGTTTCTACCTGAACATCACTGTATTGGTTTCATGTAGTATTTGGGCCTTACATCTTACTGTCATGTTGCATTGAGTTATCATGCTGCCTATATGTTGTTTCATGTAATTGTTCTTTCAAGTCAGTTGCAATTGAATTTGACTATCTTGTTGAGTTCACTTGAGATTGCATTCGGTTTCGTTAATTGATTCATGTACAGTCTGATGTCCATTGTTTTCGAGTTAGCATATTGAGTCCGCATTCACTTTAGTTCATACTACATATCTATATGTGCTAGTGGATGCACACATCATATATTGATTTGGAAGTTTAGTTCATGCATTTTATACTTGTGTCACAGTGATGCATTTATATCCACAGTTGTTTCTTGTATTTTGTTCATCAAGTCTGCACTTCCACATTGCTATGATGTATTGAGATGCACCAGTCTTTGCTGATGATTGACTTGATATTGCACTTGATTGTTGATCAGAGCTGTCACAGCCTCTGTTTCTATTGATCGATTTGAACTTGGGTCGAGGCTTGAGTTTTATGTCTTGACCATTTCATTTGAATTTGTATTTGAGTTGAATCCAGCTTAAATGCTCGGGTTTGACCTTGTGCTCGTTTGTGAACTTCCATTGATTTTATGTGTATTTCGTCACTATAGTGGCGAGGCCGTACACGCGAGCGTGTACTGCAGCCAATCAGTATCGATGTTTTAAAGTGACAATTTCAATTGTTTAAATTGATTTAGTTGATTTGATGATTTTGTTGTTTTCTAAATTATCTTCATTGATAATCTGTTTATTTATCTCAGTTGATAATTTGAAATTGCCGATTTGTTGTTTAACACTGTTAAGTGTTATAATTACCGTCATCCGATTTCTTTGTTAAAAGGGTCGGATAGACGAGAATTATTGTGACTGTCGTCTATTTGATTATTTGATTATTATTGCTCTATGCACTAATAACTGAGTTTGAATTAGACTGACCTGTGTATTATCTTCTTTTGAATATAATACTCGGGACAGACCGAGTATTTTACAGCTTGAAGATTTTCGGGCAGTGAAGTTAGAGAGAGGGGGTAAACGCTCACTTTAGTTCAGGAATTTTGTACTTAAAGAAATATTCCGTTGTATAAATTTAATACATTGTATAAACTCTGATATTTGTAAAAAGGAAAGGAACATGAAAAAATTCATTGTTGTGAAATATTATTATTCTATGTTTTTGTGGCTGATTCTGTTTAAACTCTATAAACTAAATAATAATATGTTATTTTGAACGTTTCAAGTTGGTTTAATTACCGACTAGGGGCGGTCAAAAAGGCGGGATGTTACAAAGTGGTATCAGAGCTTTGGTTTATACAAAGCTTAGTTTATGGCGTTTAATATGAATAGTTACTAGAATCACTTTAAAGAAACCGTTTTTAAAATCTAAAGGAGTATAAATCGTTTTTTTAAGGTATTCTGAAATTTTAAATCCTTTTCGGAAAATTCCCCTCTCTAAATGTAGGTTTGCGATAGTTTCTCTTCAGTAAGGTCTCCTTAGATTTGAGTCCCGATTTAATTCGAAAAACCATTATCGAGTTGCTGAGATTTAAGGAAAATAAATGCAAGTGAAGATAAAATGAAATATAGCTTAAGTAATGTTGAATGAGGTTGAATTTGATATCAAAATGAATTAATAAAGTGAAGTAATGAATATGAATTTGAGTTATATAAAGGAAATTCAACTTTAATTGTAAAAGTGAATTAGTGAATAAACATGGATTAGAAATGTTGTTAAGAGTTGAATAAAACTTAAGTTAAGAAGTTGTGAATATAGTTAGTATTAGAATTCAATCTGAATTAGAATATAAACCAATTGAAATTAAATGTATTAAACCAAATTGAATGTAAGCAAAGTAAATAAATTTGGTTATGTTGAATGTGCACTGGTTGTTAGATGGTTGCTAGTTGATTGTATAGAAATTCATTAAGTGTTAATGAAATTGAATCAATGGAAATTGAAAGCTAAGTAATTGAATTCAAATTGAAAGATAAGTAAATCTAAATAGAATCAAAATTGATTTTAATTGAAAGCAAACTAACTTGAATATAAATTAGTGAAAGTAAACTAATTGAATATGAATGAATGTTAGTAAAATCCAATGTAAATGAATCAAATGTGATTAAATTGAAAATCAATTCGACGAATGATTTACTAAAGAACTAGTTGATTATTTTGGAAATAGAAAGCAGATGCAAAGTTCAAATGGGATTTAGAATTTCAAAATTTGAAGTTTGTCAACATGATAATCCGTAATAGGTTTAATAAATTCAGTGATGAATTTGAAATTTGAACGTGCAGAGAATTAAGTTAAGTGGAAAACTTAATATTGGAAAGTTTGAAGTCGGTTTAAAACCAATATTGTGAAAAGTATGCGGAATTCAAACTATGAATTAAGTCGAAGTTGAAAAGGTTAAATGGGAAATTTGAACAATTAGTTCAACTTGAAATTTTTCAAAAAGATTGAATCTTGAGTTAAATTGAGTTTAACTTCGACACCAAAAACAATATAAGTTGAGTTTTGAATTTCGGATGGTCGATTTGGATTGTATGTCTAACATTGTGAATTGATGACATAGCAATTGATCTCTATTAAATATATATCTGTTTGGTGGCGGAGAATTTATTCTCTTAGCTATATACACCCTTCTCTGAGACGTACGAGCTCAGAGGTTATATATCGGTAGACATCAATTATGTGTTGAGAATTTGCAAGGTAGCGTGTAATCCAAATTGAATGTGAAGTCGATAATAAATGGAATTATGAATATGAATTGGGTTTGAGATAACCTTAAATTTCCAAATCGACTTAGAGGAAAATTTTAAATCGGTAACGAGAAGAAAAATTCAAAAATCCTCTATTTGTTATGGATATGGGATATGTAGGTTTTTGGAACTTATATATGAGAATGTAGTAAATTCGAAAACCATCAGTTTGGAAAGTCATTGTTATGGAAATCTTATGTAGGTTTACATAGGTATGATATGTACGAAATGTGAAATGAAGTACTATATATGTATGACATTATGTTTTCTAAACTGAGGATATGGAAAAGTACCTTCCATTTAAAATTTGTGAAGGTGTTGGAACTCGTGATGAGTGTCCATTTGAAATTCGTAGCTACGTAGAATTTCCATTTGTCGGAGTGACTATTTGAATTGAAATCCCTCGTAATGGGATCATGTTGATAGGATCATATTGATTGATCATGATGTATGCTAGCGTAATTCGAGAGGTGTGATACCTACAGCTACAAGTGATTCCACTGGGATAGTGGCGCAACCGCCGTGTAAACTGCGATCTAAATGCCATAGCAAAATTTGAGGGACGAGATGCCTATGGTTACAAGCGATTCTACTGGGATAGTAGCGTAACCGCCGTGTGAATTACGATCTATGGCAACAACCATGGCGAAATTCAAGAGATGTGAAATCTACATATTACAAGCGATTCTACTGGGATAGTAGCGTAACCGCTGGGTAACTATGATCCATGGGGGAACGTGCTTTCCATATCCATTTTTAAAAGGATTTTTAAGTATTTTCACTGGGAGTTGAAACAAGTATATTTAGTACTTGGAGATTTTTAGTCCTGTGCCTGGCCAGCGTATGCCTAATGTTTGTAAGAACGACGATAGACTTGTTAAATTTTGAGTTAATAAGTATTTTCAAACTGTAAACAGTGAATCAATAGTTTGAAATTTAAATTACATAATTCCAACTTAATGAACTAAGGAAGAAGATCTTTAAAAAAAAAGTCTGGAAAGTTCACAGCTTTGGAAAAGATATAATATGCAAATCTCTAACATGAAGAATTCCAAGTTAAATCTGAGTTTTGTAAGTCGAAAATTTTCGAAAAAGACTTTTGCGTTTTGATTATAGAAATCAATGAACAAAGGGAGATAATGAACAAAGTTAGTGAGATAAAACAAATGGAATGAATCTTATATTTATTTATTTTTAATAAGTTTCGAGCTTGGTAAATTGTGTAGGGTATAAATATCGGTGAGATTTTAACAATCATTTTTCCTAACTTCTAATTTCGGGAGGAAATTCTTTTAAGGGGGAAGGTTGTAACGATCCCGAATTTTAAATGTTTGTAAATTAATAATTGAATTAAATTTTGATTTAAAACTGTGAAGTTGTTTGAATTTTTCAAGTTTAATATGAGAAATATATTTGAATTTAAAATTTGAATTGGGAATTATAAATAATGTAAAGGAAATTTGCTTTGAAATTTTAAAATATATAATCTTTGGATTTTAAAAATCAAATTTATCTCATTCAATTAAATTTAAGACTCTACATTTTTGACATTTGATACGATATATGCAAATGAATGTAGTAAAGATAATTGCTGTTAGGAGTTTGTAATCGGGTTTAAATTCCTTTCAAAATTATTGTTAAGGGTTAAGCGGGCTTTGAAAATAATACTGGCCCATGTTTTCTTTGAGCCGTGATGGTTATCAAAGGCTAACCCATTCCCTCCCTTCATTGAATTGGTTAAAACCCTATACACGTTCCTTTTTCATTTTCATTCGTTCGAGAAACCTTAAAACAAAACCATCGAACGAAAATGGCGGCTCCATCTTGTTCTTCCCCGTTCGTTCGAAAGTAGGGCTCGTTCAATTCGAAGGTGCCGATGACTTCTTGTCGTGGATCGATGATGCCTTCACTTAGCTCGCGACTGCTCCTATTCGATTTGACTAAGGTGAGTGATTGCTTCACTCACATCTTGTTCGATACTCGTTGAATTCCGATTTTGTTCCAATTTTGTTTACTTGGATTGTGGACTTCACTGATTTGGTTGATTCCCTTACTTGTCACGGTTTTGATTTTTTGGGCATTTTGATTTTGTGAATTTTCTGATGATGTCTGTCGGATTTGTTACATCTATTAAATGCTTTAAAAAAATCTCCTTTATCCTAGTTCGAAAGTTATTTGACTTTATTGGTATCAATTGGTTGTTGGTCGATGATGGAGATTGTTTCGACCTTGAACTGTTTGATTTCATTTTTCTAACTTGCGGCTTGATTAGGCTGCTTTGAGTACCTATGTAGCATATCTGACTGGTTTGATTTCATCTTGTCGTTCCATGATTTTTGATATTGTTCGAACTTGCCTATGAGTATTGAGTTCATTTTCATGTGTATATTTGAATTTGTCGACTTTTGTCACTTGAAAACTGCGGTTGAACTTCTGGCTTTACTTGGTTTTCCACTGGCCTATACGTTTGATCGCTGTTCATCATTGAAATTCAGTAGTTTGCATTGGTTTCCACTTGCGTACAATGCTTGATTATGTTGACTTGTTCAATTTGAAATTTCAGATATGTTTTGACGATTTTGTAATTGAAGTTTGCATTGGTTTATATATATGAATAGTTTCACTTTGTCGATGATACTCTGACCGTTGAGGCAGTGAAATTGTAATTTAAGTCTTCATTTGACAGTGTTGTGCACTTGATGTTTTTCACTTGACTTCGAGTTGGAAACTCTATTGATTCTGTCCAAAATGAACCTTTACTGACTTGATTATTTTATTTCGGTATCTTGGTTTTGAACATTTGTTGGCTTCAGCTCATATACACTTGGTTTGTATAAGACACACCAATGTGTGTCAGTTTTGTTTATATGAGTCATGGTGTATTATTTTGGTTGCTGCCTGGTCGACCATAGAAATTCACTGGTTTTGGACTTGGTTGTTGTGTATTTGGCCTTGCTGTGTCTTCATTTGTACATATATGTGTCTTTCCATTATCATGTATGTATATATATGCATTCATGTATGTATATATATATGATTGTTATTACTTTTGGTCATTTTCTTGTACCCTTTGAAGGTTGGCTTCACTGTGTTCGAGTTATATATGGTATTTGTTAGTCTGCAGCAGTATTCCTTATTTCTATTTTGCTTGTGCACTTATATGTCAGGGTAATTAAGTTGTTTTGGGAAGAAGTTCATTTTGGGAATGTTAGGACAATCTCGGGTTTGTCTCCAGTATTTTGAACAGGGTTTAAAACTGATTCTATTTTTGAATTTTCAAATTATAGACAAATTTAACTAAGTTTTAGATCAAAGTTTTAATAATAAATTCAAGTTGTCTGAAACCTAGTTTGTAAATAAATCAAGTTTTAAAATTTTAAAATTGTTTTATTTATTAAAAGTGTTAAATAATTGAAAAGAGGTTGAATTTAAAATGGAACTTGAAATTGTAAAGGGAATATCTAACCAAAGTTTAAATCAACATTAAAAAAAAACCTGTCTGTTTTGTTTTAAACAGAACTTGAATTCAAAACAGATTTTAATATAAGTCTAAAAATCAGAATTTAGAAGATGGAATTCAAATTTACTTTTGAGATAAATGAAGTTTTATAAAATTTAAAGTATTCAAATAACTTTAAAAATGTTCAAGTATATTTTATACAATGATTTGAATTTAAATAATTGGGTTCACTGCACTTGAGTTTGTAGTTTTTGTACTCGAGTCTGGTGCTTGCATTTTCAGTTTCGCAGTTGCATCCCATATATGTGTTTCTACCTGAACATCATTGTATTGGTTTCATGTAGTATTTGGGCCTTACATCTTACTGTCATGTTGCATTGAGTTATCATGCTGCCTATATGTTGTTTCATGTAATTGTTCTTTCAAGTCAGTTGCAATTGAATTTGACTATCTTGTTGAGTTCACTTGAGATTGCATTCGGTTTCGTTAATTGATTCATGTACAGTCTGCTGTCCATTGTTTTTCGAGTTAGCATATTGAGTCCTCATTCACTTTAGTTCATACTACATATCTATATGTGCTGGCTGCGCACATCATATATTGATTTGGAAGTTTAGTTCATGCATTTTATACTTGTGTCACAGTGATGCATTTATATCCACAGTTGTTTCTTGTATTTTGTTCATCAAGTCTGCACTTCCACATTGCTATGATGTATTGAGATGCACCAGTCTTTGCTGATGATTGACTTGATATTGCACTTGATTGTTGATCAGAGCTGTCACAGCCTCTGTTTCTGTTGATTGATTTGAACTTGGGTCGAGGCTTGAGTTTTATGTCTTGACCATTTCATTTGAATTTGTATTTGAGTTGAATCCAGCTTAAATGCTCGGGTTTGACCTTGTGCTCGTTTGTGAACTTCCGTTGATTTTATGTGTATTTCGTCACTATAGTGGCGAGGCCGTACACGCGAGCGTGTACTGCAGCCAATCAGTATCGATGTTTTAAAGTGACAATTTCAATTGTTTAAATTGATTTAGTTGATTTGATGATTTTGTTGTTTTCTAAATTATCTTCATTGATAATCTGTTTATTTATCTCAGTTGATAATTTGAAATTGCCGATTTGTTGTTTAACACTGTTAAGTGTTATAATTACCGTCATCCGATTTCTTTGTTAAAAGGGTCGGATAGACGAGAATTATTGTGACTGTCGTCTATTTGATTATTTGATTATTATTGCTCTATGCACTAATAACTGAGTTTGAATTAGACTGACCTGTGTATTATTTTCTTTTGAATATAATACTCGGGTCAGACCGAGTATTTTACAGCTTGAAGATTTTCGGGCAGCGAAGTTAGAGAGGGGGTAAACGCTCACTTTAGTTCATGAATTTTGTACTTAAAGAAATATTCCGTTGTATAAATTTAATACATTGTATAAACTCTGATATTTATAAAAAGGAAAGGAACATGAAAAAATTCATTGTTGTGAAATATTATTATTCTGTGTTTCTGTGGCTGATTCTGTTTAAACTCTATAAACTAAATAACAATCCGTCATTTTGAACGTTTCAAGTTGGTTTAATTACCGACTAGGGGCGGTCAAAAAGGCGGGATGTTACAGGAAAGGTTTTTGACTTTATTATGATGTGTTATTATGGTGAGAATATGATGAGAAAATTGAATAGTTAGTATGTTGGTCGATGATGATTTGATGGATGTTAAGTTTTGTATTGAATTTAAGATTTGAACGTGATGTTGTCGAGTTAGTAAGCATATAACCTTATGTTTATATTTATATGCGTGTTTCATTGTGATGTTAAGGGTATGGTTGTGTGAATGTATGGTTGTGATTTGAGAATTAAAGTATGATGAGTTGAAACAAAGTTAACAAATTGTCTGTTGTGACGGACGTGAGATCCGATTTGAAATCAAAACTATGATTTTTAGTTTCAAAGTTTGAAAATGGTTTTAAGTTTTATCTTGGTTTAAGGTTTCACAAACTTTCTAAATATTATTTCAAAAAATGTAGGAGCAAGAAATTAAGTGAAGTATTTCACTTAAAATAAGTAGAGCGAACTGCGCTCATAGCGATAGTTGCTATGGATGTAGTTCGACAAAAATTCACGATTTCCATCTTTAAGTGATTCGTTTTGGAATGTTTAGCAAAAGTTTTCCGAACTTGATTAGTAACATAAAAAGAAATTAAATTTAAATTATTTAATAATTTATTTAGTTAATAAAATAGTTAAAGGTAATTAGCAATTAATTATTAATTAAGCAAGTGATTAGAGGTTAAGTAGCATTTAAGGAAGGTTAATGATTAATTAGTAATTAATAAAGTTTTCAATTAGTGATTAATGAAGATAAGAAGTGATTAAATGCTTAATTATTATTTAATTAAGTTAATTATTTGATTAATTATTATTTAATTAAGTGATTATTTAAATAATTTTTTAATTAATTAGGGTTTAACTAATAATGAATTGTTTAAACCTTAACTAAGATGCATTAAGAAGTTAATTAGGACTTAACTAAGTTTATTAGGTTAATGAAAGTTGAATTATGATTTAATCTTGATTTAATTATGATTAATTAAGATATAATTAAGGTTAAGCCAACTAAATATACTTTAAACTTTTCAAAGGTTGTTTTAAACCCAATCGGTTATATTTTACATCAATTTTCTTTTTAAGATTAATTGATTTTAAATCAAAGGATCTGTTTGGACCGTTAAGTAGCCAAATTAATTAAAGTAGTGATTATAAAATGTTGACAAGTTATGTGGAAAGTAAGTTGACTTATGTTTAGCATAAATGCTGAATATCGGTAACGTGATAGACACAAGGAAGTTAATTTCAATAAGTAGGTCATGGTAACTTAAGCATACAGAATATACTTATTGTACATTTTTCATCGATAATGGATGTATCTATATTTGTAACTTGGACATCTACCTATGATTGATTGTATGTTATGTGTGAATCGCTTACATATATGATGTTAGGCAATACCCATGATATAACTTGGATAAGTAAACCCAAACTTAATGATCCATTGTAGTCATTAAGCCTTCATTTGGTTTTGGAAAGTTAATATTTCATTTTCTTTTAAAATGGTCTTCAAGGATATTCTATTCTGAACTAGATATCTGAAGAATGATTTGACAATTGTTCTGAATATTACATAAAGAAGTTTATGAATAATCTTGGGGTATTCATAAAAGGAGTTTTAGAAATACTTTTGAATGTTTATACAAGGATTTTATAAATGGATTTGGATGTCTATAAAGGGAAGTTTTACACAAGGTTTGAAAGTTTATAAATAAGTTATATAACCAGGTTTGAATATTTATAAAGAGTTTCATAAATTAGTATAGAAGTCGATAAATGTTTTGTAAATGGGTTTGGGTTAAAGAAAAAAGGATTTCATAGATAAAGGAATTTATAAAAGAATTTATTCAAAATAATTACAATAGGAAATTGAGGTTTGGGTTTCTCAAGGCTGACCATTTAAGTGGTATGGAACATACATTCCACACTGTACACCGAAGGAATAGTGGTTACAGTTATCCTTTTCTCTAATTTATATAACATAGTTAAATACTTTTTAGGGATTTGGTAATGGGAAATCTTACAAATGTTTTCTGAATATACTTATGTCAGAAAGATAAGTATATGATTGTTTTTGAAAGAGATTTGTTAAACAAAGATATGTTTTGAGGCTTAGTGGTTGCTATGGATAAATAATTCTCAAATGGATTTGGTTGTTGTTTATTTATTTGATAGTTAAATAACCGACTATCAATTTTGACCCAATTTGACTTAGGAAGTATGAATGTAAAATTCAAGTTTCCAATAAGCATTAGAATACTTACTTCCAAAAGATCTGGGAATGAGTCAACCAAAAATTATCGGTTGTTAGTATGGAGAGACCGGGATCGGATTTATATATCTGAAAACCACTCTGAACCAATATGTACGTTCGAGTGGAAGACATCTTGATAATGATTGAAAATGATGCTCTTTGAAGTGCAAGGGCTACTGCTACTAATCCTGAGGTTTATTCCAAAATGGATATAGTAGAGTTAATGCCTTCGGTTTCGTTCAGACCCAGAACGAACTCGTATGGATGAATGCTGGCATTACATTGAAGCCTGGAGGGCAGTGTTAGCATTCTAAGATGGATTGCTATTTAGAAAGGTAAAACGTAGCATCAAGCCTCATCAACCGGGAATGGCTAAAACATGGTATATGTAGCAGGGCTTTGTGGGTCGCTTCCATTAGGGTATATCACCACCCTTCTAGATATATTCACAATATTCAATGAAATCATGTATGTTGGAGCACTTGGTTAAATATTGTAATGCAACTAGGGTGATGATATACTTGATACTATGCAGCAAGGGGTTGGCCAGTCCTGATTTGGCAGGGGTCGTTAGGTACGACCTCGGTACATTTTTCTAGAGGTGTACTATGATGGGCGGTACCTCCGTAACCCAGTCATTAGTTGGAATCTAATCTACAATACGTGCCATGCATTTTTGATTGTGGAGCCTAGTATGTTGGAATGTGAGATGCAAGCATTTCAGCTATTTTACCTATTTACTTTAAACCTAGACACTATGATAATATCACTTGATTTTGATAAAAAATGTTTTGCTTATCGTAAGCTAAAAACCCATCCGTTTTTATGTGCGGTGTGGTCTTACGAGATACCCTTTTGTTTGAAAAGTTTTCAAATGTGGAAATCAGTTTGGTTGTTACTTGTTATCGAGTTTTACTCATGCTGGTTTACCAGACTGAACCAAGCATTATTCCCTGTAATGCTCGGGTCAGACCGAGCATGTTTTTCCCAGGTTTAGCTGGAAACTTTTGAGTTGGAGAGGTGCTGGATGGTCAAGACGTATTCACGTATATTTTTCTTCCGCCATATTATAGAGTTCGTACATTGTCAATGTAAGGACAGGTTTCTCTAACTTTCCAAATTTAGGATAAGTCTAATGTACTCTGATGTTGTATATATGAATAAAGATGTTTCCTTTTTGTAAAGATCATTGTTGTATTATATATTATTCGCTGCATTGTGAGATTCTATGTTGTTATTCTTCTTCTATCTTCTATCTTCTTCTTTCACCCTAACAATCAGTATTTCCGGCACTTGAATGTTCGGCATGTGATACAGTAGACGTATTACTGTCAATTTTCAAGGGTCGAAAATCCGATTCGTTACATTTGGTATCAGAGCTGAAGATTAAGTGAGAACTTTGGCCCTAGTGGAGCATACTCATTTGAGATAGGGTCCTAGAATAAGCCTGAGTGTATTATAAATATGAGTGCGTATTTGTTAGTAAGTAAAAATGTTTTATATTATGTTGTTTGATCTGTTGAGTGGCATAAGAATTCTGGTCGATGCGTTTGGCAGACATTATCGATAGGGATATCCTAAACACTTGAACAAGTAAAATCGACATAATATTATTTTAAATTTGGTAAATGAAATAATTACCTAGGATATATTTTATATATAAAGGAATGATTTTCAAAAGTCTATATAGTTATCGATGAGATCGTAGGGTTAAATTTGGGTTTAGAGTAGAATGTGTTTGTTAAAAGAAAATCTTTAGATGACCTTACAAATGAAAAGAATTATGAGAATATTAAATCCCGGTGGTTTTGATAAAGACTTAAATGATTTTGGAAAAGTTGCAGTAATTGTACTTAGAGAGATTTTAAGATATAAATATTTTAAAATGGATTTGAAAGTAAAGTTTTCTTTAGACAGTTCGGGAAGGAGTTTCGATCTGTTTTGTGATACTCAGAATAATCTTCTAAGTGATAATCGAATGTTTGCTTAGGCAGATATGATAGTGCACTTAGTAAATTATCCTCCTTGTCATTGTACAATCGAAACGAGTTCGAATATGAATGAATCCAAAGCTAGTGAATGATTTTATTAAAGAACTATTTATCTATAAATAGTATTGTTTCAAAAGGGAATTTGTGAAGAAAGAAACATTCTTATGATTAACTAGTTCAAGTGTCTTAGAAATGACTAAAAATGGGTAAGTGTAACGACCTGGATTTTTCAATGTTTTAAATTAGAATTTAATGAAGATTTTGAAATAAAATTACTTTTAAAAAAATAAAAATTTGACAACGAAAACTGGATATTTGAAATGCGTCCATTTAAATAAGACCAATAAAATTTGTTTCGCGTCAAAAGTCGTCCGAAACTCGGTCAGCATAATTTTTAGTACAAATTATCAAATTTTAAAGTATGAATATTGTTACATTGAAATGATCTAGAAAATTTTCCAATTAAAACGGTAAAGTTCATTCCGTTCATTCCGACCTCTTTAGCTTTGTTTATCAAGAATTGTCGTTATCATTCAGATTTCGAAGCGGTAACAGCGGCGACAGATGAAATTTTGCTATGAACGCAGTAGCAAAAATTTGATTACATCATTGGTTTCGTCTCGTCGCGCTGATCTCCGCGCTATATTTGTTTTCATATTTTGGCTTCCGTTGCAAAACGTTAAATGGTTAAAATAATGTCCGTAACCGTGCCCGGGGTCATAATTCCCTACATACTTTTCACATCCAACAGCACATTCCTTTCAGTTGACATTATTTCTCTTCAGCATATTCCTTGCTTGCGCCCCCTAACTTATTAAATGCTGCAATTATTTAGCTCCTCCGTGCATGTCTTTTCATATATATATATATATATATATATATATATATGCGTGCCTTCGTGCTCCCTCATTTCTCTTCGTTCTGCTCTGCTTGAGAAAATAATAATAATACAAGCTTCCATATAACTAAACTTAGCACATCCTCTTCCTGTAGCCATCCACCCTCCACACCCGCAGCCCGCTACTCCAAACACCCTTACCCTCCCACTCCTCCGCCCGACTCACCTCCAGCCTACCACCGCCTCAGCCACCTTCCTCCGAAGCTACAAACCGACCCACCGACACCTCCCACCACCGAACACCCCGCTCCCGAACCCTACTACCCGACCTCCCACCATTTCGCCCTACACCCTTCAACCGATACCCGACCCAAAGCCACACTTAACTCACCAGCCCAGCACCCCTCCATGCAAACCAACCCACCACCTCCTACCTTTCCTCCCTTCACCAGCCGAGCTAACCCGCTGCCGCCACCGAAGCCCGTACCGCCCTTCGCCTGTCCGAGCACCTCCTTCACCCGAAGCCCCTCGCCCTACACCCGCCTCCAGCAGCCACACCCGAAGCCTCCGCTTTCATCGCCCCGTCGAACATCCCAGCCAACCGAAACCCGAACCCGCATCCCGACCGAACCGCCACATCACCCGAACTAACCGAACCCTCAGCTGCCTAGCTCGCATCACCACTCAATCAAATGTAGTCCACTTCGTCGAACCATGCGCAACAATGTCGCTTTGTCAACCATGGCCTTATCGCTTTAGTGTGTGCACACGTGTATCTGTATTATCGCATCCGGTTGTCGAAAGCCGTGAAGGTGAGCAATTTATGCTCACGATTAGATTTTCTTATTGTAAGTATCCTACTATGTTATAAATAATTGATTGATGATTATGATCGATATTGAAATTGGAAATCACTGATAGTTGACATTGCAATATGTGATTTGGTTGAAATACTCGAAATTATTGATTGGGATCCCAATTGCATGAAAACCTGTTAACTATGGAAAGTTTGAATATTGGACGACGATTGATTTATGATACCTGACACTATTATATCGTTGTTGTACGCATTGATTTGAACACTGAATTTTGAACCGGGATATGGGTTGAAATGATAAATACCCAAATTAAATCATTTGGCCTAGGATAGAAAATTAAATAATAAACACTGATTGGTCAATTGAAATTTTGGATATTTAATATTTAAGAAAGAATTTAAAAATTTAACGTGAAATTACAATTTAATTTTTTGTTGAGGTTAATATTAAATTTTGAAATTTATTAAGTTAATTTAGATTTTAAAACGAAAGGTAAATTAAACTATTTAAATTATGAAATTAAATTAATAATGGTTATGTTAAATGTTAACGATTTTAAACTCGTTAAGTTGATTATTTGAAATTTAATGAAGTGTTAATATTATATATGTAATTAAATTTTAAATGAAGATTTAATTTAATTTTAATTTGATTTGATTGAATTAAAATATAATGATTGAATTTTAAAATAAAGATTTGATTTAAGAAAAAAAAAGAAAAAAAAAGAATCTTTAATTGAATAAAAAATATAATGATTAAATTGTTTGAATTAAAGTTTAATTAACAATGTTTAAGTAAGTTAAAATTCGAAGTTTAATTAAATTAAATACTTAATTATAAAGCTTTTGTATTTTAAGTCTTAATTAACTCGGTTAATTTGAAAAGTTATTAAATTTGGATAATTTAGTAAAAATGAATTATTTGATTAAAATTGAATTTTTGGACTTTAAATCCAAATTTGTTGAAGTCAAATGAGAATATGTTATTTAAAATTAAAGGATATTTTGATTTAATAAAATATCCAATCGGTGTGAAAATGACGTTAGTTATTAAAGTGACCGGGGCCAGATATGGACATACTCTCTATCAATAGCGGAACCACTTTAATAACTGTGTACGTGGAGTGATGATCCAAAACGAAGTGGTTGGATTAGCGTACGTTCGCTGGATTTGAAGAAAGAGAACGATGATGGATTGGCCCGATACTTGTGCCAATTTGAAATGACTAAAACAGGACGGGGGCCAAGTGGGCTAGCTACCCCGAGCGAATGCACTTCTTCGTTTGAATATCCTTATTTAGGTTGTTATTGGTGATCACCCTTCGATTATGGCAGTGTTTGACGCGGTGGATGGTCATGGCTATGATGCGTCACCACCAGCCCTGGAACTCGAACTGGTAGTATCCTACCTTGGGCATTGCGTCACGTGCCTTGTCATACTTTTATCCCTATAAGAGACCACTACGACTTTGGTTTAGTGTTGTCGTATCACGGCGCATCCCTATCCACCGACGGTTTACTTGTGTTTTATACGCAAACGATATGAAAATGCTTAAAAATGTGTTAAGGGGATCAATGTAAAGCCTTAACACTATTTTGATATTTTATATTACTGATAGACACAACATATATAGAAGATTCTATTGTATATATAAATAGTTTGATGAATCCTTAAGAAATGGAAAATCCCGTAACATCTCTTGAGTTACTTGTGCATTTTCACTTGAGTGGGACTACTTACATGAGAACTTCTAGTCCTGAATCGAGTGTTTTGTTTTTCATTATGCTCGGGTCAGCCTGAGTATTGCAGTGTATGAGCAGCGATTATTTTAGGAGCCGAAGACTTGGTTGAAGACTCCACTCTATCTAGTATTAGTTATCCATGTTTATTTTGGCTTTTATCAGTAAACTTCTATGTATCTCTAGTATTGTATAATTAAAATCTGAAACTCTGATGTATTTTGTGTAGTACCTTCATGAACTACTATGTATATTATTTATTTCCGCTACATGATTCCATATTATTCTGTGTGTGATTCTGTATCTGATTCTATATTGAAACCCCAAATTGATAATCTGTCTAATATGAACTGTTTAAGTTGGACAAGGACGGTTTATTGTCAGCTTAAGTCGTTTGAAAAGGGCGGGTCGTCACTGTTTGTATCAGAGCTTTGGTTTAGCGAATACCTTAGCTTAAGGGGTAAATTCAATAGGAATAGGGTTAGTAATGCCCTATAATGAGTAGAATCATTCTTGAGAGAGCGTATTTTGAAAATATAAAATGTTTTAAAATCTTATCTATTTTCAAAATTTCTATCAATTCGAATGAATCTTCCTTGTTAAAATTCGCTTTGATTAGGATTTCCTTAAGTTTCATGCTCTAAACCCACCCTTGTCTTTTCAGGATGAGCAACAGAAGAAATGCTCGAGGTCAAGGAAGAGGAAATGGCCCCTTACCAGATCCAGTTGGACCCGTGGCACCAGTTGCACCAGTTCCACCAGTGAAATTCACTACGCTTTGCATAGAATACGCACAGCTTGGTGGTACAAAATTCTCAGGGTCCGAAAGTATTATTGAAGCTCAGTAGTAGCTTAAAAGCTTGGAAAGGATCTTTACAGGACTTGAGATTTTTGATGCCCAAAAGCGTCAATTGGCCGCTTGGCAGTTGCAAGATGCTGCCCAAGATTGGTGGGAATCTATTACCACCCGCACTGAAGAAGCAAACATCACTTGGGCGTAGTTCAAAGAAGTTTTCATGACCCAGTGGATGCCTAAAGCTAGAAAATCTCAGGTATATCGTAGCTTTATGGATCTTAAGCAGGGAAGCATGTCATTCTTGAAGTATGAAAGGAAATTTAACGAGCTATCCAAGTTTGGACCAGGTATGATCGATACTCCACTTAAGCAGAATGAGAAGTTCATAGTTGGCGCTCGTCCTAAATATTATGACCGTCTGACTGCCCATGTTCATGGCACTTTCACCTGCCTTATGGATATGGCCCTCAGATATGAAAACTCGAGTTCGAAGGGAGCATCGATTGTTCACTCCGCAACTCCTTCAACAGCTGCCAACAATTCCAAAAAGAGAAAGCCTAGCTTTGAGTAGAAAAAGAAGAATTGGCAGAACAAGTGCAGGTCGGACATTCCCAAAGGAAGCCCATTGATATCTCTTCTATCACTTGCTTCAAATGCGATTAGAAAGGCCACTATGCCAATAGTTGCCCAGTTTCTGCAGAGCATCTGTCCCACCAATTCAGATGATCGGGCAAGATCTTTGCCACATTTGCTTGCAACCAGGCCATTTCAAGAAGGATTGTCCCATCCAGAAGAAAGGAACCCCATCGGGAATCTTCGTAGTGATAGCTTCTATTCCTAAGGTATAAGACGAAAAAGATACACTTTAGAGTACTTTTTCATTGCATGATTTTTCAGTTCATGTTTTGTTTGACACTGGAGCATCCCATAGTTTTAATCTGCCGATTTATATGACAAACTCAACCATATTTTGAAACCCAAACCTACATCACAACCTTTATGTGTATGAAATCCTATTGGGGGTCCTGCAGACCTTTTTATGAATTGTATAAAGGTTAGACTCTTCAAAAACGATAGACATCATTTCACATGGGAATTTTATGTTCTTGGTTTTATAGGATTCAAAATTCTGTTAAGCAAAGATTGGGTGACCGCATTTGATGCTTGCAAATGTCGAATGGTTTCTTTGGTAGATGATGGTGGAAATCCCTTGGTAGTGGAGTGTAGAATGCCTTTAGATTTTGCCGAATGTTTTGTTTTCTCTCTTGACGCTTGTCCAAGTGATCTTGGTATTACCCTTGTCGTCCAACATTTCCCCGACGTTTTCGGAGAAGTAACTTCTTTGCCACCTCAGTGCGAAATTGAATTTCGCATTGATCTTATTCCTAGAGCTAGGTCAGTCGTACTTGCTCCAAGAAGAATGTCACCTAAAGAGAAAGTGGAATTAAGGATCCAAATCGAAGATCTTTTCTCCAAAGGCTTAATTCGTCGTAGTCATTCGGAATGGGGTGCAGCTATGGCATTTGCTACAAAATCTGACGGTTCTCTAAGGATGTGTGTAGATTATAGAGAGCTGAACAAGCTAACCCACAAGAACGGTTAAGCCAACTAAATATACTTTAATCTTTTCAAAGGTTATTTTAAACCCAATCGGTTATATTTTAAATGAATTTCCTTCTTAAGATTAATTGATTTTAAATCAAAGGATCTTTTGTTTGGACCATTAAGTAGCCAAATGAATTAAAGTAGTGAATATAAAACGTTGACACGTTTTATGGGAAGTAAGTTGACTTGTGTTTAGCATAAAATATCGGTAACGTGATAGACACAAGGAAGTTAATTTCAATAAGTAGGTCATGGTAACTTAAGCATATAGAATATACTTCTATATGTACATTTCTCACCAATAATGGATGTATCTCTATTTGTAACATAGACATCTACCTATGATTGATTGTATGTTATGTGTGAATCCCTTACATATCTGATGTTAGGAAATAACTATGATATAACTTAGATAAGTAAACCCAATTTTAATGATCCATTGTAGTCATTAAGCCTTCGTTTGGTTTTGGAATGTTAATATTTCATTTTCTTTTAAAATGGTCTTCAAGGTTATTATATTTTGAACAAGATATTTGAAGAATGATTTGACAATTGTTCTGAATATTATATAAAGAAGTTTATGAATAATCCTGTGGTATTCATAAAAGGAGTTTTAGAAATAGTTTTGAATGTTTATAAAAAGATTTAATAAAGGGATTTGGATGTCTATAAAGGGAAGTTTTATACAAGGTTTGAAAGTTTATAAAGAAGTTATATAACTGGGTTTGAGTATTTATAAAGAGTTTCATAAATGGGTATGGAAATCGATAAATGTTTTGTAAGTGGGTTTGGGTTAAAGCAAAAAGGATTTCATGGATAAAGGAATTTGTAAAAGAATTTATTGAAATAATTACAATAGGAAATTAATGTTCGGGTTTCTCAAGACTGACCTTTTAAGTGGTATGGAACATCTGTTTCACACTTTACACTGAAGGAATAGTGCTTAGAGTTATCCTTTTCTCCAATTAAAATAATGTAGTTAAATCATTTTTAGTGATTTGGTAATGGGAAAATCTTACAAATGTTTTCTGAATATACTTATGTCAGAAAGATAAGTATATGATTGTTTTTGAAAGAGATTTATAAAACAAAGATATGTTTTGAGGCTTAGTGGTTGCTATGGATAAATAAATCTCAAATGGAATTTGTTATTGTTTGTTTATTTGATAGTTAAATAACCGACTATCAAGTTTGACCCAATTTGACTTAAGAAACATGAATGTAAACTTCGAGTTTCCGTTAAGGACTCGAATACTTAACTTCCAAAAGAACCGGGAATGAGTCAAACGTAAATTATTGGTTGTTGGTGGGAGAGACCGAGATCGGATTTATATATCCGAAAACCACTCTGAAACAACATGTACGTTCGAGTGGAAGACATCTTGATGATGATTTAAGATGGTGCTCTTTGAAGTGCAAGGGCTACTGCTACTAATCCTGAGGGTGATTCCAAAGTGGATGTAGTAGAGTTAGTGCCTTTAGTTTCGTTCAGACCCAGAATGAACTCGTATTGATGAATGCTGGCATTGCATTGGTGCCTGGAGGGCAGTGTTAGCATTCTAAGATGGATTGCTATTTAGAAAGGTAAAACATAGCCTCAAGCCTCATCAACCGAGAATGGCTAAAACAGGGGATATACAACATTGCTATGTAGGTCGCACCCATTAGGGTATATCATCACCCTTCTAGATATATACACAATCATCAATGAATTCGTGTACGTGGGAGCGCTCGGTTAAAGATTGCAAAGCAGCCGCGGTGATGATATATTCGGTACTATTTAGCAATGGGTAGGCCGGTCTTGTGTTGGCAGGGGTCGTTAGGTAAGACCTCGGTACATTTTTCTAGAAGTGTACCGTGGCGGGCGGTACTTTAGTAGCCAAGTCATTAGTTGGAATCCAATCTCCAATACATGCCTTGCATTTTTGATTGTAGAGCCTAGTATGTTAGAATGTGAGATGCAAGCATTTCAGCTATTTTATCTATTTACTTTAAACCTAGACAGTATGATAATATCATAAGATTTTGATTAAATTTTTTTGGTTATCGTAAGGTAAAAACCCGTTCATTTTTATGTGCGGTATGGTCTTACAAGATACTCTTTTGTTTGAAAAGTTTTCAAGTGTAGAAATCAGTTTGGTTGTTACTTATTATCGAGTTTTACTCATGCTGGTTTACCAGACTGACCTGGGCGTTATTCCATGTAATGCTCGGGTCAGACCGAGCATGTTTTTCCTAGGATTAGCTGGATATTTTGGAGTTGGAGAGGAGCTGGATGGTCAAGACGTATTCACGTATATTTTTCTTCCGCTATATTATAGAGTTCATACGTTGTCAATGTAAGGACCGGTTTCTATAACTGTCAATATTTAGGGTAAGTCTAATGTACTGAAGTTGTATATATGAATAAAGATGTTTCCTTTTTGTAAAGTTCATTGTTGTATTATATATTATTTTCTGTGTTGTGAGATTCTATGTTATTTAGTTTTCTTCTATCTTCTACCTTCTTCTTTCACCCTAACAAATCAATATTTATGGAACTTGAATGTTCGGCATGTGATACAATGGACATATTAGTGTTGATTTTCGAGGGTCGAAAATCTGGTTCGTTACAATTACATGTGGTTCTAATAATCTCCCCCTTTTGATGATGACAACCTTCTAAATATTCTCTGATAAAATGTGAGATGGATATAAATTTAACTCCCCCTCTATTCTTTAACTCCCTCTATGTTAATACTCAACTATCTTTTTTACTTTTATATTTTATAGCTTTTTCCCTCCGCTTTGTCATCAAGGAAAATGAAACATAATTATTTATATACAGTCACTAGAGAATATTAATAGAGTAATAGGGTGTGTAGCTGATTCTTTTAAATAGGTTATAAGTAGATGTGTATTTTTGTTATCATTAAGGAGTCATTAAGTGTCAAAACTTTACTATATGTCGATATATAAGTCCAAGTAGGTCAACATAGAAACAGTTGTTGCATATACGTCGGCATGCTTGGTAATGTTTGTTAACATATAGTGTATTTTCCTTGCAAAATTATTTTTCTTTAAAACGTATATACATTGATACATATATTGTATTTTATATATTTTTGCTATCATTATGATATTAAAAATAATAATGATTTCAAAAGAATAAATTTTACATAACATGTTAATATAGACAAGAACAAAAAACAAATACAAACATAAAAAAAAACATTATAATACAACACACTTAATGTCGACGGTGCTTAAATACTATGCTTTTGTGACCTTGACAATTGGCGTAGGATGTGAAATTTTTTCCCTTTTTCAGCTATATTTACTTGTTCAGTGAAGGTGATCTCCTCTACATATTGAACATCATCCATTATTTCAACCTCTTCTTCTTTCTCATTAGCCACCATTGAATTGTGGATAACTATATTTGCTTCCGCTCAGGTCTTCAATGATTATTGAATCATCCATATTGTTGAGTAGACGATTATGGATTTTATTGGACCTATGAAGTCTAAACTTAGTTAGATCTGATCTAAATTATTTTTTAATAAATTCATTATTTTGTTTAATTCACTAATAAAAGGAATTTATTTAATGTTGTAAAATGTATATATAGTATGTACATGTGTATCACATACACATGTGTGTACGAGCATGTGCAACATGTACAGTGTACATGGTTTAATATGCATGTATTTAATCGTTGGGATTTACACCGCAACAGACATTTTAGCCCCTCCATATTCATATTTAGTGTCTGGTATATGTATATATATAACTAAAATACAATATTTGTACTTGAAAATACATATACATACGTGTGAATGTGCATGCGTGTGTGTGTATGTACACATATGTTTACATAAAATAATATTTATAAACATATGAATATAGATTTTAAATTTAAATTCATATTCAAAATTTTAAATCTAGATCTAGATTTAAAAATATCTATCAAATTCAAAATCAAATATTTAATATTCAAAATTATATTTAAATGTAAATATACAGAAATAAAAATAATAGTTTTTACTGAAAACATTAAAATACATATACATACATATATACATATATACATATCTAAAAATCATTTATAATCACTGGTTTCAATGTGGGAACAGCGTGAATAGTGCGTTATATTTAACTCTAGACAGGTAATGAAGGACTAATTATAGCAAGTGGTGTTATAACGTAATCCTCCTTTGCTACTGATGAACCTCATATATTCTTGGAGATGTGGCATTTGCTACAAAATCTGTAGCTTCTATTTTTAGTTATTAATAATAATTCAACTGATTATGAAGTACCGATTATTTTCAGTTTTGGCTTCGAAAGATCATTTCTTTTAGAATACTATAATTAATTATTTTCATTGTAATTAATATACTTCTCACACTAGTTAATAGTTTTCACTATAAGAAATCATAGTTGTTTCATTGGAATTTACTGTTTAACCATTATTGAAAATGAGAATACATGATTAATTATCTAACTCGAATTGCTTAACTCAAAGTACTAATAGTAAGAATCATAACTTGTTTTCATACTATTGAGATTCTCTTCTTTATAATTGAAAATGAAATAAGATTTGTTGTGCATTAATTAGCATGAATTCTTGGACTGATACATCTTAGTTGTAAATCAGCTTAGATCAGTTGCAACAAGATTTTCGTAGCGGTAAGAGGCACTAACATGGATGATAACTTATAGGTTACTTGTATGTATTTGATAGTTATAGTTTTGGACTTATAAGTTGATAAGCATATATAAATGTGTTTATATCCTTATCCAACTTTTACAACTAAATTTGATCAAAACCTTTGACTGACCCGATGCTTTTACCTTTTTTCGACACTTGAACTACTTAGAAGTTGCAAATTGCACGTTTTGAAAAATATTTAAGATGGATTCTAAGAATATATTTTGGATTGTTATTTTAGTGCAAATAGTTTGTTTTGTATTAGGCAAAATGGATTACTTAGTTCCTATTGTTTTGGATTTGTTTATTTTAAGATTTAACTTTTTATAGGCAACATGGATCACTCAATGCCCACCACTCTTACTTGACACATGGATGCTTTATGGTAGCTGGTACGTAGGACGCAAAGAGTGAATCTAGATTCGGAAGGAACATGCTAAATTTATAATAAAGGAAAAGCAGACACGATAGTTCAACTTAAACTCTATTTTTTAATTATCTGATATGCTTTCTGTAATGACCCACTATTTCGAACCATTCAAATCGACAATCATTCACACATGTCAGACTTGAATTGGTCAAAACAACAGATTGTTAATTTATATTTGGAAAAACTTAGCATATACAGTAAATAAATCAATCACAGAATCATAGACATAGAGTAATATAACAATAAGCAGCGGAACATATAAATAGTAGTTCATGAAGCTACTACAACATTAGAGTCTGAAACAAAAACAACAGAAAATCCCATGTACATAGAAGTCACTAATACAAAATCAATTGACAAGTCTGAACATAAAAAACTGGAAATAACTGGAATAACTGAAAGCAGAATAGGTAAAAGATAGTTCTCCAAGAAAAGCTCCAAGCTCCAAAGGTGAGTCTCAAATGCTGTGACACTCGGTCTGACCCGAGCATAAAGCAAAACACAAAACACTCGAGTCAGCATTAACATTCTTATGCAAGTAAATTAACTCAAGTGAAATGTCCAAGTGAAATTCACATAACTTAAAGGATGTTTGGGATTGCCATCCTTTAAGGGTCCATTAAACTATCTACATACATAATACAATATGCTACATAGATAATGTCTACAATAAAGTAAAATATTAAAATAGCGTTAAGGCATTAGCCATATCCTCCTTAACACACTTTTATATAATTCCCATAGTCTATACAAATACTGTAAGCTCCACCAAACCGGAGGGATACTCAGGGAGCACTCCATAGGTACGGTATAAACCAAACTCGTAGTGGGCGCAATAAGGCGTGTAACAAGGCACGCGAGGCAATGCCCAGGGTATGATACTACCATTTTGCAGAACCTGGTTGGTGGTAACGCATAGCAGCTACTACCGCCCACCCCAAGACACACTCCCATAACCAAAGGTGCACCCAATCAAATTACAAAGATATAGATATGGTATCGAAGAAGCATGCTCGATCGGAGGTGCGACCTCACTTGGCCTTGGTATAGCTCATGTTTTAGTCACATCAAGCTGATCCGAGGGTGTCAGGGCTGCGTTCATACCTCATACAGACGTTCGCCAATCCATCCTACTTCGTTCTAGATTCTCCACCACGTGAAAAGTTGTTAAAGTGGTTTTCGGTATTAGCAGAGAGTATGACAGTATCCGATCCCGGTCTCTTTAACAACCAAACGCTTATTTCACACCGTGGTCATTTTTACATTTCAAACAGTTCACAAAATATCATATTCATTTCAAAATCATATCATTTTCGAAACCATTATTTACTTCAAAATCATATTCACTTTCGAAATCATAACCACAAAATAGGTTAACCATTATATCAAAGTAATGGCATTTAAATCCATTAAATCTAAATCATAACTGTTCCAACTTAAACAGTTTGAATATTGAAAGTAGTTTATATATTGGAATAGCTCTACATTGAAATAGTTTATATTTAAAAATAGGTTATAGATTAAAATAGTATATATATTAAAAATAGTATATATATTAAAAAGTGTTTATATCGAAAATAGTTTCAAATTAGAATTTGTTTCTTCCAATTTCACAAATCAATTCAAATCAACTCTAGTTCCAAAATTCAACTTAAATCAATCTGTGTTCAACTATTTCAATTAAAAGGTTAAAGTTTCAATTCAATTTTTTATTAAAACCATTTTTAATTTATATCGATTTCGAATCCAGGTTTGAACTACAAATTTAAACCACTTCCAATTCAATAGGTTTCAAAGTTTAAATATTCAAACAATTTAAAATAACTCAATTTAATAAATTTCATTTATATTTCAAAATTCAATTTTAATTTTATTTAAATTTGAAAATATTTACTTAATCATTTTTAATAACAATTTAAATAAAATCTCAGATTACAAATTTAAATCAATATTGAATATTCGATTTTATTTAATGTTAAAAATATTCATTTAATAATCTTTAATCAAAAATCAAGTTATCAAGTTATAGAAACATGTCTTAAATCTCAAAATCAATAAGTTCCAAATCAATCTTTATTTAAATTCAATTATTAACCAATTTAAATTTCAAGTCAACTTTAAATTTATCTTTCCAACCTCTATTTATTAAAGTTATTGCAAAAACCTATTTGAAATATTAATATAAATTTTAAATGAATTTAAACATAATATATATATATATATTAGTTAAATTAAATTTTTATTAATTAATTATATCAAATTCTATTATTAAATCTATTTTATATCTTAATTATATATTTAAAAATAATAAGGTTATAAGTAAAATCTTAAAATTTACATTTTCCAAACTTAACTTATAAAATTAAGTTTTTCTAAATATATAATTTTAAAAAAATCTAAACTTTATATATATATTAAAATAAATTCTATACTAATATATATATTATATTTTGAAAATCAATATTTACTAAAGCCCATGTATTTTCCTTTTTCAAAATTTCAGAAATAATTTAAAATAGACCAACGGTGTCCGTATATAAGTTTCTATCCTCTGGTCAAGTGACACGGATATTTATCATTTCAATTCGCAATTATTTAGGGGTATATATCATTTCAACCCGTAATACCAAAATTTTCAAATTCAATAAAATCGCTTGGGTTTCTCATTTCAACCCATAACGATTTTTCCCTAATCTATAATATCGTCCGGGTATGTATCATTTCAACCCATAAAAAATTCCTAAACTAACAGGGAACTTGCAGTGTGAGAACAATAAAATAATAATAAAATGGCATAGCATATCAATATCAAATATGATCATAATTATCAAATTAAATACATTACATATACTAACAAGTTATCAGTGTCAATATTGTCAATTAGCATAGGTGAACAAATGTAAATAATAACATATCATATGTAACGGTTTAATAACTAACAAATTCAAATTTAACAACATATTTAAATCGTCATTTCATGTGAAGTCAATTTACTAAACATAAGAATGTTAATCGTGAGTGATCGCTCACCTTTCGTGGCTATGAAAACAACGACGGCAAAGGAAGAGACACAGACACGCACACAGATACAGACCCGACGACTCGGATGAGGATCCGGACAGCGGCAAAGCAAGGAAATAGCGGTTGAAATCTTCGGATAGCGGCGAACAAAGCAAAGCAAAGCTAGACGAACATGAATCGATGAATAAAAAAAAATCAAAACCAACTTGATATAATATGGAAACAAAATGTATATATATGAAATATATATACACCTTTATTTTTTTAAGAGGAGCCTTGGGTTGGACTGCTATGCGAAGTGGATGGAATTACTCGGCTGTGGTGACGAGGCTGCTGCTCGGCTTAAGTGGACCAACGATGCGAATGAAAGCCTAGGATGGAATTCCGGTGGGTTGAGGCGTGGAATGGTCGAGTGTTGAGTTCGGTGAGGGCTACTCGAATGGAAAAAGTGTGTGAGGCTGCAGCGCTGCATGGTTGGGCAGATGGAGGGTGCTGGTGTTCGGTCTGGGTGGCGAGTTAGACGCGAGTCAGGCTGGTGTTGCTCGGTTTGTGGATGGTTGCTACGTGCGTTCGGCTGTGGAAATGGTGTGGCTTCTCGGGTCGTGTGTTTATGGTAGAGAAGGCGGGTGGTGGTTGCTTAGGATCAGGGAGTTTCGGTGGCTTGCAGAGGGGAGAAGTGGAGGACAAGTTAACAGTTTGGGAAAGCTGCACGGTGAGGGGAGATGGAAGGAGAACGACAGGTGGGGGAGGTAGGTGAAGATGCAAGGTGATGCAGGTTTGGCCAATGGAAAGGAAAACGGTAAGCAAATGATGGTGGATGGGAATGGTGGTGCATGCTGTGGGAAGGCTGAGGCAGATGAGGTCGTTTGGTGGAAAGGATAGGGGCGGTCGAGCTTGGCTGTAGAGAAAGAGGACAGTCAAGGTCTGGTTTGCAGCCGTTCAAAGGAATGAAGGAAGACAGGCAAAATAGGTTAGCAAAGGAGCAGGTTCACAAACAAAATATACGAACCATTATATTATTTTCTTTTTTTCCAAAAGAAGACATAACAATGAAAAGGAAGAGAGAGAGGAGTACGAACCAGAAAATGAATTGAGATGGTGGGAATAACAAAAGACCAATATTAAATTCTGGGAATTACAAAGGTTGATGGCCATTCATTTCTCACGGCTGGACAATTGAATGGACATAGGGAAAGCCAAAAGGTTCAAAATGGGTACCGATACGGCTAAACCACTTCGATCCGGTTTGAACGTTACGAATGAATACCGTGAAGATGACGAAGATGATGATTTGGTTTGTCTAGACCCAGGACAACTTGTATGGACGAATGCTATCAGAACATCATCATTCGAGGACGATGAGCATTCAAAGTGGAATTGTTTCTTAAAAGGTAACGTTTAGCCTCAGGCCTCATCAACCGGGAATGACTAAAACAGGGGAGATGCAGCAAGGCTAAGTGGGTTGCACCCAATTAGGGTATGTTATCACTTTTCTAGATATCCTCGAAAATATATATATATTATGGATATAGGTGTGCATGAAAGAAGGAGCGCTCGATTTTTAAGGGTGGGAACACCCAGGGTGATAACATATTCGGTCTATCCAGATTAGGGGTAGGCCAGTCTTGTGTAGTAGAGGATCCCGGCGAAGTCCTCGGTACATTTTTTTAGAGATGTACTATGATGGGCGGTACCCCAATGGCCTAGTCATTGTATGGAATCCATTCTCCAATACGAGCCATTACGGTTTTGTTTGTAGAGCCTAGTATGCTGGAATTTAATTAATGAAACAATTTCGGCTATTTGAATAAGTATTTACATTTAGACACTATTATAATATCACTGGATTTTCAATAAAATGTTATGGTTATCGTAAGGGAAAAACCTGTCGTGTTTATGTGTGACGCGGTCTTACGAGATACCTTTATTTTTCAAAGGATTTTGATAACTCCAATGATTCAAATTGAGTGTGTTTTGTCACGCTGGTTTTCCAGACTGACTCGGGTGTTATTTTATTATAATGCTCGGGTCAGACCGAGTATTACAGATTCAGGATGGGGTGTTATGGAGCTCAGGAGATGAGTTGGATGATAAAGATGTATTTCAGTACTTAACTTATATTTCTGTTGTATGGGGGCAAGTTATTATGACTATCCAGATTGATGTATTGATTATTGTACTATGATGATTGTAAGTATAAGACAGTTACAGATTCTTTTGTATAAAAATCTGTTATTATATATTATATTATGTTCCGCTGCGACTGTGAGATTCTGTATTGTTGTTTTATTTTCTTCTATCTCTTTCTTCTTCTTCACCACTAAAGATTCGTATTTCCATTCAATTTGAGTTGAACTGATGTGAATTGTTGTAGACTCAAAGGGGTACAGATTTGCGGGCCTTTACATATACACATATACTGATACATCCCAATGCAATACAAATAATACATCATAAGTGGTATGATGACCACAATATACACGCGAGTCAAAACAATAAATATATGTCAGAGTCATACAAAATGACTATAAAACTACAAAAAGAGATAAGCTGATATCCAAGGCGGAAGCATCAAGTAAAGTCCAAAAGCAGGTATCTAATCTGAAATAACTCGGTGTGACCCGAGTATAAAATACACGGGTCAGTCTAGCTAAGCAAATCAGTGTATAAGGATAGGTGATAATATGAGCATAAGGTAAAGGATAAGATATCCTCTCGAATGAGAAGAAACAATAATAAGAGCATGCCACTACTTCAAATAAGGTAATTACACTAAGTGTATGTCCTCGAAATAGGTAAACTCACCAAATAACACTGTTTGCGCAAAAAATGGTCACAAACCCTAAATATCATGAAAGCACCAGTGTGTGAACACAAATCAGCAGTATATGATCATAGATCACAGATCTAAGTAATGTAGAGGATAAAAATGAAGAATAATAAACTTAAAACAGAAAGAAATAGACAGAGACGTAAGATTTAGAGTGCTTCGGCGTATTGCCTACGTCCACTATGAAGTAATTTGCTTTATTGATCTTTCTTTGATGTTTACAATTGATTTCAGCTAGTTACAGCGAACAACAATGATTTGCAACATTGAAATTTGTTGGTAGCAGCAGCAATGGAAGTTAGATCTAGATCCGACAGAGTCTAGGCGTTGGAGATCTCCAAAAAAGAAGAAGAACCCCTTTTCTATTGGCTTTGGGGGTCTATTTATAGGTGTAGGAGGCTGATATTTCGCTCAGATCTCGGGACACCCTCTCTAGCACGTGACCAGGCCAGCACGCCCAAGCCCGTGAAGTTTCGGTCCGATCCGTGATCGATACGAACAGATTTCGTATCGATCAAGATTTCATCCAATGGAGTCAAAATTTGGCGTGGACATTCTTTAGCATGCACATAGTCTTCTGTGAAAATTTCATAGCATTTGGACTTGTAGATTAGGAGATATGATCGATACGAATTGGGATTCTCGGTAGGCTGTTTGGTTCGACTCCCTCTGTTCGACTCGCTCTGTTCGACTCGCTTCTGTTCGACTCGGTGACGTGGCGTTCGAGTCTTTGGGTCATTCCGCCTTTGATGTTGCTTCAATCGAGTCGAACTGTGCATTGATTGAGCGAGTCGAAGTGTGCATCGATAGAGCGAGTCGAAGTGGAGCTTCCTGAGAGATTCGAACAGTGGCTTCGCTAATGGAGTCGAAGTTGATGGAGTCGAACAGTGGTTCGAACAGAGCGAGTCGAAGGAGTCACTTCTGGTGGTTGCGAAGCGAGTCGAAGGGAGCGAGTCGAAGTTGGCTTCTGGTGGTTGCGAAGCGAGTCGAAGGAGTCACTTCTGATGGTCGTGAAGCGAGTCGAAGGGAGCGAGTCGAAGTTGGCTTCCCCGATGGCTGCGAACGGAGCGAGTCGAAGTGTGCATTTCTGAGGGACGCGAACTGAGCGAGTCGAAGAAGGCTGTTTTTAATCAACTTTGCATCGGTTGTAACTCGAACATACGAACTCGGATTGACTTGAAATTTGGAACGTTGACTCTCGTAGCTTTTCTTGTCGTGTTATATCAATTTAAGCTCGATCCGGACTCGGACAAAATTCATCGATATCCATAGCGAAGCAGTGTATAACCGATCTCCGGGACGAACTACTTTTCGTTTTTTGTCAATTTCTCGATGTCACGGCCTTGCCAAAAGGCGGGATAACATTTGCCCCCCAAAGTACGTCTTGTGGAAACATGATGTGCTTTGAAATGCTGCAATCTTTACTCTGAATAGTTATCGTCTCTTCGATGAAAGTTGTTGATTTGTAATGCCATGAGCTGGATGTTCATATTCTGTTAATGACCTGCAAAGAAATTGATAGTTTTATCTAACCGCGAATGACGATCGTTCGGGATCGTATGTCATTCGGGGTAGTACGTGACCATTCGGGGTCGGATGCCGTTCGTGGCGAATGATGACCATTCGCGGTCGGGGTGCCGTTCGAGGCGATTTGTGATCGTTCGAGATCAGGTGCCGTTCGAGGCGAATTGTGACCGTTCGCGGTCGAGTGCCGTTCGAGGCGATTTGCGATTTGTGACCGTTCGCGGTCGGGTGCCGTTCGAGGCGATTTGTGTGTGTGCCCGGGGGGGACTTAGTATTATCAATGTCAAATTTCATGTTCGAGTGAGTTTCTGAACTGTTTGTGGTGGCGGTTTATCGCCATCTCAGAGCATGCCTGAGGATCGTTCGCGATCCCTTACATGTGTAAGTGGCTTAGCCGTTGTGGAATCATAGGTAGTGGATTTTCATTCAAAATGAGTTTTTCAACAGAGATGTTCAACAAAATCAGGTTCAAACATTAGAAATGGGAAATAAAAGGAAAACAGGGATGTCAAAGTGCAAACACCTACACCGTTGCGATTAATAGTCGTATCAGAGCATGCCTGAGGATCGTTCGCGGTCCTGTACATGTGTAAATGACTTAATCGTGTTGGTGTGGAGTTTGCTACTCATTCTTCATTATCCCGATCAATTAATGACAAGCTGACGCCTTGATCCTGAGCCGTCCCCAGTAGGTGCAGGTGGTGGCCGCTCTCGTTCCACCGTTGTTGTTCCCCTTCTTACATACTGCGATAGCAAACCATTACGGATATGTCCCTTAACCTCATCCCTCAAGTGTCGGCAATCATTCGTGCTATGACCATTCAGCTCGTGGAATAAGCAGTACTTGTCTGACCTTCTTTCGTTGTTGGTCGGATCCCTTCTCATCGGCCTTCGATAGGGAATCCGCCCCTTGGTGTCCTGGTAGATTCGCTCCAAAGTCTCATTCAACTCTGTATAGGAGGTGAATCTTGGTTCCTTCCGTGGTCGTGCCGATCCATCGCCATTATCCTCAGCTTTTCGTTTCCCTTTGTCAGTTCCTGAATCTGTTTTAGGAGGGTTTTCACCCTTGACTGCATAAACATCTACTCCTTCTCCTTCCTCTCTTTCAGCGTTTGCATCCTCTAATCGTAAAAATCCTTTAGCCTCATGATAAAATTCTCCTAGATCCATAGGAGGATCCCTTGTTAACGAATTCTTGAACTCTATGCCATCAGCTATGCCAGAGACAGCTGCCATCAAAACCATGGATGGATCGGGTCGATCCACCGATGCTGCCGCTGCATTGAATCGCGTTAGAAAGTTTCTCAAAGACTCCCCGGTTCTTTGCTTCATTGCTGCCAAACTCATCACATTCTTAGGTCTCGAAATGTGAACCCTGAATTGCCTCATAAACCTCTCAGTCAGATTGGTCCATGTTCCTATGGAACCGCTCTTCAGTTGTCTGAACCGTAATGCTGCTATGTTTGCCAGGTACAGTGGGAAGCACCGGGCCATGACCTCCTCCGATGTTCCCAGCACTTCCATGTGCCTCATATACTTCGTTAGATGAACCGCAGGATCTGTCCTCCCATTATACATGTCCAGTGTTGGTAACTTGAATTCTGGTGGATTCTTGGCTTGCTTGATCGTAGGAGCAAAGGGACTCATATTCACATCCTCCAGATCTCTATTCACTAGTCCGCCCCTCATGGCTCGTCTGACCATCTCTGCCAATCCGTCACTATCTCCAAGTTGTAGTCCTTGTCCGTTGTTTCTAATTTGCCCCCCGAGTTCATGAGGGATTCCTGAAATATGTTCTCCTGGCTGAGCATTCATTTCTCTATCAATGTCGCGTTGCGCAGTTCTACCTGGTACTCCACCCGAGATTGGGCCAACATGATCTGGGTCATTGCCCCCTAGCTCTGGCGCTGTGCCATACGGTCCCGCTCCGTTCTGAACTCTGGTTGCTCCTTGATTTTGCGCTCCAAGCTGCCCAATCTGAAGAAGCAAGTTCTGGACCATTTCCTCTTGTCTTTTCATCATTGTCTCTATCTCATCCTTGGTGATGAAGATTGATGTCTGATTTGCACCTGAAGAAGCCTATTGACTCCCTTCATGCTAACTTCTCTCTGGCCTTTGTCTTCTATTTGATTGTCTTGTCATAGCTTTTCAGACCTGAATCTCTAAGCCTTTAAACTCAATTTTCAAACGATAGGATCCCTGAGTTCAATTCTCAGTGAAAGCACCAAAGTGTTTGCACCAAAAATGGTCACAAACCCTAAATATCATGAAAGCACCAGTGTGTGAACACAAATCAGCAGTATATGATCATAGATCACAGATCTAAGTAATGTAGAGGATAAAAATGAAGAATAATAAACTTAAAACAGAAAGAAATAGACAGAGACGTAAGATTTAGAGTGCTTCGGCGTATTGCCTACGTCCACTATGAAGTAATTTGCTTTATTGATCTTTCTTTGATGTTTACAATTGATTTCAGCTAGTTACAGCGAACAACAATGATTTGCAACATTGAAATTTGTTGGTAGCAGCAGCAATGGAAGTTAGATCTAGATCCGACAGAGTCTAGGCGTTGGAGATCTCCAAAAAAGAAGAAGAACCCCTTTTCTATTGGCTTTGGGGGTCTATTTATAGGTGTAGGAGGCTGATATTTCGCTCAGATCTCGGGACACCCTCTCTAGCACGTGACCAGGCCAGCACCCCCAAGCCCGTGAAGTTTCGGTCCGATCCGTGATCGATACGAACAGATTTCGTATCGATCAAGATTTCATCCAATGGAGTCAAAATTTGGCGTGGACATTCTTTAGCATGCACGTAGTCTTCTGTGAAAATTTATAGCATTTGGACTTGTAGATTAGGAGATATGATTGATGCGAATTAGGATTCTCGGTAGGTTGTTTGGTTCGACTCACTCCGTTCGACTCACTTCTGTTCGACTCGGTGACGTGGCGTTTGAGTCTTTGGATCATTCTTCCTTTGATGTTGCTTCGATCGAGTCGAACTGTGCATTGATTGAGCGAGTCGAAGTGTGAATCGATAGAGCGAGTCGAAGTGGAGCTTCCTGAGAGATTCGAACAGTGGCTTCGCCAATGGAGTCGAAGTTGATGGAGTCGAACAGTGGTTTGAACAGAGCGAGTCGAAGGAGTCACTTCTGATGGTCGCGAAGCGAGTCAAAGGGAGCGAGTCGAAGTTGGCTTCTGGTGGTTGCGAAGCAAGTCGAAGGAGTCACTTCTGATGGTCGCGAAGCGAGTCGAAGGGAGCGAGTCGAAGTTGGCTTCCCCGATGACTACGAACGGAGCGAGTCGAAGTGTGCATTTCTGAGGGACACGAACTGAGCGAGTCGAAGAAGGCTGTTTTTAATCAACTTTGCATCGGTTGTAACTCGAACATATGAACTCGAATTGACTTGAAATTTGGAACGTTGACTCTCATAGCTTTGCTAATTATAATAAATGCCTCATATCATCGGTGAAATCCCAAAAGCCACTAAAATCGTTTCTATGAACCATATCTCCAAAATAGGAGAATCCTAAATCTCAAACTCAAAACTCGCCATAAATGGCAATCACAAAATATTCTCTAAATAGAGAAGTCTCAAACACAAAATACGCCAAAAATGGCAATCTCATATATCTCCAAATAGGAGAGTATAAATCTCAAATAAACGCTAAGTGTTGGCAAACCCAAATCTCAAATATAGAACTTGATAAGGAGTTCGATTTCCAAAGGTGTAATCGCGATATATAATATCTCGAACGGATCAAATGGCCAATAATGTAAAAAGGCGATACACTCGGAAAATCACAAGGAAATCAATGAAATCATCTCAAGGATATAACATGTGCTTATGGCCGAAGCCCGCCAAGTACCGTTCTCTCAAAATAAGGCGCCACGTCTCTTGGAAAAACGTCCCGAAGGAAAAATAAGTACGTCGCTTAGACAAACATCCCGAAGGACAAATACGTCGCAATGAAAAACGTCTCTTAGACAAACATTCCAAAGGACAAATGACCCGAAGGTCCAGTACTGGCAAATACGTCTCTTAGACAAATGTGTCACAGACTCTCGGATAGGAACCTGAACATTGTTAACGTGTGTCCCATACCACACATTCGCACTAAACGGTTTACTAACTGCTAGCAAATTTCACACTCAAAGCAGTAAAAAGTTTACCTCATCTAATCGGTAAACTCGACCCGAAGGTTAAAACGATCAAACAGACAAGTTGGGAATTAACCAATAAGATAAACGCACGTGTCTCATACCACGTGTTTTACCAAATCATTTAATTCTCCTTCTCATTCGCTCGAATAGTGAAAAAACATGTATTATATATAAAATAATTTACTTGAGAAAACAAGCTTTTAAAACCAATTTCCAAAATCATATTTGGAATCAAACTTTGAAAATTCCCTTATTATAGAGAATATATAGACTGTATAGCTCAAAAATAATTTAAAATATTATATAATAATTATTTAAAATGCCAATTTATTTTAAAAATGATTTCAAAATCGTTTGAAAAAATCCATGCTCGAAATCAAAGAAATCACTCAAAACCGTCATTTAAATTCAATTCAAATTCAATTCAAATTTGAATTTCAAATTCAACAAAACTGGGCTAGCCTATTGATAGGCATCATAGCCCTCAAAACAATTCAGAAATATCACAAAAACATGAAGCAAAAGTCAAAAGTCGGACAGAAAAAGAACATAAAAATACATAGGCAAAATAGTACCCAGGTCTGAAATCTTCTCTGGGTTCAAACTTCAGACATAAAACAGGTGGCCAAACCTTCTCTGATTGAACTAAAAATTAGTCCGCACATAGTAGAAAACTTCAGCTTTCAAATAGAAAAAGAATCGATGAATTCCGACTAGAAATGAAAAAGTTACGTTGTCTCAAACATGGACTTAGGCCATGTTTGCAACAGTTCAAAAACAAATGTGCCCAGGCCTGAAAACCATCTTGGGCTCAACTTACAGGCCTGAAACAGAGGACCAAATGACCATAGATTGAGCTAAAAATTGTTATACATATAGTAGAAAACTTTATCTTTCAAAAAAATAAGAATCGATGAATTCCAGTAAGAAGTGAAAGAGTTATGATGTCTCAAACATGGACTTAGGCCATATTTGCAGCAACTCAGAAACAAAATATGCCCAGGCAAAAATCTGGGTTTTTGTTAATTTTGCAGCAAAGTTTTGAACACTCAAATGACAATATTTTTCAACAAAATTTTGCAGAGGCAAAGTTCAACATATAAACTACTATTTGGAAGAAATTCGGCAGCATTTCGTTGCCGGAATCAAAAGTTATTAGCTTTCAAAGAAGCAACAGAAAACAGTTTTCAAGTTGAGATAAAATAACTACAAAGAGCAAATTATTCACTGTTTTTGGCGATTTGAGCTTTGCTCAGCTAGAATTTGTGAGTTTTGAAACTCACCCTGCTGTAGTTGTCCAAATACCCGGATTTAAGCAAAAAGATTGAAGCTTTGGTGGAGAAATTGGCCTCTAGGAACCTGTAGAAGGAAGATACAATACATGCAAGCAAAAATATACAGTAAATTAGAAACCTCTTTCTCAAATCAGAAATTTGATGAAATTATTGAGTTTGGAGTTTGATTACCTTTAGATTAATGCTCTAGATTGCAAAAGATTTTCAATTTATTGAATTTATTTGAAGAAATTAGCTTGAAATTGGAAATTTGTGAAGTGGGTTTACTGTTTTTCTTATTTCAGAAAAGAGGAAGAAGGAGAAGTAAATGAACGTACTGGCAATGTTTTCCTCTTTCTCAAAATCAGGTTAAGTGTACTAATGGGCCTAATGGACTCAAAAATAAAAGAAAAATCAAATGGCCTAAGGAATTAATTCATGTACATATACAATTATGCACAAGTTACATAATATTACCAAATAAATTTCATTTCTCTTTCAAGTTTTAATCAAACAAAATATGTAAACTTATATACATATTAAATAAAAGATTTTACATCATATAAAAAGATAAATTTTTATTTTTAAACCATTTTTATTATTAAAACCCTTAATTTACAAAAATACACTATTTCCACCAAATAAATGAATAAAACCTTGTTTTTAACTTCTAAAATTCCACAAAATTTATTTTCTCACTTAGAAAAATATTTCAAACCATTTCCAAACATAATTTATGGCCAAAACATATTTTTAAACCAATTTCTACCTTTTTATTTCATTAAATCACCTTTAATAATAAAATACTTCTCTTAAAAATTACTAAAAGAAGTAAATGGGCAATAATTAATATAATTATTGTATTTTCTCTAAAACAAAGACATTTTCTTTATTTAAAGTCCATATTCCATTTACTATCACTCCAACAAAATAAAATAAAGTTTAAAACTTTATTTTCTCAATTTAATTCCAATTTCATAGTTTATTCCAAATAAACAATTTAATTCTCCAATTTTAATTTAAATCACAATATTAAATTATAATTATCGTTATAATTTAATATTGACAGGTAATCTCCAAAACCAGGGTTGTTACAACCAACGTCATATCCAACTTTCAAGTCATTTGGGTATCATATTGTGATATCCCGGAACTTTGGGCAATATCAATTTAATAATCTGTATTAAAAATTAAATTGATTTGATAATCTTTGTTAATAAATTTGAATTAATATAATAATCTAATTAAATAAATATTTAATTGGTGAATTTTATCTTTTAGAAGTTAATAAAATATTTTCTATTTATAATGTATATATATAATTGTATATATTGTAAATAGATGAGCTTTGGTTTGAATTAACAAATGAAATTATGTTTTCAAATTCTAATATATTTTGGTAATTTGGAAATCATGATTAATTTAATATTAAGCTTTTCAAAGCTATTTAAACAAATAACTATATGGTTTTAAAAAATACTTAAAATAAATGATTTATTGTTTAAATTATATTTTAGCTTAAGTTTAAATTTAAATAAAAGGTTTGTTTTATTTCTTTTTAAATATTACTTAATAAATATGATTTGTAATTAGATATGAAAGTTTAAATAAATTAATATATGATATATTAATTTATTTAGAAAGATAAGTAATGTATATATGTAATAAGATAATTTCTTTTATTAATTATTTAAATTTGTCAAACAATATTAATAATGTATTGTTTTTATATATAGATATAAATAGACTTTAGTAAAATAGAATTGGTATTTCAAATTGAATGTATTGTTATAAATTGACTTTAATTTGGATATTAAAAATATGTGTATAAGATTTTATTACACTATATAATTTGTTTTATTACATTTCCTTTAAAAAGAAATTCATATATGTATTTACATAAGAATTTATTAATTAAGTTAAAAATCTTTATTAACATTTATAATAAAAAGAAAATACTTAATGGACAAGTGTAATTATACTAAGGCCTCATAATAACAAGTGTTAAGATATTAGACAAGTGTCATTTTAAAATTTTAATTTTCTTTATTTTTAATAAACCACATTTTTCACTTATATAAACATTTGCTTTCTCCCCTTCCATTCTTTTTCTATTCTTTTTCCAAAACTAAGAAAAAAATTTCAGCTTACAAAATAACTCAAAGCAAATCTGAAATTCACTCTTCTCAAACCATTTCTCAAAGCAAAATCAGTGGATCAAACTCCTCAATCCAGAAATTTGTTTCACTTCAACAACCTGTAATCAAAATTAGTAATCATCCTCCTCAAACCAAAATCAAAAGCCTGTTTCTGCTTCAAACCTGTAAACTCATTTTCAAAAGCAAGAACAAAAGCCTGAACACTTTCTTCAACCTGGAGCATATTCCAACAACTTCAATTCTGTTTGAAAGCAAGCATGCAATTTCTTAAATCAAAGAAACACTTTTCAGCTATTCAAGTTTTAAAAGTCTAAAGATATTTTCTAATCAAAAGTGCTCTGTTCTTCATTTGAACAGGTGAGTAAACCTTTCCTTTAAAAACAGTTTTAATCAATTGCATGTGATAAATCTATATGGAAATGTTGAATTATGTTTGCATGAATGTTCTTTTTCTGGAATATGGCTGAATTGCTCTGTGAATATGGATGTGCATGTCTGTGTGTATATAGATACTAGTCTCTGTTGAATCTCAGACTTAAGAACAACCCTTTAAAAATTCATATCTCCTCATACGATCAGATTTAAGCTTTGATCTTTGAATGAAAGATGATTATTATAGTGTAATATTAATTTTAAAAATGATTTCAATATTTCATATTTAGTAAATATTTCATCAATGGAGGAATACAGTGATAATCTAAGTATAAGATAAAAATCAAACATTTTAATTCTCTATTTTAGTTATCTTATCAGATTCGTAATTAAAATTGATGAATTTTAAAGGTAGTATCATGATTTTTAACATAGTAATGATTGTGATAAGTTGAGTTGATCGGATTGGGCATTTTCGCCAAATTCCGACGAATGGAAGAAATTGGGTTGTCGGGCTTTGGTCTGGAGGAAGGAGGTAGCTCGGCGATCAAGGGAAAAATGGTCGCCAGATTGTTCATTCGCCGTGGTGGTCGGAAATGGGTGAAGTAGGGTTTTCCTGTCGTATTTGATGGCCGATGGTTTTGAGGTATTTTCGACATGGGCGAAGGACCGGGTACGATCGCGAGTTGAGGAATTGTGGCGTGGTGATATGGCGGTGCTCTGGAAGAAGAACTGGAGGTTCCAGTCAACGTGATCGACGGCGGCAGGAGGTTTTGTGGATCGAGCTTTGCTCCAGATTTCGATCGAGGGTCGAAATTTTTTTTTGCTGCTGGAATTTGGTTGCTGGGTGATTGTATGGGTTTTCGAGGTCGGGAGCAGTTGGTCGCAGGTCGGAGGATGGTCGTGGTCGATGCCAGTTCGACGTGCACGTGCACGCGTGTGCATTGGCATCAGGTTGTGTTTGGGGTTCGGGGAAGAAGGCTCGATCTCGAGTTTTGTTCGTGATTGTTTCGGGTTTATCTCGAAGCGATTAGGGGAGCAAGTGTAGTAGGCTCGAGTTTGGTTACAGATTTTTAAATCTGCTAGTGTTTTAGAAATTTAAAATGGTTTTAGAAATTTGAAAGCAGATTTAAAACAGATTTTTAAATCAAGTTTAAGTATGGATTCAAATTGAAATTTGTATCCTAGTTTTGAGATAAATTAAAGTTTTATAAAATCAAATATTTAAACAAGTTAAGGTTTAAAGTATAATTTGAAATGAAATTTAAAGTTAAATTTAAAAGCAAAAGGTTTCAAATGCATTTGTTAATAACAAATAAGTTATTAATAAGGATAATGTTTTTATCTTAAAGATAATTAAGATTTAATGATTTGAGATTCATTAAATTAATAAGGAAATTTAAGGGTAATTAGTTTTAATTAATTAATGGTTTAGTAATTAAGGGTTAAGTTAATTGATTTAAAGATTAATTAATTTGAAATTAAGGATCATTAATTAGATATGTATAGATTATTAGTTAATGATTAAGAATTGATTAATCAAGTAATTAAAGAGTAATTAAGATAAAATTTAGAAATTAATTAAGTAAATAGAAATTAATTAATTGGTAATTAAGAATTAATTAATTTGTAATTAATAATGGTTAATTAAAAGTTTAATTACTTAAGGAAAAGTAATTAAAAGATTGTTAGTAGTTAATGAAGATCATTAACTTGGGATTAATAAATAATTAATTAATGTAAATAATTTTGATAATTAATTAGATTAGTTAATTAAAGATAATCATTTGTGGAATTGTTTAAGTTTAATAAGATTAGTTTAAGTTAATTAATTAAGTTTAATTAATTTAAGATAATCACTGGATGATTTGATAAGTATAATTACTTAGTGAAGTAATTAGTAATGGTAATTACAGGATGTAATTAATTGAAGATTGAAAGTAATTTTGGATTTAATTACTTTATGTAATTAACACTACGCCATAGATGACATTCTGCAACATTTTTGCAAGGTGTTGCCAGCTAAAATGTTGCGATAGATATAAGCTTTTGGTCCTACTGCAACGTTGTATTTTTGGTGTTACCATAGCCATAAAAATATGTTGCTCTAGCTAAACAAGTGTAACACGATGCAACAATTTTATATAGTGTTGCTATAGATGTTTTCAAATCAAAAAATTAATAAAATTAGCAATCCGTGTGAATACGATCCAACGGTCTATATTTAATCTGATTGTAAAAATGGATCACCGCTACAATTTGCCCCCAAATTTTCATTTTCCCGCCTGAACTCCAGTAGATCTCTTTCGGTTTTCATTTCTCAAATCAAAAAGCAAATAGAATACTTCAATGGAATTTTGAAAATCCTAAAATGATTACTCGCACTGTGTTCATCGATTTGAATCGCAAACATCACCGTTCAAATCATGGAATCTGTAGCCCTCTCCTCTTTCAACGCCCTCTTCTTCTGCCGCCCTATTTCTCAAATCGCGATAGAACGTGTATTTCTCAAATTGAAATAAAAAACACTCAATCCAAACTTGTTCGCACCTAGAAAAAATTCTCAATCAAAATAAAATTGTTTGATTCAGGCGAATTAGGTGATTTAAGGTTTAGGGTTCGAAGAATTTGAGGTTGCGGTTTAAGAGTTTCTGGAATTAGAGGGGGCACGGAGGTGGTTTTCGATTTGGAGATCATGAATTGGGTCTGGTCGCGAATGCAATCGGCGATTTGTGGATTGATGATTTGTGGTTTGAATGAAGTCGCTAATGGAATCCGGTTCAGGTCGTTTGGATTTTTTGTGTTTTTTTTGTTTTTTTGAATTGGTGGTCGGGATTGCTGAGAAGATGGTCGATGTAGACAAAGTGAAGGCTGTTGTGGTGGTAGACTATGAATGTAGGTGTCGTGAATGCTGTGAGGTGGTTTGAGGGTTTGGGTAGTTTCAGGTGGGATGAAGGAAGTGTTGAATGGTGATGTATGAAGGCAGTGCTGGTTTATTGTATGATATTCAACATGTTTGATCACACTGTCTTCTTATAGATTGTTGGTTTTGTCATTGGACTAATACCTCAAATCAGAAACACATTGATTGGTGAAGGTGCTCCTGTTCGTGTAATTCAAGACTCTGCTTCATTATTAAGGCATTTTCTACTTAGCTGGTGTTGATTATTTTCCAAATTATTCAATGCAGTGATGGAGCAATTCCTGCTACCACTCTGATAATGGGAGGAAACCCTATCAAAGGTGAAGTTTTTATTAGTCAAGCAATGTTTCTTTTTTATAGAAAATGATGTGATAAAAATTATGTTTTTAATAATATGATTTTCAGGTTTAAAGGGATCAAACCTTTGCTTATCGCTCATATTTGGAGTTCTAGATGTTCGTTATATTTTGCTGCCTTTATTCGGCATAGTTATAGTCAAGGGAGCAGTGCATATAGGACTTGTGCATGCTGATTCATTTGTGCATCATTTTACGTCGTTTCAAAGAAGGCTCGATCCCCGCCGGGACTGCGGTGCCCCGGACTCCCACCGGCGCTGCGCCCGGACCCGCTTCTCGGCTCGCCTTCGGCTCGGCACTCGGCTCGTCATATATTTGTCAGTGTCGGTGTCTGTATAAATTGAAACTGCATATGTAATGAGTGAACTGAGTGATGTAGTGAGGAATATCTGTATATGTGAATATCAGTGTTATATATCATTGAATTGTAAAATAGTGGAGTCAGGAATTTGTACTATTTCAAATGTTGAAATAAAATATTTATTTAAATAAATTACTGTTTGAATATCAAATTTTGTGCAATAGCATTTTATTAAATAAATATTTATTTCTATTAAAAAATCAAATATGCTCTACATTGTGGGCCCCACAAATTCAGAAAGTTAATACCTATAGCAACATTTTGGAATGTTGGTACAGACACCTATGGATGTTGCTATAGACCCAAATATGGTTCTATTGCAACAATATTTCTTATGTTGCCTTAGATAGTCAAAATGTTGCCTTTGAGGTCTGCGGCAACGCGGCAAAATGCATCACCGAGAAAGTGTTGCCTTTTCCCTTTTTTAGCCTACAACAACATTTTTTGGCACTTCCTGCATCACTTCTTTGGTGTTGCAGTATGCAATCTATGGCGTAGTGTAATCAAGGGATTAATTAAAGATAATTAATTAAGAAGTAATTAATTTATTTAATGCAGTAATTAAGAATAGTTAATTACTAAATGTGATTTAATCAAGAGTGATTAATAAATGTGGTTTAATTAAAAATTAATTACTTAATGTAATTAATTTAAATAATTATAATTAAAAAGTAATTATGGATCATTAAAATAATTAATGATGATTAATTAAGAATAATAAATCAATAATAAGTGATTATAGAGTAATTAATTAATGTAATTAATTAAGGATTAACATAATTAGTTATAGTTAATTAATTAATGAAGTAATTAAAGGTTATTTACTGTAATTGTTTGAGAATAATTAATTTATAAAATGAATAATTAGAGGATGACTAATTAATTTATTTGTAATTAATTAATGGTTATGTAAGTAAGTTTTATAATGATGAAGTAATTAATTTAATTTACTTTAAATTAATTTAGAGATGAAGTAATTAATTTAATTCATTTTAAATTAATTATAGCATGATTAATTAAATCCTTGCTTATGTATAATGGATGATATTGATTGCCTTGAATGGTTAAGATCTCAGATATGAGATAAGTGATGCTGAGTGATATGGATGCTTTGGTTGAAGTGTGATGATAATGTGAATTATCTATTTGTGATGATAATGTAGATTATCTATTATGATATTGTGAATTATCTATCTGTGTGTATATAGATAATAGAATTAAATTGTTTTAACTTTAAAACAACTTTGACCTAAAAGATACGTTTTGGATTTCGATGAGACCGGGATCGGGTTTCCAGATTTGGATATCCGAAAACCACATCGATCCAAATTAAACGATAGGTCGTGAATCTAAAGTGAAGATGAAGATTTAGAGTGCAAGGGTTATTGTCGTTAACTCTGAGGGTGTTTCCAAAATGAGTGTAACGAGATAATTCCTTCGGTTTCATTCGAACCCGGAACGAACTTGTATGGACTGAATGCTTTCAGAACATCATCAGGTGGACGATAAGCATTCTAAGATAGATATGTTCTATAAAGGTAATCATAGCCTCAAGCCTCATCAACCGGGAATGGCTAAAACAGGGGAGGTGCAGCAAGGCTAAGTGAGTCGCGCTCAAGTAGGACGAGATTTTCTCCTGTCTAGAGGTCCCTTCTTTTTATTCGGCTTAGTGGGCAGTTGGTTGCAAACAACTGTGGGGTTGTCTTGTTCGGGACTATCCAGTAAGGGATGGTTCCGGCTTTGTGTTGTAGGGGGTCGGGAGTGATCCTCGGTACGTTTATCTAGGCCACGTACTGTGATGGGCGGTACCCCAGTAGCCCTGCCATTGTATGGAAATCCAACTTCCAATAAGTGCCATCGGACTTGATTATATACCTATGTATGCTGGAATTTAATGAATGTAACAATTTCGGCTATGTGAATATTTACTTGAAAGCCCTAGACACTATTGTAATATAACTTGGACTTTCTATCATATTTTTTGGTTATCGTAAGGTAAAAACTTTTCCGTGTTTATGTGCGGGAAGTCTTACGTGATACCTTTTGTTTTCAAAGGTTTTTCAAAGTTAAGCAACTTTAACCTGTTACTCACACCAGACCCATGTCTGACCCGGAGTTTATTTATGTTTTTCTTAAACTCTTGGATACTAAAATTTTTACGAGTAGCCAAGGGATTCAGGTTAGCTTTGATGAATTGTGGAGGAGCAATGGAGTAGGAGGCTTCAGCGTATAGATATATAGTTTTCCACTGTGTTGGTATCTCTGTGTTGTATTTGAGTTGTAATAACTAGCCAGGTGTTTATAACTGTCTAGTATGTGATGTATTATCTGTGTAACTCTGATTTTTTTTGTATATTATGTAATACTTATGTTATTAATATAATTTATTCGTTCCGCTGTTGAGATTCTAATGTTGTTTCTTCTTTCTTCTCTTCTTTTCTCTTTTCTACCCCTTTCTTTCTTCAAGATGATACGACTTTCTGGTCGATGAAAGTCGGGTCATCACACATATGATATGTTTTCACACTCAAACTTATTAACTAATTTCATAAGCAAATCCAATAATTTATCAGTAAGCATATAATCATCATTCATTCACAACATGACATAATAACAATCATAAGATTTGGGATTAATCATAAAACCGAAAATAAAAAAGCATACTTGAGATGGGTAATCATATTTACCTAGATTTGATGAAGAGAAATGAGTGGATTTGATTTCCTCTAGGCTTTCCTTTAATTTCCTAGCTTTTTCTTCTCTTGAATTCCTTAGTAATGGATGCTCTGAATTTGATAGTGTTTGGGTGAGTGTAAGTGAATGAGGAAATGAGAATGGTAGGGTGTATGTTAAGGAAATGTGACCTTTTCCTATTTCGCCCTTCATATGAATCCTCCTACTTATTTATGTTATAACCATTCATATCAATTTGTTAATTAAAACATGATCTCTTTTAATTATCAAATCCCTTTCTCCTTATCATTATACATTATTTTGTTTTAATTATCTAATTAAACATCCTAAATAATGTTAATCAAAATTAGGGTTGTTATAGATTCTCCTCCTCAAAGAATTTCGCCCTCAAAATTACGAAAAGGTACATAACAAAATTATTGACATAAAACATACCATCAAAACAAATCAAGGTAAGTGTCTCTAATCCCGTCCTTTGTCTCCCAAGTACAGTCTTTCTGATTGTCACTCCACTGGATCTTTACTTTTCTTGTTCCTTAACTTCTTCTCAAGCCTAGCCACAATATGAACTGTTAGCCTAACAATAGTCATGTCTAGTTTTGCTACTAAGTCTTCTAGTGTGGTCGGAGTGATAGTAGTCTTTGAATCACGAACAAACTTCCTAAGATGAGAGACATGAAAAATATTGTAGATTCTTGCCAAACCGCTCCATAACTCTATCCGATAAGCGAGTTTTTTGATTCTTTCCGTAATAGTAAACAGTCCAACATATCTCGGTGCCAATTTCCCCGACGTTCGAAATCGTACCACACCCTTCATCGGTGATATTTAAAAAGAATTGTCTCCAACAGAGAACTCTAAGTCCTTCGGTCTCTAATCTACATTACTTTTCTGCCTAGACTGAGCTTCCTTTATTCTTACTTGGATCAACTCAATATTTCCTATGGATTCTCCTACCTATTTGTACAAAGAACTAGTCTATATCCAGTCTCTAACTAGTATATTGGTGATTTACATGGTCTTTCATACAAAGCTTCATAAATAATCTGATCAAAACATTGGCCGTCCTTATTGACTCGATGGGAATGAAATGTGCAATGTTGGTCAGTCTATTCACCATGACCCAAATACTTTCATTTCCCCAAATCGACTTTGGCAACCCATCAATGAAATCCATAGATATAGAATCTCATTTCCATACCGGTATATCTAATGGCCGAAGCAATCCACTTGGCTTTTGATGCTCGGCTTTCACTTATTGCCAATGTAACATCCCACCTTTTTGGACGCTTTAAGCATACACACATGCCGACTCAAACCATATAGAAGGGCGGATTGTTATTGGGGTGAATAAGAAAAATAAAATAAAAAAACAAAACAGAATCTCGCAGTGGAATGACAAAATATAATAATCAAATAACAGGTCATGAAGCTGTATACAAAACATTTGATTATATTTATACAATACAAAATCAGAATTACACATATCAGAGATAAACAAATAATGCAGCGGAACAGTATGAATGTAGTGGAATAAATATAGTAAATAATAGTAGTACAAATCTTCGTCTTCGTCCTCCATAAATAAGGTCTTCAAATCCTAAAATGCTCAGGCTGACCCGAGCGAATTGAAAAGACAAAACACTCGAGTCAAAACTAAAAGATCTTATGTAAGTTAAATCAACGGTAAATAAAAATGAGTGTAAACGGCGTCAGAGATGTTTACGGGGTTTGACTTCTCCTATCCAGGGTCCAATGTGAGTGCAATAACTTAAGAGATGTTCGGGATTCACATCGCCTAAGGATCCGTTAAACTATCTACTATGTAGTACAATACGCTATTATAAAATGTCTAAAGTAAAGTAAACTATTAATATAGCGTTAAGGCGTTACCCATATCCCCCTCAACACATTTTATATATTCCCATAGTCTATACACTACCGTAATCCCACCCGTACTGGGTGTCGTCAGAGGGAACTCCATAGGTATGGTACAAACCAAACTCGCAGTGGTCTCAATAGGGTAGGTTACACATCACAACTAGGCAATGCCAGGGTAGATATACCAATTACACTTCTGGACTGGTGGTAACGCATAGCAGCTACTACCGCCCAACTCGATACACACTCCCAAATCAAAAATCGAGGGTGGCCACCAAAATCGCAAATCAGAATATAGTATAGAAGGAATGTGCCCGATCGGAGGAATGACCTCACTTAGCCCGTCGATTGCTCTTGTTTTAGCCACCTTATGCTAACTCACGGGAGTTAGGTCCACTTATATACCTTATAGGATCGTTGCCACCATCCTACTTCATTCTGGAATCTCCACCGCGTATACAGTTGTCAAAGTGGTTTTCAGTATCGACAGAGAGTATGACAATATCCGATCCCGGTCTCTTTAACAACCAATCGCTTATTACACACCGGATGGTTCTTTTACATTTCCAAAATCATTTCATAATTGATAACATAATATCATATTCGATTCAAATCATATCATTTTCGAAATCACTACTTACTTACGAAATTATATCACATTGAAATCATAATTAATTTGAAATTATATTTCCTTTCAAAAGTCATATTTCCAAAATAGGTTAAACTCTCATTTCAAAATTATCATATTAAACCAAATATGCTATTTAGATCCCAACTTAGGTTATAATGTCGCTTAACCACATTCACTTTAAAAATCGAGAATTTGAATATAAACCCATCCATTTTACTTAGTTTGGAATTTAGAAGAAAATAGTTTAAATAGTTATAAATAGTTAATGTAGATTTAAAATAGATTAAATATAATTAAATAGATTAAATAGCTTTAAAATAGATTTAATACACTTAAATAGATTAAATAGCTTTAAAATAGATTAATTAGATTTAAAATAAGTTAAAATAGGTTAATTTGTTTAAATAAATTAAATGGTTTAAAATAGGTTAAAATGATTTAATATAATTAATACAAGTTAAATAGTTTAATACTTTGAAATATTAATAATTATAAATTTTGAAATAATATATTTTAAAAACAGTTTATATGAATTTTAAACTATTCATTTCATTTCAATACATTTGGACAATTTTCAATTTCCGAGTCAACAAACCAAATTCCAAACCTTTCAATTTAACATTTCAATAAACTATTGAATTTCATATCGTTTCAATCCATGTTCAAATATCAATTCGGATTACTCCAATTTCAAAATATTTCAAAGTTATTTTCAAACAACTTCAATAACTTAATTTCGATAGAATTTCATTTATACTTAAAAGTTTAACTTTAAACTTCCAATTTAATTTCTTAAAGCTATTGCTTTTTAAACCAATTCACATTTCAACCCAAAACTTGATTTTTCAATAATAATTCAATTCATATAAATCAAATTTTATTTCAAATTACCATTTAATTAAATTCGAAAATTAAGAATTTTAAAATCATTTATTTTAACCAATCCGGTGTCCGTATATAATTCTCTACCCTAGGGTTAAGTGATACAGATATTTATCATTTCAATCCGAAATTTCAAATGTTACGGTTATATATCATTTCAAACTGCAATCCCGAATTAATAATAAAATCCATAAAATCGCTCTAGTCTATTATTTCAACCCATAACGATTTTTCCTTAATCTATTGATCATTCGGGTATGTATCATTTCAACCCATAGTGAACTTGCAGTTTATAAAGATATAAAATAAACATCCATTCATCCAATATCAACAATCAACATCCATTACAAACATCATCCAAATCAATCAATAATATCAATGTAAATCTGATAATCAATAACAGGTCTTTAACTGGCAATATATATTCAATAATAAATTAAATAACGATTTAATTCAAATAAATTCAAAATAACTAAGATGATGATTTAAAATATACCAAACAGTCATAAATAAATTTCTAATTACATCATAAATTAAATTTAACAAACATAAGAAATTTTAGAAGTTGTGAGTGGGTTAAAACACACCTTTGAATTTAAATTGAATTTAAATCCAATTTAAACCCAAAATTCAAACCGTCTCCGAATTCATCCAAACCAGCGTCAAAATGCCCAGAATTCCGATATGATCCCAACGGATCAAACCGCGCGTAGATCGAACCTCGTATGTGAAAGATACGAACGTTAGAACATATAAATTTTAAAGCTTAAATTAAATAAAAAATGGAGAGAGACCACACGCTACTAGCCACGTCACCAAGGTCACACGTGACTCAATGCTGCAGGAGCCATCGTTTGAACTAGCTGAACCCATCACACTGTCACCAGCCACCACAAATGCAAGACAACCCCACCGAATTTTGACCACGCTTCAATCATCTGACGTCGCCACCGTCACCTCCTCTTCACGCCACCTCGGCCAAGGTCGCACGACCCATTCCAGTCGCCCATAGGACGACCGGCCACCCCCAACTCAAACGCAACCACGGCGATTCTCGGCCAAGCTAGGACTAGCGAAAAACATTACAGGGCCAGCTCGATGTCACCCTTCCAACGGCAATTTTCGATCGTCGATCGGACGACGATCCGCCGTTGGATCGTCAAAAATCCAATATGAACGGCCAGAAATGATTCGCGAATTCTGGGCAAATGATGACCAGAATCGAAAAACGAATACAACCAGTGAACTGCGCTCGTCGAGAACTTCGAATTGGTATATGGTATGATAGTGTTTGAGGAGTTTGAATTTTGAAGTTGAATTTTGTATTGAAATTGAGTTGATAAATTTTGGGTTTTCAGCTATTGAGAAAGAGGAGCAACAGAAATTTCTGAACGTACATAAATGAGAAATAGAAAGGCTGTTAGGGTTTATAATTGGATATATATATAGGCAGATTAGTAATAGGAACAAATGAATCGAATCGGTTTGAAATTTGAACTATAAACGACCCGAAAAGCCCGTTCTGTCTCCGAAACAAAATTGGGTCAACCCATATATCAAAATAGATGTTTTCGATATTTTTAAATTCAATGGAATAGGTTTCATGTTCAAATTCCATCGTATGAATAAGTTATGTTGAAATCAGCTTATTTAAAATTGATTTCAATTGATTTCAATTAAATTGATTTCTAAGCGTTTCGAGCCCGTACGATCAAACGACACGTCCGATCGCTACAAAACTTTAAATCCTATAATAATTCACCGTTACGGATCCGATGAAACTAGTTTCATCAAAATCCGAGTCAGTGGCCAAAATGGCTATATTTCAGTTAATTAAATAAATTAATATTAAATTAATTAAATCACATTTTCAGTTTAAATGTTAATAATTTTCAACTTCTATCATTTTTGATTTCTTAATCACTTACAATAATTTAAACAAATTTAGATTTCAATTTAAAGTTGATTAATCCATCAATTCCAGTGTTTAATTTCAATTTCATTAAATTCAAAAATTATAAATTAAATTTTCAAAAAATCCATTTAATTGACCTTTCATCCTATTATTCAATCCATACTTATCAAATAGATGAAATTAACATTGGTTCATGATCTATGACATTAATATTCTCAAATTTCATTTTAATCTCTATTAACATAATATTTAATTTCATTTATTTGCAATAAATCCAATTATTATAATTTGAATTCCAATAAATTAATAAATCTTGATTTCCATTCTTTTTATTCAACCAATTGTCATATTATGAATAAAATTAACATTATTTCCAAATATTAATTTAATTTACATTAACATAATATTAAATTATAATTATTGTTATTGATTTCCAATTTAAACTAATAGGCTAAATAAATAGGTAACATACAATAATTGTTACCGTTAACTTTTAATTACACTATAAGTTTATTACTTTCAAACAAAGGTTATAAATACTTACATAACGCCAATTTTATTCAATTACCATTTAATATGTACTATTTCATTGGTTAATTCAATATTTCCAGTTGGTTTACTCATATTCAATTTATAGCCAAGTATAACTTATATATATTATTTCAATTAATTGGAATTCATTCAATTTATTAATAATGAACTTAAATTGGAATTGTTACCGTTCATTTTAGATATTGTTTCATTCATAACTCACAATTATTTTTTATTTCAACATTAAATTGCAAAACTTAACTAAATTAACAATTTTTAATTATAGAAAATTACGGGTCGTTACACTCTCCCCCACTCAAAACTTTTCGTTCCCGAAAAGGAAAAAGAAGGGAAAAGAAGGAATCAAGTAATCAATATATCTTATTCAAAATATTAAATTTATAACAAATAAATTTACAAAATCAAATAATTTAAATTAAATATATCAATTTATAACACTTAAATCCTTTTATATTGAAGTACATAAAAGTTTGGAAAATAGTTCACAAAACTTTCTAAGTCCAAAATTCACGAAAAATTTCGGTAGAGTCTCCTTTGTATGGAGAGGCTCGGGAGAAATAACAATATCAAAATATAACAATATCTCATATATCTTCCAAAATAATAAATCCCAACAGGGGAAAAATATAATATAATATTGCTAGAAAACCGTAATCCGAGAACGTACCTATTGTCGGGCATATAACGCTTAATTATGAAACCAAAAGCAATAGCAATTGCTTTCATAACCTGTGTTTTCCTTATATAATCCAAAAAGAGTTAATAATTAAATAAAATGAAATATTTAAAGTTGTTTCAACCACTAACAAACAAATCAATATAAAACAACAATCACTTGCAACCACGGCTTACAATCATCATATGAAATCAATATAATCAACTGTCCATCCATAGTAAACAAACAAATAGTTTGTTCGGGTTCAGAAATTTTTAACCGCCTAGAATGACAAATAAACTATTGAGTGCACCATTTACTCAACAGTCTTAGATGAACTCAATAGATTATTCATACATCTTACACAATTATAAGTACCCTATCCCAAACAACCCATAAACCAAAACAAACAATAATTTACAATGTACTTGAGTTATTCTTATTAAATTTCTTTCACAGCATTTACAGTTTATTTTTTTATTTTTTTTTCTTTTCATTCATACAAGGATTATTTCTTTAACTTACATTTATCTCTTACTAAATTTTATTCCCATTCATTCATTCAACGTTTATTTCATTTATTTTTCCTTTATTACTTACAAAAATTCATTTTCATTTATTCATATCATGTCAATTTCTTTTATTGCATTACATTCATTTATTATTTACTTTAATTATAAATAGTTTCAATATTAACTTAAGTTTAAAATCCTTTACTTACAGTACTCATTTTCTATTTCATTTAATTAGTAGTATTACAATTTTAACTCAAGTTTATAACTATTTTCATATCAAATTTCTTATTTATAAAAGTAAATTTCATTGAACACTTCCATTACATAAGTTTTACTTGTAAAATTTTCCATTACATATTCATTTAACATTTCAACTTTTTATAATTGGTAAGTTATATATATGTCTTTAAAAATGCAATTGAAAGTTACACAAATTTGACTTACTTATTCTAATTAACTTAAGGTTTAATAGTTATCATTTCTTATTTTCATAATCTTTTCGTTCACAAGTTACAAATTTCAAATTCCTTGTATATTTCAATTATAACTTAGCATATAATTTCTTATTTTCATTTAGAAGTTTCAATTATTAAATAGTTACAATTTTTATTCCATTTCAATAATTGAAATCTCTAATTCATAGAAATTTAAGAACTAAATGTCGGGTTCCATTTCAAATCATTTAAAATAACATCTACATATATATACTCATAACTTTTATATCCAATCATATTTAAACTTTAAAAATTTTATTTGTTTATCAAAATAGATCTGTGGTAAAACTACTACAATAGCCTTCCCTCTTTGAAACTTGAAAATGAACGTCGATGGTGCGTGCACTCATCACCGAAATTATTTTCTAGCGACAGAGAGGTAAGTACATAACTCATTTCTTTCCAGAATTCATTAAAACATTCCTCCAAATTGCATTGAAAAATTTATATCAGAAAATACTTCTAAATAATATTATTATTGTACTCCAAAATTAGTCGAAAGAGATTTTCAAGAATCCCGGAACTTAAGTTCTAAATTTCCAAATTTCATTTATTTTATAATTTTATTTTACAACCATATTTATAAATTTCACTACCTAACAACCAACATATTACAACCAAATATATCATTTATAAAGTTTATTATTTTTTATACAAAATATACAATAGGTAAAATTATTTCATTTACCTACATTTCAAAACAAATATTGTGTCGGTTTGTCCTATCAAGTGTTTAGAAATCCCTATCGATGTCATAGCGTCCTATGCACCAACCAGAATTTATAAATACAAAACGGAACAAATTAACACAATATAAAACCTTTTATAACACTAACAAATATGCTATCTCATATATATACTCTCAAGGACTCATTCTAGGTATTACTACCATATGAGTCAGACCTCACAAAGCTAAGGTTATCGCTAAACCAAAGCTCTGATACCAATTGTAACATCCCGCCTTTTTGGACGCTTTAAGCAGACACACATGCCGACTCAAACTATACATAAGGGCGGATTGTTATTGGGGTGAATAAGAAAAAAAAGAAAAAAAGAAAACAGAATCTCGCAGGGGAATGACAAAATATAAAAATCAAATAACAGGTCATGAAGCTGTATACAAAACATTTGATTATATTTATACAATGCAAAATCAAAGTTACACATATCATAGATAAACAAATAATGCAGCGGAACAGTATGAATGTAGTGGAATAAATATAGTAAATAATAGTAGTACAAATCTTCGTCTTTGTCCTCCAAAAATAAGGTCTTCAAATCCTGAAATGCTCAAGCTGACCCGAGCGAATTGAAAAGATAAAACACTCGAGTCAGAACTAAAAGATGTAACGACCCCAGATTTAAATTTATTTAAATCGATAATTTATTGAATTTTTGAATAAAAATTGTAAAATTAAATTAATAAATTGAAGCGAGTTTCCCCGAACTAAAATTTGAATTGGAATAAATCATTTAAATTTAATAATATTGTAAATATTGTACATATATGTGAATATATATAGGTGATTTGAATCTTAGATAGATGTTTTAAAATATAAATAATAATAATAAATAATTTTGAATTTATGGTTTAATAAATATTTGGGTTAATAAAATATATATAGTAATACATGAAATAAAATAACAAATACAACTTGAACAAAAGTAAAATAAATAATTTAAGTTACAATAAAAGAGGAATAAAAATGAGACAATGTCTCTGGCCACTAAAACAAAATCATTTCAGCCTCAATATAAAATAAAGTGAATTTTGTACAAAGCAAAAGTAAAGGAATAAAATAGAGTACATCAAACAATAGAAAGATTTTATAACTAAACTTGCATAGGGGAAACTAATGTTCGAAATGATATACAGGCAAACTTCAAGGCAACAAAACCAAAAGAATGTAGGCTGCAAAAGAAAAGAATCAAAGCACAAAGTAAAATACCACATGTTTGTAACTTGTTAAACAAGACTTAGGCAAGTATAAGAAAATATAGATAAGTATAGGATGAAACATCAAGTACAAACAACATTAAATGCTCTTATTCTTGGCAGCCAACAAAATCTATATGATTGTATACAAATTCCTTTCAGCCACCAACCATAGAGAAATATCTCTGACCATTTTAAAAAGAAGAAGGAAAAAAATAATACAAAACCTGTAACCTGTTTATACATAAGCCTGTAAGCTATTCTTTCCATCACTTTCCATGTCCAGTTCGAGCTAAGCAAATACAAAATGAAACTCCATTTTTAATCTTAAACAAGCTTCAACAAGCATCAAGCAACTAAACAAAACAGTGAAGCCAAGTGATGGGCAGGAAGTATCAAGTGGAAACATGTTTCCAGATTTCAAATCCAAACTGTTTTCATCAGGGTGCTCTGTTCTTTCAAATCTTTGTGAGTAACTTTTTATTTTAAACTTATAACTTAGGTTAATATGGCATGTTTTTCTATGTGATGACATGTATCTTATATATGTACATATGTCTGTGCATATCTATATCTGCTCTATGATTTTCTGTTGTCTGTTGCTCCTTTATTCTAAGTAGATCTGGAAACAAACCCTTTTCTCTTGATCTAACAATTATTTGAATGTAAGATATAAACGATAATTGTTTGTTTAACTATAATCTAGATGTTAAAAATTAAAATAAGTTGAACTAACAGATATGTGTCTCTGTAGAACCAAGAAAGCCTGTACAACTTTAAATTTGTGTAAAAACAAAATTCTTGCTTTAAGAATTCAGGAGTATATGGTGAAACTACATAGAAAAACAAGATTTTTAAAACAAGAATTATAATTTTTAAAGAAGGGGGTGAATAGCAGTTTTGGCTTGACTGTTTTAAGTGTTTTGGGTTGCCGTGGTCGATCGCGTCGTCTAGAGTTGTCGAGTTTTCGTCTGGGGGTAGAGGGGTGACCAGTGGTTCATGGAAAAATGGTGCGGTGGTGGTTCGTCAACGGTGGAGGCGACAGCGTCGAATTTGTTTTCGTAAACCTAGTTTTAAGGCGTGGTGGTATTTCATCTCGTTCAATGTCGAAGGTTGATCGAGTGTAGCGAGTTTCGAGGTGATGGAAGCTGGGTCGATGATGAGTCTATGGCCGGAGTTTGGTGGCCTACGGTGGTCGGAGCGTCAAGCGAACGGCGTTGACAGGTTGGGAAGTCGAGGCGGGTGAGTGTTCAGGTTTCGAATTTCACTCGAATTCGCGTTCGAGTTGAACTGGCCGGAGTTGGGTGGTTGGAAGCGGAGCTGGGGATGACCTTCGACTTGCTCGAATCATGGGTGGCGACCGGAAGTGGCGAACGATGATGTGCACGTGCACGAGGTTGAGAGTGTCAGTGTGGGTATGTTGTCTGGGAAGAGTTGAATTTCCTCGCGTCGTACTCGAGTAGATCGAGCAGTTTACTCGAAGTAAATTCGTGGGATCTCGGGTCAAAATTTTAGTTACAGACTTCAAACTGAAACTGTTTTGTTTGAAATTTTTAAAACCAAATTCAAATTTATCAAGCAAGGTTATTAAACTGGGTTTAAAACCAAAACTGTAAATAAAGATTCCAATTGAAATAGAATTCAGTTTTGAAGATAAATAAAGTTTTAAAATTCAATTTGTTTATTTAAAATAAAAGAAATTAAATGTATGGAGAATTTGAATTTAAAATAGAATGGAAATTGAAAATGAAATTTAAACAAGTTGAATTTAAAAGTAAAACCTGGAACTAATCCTAAATCAGATGTTAAAATTTAATATAAGAAATTTCTTTGGAAAGGAAATTAAAGAAATTTAATAAAGATCATTAACTAAGATTTTATTTGAAAAATTAATTAATGTGATAAATTTTAACAATAAATTTAGATTGATTAATTCAATAACAATCAATTGTGGAACTATTAAGTAAAATTACTTAATAACAATAATTGTGAAATTAAATATTCGGTGAAATTAAGAAGTACTTAGTTTGAAATTGAGTTTTATTGATTAATAACTTGGTTTTATTAATCAATTAATGAATAAGAAATAATTGATCTATAGAGATTAATTAAGGATTAATTAATGTAATTAATAAAATGGTAATTAATTAATTTAAGGTTAATTTATTTATTGAAGATAATTAATTAAATAGTGAATTAAATAATTAAAAGTTAATTCTTTAATAATTAAAGGTTAATTAATAAATGATAAAAGGTCAATTAATTAAAATGGTTTATAATTAATTTATGATTAATTAACCAAGATTTGTAGTTAACTCATATGAAATTGATCTGATTTTTATTTATCAGATATTAACTGACCTTACCTATGGATGTTTGGATTCTATTGATTGTCGAGTTGTTTGATATCCCTGATATATGATGCTTTGTTATACACCCTGATTTATGTTGTGATCTGTGATAAATTATTTGTGATGTAATTTACTTATCTGTGATTTATATATCCGTGATCTGTGAATGAAGATGAGCGTTATAGTTTATATCGCTTATCAACTATATCCTGTATTTTGATATGTGATGATTCATTGTGTTGCACCTTTGTGTGAAACCCCTGGACTACACTATACACACACAAATATGGATTTCACGTGGAAATCGGTTAAGTCACAGATAAATTAGATTTGATATTTTTGAAATTGAAATTTTAATTTCAATTGATTTGAAATTAGAAATTTGGGTTTAAAGTGAAAAGCTTTTGAAATAGAATTTCAAAGATAAAAGTTATTTTGAATAACTTAATCGAGTTTTGAAAATTTAAATAATTTGATTTAAATTTGAATTCAAGTTTGAAATTGAATCCTATGATTTGAAACTAGGGATTAAAGATGATATAAATGTATTTGTATGAATCTAAACCATTTAAAAGTAAAATTTTGGAAATTTGAATTTAACCCAAGGATTCCAACTCGTATGAATGAATTAGATTTTCTGAAATGAAACTTTTTGTTTTCAAAAGATAAAAGCTTTCAAATAAGAAAGAAATCCCAATTTAATTAAAGGAATTTCAATATTGAATTGAAAAATGGTTTTCCAAGTTATGAATGAATTCTTTTGAAAGCTATGAATTAAATATGTTTATTTTTAACAGATTTAAAATGATGTTTTGTTTAAACCATTCGAAATGAAATTGTTTTGAAAGCTATAAGTTAAATCTTTGTTTTAAAGATTTAACGAGTTAAACTGAAATGGAAATTGATTTAGAAAATCTATGAATGAATCTTTTTTTTAAAAAGATTTAAATGTGGAAATTGTTTAAACCGTTGAAGGTTGTTTAAAATAAATATTTTTGTTGAAAAGATTTGAAATGGTAATCGATTGAAACCATTTAAAAAGAAGTTGAATTATTAAGTTGTGACTTAATTGAAATCCCATATCCATATATTTTAAATATTTCGCTCACTATTCGGGTTAGCCGGGAAAAGACATTTGTGTCGTATAACCCATTCCGAATAGTGATACGTCGTATATGGATAGCATTTGATGACCGGTGTTGAAGACCGGATATTTTTGAAAACGGAAGGATTTCCGCCGAGTTACTCTGCATCGGCTGATCCCCGATATAGAGGTTTTATCACCCTTAGTGACGGGAAGTCCGGACGTGATTGGAAATTATCTGGATTTGCAAGGGCTTCGTGAGAAGTGCCTTCGGTTCTGTTCGAGCCTGGAACAGACTTGTATGGATACATGTCTGACAATACACTTTGAGATATAAAGCCGATTTCTTTCAAATACATCTCTGTTGGTGGCGGAGAATTTATTCTCTTAGCTTAACACCCTTCTCTGAGACGTACGAGCTCAGAGGTTATGTAGTTGAAGTTATCAGCGATATATTCCCAATTTGGTAATGTGACATGCTGAGTGTTGCTGTGAAATGATCATTGTTTGATCATTTGTGATATGATCATTTGTTTGATCATTTATCTTTGTGATCATTACTTTGATCATTTGTTTGACCCGAAGCATGGCTTTGTGACAAAGCGTAGCTTTGTGGACGAGACTTCGTCGAACCTCACACCCCGGAAATGGTCAAAACAGGAAGGATGCAGCAAGGTTCTAGGGAGTAGCGCCCCTTAGTGTATGTCATTCCTTCTGGATAAAGGTGGTATCATGGTATGGAGCCCAGATACTTAACCTATGTGGTTACTGCATTATTATTATTATGTGGTTGTTGGAAATCGAGGATCCTCGGGAAGATCGGTGACGATCGGGGGATGGCATACGCATGTCAGTAGTTACCTATTTTTGCAGAGGTAACCCGGCCTTGTGTTGGCAGAGATCCGGTTAGGTTCTCGGGACGTCATTCCAGAGGCGTTCCTTCGTGGAATAGGAAGTTCCTTAGCCTGACCATTTGTTGGAAATCCAAAGAAACAATACGAGCCTTTACGATTTCAATTGTATAACCTGTCTCCTCAGGAGGCAGCTATAGCAGGCATAATATAATGGTACCTATGCTGGCTAAGATTTATATTCTACTTTCGAAATGTTTTCCACTATGCACTAATAATAATATCAAAATGATTTGATTTTGCGTAGTAAGCATCTTTGACTAACATAAGAAGAAATCTCCTCCAAGTCTGCGTTTGCATTGTGTGTGTGGTGGGAGGTCTTATGGTAGTTTCATTTTCCAAAAGCATTGTGAATTGACTTTAAAAATCTCTGCTATTTTTTTTTAAAGATAAACTGTTTTTGTTGCTCACACCAGTCCCACGACTGACTCGGAGTTTATTGTTCCCTTCCTAAACTCTGGGTGCCCACCATTTTCCACACGGGCAGTCTAGAGTTGGGTTTTTCAGATATTCAGGTTTAGTAGATTAGCTGGAGCTAGTCAGTCCTTGGACGACTGACCTTGCTTTTCGCTAGCTATGGATTAGAGCATTCTATTGGAGATATTCTATCTGTTGCTAATGTTATTTATTTTCTTTTCCGCTGCTATTGATGTATCATATCTCTGATGTAAATTGATATTCATTGTATCATTCTGTTGTATCAGATATTGTATATCAATGTATTATTCTTTTCTTCCGCTGTGTTATTTACTTAACTGTGTTATAAGCTCCGGCGGCTCGGATTTGAACGGTCGAATCTACGGCATTCGAGTACAAGTGAAGTACAGGTGTCGATTTTCGAACGGGCAAAATCCGCTTTGTTACAAAAGATCTTATGTAAGTTAAATCAACGGTAAATAAAAATGAGTGTAAATGGCGTCGGAGAGGTTTACGGGGTTTGACATCTCCTATCCATTGTCTAACGTGAGTGCAATAACTTAAGAGATGTTCGGGATTCACATCGCCTAAGGATCCGTTAAACTATCTACTATGTAGTACAATATGCTATTATAATACGTCTTGTGACGACCGCCCATGACCCCTGCACTTAAACCTAGAGATAGTGCGCTGCAAAGTGTGCCAGGCAGCCATGGACGATTGTCAGGGTAAATTAAAACAGCAGAATCTATCGTATTACTCACAACGCATAGACAAAATAGAATAGAATATATATATAGAGAAGCTTCACAGAATAAAATGTCATCATATAAAACTTCATAGTAGTTGAATTCAAGCATCAGAATAGTCAATACAACAAGCCTCACTACATATCACTCAGAGAATACAAAGCAGCGGAACATCCAGTACATATAGTAAGAAATAATATGCAATACACCAACTCGTCTTCGATATCAGCACCGTGAAAAGCTAGAACAGCACCTGTCACCTGCTACCTAGTCTGCCCGTCCCAAGAATGGACGAACAACCCAAGGCAATAAGAGTTAAAACATAAAGCCTTGAGTCATACAACAGTCTTAGTGAGCAGTAAATTAACTAACAACATACCAAAAGAGCACAAAGGAAAAGGAATAGGAATACAACCCTCCCACTCCAACCTCTTTCTACAGTGATAGCCCCTAGACACACACTAAGCAGAAGCAACATAGCAAAGCATACAATTTAAAGTAAAGCAATTATCACTCGAGTCAAGGGCGATGTTTTCCAAGCACAAACCCCCAAGGCCTAAACCAAGATCAGATAAGCACCCAGAAAATACCGCTCTTGAGACTGAATGACGATACAACCAAACATCCATGACTCTGGCTATCACTGTTATCACTACTTCGATTTCACCGTTAATTGAATGACCGACACATTCTTTCAGCCGTCTGTCAAGGGCTAATGGAAACCCCGGTTCTAGACAGTACTCCGCACGTCGTCGCAGCCCGTGCCAAGGATTTTCGCAACTACCCAGGGTACTCGACTATCAACTCATTGTCGTTGGGATTTTCGCAACTGCCCAAACGTACCCTTGCTTTGAGTCTGGTAGAACCTTCAACAACGATGCTATCCAAGCCTCCTAGTCATCCTCCTCGACGACTGATCTCATACTAGCCCAAGCGCCTCTCGAGCCATCCATTATCCACCAACTCGAACCATATCACCGATGTAACGACCCGATATTTTCAACCATTCGCATCCATTATAAGTGTATAGGTAGACACTCATGCCGGAGTTGAATTGCTCAAAATACCGCGTTGTAATTAAAATTTGGCAAATCTCAGAATATACAGTAAATAAATATAATCACAGATCACAGACACAGAGTAAAATAATGCAGCGGAAGTAAAAGAAATAGTAGTTCATGAAGCTACTATGTAAATATATCAGAGTTACATAAGATACAACAGAAGAAATAGAGTACAACAGAAGTATCAATAAGATAACCAAGTACAAGCTGAACAGAGCAACATAACTGAAGTAGATAGAACAAGACTAGCAGATAATCTCCAGCGATTCAAATCTCCAGAAGGTGGAAATCCAAATCTGTGAATAACTCAGGCTGACCCGAGCGTAAAGCAAAACACAAACACTCGAGTCAGGACAATATATACTTATATAATATAAACCAACTCAAGTGAACTGTAATAAGGTACAAGTAACTTAAAGAATGCTTGGGACCGCTCATTCTTTAAGGATCCGTTAAACTATCTACTATGTAGTAATATTCGCTATTATAATAATGTCTAATCAGTAAAGTATAATCATATAGAAAATAGCGTTAAGGGGATGGAGAACCTTAACGCGGTCGGATCTTAAAATCATAATCGTAGTAAAGCTCGATATGGTAGGTGACACGGCACAACTAGGCAATGCCAGGGTAGATATACCAATTACGCATCCGGACTAGTGGTGACGCATAGCAGCCACTACCGCCCACCTCGAACAACACTCCCAAATCAAGGGTGGCCACCAAATCAATCACAAGTAATAGAATGGTATCGAAGAAGTGTGTCCGATCAGAGGTGCTACCTCATTGGTCCGTCAATCGCTCCTGTTTTAGCCACCTTATGCCAACTCACGGGAGTTGGGTCCACGTATGTACCTTAGGATCGTCGCCACCATCCTACTTCATTCTGGAATCTCCACCGCGTACACGGTTGTCAAAGTGGTTTTCGGTATCGACAGAGAGTATGTCCATATCCGATCCCGGTCTCTTTGCCAACCAATCGTTATTATAACCCGTGGTTATAACTTTTAAAAACAATACTTTACTTCAAAATAAAATATCATTTCAAAACCATATATTTATCAAAATAAAGATTAAATCAATTCCAAACCATTTCCATATATTTAAAATATTATATCATTTCAAAACTTCATTTCAAATCATTTCAATATATCAAAATATCAAATCCTTACAAAACTTCATTTCAAATCATTTTAATATAATAAAATATCATATCCTTACAAAACTTCATTTCAAATCATTTTAATATAATAAAATATCCTATCAGTTCAAATCCAAATATTCAACTTTAAATACCTTTTAAATTCAAAGATATCGTTCATTTACTATCATTTCAAATCACCTTTAAATAGTTTATATTCCAATCAAAATAATTCATTTAAACCTTTTAAAAGTGTAATTATTATATTTTCAAATCAAGTATTCAATTTCCAAAGTTTCAAACCATTCTGAGTTCGTTTACTAAGTCAAAAACCATAATTATTAAAATTTCAGCCTTTCGCAGCATTTAGAAAAGGCTGTTATAAGTTATACTTGAAAACATTTTTATTCAGCAAAGACAGCATTTAAAACTGCTGTTAAAACTCAGTTTTTAGTTAAATTATAGTTCAAAACAGAAAAGACAGCATTTCAGAAGTGCTGCGGTAACTCAGATTTCAAAACAAAGGTTTTATTTGATTTCAGCAAAGACTGCAGACCACTATAGCATTTCCAGAGAATGCTATAATAGACCTGAATTCAATATTAGCCTATAAGTTCAATTACAGCAACTACAGCATTTCAGAAATGCTGTAATAGCTCTTTTTACACAATTTTAGTTCATTCAGAAACTATAGCATTTCTGAATGCTATTAAAAGTTAATTCTAGATTTTAGTGTATTTCCAGCAACTAAATAACTTCAATTTAAAACACATAAACATTTTAAAAATCATATTTTTAACATTTAAAATGTCCATTTACATATCATTTAACATATATCTTTTCACAATAAATTTCTTATAATTAAATCCAATTTTCAACAATTTACTTAATAAATTTAAGTGTAAAAGTTTCCAATTCTTCACATTTCAACAAATAAACTTAACACTTCAAATTTAAATTACCATTTCACAAATTTAACTAAATTTCCAATTTTATTTAATTAACTTAAACCTTTAATTAAAACCAAATTTCACATTTCCAAGTCGAGTTATATTTTAAAAGATCACTTTTAAACATTCATTTATTTAACCACTTAAATTCATAGAAAAATCAATAATACTTTAATAAATCACTTAAATTCAAATTTAATCAAATTATCATATTTTACCATTTTCCAAATATAATTAAATTTCCATTTTATTTATATAACTTAAATATCATTTTTAACCAAAATTCCAAATTTCCAAACTTAAGTTATATTTCAAAAAGTCCAGTTAAACCATTCATTAATTACATTTTTAACACATAGAAAAATCATAATTTCTTTATTTTAAAACATTTCAAAATCTATTTAAATCAAATTTCATAAATTTATAATTTTTAAAATACTTAAAAATATCCAAAACACTTTATAAAATAACCACGGGCCTGTATATAGTTTTCTAACCTAGGTCAAGTGATACAGATATGTATCATTTCAATCCGCAGTTTAAAAAGAAAAATCCGGGTTCTATCTTTTCAAACCCGCAATCCCAAGTTAAATAAAATAAATAAAAACCATTCAGGCCTATCATTTCAGCCCATAATGATTTTTCCCTATTCTAAAGTCCGTTCGGGTATGTATCATTTCAACCCATAGTGATTCTAGTCTACAGGGAACTTGCAGTGTGATAAACAGATATAAATAACAGAATAACATTAAATAATAGTAACATATGATATAATAAGTGTAATAACAGGTGTGAACATCATATGATGATAATATAAACATATATAACATGATGATATACATTACAGATTCAAATGGTGTCGGTTTATCAGTTATATAGGTACATATTGTCTGGTGAGAATAACTCACCTTTTACGCTGGAGTTAGCGATCAAAACACACAGAATAGATTCCAGAAAGCACGACAAGCACGATACATCACGACTTTTGATTTGAATGAATAGCGAGCCTTGATATTTATCTTGTAACAACAAATAACAAGACAATATAAACATAACATTCAACCCAAACTAACATTGAAACAAATTGAAAAATAAAAGCAACAAAGAGAAGATATGATTGGACCTTGCCTTAGCCACTCAAATGCTTGGTCTAGGGACTCTTTAGCTCGGCCATGATGTGATATAGCTCAGGTTTGGGTCAAGTATGGCATCAAAACTCACGGCTACATAAGTGTGAAGAGGTAGGTGAGTTGCAAGTGAAGTATACAAAAGATCAAGGCAAATAGGTGAGGTTTGGTTCAACTTTTGGCTCGGCTTGGTCATCCTATGGGCTCGGTCATGCATGGTTCAGGTCAGGTCAGAGGAGAGGCTGATGGTTTGGGGTCAGGTCATGATGGTGGTAGAGGCTAAGGAGGTGGCCAAGGCAAAATATGGAAGTGGTGTTGAAGTATTGGTCGGCTAGCATGGTTTTCATTGAAATTTTGCAACTTTTTATGGTGTTGTGTTCATGAGGAGGTCATGGCCACTTCAGGTCAGAGGAGGGGGATGATTGTTGTGGCTGGTGATGGTGGAGAGGATGGTGGAGATGAAGGTGGGTTATAGCTGAGCAAAGCATAAGAGGAGCAAAGACAAAATCAATAAAAGAAGAGGAAAAAAAATAGAAAAGAGAAGCCATTAGAATTGCATTTTTTTTCTCAAATTTGATATAGCCGTGAGTTTTGGAGTGGAGAGATAGATTTTTCACGTGAATTGCTGGAGAGAATACATGGCTAGAGGTAAGAAGTGTACGGCCAAAAGAAAGGAGAGGAAAAGCCAAAAGAAAATGAAGAGACCAGGAGATGAAAAGCCTTAAGTTTTTGCAATTTTTAAAACCTTTGGCATTTCCTTTTCTTTTTCTCTTTTATTTTAAATAAACAAAATAAACTCAGAAATGTTATTTACAACTGAACAAAGTAGTAGGAAATAAAAATAAATATTTAAATTCAAAAGAAATGGAAAAGAATTACAAAAATTGCTCAAAAATTGCAAACAGTGTTTAGAAATTACAGAAAAATAACCAATGGCTTTGGAAAATTATTTGATTTACTTTAAAAATATTCTAAACCAAAATTTGAAATAAAAATGATTTTTAAAACATTTTCAAGTAAATAAATAATTAAATTTTAAATTAAATAGAATTTAAATAAAGAAAATGGCAATAAATACATAATCAGGCTTTATAAATTTGAATAAATTCAAGTGTACTTTAGAAAAATTATATGATCATTTTTAAACATATTAAAAGATAAAAATATACTCAAAATAAAGTATTAACCCAATTAAAATAAAACATAACAAAGAAAAATAAAATTTATATCATTTAAAATAGACAAAATTGTTAAATAAACAAATTATACTCAAAGTTGAAATGTACATAACTTTTACAGTTTAACTCCATTTTCAGTGAAACGAAAAGCAGTATTCAAGTTACTACATCTATTTTCATAATAAAAGATAAAATTTATAATTTCAAATATTTAAAATTTAAATTTAAAAGTCAAAGTTTGACTATTGACCAAAATTCACAATTTCTGGAAATATTAAATCTAGTCATATTTGGAATTCTAATCCACATCAAAATCAAAGTTTATATTTAAAATAACAAAATTTATTCTTTTTCATAAATAAAGATTTTGAATCTAGAAAAATCAATTTAAAAATATTTGTAAAATACAGGGTTGTTACACTCTCCCCCACTCAAAACTTTTCGTCCCCGAAAAGGAACGAGGTACGGGAAAGCACAGAAAAAGATAGAATGAAATAGAATTAAGACAAGATGATAAGAAGATTGGAATTACACTTGATAACTATTGTTATAGGTAAGTTTTAACAAGATGGAGGTGATCAAATAAAGAATATAAGCACGAAAAAGATCCCCTAGAGTCTGAATCTCCCTTTTCACTTGACCGATGGTCTATGAATGGAAAAACAGTGTTCAGATCCAGATGAGTAACAAAGATTATAGAAAGATTTCTAAACAGACTGGTATAAGCAATAGCCTTCCCATTCTGTAACAAGATAAGAGAAATAAGGACAACGAAAAGATAGTTTGAAAAAAAAACAAAATAAGATAATAAATTTGAAACCATAATGCTTTGAAATCATAACAATTTAGGGATGTTTATCATTTGGAAATCATACTACTAAAATCATAACACTTTGGAAATGTTATCCTAAAAAAACCATAACACTTAGAAAATCATAACACCTTTTTAAAAATAATCTTCATTTAAACCATTTTAATCCAAGATCAAACAATATTCATTTTAAAGTTGTAACATTTCTAAGTTCATTCAATTATAAAAATTTCCAAAACACTGTATTTTCAAAACAGCAGCACTTATAAAATGCTACAGTAGATATATTAATATTTCAAATCAGTTTAATATCAGAAATATTCATTTGGATATCATTTAACTTATGACTTATTAAAACAAACTTTTATGAATGGAATATTCAAATCAAACTATACTTCATTTATTAAGTTAAAAGTTCACTATTTTAGTTAGCTCTTAATTTAACACATAACCTAACACTTTATTTAAAATACCCATTTCATAAATAGATATTCCTTTAATAAGTTACACTTAAAATTTCCATTTGAAAACCAAATTCTCAATTATCAAGTTTTAGTGATGTTAAAATACATTTTAACTATTTAAATCATAATTATTCATTTTTCAAGACATATCAATTTCATAAATAAAATATTTATCATAGCAAATATAACAATCAAATTTCTTTACACATTTATTCATTTAGACATCAATTAAACTATGAATTCAAGTTAAATAAACTTTATTACCAAAAGTCCAATTCAAATGTATTTTATTTTATCTATTCAAAGATACATTATTTATTATACAACATATTCATTTTAGGAAATAACCTTTATTAAAATTCCTAGGTTAGACTTAAGGTTCCAAAGTAAATCAAATTTGATTATTAAGTTATTTAAATAAATCTCTTTAAATTCCTTTTTCACTATTTGCCTCTGTTAATCTTTTATAACTAAAATTTAAGTGTATAACATGTATTATAACCACTCAAATTTTATTTATAAAAATCCTTTTTATATTGTATATTATCCAATTCCATATTCAACTTCTGTGTAATTTAGGTAAGTTATATTGGAATGAAATTGTGTGTTATACAAGTAAAACCTTCCAATTCAATTATCTCAAGTTTGAATCATTTATTCTAATTTTTGATTTTCTTCTTATAACTGAAATTATTCTTTAAAATAAAATTTAAGAATTAAACTTCCGATTCCCTTCAAACCATTTAGAGATAAGTAATTATATATACATAATATGTCAAATCAAATTTAAATCATATATCTATATATATTATAATCCAGTCATATTTTTTAGAAATTCAAATCAATTAGATTTTCCAAAACAAAGCTGTAGCAAGACTATAGAACGGTCTCTTCACTTCGAAACTCGAAAATGAACGTCGATGATGCTGCAGTCATCACCGAAATTATTTTCCAGCGACAAAGAGAAGAGCACTTAATTTTTAAACTTTAAAATCCTTTAGAGACAAATTTTATTCAAAATACTTTAAATAATATCCTTTTAAAAATTTTAAACACAAGGTTTGAAACCATCGGAAATTAAATTCTCAAATTCTTGATTTAAATTCATTTCAGTTCCCAAATCAAATTTATAAACAACTATTTATAAATTCATTTATAGAATGATAAATCAAGTATTATCATTTCAAATAATCAATTTAAATCAATTTATTAAGTTCCATAAATTTACTTATATAACAAAATTTATTCCATTAACCAAATTTAAAAATAATATTGTGTTAGTTTGTTCTGTCAAAGTGTTTTAGAAATCCTATCGATAGCATTGATCAGACGAATCGATCGGAAGCCCAAATCAACATCAACAACTCAAACAACACAATATATAAAACAAAACACAGATTTTCAAGTACAATTTAAAAATGTTTGGAGATAGTTTGGAAACAAAAGACAAGTTTATTAACTAACAAAATAGGGAGATGGGTAAGCTTAAATAAATCGCGGGCAACCTTAACCGGGTCAACCGTGACTTAATGAATAAGATCAAATGTGTATTTTTTTCCGGGGTAAATCTACCTTTGATCTCAAGAGATAGAGTTTGGAATAATAAAAGATATTAGCATCTAAACCAAGGATAAATATAAATCTCTGGTGAATCGATGCTGATTATAAAGGATTTTCACCCTTTTTCAAGAAAATTAGAATATTGGCGAGACCGCCAATTTACTATAAAGATCATTCGAAGTGGAGTTATGTGATACTCCAAAATCAAAAGAAGATGAATAGTGAGGGACAAGAATGAATTTTGGAACCACAGGGAACGTTCCAAAAATTCAAAGGAAATTCAAATCAAGAGGAAAAGATTCAAACTCGAACGAAAGTGATTCTGTAAATAAATCTACTCCATATGCTGAGTTTTGCCTCAAAACCTGGCTCTGATACCAACTGTAACGACCCGATATTTTCAACCATTCGCATCCATTATAAGTGTATAGGTAGACACTCATGCCGGAGTTGAATTGCTCAAAATACCGCGTTGTAATTAAAATTTGGCAAATCTCAGAATATACAGTAAATAAATATAATCACAGATCACAGACACAGAGTAAAATAATGCAGCGGAAGTAAAAGAAATAGTAGTTCATGAAGCTACTATGTAAATATATCAGAGTTACATAAGATACAACAGAAGAAATAGAGTACAACAGAAGTATCAATAAGATAACCAAGTACAAGCTGAACAGAGCAACATAACTGAAGTAGATAGAACAAGACTAGCAGATAATCTCCAGCGATTCAAATCTCCAGAAGGTGGAAATCCAAATCTGTGAATAACTCAGGCTGACCCGAGCGTAAAGCAAAACACAAACACTCGAGTCAGGACAATATATACTTATATAATATAAACCAACTCAAGTGAACTGTAATAAGGTACAAGTAACTTAAAGAATGCTTGGGACCGCTCATTCTTTAAGGATCCGTTAAACTATCTACTATGTAGTAATATTCGCTATTATAATAATGTCTAATCAGTAAAGTATAATCATATAGAAAATAGCGTTAAGGGGATGGAGAACCTTAACGCGGTCGGATCTTAAAATCATAATCGTAGTAAAGCTCGATATGGTAGGTGACACGGCACAACTAGGCAATGCCAGGGTAGATATACCAATTACGCATCCGGACTAGTGGTGACGCATAGCAGCCACTACCGCCCACCTCGAACAACACTCCCAAATCAAGGGTGGCCACCAAATCAATCACAAGTAATAGAATGGTATCGAAGAAGTGTGTCCGATCAGAGGTGCTACCTCATTGGTCCGTCAATCGCTCCTGTTTTAGCCACCTTATGCCAACTCACGGGAGTTGGGTCCACGTATGTACCTTAGGATCGTCGCCACCATCCTACTTCATTCTGGAATCTCCACCGCGTACACGGTTGTCAAAGTGGTTTTCGGTATCGACAGAGAGTATGTCCATATCCGATCCCGGTCTCTTTGCCAACCAATCGTTATTATAACCCGTGGTTATAACTTTTAAAAACAATACTTTACTTCAAAATAAAATATCATTTCAAAACCATATATTTATCAAAATAAAGATTAAATCAATTCCAAACCATTTCCATATATTTAAAATATTATATCATTTCAAAACTTCATTTCAAATCATTTCAATATATCAAAATATCAAATCCTTACAAAACTTCATTTCAAATCATTTTAATATAATAAAATATCATATCCTTACAAAACTTCATTTCAAATCATTTTAATATAATAAAATATCCTATCAGTTCAAATCCAAATATTCAACTTTAAATACCTTTTAAATTCAAAGATATCGTTCATTTACTATCATTTCAAATCACCTTTAAATAGTTTATATTCCAATCAAAATAATTCATTTAAACCTTTTAAAAGTGTAATTATTATATTTTCAAATCAAGTATTCAATTTCCAAAGTTTCAAACCATTCTGAGTTCGTTTACTAAGTCAAAAACCATAATTATTAAAATTTCAGCCTTTCGCAGCATTTAGAAAAGGCTGTTATAAGTTATACTTGAAAACATTTTTATTCAGCAAAGACAGCATTTAAAACTGCTGTTAAAACTCAGTTTTTAGTTAAATTATAGTTCAAAACAGAAAAGACAGCATTTCAGAAGTGCTGCGGTAACTCAGATTTCAAAACAAAGGTTTTATTTGATTTCAGCAAAGACTGCAGACCACTATAGCATTTCCAGAGAATGCTATAATAGACCTGAATTCAATATTAGCCTATAAGTTCAATTACAGCAACTACAGCATTTCAGAAATGCTGTAATAGCTCTTTTTACACAATTTTAGTTCATTCAGAAACTATAGCATTTCTGAATGCTATTAAAAGTTAATTCTAGATTTTAGTGTATTTCCAGCAACTAAATAACTTCAATTTAAAACACATAAACATTTTAAAAATCATATTTTTAACATTTAAAATGTCCATTTACATATCATTTAACATATATCTTTTCACAATAAATTTCTTATAATTAAATCCAATTTTCAACAATTTACTTAATAAATTTAAGTGTAAAAGTTTCCAATTCTTCACATTTCAACAAATAAACTTAACACTTCAAATTTAAATTACCATTTCACAAATTTAACTAAATTTCCAATTTTATTTAATTAACTTAAACCTTTAATTAAAACCAAATTTCACATTTCCAAGTCGAGTTATATTTTAAAAGATCACTTTTAAACATTCATTTATTTAACCACTTAAATTCATAGAAAAATCAATAATACTTTAATAAATCACTTAAATTCAAATTTAATCAAATTATCATATTTTACCATTTTCCAAATATAATTAAATTTCCATTTTATTTATATAACTTAAATATCATTTTTAACCAAAATTCCAAATTTCCAAACTTAAGTTATATTTCAAAAAGTCCAGTTAAACCATTCATTAATTACATTTTTAACACATAGAAAAATCATAATTTCTTTATTTTAAAACATTTCAAAATCTATTTAAATCAAATTTCATAAATTTATAATTTTTAAAATACTTAAAAATATCCAAAACACTTTATAAAATAACCACGGGCCTGTATATAGTTTTCTAACCTAGGTCAAGTGATACAGATATGTATCATTTCAATCCGCAGTTTAAAAAGAAAAATCCGGGTTCTATCTTTTCAAACCCGCAATCCCAAGTTAAATAAAATAAATAAAAACCATTCAGGCCTATCATTTCAGCCCATAATGATTTTTCCCTATTCTAAAGTCCGTTCGGGTATGTATCATTTCAACCCATAGTGATTCTAGTCTACAGGGAACTTGCAGTGTGATAAACAGATATAAATAACAGAATAACATTAAATAATAGTAACATATGATATAATAAGTGTAATAACAGGTGTGAACATCATATGATGATAATATAAACATATATAACATGATGATATACATTACAGATTCAAATGGTGTCGGTTTATCAGTTATATAGGTACATATTGTCTGGTGAGAATAACTCACCTTTTACGCTGGAGTTAGCGATCAAAACACACAGAATAGATTCCAGAAAGCACGACAAGCACGATACATCACGACTTTTGATTTGAATGAATAGCGAGCCTTGATATTTATCTTGTAACAACAAATAACAAGACAATATAAACATAACATTCAACCCAAACTAACATTGAAACAAATTGAAAAATAAAAGCAACAAAGAGAAGATATGATTGGACCTTGCCTTAGCCACTCAAATGCTTGGTCTAGGGACTCTTTAGCTCGGCCATGATGTGATATAGCTCAGGTTTGGGTCAAGTATGGCATCAAAACTCACGGCTACATAAGTGTGAAGAGGTAGGTGAGTTGCAAGTGAAGTATACAAAAGATCAAGGCAAATAGGTGAGGTTTGGTTCAACTTTTGGCTCGGCTTGGTCATCCTATGGGCTCGGTCATGCATGGTTCAGGTCAGGTCAGAGGAGAGGCTGATGGTTTGGGGTCAGGTCATGATGGTGGTAGAGGCTAAGGAGGTGGCCAAGGCAAAATATGGAAGTGGTGTTGAAGTATTGGTCGGCTAGCATGGTTTTCATTGAAATTTTGCAACTTTTTATGGTGTTGTGTTCATGAGGAGGTCATGGCCACTTCAGGTCAGAGGAGGGGGATGATTGTTGTGGCTGGTGATGGTGGAGAGGATGGTGGAGATGAAGGTGGGTTATAGCTGAGCAAAGCATAAGAGGAGCAAAGACAAAATCAATAAAAGAAGAGGAAAAAAAATAGAAAAGAGAAGCCATTAGAATTGCATTTTTTTTCTCAAATTTGATATAGCCGTGAGTTTTGGAGTGGAGAGATAGATTTTTCACGTGAATTGCTGGAGAGAATACATGGCTAGAGGTAAGAAGTGTACGGCCAAAAGAAAGGAGAGGAAAAGCCAAAAGAAAATGAAGAGACCAGGAGATGAAAAGCCTTAAGTTTTTGCAATTTTTAAAACCTTTGGCATTTCCTTTTCTTTTTCTCTTTTATTTTAAATAAACAAAATAAACTCAGAAATGTTATTTACAACTGAACAAAGTAGTAGGAAATAAAAATAAATATTTAAATTCAAAAGAAATGGAAAAGAATTACAAAAATTGCTCAAAAATTGCAAACAGTGTTTAGAAATTACAGAAAAATAACCAATGGCTTTGGAAAATTATTTGATTTACTTTAAAAATATTCTAAACCAAAATTTGAAATAAAAATGATTTTTAAAACATTTTCAAGTAAATAAATAATTAAATTTTAAATTAAATAGAATTTAAATAAAGAAAATGGCAATAAATACATAATCAGGCTTTATAAATTTGAATAAATTCAAGTGTACTTTAGAAAAATTATATGATCATTTTTAAACATATTAAAAGATAAAAATATACTCAAAATAAAGTATTAACCCAATTAAAATAAAACATAACAAAGAAAAATAAAATTTATATCATTTAAAATAGACAAAATTGTTAAATAAACAAATTATACTCAAAGTTGAAATGTACATAACTTTTACAGTTTAACTCCATTTTCAGTGAAACGAAAAGCAGTATTCAAGTTACTACATCTATTTTCATAATAAAAGATAAAATTTATAATTTCAAATATTTAAAATTTAAATTTAAAAGTCAAAGTTTGACTATTGACCAAAATTCACAATTTCTGGAAATATTAAATCTAGTCATATTTGGAATTCTAATCCACATCAAAATCAAAGTTTATATTTAAAATAACAAAATTTATTCTTTTTCATAAATAAAGATTTTGAATCTAGAAAAATCAATTTAAAAATATTTGTAAAATACAGGGTTGTTACAACCGAGTTACCAACATGCTTGGAATGATCCCGTCTGGATTAGACCAAGACTATCTCATATCATACTTCGCTTCATCACATCCTCGCAAAGTCACATCTCAACATCATCATCAAATCTATGCATAAGAGCTTCATCATCCGCTACAAATGCCACAAGCAGCTTTTCCAATTCAAGAGCCTTTCCCTTAGCTTCTGAATCATCTTCGGTCTAAAGCAAATCATCATCATCTAATTCATAACAATCAATCAAATCAAACATTAATCCAAGCAATCAAGCATTCAAATATGATCTAAGTAGACAATTATAACAATAATGGCATTTTCGTAATTAAAGAGTTGAAAGTCCAACAAGCATGAAAACATGAACAATATCTTTATAAACTTGATGAATGAACTTGCATTGGTTAACATGTGATAAAATGGATGTAACATCATCATGAACAATGAATCTATATGGATCTACACTTAGGATGAAGAAAATGCATGGAAATCACTATTTTAACACCAAATCGAGCCAACAATCCGATATACTCCTTTGGATCCGTGTGAGAGATAATCACCACTCACCAAATCACCAAAACAACCTCAAATCAACACGCTTCAGATCTGGACAGCGAAGGATCAAGCTTGATCTATCACGAATCCGCTTCAAACGAAGAAATCTCACTTTAATGGATGAAGATCTTCAACTTTAGCTCTTGGATCTTCGATCTTGATCTTCGATTTGGATGAAAGGAAGCACTAGATTAGAGTGGAGAAAAGAAGTGAAGAAGTGTAGAAGTCGAGCTCTCAAAACGGCAGCACTTCGTCGCTTCGAAATCCGGATCCCAAAAAGTGCGAAAAACCCTTCCTATTTATAGCTGAAATTCCCTTAAGTCATAACCTCGGAGTTAGGTCGTCCACGAGCTACGACCTAAAACCAACCGACCTAAAGACTTCGACCTACCAAAGTTACGACCTAGGACTTAGCTGCTTAACGCCCTACGACCTAACAAACCGCAGGCATGTGACCTAACGACCTAAGTCCAAGCGCACTTACGACCTACCAGGCCAACCTATCTACGAGTTAAGACTTAGCAGCGCTCGCGACTTAACAAGCCCTTAGGTCACTCACGACCTACCACCTTAAGTCTTCATGCGACCTAAAAAAAACATCACTCTCGCGACCTAACACTTAGACGCGACTTAACTTCTCAGCGACCTAACACATGCGCGCGCCTATACAACACGCGACCTAACTCTTACGCGACCTACCAACCTATGCGACCTAACAACTTATGCCAACACGCGACCTAACTAAAAACAGAGCTCACGACCTAACTCTTAGGTCTCTAACCTATAGGTCGCTCCACCATACTAGGTCGCTAACTACTATCACTAGTTCCTTAGGTCGCTGCCGACCTATCCCCTTAGGTCGCTTACTAATCTTAGGTTGCCAAATCCTATAAGACGCTAACTCTCTTAGGTCGCTCACTCGACCTAACCTTCCCCACGACCTAAGCCAGCATACGACCAACCCATCCCTTAGGTCGCCTACGACATAACTTCCTTCACGACCTAAGCTAACATACAACCTAACTCCTAGGTCGCTCCACCTTCTTAGGTCGCCAACTACGACCTAACACTTCTCGCCTCCTTAGGTCGCTCCAACTCCCTACGACCTAGGACTTAGAAAAATTCTGCCTAAAAATCTGAAATGGCTCAACAACACTAAAATTCCAGATTTTGACAAACTTTTCGATCCGTAAAAATACGGGTCGTTACATTCTCTCCCCCTTAGGAATTTCGCCCCCGAAATTCCAAACAAACAAAGCAATCAAAACTATTCTGCACGCCTATCATCCATAGAATCAACAAACCATGCATCCAATTCTAGCTTAGCGCGCAGAATTCTAAAACTAGAACCAGTTACAATATTGTGAGATGACACGACACCTTAGGGCCATACCTTGAAGAGTTCAGGATGAGCGGCTTTCATCCTCTCTTCCACCTCCCACGTACAGTCGTTATCATCGTCACTCCATTGTATCTTGAGCAGCTTAACTACCTTCCTCCTAAGCTGTTTCGTGTCGGTTTCCACAACACGAAGCGGTTTACGAGGTCTTCTATCGACTGGATCAACTTCGAAATCTTCACAGCTATCAGCAGAAACCACCGTACTCGAGTCGTGCACATACTTCCGTAGATACGATACATGAAAAACATTGTGCACACTCGTCATCTTTTCCGGTAACTCCAATCTATAGGCGAGCTTTCCAATTCGCTCGATGATCGGGAATGGTCCAACAAATCTCGGAGTCAATTTTCCCTTCTTCCCGAATCGAATAACATTCTTCAGTGGAGAAATCTTCACAAAAACCATATCACCTACGTCGAATTCCAAATCCTTACGACGCTTATCAGCATAACTCTTCTGACGGTCTTGGGCTGCCTTCATTCGTTGCCGAATGATCTCTATGCAATCCGAAGTCTGTCGAATCATCTCTGGCCCAAGTAACAGCTTTTCTCCTGTTTCCAACCAACATGTCGGAGAGTTACACGGTCTTTCATACAATGCCTCATACGGTGCCATACCAATGCTTGACTGGTAATTGTTGTTGTACCCAAACTCCACCAAATGAAGGTGATCTTCCCATGATCCTCCGAAGTCCAAAACAGATGCTCTAAGAAGATCTTCCAAAACTCGGTTGACTCTCTCGGTCTGACCATCTGTTTGAGGGTGATAAGCTGTACTCAAACACAATTCGGTTCCCAAAACTTCCTGGAAGCTCTTCCAAAATCCACTAGTGAACAATGGATCTCGATCGCTCACTATACTCTTCGGAATACCATGGAATCGAACTATCCACTTAACATACAACTCAGCCAACTTTGATGCAGTCCTAGTCGATCGAACAGGAATGAATCTCGCACTCTTAGTCAAACGATCTACAATGACCCAAATCCCTTCATTTCCCGTTCTTGATCTAGGTAATCCATTAATAAAATCCATCGACACTTGCTCCCACTTCCATGTAGGAACTTCTAATGGCTGAAGTAATCCACTTGGCTTCTTCTGTTCGGCTTTTACCAACTGGCAGTTCATGCACTTGTAAATAAAATTTCCAACATCCTTCTTCATGCCTTCCCAGTAGTAGGTTCTCTTCATATCCCGATACATCTTATTTCCACCTGGATGAATTGTCAGCTTTGAGTGATGACTTTCCTTCAGAACTTCACTCCTCAATTCATCCATATCGGCAACAACTAGTCGTCCATGCTTTCGAAGCCAACCCTCTCGATCGACCTCGAATCCTTTATCCTTTTCTGGATCCAATCCAAATTCCAATTCACGGATAATCTTGACAAGCTTATCGTCTCGCTTTTGGCTCTCGCCAATCCTTTCCACAAGAGAAGGTCTTATCGATAAGTTTGCCAACATCTCTGGTTCCAATTCGCATCTAGGCCTGAAGTCAAATCCAGCTAAATACTCGAGATTCTTCCATTCAGAAAACATGGCTCCCAGTCCTGCATGTCTTCGACTTAACGCATCTGCCACTGCGTTACCTTTTCCCGGAGTATAAGCTATACCAAAATCATATGATGCCAAAAACTCTAACCAACGTTGCTGCCGAAGATTCAAATCCTTTTGGGAAAAAAGATACTTCAACGACTTATGATCTGTAAACAACTCAAATCAAACTCCCAATAGATAATGTCTCCACATCTTCAGAGCAAAAAACAATCGCCGCTAACTCCAAATCATGAGTCGGGTAATTCCTTTCATGCGGCTTCAGTTGTCGACTGGCATACGCAACAACTTTATCCCTCTGCATCAGCACTGCTCCAAGTCCAGTACCACATGCGTCGGTGTAAACCACCATCTCGTCATTCCCACTTGGAATAGTCAAAACAGGAGCACTCGTCAATCTCTCTTTCAGGATTCCGAAAGCTTGCTCACACTTAGCATTCCAACTGAACACCTGGTTCTTTTTCGTCAATCCTGTTAACGGTGCAACTATCTTGGAGAAGTCTTTGATAAACCGTCGATAATATCCTGCTAATCCAAGAAAACTTCTCACATCAGATGCATTCTTAGGTCTAACCCAATCCTGGATTGCTGCCACCTTAGCGGGATCAACCGCTATTCCACATCCAGAAATCACATGGCCTAAGAACCTCACTTCACTCTTCCAGAAGTGACACTTCGAAAACTTAGCCTTCAGCTGATGTTTCCGTAAAATTTCCAAAACAGTACGCAAGTGTGTCTTGTGCTCTTCTTCAGTTCTGGAATAAATCAGAATATCATCCACGAACACAAGCACAAACTTGTTCAACTGATCTCTGAACACTCTATTCATAAGATCCACAAAATATGCTGGCGCGTTAGTCAATCCAAACGGCATTACCATCCACTCAAAGAAACCGGATGGTGTTCGAAAAGCAGTCTTCGGCACACTATCCTTAGCCACTCTCAACTGGTGAAATCCCGTTGCCAAATCCATCTGAGAAAACACCTTGGCTTCGTGAAGCTGATCAAACAAGTCATCTATTCTCGGCAATGGATACTTGTTCTTCTTAGTCACCTTATTCAGCTCACGATAATCGACACACAACCTCAGCGATCCATCTGCTTTGGTTGCGATTACAACTGGTGCACCCCATTCGGACACACTACGCCGAATGAATCCTTTCTGCAAAAGATCATCAACTTGCACCCTCAACTCTTGCTGTTCCTTAGGCGCCATCCGCCTAAGAGGCATCACAACAGGTCTGGCTCCTTCAACTAGATCTATACGAAACTCGATCTCTCTATGCGGCGGCAACCCTTTGACTTCGTCAAAGACATCCTCGAATCCATTCGCGATTGGCACTAATGACAATCCATCCCGTGGAACAACTAGCGAATACATGAAGCTCATGAAGACGCCTTCTTCATGCTTACATCGTATCACAATCTTTCGCCCCTCCACATTCTCGACTGTCACTTCCAGCCTCTCACAATCAACCTTTGCAGCATACCTCCTAAGCCAGTCCATACCCAAAATAATTCCGAACCCCGCAAAGTTCAGAACAAAACAATCACAAACAAAAGAGCAACCACGACTCGATACAATCAGACCACGGCATAACATACACAAACAAGACGAACCCCCAACTGGATTAGTCACAACCAATGGCCTATCAACAATATCCGGTTTCAAACCTAACCGACCTACGAGTTCACTACAAACAAACGAATGTGACGCTCCAGTATCAAACAGAACTCTAACTGGAACACCACATAGAAAAAGAGTACCTTGAACCACCACACTCTTTCCCCTCTCCTCAGCGGTAGGAGCTTTCGAAGACGATGGAACAGCTCCCAATGCATAAGCTTGCACAATCTGCTTGTCCCTTCTCGGTTCTGGACAATTCTTCCTGAAATGCCCCGGCTTGTCACAGTTGTGGCACTTCGCCGGCGCTTTCGGATTCTTGCAATCCCTGGAGAGATGGCCTTTCTGCTGACTGTTGTAGCAGGTCACTTCTCTCTTCGGCTTCTTCTGGCTATCCTTACCCTTCTGCTGCTGCTTCCTCTTCTGGTTTCCACCCTGCCGTGGTTTAGACTCTCCCCTGGTAACACCAACAACAGGTCCTTCCTTAGGGAACAGACTCTCATGCCTGAGAGCTTTCTCCACAAGCTTCTCAAATGAATCGTCCAAATGATCCACCAACTGTCTCCCAAGATAATTGTCCAAGCCTGTCACAAACTTCTCATTCTTCTGATATGCAGATTCAATATATGACCGAGCATACTTGGACAATGCTTCAAACTCAAAAACATACTCAAGAACCGGTCTTCCTCCCTGCTTGAGCTCCACAAACTTCTTGAACAGAACAGACTTCTGAGCTGTAGAAATGAACTAAGCTTCAAATCTGACTTGGAATTGCTCCCAAGTAATCTCTTCCTCCGGAGTATTGATGGTAATAGAGTTCCACCAATCAGAAGCTCTCCCTTGAAGCTGCCTTGATGCCAACTTCCTCTTAGTTGCATCCTCGATTCCCAAATCACCAAAAATCCTTCTACAAGCATCTATCCATCTCTGGACTTCAATGGTTGATTCTGTTCCCAAGAAAACCTTACCTCCAAGAGCAGTATAGTCTTTGCACAACTTAGCAAAATCCACTGGTTTCGGAGTCTGGACTTGAACCCCAACATCTACTGCTGCCCCCGGAACTGGTATCCTTCTCATGATCGAAGTCATCATAGCTTCGAACATAGCTGCATAATTAGCAGTTCCCTCAGTAGCACGACCTTCCCTAGCAGCTGGTCTCCCTCTTCGACTCATTCTCAATATCTATAAAAAGAAATGATTAGCACATCTAGAGAAACAACTGCATAAAGGACTCAAACTCTACTAAGCTACTATATTATATATAGTAATCATCCATCAAAATACAATTACGTCTCTCATACGTAGTTATGTCAGCGAGCGTTGGGTAAAATCAATTAACCAATGCTCTGATACCAAATGTGACGACCGCCTATGACCCCTGCACTTAAACCTAGAGATAGTGCGCTGCAAAGTGTGCCAGGCAGCCATGGACGATTGTCAGGGTAAATTAAAACAGCAGAATCTATCGTATTACTCACAGCGCATAGACAAAATACAATAGAATATATATATAGAGAAGCTTCACAGAATAGAATGTCATCATATAAAACTTCATAGTAGTTGAATTCAAGCATCAGAATAGTCAATACAACAAGCCTCACTACATATCACTCAGAGAATACAAAGCAGCGGAACATCCAGTACATATAGTAAGAAATAATATGCAATACACCAGCTCGTCTTCGATATCAGCACCGTGAAAAGCTAGAACAGCACCTGTCACCTGCTACCTAGTCTGCCCGTCCCAAAAATGGACGAACAGCCCAAGGCAATAAGAGTTAAAACATAAAGCCTTGAGTCAGACAACAGTCTTAGTGAGCAGTAAATTAACTAACAACATACCAAAAGATCACAAAGGAAAAGGAATAGGAATACAACCCTCCCACTCCAACCTCTTTCTACAGTGATAGCCCCCAGACACACACTAAGCAGAAGCAACATAACAAAGCATACAATTTAAAGTAAAGCAATTATCACTCGAGTCAAGGGCGATGTTTTCCAAGCACAAACCCCCAAGGCCTAAACCAAGATCAGATAAGCACCCAGAAAATACCGCTCTTGAGACCGAATGACGATACAACCAAACATCCATGACTCTGGCTATCACTGTTATCACTGCTTCGATTTCACCGTTAATTGAATGACCGGCACAATCTTTCAGCCGTCTGTCAAGGGCTAATTGAAACCCCGGTTCTAGACAGTACTCCGCACGTCGTCGCAGCCCGTGCCAAGGATTTTCGCAACTACCCAGGGTACTCGACTATCAACTCATTGTCGTTGGGATTTTCACAACTGCCCAAACGTACCCTTGCTTTGAGTCTGCTAGAACCTTCAACAACGATGCTATCCAAGCCTCCTAGTCATCCTCCTCGACGACTGATCTCATACTAGCCCAAGCGCCTCTCGAGCCATCCATTATCCACCAACTCGAACCATATCACCGAGTTACCAACATGCGTGGAATGATCCCGTCTGGATTAGACCAAGACTATCTCATATCATACTTCGCTTCATCACATCCTCGCAAAGTCACATCTCAACATCATCATCAAATCTATGCATAAGAGCTTCATCATCCGCTACAAATGCCACAAGCAGCTTTTCCAATTCAAGAGCCTTTCCCTTAGCTTCTGAATCGTCTTCGGTCTAAAGCAAATCATCAATCATCTAATTCATAACAATCAATCAAATCAAACATTAATCCAAGCAATCAAGCATTCAAATATGATCTAAGAAGACAATTATAACAATAATGGCATTTTCGTAATTAAAGAGTTGAAAGTCCAACAAGCATGAAAACATGAACAATATCTTTATAAAATTGATGAATGAACTTGCATTGGTTAACATGTGATAAAATAGATGTAACATCATCATGAACAATGAATCTATATGGATCTACACTTAGGATGAAGAAAATGCATGGAAATCACTATTTTAACACCAAATCGAGCCAACAATCCGATATACTCCTTTGGATCCGTGTGAGAGATAATCACCACTCACAAAATCACCAAAACAACCTCAAATCAACACGCTTCAAATCTGGACAGCGAAGGATCAAGCTTGATCTATCACGAATCCGCTTCAAACGAAGAAATCTCACTTTAATGGATGAAGATCTTCAACTTTAGCTATTGGATCTTCGATCTTGATCTTCGATTTGGATGAAAGGAAGCACTAGATTAGAGTGGAGAAAAGAAGTGAAGAAGTGTAGAAGTCGAGCTCTCAAAACGGCAGCACTTCGTCGCTTCGAAATCCGGATCCCAAAAAGTGAGAAAAACCCTTCCTATTTATAGCTGAAATTCCCTTAAGTCGTAACCTCGGAGTTAGGTCGTCCACGACCTACGACCTAAAACCAACCGACCTAAAGACTTCGACCTACCAAAGTTACGACCTAGGACTTAGCTGCTTAACGCCCTACGACCTAACATACCGCAGGCATGTGACCTAACGACCTAAGTCCAAGCGCACTTACGACCTACCAGGCCAACCTATCTACGAGTTAAGACTTAGCAGCGCTCGCGACTTAACAACCCCTTAGGTCGCTCACGACCTACCACCTTAAGTCTTCATGCGACCTAAAAAAAACATCACTCTCGCGACCTAACACTTAGACGCGACTTAACTTCTTAGCGACCTAACACATGTGCGCGCCTATACAACACGCGACCTAACTCTTACGCGACCTACCAACCTATGCGACCTAACAACTTATGCCAACACGCGACCTAACTAAAAACAGAGCTCACGACCTAACTCTTAGGTCGCTAACCTATAGGTCGCTCCACCATACTAGGTCGCTAACTACTATCACTAGTTCCTTAGGTCGCTGCCGACCTATCCCCTTAGGTCGCTTACTAATCTTAGGTTGCCAAATCCTATAAGACGCTAACTCTCTTAGGTCGCTCACTCGACCTAACCTTCCCCACGACCTAAGCCAGCATACGACCAACCCATCCCTTAGGTCGCCTACGACATAACTTCCTTCACGACCTAAGCTACCATACAACCTAACTCCTAGGTCGCTCCACCTTCTTAGGTCGCCAACTACGACCTAACACTTAATCAGTTCGCCTCCTTAGGTCGCTCCAACTCCCTACGACCTAGGACTTAGAAAAATTCTGCCTAAAAATCTGAAATGGCTCAACAACACTAAAATTCCATATTTTGACAAACTTTTCGATCCGTAAAAATACGGGTCGTTACACGTCTAAAGTAAAGTAAACTATTAAAATAGCGTTAAGGCGTTACCCATATCTCCCTTAACACATTTTATATATTCCCATAGTCTATACAGTACCGTAATCCCACCCGTACTGGGTGTCATTAAAGGGCACTCCATAGGTATGGTACAAACCAAACTCGTAGTGGTCTTGATAGGGTAGGTGACACGCACGACTAGGCAATGCCAGGGTAGATATACCAATTACACTTCCGGACTGATGGTAACGCATAGCAGCTACTACCGCCCACTTCGGAACACACTCCCAGATCAAAAATCGAGGGTGGCTTCCAAAATCGCAAATCAGAATATAGTATCGAAGGAATGTGCCCGATCGGAGGAATGACCTCACTTAGCCCATCGATTGCTCCTATTTTAGCCACCTTATGCTAACTCACGGGAGTTAGGTCCACGTATATACCTTATAGGATCGTCACCACCATCCTACTTCATTCTGGAATCTCCACCGCGTACATAGTTGTCAAAGTGGTTTTCGGTATCGACAGAAAGTATGACAATATCTGATCCCGGTCTCTTTAACAACCAATCACTTATTACACACCGGATGGTTCTTTTACATTTCCAAAATCATTTCATAATTGATATCAAAATATCATATTCTATTCAAATCATATCATTTTTGAAATCAGTACTTACTTCCGAAATTATATCACATTGAAATCATAGTTTGAAATTATATTTCCTTTCAAAAGTCATATTTCCAAAATAGGTTAAACTCTCATTTCAAAATTATCATATTAAATCAAATATGCTATTTAGATCCCAACTTAGGTTATAATGCCGCTTAACCACATTCACTTTAAAAATCGAGAATTAGAATATAAACCTATCCATTTTACTTAGTTTGGAATTTAGAAGAAAATAGTTTAAATAGTTATAAATAGTTAATGTAGATTTAAAATAGATTAAATATAATTAAATAGATTAAATAACTTTAAAATAGATTAATTAGATTTAAAATAAGTTAAAATAGGTAAATTAGTTTAAAAAATTAAATGGTTTAAAATAGGTTAAAATGATTTAATATAATTAATACAACTTAAATAGTTTAATACTTTGAAATCTTAATAATTAGAAATTTTGAAATAATATATTTTTAAAACAGTTTATATGAATTTTAAACTATTCATTTCATTTCAACACATTCGGACCATTTTCAATTTCCGAGTCAACAAACCAAATTCCAAACCTTTCAATTTAACATTTCAATAAACTATTGAATTTCATATCGTTTCAATCCATGTTCAAATATCAATTCGGATTACTCCAATTTCAAAATATTTCAAAGTTATTTTCAAACAACTTCAATAACTTAATTTCGATAGAATTTCATTTATACTTAAAAGTTTAACTTTAAGCTTCCAATTTAACTTCTTAAAGCAATTCCTTTTTAAACCAATTCATATTTCAACACAAAACTTGATTTTTAAATAATAATTCAATTCATATAAATCAAATTTTATTTCAAAATATCATTTAATTAAATTTGAAAATTAAGAATTTTAAAATCATTTAATTTAACCAATCCGGTGTCCGTATATAATTCTCTACCCTAGGGTCAAGTGATACAGATATTTATCATTTCAATCCGAAATTTTAAATTTACGGCTATATATCATTTCAAAGCGCAATCCCAAATTAATAATAAAATCCATAAAATCGCTTGAGTCTATTATATCAACCCATAACGATTTTTCCTTAATCTATTGATCATTCGGGTATGTATCATTTCAATCCATAGTGAACTTGCAGTTTATAAAGATATAAAATAAACATCCATTCATCGGATATCAACAATCAACATCCATTACAAACATCATCCAAATCAATCAATAATATCAATATAAAACTGATAATCAATAATAGATATTTAACTGGCAATTTATATTCAATAATAAATTAAATAACGATTTAATTTCAATAAATTAAAATTAACTAAGATGATGATTTAAAATATACCAAACAGTCATAAATAAATTTCTAATCACATCATAAATTAAATTTAACAAACATAAGAAATTTTAGAAGTTGTGAGTGGGTTAAAACACTCACCTTTGAATTTAAATTAAATTTAAATCCAATTTAAACCCAAAATTCAAACAGTCTCTAAATTCATTAAAACTAGCGTCAAAATGCCCGGAATTCCGATACGATCCCAACGGATCAAACCGCGCATAGATCGGACCTCGTATGTGAAAGATACGAACGTTAGAAAATATAAATTTTAAAGCTTAAATTAAATTTAAAAAAAAAAGAGACCACACGTTAATAGCCACATCACCAAAGTCACATGCGACTCAATGCTGCAGGAGCCATCGTTTGAACTAGCTGAACCCATCACACTGTCACCAGCCACCACGAACGCAAGCCAACCCCACTGAATTTTGACCAAGCTTCGATCATCTGACATCGCCACCGTCACCTCCTCTTCACGCCGCCTCGGCCAAGGTCGCGCGACCCCTTCCAATCGTCCATAGGACGATCGACCGCCCCCAACTCAAACGCCAACCACGGCGATTCTCGACCAAGCTAGGACCAGCGAACAACACTACAGGGCTTGCTCGATGTCACCCTTCCAACGGCACTTTCCGATCGTCGATCGGACGACGATCCGCCGTTGGATCGTCAAAAATACAATATGAAAGGACAGAAATGATTCGCGAATTCTGGGCAAACGATGATAAGAATCAAAAAACGAATACCACCAGTGAACTGCGCTCGTCGAGAGCTTCGAATTGGTATATGGTATGATAGTGTTTGAGGAGTTTGAATTTTGAAGTTGAATTTTGTATTGAAATTGAATTGAGAAATTTTGGGTTTTCAGCCATTGAGAAAGAGGAGTAATAGAAATTATTGTACGTACAGAAATGAGAAATAGAAAGGCTACTAGGGTTTATAATCGGATATATATAGGCAGATCAGTAATAGAATCAAATGGATCGAATCGGTTTGAAAGTAGAACTATAAACGACCCGAAAAGCCCGTTCTGTCTCCGGAACGAAATTGGGTCAACCCATATATCAAAATATATGTTTTCGATATTTTTAAATTCAATGGAACGGGTTTCAAGTTCAAATTCTATCGTATGAAGAAGTTATGTTGAACTCCACTTATTTCAAATTGATTTCAATTAAATTAATTTCTAGGCGTTTCGAGCCCGTATGATCAAACGACAAGTCCGATCACTACGAAACTTGAAATCCTATAATAATTCACCGTTACGGATCCGATGAAACCAGTTTCGTCGAAATCCGAGTCAGTGGCCAAAATGGCTATATTTCAGTTAATTAAATAAATTAATATTAAATTAATTAAATCACATTTTCAGTTCAAATTTTAATAATTTACAACTTCTATCATTTTTGATTTCTTAATCACTTACAATAATTTAAACAAATTTAGACGTCAATTTAAAGTTGATTAATCCATCAATTCCAATGTTTAATTTCAATTTCATTAAATTTAGAAATTATAAATTAAATTTTCAAAAATTCCATTTAATTGACCTTTCATCCTATTATTCAATCCATACTTATCAAATAGATGAAATTAACATTGGTTCATGATCTATCACATTAATATACTCAAATTTCATCTTAATCTCTATTAACGTAATATTTAAATATTTAATTTCATTTATTTGCAATTAATTCAATTATTATAATTTGAATTCCAATAAATTAATAAATCTTGATTTCCATTCTTTTTATTCAACCAATTGTCATATTATGAATAAAATTAACATTATTTCCAAATATTAATTTAATTTACATTAACATAATATTAAATTATAATTATTGTAATTGATTTCCAATTTAAACTAACAGGCTAAATAAATAGGTAACATACAATAATTATTACCGTTAACTTTTAATTACACTATAAGTTTATTACTTTCAAACAAAGGTTATAAATACTTACATAATGCCAATTTTATTCAATTACCATTTAATATGTATTATTTCATTGGTTAATTCAATATTTCCAGTTGGTTTCCTCATATTCAATTTATAGCCAAGATAACTTATATATATTATTTCAATTAATTGGAATTCATTTAATTTATTAATAATTAACTTAAATTGACATTATTACCGTTCATTCTAGATATTGTTTCATTCATAACTCACAAATTATTTATTTATTTATTTCAACATTAAATTGCAAAACTTAACTAAATTAACAATTTTTAATTACTGAAAATTACGGGTCGTTACAGGCAACATTGCTTTACGCATAAGCCTAACTCCCTATTCATACCTTCCCAGAAGAAACTTCTCTTCATGACCTGATACATCTTAGTTCCTCCAAGATGGATAGTAAACTTTGGACGATGACATTCCCTAAAAACTTCCTTCCTTAGGTCTCCCACATCTAGAACACATAATTGTCCATTTTTTCTTAACCATCCATTTTAGTCAAGATAAAAATCTTTCAAATCATCAATCTCTTTTCCGCTTTCCAATCTTCTAATTCGTTCAGCTACTACTGGATCATCTCTTTGCTTAGAAGTGATCCTTTCGATTAATTCTGATCGAACATTCAAGCAAGATAACATGGCAGTTTCTAACTAGAACTAGCCATCGATCTCAACTACACACTACGAGTAGTCAATGCTTCTAAATCTTTCCACTCTGCCAACATAGCTAACACCACATTATGATATTTTCTGCTAAGTGCATCGGCAATTTTATTTCCTTTCCCTGAGGCATATTGAATACAAAAACCATAAGCTGCTAAAAGCTCCAGCCATCTCTGTTGTTTCATATTCAACTCCTTTTAAGAGAATAAAAACCTCAAAGACTTATGATCCATATACAACTCAAATCTCTCTCCTCAAAGATAATATCTCCACACCTTCAAAGCAAACTTTACCGTTGCCAACTCTAAATCGTGAGTCGGATACCTAACTTCATGTGATCTGAGCTGTCGAGAAGAATAGGCAATCACTTTACCTTTTTGCATCAACACAGCTCCTGATCCTGTTCCACAACGCATCTATGTACACCACTAAATCTTGATTCCGATCTGGAACAACTAACATAGGCGCATTGGTCAATAAATGTTTCAGCTTCAAGACTGCATCCTCTCATTCATCTGCCCAAACATACTCCACATCCTTTCTTGTTAGTTTAGTCATTGGTGCTGCTATACAAGAGAAATCCTTGATGAATATTCGGTAATAGGCAGCTAATCCAAGAAAATTCTTTATCGCGGTCACCGTCTCCGGTCTCTTTCAATTATTAACAGCCTGGACCTTAGCTGGATCTACTGACAACCCTTTTATAAAACTACATGACCAAGGAACTTCACTTCTTTCTTCTAAAAATGAAAATTCTAAAACTTCGCTTTTAACTGATGTTACCTCAATGTCTCAGGCGCTATTCTAAGGCGAGTCTCATGATCTTGCTGATTCATAGAATATATTGGGATGTCATCTATAAATACTAAAACGAACCTATCATGTGGATGATTCGGTTCATCAAATCTACAAAGAAAGTAGGCGCATTAGTCAATCCAAATGGGATTACTATCCACTTGTAGGAACAATGTCTTGTTCAGAACGCCATCAAAGGAATATCTTCTTCTGCCACCCTCAATTGATGGAACCCTGTCGCCAAATCCAATAAGGAGAATACTTTGGTTCCAATCAACTGATCAAATAAATCATTAATTCTCCATGAAGGATATCTATTTTTATCGATCTTCTCATTCAACTTACGATAGTCAATACACAATCTCAACGGCCCGTCTGGTTTCTTTATGAACACTGTGGGCGCTTCCATAGGAGACGTAACGACCCAGAATTTTAGTCATTTGAATTTGCAATATTTAGTTGATTTTAAATATTGAAAAGTTAATTTGATAAGTTAGATAACTTGAATTTTAAATATAGTGATTTATTCGATAATTAAATTATTAAATTTAATATTTGGAAATGTTTAAATAATTGAATCTTGAATTTAATGTTGGCAAAAATGATTTTGAAAGTTGATTTAAATCCATTTGCATAAGTATGGAGATAGTAAACTTTTAAATTAGAATAGAAAGTAATTAAACTGATTTTGGAAATAACTCATTTCATTAATGTGTAAAATAAATACCCTTATAGGGCACTGTATCGAATTTTGACGACACCAATTTCATTGGATTCGTTATAGTGGATTATTATATACCGTCAAATTTAGTGGCGGTCGGACGTATCATTCGGTCGTGCGAGTTCGAAACGCGTAGAAATTGATTAATGGAATTTAAATTAAAATAATTTGATTTTGAAAAGCTAACTTTTGTATATGATGAATTGGCTTCCGATATATATTTCATTGTGTTCGGAAGAGAGGTAAAACATACAGAATGACAGGCAGCATGTCTCGTTTGGAGTTCGAAAATTTAGCATGTGAATAGTGTTTTGAAAATTTCTATATAAGGACTTAATCAATTTCATTTCTGCAAAACTAAAAACCCTTGTTCTTCTTTAGCCGCCATTTTGATTTAATGGTCAAAAATAGCCCATCTTTCTCCCTCGATTTCTCCTCATCCACTCAATGAAATGCCACGGCGCATGAAGGAAAGTCTTAGAGCTCGACGAGCTCTACATTATGAATGGATAGATCGTCGAATCATCGATGAATAGAAGCAAATTCAAGTCGCATTCGATTGAATTTGGGCAAATTATGGAGGGTGTTTTGGTCGACCGGGCTTGTCCTGGAGGTTGTCGTAGGTGTGGCTCATGATGGGAAGGTGATGGCAACGTTCGATTTACCTCCAGAAAAGAAAAGGTGGCGCGGAAATTGTGACGCCCCACCTCTATGCTCACAATAACAAAGAGTATGAAAAGAAATACCGTCTGTTATTACGAAGAATAAGGCTGGATAAGAGCGGCCATCCGTAGTTGGGCCTTACACTAGTATTAGTTACCTCGATAGGAGTGGTATATATTTTTATTCTTCATCTCTTATTTATTTACTCCCATCGACATACCCAATTCCAGTATAAACTACGATGGTTCATAATAGTTTAGGACAAAATATAATAATAACACAGATAAGCTAAATGTGGAACAGAGATAATAAAAGTCTCATATACATATAACTGATGTCAGTTACAATAAATGTGATACAATAAGATACAACTAAAACTGTCGACAATGGAAGTTACATATACAAGTACATTATCGAATAATATACATGAATACATATCAACCTAGATCAGATACACTAACTACTACAAAATGACGACGACTACTAGACTAATTCAAACTCAGTTATTAATGCACAGAAGCAATAATAATAAATAACAAATAGACGACAGTCACAGAAATCTCGTATATCCAATCCTTTAACAGGGAAATCAGATAACGGTAGATATAACACTAAATAGTGTTAAACAACAAATCAGCAAATTCAAATCAAATAAGAATACAATTTCAAAATATTGAATTGAACAAACGAAACAATTCAAATGATTGAAATATCAATTAAAACGTCAATACTGTGTGGCTACAGTACACGCGCGCGTGCACTGCCTCGCCACTACAGTGATGAATTACACAAAAGCTCAGTGAATCAAAATGCAAATGAATACAATGGTCTGTGCAATGCAAGACCCAATCTAAACTACAGCCACCACAAGAATACAAGGGCAGAACTGCAACAAGAAGTGCAGCCACCCCAAGATCACAAGGGCAAGATTGCAACAAAAACTCAGATGCAAGCACACTCAAGGCGCAGTGCACATCAAACCAGAGAATACAAACTATGGCACAAAAGCACCAATACCAACAGAAGCATAAATGAACACAACCATACAACGAAACTCAGATCAACTAAGACTAGACAGTCCATACATATCAACCAGACAGCAAGTAAGGTCGACAAGTACTTCATGTACGTATGCACATCTGGATGCATGAATAACACTCAGTGGCAAAATATACGAAGTCAACATGTATGCAACATGGAATTCAATTGGATAGTATAACTCAAATGCAAACTGTTGAGTTCCAAGAAAAGAAACTACAACATCAAGTATACATGGAGCAATGACCAGAAAGTAAAACTCAGCAGTGTGCATATGAAGACCAAAGTGCAAAAGTGATGAACAGTGCACAACAAATTCAAACTACAATGAACAAGTAGACAGGACAAGTGCAGCAGCCCCAACTCAAATGAACACAGCGAAATGCACAAAGGTCACTGCAACATGAATAAAAGTGCAGAACAAAACAGTGAAGCAGTAGTACATAGGTAACTCAAGTCTGGACCAAATGCCATCATATGTTATTGAGCAAACAAGTGCACAGATGTACACAATCCAGGCAAAGCAGGATGACCACAAACTCAACAAACATATATATAGCATGAAGACATCAATCAAATGGAACCAGACCCAAACTACAGTATCACTAAAACATGGACAATGGAGTACATAGCTACATGAAGTCCAACAGCAAATGAACATCAAAAATGAAAACTGCAAACTGAATCAGCATGTACAAACTAGCATCAAAATACAACAAAATAACAGTGACAACAAATGTATAGCAAGTTCATCCAAGCTTACAAGATGATATGCACATACAAAATCAAAGTCATGCACAGGTCAGAGACCAAAGAATGGCCAGAGACAAAACCCAAAGAAACAATGCTACAAAAGGTACCAGACTCAATTGAATCAAGTACACTTCAAGACCAGATAAATAAAACAAAGTATAGACTGGCATTAAAACCAATTCAGCAATCAAGTACAGTAAGCACAAAAGCACAATCCAGTTCAAATGCAACAACTATAAACAAAGTCAAAATCAATGAGACCGAACAACGTGTAGCAACAGTTACAAGTGACTCAGGCAAATGTACAGAAGCAACAACAACTACACTAAGGTTCAAGTGGAATCAAGACAAATCAGTGCAACCCGAAGTCAGCAGCATCAGGACAATGAAGAATCAAAGTCGAAGCCGACCAGAATTCAGTTTAACAAAGAAGTCAAAAAGAAATCATCGAACAAAGTCAAATATAGTCAAGCCGTGGCCACCATGAAATGAATCAACACCGTGATTAACAAGCAACGAAAATATATACGCATATGAACAAGTCGTAAATCATCAAATACAGTTCCATGAAATCAAATGGCCGAAAACATTATCAAGTCATGTAATTGCCTAAACAAAGTCAAGTGATTTTTGAACTAGATGTGAGTGAATAAAATCACTCACCTTTTTCGACGAAACTTGAAGGAGCCGAACGCAACTCGAGAAAATGAACGATCGACAGCTTCGATCGAGCTACTGAAGTCGGCGCTTTCGAATTGCAAAGCCCTATTTCTCGAGCAAAAGAGAACATGAACGAACGCCAAAGGAGGTCACCATTTTTTTTTCTTGTTCAATTTAGGGTTTCATATGAAAATGAATAAGGGGAACGGGTATAAATGTTATCACGGCACCAAGCAAAAGGAACGTGGGCCAAGCTTGAATTTCATAAAGCCCACATAACCCCATAACAAAATTATAAAGAGAACTTCAACCGATAAAAATCCCTTAACAAATATTTAAAAGAATTTACACCCGATCAAAAATTCCAAACATCAATTAACAACCAATTTAATCGTCATTTGACGATAATTAATTGTTACTAATCCCCGGGTTGTTACAGACTCCCCTCCTTATAAAAATTGCATACCCGCAATTTTCATAATTAAAGTCGTCAATAACAATTATTTTTCTAACATAAACTGGTTAAGCTAGAAAAATAGAGGTCGAGAACACAAACGCCAAAGAAATCTTTTAATTCCGTAAAAGAAATTCACAAATCCTCAACAAAATCTAATTATCAATTAGATAATCAGAAAACAATCAAAACTGAATAAATACAATTATCAGCAATATTTATTAGAAAACACAAATCACAGATCGCAAAATCCCAAATATCTAGTAATCAACCAGATAGTAAAGAACAACAAACATCCAATTACCAAAAAAAATAATCATAAAACACAAATATCTAATTATCAAAAACGATAATCAGAAAACATCAAATATCTAATTATGAAAAACGATAATCGGAAATCTCAAATCAACAAATATCTAATTATCAAAAACGATAATCAGAAACAACAAATATCTAATCATCAAAAACGATAATCAGGAACAACAATTATCTAATTATCAAAAACGATAATCAGAAAACATCAAATATCTAATTATCAAAAACGATAATCAGAAAACATCAAATATCTAATTATCAAAAACAATAATCAGACAACACAAATATCTAATTATCAAAAACGATAATCAGAAAACATCAAATATCTAATTATCAAAAATGATAATCAGAAATCTCAAATCAACAAATATCTAATTATCAAAAACGATAATCAGAAACAACAAATATCTAATTATCAAAAACGATAATCAGAAACAACAATTATCTAATTATCAAAAACGATAATCAGAAATCAGAAATCAACAAATATCTAATTATCAAAAACGATAATCAAAAATCTCAAATATCTAATTATCTCAAACGATAATCAGAAATCAGAAATCAACAAATATCTAATTATCAAAAACGATAATCAAAAATCTCAAAACAACAAATATCTAATTATCTCAAACGGTAATCAGAAATCTCAAATATCTAATTATCAAAAACGATAATCAGAAACAACAAATGTCTAATTATCAAAAACGATAATCAAAAATCACTAATCAACAAATATCTAATTATCAAAAACGATAATCAGAACTCAAATCAGCAAATATCTAATTATCACAAACGATAATCAGAACTCAAATCAACAAATATCTAATTATCACAAACGATAATCAGAACTCAACAAATATCTAATTATCAAAAACGGTAATCAGAAATCAACAAATATCTAATTATCAAAAACGATAATAAGAAATCTCAAATCAACAAATATCTAATTATCAAAAACGATAATCAGAAACAACAAATATCTAATTATCAAAAAGGATAATCAGAAATCTCAAATCCACAAATATCTAATTATCTCAAATGATAATCAGAAATCTCAAATCAACAAATATCTAATTATCTCAAACGATAATCAGAAATCTCAAATATCTAATTATCAAAAACGATAATCAGAAACAACAAATATCTAATTATCAAAAAACGATAATTAAATCTCATAACAGCAAATATCTAGTTACCTGCAGATAATTAGAAACAAAAAATATCTAGAAATCAATTAAGATAATCTAGAAAATCAACATAAAAGGTGGATCAATCCCATCATATGGCGAGTCTAAGCTATGCCGCACGTGCAACAACATATGGCCGAAGCCTACCATGTACTGTCATCATAATTTTGGCGCCCAACAAATGACCCGAAGGTCTGCAGAGTGACCCGAAGGTCCGCAGAGTGACCCGAAGGTCTAGTACTGGTATTTGACCCGAAGGTCCATCATATGACCCGAAGGTCCAACATATGACCCGAAGGTCCAACATAGTGGCTCGAAAGCACACAAAATCATCAAAATCAACAAACAGCAGATGTTTCAATTAACGAGTCCGGAATTAACCGAAATAGCAAACGCACATGTCCCATACCACGAATTTTACTAAATCGTTTGATTCTCTTCATTGTTTCCTTGAAAGTGCAAAATTGTGTATTTTAAATAAATACATTTTACGTTCTCAAACGGACAAGTCCGGAATTAAGCGAATCAGTAAAAGTGAGGGTTCATAGTCCTCAATTTTGCTGAAGCGTTTAAATCGCTTCCTCATTCTTTCGAAAGCGCAAACTGTAAAATTTTGTATTTTAAATAAATAACATTTTACGTTCTCAAATGGACAAGTCCGGAATTAAGCGAAACAGTAAAAGTGAGGGTTCATAGTCCTCAATTTTGCTGAAGCGTTTAAATCGCTTCCTCATTCTTTTGAAAGCGCAAACTGTAAAAAATTTAAAACAATTTTCAGAACACGTGATTAAAACAGTAACATCTGTAACAATTTCGATAAGGAAATTGTACTTCTCAAAATACCATAAAAACGGATCACAAAATCAGCATTGCGGGATAACCGCTTGAAAATCCACTTTAAAATTTGACGGTTACTGAAGTCAAAGCGACAGTAATTTTTTAAACGTCAAAATCTCATCAAAATAATTCGAATCAAAATATAATACCAGTGAATTTTCATTCATCAAAAATGTCACAAAACACCGTGCTTCAAAAATTTAGCACTGATGTAAAAATCCCGTTATAAAAATAACGGCAACAAAATATGTTTAAACCAAACACCGGTTCAACGTAAAATTTATGCAGTAACGTGCAACTCAAATTTGCACGTATACTACAAAATGAACAAAGAAATCATTCGAATGTATCTTCAATGAAGATAATTCAAAACAGCAAAATCTAATCAATATATGATTAGCATAAAAGAAAACCGGCAAAAATCTCAACAAAATCAAGACCACCGGTTAAACAACACAATGAAACTAATTTCATTTTAATATTTTGATTTTTAAATCAAAAGATTATCAGCTGTACTCAGCGAAGACAGTCTCACTGTTTCCGCTGCGCACTCTGATAAACAGAACACAAATCGATCAAATCATCAGAACACAATTTCACTTTTATTTTTAAATAAGGAAATTTAAAAATTTCATCATAATTTCAAAACTTTAGTTTTGACTCAAAACACAATTAAAAAGATCGACAAATAGTTGTAACACATGTTCCATCTAAGTTATGTTTTATATTATGTCCATAAACCCCAAGCTCTAATACCAACTGTGACACCCCACCTCTATGCTCACAATAACAAAGAGTATTAAAAGAAATACTGTCTGTTATTATGAAGAATAAGGCTGGATAGGAGCGGCCATCCGTAGTTGGGTCTTACACTAGTATTGGTTACCTCGATAGGAGTGGTATATATTTTTATTCTTCATCTCTTATTTATTTACTCCCATCGACATACCCAATTCCAGTATAAAACGAACTACGATGGTTCATAATAGTTTAGGACAATATATATAATAATAACATAGATAAGCTAAATGCGGAACAGAGATAATAAAAGTCTCATATATATATATAACTGATGTTAGTTACAATACATGTGATACAATACATATGATACAACTAAAACTGTCGATACTGGAAGTTACATATACAAGTACATTATCGAATAATATACATGAATACATATCAACCTAGATCAGATACACTGACTACTAAAATATGACGATGACTACTCCAAAAGCTATGAAGAGACTTCATAGCTCAAGCAGCAACCCAAAGCAAGATATCAACAACCTGAAATAACTCGGTCTGACCCGAGTATTAAATTCAAAAGAAAATAATACACGGGTCAGTCTAATTCAAACTCAGTTTTTAATGCACAGAAGCAATAATAATAAATAACAAATAGACGACAGTCACATAAATCTCATTTATCCAATCCTTTAACAGGGAAATCGGATAACGGTAGATATAACACTAAATAGTGTTAAACAACAAATTAGCAAATTCAAATCAAATAAGAATACAATTTCAAAACATTGAATTGAACAAACGAAACAATTCAAACGATTGAAATATCAATTAAAACGTCAATAATGTGTGGCTGCAGTACACGCGCGCGTGCACTGCCTCGCTACTACAGTGATGAATTACAAAAAAGCTCAGTGAATCAAAATGCAAATGAATACAATGGTCTGTGCAATGCAAGACCCAGTCTAAACTGCAGCCACCATAAGAATACAAGGGCAGAACTGCAACAAGAACTGCAGCCACCACAAGATCACAAGGGCAAGATTGCAACAAAAACTCAGATGCAAGCACACTAAAGGCGCAGTGCACATCAAACCAGGGAATACAAACTATGGAACAAAAGCACCAATACCAACAGAAGCATAAATGAACACAACCATACGGCGAAACTCAGATCAACTAAGACTAGACAGTCCATACATGTCAACCAGACAGCAAGTAAGGTCGACAAGTACTTTATGTACGTATGCACATCTGGATGCATGAATAACACTCAGTGGCAAAATATACGAAGTCAACATGTATGCAACATGGAATTGAATTGGATAGTATAACTCAAATGCTAACAGTTGAGTTCCAAGAAAAGAAACTACAACATCAAGTATACATGGAGGATTGACCAGAAAGTAAAACTCAGCAGTGTGCATATGAAGACCAAAGTGCAAAAGTGATGAACAGTGCACAACAAATTCAAACTAGAATGAACAAGTAGACAGGACAAGTGCAGCAGCCCCAACTCAAATGAACACAGCGAAATGCACAAAGGTCACTACAACATGAATACAAGTGCAGAACAAAACAATGAAGCAGTAGTACATAGGGAACTCAAGTCTGGACCAAATGCCATCATATGTTATTGAGCAAACAAGTGCACAGATGTACACAATCCAGGCAAAGCAGGATGACCACAAACTCAACAAACATATATATAGCATGAAGACATCAAGCAAATGGAACCAGACCTAAATTACAGTATCACTAAAACATGGACAATGGAGTACATAGCTACATGAAGTCCAACAGCAAATGAACATCAAAAATGAAAACTGCAAACTGAATCAGCATGTACAAACTAGCATCAAAATACAACAAAATAACAGTGACAACAAATGTATAGCAAGTTCATCCAAGCTTACAAGATGATATGCACATACAAAATCAAAGTCATGCACAGGTCAGAGACCAAAGAATGGCCAGAGACAAAACCCAAAGAAACAATGCTATAAAAGGTACCAGACTCAATTGAATCAAGTACACTTCAAGACCAGATAAATAAAACAAAGTATAGACTGGCGTCAAAACCAATTCAGCAATCAAGTACAGTAAGAACAAAAGCACAATCCAGTCCAAATGCAACAACTATAAACAAAGTCGAAATCAATGAGACCGAACAACGTGTAGCAGAAGTTACAAGTGACTCTGGCAAATGTACAGAAGCAACAACAACTACACTAAGGTTCAAGTGGAATCAAGATAAATCAGTGCAACCCGAAGTCAGCAGCATCAGGACAATGAAGAATCAAAGTCGAAGCCGACCAGAATTCAGTTTAACAAAGAAGTCAAAAAGAAATCATCGAACAAAGTCAAATATAGTCAAGCCGTGGCCACCACGAAATGAATCAACACCGTGATTAACAAGCAACGAAAATATATACGGATATGAACAAGTCGTAAATCATCAAATACAGTTCCATGAAATCAAATGGCCGAAAACATTATCAAGTCATGTAATCGCCTAAACAAAGTCAAGTGATTTTTGAACTAGATGTGAGTGAATAAAATCACTCACCTTTTTCGACGAAACTTGAAGGAGCGAAACGCAACTCGAGAAAACGAACGATCGACAGCCTCGATCGAGCTACTGAAGTCGGTGCTTTCGAATTGCAAAGCCCTATTTCTCGAGCAAAAGAGAAGAGGAATGAACGCCAAAGGAAGACGCCATTTTTTTTTCTTGTTCAATTTAGGGTTTCAGATGAAAATGAATATGGGGAACGGGTATAAATGTTATCACGGCACCAAGCAAAAGGAATGTGGGCCAAGCTTGAATTTCATAAAGCCCACATAACTCCATAACAAAATTATAAAGAGAACTTCAACCGATAAAAATCCCTTAACAAATATTTAAAAGAATTTACACCTGATCAAAAATTCCAAACATCAATTAACAACCAATTTAATCGTCATTTGAAGATAATTAATTTTTACTAAACCCCGGGTTGTTACAGCAATAGATGATTTTTGACAAAGATGGGTTCGGTTGCTCGCGAACCCAAAGGAGGAAGACGCTCGTGTGCAGGGTAATTTAAAGTTAGGTTAAAAATTTATATATAATTTATTTTATTAATTAATTTGAAATCTTATAAAGTGTGTAACTCCTTCATATGAGGTCCAAATATAACATGATGAGTTATGTTGCGATGGTATCGATGAATACTACGCTATGGAGTTGGTTTGGATGGATTCGAAGCTAGTGGGAATTTTGGTTAAAATTGAACGTCTATTCGAATTTAATTCAAAACAGAATGTTTTAACGAAACTAAAATTAATGTGAGTTAATGTCACCTTTGTGGTTACCCAGAAATATTATTAGTCGATAAAATTATTTATTAGATGTGTGGATATTTTATTGTTGATTATTATTGCTTGTTTGGATGATTTACTATATTTATTAGTTGATTTGGATATATTCCTGCTTATTGGAGCGGATAAGACCCTATTACGTTCCCGTGTAAGAGCGAATGACCCTTTGTATATGAATCCCACCTCAAAATGGTTGATTTTTATATTATTTGATTATATACTATATGTGATGCAGGGGGATAATTTGGAGGGATCCAATAGGATTCCCCACACTGTTGATTTAACTTTTCATATATTTTGATATATGATGCGTTGGATGCTATATTTGATGACATGGATTGTTTTGCTTATTTAGTGCTATAGTAGCACTGGGCCATATTTTTAGTATTTTGAAATACTATAATATAGTGATTTTGAAATATAAATGATTTTCAAAGTGATATTTGAAGTATATATGTTTTAATAATTTTTAAATTATTAAAAAGGATTGAATTTGTTTTTAAACAAATAAAAAGTATGCTTTTTGATGTTATAAAAGCATTGTTTTGTGAAATATTTTTAAGTAGAGATTTTTGAATAAGTTTATATAAAAGATTTATAAAAGTGATATCTTATAAATAATGAAATAGATTATAATCAAAATTTATAAATATTTGTATATGGATTTGAAATTTATTTGATAAATGGATTTACATGGATTTTATAAATAAATTTGATTTATAAAGAAATGGATTTATAAGTGGATTTTGATAGCAGAATGAGTTTGTATAAAAGAATGATTTATAAATATAATTTTATAAATAAGGAGATTTAATGAAATAGAAGTTTTATAAAATAGAAAGGAGATTTATAAATATAGTTTTATAGATATGAAAATGATTTATGTTGAATCTAAATATAGAATTTATATAAAGGAAATACATTCAAGTTTTAAGAGTTAAATAATCCTTTAAAGGAATGTTTTAGAAGTAATATTTTTGATGAAGTTAATGGTTTTTAAAGTTATAATCTTTAAAAGTGAATTTTTGAAAGTAGTAATACATAGGTGGGATATAACATGTAAATTTTATTTAGAAAACTTATCATTCTGGGTGCATGCTTTCATTTCATATATGTAATACATAGGTGGGATATAAATTATGTTTTGTTATTTGATATCTAAAATATATATACATATTGTTTATATAAAGTTTGTTATATGAAATTTTATATGAGTTCGCTAATATATAAAGCTGTTTATAACATATGTATATACAAATTTTTAGAAAGTTTATAAAGTATACTTTATACATGCTGTTTTGGATAAATATGCATGACATCCTATATATTTGTACTTTTCGTAGTAGCCTTGTTAAAGTATTATAGTTTTAAGGTGTTGCATGTGAGTGTATATAATGATATATATATATATATCAGTTTATGTATTGTGTATAAAGTATGTATATATTTATTTTATAATCATATTATGTATGTATAGTCTGTTTTATAAGTCATATATGCTAGAATTTATAAATTTTATACATATTGTGTTTGTGCTCATGTTAGTACGTTGGGTTATATAAGTTGTAAATTGTTAAAAATATTAATTTACTGTAAGTATTGTTATGGATATGCATGTATAAGTTTTGTATAAGCTTGCAAATCTGTTTGTTATATTAGTTTATATAAGCTTATAAAATATCAATTGTTATGATATATGTCTTATATGTAATATATATTGCTAGTCTGCATAGGTTCATTGAATATGATATATAGGTTATATAATAGTATTATATAATAAAGTATGTTTATATATAAGTTTATATGAGTGATATATTTATTTCAAAGTTTTGATCTGTTATATTCATATATACATTTGCTATTTTGTAAGTTATGTTAAACATATATGTTGCCTCCTTGGCTTGCTTTTGAGAGAGTATGATATGTCCATTTTAGTATATATATATATTATTATACTGCATAAGTCTGCATACTTACTGAAATTATATATTTTGATTCATTTTGTCTGTAGATGTATACATTATGATTTGATGGCTTCTTCGCGAATGTATGTGTAGGTTATATGTGGTAGGGTATGTATAACTTATATAATAGTGACATATATATTGTTGATTTCTATATAAGTTGTTATTTCAAAATATATTATGTACGTATGTTGATTTTAAAATACGTGTTTTAAATTGAAACAATGGATTTTGACATATATATATTTAATTGAATATATGTTTGAATTTAGAATATGATTTTTTATATATATATTTATATATATATATAGTTTATATAGAAGTTCACTAATACCATTTATCTTCATCGATCTAGTTCTGATTTGACTTCGTAAATTTCTACTTATCAGATCTGTTCGTCGAATTTGTGCCAATCTTGCTTTGTTTTGGAATTCGTGCTTGGATTCGTAACTCATCTCATTCTCGTTCATCTCTAGCCTCGAAAGGTGATCAATCACTCACAATTAACGTTCTTATATTTATTAAATTTGATTTCAATTGAAACGACAATTGAAATATGCCGCTGTTAGTTATTTATATTGCTTTATACATGCTATTATCTGTATCTGTTCACCTGTGACATCTGACACCATTATCTGTTATTTATATTGATGATATATGTCTATTATATTATTATCATATATGTTATCACTCTGCAAGTTCCCTTTTAGTATAGAATTCCCTATGGGTTGAAATGATATATACCCAAACGATCTGTAGAATAGGAGAAAATCATTATGGGTTGAAATGATAAACCCAAGCGATTTTCATTCGAATTGAATTTGGGATTGCGGGTTGAAAAGATATATACCCGTATATATTTAAATTGCGGATTGAAATGATAAATATCCGTATCACTTGACCATAGGATAGAAAATTATATACAGACACTGTTGGTCGATATATAAATATTTTGAAAATGATTTCTCTGGTTTTGAAAAGAAATATATGATTTAATACATATTGATTTTAAGATATTATGTATATATGTTATTTTATAAAGGCTAAAATTTAGATTTTAAAATTTATATGTTTGAAAATTTTAAAGGTTATATGTTAGTTTCGAAATTATTTTTTTTTAAAAAAAAAATAGATTTTATAATGATTTTTATAAATAAAGGTTGGTAAGATAGTTTTGAAATTGATTTGAAATGGTATTTAATTAAGGATTTTATTTAATTAAATGGATTTGAAACTTATAGAATTTGAGATTTTTAAAGGATATGATTTTATAACTTGAATTTGATTAAAAGTGACTTAAATGAATATTTCAAATTACATAAATTGAAATGAGATATTTTGTTTATTTAAAATTTGTAAATTGAAGTTTTATTTTAAATGATATTGAAATGATTAAGTAAATATTTCAAAACTAAATAATAGTGAAGTGAATTTGATATATATAGGAAATTATCGAATTTAGTTTTGAAAATGTTGAATATTTAAAGCTTTGAAATATATTGAAATTGAAATAACTTATTTTATGGTTCAAATATGTATTTGAAATTGATAATTTGAAATGGTGTATTGAGAAACTGAATTGAGTTGAATTTGATGAATTGAGATTGAATAAAATTTGGATTTTGGAATTCAAGTTGATTTGGAATCGATTTGTAAAATTTGAGAAAGCTATTATATTATATAAAGTATTTTTAAATTATATTTAAAACTATCATATATAATTTTTCTTTATAAATTATTTTTATTATAAACCATTTTCAATATAAACTATTTTATTATAAACTATTTTAATATACTAATTGTTTAAATATAAAAACTATTTTAACTTAAACTATTTTATTTTATATACTATTATTAATATATAAACTATTTAAAGAGAAGTGTTATGGTTTTCCAAAGTGTTATGTTTTCGAAAATGTTATAACTTTGGAAGTGTTATGGTAATGGAAATGATATAGTATTGATTTGGTTTTTCGAAGTGAAAATGATATCGTTTTGATATGGTTTTGAAGTGGAAATGATATTTTGGTTTTGAAGTATAACCTATTTTGAAATGACCGTGGTGTTATAATAACGATTGGTTGTTAAAGAGACCGGGATCAGATATTGTCATACTCTCCGCCAATACCGAAAACCACTTTAACAACTTTGTACACGGTGGAGATTCCAGAATGAAATAGGTTGGTGGTGACGTTCTATTGAGGTTTTTACGTGGACCCAACTCCCATGAGTTGGCATAAGGTGGCTAAAACAGGAGCGATTCTTGGGCCAAGTGAGGTCATTCCTCCGATCAAGCACATTCCTTCGATACTATATTCTGACTTTGTGATTGATTTGGTGGCCACCCTTGATTTTTGATTTGGGAGTGTGTTCCGAGGTAGGTGGTAGTGGCTGTTATGCGTTACTGATGTGCACGTAAATGTGCATATTTTTTCCAGCATATTTAATCTATTTAAATTAAATAAATGATCATATCGGGTATTTTAACTTGGTTAAACCAAAATTCATATTATTTTCAAATCGTCACATATTCATCTTCATCCAAGGGCAAAATGGTCATTTTTATGCACATATTAATTTGAGAAAATTTAATTAGAAATTTCTATATTATTTTATAGGAATTTGGCTTCATATACAAGTGGTTTCATGAAGATATATGCATGCACAAAGAAGATACAAAGGAATGGAGATGGAAATAATTCAAAGGCATGATAATGGAGGACCCCACCTACCCACCTTTCTTCATGTACAAATTAGAGGCTAATGCACATGCTTATGGAATTAATGGCTTCATGTACACTTAAATGTTGATTAGTAGAAGCTAATGATTACTTGTCCTCCACACTTTCTCAAGGGCAATTTGGGCATTCCCCAAAAATATGAATTAGGGTTTAAAACTTGTATAAATATCCCATATCTTCATGTAACTTGCTCTCCTCCCTTAGTCTCTCTTAGTTTAGTTTAGACTCACAAATAAACAAGCTATTCTCTTTCCCTTTTCATGGCTACTTAGTCATTTTTATCTTCATGTAATTTTTCTTCTTTATGCAATTTAATACATGTTCCTTTTCTTTTCTTGTTATTTCCTTTCATGTTGTAGTGTAGATTTGTTTATTTATGCAAGTAGTGTAGATTTTCTTTTATGCAATTAGATTAGTTCTCTTTTTCATTAGCTTTCATTTTCCTTTCTTTTTGCTTTCATGTTGCTAGCTACATTTGTTAATCAAATGACAAATATGATAGGCTAAACCCCTTCAATTTAGGGGTAATGAAGCTCTCTAATTATGTAGCTTCAACTATTTGTTAATTCATGCTCTCTTTTTATGCTTAATGATGATGATAGAAATGGTTTACTAGTTGTTTTTGCTTTGAATTTGATAGCTTATATTGTTGACACTAAATAGGCTATGCTTAAACAATCACTAACACTAATTGCCTCTTCATCAAAATATGATTATGGCAAAAGAAAGTGATTTGAAATTAAAATTTGATGGTCTATATTTCTAATCAATAGTTAATAGGCCATACTTAAAATAGATTTAATTTTCATTTTCATTGTCAAGTTTCATGAGAATTAAAAGTGGTTTAAAGGTTGTGTTATAGTTTGATGGCTTATGTTGAGCTAACTAATAGCACAAATGAGCCATACTTATGATAAACACATCATTTAAATTCACTAATGACCAAAAAAGAAAAGAGAGATCATTATTTCATATGTGTTGAACTACATGATCTAGAGAGTGGATTTATTCTCTAAATTGTCATTTAGCTCTTATATTTGCATCTCTTTTCTTTTAGTTAGTTAACTAATTTTCTGATTCTCTAGCTTAACTTTCACTCGACTTTGGTTTAATTTGATTGAATAGAATTTTAAAATCATCAATTCCCTGCGGATCGACCCGTGTTCGCCATGTACTACAAGTGTACGCCGTGCGCTTGCGGTTATATTTTAATTTCAAATTCGTTCGGCTATTTTCTAACACGATAGACATTTAGCCGTCCGAACAGTTACCACCAGCCCGGATGCGTAATTGGTATATCTACCCTGACATTGCCTTGTTGTGCCGTGTCACCTACCCTAGCGAGCCTTATACGAGTTTGTTTTGTACCATACTTATGGAGTGCCCTCTGACGACGCCCAGTACGGGGGAGATTACGGTACTGTATAGACTATGGGAATATATAAAATGTGTTAAGGTGGAAAATGTAAAGCCTTTTCGCTATTTTAATAGTTTACTTTACTTTAGACATATTATAATAGCGTATATTACTACATAATTGATAGTTCCACAGATACTTAGAGGATGGTTATCCCAAACAACTTTTAAGTTACTTGTATTTCAGTTGATTTTTCACTGGAGTTGGATTTACTGATATAAGAATGTTAATCCTGACTCGAGTGTTTTGTGTTTTTGCTTTACGCTTAGGTCAGATTGAGTGATACAATATTTGAGACTCACCTTTGGAGTTGGAGCTTCGCTTGGAGATCCATCTATCGATTCTGCTTTCAGTTATTCAGTTGATTCCAGTGATGTATTCTGATTTTGTATTTGACTATTGTATTCGAGACTTCTGTTGTATCTTGTTTAACTCAGTTATATATATATAGTAGCTTCATGAACTACTATTCTTTTGTTTACGCTGCTTATTGTTATATTACTCTGTGTCTGTGATTCTGTGATTATTTTATTTAGTGTATATGTTGAGTTTTGCCAAATAAAAATTAACAATCTGACATTTTGAGCAATTCAAGTCCGACATGTGTGGATGCGAATGGTTGAAAATATCAAGATGTTACAACTGTCTAAGCTGATGATAGCTAGTTACTATTATTTGATGTAAGTATATTATAATTTTTATTTTATAAAGATTTATAGTATATTATATGTTTCTCATCATGATGCGAGATTCTATTCTGTCTTTTCTTTTTATTCCCCCAACAATCTGTATTTCCAGCACTTGCATGCTCGGCACAAGGATACCATGGATATAGTAGTGTCGACTTTTGAGGGTCGAAAGGGCAGGTTGTTATAATGTTGTGTCAGAGCTTAGGTTGAGCAAACACCTAAGCTTTGGTGGGGTTAACTCATTTGAGATAGGATAAGTGAGACCCAAGGATGCTTTTGAGTATGTGGAAATTAGCCACAAGGGCCTCTTTAGCAAGTGGAATTAGTTTCTAGGATACACAACTGAAATAATTACTTTCAAGGATAAAACGTAAAATAATTAGTTTCTAGGGCCTAAAAATCTAAATAATTATGTCCTTGAAAGTAATTGGACTGCTGACTTTGTCCTTGAAAGTAATTATTCTGCTAATTTTGGCCTTGAAAGTAATTTCTTTGAATGTGTGTCCTAGAAAGTAATTGGACTGCAAAGTTTGTCCTTCTGGTAAAATGCCCCTTTGAGTATATTATATATATAAGCACATGTTTATTAGTGTTTCAAAAATGTTTTATACTTTGTTGATTTGTCGATTGAGTGGTTTATGAATTCTAATTATTACAGAAGGAACAACTATATCGATAGATGTTTCTAAACTCTTGAATAAGGTAAACCGACATGGTATTGTTTGGAAAATCGAGTAAATGAAATTATTTCACTTGGATTATATTTTATGTATGAAAAGGATAGTTTTCAAAAATTAAAATAGTTATGTATGGTGGGTTTGGTTGTCAAAGGATGATAATATTAGGTTATTATAATTTATTGTTTATTATTTATGCTCGGGTATTATATGAGCATTTGTTGTTTGGTTGAACTGAATACTAAGACCTTGTGGATTCAAGTTCATGATTTGACTATAAGGCGTTCGGTGATAAGGTTGGATTAAAAATTTAATTTTAATGAAGTTTTTTTTAAAAAACAAAACAAATATAAACATTTGTGAAATGTTTTATAAAAAAATGAAATTATATAAGTATAGTTTATAAGTATGGTTATAAGTAATGGATTTAAACTGAGAATTTGAGAACTTAAATCCCGATGTTTTAGGAAATTATTTTTCATGGTTTTAGAGAAAACAATAATGGTAATATTTTGAAAGTATTTATGAATAAAGATATTCAAAAAGGGTTTTAATTGAGATAAAAAGCACTGAACTCACTTCGGTCGTTGGAAAATAATTCTCATGATGACTGCGGCTTCATCGGTGTTGGTTTTCGAGTTTCTGAGTGATGGATTGCTACTCTAATAGAAAATGGTTATAGAGTTGTTTGGTAAAACAAGTTTTGCTTTAAAAATTCCAAAGTATGATTTGATATATACAAAGGAGATATATAATACATTATTATTATTTCAAAATGATTTGAAATAAAATCCAGATGTTTAAATTCTAAAATTTTCAATTAAGAGATATTATAGACCATATATCTTATCCATTTGAATAGTCTGGTTTGTGCATCTCATTTTGAGATTTTGTTTGGTAATTTTTATTTATTAAAATGAATGGAATTTTTGGTGATTTTGGATGGTCGAAAATACCTGAGTTAAATTGGAAATAAACGCTAAGTGTTTTTCGTAAAAATATAAGATAATAAGTTTTTGTAAATTATAAATTTAAAAAATAATAAGTTAAAAGAGATTTTAATTTGTTCGACATTTGGGTTAAGTAAAAACAAATCTGAAATTTGTATATATACTCTTAGATTGTAGCAGAATGTTATACAAATATGTACTTAAATTTAAAGTGGACAATAAACATAAGAGTGCTTTATAAAATGTTTATGATATACTTAAGTATGCAAGGGCATTAAAGTTGAAGTTGTGGCTTTTTGAGCTGTGTATAAATTGAAGTTTTAAAATTTTCATGGAGTAGTATTTGAATACGAACTTGAGTTATAGAATGTTATTAAACTTAAGTAATAATTTTATGAAATGGTTCATAAATGAATTTTAGTATTAAAGGAAATACTATTTGAAAATTAATTTTCATTTAAATTAAATGTAAATAAAAATAATTTGGTATAGTTAAGAGAAACCAATGGAATAAGTATGTAAGTTGTACATAATCATTTTATTCGCATAGCTATTTTGCTCCAGACTCGAGTACACAATTTCAAGGTGATTTACACTGGTCCGAGTTCGAATTTTTCACTCGATTCTTCAGGCGAACACTTGATATGGATTTTTGATCTGATTCTAAAGTTTTCTATCATAGTTTATAGCTATGTAAGGAGGATGGAGGTTTCTAATCAAGGAATCAGATCGGAGTCCGCATTAGGGAAGTCGAGTGAATGATACTAGTTCGAAAGTAAAATTATGCGATCGAGTGGGCGACCAGATTTGATCTTGCATACGAATGGTATATGTACATCGTACAAATTTTAATATGATTATAAGCTGTTGACATTAGACATTGCAAATTGTACATATATAAATTATATATGGTTGGGTATTGTAACGACCCGTATTTTTACGGATCGACAAGTTCGACAAAGTCTGGAATTTTAGAGTTTTTGAGCCATTTCAGATTTTAGGCGAAAATGCTAAGTCCTGAGTCGTGAACGACTTAGTGTAAGTCGTGAGTCGTATACGACTTAGGGGATAGGAGCGACTCAGGGGTTTGGCTAGTTAAGGGTGTAAGGATAAGTCGTTTGAACGACTTAAGGGGTAGGCGCGACTTAAGGACTGGGCGAGATAAGGCTTAAGTTGTAGCAGTTAAGTCGTGACCGAGTTAAGGTGATGAGTCGTACCCAAGTCATCTGATGAGTCGTACCCAAGTCATCTGATGAGTCGTACCCAGTTATCTGATGAGTCGTATCCCTGTTGTTTGATAAGTCGTAGAATGGGTTATCTCGTCTAGCAGTTAAGTCGTGGACGAGTTAAGGGATGAGTCGTAAGCTGTTGAGTCACGCGTAGGTGATAACTCGCGCAAGTGGATGAGTCGTAGCCATTGTGATGAGTCGTATACGAGTTAGTAGTTGAGTCGTCTAACCAAGTAAGGCGTGCGCATTTAAGTCGTAAACAGGGGGTCTGGTGAGTCATAGGCGCATACTATAAGTCGGAGACGACTTAGGAGATAGTTGATTTTTCGTGAGTCATAGGCTGAAGTGTGTTAAGTCGTTGAGTCGTAGGGCTTTGAGTCGTGAGTCGTAAACGACTCATGGAGATAGACGAGATAAGGATTTCAGCTATAAATAGGAGAGCTTCTCTTCATTTTTGGGATCGGGATTTTGAAGCGACGAAGTGCTGCCATTTTAAGAGCTCGACTTCTACACTTCTTCACTTCTTTTCTCCACTCTAATCTAGTGCTTCCTTCCATCCAAATCAAAGATCAAGATTGAAGATTCAAGAGCTAAAGTTGAAGATCTTTATCTTTTCAAGAGAGATTTCTTCGTTTGAAGCGGATTCGTGATAGATCAAGCTTCATCCTTCGCTGTCCAGATCTGAAGCGTATTGATTTGAGGTTGTTTAGGTGATTTGGTGAGTGGTGATTATCTCTCACATGGATCCAAAGGAGTATATCGGATTGTTGGCTCGATTTGGTGTTAAAATAGAGATTTCCATGCATTTTCTTCATCCAAAGTGTAGATCCATATAGATCCATTGTTCATGATGATGTTACATCCATTTTATCATATGTTAACCTATGCAAGTTCATTCATCAAGTTTGTAGAGATATAATCCATGTTTTCATGCTTATTGGACTTTCAACTCTTTAATTACGAAAATGCCATTTTTGTTATAATTGTCTACTTAGATCATTTTTGAATGCTTGATTGCTTGGATTGATGTTTGATTTGATTGATTGTTATGAACTAGATGATTGATGATTAGATCTAGATCGAAGATGATTCAAAAGCTAAGGGAAAGGCTCTTGAATTGGAAAAGCTGCTCGTGGCATATGTAGCGGGATGATGGAGCTCTTATGCATAGATTTGATGATGTGATGTTGAGATGAGGCTTCGCGAGGATGTGATGAAGCGAGGCAATCATGTGATGAAGACTTGGTCTAATCCAGACGGGATCATTCCAAGCATGTTGATAACTCGGTGATATGATTCGAGTTGAGGATAATGAATGGATATGAGAATAGTCGTCGAGGAGGATGACTAGGAGGTTTGGATAGCATCGTTGTTGAAGGTTCTAGCATGCTCTAAGAAAGAGTACGTTTGGGCAGATTCGATAGTCCCAACGACTAACAGTTGATGGTCGAGTACTCTGGGCAGATTCGATAGTCCTAGGCACGGGTTGCGACGACGTGCGAGAGTTATGTCTAGAACCGGGGTTTCCATTAGCCCTTGACGGACGGCTGAAAGAATGTGCCGATCATTCAATTAACGGTGATATCGAAGCAATGATAACAGTGATAGCCAGAGTCATGGATGTTTGGTTGTATCGTCATTCGGACTCAAGAGCGGTATTTTCTGGGTGCTTATCTGATTTAGGCCTTGGTACTTGGAAAACATCGCCCTTGACTCGAGTGATAGTAGCTTTACTTTAAATTGTATGCTCTGCTATGTTTGCTTCTGCTTAGTGTGTGTCTGGGGGCTATCACTGTAGAATGAGGTTGGAGTGGGAGGGTTGTATTCCTATTCCTTTTCCTTTATGCTCTATTGGTATGTTGTTAGTTAATTTACTGCTCACTAAGACTGTTGTCTGACTCAAGGCTTTATGTTTTAATTCTTATTGCCTTGGGCTGTTCGTCCATTTTGGGACGGGCAGACTAGGTAGCAGGTGACAGGTGCTGTTCTCTTCTCACGATGCTGATATTCGAAGACGAGCTTGAGGGTTGCATATTATCTTCTTATATGTACTGGATATTCCACTGTTTTGTATTCTCTGAGAGATATGTAGTGAGGCTTGATGTATTGACTATTTGGATGCTTGTATTCAACTATTATGAAGTTTTATATGATGTCATTTTGTTCTGTAAAGCTTCACTATACATATGTTCTATTGTATTTTGTCCATGCGTTGTGAGTAATACGATAGATTCTGTTGCTTTAATTTACCTTGACAATCGTCCATGGTCGCCTGGCACACTTTACAGCGCACTATCTCTAGATTCGGTGCAGGGGTCATGGGCGGTCGTCACATTTGGTATCAGAGCCTTGGTTAATCGATTTTACCCAACGCTCGCTGACGTAACTACGTATGAGAGACGTAATTGTATTTTGATGGATGAATACTATATATAATATAGTAGCTTAGTAGAGTTTGAGTCTTTTATGCAGTTGTTTCTCTAGATGTTCTAATCATTCCTTTTTATAGATATTGAGAATGAGTCGAAGAGGGAGACCAGCTGCTAGGGAAGGCCGTGCTACTGAAGAGACTGCTGATTATGCAGCCATGTTCGAAGCTATGATGACTTCGATCATGAGAAGGATACCAGTTCCGGGGGCAGCAGTAGATGTTGGAGTTCAAGTCCAAGCTCCGAAACCAGTGGATTTTGCTAAGTTGTGCAAGGATTATACTGCTCTTGGAGGGAAGGTTTTCTTGGGAACAGAATCAACTATCGAAGTCCAGAGATGGATAGATGCTTGTAGAAGGATCTTTGGTGATTTGGGAATTGATGATGCAACTAAGAGGAAGTTGGCATCAAGGCAGCTTCAAGGGAGAGCCTCTGATTGGTGGAACTCTATTACCATCAATACTACGGAGGAAGAGATTACTTAGGAGCAATTCCAAGTCAGATTTGAAGCTAAGTTCATTTCTACAGCTCAGAAGTCTGTTCTGTTCAAGAGGTTTGTGGAGCTCAAGCAAGGTGGAAGATCAGTTCTTGAGTATGTTTCTGAGTTTGAAGCTTTGTCCAAGTATGCCCGGTCATATATTGAATCTGCTTATCAGAAGAATGAGAAGTTTGTGACCGGCTTGGATAGTTATCTTGGGAGACAGTTGGTGGATCATTTGGACGATTCATTTGAAAAGCTTGTGGAGAAAGCTCTTAGGCATGAGAGTCTGTTTCCTAAGGAAGGATCTGTTGTTGCTGTGACCAAGGGAGAGTCTAAACCACAGCAGGGTGGAAACCAGATGTAACGCCCCACCTCTATGCTCATAATAACAAAGAGTATTAAAAGAAATACTGTCTATTATTACGAAGAATAAGGCTGGATAGGAGCGACCATCCGTAATTGGCCTTACACTAATATTGGTTATCTCGGTAGGAGTGGTATATACTTTTTATTTTTCGTCTATTATTTATTTACTCCCATCGACATATCCAATTATCAGTATAAAACAAACTACGATAGTTCATAATAATTTAGGACACTAGATATAACAATAACACAGATAATATAAATGCGGAACACAGATAAAAACAAAAGTCTCATATATATATAACTGATGTCAGTTGATACATAATTGACACAATACATATGATACAACTACAACTGTCGACTCTAGAAGTTATATATACAAGTACATTATCAACTAATATACATGAATACATATCGTTCTATATAATGACACGACTACTACAAAATGACACGGACCACTTCAGAAGATGTGAAAAGTCTTCATATCCTGAACAACAACTCAAAGAAAGAGAATCTACAACCTGAAATAACTCGGGTCTGACCCGAGTATTACATTCAAAAGAAAATAATACCCAGGTCAGTCTAATTCAAACCAGTTTATTAGTGCATATAGGCAGTAATAATTTAAATAGACGACAGTCACAATAATTCCCGTCTATCCGATTCTTTAAACAAAGAAACCGGATAACGGTCAATATAACACTTAACAGTGTTTAACAAAAATCAGCAGATTTAAATCATCAACAGAGATAAATAAACAATTTATCAAATCGACTAAATCAATTTAATACTGTCAAATCGGATAGGGCTGCAGTACACGCACGCGTGTACTGCCTCGCCACTCTCGCAGGAGGTACACAAAAGCTCAGAGAAAACGCAAATGATCACAAGGTCAAATCCCGAAATCGGGATTCAACTCAAGTCTCAATATCAATGCCACTGTTTCAGCAGTATCAAATAAACGTATACGACAACAACAGGACAGTGGAACTCAACAGCATGTACAGGGGGAGCTACTGAAATATGCAAGTAAAGATACCAACTTCACAAAAACTCAAGGTGCAAAGACCACAGTCACGCAACAAAGCAACATGAATGCAGATTACAATTCCCAAAGCAACTTCAACATCTAAACAAGTGAGGCAACAGGAGCCAATTTCAAACCACAGTGACAACAGTGAAGACAGTGATACAAGCTAATGAATGCAAGATGCAACACAATGAAGACAACATAGTACAAGACCCAAAACTGAATACAATGCAGATTGCATCAGACCACAACATGATCAACTACAAGATCCAGTGAATCGAGTTCAGATATGCAACACTAAAAACTCAAGCTAGATGTCAACAAGCAACATATAGCAGTGCAAATGAAGAGACCCCAAGTATGTACAAAACTGCAGTGCAACAAGCCGGAGAGGTTGAAACGAGAAACAACCAAACATGATAGGGATGTAGCATATGCAATAAACCCTGCAACTCAATAAAGCAACACTGGGATATGCAGTACCAAAAATGCAAGTGACAGTGAATATGTATAAGTGCAGACAAACTGAAGTCAGTGCCCACAATAATGGCAGCAACTCTGTCGAGTCGTGGTTCGAAACCCAAATACAACAGTCTCATTTATAAAACTGGGAAGCAGTGAACCACTATACAAGGCCAGAACTAAATGCAAGGCCAAAGGAAGTGAGGTGCAGTGGAGTACACATGAGTGACAACAGTAGTATAATAGAATCCAAAACTACATGACTAACATCCAAGTGAATATAACTAAACAGAACAATTACCCAACTGTAATGAACAAGTTCAATTCATGTGACCGCAATGCAGACACATCACTGACTTTAATGGACAGATCAAATGGCCACTACATACTAGTACTTAAGGCAATATGTACTAATGAAAACCAAAGGCATTAGACTTCATAAACACTATAGGTCGAGAACCAGACCAGGTAGTACGAGAAACAAGAACCAAGCAAATGTTGAAGTCAACCAAACAAGTTTGAACAATGACAAAAGCTGAGGCCAGGGTTAAAATGTTCAAGTCACAACCTAGAACAAGTAAAACAAAGTCGAAGTCGACCAGCACCACTATCCCAAGTTCAAAATCAAAAACGCAAGCAAAAATCAAAACCCGGAATCAAGTCACGAAATGGTGAATCTGAACAAGTCAGGAAATCACCAATCACCTAGACAAGTCGAATGGCCGAAGCCCTGTGATTTCAAAACCCAAGTATTAACGCAAAAATCGAACGCGAGCATAGCACTGATTTGAAAAGAACCCCAAAGTAAAGCAGTACAAAAATCAATCTCACTTAAAAGTCAATGCCGATGTTAACCAAGAAATGCAGTTCAAATCAAACTGCAATTAAACCAATCAAATAGGCCTCATAAGTTTCCAATCAGAAATCGATGCCAGAGTGCCAAATTCACGTTTTAAAGTAATCGAAGTAGCAGGTGCAAAACGAGACAGTGCCAAATCAAAATAGTTCAAATGTCGAAGTCGACAAAATCAATTCTCGCAACAAAACCAATAGATCGAACTAACCAGAATGAACGAAAACCAACAGTGACGAGCGAATTAGATGTGAGATTTCAACTCACCTTTGCCACAGACGAAGTAGGCGAGTGCCAAGCGAGGAGGCGAAGTCATCAATCGTTCGAGCCATTCCAGTCGAAGCCGTGGCGACATAAAGACAATCGAAACCCTCACTGGAACGAACGCAATTAAGTCGATCAGAGGAAGAAAGGAATCACGAAGCCACCATTTTTTCTCGTTCGTGTTTTGATTTAGGGTTAGGCTTCGAATGAATGAAAAGAGAAGGGGACCGGGTCGAACAAAATAAGAAAAGGGGATGACATCCACTCAAGTAACACAGTACAACACCCATGGGCCAACATTCAAAGCCCAAAATATTTATAAAGCCCAATTAGCAATTTTTAACAACTTATAAAAGAGTTTAAACCGGGTGTTAAAAACTTCAAACAACAATTAGCTGGCATTTTAATCGTTTAATGACGATATTAAATTTTCACAAAAGCTCGGTTTGTTACAGACTCCCCTCCTTATAAAAATTGCGTCCCCGCAATTTTCATAATGAAAGTCGTCTATAACCATTATTCTTCTAACATAAACTGGTTAAGCTAGAAAAATAAAGATCGAGAACACAAATACCAAAGGAATCCTTTTATTTTCATAAAAGAAATTTACAGATTCTCAACAAAATCTAATTATCAAGTAGACAACAACCGGAATAAATGCAAACATCAGCAATATTCTATTATTAAAAGCGATAATTAAATCTCAAACCAGTGAATATTTAATTATCTAAAGCGATAATTAAATCTAAAATCAACAAATATTTAATTATCAAAAGCGATAATTAAATCTCAAATCAGCAAATATTTAATTATCTAAAGCGATAATTAAATCTAAAATCAACAAATATTTAATTATCAAAAGCGATAATTAAATCTCAAATCAGCAAATATTTAATTATCTAAAGCGATAATTAAATCTAAAATCAACAAATATTTAATTATCAAAAGCGATAATTAAATCTCAAATCAGCAAATATTTAATTATCTAAAGCGATAATTAAATCTAGAATCAACAAATATTTAATTATCAAAAGCGATAATTAAATCTCATATCAGCAAATATTTAATTATCTAAAGCGATAATTAAATCTAAAATCAACAAATATTTAATTATCAAAAGCGATAATTAAATCTCAAATCAGCAAATATTTAATTATCTAAAGCGATAATTAAATCTAAAATCAACAAATATTTAATTATCAAAAGCGATAATTAAATCTCAAATCAGCAAATATTTAATTATCTAAAGCGATAATTAAATCTAGAATCAACAAATATTTAATTATCAAAAGCGATAATTAAATCTCAAATCAGCAAATATTTAATTATCTAAAGCGATAATTAAATCTCAAAGCAACAAATATTTAATTATCAAAAGCGATAATTAAATCTCAAATCAGCAAATATTTAATTATCTAAAGCGATAATTAAATCTAAAATCAACAAATATTTAATTATCAAAAGCGATAATTAAATCTCATATCAACAAATATTTAATTATCTAAAGTGATAATTAAATCTAAAATCAACAAATATTTAATTATCAAAAGCGATAATTAAATCTCAAATCAGCAAATATTTAATTATCTAAAGCGATAATTAAATCTCAAAGCAACAAATATTTAATTATCAAAAGCGATAATTAAATCTCAAATCAGAAAATATTTAATTATCTAAAGCGATAATTAAATCTAAAATCAACAAATATTTAATTATCAAAAGCGATAATTAAATCTCAAATCAGCAAATATTTAATTATCTAAAGCGATAATTAAATCTCAAAGCAACAAATATTTAATTATCAAAAGCGATAATTAAATCTCAAATCAGCAAATATTTAATTATCTAAAGCGATAATTAAATCTAAAATCAACAAATATTTAATTATCAAAAGCGATAATTAAATCTCAAATCAGCAAATATTTAATTATCTAAAGCGATAATTAAATCTAGAATCAACAAATATTTAATTATCAAAAGCGATAATTAAATCTCATATCAACAAATATTTAATTATCTAAAGCGATAATTAAATCTAAAATCAACAAATATTTAATTATCAAAAGCGATAATTAAATCTCAAATCAGCAAATATTTAATTATCTAAAGCGATAATTAAATCTCAAAGCAAAAAATATTTAATTACCTAAAGCGATAATTAAATCTCAATTCAACAAATATTTAATTATCTAAAGCGATAATTAAATTCGAAATCAGCAAATATTTAATTATCTAGAGCGATAATTAAATCTCAAAGCAACAAATATTCGATTATCAAAAACGATAATCAGAACTCATATCAACAAATATCTAATTATCACAAGCGATAATTAGAAACAACAAATATCCGATTATCAAAAACGATAATCAGAACTCAGATCAACAAATATCTAATTATCACAAGCGATAATTAGAAACAACAAATATTTAATTACCGATACGATAATTAAATCTCATAACATCAGATATCTAATTACCTGCAGATAATTAGAAACAACAAATATCTAGAAATCAATTAAGAAGACTAGAAAATCAACATAAAAGCTTGGATCGATCCCATCAGATGGCGAGTTTTTAATTCGCCGCACGTGCATCTCAGAGTGGCCGAAGCCTACCAAGTACTCAACATAATTTTGACGCCCATCAGATTGACCCGAAGGTCCGCAGAGTGACCCGAAGGTCTAGTACTGGTATTTGACCCGAAGGTCCATCATATGACCCGAAGGTCCATCATATGACCCGAAGGTCCATCATAGTGGCTCGAAAGCACACGAAAGCATCAAATATTTCAATTAACGAGTCCGGAATTAACCGAAATAGCAAACGCACATGTCCCATACCACGTGTTTTACTAAATCGTTTGATTCTCTTCATCGTTTCCTTGAAAGTGTAAAATTGTGTATTTGGTAAAAATACATTTCACATTCTCAAACGGACAAGTCCGGAATTAAGCGAATCAGTAAAAGAAAGGGGTCATAGTCCTCGATTTTGCTGAAACGTTTAAATCGCTTCCTCATTCTTTTGAAATCGCAAACTGTAAAATTTTTGAAAACAATTTTATTTATTTTGTAAAAATAACAACTCGCATTCTCAACTGGACAAGTCCGGAGTTAAGCGAATCAGTAAAAGAAAGGGGTCATAATCCTCGATTTTGCTGAATCGTTTAAGTCGCTTTCTCATTCTTTTGAAAACGCAAATCGTTAAAATTTATAAAACAATTTTCATTTTAAAACGATTTTCCAATCACGTGATTAAAGCAGCAATATTAGTAACAATTTCGATGAGGAAATTGTACTTCTCAAAATACCGTAAAAACGGTCACAAATCAGTATTGCGGAATAACCGCTTGAAAATCCACTTTTAAAATTTGACGGTTACTGAAGCCAAAGCGACAGTAATTTTAAAACGTCAAAATCACATCAAAACAATTTACATCTAAATGCAATATCAGAGAATTTTCATTCATCAAAATGCCACAAAACACCGTGCCTCAAAAATTCAGCATCGGTGTAAAAATCCCGTTATAAAAATAACGGCAACAAAATACGTTTCATAACCAAGCATCGGTTCAACGTAAAATAAATGCAATAACGTGCAATTTAAATTTTTGCACGTACTACAAAATGAACAAAGAATCATTCAAATGTATCTTCAATGAAGATAATTTAAAACAGCAAAAATCTAATCAATAGATGATTAGTACAAAAGAAAGTCAGCGGAAATTTCAACAAAAATCACATATCTGCAATTTCTTCGAATCCTCAGTCCGGATTCGAAGTTCTCAAAGAAACAAAATAGTTTCAGATATGTAAACAACAAACGAAATTCATATCAATTTCGTATTTTGATTTTTTTTAAATCAAAAAGATTATCAGTTGTACTCAGCGAAGACAGTTTCACTGTTTCCGCTGCGCACTCTGATAAACAGAACACAAATCAATCAAATCATCAGAACTCAATTTCACTATTATTTTTAAATAAAGATATTTAAAAATTTCATCCAAATTTTCAAACTTTAGTTTTGACTCAAACACAATTAAAACATCGACCAATAGTTGTAACATATGTTCCATCCGAGTTAAGTTTTATATTATGTCCATAAACCCCAAGCTCTGATACCAACTGTAACGCCCCACCTCTATGCTCATAATAACAAAGAGTATTAAAAGAAATACTGTCTATTATTATGAAGAATAAGGCTGGATAGGAGCGACCATCCGTAATTGGCCTTACACTAATATTGGTTATCTCGGTAGGAGTGGTATATACTTTTTATTTTTCGTCTATTATTTATTTACTCCCATCGACATATCCAATTATCAGTATAAAACAAACTACGATAGTTCATAATAGTTTAGGACATTAGATATAACAATAACACAGATAATATAAATGCGGAACACAGATAAAAACAAAAGTCTCATATATATATAACTGATGTCAGTTGATACATAATTGACACAATACATATGATACAACTACAACTGTCGACTCTAGAAGTTATATATACAAGTACATTATCAACTAATATACATGAATACATATCGTTCTATATAATGACACGACTACTACAAAATGACACGGACCACTTCAGAAGATGTGAAAAGTCTTCATATCCTGAACAGCAACTCAAAGAAAGAGAATCTACAACCTGAAATAACTCGGGTCTGACCCGAGTATTACATTCAAAAGAAAATAATACCCAGGTCAGTCTAATTCAAACCAGTTTATTAGTGCATATAGGCAGTAATAATTTAAATAGACGACAGTCACAATAATTCCCGTCTATCCGATTCTTTAAACAAAGAAACCGGATAACGGTCAATATAACACTTAACAGTGTTTAACAAAAATCAGCAGATTTAAATCATCAACAGAGATAAATAAACAATTTATCAAATCGACTAAATCAATTTAATACTGTCAAATCGGATAGGGCTGCAGTACACGCATGCGTGTACTGCCTCGCCACTCTCGCAGGAGGTACACAAAAGCTCAGAGAAAACGCAAATGATCACAAGGTCAAATCCCGAAATCGGGATTCAACTCAAGTCTCAATATCAATGCCACTGTTTCAGCAGTATCAAATAAACGTATACGACAACAACAGGACAGTGGAACTCAACAGCATGTACAGGGGGAGCTACTGAAATATGCAAGTAAAGATACCAACTTCACAAAAACTCAAGGTGCAAAGACCACAGTCACGCAACAAAGCAACATGAATGCAGATTACAATTCCCAAAGCAACTTCAACATCTAAACAAGTGAGGCAACAGGAGCCAATTTCAAACCACAGTGACAACAGTGAAGACAGTGATACAAGCTAATGAATGCAAGATGCAACACAATGAAGACAACATAGTACAAGACCCAAAACTGAATACAATGCAGATTGCATCAGACCACAACATGATCAACTACAAGATCCAGTGAATCGAGTTCAGATATGCAACACTAAAAACTCAAGCTAGATGTCAACAAGCAACATATAGCAGTGCAAATGAAGAGACCCCAAGTATGTACAAAACTGCAGTGCAACAAGCCGGAGAGGTTGAAACGAGAAACAACCAAACATGATAGGGATGTAGCATATGCAATAAACCCTGCAACTCAATAAAGCAACACTGGGATATGCAGTACCAAAAATGCAAGTGACAGTGAATATGTATAAGTGCAGACAAACTGAAGTCAGTGCCCACAATAATGGCAGCAACTCTGTCGAGTCGTGGTTCGAAACCCAAATACAACAGTCTCATTTATAAAACTGGGAAGCAGTGAACCACTATACAAGGCCAGAACTAAATGCAAGGCCAAAGGAAGTGAGGTGCAGTGGAGTACACATGAGTGACAACAGTAGTATAATAGAATCCAAAACTACATGACTAACATCCAAGTGAATATAACTAAACAGAACAATTACCCAACTGTAATGAAAAAGTTCAATTCATGCGACCGCAATGCAGACACATCACTGACTTTAATGGACAGATCAAATGGCCACTACATACTAGTACTTAAGGCAATATGTACTAATGAAAACCAAAGGCATTAGACTTCATAAACACTATAGGTCGAGAACCAGACCAGGTAGTACGAGAAACAAGAACCAAGCAAATGTTGAAGTCAACCAAACAAGTTTGAACAATGACAAAAGCTGAGGCCAGGGTTAAAATGTTCAAGTCACAACCTAGAACAAGTAAAACAAAGTCGAAGTCGACCAGCACCACTATCCCAAGTTCAAAATCAAAAACGCAAGCAAAAATCAAAACCCGGAATCAAGTCACGAAATGGTGAATCTGAACAAGTCAGGAAATCACCAATCACCTAGACAAGTCGAATGGCCGAAGCCCTGTGATTTCAAAACCCAAGTATTAACGCAAAAATCGAACGCGAGCATAGCACTGATTTGAAAAGAACCCCAAAGTAAAGCAGTACAAAAATCAATCTCACTTAAAAGTCAATGCCGATGTTAACCAAGAAATGCAGTTCAAATCAAACTGCAATTAAACCAATCAAATAGGCCTCATAAGTTTCCAATCAGAAATCGATGCCAGAGTGCCAAAATCACGTTTTAAAGTAATCGAAGTAGCAGGTTCAAAACGAGACAGTGCCAAATCAAAATAGTTCAAATGTCGAAGTCGACAAAATCAATTCTCGCAACAAAACCAATAGATCGAACTAACCAGAATGAACAAAAACCAACAGTGACGAGCGAATTAGATGTGAGATTTCAACTCACCTTTGCCACAGACGAAGTAGGCGAGTGCCAAGCGAGGAGGCGAAGTCATCAATCGTTCGAGCCATTCCAGTCGAAGCCGTGGCGACATAAAGACAATCGAAACCCTCACTGGAACGAACGCAATTAAGTCGATCAGAGGAAGAAAGGAATCACGAAGCCACCATTTTTTCTCGTTCGTGTTTTGATTTAGGGTTAGGCTTCGAATGAATGAAAAGAGAAGGGGACCGGGTCGAACAAAATAAGAAAAGGGGATGACATCCACTCAAGTAACACAGTACAACACCCATGGGCCAACATTCAAAGCCCAAAATATTTATAAAGCCCAATTAGCAATTTTTAACAACTTATAAAAGAGTTTAAACCGGGTGTTAAAAACTTCAAACAACAATTAGCTGGCATTTTAATCGTTTAATGACGATATTAAATTTTCACAAAAGCTCGGTTTGTTACACCAGAAGAGGAAGCAGCAACAGCAGAAGGGTAAGGATGGCCAGAAGAAGCCGAAAGGCGAGGTGACTTGCTACAATTGTCAGCAGAAGGGCCATTTCTCTAAGGATTGTAAGAATCCGAAGGCACCGATGAAGTGTCACAACTGTGACAAGCCAGGGCACATCAGGAAGAATTGTCCAGAACCGAGGAAGGACAAGCAGATTGTGCAAGCCTATGCTTTAGGAGCTGATCCGTCATCTTCGAAAGCTCCTACTGCTGAAGAGAAGGGAAAGAGTGTGGTTGTTCAAGGTACTCTTTTCCTATGTGGTGTTCCAGTTAGAGTTCTGTTTGATACTGGAGCGTCGCATTCATTTGTTTGTAGTGAACTCGTAGGCCGGTTAGGTTTGGCACCGGATATTGTTGATAGGCCATTGGTTGTGACCAATCCAGTTGGGGGTTCGTCTTGTTTGTGTATGTTATGCCGTGGTCTAGTTGTGTCGAGTCATGGTTGCTCTTTTGTTTGTGATTGCTTTGTTCTGAACTTTGCGGGGTTCGGAATTATTTTGGGTATGGACTGGCTTAGGAAGTATGCGGCTAAGGTTGATTGTGAGAGGCTGGAGGTGACAGTCGAGAATGTGGAGGGGCGAAAGATTGTGATATGATGTAAGCATGAGGAAGGTGTCTTCATGAGCTTCATGTATTCGCTAGTTGTTCCACGGGATGGACTGTCTTTAGTGCCAATCGCAAATGGATTCGAGGATGTCTTTGACGAAGTCAAAGGGTTGCCGCCGCATAGAGAGATCGAGTTTCGTATAGGTCTAGTTGAAGGAGCCAGACGCGTTGTGATGCCTCTTAGGCGGATGGCGCCTAGGGAACAGCAGGAGTTGAGGGTGCAAGTTGATGACCTTTTACAGAAAGGATTCATTCGGCGTAGTGTGTCCGAGTGGGGTGAACCAGTTGTGTTTGCAACCAAGGCAGATGGGTCGTTGAGATTGTGCGTCGATTATCGTGAGCTGAATAAGGTGACTAAGAAGAACAAGTATCCATTGCCGAGAACAGATGACTTGTTTGATCAGCTTCACGAAGCTAAGGTGTTTTCTCAGATGGATTTGGCAACGGGATTTCACCAGTTGAGAGTGGCTAAGGATAGTGTGCCGAAGACTGCTTTTAGGACACCATCCGGTTTCTTTGAGTGGCTGGTAATGCCGTTTGGATTGACTAACGCGCCAGCATATTTTGTGGATCTTATGAATAGAGTGTTCAGAGATCAGTTGAACAAGTTTGTACTTGTGTTCGTGGATGATATTCTGATTTATTCCAGAACGGAAGAAGAGCACAAGACACACTTGCGTATGGTTTTGGAGATCTTACGGAAACATCAGCTGAAGGCTAAGTTTTCGAAGTGTCACTTCTGGAAGAGTGAAGTGAGGTTCTTAGGCCATGTGATTTCTGGAAGTGGAATAGCGGTTGATCCCGCTAAGGTGGCAGCAATCCAGGATTGGGTTAGACCTAAGAATGCATCTGATGTGAGAAGTTTTCTGGGATTAGCAGGATATTATCGACGGTTTATCAAAGACTTCTCCAAGGTAGCTGCACCATTAACAGGATTGACGAAAAAGAACCAAGTGTTCAGTTGGGATGCTAAGTGTGAGCAAGCTTTCGGAATCCTGAAAGAGCGATTGACGAGTGCTCCTGTTTTGACTATTCCAAGTGGGAATGATGAGATGGTGGTTTACACCGACGCATGTGGTACTGGACTTGGAGCAGTGCTGATGCAGAAGGATAAAGTTGTTGCGTATGCCAGTCGACAACTGAAGCCGCATGAAAGGAATTACCCAACTCATGATTTGGAATTAGCGGCGATTGTATTTGCTCTGAAGATGTGGAGACATTATCTATTGGGAGTTCGATTCGAGTTGTTTACAGATCATAAATCTTTGAAGTATCTTTTCTCCCAAAAGGATTTGAATCTTCGGCAGCAACGTTGGCTAGAGTTTTTGGCATCATATGATTTTGGTATAGCTTATACTCCGGGAAAAGGTAACGCAGTGGCAGATGCGTTAAGTCGAAGACATGCAGGATTGGGAGCCATGTTTTCAGAATGGAAGAGTCTCGAGTATTTAGCTGGATTTGACTTCAGGCCTAGATGTGAATTGGAACCTGAGATATTGGCAAACTTATCGATAAGACCTTCTCTTGTGGAAAGGATTGGCGAGAGCCAAAAGCGAGATGATAAGCTTGTCAAGATTATCCGTGAATTGGAATCTGGATTGGATCCAGAAAAGGATAAAGGATTCGAGGTCGATCGAGAGGGTTGGCTTCGGAAGCAAGGACGACTAGTTGTTCCCGATATAGATGAATTGAGGAGTGAAGTTCTGAAGGAGAGTCATCACTCGAAGCTGACAATTCATCCAGGTGGAAATAAGATGTATCGGGATATGAAGAGAACCTACTACTGGGAAGGTATGAAGAAGGATGTTGGAAATTTTATTTCCAAATGTATGAACTGCCAGTTGGTAAAAGCCGAACAGAAGAAGCCAAGTGGATTGCTTCAGCCATTAGAAGTTCCTACATGGAAGTGGGAACAAGTGTCGATGGATTTTATCGATGGATTGCCTAGAACCAGAACGGGAAATGAAGGGATTTGGGTCATTGTGGATCGTCTGACTAAGAGTGCACGATTCATTCCTGTTCGATCGACTAGGACTGCATCAAAGTTGGCTGAGTTGTATGTTAAGTGGATAGTTCGATTTCATGGTATTCCGAAAAGTATAGTGAGCGATCGAGACCCATTGTTCACTAGTGGATTTTGGAAGAGCTTCCAGGAAGTCTTGGGAACCGAGTTGTGTTTGAGTACAGCTTATCATCCCCAAACAGATGGTCAGACCGAGAGAGTCAACCGAGTTTTGGAAGATCTTCTAAGAGCATGCGTTTTGGACTTCGGAGGATCATGGGAAGATCACCTTCATTTGGTGGAGTTTGCGTACAACAACAGTTACCAGTCAAGCATTGGTATGGCACCGTATGAGGCATTGTATGAAAGACCGTGTAACTCTCCAACATGTTGGTTGGAAACTGGAGAAAAGCTGATGCTTGGGCCAGAGATGATTCGTCAGACTTCAGATTGTATAGAAATCATTCGGCAACGAATGAAGGCAGCCCAAGACCGTCAAAAGAGTTATGCTGATAAGCGTCGAAAGGATTTGGAATTCGACGCAGGAGATATGGTTTTTGTGAAGATTTCTCCACTAAAGAATGTTATTCGATTCGGGAAGAAAGGAAAATTGACTCCGAGATTTGTTGGACCATTCCCGATCATCGAGCGAATTGGAAAGCTCGCCTATAGGTTGGAGTTACCTGAGAAGATGTCGGGTGTGCACAATGTTTTTCATGTATCATATCTACAGAAGTATGTGCACGACTCGAATACAGTGGTTTCTGCTGATAGCTGTGAAGACTTCGAAGTTGATCCAGTCGATAGAAGACCTCGTAAGCCGCTTCGTGTTGTTGAAACCGACACGAAACAGCTTAGGAGAAAGGTAGTTAAATTGCTCAAGATACAATGGAGTGACGATGATAACGACTGTACGTGGGAGGTGGAAGAGAGGATGAAGGCAGCTCATCCTGAACTCTTCAAGGTATGGTCCTAAGGTGTCGTATCATCTAACAACATTGTAACTTGTTCTAAGTCTTAGAATTCTGTACGCTAAGCTAGAATTGGATGCATGGTTTGATGATTGTTATGGTTGGTAGGCGTACAGAATAGTCTTCGATTGCTTTGTTTGTTTGGAATTTCGGGGGCGAAATTCCTAAGGGGGAGAGAATGTAACGACCCGTATTTTTACGGATCGACAAGTTCGACAAAGTCTGGAATTTTAGAGTTTTTGAGCCATTTCAGATTTTAGGTGAAAATGCTAAGTCCTGAGTCGTGAACGACTTAGTGTAAGTCGTGAGTCGTATACGACTTAGGGGATAGGAGCGACTCAAGGGTTTGGCTAGTTAAGGGTGTAAGGATAAGTCGTTTGAACGACTTAAGGGGTAGGCGCGACTTAAGGACTGGGCGAGATAAGGCTTAAGTTGTAGCAGTTAAGTCATGACCGAGTTAAGGTGATGAGTCGTACCCAAGTCATCTGATGAGTCGTACCCAAGTCATCTGATGAGTCGTACCCAGTTATCTGATGAGTCGTATCCCTGTTGTTTGATAAGTCGTAGAATGGGTTATCTCGTCTAGCAGTTAAGTCGTGGATGAGTTAAGGGATGAGTCGTAAGCTGTTGAGTCGCGCGTAGGTGATAACTCGCGCAAGTGGATGAGTCGTAGCCATTGTGATGAGTCGTATACGAGTTAGTAGTTGAGTCGTCTAACCAAGTAAGGCGAGCGCATTTAAGTCGTAGACAGGGGGTCTGGTGAGTCGTAGGCGCATACTATAAGTCGGAGACGACTTAGGAGATAGTTGATTTTTCGTGAGTCATAGGCTGAAGTGTGTTAAGTCGTTGAGTCGTAGGGCTTTGAGTCGTGAGTCGTAAACGACTCATGGAGACAGACGAGATAAGGATTTCAGCTATAAATAGGAGAGCTTCTCTTCATTTTTGGGATCGGGATTTTGAAGCGACGAAGTGCTGCCATTTTAAGAGCTCGACTTCTACACTTCTTCACTTCTTTTCTCCACTCTAATCTAGTGCTTCCTTCCATCCAAATCAAAGATCAAGATTGAAGATTCAAGAGCTAAAGTTGAAGATCTTTATCTTTTCAAGAGAGATTTCTTCGTTTGAAGCGGATTCGTGATAGATCAAGCTTCATCCTTCGCTGTCCAGATCTGAAGCGTATTGATTTGAGGTTGTTTAGGTGATTTGGTGAGTGGTGATTATCTCTCACATGGATCCAAAGGAGTATATCGGATTGTTGGCTCGATTTGGTGTTAAAATAGAGATTTCCATGCATTTTCTTCATCCAAAGTGTAGATCCATATAGATCCATTGTTCATGATGATGTTACATCCATTTTATCATATGTTAACCTATGCAAGTTCATTCATCAAGTTTGTAGAGATATAATCCATGTTTTCATGCTTATTGGACTTTCAACTCTTTAATTACGAAAATGCCATTTTTGTTATAATTGTCTACTTAGATCATTTTTGAATGCTTGATTGCTTGGATTGATGTTTGATTTGATTGATTGTTATGAACTAGATGATTGATGATTAGATCTAGATCGAAGATGATTCAAAAGCTAAGGGAAAGGCTCTTGAATTGGAAAAGTTGCTCGTGGCATATGTAGCGGGATGATGGAGCTCTTATGCATAGATTTGATGATGTGATGTTGAGATGAGGCTTCGCGAGGATGTGATGAAGCGAGGCAATCATGTGATGAAGACTTGGTCTAATCCAGACGGGATCATTCCAAGCATGTTGATAACTCGGTGATATGATTCGAGTTGAGGATAATGAATGGATATGAGAATAGTCGTCGAGGAGGATGACTAGGAGGTTTGGATAGCATCGTTGTTGAAGGTTCTAGCATGCTCTAAGCAAGAGTACGTTTGGGCAGATTCGATAGTCCCAACGACTAACAGTTGATGGTCGAGTACTCTGGGCAGATTCGACAGTCCTAGGCACGGGTTGCGACGACGTGCGAGAGTTATGTCTAGAACCGGGGTTTCCATTAGCCCTTGACGGACGGCTGAAAGAATGTGCCGATCATTCAATTAACGGTGATATCGAAGCAATGATAACAGTGATAGCCAGAGTCATGGATGTTTGGTTGTATCGTCATTCGGACTCAAGAGCGGTATTTTCTGGGTGCTTATCTGATTTAGGCCTTGGTACTTGGAAAACATCGCCCTTGACTCGAGTGATAGTAGTGTTACTTTAAATTGTATGCTCTGCTATGTTTGCTTCTGCTTAGTGTGTGTCTGGGGGCTATCACTGTAGAATGAGGTTGGAGTGGGAGGGTTGTATTCCTATTCCTTTTCCTTTATGCTCTATTGGTATGTTGTTAGTTAATTTACTGCTCACTAAGACTGTTGTCTGACTCAAGGCTTTATGTTTTAATTCTTATTGCCTTGGGCTGTTCGTCCATTTTGGGACGGGCAGACTAGGTAGCAGGTGACAGGTGCTGTTCTCTTCTCACGATGCTGATATTCGAAGACGAGCTTGAGGGTTGCATATTATCTTCTTATATGTACTGGATATTCCGCTGTTTTGTATTCTCTGAGAGATATGTAGTGAGGCTTGATGTATTGACTATTTGGATGCTTGTATTCAACTATTATGACGTTTTATATGATGCCATTTTGTTCTGTAAAGCTTCACTATACATATGTTCTATTGTATTTTGTCCATGCGTTGTGAGTAATACGATAGATTCTGTTGCTTTAATTTACCTTGACAATCGTCCATGGTCGCCTGGCACACTTTACAGCGCACTATCTCTAGATTCGGTGCAGGGGTCATGGGCGGTCGTCACAGGTATTACCTGTAAGCAAGGTTTCAAATCTCGGATTTTGGCCAATATCTCGGGCAAATATCTCGGCTGTCTCGGGCGATATTTAAAAGACTTATAACTAACCAAGCTGCCAAATCTCGGATTTTGGCTAATATCTCGGATTTTCATCTCGGCTGATCTCGGGGAGATTTAAAACCTTGCCTGTAAGTAAGATGCAAGCTCATGGAAACAAAGGTTAGGTTGATGCTTTTAGTTTTATGAGTAGAGTTGGTTGCTCCACTAATAGGTACGCGTTTATATTTTGGTCTGGTTTGATGATTTTATGCCGCAGATATATGAGGCCACTTGGCTTTTCTTTTGTTGGTTTGGACCCGTAATGATGATTTGTAGTTTTGACAATCGAGCCGCGCAAAGGAGATGCTGGCGAAATTTTCCGTAATTTTAAGAGACTTAGAGGATTTAATAACCCATTTCAAGTAATTGATTTTGAAATTTAATGGTTGGACTCATTTTTCTAACCTTTGGAATTTTCAGGACAAAATTCTTTTAAGTGGGAAGAATGTAACAACCCGAAATTTTGTAGTTTGATTATGAATATTTAATTAACTTTAAGTATTGAAATAATTAGTTCTAAAGGTTTAAAACTGGAATTTAATTACAGAGATTATTTGAAATATTTGAATTAGTGAATTTAATATTTGAATAGTGATTTAAGTATTGGAATGTTGAATTGAATATTAATTAAATTGGTTTAGTAGCCTTATTTAACTTCTTTTAATGAGATAAATAATAACGGTGAATTCATTTTGTAAATTTATTTGCAACAATAAATGATCCGAATAACTAATTAGAAAGTTTATTTTTGTATTTATGACTCGGCTTTTATTGATGTATTTTTAATTTAATTTATTAGGTTTTTCCATAATTTTTTATTTTGATAATATTTAAATTTTTAGTTGGCGATTTATTAGCAAACTAGATGGTGTTTTTATGATTTTACAGAATCAAATAACTAGTGTATATTATTATTTTTTGGAGTCGTGTCGTTGTTCTAAGCATGACCGTAATTTTGTTTTATCGTTCACAGCCTATACACAAATGAAACTCGATGCGGCAAGACGCCGGAAATTGGACTATAAACTAGAACAAACACTTAGCTTATTGAACACACTTGCTTTCTTTTTCTTTTACACATTTTCATTCATCACTTCCTGTAAACTTCAAAATCAATAAAACAAAGAAAATAGATTCACTTCCTTCAAAATTCAAAAACAAATCAAACAATTATCAAAAAAATTAAAAGCTTAGATCTCTGGGCTTAATTTGGAGTGATCTACCTCACATTTGAATTTGTTTATGTTCGGTGGCGAATGAGGGATTGGACAGTGAATGTCGTGAGTGGATATAGAACTTGGGTTTTGATTTGTTGGTAATTGAAGTGGAGTTGAGCTTATTGGAGGCTAGATGCGGGTTCATGGAAGGAAGGAGCATCGTTGGCCAAAGAATGAAGGCGTGTGGCTCTCTCGTATGAAACGCGACCTGAAAGGCTTGGTGGGGACTGGCTATGTCGCATTCATCTGTGATTGGGTGGGAGCTTTAACTTGTTGATGGATGGGGAGAGCAGAGGTAGTAGAGTTCGTCGCAACTTCCGGTTAGCGAATTAGTGGAGACACGGAGGAGGAAAGGCGGAGAGAAGGTGTGAGGCTATAGGTTTGTTCACCACATGGGTAGGAAGAAGGATTTGAGTTTGGGGGGAAGGGTAATTAAGTTTGAAATCATAATTATCAAAAGTAATTATATTATTTAAAATAGAAAATCTTACAAAATTGTATCTTCCTCATACATGGTCCAAATCGAGCATGGTTAGTAGCATTGGATTCGTAATGAAGTAAACTATGCGATAGAATTGGTTTGGTTGAAATTGGAGCAAATGGAAATTTAGGACTAAAATTAGATGGTGCCAACTGGAATTTCAGTGAGTTAAACTCGCCTCTTTGGATAAATCAGCAGTCTTACTATTTGTGCTTGGTTGAATTATTGGCTGATTGGTTAAACTATCCGCTTTGAAAAGCAGTAGTATTTAAGATTGATATACAGAAAATTTTGAAGAGAACTCTGGATTTCTCAAAATTGTGATGTTTAATTTCCAGTTATAATTCTGTTGTTTTATTTCTGTTATATTCGTTTTAAATAGATTGCTAAATGCTGAAATTTGACTATATGGCCATATTGGATGTGACACCGACACTTGTGAAAAGTTAAACCTTTTTAGTGACAAAGGGAAGTAATAGCATTTGTTAAGTGCTATAGTAACTATTGGCCTCGATATGGTATTTTGGAAATACTGTTGAGTGATGTTTGACTTTGGAAATCATTTTCGATTTGGAAAATGATTTAAATTAGATCTTTTGGGGTTTTTGTGATATATTATTTTAAAAATGAGTTTTTGAATTTTTCTATTTAATTCAACTTCTTTATTTATTCTTTTCAAATTATGTATGTATGTATGTATGTATGTGTATGTAAATGTTTTAAATAATTATTTAGAGGTATTGGTTTTATGGGAAATTTTTAGAACAATAGTTGTTTATTTTCAAAAAAAAATTATAAATTTAAAAGAGAGATATATCAGTTGAATTTTTATACATAAAGGAATATGTGTGTAAATGGTATTTTATAAATGGAAATATTATCACTTGGTCAAACTGGGGAAATAAATCACAGTTGTGAATTTATTATTATATATAGTATAGGAGGATTGTGTTATGAAAAGTAAATGAGTTTTGTAATAGGAATTGAAGTTTGGATTTATATTGGAGTTTTGGTTATAAAAGTAGTTTTTTGAATGGCTATAGAAATCTACCAAAAGTGTTTATAAATGAAATTGGAGGTTTATAAATGAAATTGGAGGTTTATAACTGAAATCGAAGGTTTATAAATGAAATTGGAGGTTTATAAAAAGAGTTGCAATAAAGTTAGGAATTTATAAAATGAGTTCTATAAGCGATATTTTATAAAAGAAGTTTATATAGAGTTTTATAAATGATATAAAGAATGTTAGAAACTGGGTTATTTAAATAAATTTGGAAATTCACAAAAGGAGGCTGTAATTTTGTTTTACATTTTTAAAGGAATTTATAATAATATCTTATGAAAGGAATTCTAAAATGAATTTAGAGCTTATACTTATAAAAGGGTTTTATAAATTTTTTAGAGATCAATTAGGAAGTTTTATAACTTGAAAAGAGATCTTGAAATTTGGGAAGTAGTTTTATAAATGATTTTGGATAGTTATAAAAAAAGTTTTATAAATGGTTTTGGATATTTCCAAAAGAGTTTTATAAATAAACTTGGAGATTTATTAAGAGTTTTATAAATGGATTTGGAATTTTAGTAAAGGAGATATTCATAAATGAAAGATATTTATTAAAAAGAATTTATCAAAATTTAGATTGGATTTCCCAAATTGACCTTCTTAATATTGATGGTGTGGACATTCGTTTCATGCTTAACACTGAAGGAATGGTGTTTTGGTTTATCCTTTTATTTGTTTCTTTTCAAACGGTATTTGTTATAATCCTTTTGATATGATTTTGAAATAAGAAATCTTTCATAATGTTTTGTAAATATACTATACGGTGGAGATAAGTATATGAATACATCTTCTAAGTAGGGAAAGTGTAGTGTTTTTGAGGATATACTTATACTGTTAGATAAGTATATGGATATTTTTTTCAAGTATGAATATATCATTTTAAAAGTATTTTGATACAAGCATTGACAAAGTGGTTTTAGTTAATGAAAGGATTAATTAAGGAGGTTAGTGGTTTCTTATGGGCTTAACCAATGTTTGTTTCCCTATGGAAATAATTCCTTGATTTGATTGTTGTTTTTATTTGATAGTTCAATAACCGACTATTAAACCATGGCCAATTTTCAAACTATCGTTGTCAGATTAGAGAGACCGGGATAAAATATATTATCAAAAAACCCCTTCAAACCGAGATAAGCATTTCGAATAAGAATAGCTTTGAAGATAATCGAAGATGGAGCTCTTTGAAGTGCAAGTGCTATTTGCTACTAATCCTAAGGGTGATTCCAAAATGGATGTAGTAGATGTTATGCCTTCGGTTTGTTCATAACCTGAACAACTTGTATGGATAAATGATGCCACTGCATTGCTGCCTAGAGGGCAGTGCTAGCATTCCAAGTGGGATTGCTATATTAAAAGGTAAAACGTAGCCTCAAGACTCATCAAGCGGGAATGACAAAAACATGGGATATGCAGCAGGGCTAAGTGGGTTTCTCCTATTAGGGTATTATCATCACCTTTCTAGTTATATTCATTTATAGATTTGGTTGTGCATGAGAGCTCTTGAAAAGGTTGCAAAAGCAACCAGGGTGATGAAATATTTGGTAAAATCTAGTAAGGGGTAGGTCGGTCTTGTGTTGGTAGGGGTAGCTCTCAGTACATTTTCTAGAGGTGCATTATGGCAGGCGTTACCCCAGTGCCTTGTCATTGTAAGGAAATCCATTCTCTAGTAAGTGCCTTCGGACTTAGTTGTATATCTATTATGTTGGAATTTAATTAATGTAACAATTTCGACTATGATTCAATATTTACTTTAAACCCTAAACACTATGATAATATCAGAAGATTTCATATGAAATGTTTTGGTTATCGTAAGGTAAAAACCCGTCTGTGTTTATATGCGGCGTGGTCTTATGAGATTCCTTTATTTTGAAAGTTTTTGTAACATTAACATCCATTTGAGGTGTGTTTCTCATACTGGTTTACCAGACTGATCAAGGCGTTATTTTCTTATAATGCTCCTGTACGACTGAGCATATTTACAGATTCAGCTATAGATGCTTTTGAGCTTCAAGAGACGAGCCGGATGCCTTCAAGACGTAATTACATATATTTTAATTCTGTTGCATTGGTTGATTATGTTTATCAGCAATTGGGAGGATAAGTTACTATCATTGTCAAGGCTGATGATAACAAGTTACTCTTATTTGATGTTAGTATATTGCTGTTTTTCTTTTATCAAGATCTATTGTATATTATATGTTACTCGTCACGATGTGAGATTCTTTTTTTGTATACACTACAAGAAAATTCATTATTAGCAGCACTAAATTGCATCGTTTTATACAAAATGTTGCTTATTATATTTCAAAACCTAATTAAATATAGCTAAAACGCTGCGTCCACTAAAAATATCTCGCCCACGCGTTTTTTCTCTACACTCGCGCTAACCTCCGCTTTTTCCCAATTTCTTTTCCCTCTCAGCTACCCTAATTTCTTTCCCCAAAACTTACGATTTCGGTCCTTTTTTCCTCATCTCAATGTTATTCCTCTCTTTCTCCACCTACCAACACTACCTCCTTCCCTTAATCTTTGATTTGAGTCATGAGTCTTGTTCATCCTTCTCACCAGTCGAGTCCTCCTTTGATTTGAATCTTGCTGTAGCCTTACTGAAGAAAAAAATATTTAACCCAATTCCTTTTACAACGAATAAACATATAAACACGTGATTGTCAAACTCAACATCAACAACAAAATTTTGGGAATTGCTAAAATTAGCTTCAGGTCCATATAAAGCACGAAAGCCGCCTCCTGATCCTGTAGGAAGCGTTTGAGTATATTTTGCAGGGAAAAATGTCAAGCCATCACCAGGAACATAACTATCTTCCCTTTGGATGAGAACTGAGAAATGCATAGTGAAGTTTGTAAGTTCTCTAGGTTTTTCATCCCACAAAGTAACTTCTCTTTTGCATACAGCTCTGCCCATGCTGTTTTCTTTTGCCGTGCCTTTGTTGTTTTTGGTAAGTTTGATTCTACGACCATTGATATTTGCATTGCCTTGTTGTTCGATTAAAGATGCTGATTTTTTTATTGAAACTTGAAATGTTGAAAAAGAGTGCGTTAACCTGTGGAAGGAAAAATGAAAATATAAATAAAAGAGATATAATAGATTTCTTTAAAGACATTTTCTATGTTTCGTGATAAACTTTCTAAGATTAACATATTTATATGAAAATGGTAATGAATTTTCAAGCTTTCATGAATTTATTGAATTTATATGAAAATGGTAAAGAATTGGAGCAACCACCACAACTGTTGAAGCCACTGCCATCTCTAGCAGATAGAAGGCGTTTGCTTAACCTTGCTAAGATCGTGGAAGCTGCACGTATATCTGTTAGATTATTGAATTGATTTCCCATATTAAATTTATCTTTTGATAAATAACTTAAGTACCCTGTTAACTGATATAAAGATTAAGCTTACCTTTGCAGTTTTAACTTAATTAGTTAATTGTTTTTCTTTTTATTTAAGAAAAGGGGACGTAAATTGACTTCTATCTAGCATTATAGCACTTGGCTATACTTTTATAAATACATACATCATTTATTAATTCTCTTGCTTTTTGGCTCTGTAGCTTAGGAGTTGATTCCTTTTGCTAAAGATTACTTCTTCTCCTTTAGAAGATTGTTTTAAAGATGATATTTTTTTTCCTTTCTTTTCTATTTGGAAGTTTATCATATTAAGAGTAATGGATCCGTGCCAATTTTTTCAACTGTAGTTCACTAGTTTAAACAAAATTGCTTCAACTCCTAGAGCATGCTCCTTATAAGCGGTCAAAACTACTTACAAGTTATGTATTGCAACGTTGGTGTTTGAGAACTATTTATATGTAACTCGCAAAGGTAGCTAATAAGTAGAAAATGAAGGAGCGACTATTTATTGATTTTGTGTTACGAAGCAATTTCATAAGTCATTTTGATCAAATATTATATTTAAAAATTAAATTACATCATAAACACTTGTACTTCTAAATTGCCAAACGGGCTCTTTCAGTACGATTTGTAGTTTAGGGCAATATGATGCAGATGTAGGCAAAACTAAGATAGCCTACTGAATAACAGTGTACTTCTCTTATATATGAAAATATCTGCTGTTATTTTAGCCTATATACGAAAAACATACTTCTGAATAGTTAAAATTGCTAATAAATTGGTATGGTCTCTATTCCTTATATATACACGACCTTAAGTAGCATGACAAGTTATGTTCGTCGTTAAAATAGGTAAAGGGGAGGGATTTGAAATAAAGATGGTCAACATAGAAGCTGATCTGCATATCCTAAAAGTTCAGGTGATTATGTAATTCGATAAAATCAGAAAATAAACGATTTCAAAGACTTAACATTCTATCAAATCCATTATCAAATATATAATACAGGAAAAGATGATGAGACAAACCCGAACGAGGAAGAGATAAGGAAGAAAGCACTACCTCCGAGGGAGCTAATAGACCTATGCCTATAAAACAAGGACCGAGCCCTATCCCTATTACCCTTTGAAATATTTGCATGGACCAGCTCCTCCTTCAGAAAAGCCAACCGGCACCTGCTGGAAGTATGTAAATGAGCCTGCATACATCAGGAAGGCTATGTTTCAAACAAGTGGTTTTATTTTAAGTAGAAAGGTTTGGAAATAACCAAAATATTAGTTGATATTTTTTCTTTCACATTCTTAATATTTAGTTATTTTTTGATTAGCTAGGGCCACATTGAAGCATGCCAAAGAAGGAACAAAAAGCTCTGCATTTTGGTTTGCTCTTGGTGGTAAATAAAGCTTTAAAATGTTACACAAGAATTTGCTCGAAAGCCTTACCTGTAGACATATTTGTTTAACAAAGAAGGTTAGTTTCTACAACTGGTTGCCATAATTTTTTTAACCATTTGCTTTGCTCCGCTGCCATTTTCTTTGTTGCTTGCTTCGCCGCAGTTTTCCTTAGCGATACCCGTTCTGTTCACATTAAGTTGTGACACCCACTTTCAATTATAAAAATTATTAGAAGTTGATGTTGCCCCTATCTGAGCTAATCAATCTACGAGTTTAAAACAGAGCTCTTATGAATATTAAGAAAACTAAATGTAAATAACTATACCGAGCATTAGACAAATTTCATCAACATTCAACTAAGAAAATTAGAAAAGGTTCGCAAACTAATATACTTTGAGCTGTCATACTTTAGAATTATGGCATTGGAGTATAGTCGGTAGTCATTAGTTATTTTTGTAACCTATAGAGCACTGATCGTGTATGCATGCAATTTTTTCAACATAGGGTCCTGACATTATGAACTTTAGAAACACTGCTGCACATGCTTATATATAATTGAGAAGTATTCAAGTTATTTTTCACTTTTATCCAATAACTCATCAAGGTCAAGTTCTTCATCATTTAGTTGAGGAGCCTGAGCCTTCCCACTTGCTATTAGTTCCTGCACTTAATAAAGAAATTGAAATACATGCTTATTAAGTTAGCTTTGGCCATCATAGTGTCATGTACTATCTTATTTATTTTGTTGTAGTTTCAAGTTAACTTTCAACCGTTATAGCTATAATATGCGATTTTTGATCATTAAGTAGAAAAATATTTGGAAGGTTACAATGTTAGTCCAAAAATACTATTCTCAAGACTTAACTGTATTCATATCAGAAATGAACCACCAAATCTTATTATAGAGAATTTTAGTTTTATAAAAATTAAAACTGATGGAGAGCATGCTACTCATCCAAGACTATAACTGCTTCTCAAAAAAAAATTTACATAGGACTTTATTCACTTAAACATATCTACTATCAACAACTTAAAATGCTGGTATATTTGAGAGTAAATAGAAATTTCACTTAAACTCATCCATTCATTTGTAGAGTGACAACTCAATCATGCATGAAATTGTAACCAAAATCACTGCTAAATTGGGGATGATGAAATATAATCTCAGTGAATTTTCATGACACCTAAAAAATATTTTGACTCACATCTAGTTGTCAACAACAGTTTGATCTAGTCAACTGTCCAGCTAGGTTAATCAGTCTCTGTTGAAGATAAGAAATGAAATATATTTTCATACTGAATACTGGTTAAGTCATGTACGATAATATGATTAATATGCCATTATCTCATCATAAACGACTACAGTGGTTAAATTTTCAATTTTAAATAAAGTTTGCCGAATTTATAATTCTATAAGACAACTAAATATATAAGAGAAGTACAAGCTGTATACAAATGCATGAGTACGGTTAGAACAATAAAAATAACATCTAAATATTTAACAGATTGCAATAACACAGCCAAACCACCAAGGAAAGTGCAAATAATGAAGATGGGATTAGTAAATGTTAAAGGGGGTTGAGTAAAGCAGCAAATAGAAAAAGTTGAAACCAAATATTCCACAATTGCATACCATGGAATCTTCATAGCTTCAATCATCTGGTGATATTACAGGTAGAAGCAATCAAGCTACTTGCAATGCACCAATCTACAACTAATCATGCCATTGGTAAGCAACCAAGCATTTAAGACGTCAACATGGAATCTTATCTGATTTTCTTGATTTTATGTGACAGTTAGTCAATGAATATTTGTAAATAAAAGATAAATAATTCGACGAATGGAACTTATTTCTTTTATACTTGTACTTGCATAATTACGTGAGATGGCCTAAATGCATCTTTCTCTTTTGATCACTTGTATATTTTGCTTATGTTGTTTTATTATGACAACCACATCATTTGATTAATTACAGTTGCGCAACTGAGGGCCAATTTCTATCAGAGCTTGAGTTCTTATGGCCAGCATTAATGATGGCTTCTTTAGCAGTCCAATCTGTGGCATCAATTGTTAAGGTTATACATTATATAAACTAAATATATAATATCTTGGAAGACCTTGGTATTTCTTAGTGTTACTAAGAAAATATAACGCGGACTCTCTTGTTCAACATGAAGTCTAATGTAGTTATCTATTTTTAGGAGTTTGTATTTATCGATGCTGCTAAATCGCTTTAGGTATCATTCTGTTCATACTTATTATACATGAACTATAAATTCAATGGTATAATTTTCTTTTTAGTAAGTGTACATTGTATTTATTTTCTAGAATTGTCATAATAGAAATATATTCTGACTGTATTTGACTGTGCACATCTGGTTCATTTTTCCTTCTCTTATATTTCAATAGTCATTTTTTGCTATTAGGAAAAACAAATCTTATCGGTAAGTTTGATATTGCTTGTCTTCAAATGTGGGGGTTCAGGCATTAACTCCATTTTCAATTGCAGCTTGTAGTGGTGATTGTATCTTGTTTGTGTGTGCGCGCATGTTGAAAGCAATCTATATGCAAAACAAGAACGATTCTTCGTTACCCAAAAATTCATTTCTTATTCAAGATGGGCAAAAAAAGGAGTAAATTGTAATTTTATAGTTCCAAAAATCAATTATGTAATAAGATACAAATTTTTTGAAAACCTACATACATCCACCACGGAGATGTATAGTTCCAACAAAAAACTAAACGTTGAAATATCATTGAAAATATATTAACTTGGAACAAAATTATATGGTTCTCTCTTTTAAAATTGGAAACAACCCACGAGTATTTCTTGAAAGAACCCACCTTTTCTATTTAATTTCTCCTTTGAATTCTCCATAAAAATCCATATAACAGTCAAAATATATAAAAAAAACAAAGCCGCATAAGCTTGAAATTGCTTTAGAAGTTTTATTATTTCATATTAAATATAAACATAAAGAAAGTCAGAGTGTTTAACATAAACCATCGAAATAAATATGAAGTCAGTCAAAAATTTTAACTAGAAAGGTGTGATTTTTCTAATTTTGTGCTATGGAAAATAGAAAAACTATTGTACACAGTTATGACAATCGTATAGTTTGAAGAGGAGGGAGATGCAATAGTGATTTCTTCGTGAATTTTCAAACGTTTGAGAAGATGGCGTCTCGCCATTTTTTGGTATTTAGACTTTCACTTGAGATGATTAAAGTACAAAGCGTGAACGACCTGGATTATATTTCTAAATAAGGCGGTGAGTTATTTTGGAGATTGGGTTTTGGGCATTGGGCTGATAGATTAAAATGTTTATGGCTGTTGTTTTTGCATTTTGATGTAAATATATGTACATATTTTTCCACTCTAGGTTGTATACATTTGATTCACTCAGCAATAAAGCACTTTAGAACTTTTGTTCCAAAAATATATTAAAAACTGCAGTTTGTACATGCATACAAAATAAAATTTATCCACATTCCAGGCTATAGTATTGAAACTCTGAAGATGAAATTGAAAAATTAAATAATACTCAGAGACCTAGTTCACTTTTTTGAAAACAAAAAATACAAAATTGTTGGAAATCTATACCGTGATTTCGTAGTTGTTGCCTTTGTGATGCAAGGACACATCAATCATCACTATTGTAGGAAGCAAGTATTGGGATGTGATATCATATTTTCAGGTCGAAAAAGATGGCACATCAATAGGAAAAGCAAAAATGCAACGGAGACAAAACGAAGGAAGACGAAGAAGAAAGATGGAGCACCGAAGGCTAATAGCATAAGGTACATGCATATAGCTGACTGGAAAAAATTTCAGTCAACTAGAACCCTTTCCAAATCAATACATCAATAGGTTTGATGGCTCTGAGTTCAAAAATGGATCCTCTCAAGGATATATAAGGGTAGGCAGTCTCTGCACAACTTTGTGGTTCCGTAGTTTCCTTTTGTTTTGCCAACATGTTATAATTGTTGGAGATTTTTTCGATTATTGTGGGTTAAGAAAGAAGCTCTTCCAGGAGCCGCAGTTGTTCCAATTCAAGAAGTACTAATACGTTGCCATGAGCGGAGTTTGAGCAGAAGGTTTGTTTCAGATTAAGTTACATCATTATTACTGCAATCATATGAGAATCGCCATGAATATTGAATTTGTCAACTTTTTTTAAATATAATCTCTTGTGATTCATCATGCAGCAGCTCCTAAGCCTGAATCTCGGTTGAGATCTAGTTCACCATGCTCTCATTCTACATCGGAAGTGCATTCTGTGTCAAGGTAAAGGTATGTCTTCAACTTCTGCTATTCATGAGTATACATATCCATTTATATTTTACGTGACAACTTCCACACGTAGTTTCCTATATTGTTGTGAATTATCATTTTCTAGGAAGGGTGGTTCTATTAAAGTTTGTAAATTGATACTTGAAGTCTGTTAAAATGCTGTTTTTTAAACCAGTTAATGTTTTTATAGATTGTTGAATGTTCCTTCTAGTAACATGCAATGTTTGGAAAAGAAATTCACTGGAACATAACGATTGAGCTACAACATACTTTAGTCGTTCAAGCTGAACACATTTTATATTCAATCACCCTCATTTGAATATATTTCTGCTATATATAATTGGATGCTGCTAAAGAGTTTAATTATTTTTTGGGGTTCATTTTTGGCCCATCCAGTTGAAGTGGAATCTAATATTTTTTAGTGCTTTTATTCATCATAAACATATTCTTTGATATTGCATGCATTTGTTTCTATTTTTGCAGATCTCGATCAAGATCAAGATCCAGATCCCCAATAAATACAGTAAGTTCCAGGTTATTAAAAAGGAAAAACAAAAGTATTGTCATGATATAACGATTGATTTATGATTGTATGAGGATATAAAGAAATGCCAGAATTTGGAGCTATCCGTTTAGAATGTTGTAACTTGTATAATTTTAATACTAACTTTTGCATTTTGATATTTAGTATGCGATACCTTTCAGGAAAGTATGTTAGCATAGTAGCACACTCTACTTTCATCCAAGAATTATAAGCTTTTGAAATAATCAACATGTAAAAGATGTCACTCAAATCGACAAACAGGGTTTTTTCTTAGTATGGGGAAATCAAATAAAATTATGTCTTGACCGGAACTTTTGCTTCTTAATATAGGTAACTATATAATACCGACAATAAAAATAATTGAAGAACTAAATCATATACTTTGATGTTAACTTTTAATAATACCGTTCTTCATAGAACAAGCAAGGAATATGAGCAAGGAGCTTGGAAGTTTGTGTATGCTGTAATATTTTTATTTTGGACGAAGGGAAATGGCAGGTTTTTATAGAATACAAAGAGTTTGTGAGGAATTTCTTTGCTGATTTGACATACGGCTTCTATGATTGGTCAATTGAAATCTACTAGAAAATTTATATGATTATATACTGCTACATAATACAGATATTTATCTCTAAGTGTTTACTCTGTTCTCATTAGCTTATTCCAGTAGTTAATTCTCATTTCCAAACTATTTCTAGGTAATTAACCATTCTACATTGTGGATTTTTCAGGCAGATGAAAAAATCAAAAATTATCAACAGCCTATTCCAGAACTTTAGAATGAACGAGACACTTTCAATTTAGCAGGTATTTGTCCATATTATTCAATATTATACTGCTTGAATAGCACATTGCAATTTAAAGAAGTTGCATTTTCCTTTGTTTGAGTTGTGTTGAAGACATTTATACAGATTACATTATACAGGTATGTGTTTATGTAAGGGTCCAACATCTACATTTTTAACAGATTTAGGACCACCGCTAGATAATTGTTTAAAATAAGACAAGCCAAATAAACGTAAAACATAATATAAAAGTTCATCAGCAAGAAGTTTAAAAATACTACATAATATTCACTACAACCTTTTGCATTAAATGGTTCTGATCAAACTCTGAAGTAATTTTCATGGAGTATCTTTAAAACCTTGTCCATTGTTCATATTAGTAAAACACAACAGTAAATTTAACATGTTTGTTAACAGAACTCAATTCAGTAGATCATGTGATATATGCTTGATGAATCAGTCATATTACCGTGCCATAGTTTTCTGTGTTATTCTGAAATATATAGAGTGTAATAACCCGCTTTTCCGTACCCCTTGAATAGACACTAATCTCCATCTATTTACTCAAGGTGAACGAAAAACCGAACCATTAGGGTTTTAAAAGAAGAGGTAGAAGAAAAGATAGAAGAAAAGAGAAAGAAGAAACAAAAGAACAACATTAGAAACAGAAAGAATATCAGAATCTCACATATCGCAGCGGAACAATATACAATAGATAATTACTAGTCTTTTAAAACAAAGAACTATATCAGTTTATACATACATCAATCATCAGAGTCAATATACAATAATGGACAGTTATACAACTTGTCCTCATACAGAATACACAGCGGAATAAATATATCAGATACAAATACTACGTCTCGCCATCCAGCTTGCTTCCAAAGCTCCAGAATATCCAGAATATCCTGATAATATAACTCTAGACTGCCCGTGTGGAAAATTTGTGGGCACCCAGAGTTTAGAAGGGAAACAATAAACTCCGAGTCAGTCATGGTGACTGGTGTGAGATCGTAAAACAGTTATTTTCACAAAGAAAATAAAACAGATTCGCAATGCTTTTGGAAAATGAAACTACCATAAGACCTCCCACCACACACACAATGCAAACGCAGAATTGGAGGAGATTTCTTCTTATGATAGTCAAAGATGCTTACTACGCCAATCATTGGATTATTATTATTAATGTCTAGTGTAGAAAACATTTCAAAAGTATAATATTAATCTTAGCCAGCATAGACATTTCGAACTATGCCTACTATAGCTACCATCTAAACAGTGGGGCGCCACCATAAGTAAATGGCAGGTTCTACAACTAATACCGTACAAAGTTCGTATTTGGAAGATGTATTTCCAACAAATGGTCAGGCTAAGGAACTTCCTTTCCTTCTGCCGAATAGGATCGCCTCTGGCTGGACGTCCCGAGAGACAAACTGCTCTCTGCCAAACAAGGCCGGGTTACCCCTGTAACAGGTAACTCACGAATATGTCATCACCCGGTCCTTTGGGACCTTTATCCGAGCGCTCGATATCCAACATCACACATCATAAAGAAAGTGTATCCACATGAGTAAGTATCTGGGCTCCATACCATGATACCACCCCTTTCCAGAAGGAAATGACATACCCTAAAGGGCGCGACCCTCATAACCTTGCCGCAACATTCCTGTTTCGACCATTTCCGGGTTGTTGAGGCCCTGACGAAGTCTCGTCCACAAAGCTACGCTTTCTACAAAGCCCTGCTTCGGGTCAAACAAAATGATCAACCTATGATCACAAAGATATAAGATCAAACAAATGATCATATCGCAAATGATCAAACACTGATCATTTCACAGCAACACTCAGTATGCCACGTTACCAAACTGGGATATATCGCTGATAAATTTCAACTACATAACCTCTGAGCTCGTACGTCTCAGAGAAGGGTGTTAAGCTAAGAGAATAAATTCTTCGCCACCAACAGAAATGTATTTGAAAGAAATCAGCTTTATATCTCAAATTTTAACGTCAGACACACAATCCATACAAGTCTGTTCCGGGATCGAACAGAACCGAAGGCACTTCTCACGAAGCCCTTGCACATCCGGATAATTTTCAATCACGTCGGGACTTCCCGTCACTAAGGGTGATAAAACCTCTAAATCGGAGATCAACCGATGTAGAGTAACTCGACGGTAATCCTTCCGTTTTCAAAAATATCCGGTCTTCAACGCCGGTCTTCAAATGCGATTCATAACGACGTATCACATATTCGGAATGGGTTATACGACCCCATGGTCCTTTCCCGGCTAACCCGAATAGTGAGCGCTTATTTAAAAATAAGTGTGGCATTCAATTTCATCCAATTCACAACAAATACCATTCTAAAGGTAATTATTGATAGTCGGTTATTTAACTATCAATAAAGATGCGCAACATCATCAGATTCCAAATAATTTTCCCAAATTATTTTATCTTCCAAAATATCTTTTACTAGATATAAAATTTCCACACTTAACCATTTGAAAACAATTTCAAATCAATTTCCACATTTCATTTTATCTTTGAAGATAAAATCTCAAAACAGTTCATTTCATGTTGGAAAAGCATTTCCATACTTATTTAAAAATAAGTATTTCACAAATCATTTATTTTCAACATTTGAAAATATTCGATATACTTAAATCAATATTAAGTATATATTCATTCTTTAAGGAAATCATTTACTTTGACAACATTTATTTGAGTCAAAACGAATGTTACGTAAAACATCGTTACGACGACTCAAAATCACTAGTATAGGGATTCAGATTTTAGATAGATATATAAATCCCAATACTACATAAAGCATTTTCTTTCGAAAATCATTTACTATAACAACAGTGTTATAGTCCATCATTTCCTTATTTCTCGAAAACGTCTATTTCAACAATAAATGTTGAAATCTATGATTTCGATATTTAACACGTTTAAAACATCTTTTAAAACAATTAACTTCATTTTACAATATCGCTTTTCCAAAACTATCCATTTTACTTAACAATATATTCACTGTCCAAAATCGTGAATACACTTTACTAATTACATTTCACTATTTTCTACACATTTTATTTCAATAATAATTCGCTATCCAAAATCGCGAATATATCTCCTTTAATAATCTTCTATATTTAATTTATCAAACCCAATTGATCTCGAATTTATAAAACAACGTTTATAAATTCTATTTCTGTTTTTAATAACAACTTCAACTTACAAATCTTCTTTTTAATAATTCGATAAATATTCCATCTAAAGGTAAAAATCCAATTTATAAGTTAATCTCTTATAAATCTTTTATTCTACAGTTTCATCCATTTTACAACTTCACAATTTATAAATCTATAAATTTCATTCACTTACGGATTCCATAATATTTCATTTTTAACACTTATAAAATTCGTTTTATAAGTCCAATATTTTGATTTATAAAATATCAATTTTATAAATCTTTCTATACAAATCGTTTATAGTTATTCAAAAATCCCAACTTAAACCATTTTATAAATAAATCAACTTTTGTTTCAAAAACAACACTTCGGTTATATTTCACTAAAAATTATAACTTTTATAACTTTAAAATTTTACGTTTATAATCGATTCAAAAATCCCATAAAACGTATATTTTCAAAAATCACTTTAAAAACCCTTTTAAAGTAAAAGTCGTTATTTTTACATTTCAAAACTGAATCCGATGATGCAACAACACCAATCAGTCCATCACAACAGTCAAATATCATATATCATCATATGATAACAGAATATATCAAAATATCTGTAAATAATCAATACGGTGAGGAATCCAGTCGGATCCCTCCAACCTGTTTCCCTGCATCCACAGATGTTAGCACAATACCAATTCCGCTCCAGTACGGAATTATCGCGGTATATGGGTTTTTATAAATCCGCTTACTAACGGCGCAATAGGGTCTCATCCGCTATACGAGGCGGGAAATCATCAATCCAATATATACATATGCCAATATGTATATATTGCTATATATAGATATATATCCTACTATATCTAATATCACATCCAAACAGTCAATCAATAAATAACTGCAAAAATTCCACATTCAATTTGAGTGAGAAAATCTCACCTCGATTTCAATTCTGTTTTCAGCGTTTATTTCGAATAAAATTAAACGGCCGTTTAATTTTACTCAAAAAAATTTCACTGATTCCAAACACGCCCAGACCTGCGCTGCAGCGTAGAGCGCGTCGCTGCGATTCCAACGCTTCTGGTTTCGTCACATTCTGATCATGCAGCAAAAAGATATGCATTTTTAAAATTACTCGAATTAAAATTATAACTAAATTTTACAATTTCTTTTAAATTTTAAACCTAACAAAATCGTGGCCGTTCGTTTTGATTTGTGAAAATCTCGGCTGCCAGCTTCATCTTCTTCCACGTGCGTATTCACGTACGTGAACCCATCGTGGCCGCCTCAAAACCCTAAAGCTCGAGGCCACCACACTTCGCCAGAGATTGATCAACGAGTGCCATTCGAACACCCCTTCAGCCAAGTGCCACCGCCTGGAACCCCGTGCAGCTCGGTGGTCCCCACTCCTCTCGAAATGCATGCGAACAGTAGGGGGACGCGGTCGATTTACTCCTCCAAACGGCGACAATACACGCGATCCACCGTTGGATGTAAAGCTCTCGACGAGCTCGACATTTCTCTAGTTGGACATTTGTTGATTTGATGAACGGATTTGAAGAAATCGAAGAGGAAACGTTACGAATTTCTGGTCGTTAGTTTTATTGGAGGCGGCTGCTGAACAAAAACCCTAGCTAGGTTATCTCGTTTGCAAAGTGAAGATGTTGAGGTGCTTTTATAGAAAATTTAACGATTTACTATTCATCGAATTTTTTCGAACTCCGATTCGAGCGTGCCGGCTGACGTTCGTAAGGTTTACCCCGCGTTCCGAACGCAATGGAACAGGTTTCGGAAGCTAATTCGGTCGTTTGTGTGAGATATGACGATAAACGATCAATTTAAATTAAACCGATTTAAATCGATTTCGAGGCGTTTTAATTTGTACCGGACAAATGGTAAATCCAAAAATTATGAAATTTGAAATCTTACAATAATATCACATTACGGATCCGATGAAACTGGTTTCGTCGAAATCCGACACTGTTTGAAAAATGACTATTTTTAACTCGACGATTTAAATTAAAACGATATCGATGCGTTTCGAGCTGCCACGGTCAAACGATAACTCCGATGGATACGAAAATTGAAATCCGATAATAATTAACTATTACGGATCCAATGAAACTGGTCTCGTTCAATTCTGAGACTGTTCGAAAATTGGCTATTTTTACAGTCGATAATTAAATATTAAAATATTCAATTTTCACAGATTAATTCCAAATTCAATTCTGAAAGTTCTATAACCTTTCTATAACTCCAGTATGATTAAATAAAAATTTACAAATCATTTTCAATCATTTTAAACTTGATTTTCAATTATCTCTGGAATTTCAATTATTAATTTATCGATTTAATTGACCAAATTAAATCCAATATTCGAATAATAAATTATTCGACTTCTTAAATTCATTTATTAATATTTAAAATCAATTAAATATTCGAATTTTAATTATCAAAAATTCTGGGTCGTTACAGACTTCCCCCCTTAAAAGAATTTCGTCCTCGAAATTACAAGTTAGGAAAAAGATACAAAATCCGTTAACTTTCCAAAACAAACCGTTCAAATTAGATTTTCAAATCTGTTAAGTGTTTAACTTCTCCAAAATTCATAGTTAACTTCTCACAAAATCTTTACTAAGTTTTAAATCATAACCTAGTTTTCAAAATTTTCAAATTTCTCAAAAATATTCTAACGCCTTAAATTTTCAGAAAATTTCGCCAGCGTCTCCTTTGCGCGGCTCGATCCGAAAAAAAATGACAGTGTATATATATCACAAATATACATCCCATCAAGTGATGAGGCATCCCGTAGGGAAGAAAGTGTAAAAGTACGATATTTAATCCGAGATATGTACCTTATTATTTATTTAGCGAGCGTATACGGCTAATATAGCGCGAAAGCGAGCTCCAAATGCGAAGCAACGCCATCCGCACCTACTAAACACTCAACAAACCATATGAGAACATGTAGATATGAAAATATAGTCAATATACATCATATAGCAACATAATACTACATATGTCAACATAGCAAATGCAACAAACAACAAATGCATTCAGAAGCAACAATGCAACCATCAAACCATCATCATCCAATAAACATCCAACAAATCCATACCGAATCAATATTCATTCATTTCTCATTAATATTCATTGAATTGGTTTTCAATTTACTCACATTTGATTTGCTAATATTGGATTTAACTAACATTCATTCATTTGTTTCCAATTAGTTTACATTCACTAATTTACATTCATGTTGGTTCATTTTCAATTTGAATCAAATTCATTTCTATTCAAATTTACATATTATCAATTTGAATTTAATCACTTTGCTTCCAATTTGTCGATTCAATTTCATTAACCCTTAATGAATTACACGAAATCAACTAACAATCAATCTAACCACCAATGTATAACCAATCATAACCAAATTTATTCAATTTACATTTCTTTACATTCAATTTGGTTCAACACTTTAAGTTTCAGTTTGTTGATATTAAATTGATTTCCATTCAATTATTCAATTCCTTTAGCTTCTAATGAATTAACACTTATATTCATTGCTTCATATCAATTATTTATATTCAATTGATTGACATTCAATCCATTTATTAATTCAATTGCTAATTCATTTTAACAAATAAAATTGAATTTTATATAACTCAAGTTCACATTCATTTAATAAATTCACTTTATTAATTTCTTTTGATATCAAAATAAACTTCACTTCAACATCACTTAAGTTATTTTCCATTTCAAACATCATTTGTTCAACTTAACTTCAGTTTCCACTTATAAATCCAATTCAGATTTTGTTTTTCTTAACAAAATTCATTTAACCTTTTACCAAAATCAAATTTCATCAATCATTCAAATTTATATCACATTTGACTTTCTTTTAGTTAAATTTCGCATCATATTTCATTATGCTACTCAAATTCATTAACTTTACCAAAGTTAAATCTATTATCTCATATCATAAGTATAAATCTTATTTCACTTATATTTACCATATTTAAATTTGGACTTTTAATTTTCAAATTTGTTTATCACAACAAAACCTCAATTTCCAATTTACTATGGTAGCAAATCAATCACACAGAAACTCGAAAATGATACCGATGATGCTGCAGTCATCACCGTACTATTTCCCAGCAACATAGTGAATTTAGTGCTTTAAATTCTTTTCAAAAATTTCCTTGATTTATAAATCTCATTACAAATATTTTACTTTTGTAATTTCACTATTTATATATAAGATTATTTTACCATTGTAAATCATATCAATTATAACTTCACCCTTTATAATTCATTCTTTTATACAATTTACTCTTTCACAATTGTTGTTTTAATTCAACTTATTCAAACAATCTTAACCATCAATTCATATACACTTTAATAATTCTTAAAAAATTATTTCTTTATATACAAAATATAATCAAGGTAAAATTATTTCATTTACCCAATTTAAAACAATATCGTGCCGAATTGTTCTATATAAGTGTTTAGAGATCCCTATCGATAGAGTTGTACGGACAATACCGACCAGAATCCATATACCACTCAACAAACCAATCATCACAATATAAAACAATTTTATATTCACTAACAAATACGCACTCGTATCTATTATTACACTCAACTCATTCTAGAGTACTACTGACTCTATCTATAATGAGTAACACCCAACAGAGCAGGGTTGTCGCTTAACCATATGCTCTGATACCAAATGTAATAACCCGCTTTTCCGTACCCCTTGAATAGACACTAATCTCCATCTATTTACTCAAGGTGAACGAAAAACCGAACCATTAGGGTTTTAAAAGAAGAGGTAGAAGAAAAGATAGAAGAAAAGAGAAAGAAGAAACAAAAGAACAACATTAGAAACAGAAACAATATCAGAATCTCACATATCGCAGCGGAACAATATACAATAGATAATTACTAGTCTTTTAAAACAAAGAACTATATCAGTTTATACATACATCAATCATCAGAGTCAATATACAATAATGGACAGTTATACAACTTGTCCTCATACAGAATACACAGCGGAATAAATATATCAGATACAAATACTACGTCTCGCCATCCAGCTTGCTTCCAAAGCTCCAGAATATCCAGAATATCCTGATAATATAACTCTAGACTGCCCGTGTGGAAAATTTGTGGGCACCTAGAGTTTAGAAGGGAAACAATAAACTCCGAGTCAGTCATGGTGACTGGTGTGAGATCGTAAAACAGTTATTTTCACAAAGAAAATAAAACAGATTCGCAATGCTTTTGGAAAATGAAACTACCATAAGACCTCCCACCACACACACAATGCAAACGCAGAATTGGAGGAGATTTCTTCTTATGATAGTCAAAGATGCTTACTACGCCAATCATTGGATTATTATTATTAATGTCTAGTGTAGAAAACATTTCAAAAGTATAATATTAATCTTAGCCAGCATAGACATTTCGAACTATGCCTACTATAGCTACCATCTAAACAGTGGGGCGCCACCATAAGTAAATGGCAGGTTCTATAACTAATACCGTACAAAGTTCGTATTTGGAAGATGGATTTCCAACAAATGGTCAGGCTAAGGAACTTCCTTTCCTTCTGCCGAATAGGATCGCCTCTGGCTGGACGTCCCGAGAGACAAACTGCTCTCTGCCAAACAAGGCCGGATTACCCCTGTAACAGGTAACTCACGAATATGTCATCACCCGGTCCTTTGGGACCTTTATCCGAGCGCTCGATATCCAACATCACACATCATAAAGAAAGTGTATCCACATGAGTAAGTATCTGGGCTCCATACCATGATACCACCCCTTTCCAGAAGGAAATGACATACCCTAAAGGGCGCGACCCTCATAACCTTGCCGCAACATTCCTGTTTCGACCATTTCCGGGTTGTTGAGGCCCTGACGAAGTCTCGTCCACAAAGCTACGCTTTCTACAAAGCCCTGCTTCGGGTCAAACAAAATGATCAACCTATGATCACAAAGATATAAGATCAAACAAATGATCATATCGCAAATGATCAAACACTGATCATTTCACAGCAACACTCAGTATGCCACGTTACCAAACTGGGACATATCGCTGATAAATTTCAACTACATAACCTCTGAGCTCGTACGTCTCAGAGAAGGGTGTTAAGCTAAGAGAATAAATTCTTCGCCACCAACAGAAATGTATTTGAAAGAAATCAGCTTTATATCTCAAATTTTAACGTCAGACACACAATCCATACAAGTCTGTTCCGGGATCGAACAGAACCGAAGGCACTTCTCACGAAGCCCTTGCACATCCGGATAATTTTCAATCACGTCGGGACTTCCCGTCACTAAGGGTGATAAAACCTCTAAATCGGAGATCAACCGATGTAGAGTAACTCGACGGTAATCCTTCCGTTTTCAAAAATATCCGGTCTTCAACGCCGGTCTTCAAATGCGATTCATAACGACGTATCACATATTCGGAATGGGTTATACGACCCCATGGTCCTTTCCTGGCTAACCCGAATAGTGAGCGCTTATTTAAAAATAAGTGTGGCATTCAATTTCATCCAATTCACAACAAATACCATTCTAAAGGTAATTATTGATAGTCGGTTATTTAACTATCAATAAAGATGCGCAACATCATCAGATTCCAAATAATTTTCCCAAATTATTTTATCTTCCAAAATATCTTTTACTAGATATAAAATTTCCACACTTAACCATTTGAAAACAATTTCAAATCAATTTCCACATTTCATTTTATCTTTGAAGATAAAATCTCAAAACAGTTCATTTCATGTTGGAAAAGCATTTCCATACTTATTTAAAAATAAGTATTTCACAAATCATTTATTTTCAACATTTGAAAATATTCGATATACTTAAATCAATATTAAGTATATATTCATTCTTTAAGGAAATCATTTACTTTGACAACATTTATTTGAGTCAAAACGAATGTTACGTAAAACATCGTTACGACGACTCAAAATCACTAGTATAGGGATTCAGATTTTAGATAGATATATAAATCCCAATACTACATAAAGCATTTTCTTTCGAAAATCATTTACTATAACAACAGTGTTATAGTCCATCATTTCCTTATTTCTCGAAAACGTCTATTTCAACAATAAATGTTGAAATCTATGATTTCGATATTTAACACGTTTAAAACATCTTTTAAAACAATTAACTTCATTTTACAATATCGCTTTTCCAAAACTATCCATTTTACTTAACAATATATTCACTGTCCAAAATCGTGAATACACTTTACTAATTACATTTCACTATTTTCTACACATTTTATTTCAATAATAATTCGCTATCCAAAATCGCGAATATATCTCCTTTAATAATCTTCTATATTTAATTTATCAAACCCAATTGATCTCGAATTTATAAAACAACGTTTATAAATTCTATTTCTGTTTTTAATAACAACTTCAACTTACAAATCTTCTTTTTAATAATTCGATAAATATTCCATCTAAAGGTAAAAATCCAATTTATAAGTTAATCTCTTATAAATCTTTTATTCTACAGTTTCATCCATTTTACAACTTCACAATTTATAAATCTATAAATTTCATTCACTTACGGATTCCATAATATTTCATTTTTAACACTTATAAAATTCGTTTTATAAGTCCAATATTTTGATTTATAAAATATCAATTTTATAAATCTTTCTATACAAATCGTTTATAGTTATTCAAAAATCCCAACTTAAACAATTTTATAAATAAATCAAATTTTGTTTCAAAAACAACACTTCGGTTATATTTCACTAAAAATTATAACTTTTATAACTTTAAAATTTTACGTTTATAATCGATTCAAAAATCCCATAAAACGTATATTTTCAAAAATCACTTTAAAAACCCTTTTAAAGTAAAAGTCGTTATTTTTACATTTCAAAACTGAATCCGATGATGCAACAACACCAATCAGTCCATCACAACAGTCAAATATCATATATCATCATATGATAACAGAATATATCAAAATATCTGTAAATAATCAATACGGTGAGGAATCCAGTCGGATCCCTCCAACCTGTTTCCCTGCATCCACAGATGTTAGCACAATACCAATTCCGCTCCAGTACGGAATTATCGCGGTATATGGGTTTTTATAAATCCGCTTACTAACGGCGCAATAGGGTCTCATCCGCTATACGAGGCGGGAAATCATCAATCCAATATATACATATGCCAATATGTATATATTGCTATATATAGATATATATCCTACTATATCTAATATCACATCCAAACAGTCAATCAATAAATAACTGCAAAAATTCCACATTCAATTTGAGTGAGAAAATCTCACCTCGATTTCAATTCTGTTTTCAGCGTTTATTTCGAATAAAATTAAACGGCCGTTTAATTTTACTCAAAAAAATTTCACTGATTCCAAACACGCCCAGACCTACGCTGCAGCGTAGAGCGCGTCGCTGCGATTCCAACGCTTCTGGTTTCGTCACATTCTGATCATGCAGCAAAAACATATGCATTTTTAAAATTACTCGAATTAAAATTATAACTAAATTTTACAATTTCTTTTAAATTTTAAACCTAACAAAATCGTGGCCGTTCGTTTTGATTTGTGAAAATCTCGGCTGCCAGCTTCATCTTCTCCCACGCGCGTATTCACGTACGTGAACCCATCGTGGCCGCCTCAAAACCCTAAAGCTCGAGGCCACCACACTTCGCCAGAGATTGATCAACGAGTGCCATTCGAACACCCCTTCAGCCAAGTGCCACCGCCTGGAACCCCGTGCAGCTCGGTGGTCCCCACTCCTCTCGAAATGCGTGCGAACAGTAGGGGGACGCGGTCGATTTACTCCTCCAAACGGCGACAATACACGCGATCCACCGTTGGATGTAAAGCTCTCGACGAGCTCGACATTTCTCTAGTTGGACATTTGTTGATTTGATGAACGGATTTGAAGAAATCGAAGAGGAAACGTTACGAATTTCTGGTCGTTAGTTTTATTGGAGGCGGCTGCTGAACAAAAACCCTAGCTAGGTTATCTCGTTTGCAAAGTGAAGATGTTGAGGTGCTTTTATAGAAAATTTAACGATTTACTATTCATCGAATTTTTTCGAACTCCGATTCGAGCGTGCCGGCTGACGTTCGTAAGGTTTACCCCGCGTTCCAAACGCAATGGAACAGGTTTCGGAAGCTAATTCGGTCGTTTGTGTGAGATATGACGATAAACGATCAATTTAAATTAAACCGATTTAAATCGATTTCGAGGCGTTTTAATTTGTACCGGACAAATGGTAAATCCAAAAATTATGAAATTTGAAATCTTACAATAATATCACATTACGGATCCGATGAAACTAGTTTCGTCGAAATCCGACACTGTTTGAAAAATGACTATTTTTAACTCGACGATTTAAATTAAAACGATATCGATGCGTTTCGAGCTGCCACGGTCAAACGATAACTCCGATGGATACGAAAATTGAAATCCGATAATAATTAACTATTACGGATCCAATGAAACTGGTCTCGTTCAATTCTGAGACTGTTCGAAAATTGGCTATTTTTACAGTCGATAATTAAATATTAAAATATTCAATTTTCACAGATTAATTCCAAATTCAATTCTGAAAGTTCTATAACCTTTCTATAACTCCAGTATGATTAAATAAAAATTTACAAATCATTTTCAATCATTTTAAACTTGATTTTCAATTATCTCTGGAATTTCAATTATTAATTTATCGATTTAATTGACCAAATTAAATCCAATATTCGAATAATAAATTATTCGACTTCTTAAATTCATTTATTAATATTTAAAATCAATTAAATATTCGAATTTTAATTATCAAAAATTCTGGGTCGTTACATAGAGACTCCTCCCTCTGTCTCATATTCAATTTTCTTCTAAAATAACGCAACCTGCAAATTTTCTTACCATTTGTGGCTGTATTCCAAAATCATAAATGGAGAAGATGATTAATTTAGGAACAGATATATCATTTATTTCAAAAATAAATGGCTTCTTTTTTGCTTTTTTGCTATTCTTTTCTTTGTCTTTGTAGTATGTCTTTTGTTAACTTTTATTTAATGTAGCACAGTGCGAAGCTTTCTTTATTAACTACTCTTTTTGTTGACAGAACATCATACTTTTGTTTTGATTATGAATAAACCGACATATTTAAGCCTCTTTCATTTTTTATAATTTTATTTCAAACTGAGAATCATCAATATTTATTAAATTCTTAGGCCTAAATGATGTTGAAGCACTATTTGGGATACATCAAAACAAAATGAATTTGGATAACGAGATTTTACAAGATTCTTTTTTTAAATTCATTAATGGTAATTGGTAAAAGTAAATGTAAGGATGAATGAGTAAACTGCATGGACCACGGTCTTCATGCAATTTTGGGTCGCATAACCGAATTGCTATCATCTAATTTTTTTTTATGTTCGGACAGAGCAGGTTTAATTTTTATTTTAAACTTCAAAATCGGCAATAACTAAATTCATAGATTTGTTTACTCATTATTTGTATATAGAATTGAGTGATAAGTTGCCTTTAAATAGAAATAGCTAAATTCATGATTATTTATATACCGATTATTTGCATAATTTAAAGGAAGTTCAAAGTTTAATTCAAAGGAAGTTTAAAGTTTAATCTCATTTTATTGGCTGTTTATTCTTTTTTTTTTGTTTTCAGGTTCTTCTTGAGTCAACTATCCCACCATACATTTAAGGTAAGCATTTTGGACCTTTTTTCATGCCTTACCATTCTATTTGATCATCAACTGTTCTGTTTTTTTAGGTAAGTATATCTTTTAGGTAAGTTATGTGCCTCCTGCATCATAATACGGTAATTTTCTTGTTGTTTAGTTGGTGCACCTTCCAATTGTCTGCAATAAATTCATATAAATACTCTTGAAATCGCCCAAAATAAAGTGGTCTTTATGTGCATATCTTCAGCTTGTTGGTTTTTTTATATTTTGCTGAATCTTTTGTCCTCGTCACTAGTAGTAGTACTTTACTTTTACTGTGTTTTATTTGATGCTGATGCTTTATATGCATAGATTAATACAGGCTAGATGAGTATGCAGGTCGTTATTGTTTGAATAACCATTCTTGTTATGTGTGTTGAATGACCATTTCCAAGCACTATATGACATTCTTCCACCGTTTATCTCTAATTGTTTATTTTCTTGTAGGAATATTGGACTTTTGAAGGAGAAGAGCTTGGACTTTCCTTGATTTATATTATGCTATTTTAACAAACTTTTTTTGGTAAGATTTTATGTCGCTAACATTTGAGTTAAAACACGGTTTTTATAATTTTGTATACGACTAAATCTTATAGTTAATGAAATTGATGTAGCTTTGATTATGTTTAATCTTTATAGTTGTTTATTATATCACAGTATATCCATTATTATGTTATAAATTAAGCAATTTGTTATTGAATTCATTAGCTATAACTGATTTAAAACTGCTGCAGCAAATGAAAAAATGAAACGAAACTTTTATATACAGCATCATTTTTATACTGCTGCAAAATAAAATAGCAAAATGCGCAAAACAGAAAAAACGCTGCATTATATATTACTGCAGTGTTTTATAAATGATGCTATATTAATGACATGTTGAAGCATGTTTTTTGACTGTGTCCTTCGAAATGCTGCTAAATGAATTCGCAATATTTAGAAAATGCTGCACTAAAAACTTTTCGCAGCGTTTTATAAAAGCTTCAGAATCCATTTTTTTGCAACCTTTCAGAAACGCTGCGGTTATTCGTTTTTAGCAACTTTTCATAAATGCTGCGGTATATTAGTGCTCTTTTGCAGTAGGACATAACACAACGTTCTTCGAAACGCTGCGGAAGATAATGACAGCAATTCTAAAACGCTGCAAAAGTCTCCTTTTATTGTATGTACGTACTCTTTTTTTTGTACGTACGTACTCTTTCTTTTTCGCACAACACTATATCTTATTGGGACTTGGAATCTCAGCACGTGAATACTGTGGATGTATTAGTGTCGACCTTTGAGGGAAGAAAGGGCAAGTCATTACAGAACCTATATAAAACCCCGTAATTTGGCATTAGTTATTATATTAGTTAGTTAGTTAATTAATTAGGCTCCAAAAATGGATTTTGTGCAAACGATGGAATTTGACCATGAGACTAGCACCATTACGTTAGTTTCGGAATTCCGAGCAACTTCCATATTTGGAGTTTTGCGATCTGAGTCCAGACGAAGAAGTTATGGACGAAAAACAAATCTGAAACATAAATAATTAAATTAGAAGAAATTAACGTTTTATATTAATTACCCGGGCCCACAGGCCGAACCGTTATCGGGGACGGTCGATCCTTGATGGTTGACCGGTACCCAATGGCGGTCGACCGGTGGCTACTTGGCGGCTCCAATAACTCTAGGACGCAACGATTCTGATTTAATATATTTCTATCTAACGGTTCCAGTTGATTTTAGCACCTGTAAACTCAGACCTAGCCCTCCCTTCTCTTCTCATATTTTGGTGGAGGCAATAGTGAAGCTTTGCCATTTCTTCTTCTCTACTTTATTTCTAAATTATAAAGATAAAGTATTTGTATCTATATTCATAAAAATCGGAGAAGAGTAGAACTCTAGTAAAAAGGAGAAAAGAAGAGAATAAACCATACACATTTGAGGTAATTTATATATTTATACATATTTGCATCTATTTTCTCTCCCAGCCCCAAATATCTTCTCAGATCTGTAATTCTAATGTATGTATATACCTTTTTATATATATCTCTTGGGTTAAAAAGGATTCGAAGATGAATCAAAGGTTCTACTTCAGATCAGGAGATTTGGATCGCTTTTAAAAGGTGAGTTGGAATTTTATAGATTGTTATAATTTGAAATTTATCTGGTTGGCGTTTATTGGATTTTTATGCCTAATTAGATAATTGTATTTGAGTTGTAAGCAACGAATTGAATACTGAATATAATAACTATTGCCTACATATTCTAATTTATGAATTGGTTTAGCATTGTTTACAACCTGATCTGGAAGTTAGTCCCAAAAGTATAAAATATTGATTTAAATGAAATTTATTCCAAATCTGAAATAGGTTGTGTAATAATGTTATAAATTTGGATTACTACCCTAATCTTGTTAGAATGTAAACTTTCTATATTTGGAATTATTGGAATTTAGATCCGTTTAATATTTGTAAATTAGTTTGATTTCTTTCCTTTTTAGAAAGATATAGCGTTTGATCTAATAAGGAGTAGATACAAATAGAAATAGAATGGGACGTGTAAAATATGAATTCATTATAGTTTACACTGTCAATTTTAGTAATAAAAAGAAGTGATTATTCCTTGTAATTTCAGACGATGTAATCTTTTGTATTTTTAAGTTAAATCTTTGTTTTGGACTAATTTATGGAAATTATAGCGGATAATCTTTTTAGTTATGATTCCAACAATTTAACATGGAAAATTATATTCCGGTGAAGATTTATAAATAGAACATATTTGATAAGAGTAAACATTTGTACGTAATCACTACGCTTATATAATTAAATAAAAAAGCTAATAATGATGCTTGCACGTAATATTCGCATTTATGATAATTAACTAATGAGAAAATAATTTAAAAGGTTATAACTCCAATAAATGTAAATAAATATGAGAGTTGCAATAGATCGGTAGGGTAAATGGATTAATAGGACTTATAAAAATGGAATATATAGAAAAAGTTACTAATTTGAAATTGGTAATCATACATAAATGTCTCTAGAAATGTCCGTTAGGAATTTATGGACAAATTGAAATTTATGAGCATTAAGCGGGGATTTATGGGCAGATAAATATTTAAGGTAAATCTTATTGCCTTAAATAAAAAGGGAATTAGTAGCTAAGTCAAATGTCTACCTAAGATAATATAAATAAAGACTTAGGATGGTTAATTGAACTTAGTGGGCTTGTGATGCGAGGTCAGTAGAGTCACTCGATGGAAGACTGCCCTTCACTTTAAGGCTACCAATAGACGAGTGTACTTACTACTGATGTGAGATATCATTCATCCTATGACCCATGACAACGTGAGAGATTGAGCTTGCATTCTTAATTAGAAAGTATTAATTGGTCCAAATTTGGAATAAGGAGTGGTGAAGGATATCTCCATAATGGTTCGCTTCTGCTTTTTTAGTGGCTGAAGGGTCCGCCTCTCTCCTAAATGGAAGTATTAAGTAACTTAGTGAGATTCCAAATAAATAAATAAGGTGTAGCGACCTAGGATTTTCGGCTCTTGAAAATCTACATTTATACGTTCACTGTATAACATGCCGAGTATTCAAGTGTCGGAAATACCGATTGCTAGGGGTAAAGAAGAAGAAACAAAAAACAACATCATAGAATCTCAAATCGTAGCGGAACAAAATATAATATATAATAACATATTTTAAATACAAGAACTGTACTTTTAATGTACATAAAATTACAATAGACAACAATCAATCTGGACAGTTTAATAATTTGTCCTCACACAACGGAAATACAAATCAAGTACAAAAATACGTCTTTGTCATCCAACTCGTCTCCTGAGCTCCATAACATCATAACCTGAATCTGTAATACTCGGTCTGACCCGAGCATTATAGTAAAATAACACCCGAGTCAGTCTGGAAAGCCAGCGTGAGTAAACACACTCAATTTGAATTATTAAAGTTATCAAAATGCTTTGAAAAACAAAGGTATATCGTAAGACCGCATCACAAATAAACACGACGGGTTTTTACCTTACGATAATTAAAACAATTTTTATCAAAACCATATGATATTATAATAGTGTCTATAGAAAGTAAATAGAAAATAGCTAAAATGCTTGCATCTCACGTTTCAGCATATGTTAGCACAATCAAAACCGTACGGCGCTTATTGGAGAATGGATTCCATACAATGACTGGGCTACTGGGTACCGCCCATCACAGTACACCTCTAGAAAAATGTACCGAGGACCTCGTCGGGATCCCCTACCACACAAGACCGGCCTACTCCTAACCTGGATAGTACCGAATATGTTATCACCCCGGGTGTTCCCACCCTTAAATCGAGCGCTCACCTTTTCATGCACAACCATATCCATAATTTTAATATATCCGAGGGCATCTAGAAGGGTGATAACATACCCTAATTGGGTGCGACCCACTTTGTCTTGCTACATCTCCCCTGTTTTATTCATTCCCGGTTGATGAGGCTTGAGGCTAACGATTACCTTTCAAGATCAATTTCACTTAGAATGCTCATCGTCCTCCAATGACGATGTTTGGATAGCACTCGTCCATACAAGTTGTTCTAGGTCTGGACAAACCGAATCACCGTCTTCACTATCTTCACGATGTCCATTCGTAATGCTCAAATCGGATCGAAGTGGTTTTCAGATAATTAAATCTGATCCTGGCATCTTCGAAATGGTTAATGAAATTGGCCAATATTTGGTAGTTGGTTATTTAACTATCAATATAACATCCATAAGCAGTCACTAGGTCTTATTATTAATTTTCCAAAAATTTATTTTCAAAATATCTTTATAAAATAAATATTCCAATCCCTCCCAAATTTTCCAACATTTGAAACGATTTCAAATTCTTATACCCAATACTTAGAATATTTTCCAACTCCATTTTTATATTCAACACATAGGAAGTATTCCATTTATTTCCTATTTCTTTTTTTTCTCAAAATCATTTACAATTTATTTGTAAATTCTTTAACACGTTTATAACGAATTCTATAAGTTCCGGGGTTCCTTAATTAATTTCCTTTAATATTTCCAAAGCCAAAACACTTGTCTATAATTGCAAATATCCATTTCTAACTTTTTTTATAGATCCTAATTCATTTTTCGAAGTTCACTTTTATTTAAATACTTCGGAAATTTTTCTTACTTTTCCTAAATTCCATGTTGAGAATTTCTCTTATAAATCCCATCTATTGAATAAACCCTGTTTCCAAACCACAAGAAGATTTATAAATAAATTTAAATCATTACAAAACTCTCTCTATATATATATAATAAGTATCTAAAGAATAATAATTTATTTTTAAAACATGTTCAAGTAATTACTTAAAATATCGAAACTCTTTTTATAAACATCAAGAACTCGTTTTTAGATAAAAAAATCACTTTTTAAAGTTGATTTAAAAAAAATTAGGATTTATTAAAATAAATATTAAGTATTTTTAAAAAATTCACTTTTCGATGTACTTTAATCCTACTAGTTCAAAATTGTACGGTTTGATAAATGAAACTTACCATTTTAAAAATAACTTAACTTTTTTAAAATAAAATATATTTTAAAAATCCCAAAAAACAATTCAATTTATAAATTCCTCTGGATTCACAACCCATCGATTTCATCCCAATTCTCCAAACCATTCCCACTTTTCAAAAATAGTATCCACTATTTTCCTCAACCTTGTTTCCATATTCTAATATAAATTCACCTTATGAATTTATATCCCCAATTTATCAACTGTTATCATTTTACCCTTATTTATAAACATCATTTACAAATTTATAAACTCCTTTGATTTTACACTTGTTTATAAAATTAATTTCATTTATAAAATCCCATTTTATAAATCCATTTCTTAATAAATTCCATATATTTCACAAATATATTTAAAATATCGACTTCAACTCCTTTTTATATTTTCTAGAAATATCGTTTAAAAATCCTTTATATAATTTTTTTTTAAATCTCTATTTAAAATATTTTTATGAATAGTTAAATACAAACCAAAATGAATCATTGTTTTTATCCAAATCAATTTCTTAAACATAATCCAAATTTTGATATAAATATTTTTATATTAAAAATCTCCTTTTAAACCCTTTCAAGTTCCAAAATTAATATTTATGGTATTTAAAATACCAAAAGTTAGGCCAGTGCTACTATAGCATCCAATAAATCACATCACAACAATAATCTATAACAGATTATTCTAACACATCATATATTATTATATATGAAAAACAATCAATATAAATTTGAGGAATCGAGTTGGATCCCTCCAACCTGTTTCCCTGCATCCACAGATGTTAATACAACATCAAAATACCAATCCCACTTCGAGGGGGATATCGCGGTAATATAGGGTCATCCGCTATTATGCGAAGCTCATAGGGTCTCATCCGCTCCAATAGGCGAGAAATATATCCAACTACTAATATATATACTGCTATATATATATATATATAACATCGAAACTGATAATAATTTATAAATTCAACTAAGCATCCAACAATTTAATTAAATCATTATACTTAATTCCAGCAATCCAAAAGGAGTGAGATTTACTCATCTTGATTTATTTGCAATCCGTTCCAATTTATTATATTTCATAGATTTCCCCATTTCGGACCAACTCGATTTGTTTCATGATTTTTGGACCTCGTATGCAAATTTTACTAAATTTTATTAGCTATCTCGATTTAAATTTTAAATCAAATAAACTATTTATAAAATTAATTTTAATTATAGATTAATAACTCCACGTCTCGTTCATTTCCAGGCGATAAAAGAACCCAAGTCGACTCAGATTTCCAGCATATGAGCCACATTCGCCAATCTCTGCTTGAATTTTACATCCTCCAACACGCACGCAAGCATCAAAGTCATTGTTCCATTCACTGACCTGACTTCTCTTCGAATAAGCGACAACACCACCCCATGAACGCGGCCACTTCCCTCCCTTCTGCTTGCTACAGGAAATGGGACCTCTTTTTTTTTCTGCAAACGCAATCGCCCATCTCAGCTCTCCCCAAGTCGTGCCTCCAGGCACCTCCACTTGACCTCGCAAACTCCGCCCCACCATCGCAATACTGTCGCACGTGCTCGCTCACGCCCAAATCACCAAACCCTAAATCACCGCCACTTCCTCCTCCTTCGATCGCGACAGTCTTCGCCCTCCAAGCTCACGAAACGTCGATGCGGCTTGACCTCAATTCCTCTCTCCGCTCCTCGCGTGCGGGAAGGTACTTCCTCCCCTATTCTCGCTGCCTGTAATCGCGACATAGATTGCGATACTATTTTTTTTGTTTAATATAGAGTTGATTTCGATTTCTGTAAAAAAGAAAAAGAGGGATGTCGATTTTTATCTTCTCGTCCCTGAGAGAGGACGTGAATTGATTTTCGAATTGAGATGAAAGGGATGGGGACGTGCGATTTAAAGATAAATGGTTTAGCATGTTTCAGAAGGTAAGCAGCCTATAGGATAGGATGTTGACTTTACTAATTTTATAATTTTATATTCAAAATATCTCGTATAACAAAACTGAAAATTCCAAACTCCTACCGAGGCGTGCCGCCTGGCATTTCTAATGTTATACCGCTATTCTGAACCCAATGGAACAAGTCCCAAGGCCTAATTCGATCGTATGTGGAAGATATCTTTTAAATCGGCTATTTAAATTAAATTAAATTTAATCATTTCTAGGTATTTTCAGATCGTAAGACCAACCAGTAAATCCAAACGCTACGAAAATTGAAATCCAATAATAATACACTATTACGGATCTAATGGAACTGGTTTCGTCGAATTCCGAGACTGTGCCTTGGATCGCTATTTTAACGCGTGTATTAAATTGACGATTTCCAATTTTTACGAATTCACTTAAAATTTCTGTTTTAAAATCTTACAAACTAAATTATAATCAAAAATTCAATATTTAAAACCATTTAAATATTCCAAATTAACATCGGAAAAAAATCCGGGTCGTTACATTCCTCCTCCTTAGAAGAATTACGTCCCCGAAATCGCTAATGTAGGATGAATGATCCAAACCCATTAACTTTTCAAAACCCACTTAGTTAAAACTTGACATTCACTTTCTAAATCCTTAAGTTTCATACTAACACCTAGTTTCCATTTCCAACCCAAAATCCTTATTTCCAACTACAATTAAAAATCAAATTTTCGTTAAAAAAAATTTCCAAAAACTTTTTCAAAATTTTGCTAACACCCTAAATTTCCGATTTTTTTTGGCAGAGTCTCCTTTGTACGGAGAGCCTTTTGCAATATGACAAGAGAGACAAAAACATATACATCGACCCACACGGTCGAAAAACACAATATATATCAACATTTATATATTTTGCGATATTTAATCCGAAAACGTACCTTATATTAGCATTTTTAAGCGAGCGACTTATTTTATATGCAATTACGCAACCCAAATCTAGCCCAATAGCCTTTGGGTACCTGTACTTACTCAATTTAAATACGTAAGTACTAAAACATGAAAATTTGATAACATTTCATTCGTTTAAATAGTTAAACACATACTTTGCACCACTAAACATGTTAAACATGTATTTATAAGCAATCACAAGGTTCCAATACTAATTTAATTACTTTCACTCTATCCATATACTTTTCATTCAATTTGAAATGATTTACAACCCAATTATTTGCATTCAATCCATATTTATACCAAACAAATTCATATCCATTCCAAACTGATTTCAAAATCAATTTATTCACTTTCCATTTATTCCCAGAATTTTATTTACTTCCGTTTACGTCAAACGACAATTTTTTCTATGCAAATTCGGTGCTATTCATTTAAGAAAATAACCATTTCAGTTTATAGCTATTTCAAATTGATTACAAATCAATTTATATTCAATTCCATTCCATCTCAAATTTGTTCACAATTAATTTAGTTGCATTCCATTTATATCTACTTTCATTACATTCAAATCCATTTTATTTGCCCACACTTCCAAATATATTTAATCCACTTATAATTAAGTCGAATTTTATTTATAACTCAAGTTCCATTTCCAATATCCACTTTTAATCCAAAATCCAATTTATTCAACTAAGTTAAGTTTCATTTTTGTATTCAATATCTGATTTTTATTCCAAAAATCACTCCATTTAATTTACTTGAGTTCAGATTCATTTTTATAATTCAAGTTTGGATTTTATTTCCTTCACCAAAATATCAAACCATTTTATTTTGGGTTTTCTATTTCACTTTTCCATTTTATAAGTTACCTAACTTATTTTTCACATTTCCATTAATTCCAAACTCGAGTATATTCACTTTTTATTTTTAACTCAAGATTATACATCACTTATAGCTTAAATATATATTATTCCAATCAAAATTTTATAACTTATAGTTATTTAGTTACTTTACAATCCAAGCTTATATATTCCATTCAATTTTCATTTAACTTGCATAAGTTAAATTTTAATTTCACACAATTCATTTGAATTTAATCAGGTAAGAATTTCATTCCAACTTCAAATTTTTCCACACTTCCTTACTTATATTTATTTGTTCCATTCACTTATTCATTTTCAATTCAATTCATTTAATTAGTTCACTTTACCAATTTATTCCATTTAACTTTGCTTGAGTTAACTCACCATTTCATTAATTTATTCCATTAAATTCATTCAAATCACCATCAATTAAATTTCTAAAATTTAATTCCTTCAACTTAAGTTAAATTCCATTTTAACTTTCTCACTTTATTTAATTCCAAAATTCAATTTTCACACTTCTTTCCTTATTAATATCATCTTCCACTTATAAGTCCAAAAACTTATTTTCTGATATTTCCTAAAACATTTAAATAATGATTCTAGAATTTTTATACACCTGGTATTTATCTCAAATCACTTTGAAATCAAAGATATATATCTCTCTCTGTATACCAAATCCCACTTTTTACATTTAAACCAAATCTGGTTTTTATCTAAAACAAATCCCCTTCGGAATTTCCAAAACAACACTTGTTTTCATCCAAAAATCTCCATATTAATTTACTACGGTAGCAATCCGTCAACTAGAAGCTTAAAAATGAATACTGATGATGCTGCAGTCATCGCCAGGATTATTTTCCAGCGACAGAAGTGAGTTCAATGCTATATCACCTTCGAAATCCATTTAAAACAATTTTAATCCTAATTTAAAGCATTTTCCATTCAAAAAATAATACCACCATCATTCATTTCCAAATGCCTTAGAATACTTTTTTCAAAAATCTCCGGGATTTAAATTTCACATTCTGGCTTGAATCTAATTTAATTATAATTTATTTGCATAAACTATTCTTATACAATCCCTATTTGGTTATATATAACCATTTCAATTTTTATAATCTTATTTCGATTATAATAATAACCAAACACACCAATTATACTATAATAATTTCTAAAAAAAAATATTTCTTTTTATATCAAAATATAATTTGGGTAAATTATTTCATTTACCTGCTTCAAAACCATACTGTGTCGGTTTACCTGGTTCGAGTGTTTAAAAATTCCTATCGAATTCGTGGTGTCCCACTATTCAACTAGAATCCATAAACCACTCAACAGATAAGTCAGCACAATATAAAACAATTTATATTCACTAACAAATACGCGCTTATATCTATTAATACACTCAAACTCATTCTAGGGTCTACTACCCTATCTCTAATGAGTAATCCCCACCAAAGCCAAGGTTCTCGCTTAAACTTCAGCTTTGATACCAAGTGTAGCGACCCAGGATTTTCGACTCTTGAAAATTTACATTTATACGTTCACTGTATAACATGCCGAGTATTCAAGTGTTGGAAATACCGATTGCTAGGGGTAAAGAAGAAAAGGTAGAAGAAGAAACAGAAAATAACAACATAGAATCTCAAATCGCAGTGGAACAAAATATAATATATAATAACAGATTTTATATACAAGAACTGTACTGTTAATATACATAAAATTACAATAGACAACAATCAATCTGGATAGTTTAATAATTTGTCCTCACACAGCGGAAATACAAATCAAGTACGGAAATACGTCTTTGTCATCCAACTCGTCTCCTGAGCTCCATAGCATCCTAACCTGAATCTGTAATATTCGGTCTAACCCGAGCATTATAATAAAATAACACCCGAGTAAGTCTGGAAAACCAACGTGAGAAAACACACTCAATTTGAGTAATTAAAGTTATCAAAATCCTTTGAAAAACAAAGGTATCTAGTAAGATCGCGTCACACATAAACACGACGGGTTTTTACCTTACGATAACCAAAACAATTTTTATCAAAACCATCTGATATTATAATAGTTTCAATAGAAAGTAAACAGAAAATAGTTAAAATGCTTGCATCTCACGTTTCAGCATAGTTGGACACAATCAAAACTGTACGACGCTTATTGGAGAATGGATTCCACAAAATGACTGGGCTATTGGGGTACCGCCCATCACAGTACACTACTAGAAATATGTACCGAGGAACTCGTCGGGATCCCTTGCCACACAAGACCGACCTACCCCTAACCTAGATAGTACCGAATATGTTGTAACCCCGGGTGTTCCCACCCTTAAATCGAGCGCTCACCTTTCAATGCACAACCATATCCATAATTTTAATATATCCGAGGGCATCTAGAAGGGTGATAACATACCCTAATTGGGTGCAACCCACTTAGCCTTGCTGTATCTCCCCTATTTTAGTCATTCCCGGTTGATGAGGCTTGAGGCTAACGATTACTTCAAGCAATTTCACTTAGAATGCACATCGTCCTACAATGACGATGTTTGGATAGCACTCGTCCATACAAGTTGTTCTGGGTCTGGACAAACCGAATCACCATTTTCACTATCTTCACGATGTCCATTCGTAACGCTCAAAATGGATCGAAGTGGTTTTTAGATAATTAAATCCGATCCCGGCCTCTTCGAAATGATCAACGAAATTGGCCAATATTTGATAGTAGGTTATTTAACTATCAATATAACATCCATAAGCAGTCAAAAGGCCTTACTATAAATTTCCAAAAAATTATTTTCAAAATATCTTTATAAGATATATATTCCAATCCTTTCCAAATTTTCCAACATTTGAAATGATTTCAAATCCTTATATTTCAACGAAATATTTCCAAACCTTCCCAATACTTAAAATATTTTCCAACTCCATTTTTATATTCAACACTTAGGAAGTATTCCATTTATTTCCTATTTCTTTTTTTTTCTCAAAATCATTTACAATTTATTTGTAAATTCCTTAACTCGTTTACAACGAATTCTATAAGTTCCAGGGTTCCTTAATTTATTTCCTTTAATATTTCCAAAGTCTAAACACTTGTCTATACTTCTAAATATCCATTTCTAACTTCTTTTATGAATCCTAATTCATTTTCCGAAGTTTATTTTTATTTAAATACTTTGGAAATTTTCCGTACTTTTCCCAAATTCCATATTGATAATTTCTCTTATAAATCGCATCTACTGAATAAACCCCATTTCCAAACCTCGAGAAGATTTATAAACAAATTTAAATCATTACAAAACTTATATATATATATATACATAATAAGTATTTAAGTAATAATAATTTACTTTTAAAACATGTTCAAGAAATTATTCAAAATATCGAAACTCTTTTTATAAACATCAATAACTCATTTTTAGATAAACAAATCAATTTTCAAAGCTAATTTAAAAAAATTAGGATTTATTAAAATAAATATTAAGTATTCTGAAAAAATTCACTTTTCGATGTACTTTAATCCTACTAGTTCAAAATTATACAGTTTGATAAATAAAATTTCCCTTTTTAAAAATTACTTAACTTTTTTAAAATAAAATATATTTTAAAAATCCAAATAAACAATTCAATTTATAAATTCCTCTTGATTCGCAACCCATCGATTTCATCTCAATTCTCCTAACCATTCCCACTTTTCAAAAATAGTATCCACTATTTTCCTCAACCCCGTTTCCATATTCTAATATAAATTCACTCAATGAATTTACATCACCAATTTATCAACTGATATCGTTTTACCCTTATTTATAAACATCGTTTATAAATTTATAAACTCCTTTGAGTTTTCACTTATTTATAAAACTAATTTCATTTATAAAATCTCATTTTATAAATCCATTTCTTAATAAATTCCATATATTTCACAAATCTATTTAAAATATCGATTTCAACTCCTTTTCATATTTTCCAGATTATCGTTTAAAAATCCATCGTTTAAAAATCCTTTATATAATTTTTTTTCTAAATCTCTATTTAAAATATTTTTACGAATAGATAAATACAAACCAAAATCAACCATTGTTTTTATCCAAATCAATTTCTTAAAAATAATCCCAATTTGAAATAAATATTTTTATATTCAAAATATCCTTTTAAATCCTTTCAAATTCCAAAAATAATATTTATGGTATTTAAAATACCAAACTTTAGGCCAGTATAGCATCCTATAATTCACATCACAACAATAACCTATAACAGATTATTCTAACACACCATATATTATATATGAAAAACAATCAATATAAATTTGAGGAATCCAATTGGATCCCTACAACATGTTTCCCTGCATCCACAGATGTTAATACAACATAAAAATACCAATCCCACTTCGATGGGGATATCGCAGTAATATAGGGTCATCCGCTATTATGCGAGGCGCATAGGGTCTCATCCGCTCCAATAGGCGGGAAATATATCCAACTACTAATATATATACTATTATATATATAACATCTACTATATATATATAACATCCAAACTGATAATATTTTATAAATTCAACCAAGCATCCAACAATTTAATTAAATCATTATAATTCGCTGGCCTGACTTCTCTTCGAACAGGCGATAGCACCAGCCCACGAACGCGGCCACTTCCTTCCCTCCTGCTCGCTACAGGAAACGTAACCCCCCTTTTTTTCTGCAAATGCGATCGCCCATCTCAGATCTCCCCAAGTCGTTGCTCAGGGTGCCTCCACCTGATCCCGCGAAATCTACCTCACCATCGCGCCACTATCGCACGTGCTCGCTCACGCCCAAATCACCAAACCCTAAATCGCCGCCACTTCCTCCTACTTCGATCGCGGCAGTCGTCGCCCTCCAAGCTCACGAATCATCGATGCAGCTTGACCCTAATTCCCCTCTTCCCCTCCTCGCGTGCGTGAAGGCGCTGCCTCCCCTACTCTTGCTGCCTGTCATCGCGATATTGATCGCGATACTATTTTTTTAATATAGAGTTGATTTTGATTTCTATAAGAAGAAAAAGAGGGATGTCAATTTTTATCTTCTCGTTCCTGAGAGAAGACATGAATTGATTTTCAAATTGAGATGAATGGTCTAGGGATGTGCGATTTAAAGATAAATGGGGTAGCGTATTTGAGAAGGTAAGCAGCCTGTAGGATAGGATGTTGACTTTACTAATTTTATAATTTTATATTCAAAATATCTCGTATAACATAACTGAAAATTCCAAACTCCTACGGAGGCGTGCCTCCTGGCGTTCCTAATGTTATAGCACTATTCCGAGACCAATGGAATAAGTCCCGAGGCCTAATTCGATCGTATGTAAAAGATTGCCTTTTAAATCGACTATTTAAATTCAATTTAAATATTTCTAGTTGTTTTCAGATCGTATGACCAACCAGTAAATCCAAACGGTACGAAAATTGAAATCCGATAATAATACATTATTATGGATCCAATGGAACTAGTTTTGTCAAATTCTGAGACTGTACCCCGGATCGCTATTTTAATGCGTCGATTAAATTGACGATTTCCAATTTTTACGAAATCGCTTGAAATTTTAGTTTTAAAATCTTACTAACTAAATTATAATCCCAAATCCAATATTTAAAACCATTTAAATATTCCAAATTAACATCGAAAAAAAATCCAGGTCGTTACATAAGGATGTCTCTAAAAAGGGTTTACCTCAGTGTTGAGGTCTTAAGTTGCTGAAGGGTCAACCTCCCTACCGAAGGAAGTAACCTAATGAGATGCCATATTTATAATTAAAGAGTGAGAGTGGATATCTCTGGAAAGGTTCGCTTCGGGTTTGGGATCTTAAGTGACTATAAAGTCCTCCGCTTTCCTATAAAAGAAGTATTAAGTGACACCGATGAGATTTCCTAGCAATGAAAGTTGGATAGTACCATTAAGGAGCACGCTTCTGGAAGTAGGTCTTAAATGACAGGGTCTGTTTATTTTCCATAGGGAAGTATTAAGTGGCTTTGTTACGGTCTCTTACATTGTTGTTAGCGCCAAAATTGGTCACTAACACTCAAATCCAGATGAAAGCAACAAATCACAGTTACAGATCATAGACATAATGTATGTAGAGAGTATATATATGAAGAACAGCTAAAATTAAAAAGAAAGCAGTAATAACAAAGGATTTATAGTGTTTTGGCTGACTCTGGCCTACGTACACTCCAGAAACATCCTTTGTACTGATATGAGATTCAATTACAGTTACAATCCACAGTATTTAAAGCAATAATGGCCGAGTAGCCTTAATGGGGAAGAAGAAGGGAAACAGAATGAAGATCCCCTTTTCTGAAGCCCCGCCTGTTGTATTTATAGGCAAAACCCGAGTTACTGGGCTTCCTGAGTAGTTCGGGCCCATCAAGGCCATTGCCAAACCAAACTTTATCATTATGACCGACCCCAAGCTCTGAGCATGCCGACCCAATGTTGCCACGGGAGTGACTCGAAGCGAACATATGTAGGACTCGAAGTAACTCGTGCTAAAACTCGAAGTAACATTGCACCGACCCCTTGCCTTCAAACACTGATCCCAATGTGAGACCCGAGCGATGACCCAAAGTCTCGAGCGTGCCGACCTGAGGCTAAATGAATATGCTGACCCAACGTGTTGCCGACCTGCCTTCTTACGCCAACCCCAAGTTTGTACTATGCCGATCCGGAGTTGAAAGCTTAATGACCCGAAGCAGCCAACCCAGCACAACATACCGACCCCAAGTTCATCGATCCCAAAACCAATCCACCGACCCAAAGCACGAAGTCCACCGACCCATAGCAAAACAAAGTCATCGATCCAATTCGCCATTTCGACCCCGAGCCACTCCAACATGCCGATCCACACCATCCTGCCGATCCGCACAATTAAGACCGACCCACATCAACATGCCGATCCACACCATCAAGACGACCCACCTTCCTACCGACACGAAGCTTTCACAACACCGACCCAGTGTTTATGCCCGACCGACCAAAGCATGCCAAACCACTACATTATGCTAATCCCAAAGCCTGCCACCCCTAGATGACTCAGAGCAACCATCAAGAAAACCCGAAGCAAGTTGAAGTACGACTCGAAGCAAGTCCCCAGGCAACTCACGACCACTCGACTTTCGCCGAAACCCATATTTCAAGCATTTCGTGACTTTTACCCAACGACCATGCCGAATCCCAGCTTCATAATCATGATCATCATTCGGGATTGATCGTCTACCCATCCAGCTGAACCAAACCCGTCGTATTCCAACCTCGATAATGGAGCAATCGATTTAGTAAAATCCGCCTGCTTACGGCCTTGCCAAAAGGCGGGTTAACATTTGCCCCCCAAAACATGCCTTGCGGTAGGAAGGCGTGTTTTGAATAGCGTTTGATCCGTCATACAAAGTCCATATGTCATCCATAGTCATACCATCCGATTCATAATCCAATCCATTTTATCCAAGTGTCATTGTCGTATCCTTATCTAAATCCACGACTGCTCCGAGTCGATATCCGATCCCTATGCAGTGACCAAATCCTTATCCAATTCCACATCCATCCAAACCCGATAACCAAGTTATAACCCATCCATATCCAATAACCAATAACCGAATCCATGATCTCTCTGGGTCGATAACCAATTCCGGGACCACTCTGGATCATAGCCAATCCTTAGCCAATCAAAGCCGAAATCCGAATTTGTAACCTCTCCGGGTTCTTACCAAGCGCGGTCCACAGTCGATGACCTATGTTAAGTAATGCTATGGTGTTCCTTGTTCAGTGTCCCTGAACGTTGAGTAATGCTGTGGCTTAAATCCTAAGCCGAATCCTGGTCGCTCCGAACCCTTGCCGAGCATAGTCCATACCCGACGACCTGAAATAACAAGTGATAGACAATATGGGGCCTAAGTCCTAGGTCGAATCTTGGTCTCTCGGTACCCTTGCCGAGCATAGTCCATGTTCGATGACCTTTTAGCCAAAAACCAGAGGAAAATCCAATCAAAATCCAATCCGAAATCCAAATTGAACCGGAAAACCAGAAATCCATATCAAAAATCAAAACCAAAAGACAAACGTCCAAACCAGAACCCAAATCAGAAAACAAACAAAACTAGGAGTTCAAACTAAACTCCAAAACCAAACCAGAAAAAGCAAGTGTCCAAGCCAAAAAGAAAAAAACAGATTTCATAAACCAAAGCATCATGGTTTATCATCATCTCAGAGCATGCCTAGGGGTTGTCTCCGTCCCCGTACATGAGTAAGTGACTTAGCTGCCTGCCTAGAGTTTGTTACTTATTCCAAACCATCATGATTAGTTAATGACCAACCGACCACCATTCATGGGCCTCGCGCCATCGTCGTTCAAGGTAGGTGGTAGCTGCTCCTGTTCTACCGCCGCATTCCGAGTTTCGACATATTGTCGCAACTGACCATTCCTTACATGCTCCTCGATTGTATCCTTTAGATGCCGACAGCTGTTAGTATCATGCCCATCCAGGTCATGAAAGAGACAGTGCCTTCCCGATGCCCTTTCGCGTTCTGAGGGTTCCCTCTTTGTCGGCCTTCGATAAGGAAGGCGATCACAAGTATCCAAGTATATTTGTTCCATTGTCTCATTTAGTCCTGTGTAAGTGGAGAATTTTGGTCTCCCCAATGCTTCCTCTTCCCTTTATCCTTATCTTTACCGCGCTTTCATCGGACGGTCCTCCATCCTTAACCACGTTTACTTCCTTTGACCTCATATCCAAACATGCATCCTCTTGTCAAAGAAATCTCTCAGATTAGTGAAAGAATTCCCCAAGATAAATTGGTGGGTCCCGTATCAACGATACTTTGAATTCCGAATTGTCCCTGACTCCTGACACTTCCGACATTAGAACCATTGATGGATCCGACCGATCCACCGAAGCAACAGCTGCATTAAACCGAGTTAAAAATGTCCTGAGCGATTCTCCCGTCTTCTTCTTCACCGACGTCAGCGTAATCACATTCTTCGGCCTTTTGATGTGAACTCGAAACTATTTCAAGAACCTATCCACCAGTTCTGTCCATGTTCTAATAGATCCATCTTCCAGCTGTTTGAACCACATAGCAGCAATATCGGTCAAGTATAGGGGGAAACATCGGGCCATAACCTCCTATGATGCCCCCTGCACTTCCATATGCCTTATGTACCTCATCAAGTGGTCAATGGGATCCGTCTTACCGTTGTATATTTCCAGAGTGGACAGCTTGAAATCGGGTGGATGCCTAGCCATCCCGACGTTACAAGTAAACGGACTTTTGTTTACTCCCTCCAAATCCTTGTTTGTCAGACCTCCGTGAATAGTTCGCCTGATAATGTCAGCTAATCCAGTGTTATCTACCAAGGGTTGCTTCCCATTTCCATTTCCTAACTGCCCTCCAAGTCCTCAAGGGAATTCCGGTATATACTCCTCGTCACGCAATCCTGTATTCCTATTGGCGTTGGACTGCACAGCGTCATCTGGTATCCCTCCATGGATTGGTCTAGCATTACCAGGTGGTGTGCCCCCGAGTCTAGGTCCATCCAGATTGATAGTTGTTTGCTGATTGGGGGCTGCCCCTTGCTAAACCACTCCATCTACTTGCCTGTTGAGTCCTTCTGATCCAGCTCCATGGATCTGAGCTCCTGCAGCTCCTATTGTTCCTGCCTGTCCAAATTGTCTAAGAAGGGTCTACATCATTTCAACTTGCCTTTTCATCAACTTTTCTTGCATAAAATTCATCATAATCTGCATCTCGTCCCTAGTGATGTAGACGGATGCCAGATCTGACCCAGCACCAGAGGAGGCCTCTTGACTTCCTTCTTGATTGCTCCTTTCTGTCACTTGTCTCCTTATCAATGGCCTAACCATTGCTTCCCATAATCCGAGTTCGTAAGCCTTTAAATCCAAAATCCAAGCTTCTGAATCCCTGAGTTCAATTCTTAGTGAAAGCAGCAAAATGTTAGTGCCAAAATTGGTCAATAACACTCAAATCCAGATGGAAGCACCAAATCACAGTTACATATCGCAAATAAAATGTATGAAGAGAGTATAAATATGAAGAACAGTTAAAATTAAAAAGAAAGCAGTAATAATAGAGGATTTATAGTGGTTCGACTGACTCTGGTCTACGTCTACTCTAGAAACTTCCTTTGTATTGATATGAGAACCAATTACAGTTACAATCCAGGGATTTTAAAGCAATAATGGCCGAGTAGCCTTAATAGGGAAGAAGAAGGGAAACAGAATGAAGATCCCCATTTCTGAAGCCCCGCCTACTGTATTTATAGGCAAAACCCGAGTTACTGGGCTTCTTGAGTAGTCCGGGCCCATCGAGGCCATAGCCGAACCCAACTTCATCATTATGACCGACCCTAAGCACTGAGCATGCCGACCCAATGTTGCCCCGGGAGTGACTCGAAGCGAACATATGTAGGACTCGAAGTAACTTGTGCTAAGACTCGAAGTAACATTGCACCGACCCCTTGCCTTCAAACACCGATCCCAATGTGAGACCCAAGCACCGACCCGAAGTCTTGAGCATGTTAACCTGAGGCTAAATGAATATGCCGACCCAACGTGTTGCCGACCTACCTTCCTACGCTGACCCCAAGTTTGTACTATGCCGATCCGGAGTTGAAAGCTCAATGACCCGGAGCAGCCGACCTTGCACAACATACCGACCCCATGTTCACCGATCCCAAAACCAATCCACCGACCCGAAGCACGAAGTCCAACGACCCAGAGCAACCAAAGTCACCGATCCTATTCGCCATGATGACCCCGAGCCACTCCAACATGCCGATCCACACCATCCTGCCGATCCGCACCATCAAGACCGACCCACTTCAACATGTCGATCCACACCATCAAGACCGACCCATCTTCCTACCGACTCGAAGCTTTCACAACACTGACCTAGTGTTTATGCCCGACCCACCCAAAGCATGCCGAACCACTACATTATGCTGATCCCAAAGCCTGCCACTTTAATGACCCAAAGCGTCCCCTTGGATGACTCGGAGCGACCATCAAGAAAACCCGAAGCAAGTCCAAGTACGACTCAAAGCAAGTCTCCAGGCAACTCACGATAACTCGACTTTCGCCGAAACCCATATTTCTAGCATTCCACGACTTTTATCCATCGACCATGCCGAATCCCAGCTTCATAATCATGATCATCATCCATGATGGATCGTCTACCCATCCAACCGAACCAAACCCATCATATTCCAGCCTCGATAACCGAGAAATCGATTTAGTTAAATCCGCCTACTTACGGCCTTACCAAAAGGCGGGTTAACAATTGCTAAAGCTGTAATAATAATACTACCAATTAGGAGCATGCCTTGGGGATAGTTCTTAAATGATGGGGTCTGCCTTAGTTATGTTCTTAAATGCCAGAGTCTGCCTATTTTCTAATAAAAGGTATTAAGTAGCTTGGGTACTATTTATTACATGATTATGATTTTATCGGCAAAAGATGTGGCAATAGTTTGACATTAAATGTTGGAAGCCTTAAATAGTTGTTAGTGGTCTTGTAGCTAGGATCCACCGACCACTGATAACATTGATATGAAACCACCTTGGGAATAGGTCTTAAATGATAGGGTCTACCTCAATTAAGGTCGTAAATGAAAGAGTCTGGTTGTTTCCCTTTTTGAAAGTATTATAGAAGCCTGATTCATATTTAGAAGTATTACGTGGAAAATGGGTTGTAGTACTGGGTGAATGAAATGGCTTCATTATTATTCGTATCTTGGAAAGGGGTAAATATGTAAGCATGTGTGTAATGCAAGGTTAAATTAGAATTGATAACCATGATGGACATAACAATTAATTGGAATCCTATCGGTTTAAGTTTATGTTATGGACAGTTTATATTTTTTCAGTCATCAGAACGTTGTTCTAACCCCCTCCTCATTACAACCCACATAATAGAATTTAGGAGAACAGGCCACTGAAGCTGGATGTGCTTTGTTGTTGGAAAGTATTCCTTCCCTCATGCTCGATGTGGATGTGATAATCTGCTATCCAAGGAATACTATTTATTCCAAGGTAGTAGTCTTAATTAGTATTCTTATCCTATTATTGTTTCCAATGTGAGTTTAGATTTCTATCCATCTCTGATAATGCCCATGCTTATTTGCAGGTACCAAATCCAATGATTTGTACTTTGATGGACTTGGATTTCGATTATTGTCGAAATTTAGGCCCATGGAGGAATGGGTTGTTACATTAGGTATCAGAGCACTAGGTACTAGATCAGAGGAATTATGATAAATTAAGAGAACGTATTCGTACTTTCCTATCTAGTAATATTATATTTTTATGCTGGATTCTAAGAGTTTTGACTATAGAATTAGTTGTAGTTCCACTTCGAAGGAATGGCAAGAGCAACTATAAGTTGGAAATATCTTAGAGCTAAGATTTTCATGCCAACTCCAAAGTAACCCACGGAGTGCTGGCGATGCATAAAGCGTTGGTGATGCGTAAACATGAGTATGACATATGGTCGAATCTCGGAGACTAGAGATGTTCGACTTGACGGTTGAGATTCTAACTACCTTATGATTTTGGATTTTGAAGTTCCAGTCGGAGACATACAATATTTCTAGATGGGCGGAAAATTAGATTCTATATATCATAATTGTCTAGAAGCAAGTCTTTGCCAGGGTGCATTCATTAATTGCCTCTTTAATGGAAATCTAGATTTTTATTTGAATAATTAATGTCAAATTCCTTAGTCTAAAACCCATAAGGGAATTTTTATAAACTATATTTTGGTAATGCCGTAGATTTTTGAAAAAGGGGTTTTCAAAGGATTTATTTTCCTAAAGATTTATTTTTGAAATTTTGTTTTGGGAAAGTTTTGAAATTTTAGTTTTCAAAGAAACTGTGCACCACTAGATTGGTTGTGATAAGAAATTTTTAGTTTATAAAAGATTAATTGTTTAAATTCTTAAATATTCATATGTATATATATCAGTAAAGGCTTGATGCTGATTTTGGTAAGAAAATAGTTTTCCAATTTGAGAAATTTGTGTTTTAAAAAGGTTTTCGGAAACCTTGAAATATATATATATATATATAAGTTTGACTTTTAAGAGAAGTTTTGATATGAAATAGTTTCTGTTATCTAGAAACAAGGATAAAGGAGCATATATTTAGCTCGGTGATTTTTCGGTTTATAAAATCAAAGGTTTTTATATTTTCTCTCTTTAAGGTACGGATAGAATAGGAATGACGTTCAACTTTATTGGAGTATGTAGTTTGAAGTGTTGTTGAACTCACCGTCTATTGGAAGAAATATTTCCATGTGAAGTAGGCATGAAATAGCAGTTGGAATATTTTTTGAATTTTGGAAGTGTTGTTGGTCGCAATAATTTTGTTGAGGCTATCGCAATTTTGCCAAGGAACGGTCTACATGGTAAAGTGGATAACATCGTGTGGAAGGTAGAATTTTTTTGGATGGTTTAAGCTGAAGATGGTGTGCATAACGGCCATACGAATATTTATTTAATTTAACCGGCCCTATTGGGTCCAAGTTTAGGCCGTGCCTAAATTTAGGCTAGCGGTCGACCAAGCAGTCGACCGCTGGGTGGATTCGGGCCAAATATGAAATGCGACTATAAGTCACGTCCAAACCTTTAGCACCCGCTTCCTCATTACTCTCTTCCTCTTCATCAATTATTTTAGCCGAGACCATTTCCACCTCCCCCTTCTTTCGCTTAACCAAAGCCTCTCTCCCTCATTCCTCTACCAACCGACACCAAAACCCTTGGGCGACTGATCTTGCCCCTCCACTACTCCGGATCTAAAACCTTTTCTCCCTTTTCCAACAACCCTCAACCAATGGAACCGCCATACATCGGTGGCTCTTCCTCTCATGATCCCAGCCTTACTCCGCAAGAAGCTGCTTAGCTTGACCGGAACGAGTGGCAGATCGCTACTTACTCAAAACGGCGGACTTTGATTTCCTTCACGGGCGACCAGTGAAGTTCTGAGATTTCGCCCCTCTTGGGCTTGAAGAGCTTTTCGTCGCAGCAGGACTTGCACCGATCCTCCGCTTTGAGATTTATGGGCGGGAATATTACCCACGCTGCGTTCGTCTTTTAGATGCACATATGCTGCAGAATTTTGATGATTGCAACAGCTACACTGAGTCCGACGTGAAGGGAGCTCTATTGAGACACTAGATGATGATCTCATTGGAATTTTGGAGATCTCTATAGTAGGCGCAGATTTGGACGACATAAGATGATTGATTCAGAGATTCTACATCGGATCTTTTCTACGAATGTCGGTGATTGGAGGACCGCCAATTTGCGATCGATGGCCCGTCTCGTCATGCACATCATTCAGCACAACATCATTCCGAAGACGGGGAGACTTGACCAATTCTAAACCTCAGTGCGAAAGGTCGCCTATGCTAGCAGCGTAGCTGTTAATTAGGCTCGTGTCTTAATGCTCCACATGGTCGATTAGGGATTTGATACACCAAGGACTCACTTTCCATATTGCCACTTGCTCACTCGAGTGTTTAGGTATTACGGGATAAATTTGAGTGGAGAGCCCATAGTGAGGAAGGTCCCTCCCACCATCGACTGAACCACCATTAAGAGGATGAATATTCCCTTGCCACCTGCTGCACTACCTGTATCACCGCCAGAGCCCCAGCACTAGAAGCAGGGAATAGCACAAGGCACCAAGGGATACATGATTCATGAGCTTACCGATATCCATCAGGTTCAGGCAGAGATCCAAGATATTAGGATGGAGTAGGAGCACGAAGGGCATGAGATCGGGTGCGTAGCCACCATGCTACGACCATTCCGTGGTTGCGGCAATGGCTCGAGCTCCAGCCGGCGGTGTTTTATTTAGGGTTGTTGTATCTTTTTATTTCCAACATTCGTTCTTCTCTTTTGGGTTATTTGGTTGTAAAACTGTTAGTCGTCTCTTATAAAAGGCACGCACAATATTATGTGTTTCTATTCATTTTTTGTATTATTGTTTCTGGATATGCGAACTGCTCTTATATATATATGCATAGTAGAGAAACAATATAAATATGAGAATCTAATAAAGACACTTAACTAACAGTAAATGCAATATAAGACCTGAAGTTTATAATAGTTGGAAATTTTAGCAAGGACATGATAAAGTTGTTTCGATATCGCGGGTCATTGATCATGTTCCTTAAAAGCTAAAAAAATGTTGAATAATAGACGTGTTGACATTTTTGAATAAAATGTCAAATTTTTGGGTAAAGGTCAGTTGTAGAATTTTGAAATTTGGTATATGCGCTTAGCGCATAACCGACTTCCGACTACGTAGAACGCGTGACTTTTTTTATAAAAAAAAATTGAGAAAGAAAATATTTTGCAAAAATTTTTTTCCCTTGATTTGAAAAAGTTTCCTTTTGAATAAAAAAAGTTATGTTTTAGTTATTTTGCCACTTAAATTATTTTTAGAGTTCTTGTACAAAATTTTATTTCAAGGGAAAATGTGCATCTAAATATTTTGGGATTTTATTTTCCAAATGACGTACAAATTTGAAAAGTTAGAAAGATTTTTTTGTGAAAAAATTGATTTTGAAGGTAACATGTTAGGCATAGGGAAGACAAATAGAGTTAGAATTTGCGAATTTAGCGATGCATTAAGGTCGACGGTGTGATAAATACAAGTGATAACAAGGGAAAAGCTGTTTTTGCCTTGGAATTTCTATTTCCATACCTTTTCAACGATGCACGCAAGTCTTTTTTTAGACATAATTTCGTTTTAGAGCTTGAAATAAACCTCCTTATGTGTTTTGTGCATGGAAAATCTAGAGTAAATCCGAGGCAGCGAAGAAATTTCCACTGTACTACGGGAATATGAAGATTATAGTGCGGTAAGAATGCTAAATTCTCCGCCTAAATTCCTTTTTTGGCATAGAAGTAAAGTTTAGGAAACTATTTTTTGATGTGTTAGATTATTGGATGATAGGAGGTGGATGCAAAATTGGTTGCCTTATACTTCTATTTGTAGGAGTATGGGGATTTTAGTTGAAAAGATTTTTCGAAAAGTTGCATACATATAAAACTGCTAGTATATAAGTAGGTTGGTCGCATCAAGTTTTCAAGAATGTTTTCAAAAGAAATGCATTCACATAGGAGGATCCGATTTAGAATCATTCTACATATATATTTTCTGTGTGGTGACACTGTAATATAATATGCACTTATGCATTTTTGGTTGCAAAAGTTTGTTGTACACTCATTGGTTGTGTAGTTTAAAATAATTAGGAGCCAAAACCTTGACTTAATCATTGATGAAATTTCAGGGATGAAATTCTTTTTACGGGATGAAGAATGTAACAACCCATAATTTAGCGTTAGTTATTTAATTAGTTAGTTAATTATATGCTCAAAAATGGAATTTGTGCAAATGATGGAATTTGACCACGATACTTGCACCACTTCGTTCGTGGAGAAATTCTGAGCAGCATTCATAATTGGAGTTTTGCGATCGGAGTCGAAGCGAAGAAGTAACAGAAGAAAAACGAATTTGAACAAAAATAATTAAATAAGAAAAAGTTAACATTTTTATATTAATTACCCGAGCCCATAGGCCGACCCGTTATTAGGGACGGTCGACCCCTAGTGGTCGACCGGTGACCCAGGGCTGACCGACCGGTAGTGACCAGGCGGCTCCAATAACCATAAGCTGCAATGACCTGGATTTAATATATTTCTATCTAACGGTTCTGATTGATTCTAGCGCCTATAAATTTAGGCCTAGCCCTCTGTTCTCTTCTCATATTTTTATGGAGGCAGTAGTGAAGCTCTGCCATTTCTTCTTCTCCACTTTCTTTCTAAATTATAAAGATAAGTTATTTGTATCTATATTCATAAAAAACAGAAAAGAGTAGAAATCTAACAAAAAGGAGAAGAAAAGAGAATCAACCATATGCATAATTGAGGTAATTTATATATTTATACATATTTGTATATATTTTCTCTCCCAATCTCGAATCTCTTCTCGGATCTATTCTAATGTATGTGTATACCCTTTTATACATATCTCTTGGACTAAAAAGGATTTGGAGATGAATTAAAGGTTTTACTTCAGACCGGAGATTTGAATCGCTTTTAAAAGGTTAGTGGGAATTTTATAGATTGCTATAATATGAAAATCATTCATTTGATGTTTATTTTATATTTATGCCTAATTAGATAATTGTATATGTGTTATAGGCAACAAATTGAATACGATTTGAATATAATAAATATCGTCTACATATTCTTGTTTATGAATTGATTTATCATTATTTACAACCCGATCTGGAAATCGGTCCCAAAAGTATAAAATATTGAATTGAATGAAATTGATTCCAAATCTAAAATAGGTTTTATAATAATGTTATAAATTTGGATTATTACTCTAATCTTGTTAGAATATAAACTTTTCTATATTTGGAATTGTTGGAATTTAGATCTGTTTAATATTTGTAAATTAGTTTGATTTCTTTCTCTTTTAGAAAGATACAACGTTTGATCTAACAAGCAATAGATAAAAATAGAAAGAGAAAGAAATGTATAAAGTACGAATTCATTGTAGCTTACACTATCTATTTTAGTAATAAAAAGAAATGGTTATTCCTTATAATTTCAAACGATGTAATCTTTTATATTTTAAAACTAAATATTTTTTTGGACTAATTTATGGAAATTATAACGGATAATTGAATTAGATATGATTCCAACAATTTAACATGGAAAAATATATTCTAATGAAGATTTACAAATAGAACATATTTGATAAGAGTAAATATTTGTACGTAATCACTACGCTTATAATAATTAAATAAAAAGCTAATAGCGACACTTGCATGTAATATTCGTGTTTAGGATAATTAACTAATGAGAAAAAAAATTGTAACTCCAACAAATGATAATAAATATGGGAGTTGCAATAAATTGATAGGGTAAATGGATTAATGGGACAGAAAAAATGGAATAGATATAAAACGTTACTATTTTGAAATAAGTAATCATAAATAAATGTCTTAGGAAATGACATTTATGAGCATTAAGCACGGATTTATGCGTAGATAAATATTTAAGATAAATCTTATTGCCTTAAATAAAGACGGAATTAGTAGCCAAGTCCATGTATACCCAAGTAATATAAATAAAGACTCGGGATGGTTAATTGGACTTAGTGGGTTAGTGATGAGAGGTCGGTAGAGTAACTCGATGGAAGACAGCCCTTCACTTTAAGGGTACCAGCACTCGGTTGTACTTATATTGATGTGAGATATCACTAATCCTAAGACATGTGACGACGTGAGAGATTGGGCTTACTTTCCTGATTGTAAAATTATTAAATGGTCCAAATTTGGAAATAGGAGTGGTGAGGTATATCTCCACAGGGGTTCGCTTCTGATTTGAGGTCTTAGGTGGCTGAAGGGTCCGCCTCTCTTCCGAATGGAAGTATTAAGTAACCTAGTGACATTCCAAATAAATAAATAAGGATATCTCTAAAAAGAGTTTACTTCAGTGTTGGGGTCTTAAGTGGCTAAAGGGTCTGCCTCCCTACCGAAAGAAGTAACCTAATGAGATGCCATATATATAACTAAAGAGTGAAAGTGGATATCTCGGGAAGGGTTCGCTTTAGGTTTGGGGTCTTAAGTGACTATAAAGTCCTCTTCTTTCCTATAAAAGAAGTACTAAGTTGCCCAATGAGATTTCCAAGCAATGACAGCTAGATAGTACCATTGAGGAGCACGCCTCTAGAAGTAGGTTTTAAATAACAGAGTCTGCCTATTTTCCACTGGGAACTATTAAGTGGCTTGGATACAGCCTCTTACATTGCTGAAGCCGTAATAATAATAGTAACATTTGGGAGCAAACCTTGGGGATAGGTCTTAAATGATCGGGTATGCCTTAGTTAAGGTCTTAAATGACCAGACTCTGCTATTTTTTAATAAAAAGTATTAAGTGTCTTGGGTATTATTTATTACATAATTATGATTTTATTGGAGATAGACGCGGTAATATTTGGACATTAAATGTCATAAGCCTTAAATAGTGGTTAGAGGTTTTGTAGATAGGATCCATCGACCATTGACAACATTGATAGGAAACCACTTTGGGAATAGGTCTTAAATGACAGGTCTACCTCAATTAAGGTCGTAAATCATAGTGTTTACCTGTTTCTCATTTTGAAAGTATTATAGAAGCCCGCTTCATATTTAGAAGTATTGAGTGGCGAATGGGTTTGTAATATTGGGTGTTTATATGGCTTCATTAGTATTTCATACCTTGGGAAGGGGTAAGTATGTAATCGTGTGTGCAATGCAAGGTTAGATTAGAATTACTAACCTTGATTGTAACAACCCGCATATTTATCGATTTTATATTTAAATATTTTATTTAAATATTTTATCGTTAGTCGGGTGTTAGTCAGAAAAGCTACTTTTTGCATACGGTCAAATTAGGACTCGAGACCACCTCCATTGAGTTCAAAATGACGTTTGCGATCTTTTTGAGTGTAAACTTCGATATGTTTGGAGATAGTGAAATTTTCGTCACTTTTTGCTTGGAGCTTTGATTTGGGCTGAACCATTTTTTAACTCAGTCCCAACCCCCTCTCCTCTTCACCACTTCATCAAACACTTTAAGCTTTATCAAAAATGGTGGAGGGAATGGAAAATTAAAATTCCAAGCTCAAGTTCTTTAGCAAATTCAACATCTAACTCCAAATTCAAAGTGAAGACATTGATTCAATCTTGTGGTTGATCCTTGCTTTGCTCCCAAGCTTCATCTTCATCAAATTCCGTGAAAAGGTGAGATTTTTATCTCACATCTTGCCTATAACTATCATTGGACTGTTGGGAATGATTCCCTATCACTTGTGCACATGTATTTGCATTTGGTTTGGATTGAATTGGTGAAAAACCCAATTTTTAGTGTTTTGGTAAAATTCTGGGCTTAGGTCGTTCGGGTTTGGAGAAGACAGGCCTACAAATTGATTGTTCGGACTTAGGTCGCTAGCCTGCAGTTAGGTCGCTCGCGTAGTTAGCTCGTTCGCATTTAGGTCGGCATTGCCTTAGGTCGCTTGACTATAGGTCGTTTGCACTATGCTCTGTCTCGTATCTGCTTTTAGGTCGTTCGACAGTTAGGTCGTTCGAACCGCTTAGGTCGCGTAACCCTTAGGTCGCGTACCCCTTTAGGTCGCGTACCCCTTAGGTCGCGTACCCCTTTAGGTCGCGTACCCCTTTAGGTCGCGTACCACTTAGGTCGCGTACCCCTTTAGGTCGCGTACCACTTAGGTCGCGTACCCCCTTAGGTCGCGTACCACTAGGTCGCTTGGCCTCTGATCTTAGGCCGTTCGCCACTTGGGTCGTATCCCTTAGGTCGCGAACTCTTTGGGTCGTTATACCTTATATCTTTTAGGTCGTTAGACCTACTTCCCTGAAGGTCGCTTGACCAGCTTGTATCCACTAGGTTGCTCAACCACCTATTCCACTAGGTCGCTCGACCACCTATCCATTAGGCCGCTCGTCCGCTTTACCTTTAGGTCGTAGGCCGCTTGGCTTCACTAGGTCGCTTGTCTTTACTAGGTTGTACCTTGGGGGGTTGCCTCCCCCCTGGACCCTCCTCCGTAGGGGATCTTATCTGAAAAACAATCAACAGAACTTCCTACTTTGATGGTTTTGGGGATTGATTTCTTTGGATTTTTCTCACGTCTTCGAATGTGAATTTATGTGATTCGATTTGTTTCAACAATCGTTTTGTGACTTGTCACTTTAAAGACATAGAGGTTTCAATACTAGTAGTAAATATCAAAGCTCTTTCATCAAAACGATTTCAACTCTATTTTATTACAAAGCTCTTTTTTTTCCTAAACCGTTTTCCAATCTATTAGTATATACAAGCCTTTACTTCACTCGGATGAGAAATCGAATTAAACGACTTAGTAAAATGAGTGGTATGAAACGCTTGCGTTCACTTCATCGGTTAGCTCTTGGACTTGTTCGATTGATCCCTTTTGTGACAATTTCCTAGTGGAGATCTACAGTTTGTTCGTAAATATTTAAGTTAAGCTAGTGGTTATGGGACATGAAGCTAAACTCATATATTTACTGGCTTAGTGTAATTGACACTTCTATATGATCATGACGATCATTTTTGTGATTTAGACTAGCAACTGTGCGATGTCTCTTTGTCTGCGAGGGAGACTAGACCCCGCTTTTGTGATGTTTCATCATCACATATATGGGGTAGCACCCCATGGTCTTTGGGTCGTTCATGTGTCAAAATTTAATGGATAGCTTCCATGAGATAGCTTCTCGTTTATGTGTTTCACGCGTTGGTGAGTTTTCATGCTCCCGTTCATGTGTCAGGCCTTCCCCCCTTTTTATGTGATTTCTGGATTTCTGGTGTTGATTTTTGGAATTTGTGCTTCACTACTTTTCATGATTTTCATTGATATGATATCAGTTTTTGTGCATTGGTGAATTCATGTGTCATTGACTTGTTATGAATACAAGTTTAGGGTATGATACCCTATTTTATCTTTGAGAAGATTCTTGTGATATTGATTAATCTCTTGTTGATTTTCAATTACATACTTATAGTAGTATGCCATTATGGTTATTACATGTTCATGCCATGTCTTTTACTTTATACCATATCATCTGATATTTATAGCTAGACTGATCCGTTTATTATTTTCTTATAAATAATACTCGGGTCAGACCGAGATGTTACAGGTGCTTCTGCTTGACTTCTCTTCAGGATTATTCTGACTTTTGGCTAACTACATAGATTAGTAGTTTTTGGATGTACACATTTGAGATATAGACTCTATGTTGTGTACTTATTCTTTTGTATAGCACGTGTTGCTATCCTTTTGTATTATCGTGGATCTTTCCGACCACTGCTCTGATGTACACTTTTATGTGTTATATATTTATTCATACCTTCTTCCGCCTTTGTGATATGGATGTCTGTGACTGCTTTATGTTATGATTATTTCTATGTTTGTTTCCAAAGATTATATATAGCCACTGTGTAATAGCTTTGGGTTTGTATCGGTATGTCAGATTTCCTCCTTAAATGATATGCATTCTATTCTATCTGACATATAGGTGCTCGCACAAAGAAGTTACATGGATGGTCGCTCCTCCATAGCCTTATTCTCCGTGCTAGTCGACAGCACTACACCATAGTGTTCTTGTCTAGCGTAGGTATATAGGTGGGGCGTCACATTGATGGATATAGCAATTATATGGAAACCTATCAATATAAGTTTATGTTATGACATACTATATTTTTCTAGTCACCAGAACGTTGTTATGACCCCTTCCTCATTGCAACCCACTGGATAGAATTTAGAGGAACATGTCACTGAAGCTGGATGTGCTTTGTTGTTGGAGACTGGATAGAATTTAGTGAAACATGTCACTGGAGCTAGATGTGCTTTGTTGTTGGAGAGTCTTCTTTCTCTCATGCTTGATGTTAATGTGACAATCTGCTATCCAAGGAATACCATTAATTCCAAGGTAGTAGTCATAGTTAATATTTTTATCCTATTATTGTTTCCACTGTGAATTTAGATTTCTATCAATCTCTGATGCCTTAATTCTTTTATCTTTACTTTACTTTGCATTTACTATCTAGTTATATGCCTGTGTTTTTCATTTTATTACTCATTCAAGTGATAACTTATAAATTTACAAGTTAATTATTTAATAGTTGATGTACACAATTCACGTTCCTCTAGTGTATTAGTATCCTTAAGCTTAAATTTGCACAAGTGTGTTTGGGTATTCTATAACCCATACCATGTATCTATGACTTCCATTTGTTGACTATGCATCCTAACCCGATTTGTTGACTAATGATTGATCCTTAAGCCATGGATCTAGCCATAAATCTGTCATGTTTTCCTATGTCACAAATGCATTATTATCCATTTTAACGGTCCAAAAATTAACACTTTTAGATATTTGCATTCATCCATTTCTCCTCTAAAATTTATTTTGCAGAATTTTCTATGACCATTTTTGCAAACACCCCACTTCTATACTTATAGATTCAAGAGAATTATAGAGTAATACTTCCGGATAATATGGAGAATGAGGCGATATGAGGTACACGTGTGAATATTCCCATAGGCTAACACCGGTATATATCATATATCACATATAATAATACCACAGATGTACGCGTTCTTAGTACAAAGCAATAAATACATATGCTATTAGGACAGAATAATACATAATCATAGAATAAAATTAGAGTACATAGAGTCACAACGCAATTGAGAAAATATAATACATAATACAATACATAGTCTAGGGCTACATAATGATTGTCTCCAGCCCACTATATAATATATCATCTCATAATACATAATGGATACAATGATGCTACAAAATTTATTAGGAATGTATCATCCTATAACAAATACTAGCCTCCTTAAAATGCCAAGGCTAGTCCTGCTATCTATGCAATGCCTGTTCATGCAATGTCTTGGACTGACCCGAGTATAATAACACACGGGTCGGACTATGTTTATAATGATGTATTTGTGATGATAAATCATAATAATAAGTCCATGAATAGATGATTAGATTATTCATGTAAACAAACCCTATTGTGATGTAATATAATAATTATCCGTTAATCCATTTATATAAACATATCAAATATATAAATGTGAATCAAAATCTAATGGTGGCAGGAATAAAATGTACTATAGACTCAAGGTCCTAAGTAGATTCATCTTAATATGAGGGTAAACTAACCCCGGGTCAGCTAACCCAAATCTGTACTCAAGTCAGGAGTAAAATCAATATATGTATGTCCATCATTCAGCGTTGAACCAAAAGGGATACTGATGACCGCATGCCTGCTCCAGGAACCGAGGGTCACCTAGCCGGATTTGTTCCTACGGTCTTTATTTACCTTGACAAGCATCGTGACTCTTATCCACCAGTGGCTCGTCAATGCATAGCCTCGGTCACGAACCAGCTTTGCCCCAATAGGTAAAAGACTTCTGGCCTACGCGACACAAGGGCTTTAGGTCACCTACCCTATGAGTCACCTAACCCAATAATATAAAGATGTCATGGATCTCGGGAATGACCTCATGAGCAGGCCGCCAGGGTGGAAACTGGCCTAATGTAATGACCTGCCTTTTTGGATGTTTTAAGCAGACACACACGTCGGACTCAAACCATTCAAAAGGATAGATTTTTATGGGGTAAATAAGAAAAACAGAGAATGAGATAAAACAAATGTAACATCCCACTATTTTGGACCATTCGAGTCCGACATGTCGGACTTGAATAATTCAAAATATCATATTGTTAATTTAAATTTGGCAAAACTCAGCATATATAGTAAATAAATCAATCATAGAATCATAGACACAGAGTAATACAATAATACGCAACGGAAAAGATAAAATAGTAGTTCATGAAGCTACTATATAAACATCAGAGTTAAAAAGAAAATACAACATAATATCTCAAATCAGTGAAGTCTCCAGTACAAACAAATGACCTCCTTGAACAAATCAACTGGAAAGCTGAAAGCTGAATCGATGGTTGGATCTCCAAACGAAGCTCCAAACTCCAAAGGTGTGTCTCAATTGTTGTATCACTCGGTCTGACCCGAGCGTAAAGCAAAAACAAAACACTCGAGTCAGGATTAACATTCTTATATCAATAAATCCAACTCAAGTGAAATATCAACTGAAATACAAGTAACCTAAAGGATGTTTGGGATAACCATCCTCTAAGAATCCGTGGAACTATCTACAATGTAGAAATATACACTCTAACACTGTGGCCCTTTCAAATAAATTTATACTTCAAAACCAAGATATCATTTTCATTTCAAATATATCTATTTTCCAAAATAATATATAAAGTAAAGTATTTAGAATTTCCTCAAGTCTCACAAATCGATTCTAATCAACTCAAATTCCAAATTTCAATTTAATTCAATCTAAATTTTTCCATTTTAATTCAATTCAGTTTCTAAATAACAAATTCAAATTATATTGATTTCAAATGCAGATCTGAATCACAAAATAAACCATTTACATTCCAATATATTTCAAAGCTTTAATATTCAACCATTTCAAAGTTAAATTTAACAGTTTCATATAGCTCTTGATTTAACTTCATTATTATTTAAATCAGGGAATATTCACTTAATAAATTCAATATCATTTAACTAGCCTTAAATTACATTTTTACTAAATATTTCCTTAAATTTATTTAAACAAGAAATATTTATTAAGTTACTTAAATCAAACCCTAGTTATAAATCATATCTTAGATCTCAATTTCAATAAGTTTCAAATCGGTTTAATTAAATAAAATTATCTTCCCAACCTTAACTTATTCAAATTATTACCGAAATCTATTTTGAAACATAAATTTAAATACTTAACCATAATATATGTATTAAATCAATCTTAATTAAATTAAATATTATTATTAGATCTATATATATATCGTTACCATTTATATATCATAATTTAAGAATCAACATTTATTAAAACCATATATTTCTTCCCAACTCCATAGAATTTATTTTCAAAATATTCATATATATGGACCAACGGTGTATGTATATATTTATCATATGGTTAAGTGATAAGGATATTTATCATTTCAATCCAAAATTTAAATATATACAGGTAGATATCATTTCAACCCGTAATCCCAATTTCAATTCAAATGAAAATCGCTTGGGTTTATCATTTTACCCATAACGATTTTCTCCTATTCTAAAGTCCCTTCGGGTATGTATCATTTCAACCCATAGTGAATTCTATACTAACAGGGAACTTGCAGAGTGATAACAGGTAATATAAAATACAACAACATGTATATATCATCAATAACAATATAATATAAACAACATGATATGGTGTCATATCCCACAGGTGAACAGTTACAGATAATAGCATATATAACAATTTAAATGACTACAGCAGCATATTTCAATTGTCGTTTCAATTGAAATCAAAATTAATAAATATAAGAACGTTAAATCGTGAGTGATTACTTACCTTTCGAGGCTAGAGAGAATAGACAATGGAATTGAGTTACGAAATCTGAGCACGAATCCAAAACAAACAAGGTTGGCATGAATTGACGAGTAAGGCTGATAGATAAGGAATCGAAGAAATAATTAGAATTAGTTTAATAGAAATAGCAAATAAATATTTTTATTTTCTTGAAATCAACAATTAAAACACATATATAAAAATCAAATATATATATAATTAAAATCATTGTTTTAAAATAAAACATATATATTAAATCAGCCATATAATTAAAATAATACATATATATATATATATATATTTCCAGATCAATGTTATTATAAACTTATATATATACATATTGACCAACATATGCATATCTATAAATATACCCAAACTAACTCAAATATATGTAAACTAATATATTATACTTTAAGATCCATCCTTATTATAAAAACCAATATTAAATTTTAAAACACAAACATATTAAAATCACAATCTATATATATATATACATATATATATTTCAAAACCAAATTCACTTTAATTTACATGCTTTAAAATGTATGTTGTTAAAACACATCTCGTTATAGTGTAAACAACAGGCTGTGTACAACTTATATGAATTCATACTTACATATGCAGACCCTATATGAATACAAAGCTTACCCATACATATCTAAACAGCAATATAACAATTCTGCTATAAACTTAAAGTGAACATATCGATATAACTACAAAAATGAGTATACATTTAAATATACTCAACAGCAAAATCCATATTTATTTATAAAACTTAAACACTAACATAATATCTATATATATACCTAGAACTCGTGCAGACTCACATATATAAGAAGACCTATACTAATGCACATATATAGATAGTAGTGGACTTATATAAAATGATATAACATATTGTATTTACTTATTTATATTTACAGTAAAATCAAAACTTAACAATTTTTTTAAACATATAATATATACTGAGATAAACATTTTACAAAACTTAGTTTAGATATATATATATAACTGCCGTAAATATATGTATAATTAAACTTTTATGATAGAAAACTGATAGACAAACCATATATATATAAGCTAACCTTATTATAACACTTTGAACAAATTAAAATATACTGGAACATATACATAAACAGAACAACTTTTACAATCAAACTAATATGTACGTTATGTACTTTTATTAGAACCAATATATATGCATCACGTATACTCAGGCAAATATAACTGTATACAATACATGCCTATATATATATCGAACTAATATATATATACCATATTATAAAATATATCTCCATATAAATATAAATAGTGTAAAAAAAATTAAAAAAAATAACATCAAACCAAAACTTCAAGCTATAAACTAATACCTTTTTTTCAACAAAATATATATACATACGTGTACAAATGATCTATGAAATATATACCTGATAGCAAACGACAGAAACAGGACATAAGTTGATGGGCACGACTATTGGCCAAGGGAGGGGAAGAAATAACACGAGAAGAGGACACGTGTGTGTTGGGTGCTTCGGCCAAGATATTGACGTCAGGAGGGTGGGCCAGAGCTAGCGGCGGAGGTGGATGAGAGGGTGGAGCGGCTGCCGTTAGAAGGAGGAGCGGCCATGGGTGTTTGATGGAGGAAGGCTCGGGTTAGGGAAGGAGGATACGTGGAGATGACCTTCGGTATGCATGCTGCTGCATGGTGATGGGGTCGGCAGTTGTTGAGTGGGAGGCGTGGGAAAACAAAAATGGAGGAGGAAGGAAAATAAAATAAGAGGAAACGTGAGAATGCAAAGAAGAGAATGGGAAAGATGGAAGGCAGTGAATATAAAAGTCATAGAACAATTTGGAATTGACGATTAGCCTTCCAAAAAAACAATGAGAAAGGAAAAGAAACGGGAACAGTATCACATTGATTCGGCTGAAAGATTTTTAAGGCAATTTATTGACGTGGCCAGCAGTTCAAATTTGAAAAGCAAGAGTATAAAATATATAAAATAAAGGAAGGGTACGGTCTATTTCCATTTCAGCTGAGAAGCTATTTAATGCAATTGATTATTTGCTTGAGCTGCACGGTAAAGATTTGAAAAGGATTGGGAAGTTAAAAATCACAATTAAAAGGTACCGTAACAACGAACACTTTGTTGCTTCCGCCGCGTACCGGACCTCAAAATACAAAAATAAATATACCGTAAAGATCGGCGCGACGAGACGATCAAAACGGTATACAGTTAATAGTGGTATGATCATCCGATCAAAAGTCGATAATCGGTACCGATATACGTTGCTATTCCGTTCGGAAAAATCCAAACGGAGCTAGAAACGTCCGAATTTCGCGAAACGAAATTCACAGTCTGATTCAGAGTGTACTAAATAAATTTTCTCATGTTGACATATTTAGGTTTCGGAACACTTTTAAATTCAACTGTTATTAACTGATTTAAATTGAAATAAAATCACACAATAAACTTCAATATTATCAGATGAAAATTTACCAGTTGCTATGTTAAAATAAACGTATTCCAAATAATAAATTTTTATTTTCAAATTTTATTGTTTAAAATTTCACAAAATTTCAATTAATTTAATAAAAAAAATCACTAAAAATTTTGGGTCGTTACAACAAATACAGAATCTCACAGCGGATTGACAAAATATAATAATCAAATAACAGTTCATGAAGCTGTATACAAATAAATTTGATTATACTAATACAATACAGAATCAGAGTTACAGACAACAAGAATAAATAAATAAATAAATAAATAAATGCAAGGGAACAACATGATGCAGTGGAATAAATATATTAAATAATAATAGTACAAATCTTCGTCTTCGTCCTCCAAAAATTAGGTCTTCAACCCTGAAATGCTCAGGCTGACCCGAGCGAATTGAAAAGACAAAACACTCGAGTCAGAACTAAAACATCTTATGTAAGTTAAATCAACGGTAAATAAATATGAGTGTAACGGCATTTGAGATGTTTATGGGGTTTGACATCTCCTATCCAGTGTCTAACGTGAGTGGAATAACTTAAAAGATGTTCGGAATTTACATCTCCTAAGGATCCGTTAAACTATCTACTACGTATTACAATAAGCTATTATAATAGTGTCTACAATAAAGTAAAGTATTAAAATAGCGTTAAGGCGTTACCCATATTCCTCTTAACACATTTTATATATTCCCATAGTCTATACAGTATTGTAATTCCTCCGTAAACTAAAGGGCAGAGGGCACTCCATAGGTATGGTACAAACCAAACTCGTAAAAGGCGCGCTAGGGCATGTGAACACAGCGCTCGAGGCAATGCCAGGGTAGATATACCAATTGCGGATCCGGACTGGTGGTAACGAATAGCAGCTACTACCGCCCACCTCGAAACACACTCCTAAATCAAAATCAAGGAGTGGCCACCAAATCATCACAAAGTCAAAATATGGTATCGAAGAAATGTGTCCGATCGGAGGAATGACCTCACTTGGCCCGGCATGGCTCCTGTTTTAGTCACATCTAAGCTGACTCACGGGAGTCAGGGTCTCATCAATACCTCATACAGAAATCATTCGCCAAACCATCCTACTTCATTTCTGGAATCTCCACTACGTACACAGTTGTTAAAGTGGTTTTCAGTATTGGCAGAGAGTATGACAATATCCGATCCCGGTCTCTTTAACAACCAAACGCTTATTTTACACCGGATGGTTCTTTTACATTTCAAAAAAGTCAATTCACAATTTATATCAAAATATAATATTCAATTTCAAATCATGTCTCTTTCGAAATCATATTCACTTTCAAACCATATTCACTTACAAAATCATAGTCACTTTCAAATCATATTCACTTTCAAATCATATTTACTCAATGTGTAAATCTTCAAAAGGTATCAATTCCAAATTACAACTTAAGTTGTATCATCATTAAGGATTTAAATATAAATACTGCAACTTTACACAGTCTGAAATTTTAGGAAATAGTTTTGATAGTCTTAAGTAGTTTTAATAGTTTAAAAATAATTTATATAGATTAAAATAGTTTAAATAGTAAAAATAGTTTTTAAATAGATTTAAATTTGATTTAGCTAAATATAAATTGATTTAAATAGATTAAATATAGATTTAATTAGATTTAAAATGTTTTAAATATATTTATTATAGATTAAATAGAGTTAAATTATATTAAGTAGATTTTTAAACAGATTAAATAAATTTAAAATTAATTAAATAGATTTAAATTATATTAAATAGATTTAAAATAGATTAAATAAATTTAATTAGTTTAAAATAGGTAAAATAGATCTAATTGTATTAAATAGGTTATAATAGATTAAAATAAATTGAGGTAGTTTAAATTGATAAAAATAGAATAAATTAATTTAAAATAGATATCAAATTCATAACCAAACAAATTCAATAACTCAATTATGACAAATTCATTTATATTTTACACTTCAACTTTGAAATTTTAATTTAATCCTTTGAAAAATTCATTAAATAAATTCCCACTTTCAGCATTTACACTTGGATTAACAAAAATAATTCAGTTTATAGAAATCAATTATATTTCAAAATGCCAGTTACTGAATTCAAAATTTCAAATCAAAATCATTTAATTTAACCAATCCGATGTCCGTATATAATTTTCTACCTTAGGGTCAAGTGATACGGATATTTATCATTTCAATCCGCAATTTAAAATTTTACGGTTATATATCATTTCAAACCGCAATCTCGAATTAAATAAAATCCATAAAATCGCTCGGGTCTATCATTTCAACCCATAACGATTTTCCTTAACCTATAGATCGTTCGGGTATGTATCATTTCAACCCATAGGGAACTTGCAATATTATAACAATATAAAATACAACATCCAGTCATCCAATATCAAAAATCAAACATTCATCACAATCATCATCCAAATCAATCAATAAACATCAATAGATACTGAAAATCAATAACAGGTATTAAATTGACAATTTATTTCAATATTAAATTAAACGATGATTAAATGAAATAAAAGTAAAATTTAATTAGAATGACAATTTAAACATACCAAACATCAATAAATAAATTCCAAATCACATTATAAATTTAATTTAACTAACATAAGATAATTTAGTAATTGTGAGTGGGTTAAAACACTCACCTTCGATTTTAAATCGAAATAAAATCCAATTTAGGGCCCAAATTCAAACAGTCTTAAAATTCTTTCAAACTAGCATCAAAGTGTCCGGAATTTCGATACGATCCTAGCGGGACAAACCGCGCGTGAAACAGACCTCGTATTTAAAAGTTATTAACATTAGAATATATATACGATTTTAAATTTCAAAACAAATAAATTAATAATATAGCTGCACACGTAACTTACCCACGTCATACGCGCTCATCTCCCTCATTCACCCAGCAACCATCGAATATCCAACCGCGTCCAGACTTTGACCATCAAACTCCCGCTCCTCCGACCACTAGCCTATCGCCGACCCCCACCATCCATCTCGCCTCGACGAGGTGCGTTCGCCAAGCCCCACGCGCGTCGCCATCGTGGCCATTGGAGGCCGCCGCCGTCATCTACCCAAAACCCTAATCAAATAAAATCGGTCGATCCAACCATTAACACTTCAAACCACCAATGCCGATGAACTCCATTCGCCCATCTCCACCCATCCATACCCTTCAATCGACGATCGGCCAAAGTTAATCGTGACACGATGAACGGCCGAGGTTTAATCGCCCAATTCCGGCCATACAGAAACCCAGATCGAAAAACAAACTGCAGAATTGACTTGCGCTCGTCGAGAGCTTAATCGATATATAATTCGATATATTTTGAGGAGTTTAAATTTTCGATTTGATATTGGTTTGCAATTGAATTTTGAATTGGTTTTGGTTTGTCTGCCACTGGAAAGAGAAAACAGATAGGATTGTATGTACAGACAAATGGAATAAGAGATGGCTAGGGTTTATAACAGGCTATATATAGGCAGATCAGAAATAGGAATGAATGGGCAGGGTCAAATTTGAAAGTTGAACGATAAACGACCCGAAAAGCACATTTCGTTCCTGAAGCGGAAATGGTTCATCCCATATATCAAAATAGATGTTTTCGATATTTTTAAACTCAATGAAATAGGTTCCAAGTCCTAATTACATCGTATGAAGAAGTTAGCTTAAAATCAGCTTATTTCAAATTGATTTCAATTAAATGGATTTCTAGGCATTTCAAGCCCGTACAATCAAACGACAAGTCCGATCGTTGCGAAACTGGAAATCCTACAATAATTCACCGTTACGGATCCGATGAAACTGGTTTCGTCGAAATCTAAGACAGTGGCCAAAATGGTTATTTTCACATTAATTAAATTTATTAATTAATAATCCACTTTATAATTTAAAAATTTTATAACTAACAAATTTTCATCATTTTTGATTACTTGGGTATTCACGATGGTTCAAAACAAATTTACATGTCAATTCGATGTTACTTATTTACTAATAACAATGTTCCATTTCAACTATAATTAAGTCCAATTTATTAAAATTTAATTGCAATAAATTGATCTAATTTGATTTCAATCCTTTTTTTTCAATCAATTATTTCTCTAATAACATAGTTAATATTTGTTGATATCTTATTTCACTAATATGCTACAATTTCCATCTTTTATTTGCATTAACTACTATATTTCAATTATATTGAATTTTTGTAAATTTTACACATTTATTACAATTTAAAATCCCAATTAATTTTATTTATCTTGATTTCCCTCTTTTATTTCATTAATTATTGCCTTGTAAATAAAATTAACATTTCTATACCTTTTATTACATTCACACTTTGCAGTATTGTCTTAACTCACATTAATGTAACATTTATTTACATTTGTTTGTAATAGATTAATTAAATTGGTAACAGATAACAATTGTCACCATTTCGGCCTTTAACAACATTTGTAAGTTTATTATTTACAACCAAATGTTATAATTACTTACCTAACACTGATTTTATTCAATTACCATGTAACGACCCGATATTTTGAACCATTCGCATCCACACATGTCAGACTTGAATTGCTCAAAATATCATATTGTTAATTTATATTTAGCAAAACTTAGCATATATAGTAAATAAATCAATCATAGAATCACAGACACAGAGTATTACAACAATAAGCAGCGGAATTGATAAATAGTAGTTCATGAAGCTACTATACAGAGTCTGAAACAAAATACAATAGAATCTCGAATACAAATGAATCTCTAATACATAAGCAACTGACGAGTCTGAACGTAAATGACTGGAATAAACTGAAATAACTGAAAGCTGGATAGATAGATCTTCAAACAAAGCTCCAATCTCCAAAGGTGAGTCTCAAATGCTGTGTCACTCAGTCTGACCCGAGCATAAAGCAAAACACAAAACACTCGAGTCAAGATTAACATTCTTATATAGTAAATTCAACTCAAGTGAAATGTCAACTGAAATACAAGTAACTTAAAGGATGGTTGGGATTTCCATCCTCTAAGGATCCGTGGAACTATCTACTATGTAGTAACATACGCTATTATAATATGTCTATAGTAAAGTAAACTATTAAAATAGCGTTAATGCGTTACCCATATCCCCCTTAACACATTTTTATATATTCCCATAGTCTATACAGTACCGTAATTCCTCCGTAAACTGGAGGGCTATCAGAGGGCACTCCATAGGTATGGTACAAACCAAACTCGTAGAAGGCGCGATAGGGCATGTGACAAGGCACGCGAGGCAATGCCAGGGTAGATATACCGATTGTAGATCCGAACGGGTGGTAACGCATAGCAACTACTACCGCCCACCTCGTGACACTGTAACGACCCTGAATTTTAAACAAATTAAATTGAGAATATTTAATTAATTCTAAATATTTGAACGATGATTTAATTTGTATCCCGAATATAACTTTGAAACCGACGATTAATTTATAAAATTTAATCGATTGGAAGTTGAATAAAAATTTGAATATTCAATTTAAAGTTGAAGAGAAATATTTCGAAAGCTTTTAAAATTCGTATTGATAATACTGAAGATAACAGAAGTTTCGGAATCGAGTTTGAAAATGATTTGATCAGTTTTGAAATTAAATCGTTCGAATCGATATTTAAAAATAGCGTTCCGGGGCACAGTCTCGGAATTCGACGAAACCAGTTCCATTGGGTCCGTAATATTGTATTATTACCGGATTTCAAATTTCGTAGCATTTGGAGTTGTTATGTGGCCGTACGATGAATAAATGCATGGAAATTAAATTGAATTCAATTTAGATTTTTAAATTTAAAACCTTGCCGACCTACACACGTTCATCTCCTTCAATCACGCAGAGAATCACGAACAAAAATCGTGATACCCATACTCTTTCAATTTCAAATACCCCTCTCCCTCATTCCTCAGTTCCAAATCAAACGAGAGCAAATCTCAAACAAAGAAATTTAAAAAAATGGCCGAGCCTTATTCACGAAAATATTGCGAGCACTATTCAGTCGAGTGCCTCCATTTCGTTTGAATGAAACTCAAAATGAAGACGGCGACTTGCACACGCTAGGGTTTCACGAGGTTGGGATCTCTCGGCGACAGGAGGATGGGAGTTAGCAGCGGCGACTCGCGTAGACACGATCGCGAGTTAGGGCTTCAAGCAATTTGGAATCTGCGCATCGCGAGGTCAGAAGAGGAGAGCGCCAGGCGTGCACGCTTGCTCCCGCGTGGTCGCGCTCGAAGGCGATGACGTTGGGTCACGTGGCACGGGGACTTGGAACGAGGCCGAGAATGGAGCAGTTCGATGATGGCTGGTGCTCGATTTATTGGGGTCGCGTGGGCATGACGTGAAGCTGGCAGTCGCCGTGGATGGTAGCGACGATGTCGCGATCGCTGGCGAACACGAGGCACAAGGTGTTTGTTGATCTCGAGCTCGGCGAGTTTTGGGGTTCAACAGTGAGGTTTGCGATTCGTTTCTGTCTTCAAATTGTTTCTATGAAAAAAATTTAATGACACATATAATGTGAACGTATTTTAGTAAATTTTTATAAAGTTATAGTATATTTTAAATAGAAATTTAAACCCAGTCTCTATTTTTACCAAAACAGTGTATATACATATATATAGAAATATTTTATAGTAAAGAAATCCTGTAAGTTATTATAGAAAAGTGAATATAAAAATATAGATTATCCTCTGTATATTTGTACAGGTATATCTCCACATGCAGGCTCTGGTTAAAACAGAAAAAAATATAGGAGTTTAAAATGGTTGAAAGATTTTGTAAAGTTGATTTTCGAATCCATATAAATTTATTTTATAAGTGGGGGTTTCAAAGGAAAAGAAAAGAAAATGTTTTGTTAAATAGAAATTGGTTTAAAACAAAACCATTGAATAATTTAAATTACCAAACCCAAAAATAAAAAAATAAAAAAAAAATTGGTTATTCGATTTATTTCGGATATTAATGAATTTTATAAAATTGTTTATACAAGGTATAAATCAAGAAATCGAGTCAAGATGGAAATTGGATGGCAAATTAAAAAGCTAAGGTGAGATTTTTCTCACTCGAAGGAAAATTTATTTTGCAGTTATTGATTTGACTGATATGATTGCTATTGGATGTGATATTAGATATAGTAGGATATATCTATATATATATATAGCAATATATACATATTGGCATATGTATATATTGGATTGATGATTTCCCGCCTCGTATAGCGGATGAGACCCTATTGCGCCGTTAGTAAGCGAATTTTTATAAAAACCCATATACCGCGATATTCCACCTCGAAGTGGAATTGGTATTGTGCTAACGTCTTTGGATGCAGGGAAACAGGTTGGAGGGATCCAACTGGATTCCTCACCAGTAGTTATTTATTTACAGGATTGATGTATATTCTGTTATCATATGTTGATATATGATGTTGTTGTTGTGATTGACCAATTGATGCTGTTGCATCATCGGATTCAAGTTTTGAGCTTTAAAAATGACGACTTTTAATTTAAAAGGATTTTTAAAGTGATTTTTGAAAGTAGACGTTTTGTTGAATTGATTTATTTTAAATAAATAAACGTTTGAAATTTTAAAGTTATAAAAGTTAAGATTTTTGTGAAATATAACCCAAGTGTCATTTTTGAAATAAATAGTTGATTTATTTATAAAATGGTTTAAATTGAGTTTTTCACAGTATTATAAACGGTCTATTTAAAGGATTTAAAAAGTCGATATTTATAAATCTAAAACATTTGAATTTTAAACGAGCTTTGTAAGTGTTAGAACAAGATGAAATAAAAATTCGTGAGTGAATGAAATTTATAAATTATGAAGTATAAATGGAGTAGATGTGTAGAATAAAAGATTTATAAGTGATAAACTTATAAATTAGAGTGTTGCACTTAGATGGAATAGGAATAGAATTGGCTAATAAAATGATTTTGCAAGTTGAAATTGTTATGAAGTATGAACGTGATTTCTAAACGTTGTTTTATAAATCCAAAACCAATTGAAATTGATAAGTTAAACATAGAAGTTAAATAAAGGAGATATATCCGCGATTTTGGATAGTGGATAATTATTGAAATATAAATGTGGAGAAAAGATTGAAATGTGGTTAGTGAAGTATATTCCCAATTTTGGACAGTGAATATATTTTAAGTAAAATGGATATGGTTTTGGGAAAGTAATATTTAAGATGAAGTTAATTGTTTTAACGATGTTTTAAAATGATTAAATATCGAAATCATAGATTTCAACATTCATTGTTGAAATAGACGTTTTCGAGAAATAAGGAAATGATGGACTATAACACGGTTGTTATAGTAAATGATTTTCGAAAGAAAATGTTTTATGTAGTATTGGGATTTATATATCTATCTTAAATCCGAATCCCTATACTAGTGATTTTGAGTCGTCGTAACGATGTTTTACGCAACATTCGTTTTGACTCAAATAGATGTTAAAAATTAATGATTTCCTTAAAGAATGAATATATACTTAATATTGATTTAAGTATATTGGATATTTTCAAATGTTGAAAATAAATAGATTTGCGAAATACTTATTTTTGAATAAGTATGGAAATACTTTTCCAGAATGAAATGAAACGTTTTGAGATTTTATCTTCTTAAAGATAAATTGAAAATGAATATTGGAATCGATTTGAAAAATCGTATATCAGTAGATATTTTTGAAATATAAATTCACTATGGAATTTATAAAAGAAAAAGGAAGTTGTTTAAAAATAAACGTTGATTTATTTTTGAAGTGTGGAAATTTTATATCTAGTAAAGATATTTTCGGAAAATAAATAATTTGGAAAATTATTTGGAATCTGATGATGTTGTGCATCTTTATTGATAGTTAAATAACCGACTATCAATAATTACCTTTAGATAGGTATTTGTTGTGAATTGGATGAATTTGAATGCCACACTTATTTTTGAATAAGCGCTCACTATTCGGGTTAGCCGGGAAAGGACCAAGGGGTCGTATAACCCATTCCGAATATGTGATACGTCGTTATGAATTGCATTCGAAGACCGATGTTGAAGACCGGATATTTTTGAAAACGAAAGGATTACCGTCGAGTTACTCTACATCGACTGATCTTCGATTTAGAGGTTTTATCACCCTTAGTGACGGGAAGTCCGGACGTGATTAGAAAATTATCCGGAAATGCAAGGGCTTCGTGAGAAGTGCCTTCGGTTCTGTTCGATCCCGGAACAGACTTGTATGGATTGTGTGTCTGACGTTACAATTTGAGATATAAAGCTGATTTCTTTCAAATACATTTCTGTTGGTGGCGGAGAATTTATTCTCTTAGCTTAACACCCTTCTCTGAGACGTACGAGCTCAGAGGTTATGTAGTTGAAATTTATCAGCGATATATCCCAATTTGGTAACGTGGCATACTAAGTGTTGCTGTGAAATGATCAGTGTTTGATCATTTGCGATATGATCATTTGTTTGATCTTATATCTTTGTGATCATAGGTTGATCATTTTGTTTGACCCGAAGCAGGGCTTTGTAGAAAGCGTAGCTTTGTGGACGAGACTTCATCGAGCCTCACACCCCGGAAATGGTCGAAACAGGAAGAATGCGGCAAGGTTCTAGGGAGTAGCGCCCCTTAGTGTATGTCATTCCTTCTGGATAAAGGTGGTATCATGGTATGGAGCCCAGATACTTAACCTCTGTGGTTGCTGCAAAAATTTATTTCTTTGTGGTTGTTGGAAATCGGGGATCCTCGGGAAGATCGGTGACGATCGGGGGATGACATACGCGTGTCAGTAGTTACCTATTTTTGCAGAGGTAACCCGGCCTTGTGTTGGCAGAGATCCGGTTAGGTTCTCGGGTCGTCTATTCCAGGGACGTACCCATCGTGGATAGGAAGTTCCTTAGCCTGACCATTTGTTGGAAATCCAAAGAAACAATACGAGCCTTTACGATTTCAATTGTATAACCTGTCTCCTCAGGAGGCAGCTATAGCAGGCATAATATAATGGTACCTATGCTGGCTAAGATTTATATTCTACTTTCGAAATGTTTTCCACTATGCACTAATAATAATATCAAAAAGAATTTGATTTTTTGCGTAGTAAGCATCTTTGACTATCATAAGAAGAAATCTCCTCCAAGTCTGCGTTTGCATTGTGTGTGTGGCGGGAGGTCTTATGGTAGTTTCATTTTCCAAAAGCATTGCGAATTGACTTTAAAGTTTTCCTGTTGTTTATTTTAAAGATAAATAACTGTTTTACGATCTCACACCAGTCACCATGACTGACTCGGAGTTTATTGTTTCCCTTCTAAACTCTGGGTGCCCACAAATTTTCCACACGGGCAGTCTAGAGTTATATTATCAGGATATTCTGGATATTCTGGAGCTTTGGAGATAAGCTGGATGACGAGACGTAGTATTTGTATCTGATATATTTATTCCGCTGTGTATTCTGTATGAGGACAAGTTTATATAACTGTCCATTGTTGTATATTGACTCTGATGATTGATGTATGTATAAAATGATATAGTTCTTTGTTTTTAAAAGACTAGTAATTATCTATTGTATATTGTTCCGCTGCGATGTGTAAGATTCTGATATTGTTTTCTGTCCTGATGTGTTTTCTGTTGTTCTTCTTCTTTCTTTCTTCTCCTTTTCTTCTATCTTCTTCTTCTACTACTTTTTTTTTTCTTAAAACCCTCACTATTGGAGTTTCCGGCACTCGATTGCTCGGCAGTCGATAAAGTGAGTATCGATGTCGAATTTTCGAAAGTCGAAAAATCCCGTACGTGACAAAGTGGTATCAGAGCATATGGTTAAGCGACAACCCTGCTCTGTTGGGTGTTACTCATTAGAGATAGAGTCAGTAGTACACTAGAATGAGTTGAGTGTAATAATAGATATGAGCGCGTATTTGTTATTTGAATATAAAAATGTTTTATATTGTGTTTGCTTATCCGTTGAGATGTTTGTGAATTTTGGTCGGTATGTGGGACGCCATATTATCGATAGGAATTTCTAAACACTTAAACGAGGCAAGACGACATAGTATTGTTTTAAAATAGGGTGAATGAAATAATTTTACCCAAAACTATTTTTGTATAGAAAAGAAATGTTTTTCTATGAAGTACTATAGTATATGGATGTTTGGTTGTTATAAAATAATAACATTGAAACATTATCATTGTTATATTGAAATTGAATAAGAAATAAAGTAATAACCAAAGATTTAAGAAATAAAATTCACATATAAATGAAATTTAAGAATGTAAATTATAAATGTGATTTGTAATTTAAAACGGAATTCCAGAGAAGTATTTGGAAATGTTTTGAAAAGAATTTGAAAATTTTGGAGATTTGGAAAGTTAAATCATTTTTGATTTGAAAATGAATTTCAAAGGTTTTGAAAATTGTTTTAGAGAGATGAAAGCTCTAAACTCTTTTAGGTCGCTGGAAAATAATCCTGATGATGGTGGCCACATCATTAGAATTCATTTTCGGGTTTCCAAAAGAGGAATTGCTGCCAAATTGTTTTAAATGAAAGTTGTTTGGAAAATTGAGTTTTGTTTTGAAAATTCAAAAGATAAATTTGAATTGTTTTCAAAATGGTTTTGAAAGGTTGAAAGGACTCTGGAATCCTATTTAAAATACTTACGAAATATTAATAAGTTGATAACTTATAAAATATTGAAATTTGATTAGAATGAAATTCAAATTGAAAAACGAATGAATTAGTGAATGAATGAATAAATTGCGATTGCAAGTGCCAGAAAATGAAATTGAATGTTAAAATTCATTTTGAATTTGAAAGTAAATAGAACTGGAATTGAATTTGATAAATGAAGTATTAAACTGAAAGTTAGTAAGTGAAGCTAATTGATTATTGACCAAATGGATAAGGTTTGAACGAATTAAATTCAATGATTATAAATGAAGATAAATTGAATTCCAATAGAATTGAAAATGTGAATTATAAGTTCAAATGAATGTGAAATGAAAAATTGAACGAAATTGAATATGTGACTTCAATAGCGAATTTAAAGAGGATATAAGAAGTATATATTGAAAACTTTGTAATTGAATTTGCAAAATGATTTGAATGTGTAACTAGATATTATGGCTAGTAGGACATACAGGTGTTATAAAAGGAATTGGAATTTTGATTTCGAAGATAATTTGAATTGCTCGAAAAAGGTATGTATTTAAATTTGAATATGAGATTTGATGACTTATTTCTCTAGCCGCTTGGCTTTTTCTTTTTCTTTTTGAAATCTGAGAGTCCGTGGGAACTTTTTGTAGTCGTGCCGTATTAGCCGCGCAAAGGAGACGCTGGCGAAATTTTTCAAATATTCCGGGTGTTAGAAAAATTTTGAGAAATTTTAAAAGTTAAAATTTGAATTTAAGTTTAAATTTGAATTTTGAAGTAAACAATGTTGTTTAAAACTCATAATTGAAATTTGAGAGTTAGTGAAAGTAATAACGAATCTTTAGTAGAAAGATTTGTTTTGATTAATTGATAAAACTAGTGGATTGTTGAAAATAATAGACGAGTTAAGGACTTTTTTTCCTAACTTGTAATTTCGAGGACGAAATTCTTTTAAGGGGGGAAGTCTGTAACGACCCTGAATTTTAAACAAATTAAATTGAGAATATTTAATTAATTCTAAATATTTGAACGATGATTTAATTTGTATCCCGAATATAACTTTGAAACTGACGATTAATTTATAAAATTTAATCGATTGGAAGTTGAATAAAAATTTGAATATTCAATTTAAAGTTGAAGAGAAATATTTCGAAAGCTTTTAAAATTCGTATTGATAATACTGAAGATAACAGAAGTTTCGGAATCGAGTTTGAAAATGATTTGATCAGTTTTGAAATTAAATCGTTCGAATCGATATTTAAAAATAGCATTCCGGGGCACAGTCTCGGAATTCGACGAAACCAGTTCCATTGGGTCCGTAATATTGTATTATTACCGGATTTCAAATTTCGTAGCATTTGGAGTTGTTATGTGGCCGTACGATGAATAAATGCATGGAAATTAAATTGAATTCAATTTAGATTTTTAAATTTAAAACCTTGCCGACCTACACACGTTCATCTCCTTCAATCACGCAGAGAATCACGAACAAAAATCGTGATACCCATACTCTTTCAATTTCAAATACCCCTCTCCCTCATTCCTCAGTTCCAAATCAAACGAGAGCAAATCTCAAACAAAGAAATTTAAAAAAATGGCCGAGCCTTATTCACGAAAATATCGCGAGCACTATTCAGTCGAGTGCCTCCATTTCGTTTGAACGAAACTCAAAATGAAGACGGCGACTTGCACACGCTAGGGTTTCACGAGGTTGGGATCTCTCGTCGACAGGAGGATGGGAGTTAGCAGCGGCGACTCGCGTAGACACGATCGCGAGTTAGGGCTTCAAGCAATTTGGAATCTGCGCATCGCGAGGTCAGAAGAGGAGAGCGCCAGGCGCGCACGCTTGCTCCCGCGTGGTCGCGCTCGAAGGCGATGACGTTGGGTCATGTGGCACGGGGACTTGGAACGAGGCCGGGAATGGAGCAGTTCGATGACGGCTGATGCTCGATTTATTGGGGTCGCGTGGGCATGACGTGAAGCTGGCAGTCGCCGTGGATGGCAGCGACGATGTCGCGATCGCTGGCGAACACGAGGCACAAGGTGTTTGTTGATCTCGAGCTCGGCGAGTTCTGGGGTTCAACAGTGAGGTTTGCGATTCGTTTCTGTCTTCAAATTGTTTCTATGAAAAAAATTTAATGACACATATAATGTGAACGTATTTTAGTAAATTTTTATAAAGTTATAGTATATTTTAAATAGAAATTTAAACCCAGTTTCTATTTTTACCAAAACAGTGTATATACATATATATAGAAATATTTTATAGTAAAGAAATCCTGTAAGTTATTATAGAAAAGTGAATATAAAAATATAGATTATCCTCTGTATATTTGTACAGGTATATCTCCACATGCAGGCTCTGGTTAAAACAGAAAAAAAATATAGGAGTTTAAAATGGTTGAAAGATTTTGTAAAGTTGATTTTCGAATCCATATAAATTTATTTTATAAGTGGGGGTTTCAAAGGAAAAGAAAAGAAAATGTTTTGTTAAATAGAAATTGGTTTAAAACAAAACCATTGAATAATTTAAATTACCAAACCCAAAAATAAAAAAAATAAAAAAATTGGTTATTCGATTTATTTCGGATATTAATGAATTTTATAAAATTGTTTATACAAGGTATAAATCAAGAAATCGAGTCAAGATGGAAATTGGATGGCAAATTAAAAAGCTAAGGTGAGATTTTTCTCACTCGAAGGAAAATTTATTTTGCAGTTATTGATTTGACTGATAAGATTGCTATTGGATGTGATATTAGATATAGTAGGATATATCTATATATATATAGCAATATATACATATTGGCATATGTATATATTAGATTGATGATTTCCCGCCTCGTATAGCGGATGAGACCCTATTGCGCCGTTGGTAAGCGGATTTTTATAAAAACCCATATACCGCGATATTCCACCTCGAAGTGGAATTGGTATTGTGCTAACGTCTTAGGATGCAGGGAAACAGGTTGGAGGGATCCAACTGGATTCCTCACCAGTAGTTATTTATTTACAGGATTGATGTATATTCTGTTATCATATGTTGATATATGATGTTGTTGTAGTGATTTACCAATTGATGCTGTTGCATCATCGGATTCAAGTTTTGAGCTTTAAAAATGACGACTTTTAATTTAAAAGGATTTTTAAAGTGATTTTTGAAAGTAGACGTTTTGTTGAATTGATTTATTTTAAATAAATAAACGTTTGAAATTTTAAAGTTATAAAAGTTAAGATTTTTGTGAAATATAACCCAAGTGTCATTTTTGAAATAAATAGTTGATTTATTTATAAAATGGTTTAAATTGAGTTTTTCACAGTATTATAAACGGTCTATTTAAAGGATTTAAAAAGTCGATATTTATAAATCTAAAACATTTGAATTTTAAACGAGCTTTGTAAGTGTTAGAACAAGATGAAATAAAAATTCGTGAGTGAATGAAATTTATAAATTATGAAGTATAAATTGAGTAGATGTGTAGAATAAAAGATTTATAAGTGATAAACTTATAAATTAGAGTGTTGCACTTAGATGGAATAGGAATAGAATTGGCTAATAAAATGATTTTGCAAGTTGAAATTGTTATGAAGTATGAACGTGATTTCTAAACGTTGTTTTATAAATCCAAAACCAATTGAAATTGATAAGTTAAACATAGAAGTTAAATAAAGGAGATATATCCGCGATTTTGGATAGTGGATAATTATTGAAATATAAATGTGGAGAAAAGATTGAAATGTGGTTAGTGAAGTATATTCACAATTTTGGACAGTGAATATATTTTAAGTAAAATGGATATGGTTTTGGGAAAGTAATATTTAAGATGAAGTTAATTGTTTTAACGATGTTTTAAAATGATTAAATATCGAAATCATAGATTTCAACATTCATTGTTGAAATAGACGTTTTCGAGAAATAAGGAAATGATGGACTATAACACGGTTGTTATAGTAAATGATTTTCGAAAGAAAATGTTTTATGTAGTATTGGGATTTATATATCTATCTTAAATCCGAATCCATATACTAGTGATTTTGAGTCGTCGTAACGATGTTTTACGCAACATTCGTTTTGACTCAAATAGATGTTAAAAATTAATGATTTCCTTAAAGAATGAATATATACTTAATATTGATTTAAGTATATTGAATATTTTCAAATGTTGAAAATAAATAGATTTGCAAAATACTTATTTTTGAATAAGTATGGAAATACTTTTCCAGAATGAAATGAAACGTTTTGAGATTTTATCTTCTTAAAGATAAATTGAAAATGAATATTGGAATCGATTTGAAAAATCGTATATCAGTAGATATTTTTGAAATATAAATTCACTATGGAATTTATAAAAGAAAAAGGAAGTTGTTTAAAAATAAACGTTGATTTATTTTTGAAGTGTGGAAATTTTATATCTAGTAAAGATATTTTCGGAAAATAAATAATTTGGAAAATTATTTGGAATCTGATGATGTTGTGCATCTTTATTGATAGTTAAATAACCGACTATCAATAATTACCTTTAGATAGGTATTTGTTGTGAATTGGATGAATTTGAATGCCACACTTATTTTTGAATAAGCGCTCACTATTCGGGTTAGCCGGGAAAGGACCATGGGGTCGTATAACCCATTCCGAATATGTGATACGTCGTTATGAATTGCATTCGAAGACCGGTGTTGAAGACCGGATATTTTTGAAAACGAAAGGGTTACCGTCGAGTTACTCTACATCGACTGATCTTCGATTTAGAGGTTTTATCACCCTTAGTGACGGGAAGTCCGGACGTGATTAGAAAATTATCCGGAAATGCAAGGGCTTCGTGAGAAGTGCCTTCGGTTCTGTTCGATCCCGGAACAGACTTGTATGGATTGTGTGTCTGATGTTACAATTTGAGATATAAAGCTGATTTCTTTCAAATACATTTCTGTTGGTGGCGGAGAATTTATTCTCTTAGCTTAACACCCTTCTCTGAGACGTACGAGCTCAGAGGTTATGTAGTTGAAATTTATCAGCGATATATCCCAATTTGGTAACGTGGCATACTAAGTGTTGCTGTGAAATGATCAGTGTTTGATCATTGCGATATGATCATTTGTTTGATCTTATATCTTTGTGATCATAGGTTGATCATTTTGTTTGACCCGAAGCAGGGCTTTGTAGAAAGCGTAGCTTTGTGGACGAGACTTCATCGAGCCTCACACCCCGGAAATGGTCGAAACAGGAAGAATGCGGCAAGGTTCTAGGGAGTAGCGCCCCTTAGTGTATGTCATTCCTTCTGGATAAAGGTGGTATCATGGTATGGAGCCCAGATACTTAACCTCTGTGGTTGCTGCAAAAAATTATTTCTTTGTGGTTGTTGGAAATCGGGGATCCTCGGGAAGATCGGTGACGATCGGGGGATGACATACGCGTGTCAGTAGTTACCTATTTTTGCAGAGGTAACCCGGCCTTGTGTTGGCAGAGATCCGGTTAGGTTCTCGGGTCATCTATTCCAGGGACGTACCCATCGTGGATAGGAAGTTCCTTAGCCTGACCATTTGTTGGAAATCCAAAGAAACAATACGAGCCTTTACGATTTCAATTGTATAACCTGTCTCCTCAGGAGGCAGCTATAGCAGGCATAATATAATGGTACCTATGCTGGCTAAGATTTATATTCTACTTTCGAAATGTTTTCCACTATGCACTAATAATAATATCAAAAAGAATTTGATTTTTTGCGTAGTAAGCATCTTTGACTATCATAAGAAGAAATCTCCTCCAAGTCTGCGTTTGCATTGTGTGTGTGGCGGGAGGTCTTATGGTAGTTTCATTTTCCAAAAGCATTGCGAATTGACTTTAAAGTTTTCCTGTTGTTTATTTTAAAGATAAATAACTGTTTTACGATCTCACACCAGTCACCATGACTGACTCGGAGTTTATTGTTTCCCTTCTAAACTCTGGGTGCCCACAAATTTTCCACACGGGCAGTCTAGAGTTATATTATCAGGATATTCTGGATATTCTGGAGCTTTGGAGATAAGCTGGATGACGAGACGTAGTATTTGTATCTGATATATTTATTCCGCTGTGTATTCTGTATGAGGACAAGTTTATATAACTGTCCATTGTTGTATATTGACTCTGATGATTGATGTATGTATAAAATGATATAGTTTTTTGTTTTTAAAAGACTAGTAATTATCTATTGTATATTGTTCCACTGCGATGTGTAAGATTCAGATATTGTTTTCTGTCCTGATGTGTTTTCTGTTGTTCTTCTTCTTTCTTTCTTCTCTTTTTCTTCTATCTTCTTCTTCTTCTACTTTTTCTTTTTCTTAAAACCCTCACTATTGGAGTTTCCGGCACTCGATTGCTCGGCAGTCGATAAAGTGAGTATCGATGTCGAATTTTCGAAAGTCGAAAAATCCCGTACGTGACAGACACACTCCCGAATCAAAGGTGCACCCAATCAATCACAAAGTAATAGAATGGTATCGAAGAAATGTGTTCGATAAGAGGAATGACCTCACTTGGCCCGACATGGCTCCTGTTTTAGCCACATCAAGCTGACTCGTGGGAGTCAAGCCTACGTAAATACCTCATACAGAATTGTCACCAAACCATCCTACTTCATTCTTGAATCTCCACCATGTACACAGTTGTTAAAGTGGTTTTCGGTATTGGCAGAGAGTATGACAATATCTGATCCCGGTCTCTTTAACAACCAAACGCTTATTTCACATCTTGGTCATCTTATAATTCAAATAGTTTATACTTCATATCAAAATATCATATTCATTTCAAAAACCATATCAATTCAATATCATTATTCACTTTAAATAATATTCATTTCCAAAATCGTAACACTTTAAAAATTATAACACTTTCGGAATCATAACACTTTTGAAATCATAGCACTTTTAAAATCATAACACTTTTGAAATCATAACACTTTTGAAATCATAACAGTTCCAACTTAAACAGTTTAGATATTGAAATTAGTATATATATTAAAATAGTTATAAATCAAAGATAGTTTATATGTATTAAAAATACTTTATGTAGTAAAATTAGTTTCGTCCAATTTCGCAATTCGATTCAAATCAGCTTAAATTCCATAATTCAATTTAAATCAATTCCAGTTTAACCATTTCAATTTAAAGGTCAAAGATTCAATTCAAATTCTAACCAAACCATTTCAGTTTCTATCGGTTTCAAATCCAGGTTTGAACTATCACTTTAATTCCAATAAGATTCAGAGTTTAAATAGTCAACATTTACAATATAAGTTTCATTTAGATTCCAACACTTAACTTTAGTTTTATTCAAATTGGAAAATATTCACTTAATCATTTTAAAAACGATTAAATAAAATCTCCATTTATAAATTTAAATTAATATTAAATATTCAGCCTCAATCTTATTTAAAATTTAGAATATTCATTTAATCACTTTTTTAATCAAATCAAATTATAAATCATATCTTTCAAAATCCAAAAATCAATAAATTTAAATCAATTCTTATTTAAATTCAGTTATTAACTAATTAAAATTTCAAGTAAACATTTAATTTATCTTCCTAGCTTTTATTATTTAAGTTAAAAAACTATTTTTGAAATATTACTATAAATTTAAATAAATACTTAAACATATTATAAACTAATAAAATTTTATTACATTAAATCTTATTATTAAATGTATTTTGTGTTAAAACTTAATTTATATATTTTAAAACAATAAAATTATAAGAAAAATCTTAAAATTTATATTTCAAAACTATCTTATAAATTAAAATTTCCAAAACATATTATTTTAAAAATCTAAATTTTATATGTATATAAAAATTGCATTTATTTATTATATTTAAAAAAATCAATATTCAATAAAACCAATATATTTCCTTTCAAACTTTGGAAATCATTTTCAAAGTATAGACCAGCGGTGTCCGTATATAATTTTCTATCTTATGGTCAAGTGATACGGATATTTATCATTTCAATCCGCAAATTAAATATTTACGGGTATATATCATTTCAACCCGCAATCCCAAATTTTAAATTCAATGAAAATTGCTTGGGTTTATCATTTCAACCCATAACAATTTTCCCTTAATCTATAATATCGTTCGGGTATGCAACATTTCAACCCATAGGGAATTCTAAATTAACAGGGAACTTGCAAAGTGAGAACAATTATGATAGAAATATAACATATCAACAACAGACATATATCATCAATAACAAATTTAATTATAATATAAAGAACAGGTGATGGTGTCAGATGTCATAGGTGATCAGATTACAGATAATGGCATATCACATATAGCGATAAAATAATAAGTAGTTCAAATTTAACAGCTTATTTCAATTGTCTTTTCAATGTGAATTAAATTTATTAAATACAAGAATGTTAATCATGAGTGACTGCTCACCTTTCGAGGCTGGAGATATTTGATAATGAAATGAGCTACGAATCCAAGCACAAATTCCAAAGTAAAGCACGATGGACACGAATTCGACGTACAAGGCAAAACAAGGCTGGAATTCGAAAATCGATGAAACAAAATATATATATACACATTTTAAAATCACAAATCTGCTCACATATTCACAATAACCTTTATATAAATAAATAAAATAAAATAATTCAAAAAAAACATATATATATATATATGTTTCTTACTTTAAATATAAGAATAGAATCAATCTAGCTAAAACCTTGTAACATAATATATATATACTAATTTTTCATAAAGCAAGAGAAGCTACAGGGGATATATATACACGTGGGCCAAAATAAGCAAAAAGGAGTTGATAGAATCTATATATATAACATATAGACCCATATACACATAGCTAATATAGACTGATATATATATATAAGCAACGTGTTATATAGCTTATATAAATTATGTACATAAACTAATAGATTATATAACTTACAAATACATTTAAAACAATACTAATACGAACTTGTATATATAATTCAACATAACTAATATAACCCATATACACTTCTAAAGGTCAACATACCCAGTCTATCTTTAAAACAGTACTTAACATATTATAAATAAAATACTAACATAACACACATATATATATATATATATATATAAACTAATAGAAAAATATCTATATATAAATCCGAAAATCATGAACTCATATATACTTTAAAATACATTAGTAAATAGAAAACTAGGCATGAAACATATTTTATATAAATAGGTATATGTTTCAAATATTAAAAACAAGATATATATATATACCACGATGAAGCTACAAAAGAGGGAAGGGCGAGGGTAGTCGGATCCTCTAGGTTGCTGGGTAGTGCTTCGGTAGCCGCGAAGCAATGGAGACTCGAGGGGACGAGCGAGTTCCAAGTAGAAGTGGGAGAGTTGCTAGCGGAGGGAGGGGAGACGCAGTCAGGTAGTCGATGCATGGAAGCTGCGATGTGGTGTGGTGTTTCAGTTGGAGATGTGTAACGACCCACTATTTTGGACCATTCAAATCGACAATAATCCTCACATGTCTGACTTGAATAATTCAAAATAACAGATTGTAATAAATTTGGAGCAAATAAAATCATTCACAGAATCACATACACAGAAATATCAGAATAACTCACAGCGGAAATAAAATACCATAGTAGTTCATGAAGCTACTATATACAAACTCTCAAAATATATACAAAATTTTCATAGTAAAATAGATATAGTAGAAATCAGGATACATAAATCAATAATACAGAGACAAATACAGAATATGAACTAACTAGAAGAAGTAGACGAATAGATAGACAGATAAGCTCCAACAAAACTCTAGTTCCAGAAGGTGAATCCAAAGCTGTGATTCTCAGGCTGACCCGAGCGTGAAGTAAAACACAAAACACTCGAGTCAGGACATATATACTTATACAATGTAAACCAACTCAAGTGAACTGTAATAGCAATGCATAATAACTTAAAGGATGCTTGGGATCGCCCATCCTTTAAGGATCCATAAAACCATCAATTAAACAGTAATAATAATATCATAGAAATGTCCATATCGAAGTAAACAATGCAACTAACAGTGTAAATGTGCATCACAACCATCATCAGGAAATCAAATGACATACAGAGAAGTATACCCGTGGTCATAATATTTCAGAACAATATTTTATACTTCAAAACTAAATATCATTTCAAATCCAAATCTTTATCAAAATAAAGATTAAATCATTTCCAAACCATTTCAATTTATCAAAATATCATATCTTTTCAAAACTTCCTTTCAATCATTATTTGAATTCAAATCCAATTTATCAAATAAAATACCTTTTAAAATTCCAAAATATCATTCATTTATTTTTCTATCAAATCACCCTTTAAATAGTTTATATTCCAATTAAAATAATTCATTTAACCATTTAAAAGTGAAGTTGTTATTCTTTCAAGTCAAGTATTAAATTTCCAAAGTTTCGAACCATTCTGAGCTCATTTACTTAGTTAAAAAACCATAAACATTGAAAATTTCAGCCTTTCACAGCATTTAGAAAAGCTGTTATAAGTTATACTTGAAACATTTTTATTCAGCAAAGACAGCATTTAAAACTGTTGTAAAATCTCAATTTTAGTTGAAAATTAGTTCAATTCAGCAAAGACATCATTTCCAGAAATGTTGTAATAGCTCAGGTTTCATAATAAAGGTTTTCGTTAAATTCAGCAAAGACAGCAGGCAACTACAGCATTTACAGAACTGCTGTAATAGCCCTTTATTAAGTTTTTAGCCTTTTAGTTTACTTCAGCAACTACAGCATTTACAGAAACTGCTGTAATAGTCTCTTATTTAAGTTTTAGTTCATTTCAGAAACGATAGCATTTCCGAAGTGCTATTAAAAGTATTTCCAGATTTTAGTGTATTTCCAGCAAACAATAAATCCCAATTTAAACCATTAAACATTATAAAAATCATACTTTAACATTCAAAATGTTCATTTAAAATACTTTTAACTTATGATTTTTATAATAAATTTTCTTATAAATAAAACCAATTTTCAAGAATTCACTTAATAAAATTTAATTGTAAAATTTCTATTCTCTTCATTTTAACAATTAAACTTAACACTTAAATTTTTATTTCTATTTTTCCAATATAATTAAATTTCCATAATTATTTATATAACTCAAATTTTCTTTTAAACCCAAAAATCCAAATTTCCATACTTAAGTTATATTTCAATAATTAAAATTTAACCATTTATTTAATTACATTTTTAACTTATAGAAGAATCAAAATTTCTTTATTTAAACATTAAAAATCCAATTTAAATCAAATTTTCATAAATTTACACTCTTAAACATATTTAAAATATTCAAAATACTTTATAAAATAACCACGGGCCTGTATATAGTTTTCTAACCTAGGTCAAGTGATACGGATATATATTTTTTCAATCCGCAGTTTACAAAGAAAAATCCGGGTTCTATCATTTCAAACCCACAATCCCAAGTAAAATAAAATAAATAAAAATCGTTCAGGCCTATCATTTCAGCCCATAACGATTTTTCCCTATTCCAAAGTCCGTTCGGGTATGTATCATTTCAACCCATAGTGATCTAATCTACAGGGAACTTGCAGTGTGATAAACATATATAAATGAACAGTTTAACAACATATATTAGTAACAGATGAGATGACAGGTAAATAAACAGGTTTAACATCATATAATTAATAATCACAGATAGGGATAACATAACATAATAGTACTACACATTCAATTGTTGTCAATTCACATTTGCATAAGTATAAATGTTAGGTGAGATTTACTCACCTTTTTATGCTGGAGTTAGAAAATCAAATGACACAAACAAATTCCAGAAAGCATGATGACACGACAATAGACTCAAGTGGGAAGAGAACCAAGCTATTAATCTTGTGAACAACCCATAAACAAGACAAAATATAAACATAAATATAATACAACATATATTGAGATGATCTTTGAAATAAAAAGCAAATGAACACAATTGCTTTGGCCATGCTTTCAACCATCAAGTGCTCGACCTAGGGGTTTAAAATGCTCGGGTTTGGACCTAATATAGCACGGCTACATGGACTAGAAAGGCTTGGGTTTGGACCTAAACTAGCAAGGCAACATGAAGATGAAGAGTGGAGGCTACAACATGAAGAAGACAAAAGGACAAGGCACTAAATGGAGTTTTGGTGCACCACAAGGGTCGGCCACATGCATTTTTTGGCTCGGCCATACATGTTTCAGATCTGGACAGAGGCTAAGTCGATGTGTGGTGGTCATATCATGGTGGTGGTGGAGCAATAGGGGGTGGCCAAGGTGATGTATGAAGGTGGTGAAGCAACTAGGCTAGGCTAGCATGCATTTTGGAAGGTTTTGTGCAACTTTTGAGGTGTTTGTCTTCATTTAAAGGCCATGGCCTGATCTGGTCAGAGGGAGTGGAGGTGATAGGTGGTTTATGGTGAAGAGGAGGAGGTGGTGGAGGTGATGGACGAGGCAACTAGAGTGGAGAGCATGCAAATATGTGAAGAAATCATGGCCAAAACAAGGCAAAAGGAAGAAGAAAACGTAGAAAAGAAGAGAGAGCCATTACCAAACCTTTCAGATCTGAGTTTGTTTGAAAATTTGTGATGTTGAGAAGCTTTTTCACCTGAAAAATGAATAAAAACCCACGGCTAATCAATAGAAAAGGAACGGCCACAATATGAAAAGGCAAGAAAGTGAAAAGTCAAATGTTTAAAGCTTTAGTCTCTTCAAATTTCCATTTCTATTAAATCAAATAAAACAAATAAAATTTTAGTAAATGCATTAGAAAAAGGAAGCAAAATATAATAAACTGAAATAAATAAATAATTTTAAGAAAAATAGAAAAAGAAATAAAGAAATAGTTCATAAATTTGAAACAAGACTTAGAAATTACAAATAAAATACCATTAACTATGGAAAATTATTACTATACTTCTAAAACAATAAAAGTCAAGTAAAATAAAAATAAATGCTGAACAAATAAAGTGGAAATGAGAATAAAATAAGGTCTTAAGAAAATAGAAAATAAATAAAGAATTTCTTTAATTAATTGAAACTGGAAATTAGAAATTGTAAACAAAATACAACTGACACCGGAAAATGTCAATTACACTTTTAAAAATGTTTTTAAAACCAAAATATATACATAACATGTTATTTTACCCATATAAATGTAAATTAGAACATTACATGACAAAATAAAATATTATTTACATAATTTAAAATAAACAATTTTGTTAAACACAACAAATTACACTCAATAGTTAAAAAGGCATAACTTTCACAATATTAATCAGATTTTAACGAAACGAAAAGCATTATTCTTAAAAATTTATTTACTTTCATAATAAAAGATAAAATTCAAATTTTCAAACTTTCAAATTTTTAAATTTAAAAGTCAGAGTTTGACCATATCGACCAAAATTCACTTTTCCGGAAAATATTCTATTTAGTCATGTTTGGAATTCTAATTCACATCAAAATCAAAATTTATATTTAAAATAACAAAAATTATCCATTTAAATAAATAAAATAAAGTTTTCAAATCAGGAAATTCAATTTAAAATAATTAAAATATACAATTAAAATAATCACAAAATACAGGGTTGTTACAAGATGGTTGTCACGTGTGAGATGCTGTAAGGCCTCGGCAGGTGGTGAAAGACGTTAGGAAGGGAAGGAAAGCGGATGGTTGCTCGAGTGGGATGAACGGCCTTGGTGTGGGTGCTGATGTAGATGAGGGGAGAGGTCATGGTGATCACAGATTGACTGGTCGGGGATGGTAGCTGTCATCATTCGGAGGCTGGGAAGGAGAGGCACGTGGGCAATGTGGAGAGGCTGGCAGCATGGTGGTGGGCAGTGGGTTATTCTGTCGCGTGAAGCAAGGAGCCGGAGGGGTGAAGGTGTGGGATGGTGATGGCTATAGGCGTGGAGGAGCGTGCGTGGGTTAATGGGTCAATGACGTGGAGCAGATGGGTTCATGGCGGAGCTGACGTGGAGAGGTTGGTTGCGGGTCACGGTGGCGTACGAGTCAGAAGATTGAGATGCAGGCTTCTCGGCTTTTTTTCTTTTCTTTTTTTTTGAGAAGGAAGAAATGAGTTTAGTGCAAACGTGAAGAAGAATATATATATTTCTTTCGTATATAATATTTTCCAAATGAACCAGATAGAAAACGAAGAGGCTGGAAGTAATTAAACAAACCGACATATATTAAATATTGGGAATAGAGAAAGCCACGCACGAGAATTCAGGAATTAATAAAAGCAAACAGCTGTTTGATTTGAACCAGTGGATAACTGAATAGACACAAGAAAATGAATAGACACAAGAAATTCCAAAAGTATAAAACGTGTACCGGTACGGCTAATCGTTTCATAGATTTCGCCACATACCGGACACCGAAATACAGAAATGAATATACTGCGGAGATCAACACAACGAGATGAACGGGATGGTACACAGATATCACGATATGATCATCCTATCAAAAGTCAATTTTCGCTCCCGAACTGCTGTTGAAACGTCGAAAATAAGATAAACGGAGCAATAGAAGTCCAAATTTGGCGAAACGAAATACGACGTCTCACTCAGAAAATGGTAAACCTTTTTATTATATAAAAATATTCAGATTTCAATAATATTTTATTTACATGAATTTTAACTGATTTAAATTGAAATTGAAAATTACACAACAGAACTAACCTTCATATTTTCCAATGAAAATTTACCAGTTTCTATGTTAAAATAGACGTATTCCAAATATCAAATTTCCATTGTTAAATTTTATTGTTAAATTTAAAACAAAATTCAACTAGTTACGTTATAAAACTGCTAAAATTCCAGGGTCGTTACACTCTCCCCCACTCAAAACTTTTCGTCCCTGAAAAGGAACGAGATAGGAGATTAGAAACAACCAAAAAGAAAAGATAGATGAAAAAATAAAAATACAACAATTAAATAAAAAAAATTACAAATTACATTGTTTTAAATTGATGAATATACAGCAAATTTTGGTTTCAGTCCATTTTATTTATATAAATATTCATTCGATTGATTTGTTTTCACTTTATTAACATTTGTTGCAAAATTTTCTTTCAAAACAAAATTTATATAATTATCCTTAAGTCCAAATTTATTTCTTAAATAGCATTCTCTATTTAATATTCAATCTATTTCACTTACATTTCTTATAACTTATATTAAACATTTATTATAGCAACTAAAAATTTTATTTATAAATTCCCCTAACAAAATTCAATTTTTTGACATATTATTACTTATATTTATACTTTATATTATTCAATTAAATTCAAAATTTTCCCATGTGGGTTTTATTTATGTTTCGAATGTAATTGAACACTATACCAATTTACCTTTTAAATTTACTTCTATTAAGCAAAATTTTGTTTGAACACCTTATTACTTCAGTTTTTCTTATATAACTTTCAATTAATAATTCACATTAACATTTTAACCTTTTTTTTCCTAGGTAAGTTATATATATGTTTTAGAATGTAATTGAGTATTATACAAATAAATTTTATCCTAGTTCATCCTTTTTTTCAAGTTGTTTAAATTTCATTCCTCATTTTAAACATTCCAATTATTCAAAAAAAAATCATTTCAATAATTGAAAACCATTTCTTAACATAGAACTTAAGTGTTAAATTTTTGATTTCAGTTCAAACCATTTTGAAATAATTATATACACATATATATACATATATATAGATATATATATTTTATAAATCAAATCATACTCAAGAAATTCAACTCAAATCCTTTTCTAAAACAAAAGTGTAGCAAAACTTCTACGTGGTCTCTCCACTTTGAGACTCGAAAATGAATGCCGATGATGTTGTATTCATCACCGAAATTATTTTCCATCGACAAATGAGGAGAGTACTGACTCACTTCTTTTAAAATTTCTATGGAAACTATTTTCATTCGAAAATACTTTCAAATAATATAATTTCAAAAATTTCAAAACCAAATTTTGAAAGGCACCGAAAATTTAATTCTTAAATCTTAAATTTAAATACATTACATTTTCAAATCAGGTTTTTAAACCATATTTTAAATTTCAACAATAGTTAAGGTTTAGAAATGTTGACAAAACAATAAATGAAAATCTAGTATTATCATTTCTAACAACCAATTCATTTAACTATCTAATTTTAGAAAATTATACCCTTATATATAAAATATAATCATACATAAAATTATTTCATTTACCAATTTAGAAAACAATATTTTGTCAGTTTGCTCTGTTCAAGTGTTTTGGAATTCCCATCAATAGCGTTAGCTAGACGAATTGATCGAAACCCAAAATTCAAACTTAACAACTCAAACAACACAATATAAAACATTTTATATTAATTACAAATACACTCCCTTACAAGATGATTCAAGAATGGATTTCAAAACAAGGATAGAGATTCAAATTTAAAGGGACCCTAATCAAAGAGAATTCAACTACAAATATAACTTGAAAGGAAGATAAGATAATTAAGTCACAAAAGAGAAAGGACTGATAGACTTAATTAATCGCGGGGGGCCATAACTGGGTCAACCGAGATTCCATGAATAATATTGATGCGGAAATTAAATTTCCCGCTTGAGAGGGAGAGGAGTGACTTCACCAAAACATCCGGAATGGTCGGACAACAGGGGTGGAGTCAAGATCACTAGGTTGAGCATCAAGAGAAAGATAAAACTGCCTGCATAGTCCTGAGGCACTTGACAAACAATTACAAGAGAATTTCCCTGGTCGTCTACTAAACAGATGGTTCGGGCTTTGGAAGAAATAACAGCATCAAACCGAGGACATAGATGTCTCCGGTGAATCAATACCTGTTGTAAAGGAGTTTCACCCCTTTACAACTCATATTTAGGTTGGCGGGACCGCCGATGGGATTAGTCACACAAAGGACGAAGTTGACAGTATAGGTTGGAGCTATGGGATGCTCCAGTATCAAAAGGAACATGAACGAGAAAGACATAAATGAATTTCGGAACAAAAGGGAAGGTTCCAAAATTCCAAAGAAATTCTAACTCAGGAGGATTCTAACGAAGAATTTAAAACCCGAACAAAGATGATTCTGTAATTAACTTTACTCCATATGCTAAGTTTTGCCTAAACCAGAGCTCTGATACCAACTGTAACGACCCGGTATTTCGAACCATTCGCATCCACACATGTCAGACTTGAATTGCTCAAACTATCAGATTGTTAATTTACATTTGCCAAAACTTAGCATATACAGTAAATAAATCAATCACAGAATCACAGACACAGAGTATTACACCAATAAGCAGCGAAATAGATAAATAGTAGTTCATGAAGCTACTATAAAACATCATAGTCTGAAACAAAATACAACAGAATCTCAAATACAAATGAATCTCAAATGCATAAGCAACTGACGAGTCTGAACATAAATGACTGGAATAAACTGAAATAACTGAAAGCTGGATAGATAGATCTTCAAACAAAGCTCCATTTTCCAAAGGCGAGTCTCAAATAATGTGTCACTCGGTCTGACCCGAGCATAAATCAAAACACTCGAGTCAGGATTAACATTCTTATATAGTAAATTCAACTCAAGTGAAATGTCAAATGAAATACAAGTAACTTAAAGGATGTTTGGGATTTCCATCCTCTAAGGATCCATGGAACTATCTACTATGTAGTAATATACGCTATTATAATATGTCTATAGTAAAGTAAACTATTAAAATAGCGTTAAGGCGTTACCCATATCCCCCTTAACACATTTTTATATATTCCCATAGTATATACAATACCGTAATTCCTTCGTAAACTGAAGGGCTATCAGAAGGCACTCAATAGGTATGGTACAAACCAAACTCATAGAAGGCGCAATAGGGCATGTGACAAGGCACGCGAGGCAATGCCAAAGTAGATTTACCATTTGCGGATTCGGACTGGTGGTAATGCATAGCAGCTACCGCCCACCTTATGACACACTCCCAAATCAAAGGTGCACCCAATCAAATCACAAAGTAATAGAATGGTATCGAAGAAATGTGTCTGATAGGAGGAATGACCTCACTTGGTCCGGCATGCTTCCTGTTTTAGCCACATCAAGCTGACTCGCGGGAGTCAGGGCTACGTAAATACCTCATACAGAATCGTCGCTAAACCATCCTACTTCATTTTGGAATCTCCACCACGTATACAGTTGTTAAAGTGGTTTTCGGTATTGGCAGAGAGTATGACAATATCCGATCCTGGTTTCTTTAACAACCAAACGCTTATTTCACACCATGGTCATTCTATAATTCAAATAGTTTATACTTCATATCAAAATATCATATTCATTTCAAAAACCATATCAATTCAATATCATTATTCACTTTAAATAATATTCATTTCCAAAATCATAACACTTTAAAAATCATAACACTTTTGAAATCATAACACTTTTGAAATCATAACAGTTCCAACTTAAACAGTTTAGAAATTGAAATTAGTATATATTAAAATAGTTATAAATCAAAGATAGTTTATATATATTAAAAATACTTTATGTAGTAAAATTAGTTTCCTCCAATTTCGCAATTCGATTCAAATCAGCTTAAATTCCATAATTCAATTTAAATCAATTTCGGTTTAACCATTTCAATTTAAAGGTCAAAGATTCAATTCAAATTCAAACTAAACCATTTCAATTTGTATCGGTTTCAAATCCAGGTTTGAACTATCACTTTAATTCCAATAAGATTAAGAGTTTAAATAGTCAATATTTACAATATAAGTTTCATTTAGATTCCAACTTTTAACTTTAATTTTATTCAAATTGGAAAATATTCACTTAATCATTTTAATAACAATTAAATAAAATCTCCATTTATAAATTTAAATTAATATTAAATATTCAATCTCAATCTTATATAAAATTTAGAATATTCATTTAATCACTTTTTTAATCAAATCAAGTTATAAATCATATCTTTCAAAATCCCAAAATCAATAAACTTAAATCAATTCTTATTTAGATTCAGTTGTTAACTAATTTAAATTTCAAGTCAACATTTAATTTATCTTCCCAACCTTTATTATTTAAGTTAAAAATCTATTTTTAACATATTACTATAAATTTAAATAAATACTTAAACATATTATAAACTAATTAAATTAAATTTTATTAAATTAAATCTTATTATTAAATGTATTTTGTGTTAAAACTTAATTTATATATTTTTAAAATAATAAAATTATAAGAAAAATCTTAAAATTTATATTTCAAAACTATCTTATAAATTAAAATTTCCAAAACTTATTATTTTAAAAATATAAATTTCATGCGTATATAAAAACAACATTTATTTATTGTATTTAAAAAAATCAATAATCAATAAAACCCATATATTTCCTTTCAAACTTTGGAAATCATTTTCAAAGTATAGACCAACGGTGTCCGTATATTATTTTCTATCATATGGTCAAGTGATACAGATATTTATCATTTCAATCCGCAAATTAAATATTTACGGGTATATATCATTTCAACCCGCAATCCCAAATTTTAAATTCAATGAAAATCACTTAGGTTTATCATTTCAACCCATAACAATTTTCTCTTAATCTATAATATCGTTCGGGTATGTATCATTTCAACCCATAGGGAATTCTAAATTAACAGGGATCCTGTAGAGTGAGAACAATTATGATAAAAATATAACATATCAACAACAGACATATATCATCAATAAAATATTTAATTATAATATAAACAAATTTAATTATAATATTAATCAAACTTTACTAAATTTAAAGCTTATTATTCAATCTATTTTATATTAAAACTTATTCATATACATGATATTTTCAAATTTTAATAAACCATATACATTTTCTTTCAAACCATAAAAATCAATTACAATATATATATATATATACCAACAGTGTATGTATCTATGGTCAAGTGATACGGATATTTATCATTTCAATCCGTAATTTAAATTTATACGGGTATATATCATTTCAACCCTCAATCCCAAATTCAATTCAAATGAAAATCGCTTGGGTTTATCATTTCAACCCATAACGATTTTCTCCTATTCTATAGATCGTTCGGGTATGTATCATTTCAACTCATAGTGAATTCTATACTAACAGGGAACTTGCAAAGTGAGAACATAATATGATAATAATATAACAGACATATAACATCAATAACAATATAATATAAACAACAGGATATGGTGACATATCCCACAGGTGAACAGTTACAGATAATAGTATATATAACAATTTAAATAACTACAGCAGCATATTTTAATTTTCGTTTCAATTGAAATCAAATTTAATAAATATAAGAACGTTAATCGTGAGTGGTTGCTCACCTTTCGAGGCTAGAGAGGAAATAGACAACATAACAGGCTACGATTTGAATTGCGAAATTAACCAAATCCAATTGACGATTTCCAAAATAAAGCAAGATTGGCACGAATACGACGGATAGCGCTAATAACGGAGATTGATGAGACAATTAGAACAACTTAGATAGAAACATCAAATATATATAAATACATACATATATATATATGTATATATATATAAACATATTATTATTATTTCCACGAAATCAATATTTAAATTTAAAACAAATATCAAATAACATATATATGATTAAAATTATCGTTTTAAATAATATATTTGAGATAAATACCCATATAGATATAAACATATCACATGTATATAAACATAAAACAAAAATCTTATATAACCATATATATATACACACACATATATATACACACGTGCATATTTCAAAATTAGGAATAGCCTAAACAACGTATGTAACCAATACGTATAACAACTTTCAAAATATATATAACTTTAAAATAAAACTCGTTAGATCGTATATATAACGTAATATATATATATACAGTAATACTGTATATACAAGATTTATATAAATTAACCAAAAATTTACATACTTAATATATATATATATATATATATATATAAGTTGACATAATATATATAAAGCACCTATATATAATTATATAATACGACACATATAAATCTTAACTGAAACATATATATATATAAAAATAGATGTAAGCTGCTAGCTAGCTTCGCATAAACAAACTTATATATAAAAATCTTAACACTTAAAAGAAATCCAGCAGACCTATATAGCTTTTATACACTAACCAATCCTTTAGTTTATGTAAACTTTTATACAATAGATTTTATAACATGTAACTTATACCTATACGTATAATACCCATATTAAGTCTATAGGCCTACTTTATATAATATAATAACAGCTTGTATAAACAAAGTAATCAGATCAAATAGCTCGAATAGAATTACCTTATATGTATATATATATAATCATATATACATACGGCTGGAGGAGGGGCTGCACTGTGCAGGCAAGAGCCGAGATCGGCAGAGGAGAAGAAGGCGGTGGAGGCTAGAAGCGGCTAGGGGTCAAAGGATGAGACTACGGTAAGGGTGCAGAAGGACTCGGTAGGCTAAGGTGGCAGAGGCAGTGGGTTTATGGGCCGTGTTGGCTGACGTGGGCGGCTTGCTTGCAGAGTTGGTTGGCTTCGGGTTTTGAGGAGGGTGGCACGGGTTTGGTTTCGAAGCAAAGAAGGACGGGGCAAAATATTGGAGAGGCAGGAACGGCAGAGGAAAGAAAAGAGAAAAAGGGAGAGGAGGAAGAAGAATGCAAATGTATTAGGCAAAAGAAAGGAGGAGCAGGCTAGTTTAAAAAGAGAAAGGGAATGAACAGTTCACGAGCCAATAAATGAAACAAAAGGTACCACTTGAGATGTAAATATAAATTCAAAAGCAAAAGAAACATACGGATGACCATTGATTCAGCAAAAAGGTTATTAAAGAAATTTATTATTTCTTGGGCTGTACGTTCAAATTTATAAAGGCAAAGGAAAGCTAATGGTCACAATTTATGGTATCATTACAACGAACAGTTTATTATTTCTGTCGCATACTGGACCTCAAAATACAGAAATGAGAATACTGTGGTGATCAGCACGAGGAGACGATCAAAACGGTACACAGATATCAGTGACAGGATCATCTGATCAATAAGTCGATACGGACACTGATATACGTTGCTATTCCGTATGGAAAAATCCAAACGGAGCTAGAAACTTCCGAAATTTTCGGAATGAATTACGCAGTCTTATTCAGAGTGTTCAAAATAAATTTTCTCATGTTGACATATTTAGGTTTCAGAACACTTTTAAATTTAACTGATTTAGATTGAAATAAAATTTCGCAACAAAATAAACTTTAATATTATCAAATGAAAATTTACCAGTTGCTATGTTTAAATAGACGTATTCCAAATAATAAATTTTTATTTTCAAATTTTCTTGTTTAAAATTTCAAAAAAAATTCAATTAATTTAATAAGTAAAATCACTAAAATTTTTGGGTCGTTACACTCTCCCCCACTCAAAACTTTTCGTCCCCAAAAAGGAAAAGGTAGGAGAGAATAGAAACAACCAGAAAGAAAAATATATTGAAAGACAAGGACAGACAATTAATTTAAATCTATATAAATTTTACTTGAAATATTCATTTGAAAACTTCATTTGAAATTCAATTTTCTTTAATACTTTAATAAAAAAATATTCCAAACCCATTTGTAAAATTTCTTGCTTCCTTTATAATTACCATTTATATGTTTAAATAACACCTTTATAAATATGTGTAAACTATTTGAAAACAATTATTTACATCATTAGTTATATTTACAAAGAAGCTATTGAAAACATTAAATCCATAATTCATAAATTTATCTCAAGATACTTTTCAACATTGTTAATAAATCAATAATCATTTTCTTTAAATATTTTTTATTTAATTTCTAAAATATCAATAACACTAATAATTTACTATTAAACCATGTAGTATATAAATAAACAATATTTTAAAGGATATATTCAAAAAGGAAAAGAAGGTAGATTCGAAAAACAGAATATAGGTGAATAAATAAAGCTGAGCAGATAAGGTGGATTTAAAAGAACAGTATCAGGCCCGCATAATTAATTTAACCACAAAATTTCAATTTCAAATGTTAATATAAAATTTCTTTGTTGAAAATACTTTTATAATAAAATTCTTTTATATCGAAACAAATTTTCCTTTCGAAAATACTTTTATAACTCGATGTCTCAACAAGTTTATCCTCGTTCTTGCAGACTCTGGCTATGCGTTGATCAGGCGCAAAGCTAGAATTCTTCAAGTACTTAGTAGACCTGTTTCAACACCCAGTGAAAATACTGGAAAAACCTTTTAAAAACAGATATGGAAAGTACCATCCAAACAAAACAAACAACCGAAACATGTCGAATCATGGATCGCAGATACACAATGGTTACGCCTGGATCCTCCAGGAAACATCCGCACCCGTAGGCCACCTCGGCCCTGCGATTAGGCCATGATGACTGGTAGACTGCAGATACACAATGGTTACACCTGGATCCCCCAGGAAACATCCATACCCGTAGGCCGTCGCAGCCCCTGCGGATTACGCTACCAAGCGACCCGATAGATCGCAGATACACAATGGTTATGCCTGGATCCCCCAGGAAACATCCGTACCCGTAGGCCATCTCAGCCCCTACGAATTACGCTATGCAGTCGCGCTCATAAGACCATGGAGATCGCCATGGAATTCGATGGACACTCGAGTATCATATCCGGAAAACCCAAATCAGAGGGAATAATATCGATAGAATGAATCCACAATGTGGCCACAAAGCGAATATCAAGCAGAAGGCACTTTCCATATCTTTACTTCTAAAATATGTATCATATAGTACCCTTTCAAATCAATTTCAAATACCATACTTATATAAAGTCCATTATATATAAGATTTCATTTTCAAATCAAGTACTTTCCAAAATCAGTAGTATATCAAATAACACTTATATAGACTTCGATTATATAAGATTTCTCTTTTCAAATTGCGTACCTTTCCAAATCAATAGTTTTCGAATCAACCTCATACTTATACAAATCAATTTTATATAAGTTCGATAACTCCCAAATCAAGTATTTAGTCAAATACGGTTCTAAATTTCAATTTGTTTCAATATAAGTTCAGTTTCAAAATCATATACAATTTCACCAAATTATTTCTTCCAAATTAAATATCTTTAGTTTCAAAGTTTCCAAAATAATAGGTTTAGAAAATAATCCAAGTTTCCATATCAACATAATTTAAGTCAACCAAATTCGTTTCCAAAATCATCATATAAATACTGGGTTTTAAATTCCAATCTATTTTTGAAACCAAATATTTTTCTCAAAATCAATTATACCCAAAATGATTCCCAAGTTTATAAGTATTCCTTTAAAACCTTTAAAGTATTCATTTATATTTGAAAGATCCAATTTACCTTTTGAAAATTTTTATTCTATATATATAGTTTTATAAAAGATGTTACTAAGTTAAAAACATTTAAAACCAAATTTTTATTCAAAACATTTCACAACTAAATTCCATATTAGTATAATTCAAAATAGTCTTATTCATTTACTTAACAAAGCAGTTTCAAATTTATTTAAATCATGTTACTTCATACTTAACATACAAAACTTGTAACGACCCGCTATTTTCAACCATTCGCATCTGCACATGTCGGACTTGAATTGCTCAAAATACCGCGTTGTAAATAAAATTTGGCAAATCTCAGAATATACAGTAAATAAATTATCACAGATCACAGACACAAAGTAAGAAGTGCAGCGGAAGTAAAAGAAATAGTAGTTCATGAAGCTACTATGTAAATATATCAGAGTTACATAAGATATAACAGAAGAAATAGAGTACAACAGAAGTCTCAATAAAATAACCAAGTACAAGCTGAGTAGAACAACAGAACTGAAATAGATAGGACAAGACAAGCAGATAATCTCCAGCAATTCAAATCTCCAAGAGAGTGGAAATCCAAATCTGTGAATAACTCAGGCTGACCCGAGCGTAAAGCAAAACACAAAACACTCGAGTCAGGACAATATATATTTATATAATGTAAACCAACTCAAGTGAACTGTAATAAGGTACAAGTAACTTAAAGAATGCTTGGGATCACCCATTCTTTAAGGATCCGTTAAACTATCTACTATGTAGTAATATTCGCTATTATAATAATGTCTAATTATAAAATAAACATACTTTAAAATAGCATTAGGGCTTTACATTTAATCTAAACTCACCCTAACATGTAATAGTGCCAATAGTCTATACAGTACCTGCATACCTCGCAAGGCTATGAGAAGATACTCCATAAGTCGACAAAAATAGAAATTCGTAGTAAAGCTCGCTATGGTAGGTGACACGGCACAACTAGGCAATGCCAGGGTAGATATACCAATTACGCATCCGGACTGGTGGTGACGCATAGCAGCCACTACCGCCCACCTCGAACAACACTCCCAAATCAAGGGTGCGCACCAAATCAAATCACAAGTAATAGAATGGTATCGAAGAAGTGTGTCCGATCAGAGGTGCTACCTCCTTGGTCCGTCAATCGCTCCTGTTTTAGCCACCTTATGCCAACTCACGGGAGTTGGGTCCACGTATATACCTTAGGATCGTCGCCACCATCCTACTTCATTCTGGAAACTCCACCGCGTACACAGTTGTTAAAGTGGTTTTCGGTATCGACAGAGAGTATGTCCATATCCGATCCCGGTCTCTTTAACAACCAATCGTTATTATAACCTGTGGCTATAAATTTAAAATAATACTTTATACTTCAAAATAGAATATCATTTCAAATCCAAATCTTTATCAAAATAAAGATTAAATCAATTCTAAACCATTTCGATATATTTAAAATACCATACCATTTCAAAACTTCATTTCAAATCATTTCAATATATCAAATATCATATCTTTCCAAAACTTCATCTCAAATCATTTTAATATATCAAAATATCATATCCTTTCAAATCTCATTTCAAAGATAGTTTATACTTCGAAACCAACATTTTATTTCAAAGATTTATTCATTTCAGAACTAATATCATTTCTATTTCAAACATATATTCACTTTCAAAATAGTTTATACATTCAAAGTTATAACTCTTTAGAAATTAAAATATTTGAAATCATCCTTTAATTCTTTACATTTACCAATTTATTAAATCAAAACCAAATTTCAAAATTTCCATTTAATTCAACTCAAACCATCAGTTTCAATTCAATTTCAGTTTACCAACAAACCATTTCAAATCTTATCAATTTCAAATATAGATTTAATCCACAAAATAGAATATTCAATCCTTAGTATATTTCAAAGCTTAAATATTCCAAATTTCAAAATATCATTCATTTTTTTTCTTTTAAATTTAAATACCATTTAAATCTCATCTTCCAAGATAGTTATATTTCAAATCCACCTTTCCATTTTGAATCATTGAAGTCAATTCATTATATTTAATAATCAAATATTTAATTTCCAAAAATTTAATCTTTTCCAAGATCATTTATCCATTTAAGTTTATTAAAACAATAAAAATTCAACTTTCGCAGCACTTAGGAAATGCTACGAAATGTTATGTTTTAAAACAGTTCATTAACAAAAGACAGCATTTAAAATGCTGTAATATCTTTACATTATATTTCAAAAATGCTGTCAAATCAAATTTAGATTTTTAGTTACGATTTCACAAACAATTAACTTTTAATATAAATCCTTTTAACTTATAAAATCATATATTTTCACACTTTAAACAATCATTTATATACCCTTATTCTTTTGATTTTATAAAGTCAAATTTCCATAAAAAAATCCAAATTAAATAACAATTTTCTTATTTAAATTCAAGTATTAAATTTTCATTTCTTTAATAAAATTTTTAACTTAACACTTAAGTTTAAATTTCACTTTTAAACAAATTTCACAAAAATTCAATTTAAGTTATATTTCCAAATTTAGCTTAAATATTCATTTATTTCATATTTTAAGTTATACAAAATCATTAACACTTTATAAAATCATTATTTCTTAATAAAATCATTAAATTCATTTCAAATCAAAAACATTCATATATTCTTACTTTACATAAATTCCATTTATAAACAAAATGTCACGCCCCACCTCTATACCCACGCTAGCCAAGGACGCTACGAGGTAATGCCGTCAACTAGCACGGAGAATAAGGCTGTTGAGGAGCGACCATCTGTATAATTGCTTTGTGCGAGTACCGATATGCCAAATAAAAATATAACTTTTCATCTCAAGAGGAAATCCGACATACCGATACAAACTCAAAGCTACTACATAGTGGCTATATGGACTTCGGAAACAAATATAGAAATAAACATAACATAAATCAGTCACAGACAGTTCATATCACAAAGGCGGAAATAGATATGAATATAACACATGAAAGTGTACATCAGAGTAGTGGTCAAATAAGATCCACAATAACACAAAAGAATAGATACAATTGCAAGGCAAAAGAATATGTATACATCAAGGAGTCTAAATCTCAAATGTATACAACAAAAACTACTAAACTAGAGTAGTTAGCCAAAAGTCAGAAGATGGCTCCAAATACGAAGTCATGAGGAAGCACCTGTAAAATCTCAGTCTGACCCGAGTATTATTTAAGAAGAAAATAATAAACGGATCAGTCTAGCTATAAATATTAGATAAAATGAGATAGGATATGAGATATGATAATAAAACGTATGATAACAAAAAGGTGTCATACTATGATAAGTATACATTAGAAATCCCACAAAAGTCATACAATATCTTAAGAATCTCAAAACAGAGAAAAGAACGTCATATTCTTAATTTAATTCACCAAGCCACAAATAATGACATACATATCAATGCCCATCGTAAATGCTGGTGAAACATAAATTCCAGAAATCAATATCCAGAAATCACAAAAGTTAACGACACACAAATTCTAGAAATCATCAACAAGAAATCCAGAAAACACAAGAAAGAGGATGGCCAATCCCATAAAAATGAGCCGGAGCTCCTCCTGACTAGGTATAGTCCCTCATTGCGGACTTTGAGCCGAAGCTCCTCCTGATGAGCCGAAGCTCCTCCTGACTGGGTATAGTCCCCCATTGCGGACTTTGAGCCAAAGCTCCTCCTGATGAGCCGAAGCTCCTCCTGACTGGGTATAGTCCCCCATTGCGGACTTTGAGCCGAAGCTCCTCCTGATGAGCCGAAGCTCCTCCTGACTGGGTATAGTCCCCTATTGCGGACTTTGAGCCGAAGCTCCTCCTGATGAGCCGAAGCTCAATAAAACGAGGAACAGTCCTCCACGTGGACAAAGAGACATCGCACATTGCTAGTCTAAACCATAAAATGATCATCATCGATCATCAAGAAGTGTCAATTACACTAAGCTAGTAAATATATGAGTTTAGCTTCATGTCCCATAACCACTTGCTTAACTTAAATATTTACGAACAAATTGTAGATCTTCACTAGGAAATTGTCACAAAAGGGTTCGATCGAACAAGTCCAAGAGCTAACCGACGAAGTGAACGCAAGCATTTCATACCACTCGTTTTACTAAGTCGTTTAAGTCGATTTCTCATCCGAGTGAAGTAAAGGCTTGTATATACTAGTAGATTGGAAATCGGTTTGAGAAAACGAACTTTTGATATTTAAAATAGTGTTGAAATCGCTTTGATGAAAGAGTTTTGATATTTACTACTAGTATTGAAACCTTCATATATCTTTAAAGTGACAAGTCACAAAACGATTGTTGAAACGAATCGAATTACATAAATTCACGTTCGAAGACGTGAGTAAAGTCCAAAGAAATCAATCCCCAAAACCATCAAAGTAGGAAGTTCTGTTGAATGTTTTTCAGATAAGATCCCCTACGGAGGGGGGGTCCAGGGGGGTGGCAACCCCCCAAGGTAGGGGTGCAGGGGCAACGCCCCTGCTACGGTGTTCAACCTAGCATGATATGGCAACACTGGGAATTTCCAGACGTCTGAGGGGTTGGTCCAAACGTCTGGATTTAGTCTCTGGAAATATCCCAGAAAACGATCCAGACGTCTGAAACCTAGAATCAATTGTCTGAAGGCATTCAGACGTCTGGGGAAAAGTCCAGACGTCTGGATTCGGTTTCTAGGAATATCCCAGAAAACCAACCAGACGTCTGAAAACATAAATCAGACGTTTGACATCTTTTCAGACGTCTAGAACAATAGTTCAGACGTCTGAAATTAGTCACTGCTCTTTTTATTTTTCTACCGTATGTTATTTTTCACCAGGAGGCAAAACCAGACGTTTGGCATTGACCTCCAAACGTCTGAACACCCAATCTAGGCAGAAATTTACCTAGGCCAAGATGGCCAAAACGTTATCGGAAGCGATCGAGCAAGCAATGACAACTAAGGATTTACGTCAAGCGACAACCCGGCCTTAAAGGCTGCTCGATACACTCCGAATATCAATGTCCAAATGTCCATAGAAGGATTTTCATAAAATTGGACCAAAACACCATAATTGAAGAATTCACGAAATCAATTCAAATCAAAAACAAATGAGTATGCACAAGTGTTAGGAATTCATACCTAACAACAATGATAGCTATAGGCATAGATGTGAGATAAAAATCTCACCTTTTTCACAAAAACAATGAAGAGGAAGCTATAGAGCAAGGCAAGGACAATCACTCTTCAATTCCAACTCAACAAGCTTGAATCTAAGCTTAAAAGAGAAATATTTCCTAAAGTTAGGTTTAGGAATTTCTGAAATTGAAAGGAGAATGAGTTGGTGAAGAAGAAGGAGATGCTTACCAATAGCTTCTCTTCGAATTTGGAGCAAGAACTTGAGTTTGCAAGAGGAACTAGGGTTTGGAATTTTTAATTTCCAATCTCTCCCACCATTTTCAGTTGAGCTTGAGTGTTTGCAAAATGAAATGAGTGAATGGAGAGGAGAGGGGCTGAGTTAGGATATAGGGCAGAAACCCAAACCCAAAGTGAAAAAGTAGCAAAATTCTACTAACTCCAAACATATCGAAGTTTATACTCAAAAAGGTCGCAAACGTCATTTTGAACTCAATGGAAGTGGTCTCGAGTCCCAATTTGACTGTTTGCAAAAAGTGGCTTTTCGGACTATAATCCGACTAACGATGAAATATTTAAATAAAATATTTAAATATAAAATCGATAAATATGCGGGTTGTTACACAAAATCATAAATTCCAAAATTTACTTGTATTTCAAATTCTACTTATTTAATTTGTAGAAAATCACTAATATTTTATAGAAATCATTTTAATAAAATTTAAATCAAAATATCATACTATTTACATTTCTAAAATATTTTAAAATTTTTAGAAAAATATATAAACCATGGGTCTGTATAAAATTTTCTAGCCTAGGTCAAGTGATACGGATATATATCATTTCAATCCATAATTTACAAAGAAAAACCGAGTTCTATCATTTCAAACCCGCAATCCCAAGTTAAATAAAATAAGTAAAAACCGTCCAGGCCTATCATTTCAGCCCATAACGATTTTTCCCTATTCTAAAGTCCGTTCGGGTATGTATCATTTCAACCCATAGTGATTTCTATACTAACAGGGAACTTGCAGTGTGATAAACAGATATAAATGAACAGAATAGCATCATATAAGAGTAATTGATGATATAACAGGTGTAATAACAGGGGTGAGCATTATATGATCATAATATAACAGTTATAACAGGATGATATAATTTTACAGATTCAAATGGTGTCAGTTTACTAGTTATATAAGTACACATCGTCTGGTGAGAATTACTCACTTGTTAAAAGCTGTAGATATCCACCAAAACACATAACTCTGAAACTACGAAGGCACGACCACTCGAAAATGACTTGAGAGTGGAGAGCCAAAGCTAAAATCCTTGAATACATTTATACAAAACAATACAATTTATATAAGTTTCAAAACAATTCCACACTAGACAATGTTAGAAATCAAAGCCCAAAACAAAGACAAATGCTTTGCACTTGTTCTCAACTTCACATACTTCAGTTATGAACTGAAATAGCACGGCCAAGGCATGGATTAAGGTCTGGTTTGGGTTCACTAATGGTCGGCCTAGCTTGGTTTCTGATGTGGAGATATATAGGTGCAAAAGAACAACACTACAAGGCAAATTCAACAACTTAATGCTACAAATAGGGTTCGACCATAGGCTCTAGGGTCATGGCCAGAGGTCTAGGTGGTGGTGGCTGTTGTGGCAGAGGGTGGTGGTCAAATCTGAGGTGGTGGTGGTGGAAGAAGTGGTGGCAAGAGGAAGCTAGAGGTGGTGGTACCAAAACTAGGTCGGCTAGAAGGCATAGGTGATGGTTTTGTGGATTTTGGTGGTGATCTCTTACCAAGGTGGGCTCGGCCTGGTGTGGTGATGGATTGGAGTGGATGATGATCAGGTCATGGAGTGGTGGAGGTCGGCCAAGGGCTGGATAAAGGTGGAGCCGATCTACAAAGTTGAGAAACAAGGTGCAAATCAAAGTAGAAGATAGAAAAAAACAAGAAAAAGAAGAAGAATTTTACCTCAACACTTACAAGCAATGGTCGTATATTTTTTTGTGATTTGAGAAATGATTTGAGATTCACGTGAAAATGAGGAAGTGGCTGAAATGAGAAAGAAACATACGGCAAAAAAAATAAATGATGTAAGTTAAGAAATGAAAAGGTGGAAGGTAAAGAGGCTTAGGAAGATAAAGAGTTTAAAACTTTTCAAGTTTCCAACCATTTATATTTAATTTATACATACATAAAAATAGCTGATAATATAGATAAATGATCTCAGAAATAAAATAAATAAATAAACAAAATAAATAAATTTTAAATTAATTAAATTAAATGAAGAAAATAGCAATATATATATATATAACTAGGCTAAATAAATTGAAACAAAATCAAATAAACTTCAGAAAAATTATATTATCACTTTAAAAATATTAAAAGAAAAAAATATACATAAAATAACATATTAAAACAATTTAAAATAAAATATGACAATTGAAATATAATTTATAAAATTTAAAACAAACAATATTGCTAAATAAATCGTTTATACACAATATTGAAAAATCTATAACTTTTACAATTTAAATCCGTTTTCAACGAAACGAAAAGCAGTATTCATGTTATTAAATCTATTTTCATAATAAAAGATAAAATTTAAGAATTTAAATATTTAAATTTAAAATTTAAAAGTCAAAGTTTGACCAGTTTGACCACAAATATACTTTTAAGGAAAATATTCAATTTATACAAGTTTGGAATTATATTTCATATGATAATCAAAATTTATATTTAAAATGAAATGTTTGAAATAAAACAAGTTTAAAAATAATTTCAAAATAAAATAAAGTTTTTAAATCAAAAATTCAAATTAAAATAACTAAAATATACAATAAAAATAGTTACAAAATGCAGGGTTGTTACAAAACTAAACTTACATACTTTATCAAATAATTTATACTTTTCGAAATTACTTAGCTTTGAAAATTAAACCTTGATTTGGAAGTGTTCAAACATTCAAAATAGTCGAAGAAATCAAATTTTTCAATCCAAGAGTTGCAAATCAGTAACAAATCAGTAAATCAATTTCAAAAGATAGGTTTATACAAAATCAAATCCGAAACTCGAGGACTGAACACCGGCTCGCTTCAAATCATTTCAAATATATATACATATATCTTTCGAATATCAAATCATACTTCGGAATTTGAAATAAAAATTGGTTTCACAAAATCACTCGCATAGCAAAGCTACTAAAGTGGCCTATCCCCCACTCTGAAACTCGAAAATCAATGTTGATGATGCGTGCACTCATCACCGAAATTATTTTCCAGCGACATAAGTGAGTTCTGGACTTCTATTTTCTTGAAAACCTCTTTGAAATTTCTTCGAGAGCATTGGAACACATTTGAAGTCATTTGAAACATTCTTATTCGGAAAATACTTTCAAATCATATTATTATATATTTTCAAGATCTTAAAACCAACTTTCAAAATACCGAAGTTCAATCTCTCAAATTTCAAATTCGAAACCCTTTAGTTATAAATCATTTTTATATAAATCAATTTCTTATATTGATTGTTATTTAGAAAAAAAACGAAATTAAATTACCTACAGTACAACAATTTCAAATGTCTTCTTCCATCTCTTCTGATCTTTTTCATCGAGATTTTATTCCTCATCGATCATATGCACAAGTGGTACGGGATTGGCAACCTCCTCATCGTTTTCAGAGCTTTTCAGATCTGCAACCTCCTCATCGATTCCAGAGCGATCCTGTGCTGAAGAATTCGTTCGTCTCAAGAAAAAAAAGGATATCTGCTATAGATGCGGGGGTCGTAATCACTTAGCTTTTCAGTGTCGAGAACCTATCATTTGTTTCGCTTGCGGTAAATCTGGGCACAAGAAATATGCTTGTTCGACTAACTCGATTTCCTCTGCAAATCTGGTTGAGCATGGTTTCCAATTCGTATTAAAGTGCATGCTTTTGAAGGGGATTTTATTGGATCACTTATGGCAGAAACGTAGTGAAGGTATCAAATTCTTAGAGGATCTGCTGTTACATTTCAACATAATCAATGAACCAAATATTGGCAAAGGATACAGAGATAAGTTTGGTGACCCAGAACTATATTTCGGCAAATCTGATCATCTCCATAAAGCTTCGAATTTGGATAATCTCGCTAGTGTTTCAAATAGTGTTCTTTCCGACTCCAACAAGAAAGAGAATTTAATGAGTTTAGACCCTATCTTGATTGACCCTAATGTTGTCGCTTTGAATTCTGTCTCAAAATCTGATATCAGTTTGAATTTCACCAAGGTTAAGACCAGAAAAGGTAGTTCTCACAGCCAAAGATTGATGAATCTCGAAATTCCTACTGCTAACAGATTTGAATGTCTTGAATTGGAACCTGCTACTGATTTCTTTGAGGAAGAAATGGATATGGGTATGAATGCTCATTTGTCTGATAGCTTGATTGAAATACAATCGAATGTGAATGGTTGTAACAATGTTCTTGTTGATAATGAAGGAGGTTGTTTAAAGGACTTTATGGTTGTAAGTGAATTCTTGTTTGATCAAGATTTGAATATTCTGAACAGTTTGAAAGATGTTAATAAAGACATTGATATTAGAATAGATGTTGATAAGTATTCTAAGTCTATCAATTTTGTTGACAAAAATTTATGGGAATCATTGTCAGATGTAGATCTACCGCTTAGTTTCGACATATGTGTTCTGAGTTCGGATGATTATTGTAAAAGTGATGGAGTTCTTGTGGAAGAACTTGTAGATTCTCTTGCTTATGATGGTTTCGCTTATTCAGGTGAAGATCAGATGCTAAAGTGGGATGAATTTCGTGACAGTTTTCTTTTTAATGAACAACAGATTGATATTGACAATGATGTTGAATTAGAAAGTCGAGTTGCTGTGGATAATTCATACTTGATTGATGCTTCCCTTGATGATATGCACACTGATATAGTTGTGCATGATGCACAGTTCTCGGACATTGCTGAGAATACTTCAATTTCCTCTCTGTTTGTTGACAACCTTTCTGGGGCAAGTTTTTTTGATGGAAGTGATGTTTCTATGCTTTGAAAGGTGGAGAGAATTGTAATATTACTAATGATAATGCAGTTGTCACTATTGCGAGATTGAATATTGATGATGACAATGCAGTAGTCACTGCTGTGTGTTTGGGTAGAGTTGATAACTGGGAAGAATCTTTCTCGACTACCGGTTTGGGTTTTGAATCAACTAATGTAGGGAATACGTTGACATTGGTGAATAATTATGATATCAGCAATTCAGTTTTTTCGCATTTGGTAGATAGGAGTTCTGGCTTTCATTCGGCAACTCAGAGTGGGGAGTTAGATGGGAATTCAATTTCTAGTTATACTTCTTCGAAGAGAGGAAGAAGAAGGAAGTTTGCAGCTTCTAGCGGATCGGTCCGTAGGAGTGTCAGGATTCGTAGCAATCGCTCTCAGTCTTTGGGTAAGGCTCCTGATTCGGGTACTGTGAGCGGTACTCCGGAATCAGGCCCAGGTACGCATTTTGATTTGGGTAGTACTTTCACGTCTTATGCTTTAGGCAATTTATCTGCTTCTGAATTCAGCCATTTAGCCAGTGATACTGCTTTTATTTTCTCTGATTTAGAGTTAGATCGTGAGTTTATTAGAAATAAGGAATTTGATAGGGCTAGATCTTTGGGTTTATGAGGATCATTAGTTGGAATATTAGAGGTTTGAATGACTTAAATAAATGTGATAAGGTTAGAGCATTTTTTAAAGATTACTCTATTGATATTGCTCTTCTTCAAGAGACTAAAATTGAATGTCCTGATTATCGTTTTTATAGAAGACTAGGTGGGCATCATTTTAGAAAATGGGTTTCTCTACCTTCGGTGGGTGTATCTGGAGGTTTATTGATTGGTTGGCGAGACAATTATTTTAATTTACTTCAATGTGTCACCAAACAACACTCGATTCACATTATTCTAATTAATCTTTCTGACAATTCACTTTTAAACATTTCGAATGTTTATGGTCCGAATTCTAAGTTAGGTCGTCGGATTCTTTGGGACGAATGTCTTGAGTTTAAATCTTTAATGTCTGACCCTTGGATTTTAGGGGGTGATTTTAATGTTACTCGTCATATAGGTGAGCGTACTCCAAAGGAGAGAGATTTCTCTGCTATGGAAGAATTTGATAGATTTATTTTTAATTCAAATTTGATTGAAATTCCTCTTTCTAACAGAAATTTTACTTGGAGTAATTTTAGGGAGTCTCCTTCTTTGGCTCTTCTAGATAGGTTTTTCGTTAGTGATGAAATTGAGGACAAGTTCCCTATTTGTAGAGTGTCTGGACTTCCCTACACTCTTTCTGATCATTGTCCAATTATTCTCACTTGTGATTATCATAAGGTTTTTAGTAGATCTTTCAAATTTGAAAAAATGTGGTTATTAGAGTCTAGTTTACCATTGTTAATTATTAATAAATGGACTTCTATGAGTTTGTATAATATAAGAAATGGTGATAATTCAGCAAAAAACTTTGTTTTTAAACTAAGGAATCTTAGGTTATTTCTTAAAAATTGGAGTAAGAATATTTTTGGTAATATTAAAATTAAAAAAGAAAATATTCTTAATGAGATGCTTAAACTTAATAAAATTGAAGAAAATAGACAATTAAATGTAGGTGAGCGGAATGTTCTTAATAATTTAAGAGAAGAACTTAATTCTATCCTAGAAAAGGAGGAAGTTATGTGGAAACAAAGATCTAGAATTCAGTGGATCAATGAAGGTGATTATAATACTAAATTTTTTCATAATATAGCCAATGGAAGAAAACGTTGTAATACGATTAATTCCATTCTTATTAATAATGTAGAAATAGTTGACCAAAGAGATCTCAATAAGGCTTTCACAGACTATTATAGAGATATTTTTGGTAACAAAAATAATCATAGAATTAATGTTAATTGGAATGATCTCTATCCAACTAATTCCAATATTAACCTCTCTGATTTAGATGTTCCTTTTACTGAAGAGGAAATCCGTAAAGCCATCAATGATTTGCCAGGCGATAAATCTCCGGGGCCGGATGGATTTCCAATTTTCTTCTATACTACTTTTTGGGATGTTTTAAAAGTAGATTTAATTAACATGTTTAATGACTTTTATGCTGATAAATTACAATTGGGTAGATTTAATTTTGCAAATGTTATTTTATTACACAAAAAATTAGGTGCTAATAATCTTAAAGATTTTAGGCCTATCTCTTTAATCAATTGTGCAGTTAAAATTTTTTCAAATGTCTTAGCTAATAGACTTAGCTCTAAAATGAATGATCTAATAGATTGTTCACAATCTGCTTTCATTAAAGGAAGAAATATCACTGATGGTGTTGCTGTCGTTCAAGAATACATTAATCACTGCTGTAAGAACAATATTACTTGTGCCATTTTAAAATTAGACTTTGCTAAAGCTTTTGATTCAGTAGATTGGGATTTTCTAGTTGATATTTTTCATGCTAGAGGTTTTAGTTCTAGATGGATTAGCTGGATCATGAATTTACTTAAAACTGGCAACTCTAGTATTATGGTTAATGGTATTTTGGGAAATAAAATTCAATCTAAGAGAGGACTAAGGCAAGGGGATCCTTTATCCCCCCTTTTGTTTAACTTAGTCGCAGATGTCTTTGCTAAGATTATTAAAAAAACAGTTGATAATGGATCTCTGGGTTATATAGGTAATGATATATCGCGTAATGGTATATCAGTCCTTCAATTTGCAGATGATACTTTGCTTTTTTCTTCTCATCTCCCTCGTCACATTATCACTCTTAAGTTTATTTTATATTGTTTTGAACTTTTATCAGGTTTAAAAATAAATTTTGATAAAAGTTCGGTCTTAATTTTAAATGATATTGATAAAGTTGAAAATTTAGTTGCCAAAACGCTAAATTGTAAAACTACGAGTTTTCCATTTGACTATCTTGGTTTTGTGATTAGGCCTACTAAGTTAAAACATGATGATTGGTTTATTATTATAGATAAAATTAAACATAGGATTTCTAATTGGAATGGTAGACTTTTATCTAGAGCAGGTAGACTTGTTTTGATTAATTCTGTGTTATCAGCTCTTCCGATCTATTGGATGTCAATGCATCTTTTCCCTGACTGGGTGATTGATAAAATAGATAAAATCCGAAGAGATTTTTTATGGAATGGTGATAACTCTAATAGCTGCATTAAAAGCTTAGTAAATTGGGATACTGTTTGCAAATCCAAAAAGGATGGAGGTTTAGGAGTTATTAATTTGCGTAATATGAATTTATCCCTTCTAGGTAAATGGTTATGGAAGTTTAAAGATAATAATGATAATGCCACTTGGAAAGAAATTATTTCTAAATATTATTATAATGGTAGTAATAATCTTTACCAAATTAGCCCATCGGTTTCTTGTAAACTTTCTTATTTTTGGAAATCCATTTTAAAATGTAATGAGATTTTTAATTTAGGCATTAATATTATAGTTCACTCTGGTAATAATACATCCTTTTGGCATGATAGTTGGATTTCCGCCATTCCTCTTAAGATTGAGTTTAGAGAGTTATATGATATTTGTAACTTTAAATATGCATTTATTTCAGAAGTTTTTTCTTCTGATAATGAATTTCCTTGGAGTTTTAGTTTTAGCAGAATTCTTGAAGGTCCTACTCTTAGGCAGCTTAATTTGCTCATCGCTAGATTAAATCTCTATAATATTGATAATGATAATGATTTTATTAGTTGGGAATGGGATAAATGTAAGAAATTTTCTTCTAATTCTTTCTATAGATTTATTAATTTTTCGGGTGTAACTTATAATTATTTTAAATTTATTTGGAAATCAAATGCTCCTCCTAAATCTAAAATCCATATGTGGCTAATTATGCATGGAAAATTAAATACTATAGAATTCTTAAAAAGAAAAAATATTCACATTGATAATAATTGTTATTTTTGTAATAGACATTTGGAGGATATTAAGCATATTTACTTTGACTGTATGGATACTCATTTTATTCTTATGCACACCCTTTATATATTTTTTGACTTTAATATTAATTGTAGAATTTCTGATTGTTTTTTCTATTGGAACACTTTTAGATTTAAGTTTAATAAGGATAATCGTTATTTGCTGGATACTTTATTCACTATTTCCTGTTGGTACATTTGGTTTGAAAGAAATCAACGTGTTTTTAAAAATAATAAAAACCATGTCAATAAATTGATTTATTTAATTTCGTCTTTTTGCTTTAATTGGATCTCTAATCCTAATTATAAACTAGCCAAAAATTATCTTTTTAAAGAATATCTTAACAAAGTTAGTAATAATATCAATACTTTTAAACATCACAATAATATTTTTGAGTATAATAATAATAGTATTAGTTTCTTTTCAAATTTAAATGACGATCCATCGGTGCTCCATAACTTGCTTTTAATTGATGGTCTTCATAGCTAGTTTTAGTTTCGTCTTATTTTTTGGATTTGTTTTCTATTATTTTTCTTTTTGTTTATTTTTCTTTAGTCTGGTAGATTATTTTTCTCTACTATATCTTATTATGTTCTATTTACACATATATGTATATAAATTCTATTTATATACATATATGAATTTTATTCTAACTTTTGTCTTAGTTTTGTCTCAGGTTTGGGTTAGATAGGAAGTTTGTGTCTTTTTTCATGTGTTTAGGTCAGCCTTTTCCAGATTTGCTGATTGAGGATGGAGATTCTTCCAGCTTTATCAGAGTTCTCATAGTGGCTTTTCCTTTCTGGATCATCAGCTGTGGCAGCTTCATGGATCTTTCTTTTGACTGAGCTGGCTTCTAGTAACTTTGACCTCTTAGAGTGGCTTCTGATGATACTCAGCATTTCTAGGTATCTCTAACACCTTACTATCGGGCGGTGGCCTTGCCGGAGCTTGATTTTGGGGTGTAATGGGCGGTGGCTTTGTCGGAGCTCATTTTTAGGGGTACCTATCAGACATGTTTCCTTTATTTTGTTTTTGTCACCTGCCAGGCATGTTGGCAGCACCTTGTTATGTTTTATATATAGTATCATGTGTGCTCTCCTCTTTTATTAGAGGATCACACATTTTTCTCAAAAAAATATAATTTTCAAAATTTCAAATCCTTTCGAAACTTAAAATTCTCATTTTTAAAAGGTATATATAATACTTATCGAAAAAAAATTCACTTTTATGTATATAGGATAAAATCATACTTATCAAGATAATAATTTCGATATATAAAACAATTTCTAAAATACAAACAAGCCCGATTTTTCAAAGGATGATTCAAGAATGGATTTCAAAACAAAGATAGAGATTCAAATTAGAGGGACTCTAATCAAATAGAACTTTGATTCGAAGATAGGCTCGATCGACGATGGGATAATTAAATTACAAAATAGAAGATGGATATACTTATAAAAATCGTGGACGACCTTAACCGGGTCAACCGTGACTTCAGGAATATGATCGATGCGAAAATCTAAGGCAAATCGACATTCGATCGCCAGAGATCGGCATAGCAAAAGATAGCAGCATCGTAGACCGAGGATATAAAAATCTCTGGTGCATCAATGCCAATTGTAAAGGAGTTTCATCCCTTTACAAATCATTCAAAGATTGGCGGGATCGCCGGTTTTTATAGAGGTCATTCGAAGTGGAGTTATGGAATTCCCCAGAATCAAAAGGATAGAAATAGGAAAGACAAGAATGGATTTCAGAACGAGTGGTAGCGTTCCGAAGTTCAAAGGAATCCTAATCGATGAGAATACTAACCAAGATTTTCAAGATATATAACCTATATCAATTCAAAAGAATTCCCATTCATTATTTGGAAAAGACTTAAATTCATATCATACGAAGAACAGGAGCATAAATATCTTTAGTTTGACAACTTCAGCTAAGCAAAAGATACAATAGAGTTCACTTAATGCAACCTAACATACTACCGATAACAAACAGATCCACTGATAAATACTCCTACATAAACAATGCATTAGTATTGATTCTTCCGGGTGGTGCTTCAACGGGTCCATAACACTCCCCTCAATGTGCCACCAACTATTACATTACCAACATAAGTGCACTACACTCCCATCTTCCTTAATGAACTTCGGGTACACAGCTTGCCTCCCGTGTTGTCTCTCAGAACAATCTCTGGCTATATGCCTAGCCCGCTTATAGTGGTAGCAAATAGTTGAGTGGCCGATCGATGTAGGGAGTGCAGATTTCACTTTCTTCACCTCCTGGCAGCGACTTGGAAAGTGTCCCCTCTTACGGCATTTAAAACAGAAAATCTTGGATCGAAAACGCTTGCCCTCCATCCTCTTTCCTTTATCTCTCTTCCCACACATGGTTGCATAGTGTCCCTTTTCCTAACACCGATAACAAATGACATGGTCATAAGGACCAGGTTCTACCCTTTCCTTCCACAGCCTTTCCCACTTCTCGATTGTCTCCTCCCGTTCCTTACGGGCCAGTGCTCTTCGTGCTCGACGAGCTGCTTTCTGTTCTTCCGATTTTGCCATACCCAAAATAGCTTCCTATCAACAATGAATCTAGATCAAACAAGCTAGAAGTTCAAAATTTAAGTGGATCCTAATCAAAGGAATTACTAACAAGGTGGATACGAAAGGAATGAAGTTTAGAAAAATTTTACTTTCAAAGCAAGAAAATTTATATCAAAATAACCTTTGAAAATCCTTTAAAATTATTTGAAAATCATTTTATACTTCGAAAATACGTTCTCTCACAAAGAAATGATTCTGAGATTGATTTCACTCATTCTAGGGTATTTCTACCCTATCTCTAATGATTTTTTGCTCCGCAGGCTAAGGTTTGCCTAAAACCAAAGCTCTGATACCAAATGTAACAGCCCACTATTTTGGACCATTCAAATCGACAATAAATCAACACATGTCAGACTTGAATACTTCAAAATAGTGGATTGTCAAGAAAATTTGGAGCAAATAAAATCAAACACAGAATCACAGACACAGGATATTAGAATAACTCACAGCGGAAATAAAATACCATAGTAGTTCATGAAGCTACTATATAAACATCAGAGTTTGAAATAAAATACAATATAATATCTCAAATACAGTGAAGTCTTCAGTACGAACAGATGACCTCTCTGAACAAATCAACTGGTAAGCTGAAAGCTGAATCGATAGTTGGATCTCCAAGCGAAGCTCCAAACTCCAAAAGTGAGTCTCAAATGCTGTATCACTTAGTCTGACCCGAGCGTAAAGCAAAACACAAAACACTCGAGTCAGGATTAACATTCTTATATCAATAAATCCAACTCAAGTGAAATATCAACTGAAATACAAGTAACTTAAGGGATGTTGGGATGACCATCCTCTAAGGATCCGTGGAACTATCTACTACGTAGGAATATACACTATTAACTACTAACGTCGTTATAACACCGTGGTCGTTTTAAAATAATTTATACTTCCAAACCAATATATCATTTTCATTTCAAATATATATATTTCCAATTTATAGCACTTTCAAAACTAAATTGATAATTTCATATATATATATATCTTATTTTAACTTCATTATTATTTATTTTTGAAATGTTCACTTAATAAATCCATTATCATTTAAGTAACCTTAAGTTACATTAAACTAAATATTTCCTTTGATTTATTTAAAACTTGAAATATCCACTTAATCATTTTAAATCAAAAATCAATTTATAAAATCATATCTTAAACCATCAAATTCAATAAGTTTCAAATCGATTTAATTAAACAAAAATTCTTAATTAAATACAATTTCGAATAAATTCAAATTTTATCTTTCCAACCTTAACTTATAGAATCATTATTAAATTTATTTTTAAATTAAATTTTAAATAAATAATTAAACATATTGTAATTTACTTAAATCAAACTTTACTAAATTTAAAGCTTATATTCAATCTATTTTATATTAAAACTCATTCATATACATGATATTTTCAAATTTAAATAAACCATATATTTTTTCTTTCAAACCATAGAAATCAATTTCAAAATATATATATATATATATAGACCAACGGTGTCTATATCTATGGTCGTGTGATACAGATATTTATCATTTCAATCCGTAATTTAAATTTATACGGGTATATATCATTTCAACCAGCAATCCCAAATTCAATTCAAAAGAAAATCGCTTGGGTTTATCATTTCAACCCATAGCGATTTTCTCATATTCTATAGATCGTTCGGGTATGTATCATTTCAACCCATAGTGAATTCTATACTAACAGAACTTGCAAAGTGAGAACAAAATATGATAATAATATAACAGATATATAACATCAATAACAATATAATATAAACAACAGGATATGGTGACATATCCAACAGGTGAACAGTTACAGATAATAGTATATATAACAATTTAAATAACTACAGCAACATATTTTAATTGTCGTTTCAATTGAAATCAAATTTAATAAATATAAGAACGTTAATCGTAAGTGATTGCTCACCTTTCGAGGCTAGAGAGGAGATAGACAACATAACAGGCTACGATTTGAATTGCGAAATTGACCAAATCCAACTAACGATTTCCAAACTAAAGCAAGATTGGCACGAATACGACGGATAGCGCTAATAACGGAGATTGATGAGATAATTAGAACAACTTAGATAGAAACAGCAAATATATATATATATATACACATATTATTATTTCCACGAAATCAATATTTAAATTTAAAACAAATATCAAATAACATATATATAATTAAAATTATCTATTTAAATAATATATTTGAGATAAATACTCATATAGATATATAAACATATCACATGTATATAAACATAAAACAAAAATCTTATATAACCATATATATATATACATATATATATATATATACACACGTGCAAATTTCAAAATTAGGAATAGCCTAAACAATGTATGTAACCAATACATATAACAACTTCCAAAATATATATAACTTTAAAATAAAACTCGTCAGACCGTATATATAACGTAATATATATATATATATATAAACAGTAATACTGTATATACAAGATTTATATAAATTAACTAAAAATTTACATACTTAATATATATATATATACATATAAGTTGACATAATATATATAAAGCACCAATATATAATTATATAATACGACACATATAAATCTTAACTGAAACATATATATATTAAAATAGATGTACACTAATAGCTAGCTTCGCATAAACAAACTTATATATAAAAATCTTAACACTTAAAAGAAATCCAGCAGACCTATATATCTTTTATACACTAAACCAATCCTTTAGTTTATGTAAACTTTTGTACAATAGATTTTATAACATGTAACTTATACATATACGTATAATACCTATATTAAATATACAGACCTACTTTATATAATATAATATAATAACAACTTGTATAAACAAAGTAATCAGATCAAATAGCTCGAATAGAATTACCTAATATGTATATATATATATATAATCACATATATACATACGGCTGGAGGAGAGGCTGCACTGTGCAAGGAAGAGCTGAGCTCGGCAGAGGAGAAGAAGGCGGTGGAGGCTAGAAGCGGCTAGGGTTCGAAGGATGAGGCTACGGTGAGGGTGCGGAAGGACTCGGTAGGCTAAGGTGGCAGAGGCGGTGGGTTTGTTGGCCGTGTTGGCTGACGTGGGCGGCTTGCTTGCGGAGTTGGGTTGGCTTCGGGTTTTGAGGAGGGTGGCACGGGTTTGGTTTCGAAGCAAAGAAGGACGAGGCAAAATATTGGAGAGGCAGGAACGACAGAGGAAAGAAAAGAGAAAAAGGGAGAGGAGGAAGAAGAATGCAAATGTATTAGGCAAAAGAAAGGAGGAGCAGGCTAGTTTAAAAAGAGAAAGGGAATGAACAGTTCACGAGCCAATAAATGAAACAAAACGTACCACTGGAGATGTAAATATAAATTCAAAAGCAAAAGAATCATACAGATGCCCATTGATTCAGCAAAAAGGTTATTAAAGCAATTTATTATTCCTTGGGCTGTACGTTCAAATTTAAAAAGGCAAAGGAAAGCTAACGGTCATAATTTATGGTATCGTTACAACGAACAGTTTATTATTTCCATCGCGTACCGGACCTCAAAATACAGAAATGAGAATACTGTGGTGATCAGCACAACGAGACGATCAAAATGGTACACAGATATCAGTGACAGGATCATCCGATCAGTAAGTCGATACAGACACTGATATACTTTGCTATTCCGTACGGAAAAATCCAAACGGAGCTAGAAACGTCCGAAATTTGCGGAACGAATTACGCAGTCTTATTTAGAGTGGTCTAAATAAATTTTCTCATGTTAACATATTTAGGTTTCGGAACACTTTTAAATTCAACTGTTATTAACTGATTTAGATTGAAATAAAATTTCACAATAAAATAAACTTCAATATTATCAGATGAAAATTTACCAGTTGCTATGTTTAAATAGACGTATTCCAAATAATAAATTTTAATTTTCAAATTTTCTTGTTTGAAATTTCAAAAAAATTTCAATTAATTTAATAAGTAAAATCACTAAAATTTTTGGGTCGTTACGATTGAGATGTAGGCTTCTCAACTTTTTTTCTTTTCTTATTTTTTTTAGGAGGAGAAAATGAGTTCAATGCAAACGTGAAGAAGAACATATATATTTCTTTCGTATATAATATTTTCCAAATGAACCAGATAGAAAACGAAGAGGCTGAAAGATATTAAACGAACCAACATATATTAAACATTGGGAATAGAGAAAGCCACGCACGATAATTCAGGAATTAATAAAAGCAAACAGCTATTTGATTTGAACCAGTGGTTAATTGAATAGACACAAGAAAATGAATAGACACAAGAAAGCCCAAAAGTTTAAAACGTGTACCGGTATGGCTAATCGTTCCATAGATTTCGCCGTGTACCGGATACCGAAATACAGAAATGAATATATTGCAGAGATCAATACAACGAAACGAATAGGACAGTACACAGATATCAACGATATGATCATCCTATCAAAAGTCAATTTTCGTTGCCAAACTGCTGCTGAAACGCCAAAAATAAGATAAACGGAGCAATAACAGTCCAAATTTGGCGAAACGAAATACGACGTCTCACTTAGAAAATGGTAAACCTTTTTATTGTATAAAAATATTCAGATTTCAATAATATTTTATTTACATCAATTTTAACTGTGACGACCGCCCATGACCCCTGCACTGAACATGGAAATAGTGCGCTGTAAAGTGTGGCAGGCAGCCATGGACGACCGTTAAGGTAAATTAAAAACAGCAGAATCTATCGTATTACTCACAGCGCATGGATAAAATACAATAGAGAATATATATAGTGAATCGTAACAAAATAGAATCTCATCAATTAAGCTTCATAATAGTTGAATACAAACATCTGAATAGTCAATACATCAAGCCTCACTACATATCACTCAGAGAATTATACAAGCAGCGGAACATCCAGTACATATAGTAAGAATATAATATGTAAACCTCTAGCTCGTCTTCGTCATCAGCATCGTCGGAAACTAAGAACAGCACCTGTCACCTGCTACCTAGTCTGCCCATCCCAAAGTGGATGAACAGCCCAAGTTAATAAGAGTTAAACATAAAACCTTGAGTCAGACAACATTCTTAGTGAGCGGTAAATTAACTAACAACATACCAAAAGAGCATAAAGGTAAAAGGAATAGGAATCCAACCCTCCCACTCCACCTCTTTCTACAATGATAGCCCCCAGACACACTAAGCAGAAGTAAACATAGCAAACAGACATTTAAAGTAAAGCAATTATCACTCGAGTCAAGGTCAACATTTTCCAAGTACAAACCCCCAAGGCCTAAACCAAGATCAGATAAGCACCCAGAAAACATTGCTCTTGAGACCGAATGACGATACAACCAAACATCCATGACTCTAGCTATCACTGTTATCTTTGCTTCGATACCACCGTTAATTGAATGACCGGCACATTCTTTCAGCCGTCCGTCAAGGGCCAATGGTAACCCCGGTTCTAGACAGAACTCCGCACGTCGTCGCAGCCCGTGCCTAGGACTATCGAATCTGCCCAGAGTACTCGACCACCAACTGTAGTCTTTTGGGACTATCGAATCTGCCCAGCGTACTCTTGCTTTGAGCCTGCTAGAACCTTCAACAATGATGAAATCTCAGCCTTCTAGTCATCCTCCTCGACGACTATTCTCATACTAGCTCAAGCGCCTCTCGAGCCAACCATTATCCTCAAACTCGAACCCTTTCACCGAGTTACCAACATGCTTGGAATGATCCTGTCTTGATTAAACCAAGGCTATCTCACATCATGCCTCGCTTCATCTCATCATAGCAAAGCCTCATCTCAACATCATCATCAAATCTATCCATATGAGCTTCATCATTCGCCACATATGCCACGAGTAGCTTTTCCAATTCAAGAGCCTTTCCCTTAACTTTTGAATCATCTTCGACCATCTTGTCTAAATCCAACAACTAATCAACTAATTCATAACAATCAATCAAATCAATCATTAATCCAAATAATCAATCATGCAAACAAGATCTAAAAGCAATTATAACTAAAATGGCAATTTTGTAAATAAAGAGTCCAAATCAAACAAGCATGAAACATGGGTAATATCTCTACAACTTGATGAATGAACTTGCATAGATTAACATGTAGTAAAATGGATGTCAAATCATCATGAACAATGGATCTATACTTAAGTTTAAGAAAATGCATGGAAATCAATATTTTAACACATAATCAAGCCATCAATCCGATATACTCCTTTGGATCCGTGTGAGAGATAACCACCACTCATCAAATCACCTAAACACCTCAAAAGCAACACACTTCAGATCTGGACAGCGAAGGATCTAACTTGATCCGCCAAAATTCCGCTTCAAACGATGAAATCTCTCTTCGAAGAATGTCGATCTTCAACTTTAGCTCTTGGATCTTCGATTTGATCTTCGATTTGGATGGAAGGAATCACAAGATTAGAGTGGAGAAAAGAAGTGAAGAAGTGTAGAACTCGAGCTCTCAAAGTAGTAGCACTTCGTCGCTTCAAAATCCAGATCCCAAAAAGTGAGAAAAACCCGTGTATTTATAGGCAGAAATTCCTTAAGTCGTTCGCCCCTTAAGTCGTCCACGACTTATCTCCTCCGACTTACGACCTAACAAACCCTACGACTTAACACTTGCGCTACTTAACATATGCGCAACCTACGACCTAACACACACAAGCGGCTTAGCAACAAAACACACTGCCGCATCTCTACCTAAGTCGTTTGGGCGACTTAACGACTTACGACTCAGCGACTTACAACCCAACAACCTAAGCCTCAACACTCATGCGCACGACCTAGCAACTCAATGGGATACGACTTAGCACCTCTAGGTCATCTAACGACCTAACTACACACAACATACAACATAGGTCGTCTACGACCTAACTAACACGCAAAGCGACTCAACGACATAACTTAACTTGACGACTTAACGTCCTTGCGACTTAACGACTCATCCAAGGTCGTGACCTAACAACTTAACTACTAGACTTAGGTCACTCACGACCTAACTACAATACTCCTTAAGTCGCTCGAACGACTCAAACTCCCTAGGTCGTTAACCCGCTTAGTCCATTAGGTCGTTAACTTGCTAACTCCTACACTGCTAATCCTTAAGCCGCTAACTACTAGGTCGTTCACTTCTAATACTAACTTCCATAGGTCGTTGTCTTTCTTTAAGTCGCCCCAATACTTAAGTCGTTAACTCTTAAGTCGTTCACTCGACCTAAGCTACCACACGACCTAACTTCTACACGATTTATCCCAAAATCCTTAAGTCGCCAACTACCTTAGGTCCCCAACTTCCTTAAGTCACTCCACCGACCTAACTACTATACAACCTAAGCTCCAAACGACCTAACTCTGGACGTTCTAACAACAGTTTTACGATCTTCCGATCCGTAAAAATATGGGTCGTTACATTCTCTCCCCCTTATGAATTTCGCCCCCGAAATTTCAAACAAACAAGAGCAATCAAAAACTATTTCGCATGCCTACCATCCATAGCAATCAACAAACCATGCGTCCAGTTCTAGCCTAGCATGCAGAATTCTAAAATTAGAACAAGTTACAATGTCGTGAGATGACACGACACCTTATGGCCATACCTTAAAGAGTTCAGGATGAGCTGCCTTCATCCTCTCTTCCACCTCCCATGTACAGTCGTTAACATCATCACTCCATTGTACCTTGAGCAATCTAACTACCTTCCTCCTAAGCTGTTTCGTGTCAGTTTCCACAACACGAAGCGGCTTACGAGGTCTCTTATCGACTAGGTCAACCTCTAAATCTTCACAGCTATCAGCAGATTCCACTGTATTCGAGTCATGCACATACTTCCGTAGATACGAGACATGAAAAACATTGTGCACACCCGACATCTTTTCTGGTAACTCCAATTTATAGGCGAGCTTTCCAATTCGCTCGATGATCGGGAATGGTCAAACAAATCTCGGAGTCAATTTTCCTTTCTTCCCGAATCGAATAACATTCTTCAGTGGAGAAATCTTCACAAAAACCATATCACCTACGTCGAATTCCAAATCCTTACGACGCTTATCGGCATAACTTTTCTGACGGTCTTGGGCTGCCTTCAGTCGTTGCCGAATGATCTCTATGCAATCCGAAGTCTGTCGAATCATTTCTGGCCCAAGTATCAGCTTTTCTCCTGCTTCTAACCAACATGTCGGAGAGTTACACGGTCTTCCATACAATGCTTCATACGGTGCCATACCAATGCTTGACTGGTAACTGTTATTATACGAAAATTCCACCAAATGAAGGTGATCTTCCCATGATCCTCCGAAATCTAAAACACAAGCTCTGAGGAGATCTTCCAAAACTCGGTTGACTCTCTCAGTCTGACCATCTGTTTGAGGATGATAAGCTGTACTCAAACACAACTCGGTTCCCAGAACTTCCTGAAAGCTCTTCCAAAATCCACTAGTGAACAATGGGTCTCGATCACTCACTATACTCTTCGGAATACCATGGAATCGAACTATCCACTTAACATACAGCTCAGCCAACTTTGATGCAGTCCTGGTTGATCGAACAGGAATGAATCTTGCACTCTTAGTCAAACGATCTACGATGACCCAAATCCCTTCATTTCCCGTTCTTGTTCTAGGTAGTCCATCGATAAAATCCATCGATATTTGCTCCCACTTCCATGTAGGAACTTCTAATGGCTGAAGCAATCCACTAGGCTTCTTCTGTTCGGCTTTTACCAACTGGTAGTTCATGCACTTGGAAATAAAATTTCCAACATCCTTTTTCATACCTTCCCAGTAATAGGTTCTCTTCATATCCCGATACATCTTATTTCCACCTGGATGAATTGTCAACTTCGAGTGATGACTTTCCTTCAGAACTTCATTTCTCAATTCGTCTATATCGGGAACAACTAGTCGTTCTTGCTTCCGAAGCCAACCTTCTCGATCGACCTCGAATCCTTTATCCATTTATGGGTCCAACCTAGATTCCAAATCACGGATAATCTTGACAAGCTTATCGTCTCGCTTTTGGCTCTCGCCAATCCTTTCCACAAGAGTAGGTCTTATAGATAAGTTTGCCAACATCTCAGGTTCCAATTCACATCTGGGCCTGAAGTCAAATCCAGCTAAATACTCGAGACTCTTCCATTCTGAAAACATGGCTCCCAATCATGCATGTCTTCGACTTAACGCATCTGCCATTGCGTTACCCTTTCCCGGAGTATAGGCTATACCAAAATCATATGATGCCAAGAACTCTAGCCATCGTTGCTGCCTAAGATTCAAATCCTTTTGGGAGAAAAGATACTTCAATGACTTATGATCTGTAAACAACTCGAATCGAACTCCCAATAGATAATGTCTCCACATCTTCAGAGCAAAAACAATTGCCGCCAACTCCAAATCATGAGTCGGATAATTCCTTTCATGCGGCTTCATTTGTCGACTTGCATACGCAACAACTTTACCCTTCTGCATCAGCACTGCTCCAAGTCCAGTACCACATGCGTCGGTGTAAACCACCATCCCATCATTTCCACTTGGAATAGTCAAAACTGGAGCACTTGTCAATCGCTCTTTTAGGATTCTGAAAGCTTGCTCACACTTAGCATCCCATCTGAATACTTGGCTCTTTTTCGTCAATCCTGTTAACGGTGCAGCCACCTTGGAAAAGTCTTTGATAAATCGACGATAATATCCAGCTAATCCAAGAAAACTTCTCACATCTGATGCATTCTTAGGTCTAACCCAATCCTGGATTGCTGCCACCTTAGCGGGATCAACCGCTATTCCATTTCCAGAGATAACATGACCTAAGAACCTCACTTCACTCTTCCAGAAGTGACACTTTGAAAACTTAGCCTTCAGCTGATGTTTCCGTAAGATTTCCAAAACAATACGCAAGTGCGTCTTGTGCTCTTCTTCAGTTTTGGAATAAATCAAAATATCATCCACGAACACTAGTACGAACTTGTTCAACTGATCTCTAAACACTCTATTCATAAGATCCACAAAATATGCTGGCGCATTGGTCAATCCAAACGGCATTACCAGCCACTCAAAAAAACCGGACGGTGTCCTGAAAGCAGTCTTCGGCACACTATCCTTAGCCACTCTTAACTGGTGAAATCCCGTTGCCAAATCCATCTGAGAAAACACCTTAGCTTCGTGAAGCTGATCAAACAAGTCATCTATTCTCGGCAATGGATACTTGTTCTTCTTAGTCACTTTATTCAGCTCACGATAATCCACACACAACCTCAACGATCCATCCGCTTTGGTTACAAACACAACTGGTGCACCCCATTCGGACACACTACGCCGAATGAATCCTTTCTGTAAAAGATCGTCAACTTGCACCTTCAACTCTTGCTGTTCCCTAGGCGCCATCCGCCTAAGAGGCATCACAACAGGTCTGGCTCCTTCAACTAAATCGATACGAAACTCGATCTCTCTATGCGGCGGTAACCCTTTGACCTCATCAAAGACATCCTCAAATCCATTAGCGATTGGCACCGATGACAGTCCATCCCGTGGAACAACCAGCGAATACATGAAGCTCATGAAGACGCCTTCCTCATGCTTACATCGTATCACAACCTTTTGCCCTTCCACATTCTCGACTGTCACCTCCAACCTTTCACAATCAACCTTTGCCGCATACTTCCTAAGCCAGTCCATACCCAAAATAATTCCAAACCCCGCAAAGTTCAGAACAAAACAATCACAAACAAAATAGCAATCATGACTCGATACAATCAGACCATGGCATAGCATACACAGACAAGACGAACCCCCAACTGGATTAGTCACAACCAATTTCCTATCAACGATATCCGGTTCTAAACCCAACCGGCCTACAAGTTCATTACAAACAAAAGAATGCGACGCCCCAGTATCGAATAACACTCTAACTGGAACACCACATATGGAAAGAATACCTTGAACCACCACACTCTTTCCTTTCTCTTCAGCGGTAGGAGCTTTTGAAGATGATGGAACAGCCCCCAAAGCATAAGCTTGCACAATCTGCTTGTTCTTTCGCGGTTCTGGACAATTCCTCTTGATATGCCCCGGCTTGTCACAGTTGTGGCATTTCACCGGCACCTTTGGATTCTTGCAATCTCTGGAGAAATGGCCCTTCTGCTGACAATTGTAGCAGGTCACTTCGCCCTTCGGCTTCTTCTGACCATCCTTACCCTTTTGCTGTTGCTGCTTCCTCTTCTTGTTTCCACGTTGATGTGGTTTAGACTCTTCCTTGGTCACAGCAACAATAGATCTTTCTTTAGGAAACAGATTTTCGTGCCTGAGAGCCTTCTCTACAAGCTTCTCAAATGGATCGTCCAAATGATCCACCAACTGCCTGCCAAGATAAATGTCCAAGCCTGTCACAAACTTCTCGTTCTTCTGATATGAAGATTCAATATACGACCGGGCATACTTGGACAAGGCTTCAAACTCATAAACATACTCAAGAACTGGTCTTCCACCTTGCTTGAGCTCCACAAACTTCTTGAACATAACATATTTCTGAGCTGTAGAAATGTACTTAGCTTCAAATCTGACTTGGAATTGCTCCCAAGTAATTTCTTCCTCCGGAGTATCAATGGTGATAGAGTTCCACCAGTCAGAAGCTCTCCCTTGAAGCTGTCTTGATGCAAGCTTCCTTTTAGTTGCATCCTCGATTCCCAAATCACCAAAGATCCTTCTACAAGCATCTATCCATCTCTGAACTTCAATAGTTGACTCAGTTCCCAAGAAAACCTTTCCTCCAAGAGCAGTATAGTCTTTACACAGCTTAGCAAAATCCACCGGTCTTGGAGCTTGAACTTGAACTCCAACATCTACTGCTGGCCCCGAAGCTGGCATCCTTCTCATGATCGAAGTCATCATAGCTTCGAACATAGCAGCATAATCAGCAGCCCCTCAGTAGCACGGCCTTCCCTAGCAGCTGGTCTCCCTCTTCGACTCATTCTTAATATCTATAAAAAGGAATGATTAATACACCTTGAGAAATAACTGCATAAAGGACTCAAATCCTTCTAAGCTACTATATTATATATACTAATCATCCATCAAAATATAATTACGTCTCTCATACGTAGTTCCGTCAGCGAGCGTTGGGTAAAATCGATTAACCAAAGCTTTGATACCAAATGTGACGACCGCCCATGACCCCTGCACTGAACATGGAAATAGTGAGCTGTAAAGTGTGCCAGGCAGCCATGGACGACCGTCAAGGTAAATTAAAAACAGCAGAATCTATCGTATTACTCACAGCGCATGGACAAAATACAATAGAGAATATATATAGTGAATCTTAACAAAATAGAATCTCATCAATTAAGCTTCATAATAGTTGAATACAAACATCTGAATAGTCAATACATCAAGCCTCAGTACATATCACTTAGAGAATTATACAAGCAGCGGAACATCCAGTACATATAGTAAGAATATAATTTGTAAACCTCTAGCTTGTCTTCGTCATCAGCATCGTCGGAAATTAAGAACAACACCTGTCACCTACTACCTAGTCTGCCCATCCCAAAGTGGATGAATAGCCCAAGGTAATAAGAGTTGAACATAAAACCTTGAGTCAGACAACAGTCTTAGTGAGCGGTAAATTAACTAACAACATACCAAAAGAGCATAAAGGTAAAAGGAATAGGAATCCAACCCTCCCACTCCACCTCTTTCTACAATGATAGCCCCCAGACACACTAAGCAGAAGTAAACATAGCAAACAGACATTTAAAGTAAATCAATTATCACTCGAGTCAAGGTCAACATTTTCCAAGTACAAACCCCCAAGGCCTAAACCAAGATCAGATAAGCACCCAGAAAACATCGCTCTTGAGACCGAATGACGATACAACCAAACATCCATGACTCTGGCTATCACTGTTATCTTTGCTTCGATACCACCGTAAATTGAATGACCGGCACATTCTTTCAGCCGTCCGTCAAGGGCCAATGGTAACCCCGGTTCTAGACAGAACTCCGCACGTCGTCGCAGCCCGTGCCTAGGACTATCGAATCTGCCCAGAGTACTCGACCACCAACTGTAGTCTTTTGGGACTATCGAATCTGCCCAGCGTACTCTTGCTTTGAGCCTGCTAGAACCGTCGACAACGATGAAATCTCAGCCTTCTAGTCATCCTCCTCGACGACTATTCTCATACTAGCTCAAGCGCCTCTCGAGCCAACCATTATCCTCAAACTCGAACCCTTTCACCGAGTTACCAACATGCTTGGAATGATCCCGTCTGGATTAAACCAAGGCTATCTCACATCATGCCTCGCTTCATCTCATCATAGCAAAGCCTCATCTCAACATCATCATCAAATCTATCCATATGAGCTTCATCATTCGCCACATATGCCACGAGCAGCTTTTCCAATTCAAGAGCCTTTCCCTTAGCTTTTGAATCATCTTCGACCATCTTGTCTAAATCCAACAACTAATCAACTAATTCATAACAATCAATCAAATCAATCATTAATCCAAGTAATCAATCATGCAAACAAGATCTAAAAGCAATTATAACTAAAATGGCAATTTTGTAAATAAAGAGTCCAAATCTAACAAGTATGAAACATGGGTAATATCTCTACAACTTGATGAATGAACTTGCATAGATTAACATGTAGTAAAATGGATGTCAAATCATCATGAACAATGGATCTATACTTAAGTTTAAGAAAATGCATGGAAATCAATATTTTAACACATAATCAAGCCATCAATCCGATATACTCCTTTGGATTCGTGTGAGAGATAACCACCACTCACCAAATCACCTAAACACCTCAAAAGCAACACACTTCAGATCTGGACAGCGAAGGATCTAACTTGATTCGCCAAAATTCCGCTTCAAACGATGAAATCTCTCTTCGAAGAATGTCGATCTTCAACTTTAGCTCTTGGATCTTCCATTTGATCTTCGATTTGGATGGAAGGAATCACAAGATTAGAGTGGAGAAAAGAAGTGAAGAAGTGTAGAACTCGAGCTCTCAAAGTAGCAGCACTTCGTCGCTTCAAAATCCAGATCCCAAAAAGTGAGAAAAACCCGTGTATTTATAGGCAGAAATTCCTTAAGTCGTTCGCCCCTTAAATCGTCCACGACTTATCTCCTCCGACTTACGACCTAACAAACCCTACGACTTAACACTTGCGCGACTTAACATACGCGCGACCTACGACCTAACACACACAAGCGGCTTAGCAACAAAACACACTGCCGCATCTCTACCTAAGTCGTTTGGGCGACTTAACGACTTACGACTCAGCGACTTACGACCCAACAACCTAAGCCTCAACACTCATGCGCACGACCTAGCGACTCAATGGGATACGACTTAGCACCTCTAGGTCGTCTAACGACCTAACTACACGCAGCATACAACATAGGTCGTCTACGACCTACTAACACGCAAAGCGACTCAACGACATAACTTAACTTGACGACTTAACGTCCTTGCGACTTAACGACTCATCCAAGGTCGCCACCTAACAACTTAACTACTAGACTTAGGTCGCTCACGACCTAACTACAATACTCCTTAAGTCGCTCGAACGACTCAAACTCCCTAGGTCGTTAACCCGCTTAGTCCCTTAGGTCGTTAACTTGCTAACTCCTACACTGCTAATCCTTAAGCCGCTAACTACTAGGTCGTTCACTTCTAATACTAACTTCCATAGGTCGCTGTCTTTCTTTAAGTCGCCCCAATACTTAAGTCGTTAACTCTTAAGTCATTCACTCAACCTAAGCTACCACACGACCTAACTTCTACACGACTTATCCCAAAATCCTTAAGTCGCCAACTACCTTAGGTCGCCAACTTCCTTAAGTCACTCCACCGACTTAACTACTATACGACCTAAGCTCCGAACGACCTAACTCTGGACGTTCTAACAACAGTTTTACGATCTTCCGATCCGTAAAAATACGGGTCGTTACATTAACTGATTTAAATTGAAATTGAAAATTACACAACAGAACTAACCTTCGTATTTTGCAATGAAAATTTACTGGTTGCTATGTTAAAATAGACATATTCCAAATATCAAATTTCCATTGTTAAATTTTATTGTTAAATTTCAAACAAAATTTTAACTAATTGCATTATAAAATTGTTAAAATTCCAGGGTCGTTACATACCATTAATTATATATTATTTTTTTAATTAATCAATACTTAATTTATTAATTGCTTTTTTAATCCAATTCCCATTAATACATACATTACTATAATTTATTTACAATCTATATCAATTATAACTCTTAATAATTTTAATAAATTTGGAATTACATTTAGAGCAATTATCAATTACCTTAAATTAATACTATTTCATTACACTCCAGTTATATTTTCATTATTAAAATCACAAATTTTATTTCTTCCAACATTAAATCACAATATCTTTATTAAATTAACTATTCTTTTATTATCGAAAATTACGGGTCGTTACACTCTCCCACACTCAAAACTTTTTGTCCTCGAAAAGGAAAGGAAGGGAAAAGTAGGAATTAAGTAATCAATATATCTTATTTAAAATATTAAATTTATAAACAATCAATTTACATAATTAAATAGTTTATATAAAATATGTCAATTTACAACAATTAAATCCTTTTATACTTAAGTTAATAAAAGTTTGGAAAACATTTTACAAAATTTTCTAAGTCCAAAATTTACGGAAAATTTCGGCAGAGTCTCTTTTGTACGGAGAGGTCTGGAGAAATAATAATATCAATAATAACAATATATATCATATATTTTCAAAATAAAATATCCCAAACCACGTGAAAAACAATATAATATCGCTAGAAAACCGTAATCCGAGAACATACCTATTTGTCGGGCAAATAACGCTTAAATTATGAAACCAAAAGCAGTAGCAATTGCTTCCATACCCTGTATTTCACTTATATAATCCAAAGAGGTTAATAATTATATAAAAGAGAAATATTAAGTGGTTTCAATCAATAACAAACAAATTAATACAACATAACAACAATCATTTTGTAAACAAACAATACAAACATCATTTCAACAAAGAAAACAATCATCCATCCATTGCAACCAAATCAGGTGGTTTGTTCGGGTTCAGAGACTTTTAATCGTATAAAAGGATAAATAAACTACTAAGTAAACCATGCACTCAATAGTCGTAGATAAAACTCAATAGATTATCTATAAATCTCTACACAAAATAGCAGTATCCTTCCCCAACCAATCCATAAGTCAAACAAACAATATTTCAACACATTTTTAAGTTTACTCTATTAATCATTTCACATCATTTATTGTTCATTTTTTTCATACAATGACTTTCTTTAATTCATATTCATTACTTATAAAATTTTAATTTTCATTCATTCATGTAAGGCTTATTTCATTAATTTACATTCTTCACCTTCATAAGTTATATCCATTTCAATTATTTGGATCATAAATAAATTCTCTATTGAAGTATTGTATACATTTGGTTTCAGTTTACTTCACATTTACAATTTAGTTTGATTTTCTCTTCTTCTTTTTTTCCACTTTCTTTTCTCATTCATATAATGTTTATTAATTTACATTCATTATTACTTACAACAGTTCATTTCTCCTTCATTCATACAGTGCAATTTGGTTTCATTTTATTACTTTACATTCATTGCTTCAATAAGTTATTTTTATTTCAATTATTGGATTATATATTATTAGGTAAGTTTCTTTACAATTCAATTCACCATTTATAGATTATTTCTTTTTCACATTCATTCTTCCATATAAAGTATTATTGAGTATTAAATCCATTTCTAAATCATTTCAATGGTTTCTGAAGTTATAACCATTCAATTTATATAGTACTCATTTTAATTATAAATGGCTTCAATATTAATTAGAGTTTATAATTATTTACTTACAGTATTCACCTTTACCATTAAATCTGATTATAAATAGCTCAAAATGTTACCTAAGTTTATAATCATTTTCTTACATTATTCACTTTTATTTCATTTGATTAGCAACATTTCAAACTACTAACTTTAGTTTATTACAATTTATATCATTAGAATTCTTATTTATAAGAGTAATTCTATTGAACACTTTCATTTTTCCACGCTTTACTTGTATAATATTTTATTACATATCCTTATTAACATTTCAACTTTTTATTAATTTGGTAAGTTAGATATATATGTGAATGCAATTGAAAGTTACACAATTTTATCTTATTAATTTTAATTAGCAAAAAGCTCAATAGTTATCCTTTCTCATTTTCATATCCTTTGACTTACAAATTACAAATTTTCAATCTTTATGTATTTCATTAATAACTTGGCATTTATTTTTATTTTCATTTTTTTTCATTTTAGAAGTTCCAATTATTAAATATATTTTAAAATTTCATTTCATTACAATAATTGAAACTATTAATTAACATAAACTTAAGAACTAAATACCGGGTTCCGTTTTCAAATCATTTTAAAATAATATACATATCATATCTTTTATATATATAAAATCATATTTGGAAACAAAAATTAATATTTATTTATCAAAACAGATGTGTAGTAAACTACTACAACGGTCTTCCCACTTTGAAACTAGAAAATGAACGTCGATGATGCGTGCACTCATCACCGAAATTATTTTCCAACGATGGAGAGGGGAGTACAGAACTTATTTCCTTCCAAAATTCTTTTAAAACATTTCTTCCAAATCACATTGAAATATTTATATCAGAAAATACTTCCAAATAATATTAATATTATATTCCAAAATCATTCGAAAGAAATTTTCAAAAATCAGGAACTTAAGTTCTCAAATTTTAATTTATATTTACTTTATTTTAAATCTTGTTTTTCCATCAGTATTTATAAAATTCACTACCTAACAAACAAATATATTAAAAACAAATATATTACAACCAAATATATCGTTTATAAAACATTATTTTATATACAAAAATATATAATAGGAAAAATTATTTCATTTACCTATATTTCAAAACAAATATTCTGTCGGTCTGTCCTATTAAGTGTTTAGAAATCCCTATCGATGTCATAGCGTCCTATGCACCAACCAGAATTTATAAATAAAAAATGGAACAAATTAACACAATATAAAATCCTTTTTATAACACTAACAAATACGCTCTCTCGTATATATACACTCAGCGACTCATTCTAGGGCATTACTACCATATTTCATATGAGTCAGACCCCACAAAGCTAAGGTTATCGCTAAACCGAAGCTCTGATACCAACTATAACGACCTGCCTTTTTGGACGTTTTATGCAGACACACACGTCGGACTCAAACCATTCAAAAGGGCAGATTGTTATGGGGTAAATAAGAAAAATAGAGAAAGAGATAAAAAATACAGAATCTCGCAGCGGAATGACAAAATATAATAATCAAATAACAGTTCATGAACTTGTTTACAAATAAATTTGATTATACTAATACAATACAGAATCAGAGTTATAGACAACAAGAATAAATAAATAAATGCAGCGGAACAACATGATGCAGTGGAATAAATATATTAAATAATAATAGTACAAATCTTCGTCTTCGTCCTCCAGAAATTAGGTCTTCAACCCTGAAATGCTCAGGCTGACCCGAGCGAATTGAAAAGACAAAACACTCGAGTCAAAACTAAAAGATCTTATGTAAGTTAAATCAACGGTAAATAAAAATTAGTGTAACGACGTTAGAAAAGTTTACGGGATTTGACATCTCCTATCCAGTGTCTAATGTGGGTGCAATAAATTAAAAGATGTTCGGGATTTACATCTCCTAAGGATCTGTTAAACTATCTACTACGTAGTAAAATACACTTTTATAATAGTGACTACAATAAAGTAAAGCATTAAAATAGCGTTAAGGCGTTACCCATATCCCTCTTAACACATTTTATATATTCTCATAGTCTATACAGTACTGTAATTCCTCCGTAAACTAGAGGGCTATCAGAGGGCACTCCATAGGTATGGTACAAACTAGACTCGTAGAAGGCGTGCTAGGTCATGTGAACACGGCACTCGAGGCAATGCTAGGGTAGATATACCAATTGTGGATCCGAACTGGTGGTAACGCATAGCAGCTACTACCGCCCACCTCGGAACACACTCCCAAATCAAAATCAAGGGGTGGCCACCAAATCATCACAAAGTCAAAATATGGTATCGAAGATATGTGTCCGATCGGAGGAATGACCTCACTTGGCCCGGCATGGCTCCTGTTTTAGTCACATCTAAGCTGACTCACGGGAGTCAGGGTCACGTCAATACCTCATACAAAAATCGTTCGCCAAACCATCCTACTTCATTTCTGGAATCTCCACCACATACACAGTTGTTAAAGTGGTTTTCGGTATTGGCAGAGAGTATGAAAATATCCGATCTCGGTCTCTTTAACAACCAAACGCTTATTTCACACCGGATGGTTCTTTTACATTTCAAAAATTCAATTCACAATTTATATCAAAATATCATATTCAATTTCAAATCATGTATCTTTCGAAATCATATTCACTTTCAAACCATATTCACTTTCAAAATCATAGCCACTTTCAAATCTTATTCACTTTCAAATCATATTCACTTTCAAATCATATTTACTCAATGTGTAAATTTTCAAAAGGTATCAATTCCAAATTACAACTTAAGTTGTATCATCATTAAGGATTTAAATATAAATACTGCAACTTTACACAGTCTAAAATTTAGGAAATAGTTTTGATAGTCTTAAGTAGTTTTAATAGTTTAAAAATAATTTATATAGATTAAAATAGTTTCATTAGTAAAAATAGTTTTTAAATAGATTCAAATTTGATTTAGCTAGGTATAAATTGATTTAAATAGATTAAATATAGATTAAATAGATTTAATTAGATTTAAAATGTTTAAATAGATTTATTATAGAGTTAAATTATATTAAGTAGATTTTTAAACAGATTAAATAAATTTAAAATAGATTAAATAGATTTAAATTATATTAAATAGATTTAAAATAGATTAAATAAATTTAATTAGTTTAAAATAGGTAAAATATATTAAATTGTATTAAATAGGTTATAATAGATTAAAATAAATTGGGGTAGTTTAAATTGATAAAAACAGATTAAATTAGTTTAAAATAGATTTCAAATTCATAACCAAACAAATTCAATAACTCAATTATGATAAATTCATTTATATTTGACACTTCAACTTTGAGATTTTAATTTAATCCTCTGAACAATTCATTAAATAAATTCGCACTTTCAGCATTTACACTTGGATTAACAAAAATTATTCAGTTTATAGAAATCAATTCTATTTCAAAATGCCAGTTACTGAATTCAAAATTTCAAAGATTCAAAAATCATTTAATTTAACCAATTCGGTGTTCGTATATAATTTTCTACTATGACGACCGCCCATGACCCCTGCACCGAACCTAGAGATAGTGCGCTGTAAAGTGTGCCAGGCGACCATGGACGATTGCCAGGGTAAATTTAAACAGAATCTATCGTATTACTCACAGCGCATGGACAAAATACAATAGAATATATATGTAGTGAAGCTTCACATAATAGAATCTCATCAATAAAACTTCATAATAGTTGAATACAAACATCTAAACAGTCAATACATCAAGCCTCACTACATAACACTCAGAGAAATATACAAGCAGCGGAACATCCAGTACATATAGTAAGAAGATAATATGCAATCCTCCAGCTCGTCTTCGATATCAGCACCGTGGAAAGCAAGAACAGCACCTGTCACCTGCTACCTAGTCTGCCCGTCCCAAAATGGGCGAACAGCCCAAGGCAATAAGAGTTAAAACATAAAGCCTTGAGTCAGACAACAGTCTTAGTGAGCGGTAAATTAACTAACAACATACCAAAAGAGCATAAAGGAAAAGGAATAGGAATACAACCCTCCCACTCCACCTCTTTCTACAGTGATAGCCCCCAGACACACACTAAGTAGAAGCAAACATAGCAGAGCATACAATTTAAAGTAAAGCAATTATCACTCGAGTCAAGGGCGATGTTTTCCAAGTACAAACCACCAAGGCCTAAACCAAGATCAGATAAGCACCCAGAAAATACCGCTCTTGAGACCGAATGATGATACAACCAAACATCCATGACTCTGGCTATCACTGTTATCATTGCTTCGATACCACCGTTAATTGAATGACCGGCACATTCTTTCAGCCGTCCGTCAAGGGCTAATGGAAACCCCGATTCTAGACATAACTCCGCACGTCATCGTGACCCGTGCCTAGGACTATCGAATCTTCCCAGAGTACTCGACTACCAATCAGTAGCCTTCAGGGACTATCGAATCTGCCCAACGTACTCTTGCTTTGAGCATGCTAGAACCTTCAACAACGATGAAACCTCAGCCTTCTAGTCATCCTCCTCGACAACTATTTCCATACTAGCTCAAGCGCCTCTCGAGCCAACCATTATCCTCAACTCGAACCATATCACCGAGTTATCAACATGCTTGGAATGATCCCGTCTGGATTAGACCAAGACTATCTCATACTATGCTTCGCCTCATCATCATCATAGCAAAGCCTCATCTCAACATCATCATCAAATCTATCCATTTGAGCTTCATCATCCACCACATATGCCACAAGCAGCTTTTCCAATTCAAGAACCTTTCCCTTAGCTTTTGAATCATCTTCGACCATCTTGTCTAAATCAAACCATAAATCATCTAATTCATAGCAATCAATCAAGTCAAACATTTATCCAAGTAATCAAGCATTCAAATATGATCTAAATAGACAATTATAACAATAATGACAATTTCGTAAATAAAGAGTCAAAAGTCTAACAAGCATGAAAACATGAGAAATATCTCTATAATCTTGATGAATGAACTTGCATAGGTTAACATGTAGTAAAATGGTTGTCAAATCATCATGAACAATGGATCTATATGGATCTATACTTAGGATTAAGAAAATGCATGGAAACCACTACTTTAACACAAAATCAAGCCAACGATCCGATATACTCCTTTGGATCCGTGTGAGAGATAATCACCACTCACCAAATCACCTAAACACCTTAAAATAAACCCACTTCAGATCTGGACAGCGAAGGATCTAACTTGATCTATCACAAATCCGCTTCAAACGATGAAATCTCTCTTCGATGGATGAAGATCTTCAATCTAAGCTCTTGGATCTTCGATTTGGATGGAAGGAATCACTAGATTAGAGTGGAGAAAAGAAGTGAAGAAGTGTAGAGGTCGATCTCTCAAAATGGCAGCACTTCGTCGCTTCGAAATCCGGATCCCAAAAATGGAGAAAAACCCTCCTATTTATAGGCTGAAATCACTTTAGGTCGCTCACTAAGAGTTAGGTCGTCCACGACCTAAAAACCCTACGACCTAAAACCCTTCGACCTAAAACCCTACGACCTAACAGATCCAACAGTCTACGACTTAACGACTCAGTACGATAAGTCTTCACGCGACCTAACAGCTTACGACCTAAGACAATGCGCACCCATGCGACCTAACAGATCCAACGACCTACGCGCATCCACGACCTACGACCTAACAAGGATGCAGCCTAGCGACCTAACACAGACCGCTTCTACGACCTAACACTCCTGCGACCTAACACAGACACGCTTCTTCGCGACCTAACAATGCCACGACCTAACGACCTAACAAACCTACGACTTAACACACACACGCGACCTAACACTTAGCCAGGATACGACCTAACACCTTAGGTCGTCTAACGACCTAACCATGCTAACTCGCTCACCACTAGGTCGCTCACCACTAGGTCGCTCGCCACTGTAGGTTACTAACCCTTAGGTCGCTAACTCCTATAGGTCGCTACTCACTAGCTCTCTTAGGTCGCTGCAAACCCTTAAGTCGCTCAAAACCTTAGGTCGCCAACATCCTATAGGTCGCTCCAACCGACCTAACCTACCCCACGACCTAAGCCACCACACGACCTATCTTCTAAACGACCTAACTATCACACGACCTAACTCCTTAGGTCGTTCCAATCCTTAGGTCGCTCCATTCCATTAGGTCGTCTACTCCTTAACTCGCCATCTTCCTTAGGTCGCTCCAAACCCTCATACGACCTAAGACTTAGACTCTAGACGACTTATCAACAATGCGACCAAATGTCAACTATTTTACGATGTTTCGATCCGTAAAAATACGGGTCGTTACATTCTCTCCCCCTTAGGAATTTCGCCCCCGAAATTCCAAACAAACAGAGCAATCAAAGACTATTCTGCATGCCTACCATCCATAGCAATCATCAAACCATGCATCCAATTCTAGCTTAGCATGCAGAATTCTAAAACTTAGAACAAGTTACAATGTCGTTATATGACACGACACTTTAGGGCCATACCTTGAAGAGTTCAGGATGAGCTGCTTTCATCCTATCTTCCACCTCCCATGTACAGTCGTTATCATCATCACTCCATTGTATCTTGAGCAACTTAACTACCTTCCTCCTAAGCTGTTTCATGTCGGTTTCCACAACACGAAGCGGCTTACGAGGTCTCTTATCGACTGGATCAACTTCGAAATCTTCACAGCTATCAGCAGAAATCACTGTATTCGAGTCGTGCACATACTTCCGTAGATATGATACATGAAAAACATTGTGCACACCCGACATCTTTTCTGGTAACTCCAATCTATAGGCGAGCTTTCCAATTCGCTCGGTGATCGGGAATGGTCCAACAAATCTCGGAGTCAATTTTCCTTTCTTCCCGAATCGAATAACATTCTTCAGTGGAGAAATCTTCACAAAAACCATATCACCTACGTCGAATTCCAAATCCTTACGATGCTTATCGGCATAACTTTTCTGACGGTCTTGGGCTGCCTTCATTCGTTGCCGAATGATCTCTATGCAATCCGAAGTCTGTTGAATCATCTCTGGCCCAAGCATCCGCTTTTCTCCTGTCTCTAACCAACATGTCGGAGAGTTACACGGTCTTCCATACAATGCCTCATACGGTGCCATACCAATGCTTGACTGGTAACTGTTGTTATATGAAAATTCCACCGAATGAAGGTGTTCCCATGATCCTTCGAAATCCAAAACACAAGCTCTGAGGAGATCTTCCAAAACTCGGTTGACTCTCTCGGTCTGACCATCTGTTTGAGGGTGATAAGCTGTACTCAAACACAACTCGGTTCCCAAAACTTCCTGGAAGCTCTTCCAAAATCCACAAGTGAACAATGGGTCTCGATCGCTCACTATACTCTTCGGAATACCATGGAATCGAACTATCCACTTAACATATAACTCAGCCAACTTTGTTGCAGTCCTAGTCGATCGAACATGAATGAATCTTGCACTCTTAGTCAAACGATCTATAATGACCCAAATCCCTTCATTCCCCGTTCTTGTTCTAGGTAACCCATCAATAAAATCCATCGATACTTGCTCCCACTTCCATGTAGGAACTTCTAACGGCTGAAGCAATCCACTTGGCTTCTTCTGTTCGGCTTTTACCAACTGGCAGTTCATGCACTTGGAAATAAAATTTCCAACATCCTTCTTCATACCTTCCCAGTAATAGGTTCTCTTCATATCTCGATACATCTTATTCCCACCTGGATGAATTGTCAGCTTCGAGTGATGACTTTCCCTCAGAACTTCATTCCTCAATTCATCGATATCGGGAACAACTAGTCGTCCTTGCTTCCGAAGCCAACCCTCTCGATCGACCTCGAATCCTTTATCCTTTTCTGGGTCCAATCCAGATTCCAAATCACGGATAACCTTGACAAGCTTATCATCTCGCTTTTGACTCTCGCCAATCCTTTCCACAAGAGTCGGTCTTATCGATAAGTTTGCCAACATCTCAGGTTCCAATTCACATCTAGGCCTGAAGTCAAATCCAGCTAAATACTCGAGGCTCTTCCATTCTGAAAACATGACTCCCAATCCTGCATGTCTTCGACTTAACGCATCTGCCACTGCGTTACCTTTTCCCGGAGTATAAGCTATACCAAAATCATATGATGCCAAAAACTCTAGCCATCGCTGCTGCCGAAGATTCAAATCCTTTTGGGAGAAAAGATACTTCAACGACTTATGATCCGTAAACAACTCGAATCGAACTCCCAATAGATAATGTCTCCACATCTTCAGAGCAAATACAATCGCCGCTAACTCCAAATCATGAGTCGGATAATTCCTCTCATGCGGCTTCAGTTGTCGACTGGCATACGCAACAACTTTATCCCTCTGAATCAGCACTGCTCCAAGTCCAGTACCACATGCGTCGGTGTAAACCACCATCTCATCATTCCCACTTGGAATAGTCAAAATAGGAGCACTTGTCAATCTCTCTTTCAGGATTTTGAAAGCTTGCTCACACTTATCATTCCATCTGAACACTTGGTTCTTTTTCGTCAATCCTGTTAACGGTGCAGCTACCTTGGAGAAGTCCTTGATAAACCGTCGATAATATCCTGCTAATCCAAGAAAACTTCTCACATCAGATGCATTCTTAGGTCTACCCCAATCCTGGATTGCTGCCACCTTAGCGGGATCAACCGCTATTCCATTTCCAGAGATAACATGGCCTAAGAACCTCACTTCACTCTTCCAGAAGTGACACTTCGAAAACTTAGCCTTCAGCTGATGTTTCCGCAAGATTTCCAAAACAATACGCAAGTGCGTCTTGTGCTCTTCTTCAGTTCTGGAATAAATCAGAATATCATCCACGAATACTAGCACGAACTTGCTCAACTGATCTCTGAACACTCTATTCATAAGATCCACAAAATATGTTGGCGCATTAGTCAATCTAAACGGCATTACCAGCCACTCAAAGAAACCGGATGGTGTCCTAAAAGCAGTCTTCGGCACACTATCCTTAGCCACTCTTAACTGGTGAAATCCCGTTGCCAAATCCATCTGAGAAAACACCTTAGCTTCGTGAAGCTGATCAAACAAGTCATCTATTCTCGGCAATGGATACTTGTTCTTCTTAGTCACCTTATTCAGCTCACGATAATCCACACACAACCTCAACGATCCATCCGCTTTGGTTGCAAACACAACTGGTGCACTCCATTCGGACACACTACACCGAATGAATCCTTTCTGTAAAAGGTCATCAACCTGCACCTTCAACTCCTGCTGTTCCCTAGGCACCATCCGCCTAAGAGGCATCACAATAGGTCTGGCTCCTTCAACTAGATCTATATGAAACTCGATCTCTCTATGCGGCGGTAACCCTTTGACCTCGTCAAAGACATCCTCAAATCCATTAGCGATTGGCACAGATGACAGTCCATCCCGTGGAACAACCAGCGAATACATGAAGCTCATGAAGATGCCTTCTTCATGCTTACATCGTATCACTATCTTTCGCCCCTCCACATTCTCGACTGTCACCTCCAACCTATCACAATCAACCTTTGCCGCATATCTCCTAAGCCAGTCCATACCCAAAATAATTCCGAACCCCGCAAAGTTCAGAACAAAACAATCACAAACAAAAGAGCAATCATGACTTGATACAATCAGACCACGGCATAGCATACACAAACAAGACGAACCCCCAACTGGATTAGTCACAACCAATGGCCTATCAACAATATCCGGTTCTAAACCCAACCGGCCTACAAGTTCGTTACAAACAAACGAATGCTACGCCCCAGTATCAAATAGAACTCTAACTGGAACACCACATATGGAAAGAGTACCTTGAACCACCACACTCTTTCCTTTCTCTTCAACGGTAGGAGCTTTCGAAGACGATGGAACAGCTCCCAAAGCATAAGCTTGCACAATCTGCTTGTCCTTCCGCGGTTCTGGACAATTCTTCCTGATATGCCCCGGCTTGTCACAGTTGTGACACTTCATCGGTACCTTCGGATTCTTGCAATCTCTAGAGAAATGGCCCTTCTACTGACAATTGTAGCAGGTCACTTCTCCCTTCGGCTTCTTCTGGCCATCCTTACCCTTCTGCTGCTGCTGCTTCCTCTTCTTGTTTCCACCCTGCTGTGGTTTAAACTCTTCTTTGGTCACAGCAACAACAGACCTTTCCTTAGGAAACATATTCTCGTGCCTGAGAGCTTTCTCTACTAGCTTCTCAAATGGATCGTCCAAATGATCCACCAACTGCCTCCCAAGATAACTGTCCAAGCCTGTTACAAACTTCTCATTCTTCTGATACGAAGATTCAATATACGACCGGGCATACTTGGACAAAGCTTCAAACTCAGAAACATACTCAAGAACTGGTCTTCCACCTTGCTTGAGCTCCACAAACTTCTTGAACAGAACAGACTTCTGAGCTGTAGAAATGAACTTAGCTTCAAATCTGACTTGGAATTGCTCCCAAGTGATCTCCTCCTCCGGAGTATCAATGGTGATAGAATTCCACCAATCAGAAGCTCTTCTTTGAAGCTGTCTTGATGCTAACTTCCTCTTAGTTGCATCCTCAATCCCCAAGTCACCAAAGATCCTTCTACAAGTATCTATCCACCTCTGGACTTCAATGGTTGATTCTGTTCCCAAGAAAACCTTTCCTCCAAGAGTAGTAAAGTCCTTACACAACTTAGCGAAATCCACCGGTTTTGGAGTTTGAACTTGAACTCCAACATCCACCGATGGCCCCGGAGCTGGCATCCTTCTCATGATCGAAGTCATCATAGCTTCAAACATAGCTGCATAATCAGTAACACCTTCAGTAGCACGGCCTTCCCTAGCAGCTGGTCTCCCTCTTCGACTCATTCTCCATATCTATAAAAAGGAATGATTAGCACACCTTGAGAAACAACTGCATAAAAGACTCAAACTCTACTAAGCTACTATATTATATATAGTAATCATCCATCAAAATACAATTACGTCTCTCATACGTAGTTACGTCAGCGAGCGTTGGGTAAAATCAATTAACCAACGCTCTGATACCAAATGTGACAACCGCCCATGACCCCTGCACCGAACCTGGAGATAGTGCGCTGTAAAGTGTGCCAGGAGACCATGGACGATTGCCAGGGTAAATTTAAACAACAGAATCTATCGTATTACTCACAGCGCATGGACAAAATTCAATAGAATATATATGTAGTGAAGCTTCACAAAATAGAATCTCATCAATAAAACTTCATAATAGTTGAATACAAACATCTAAACAGTCAATACATCAAGCCTCACTACATAACACTCAGAGAAATATACAAGCAGCGGAACATCCAATACATATAGTAAGAAGATAATATGCAATCCTCCAGCTCGTCTTCGATATCAGCACTGTGGAAAGCAAGAACAGCACCTGTCACCTGCTACCTAGTCTGCCCGTCCCAAAATGGACGAACAGCCCAAGGCTATAAGAGTTAAAACATAAAGCCTTGAGTCAGACAACAGTCTTAGTGAGCGGTAAATTAACTAACAACATACCAAAAGAGCATAAAGGAAAAGGAATAGGAATACAACCCTCCCACTCCACCTCTTTCTACAGTGATAGCCCCCAAACACACACTAAGTAGAAGCAAACATAGCAGAGCATACAATTTAAAGTATAGCAATTATCACTCGAGTCAAGGGCGATGTTTTCCAAGTACAAACCCCCAAGGCCTAAACCAAGATCAGATAAGCACCCAGAAAATACCGCTCTTGAGACCGAATGATGATACAACCAAACATCCTTGACTCTGGCTATCACTGTTATCATTGCTTCGATACCACCGTTAATTGAATGACCGGCACATTCTTTCAGCCGTCCGTCAAGGGCTAATGGAAACCCCGGTTCTAGACATAACTCCGCACGTCATCGTGACCCGTGCCTAGGACTATCGAATCTTCCCAGAGTACTCGACTACCAATCAGTAGCCTTCAGGGATTATCGAATCTGCCCAACGTACTCTTGCTTTTAGCATGCTAGAACCTTCAACAACGATGAAACCTCAGCCTTCTAGTCATCCTCCTCGACAACTATTTCCATACTAGCTCAAGCGCCTCTCGAGCCAACCATTATCCTCAACTCGAACCATATCACCGAGTTATCAACATGCTTGGAATGATCCCGTCTGGATTAGACCAAGACTATCTCATACTATGCTTCGCCTCATCATCATCATAGCAAAGCCTCATCTCAACATCATCATCAAATCTATCCATTTGAGCTTCATCATCCACCACATATGCCACAAGCAGCTTTTCCAATTCAAGAACCTTTCCCTTAGCTTTTGAATCATCTTCGAGCATCTTGTCTAAATCAAACCATCAATCATCTAATTCATAGCAATCAATCAAGTCAAACATTTATCCAAGTAATCAAGCATTCAAATATGATCTAAATAGACAATTATAACAATAATGGCAATTTCGTAAATAAAGAGTCAAAAGTCTAACAAGCATGAAAACATGAGCAATATCTCTATAATCTTGATGAATGAACTTGCATAGGTTAACATGTAGTAAAATGGTTGTCAAATCATCATTAACAATGGATCTATATGGATCTATACTTAGGATTAAGAAAATGCATGGAAACCACTACTTTAACACAAAATCAAGCCAACGATCTGATATACTCCTTTGGATCCGTTTGAGAGATAATCACCACTCACCAAATCACCTAAACACCTTAAAAGAAACCCACTTCAGATCTGGACAGCGAAGGATCTAACTTGATCTATCACAAATCCGCTTCAAATGATGAAATCTCTCTTCGATGGATGAAGATCTTCAATCTAAGCTCTTGGATCTTCGATTTGATCTTCGATTTGGATGGAAGGAATCACTAGATTAGAGTGGAGAAAAGAAGTGAAGAAGTGTAGAGGTCGATCTCTCAAAATGGCAGCACTTCGTCGCTTCGAAATCTGGATCCCAAAAATGGAGAAAAGCCCTCCTATTTATAGGCTGAAATCACTTTAGGTCGCTCACTCGGAGTTAGGTCGTCCACGACCTAAAAACCCTACGACCTAAAACCCTTCGACCTAAAACCCTACGTCCTAACAGATCCAACAGTCTACGACTTAACGACTCAATACGATAAGTCTTCACGCGACCTAACAGCTTACGACCTAAGACAATGCGCACCCATGCGACCTAACAGATCCAATGACCTACGCGCATCCACGACCTACGACCTAACGAGGATGCAGCCTAGCGACCTAACACAGACCGCTTCTACGACCTAACACTCCTGCGACCTAACACAGACACGCTTCTTTGCGACCTAACAATGCCACGACCTAACGACCTAACAAACCTACGACTTAACATACACACGCGACCTAACACTTAGCCAGGATACGACCTAACTCCGTAGGTCGTCTAACGACCTAACCATGCTAACTCGCTCACCACTAGGTCGCTCACCACTAGGTCGCTCGCCACTGTAGGTTACTAACCCTTAGGTCGCTAACTCCTATAGGTCGCTACTCACAAGCTCTCTTAGGTCGCTGCAAACCCTTAAGTCGCTCAAAACCTTAGGTCGCCAACATCCTATAGGTCGCTCCAACCGACCTAACCTACCCCACGACCTAAGCCACCACACGACCTATCTTCTAAACAACCTAACTATCACACGACCTAACTCCTTAGGTCGTTCCAATCCTTAGGTCGCTCCATTCCATTAGGTCGTCTACTCCTTAACTCGCCATCTTCCTTAGGTCGCTCCAAACCCTCATACGACCTAAGACTTAGACTCTGGACGACTTATCAACAATGCGACCAAATGTCAACTGTTTTACGATGTTTCGATCCGTAAAATTACGGGTCGTTACATCTACCCTAGGGTCAAGTGTTACGGATATTTATCATTTCAATCCGCAATTTAAAATTTTACGGTTATATATCATTTCAAACCGCAATCCTGAATTAAATAAAATCCATAAAATCGCTCGAGTCTATCATTTCAACCCATAGGGAACTTGCAATATTATAATAATATAAAATACAACATCCAGTCATCCAATATCAAAAATCAAACATTCATCACAATCATCATCCAAATCAATCAATAAACATTAATAGATACTGATAATCAATAATAGGTATTAAATTGACAATTTAATTCAATATTAAATTAAACGATGACTAAATGCAATAAAAGTAGAATGGCAATTTAAACATACCAAACATCAATAAATAAATTCCAAATCACATCATAAATTTAATTTAACTAACATAAGATAATTTAGTAATTGTGAGTGGGTTTAAACACTCACCTTCGATTTTAAATCGAATTAAAATCCAATTTAGGGCCCAAATTCAAACAGTCTCAGAATTCCTTCAAATCAGTGTTAAAGTGTCCGGAATTTCGATACGATCCTAGCGGGACAAACCGCGCGTGAAGCGGACCTCGTATGTAAAATTTATTAACATTAAAATATATACGATTTTAAATTTCAAAACAAATAAATTAATAATATAGCTGCACACGTCACTTACCCACGTCACACGTGCTCATCTCCCTTGTTCACCCAGCAACCATCGAATATCCAACTGTGTCCAAACTTTGACCATCAAACTCCCGCTCCTCTGACCAGTGGCCTATCACCGACCCCCACCATCCACCTCGCCTCGACGAGGCGCGTTTGCCAAGCCCCACGCACGTCGCCATCGTGGCCATTGGAGGCCGCCGCCGTCATCTACCAAAAACCCTAATCAAATAAAATCAGCCGATCCAACCGTTAACACTTCAAACCACCAATGCCAATGAACTCCATTCGCCCATCCATACCCTTCAATCGACGATCGGCCAAAGTTGATCGTGACACGATGAACGACCGAGGTTTAATGGACCAATTCTGGCCACATAGAAACCCAGATCGAAAAACAAACTATAGATTTGACTTGCGCTCGTCGAGAGCTTCGAAATGATATATAATTCAATATTTTTGGAGGAGTTTAAATTTTCGATTTGATTTTGGTTTGCAATTGAATTTGGAATTGGTTTTGGTTTGTCTGCCATTGGAAAGAGAAAAATAGACAGGATTATACATATATATAGATGGAATAAGAGATAGCTAGGGTTTATAACGGGCTATATATAGGCAGATCAGAAATAGGAACGAATGAGCTGGGTTGAATTTGAAAGTTTAACGATAAACGACCCGAAAAGCCCGTTTCGTTCCCGAAGCGGAAATGGGTCATCCCATATATCAAAATAGATGTTTTCGATATTTTTAAACTCAATGGAATAGGTTCCAAGTCCTAATTCCATCGTATGAAGAAGTTAGCTTAAAATCAGCTTATTTCAAATTGATTTCAATTAAATTGATTTCTAGGCATTTCAAGCCCGTACAATCAAACGACAAGTCTGATCGTTATGAAACTTGTACAATAATTCACCGTTACGGATCCGATGAAACTGGTTTCGTCAAAATCCGAGAGAGTGTCCAAAATGGCTATTTTCACATTAATTAATTAAATTAATATTAAATTTATCAATCCACATTTTAATTAAACAATTTTATAACTAACAAATTTTCATCATTTTTGAATACTTGGGTATTCACAATGGTTCAAAACAAATTTACATGTCAATTCGATGTTACTTATTTACTAATTACAATGTTCCATTTCAACTGTAATTAAGTCCAGTTTATTAAAATTTAATTGCAATAAATTGATCTAATTTGATTTCAATCCTTTTTTTTCAATCAATTATTTCTCTAATAACATAGTTAATATTTGTTAATATCTTATTTCACTAATATGCTACAATTTCCATCTTTTATTTGCATTAACTACTATATTTCAATTATACTGAATTTTTGTAAATTTTACACATTTATTATAATTTAAAATCCCAATTAATTTTATTTATCTTGATTTCACTCTTTTATTTCATTAATTATTGCCTTGTAAATAAAATTAACATTTCTATACCTTTTATTAAATTCACACTTTGCAGTTATTGTCTTAACTCGCATTAATGTAACATTTATTTACATTTGTTTGTAATTGATTAATTAAATTGGTAACAGATAATAATTGTCACCATTCCTGCCTTTAATAACATTTGTAAGTTTATTATTTACAACCAAATGTTATAATTACTTACCTAACACTTATTTTATTCAATTACCATTAAGTATACATTATTTTATTAATTAATCAATACTTAATTTATTAATTGCTCTTTTAATCCAATTCCCATTAATACATACATTACTATAATTTATTTACAATCTATATCAATTATAACTCTTAATCATTTTAATAAATTTGGAATTACATTTAGAGCAATTATCAATTACCTTTAATTAATACTTTTTCATTACACTCCGGTTATATTTTCATTATTAAAATCACAAATTTTTATTTCTTCCAACATTAAATCACAATATCTTTATTAAATTAACTATTCTTTTATTATCGAAAATTATGGGTCGTTACACCTAAGCTGGCTCTCTCTAATGTCAATAACAGGAGTACATCATGATAGTGGCACACAGTATCAATAAACATATAGGCACCTAACCCGCTTACAACTATGAGCATCACCTCACGTAAGTACAATATATCATAACTATTCCCTCTAAATGAGTGTTATTTACTTACACTGAATAACCGAATAAGTATCACATCGGCATTCCATACAACGGTGTGTTACTAGTCCGTTTATTCAATGCACATAAACTACACTCAATCCACTCAATATCTCTATGCAACAAGCTCAATGAATAACCGAAAAATTATTACTAAAAATCTCATACCAGATGGTATCACTAATCTGTTTATTCAAATTCCTCATCATACAGAGAGGAAAACACATAAATAATAATCAAAGTAAATTTATATAAATGAATTTACCATTATGTGGGTGTGTAGAAATATTTTGTTAATAAAATACATTATCGATACATATTATATAAAATAACACTTAAATAAATATCTGAACTTTATAAAATTTAATTTAATTCCATATTATAAGTTTTATAACCTTTAACAAATATTATCATAGCATTTGATAATTTTTATAAGCAATAATTTTACAAACTTTTAAAATTTTCTATTGGACTAGGGTTATTAAATTGACTTCTTTTAAATATTGAATGTTTTAAACAATATTTATGTCCATATATAAATATAAGATACCATAGCATATTAATATATTTATATTATATATTTATATTTATTTTGATATATATATATAATTGTAAATTATAAAGTTGTCACCTGACCAGTCGCAAACACAGGTCGACTACTAGCGGTTGACCGGTTGGTTCGATGCGGTCGACCGATCAGTGCATTTGGCATGCATATTTTTATTCCTGTATTTGCACATTTCCAACCTTGTCTTCCCTAATCTTTGTTCCTCCTTCATCATTTACATCATACAACCATACTCCATCATTCAATGATTCGAGCAAGTCCCAAACTAGTATCAAGTATTATACTATCAAGGAGATGAAGAAACGGTGTTTTAGTGTTTGGGTTCAATTAAATTGCACAGGCATTTTAGCTCCAAACATTAACTCATACTTGTTATAGACAGGGTAGTGACTTAAACTACTCACCTTGATTGGAAAAATACACTCGCTCTCAAAGCTTCTTCTTCCTCATCTTATATCCTTCACTACCTCTCCTTTGCTGCTCACCCTAAATCACCTCTTCTTCAAAACGATGAGCAAAACCTTTATCCTTGCTTCCTATGTGGTGTAGAGTTATCAAGAAGCTAAGATTTGAGTTGTTGAAATTTATAGATTTTATTTTTAATTTTTGGAGAGGTAGGGTTTTAGGGTAATTTGGTTTCTAAAGTTAGAAAAATGAAAACATTGATGTATTATTTATTACTAAAGGTGAAGAATCCAGAAAAAGAGAAGTCTTGAGATGGAGATTGTGATGACCGCCCATGACCCCTGCACCGAATCTAAAGATAGAGCGCTGTAAAGTGTGCCAGGCGACCATGGACGATTGTCAAGGTAAGATTAAAACAACAGAATCTATCGTATTACTCACAGCGCATGGACAAAATACAATAGAACATATGTATAGCGAAGCTTTACAGAACAAAATGACATCATATAAAACTCCATAATAGTTGAATACAAGCATCCACATAGTCAATACATCAAGCCTCACTACATATCTCTCAGAGAATACAAAACAGCGGAATATCCAGTACATATAATAAGAAGATAATATGCAACCCTCCAGCTCGTCTTCGATATCAGCATCGTGAGAAGAGAACAGCACCTGTCACCTGCTACCTAGTCTGCCCGTCCCAAAATGGACGAACAGCCCAAGGCAATAAGAATTAAAACATAAAGCCTTGAGTCAGACAACAGTCTTAGTGAGCAGTAAATTAACTAACAACATACCAAAAGAGCATAAAGGAAAAGGAATAGGAATACAACCCTCCCACTCCAACCTCATTCTACAGTGATAGCCCCCAGACACACACTAAGCAGAAGCAAACATAGCAGAGCATACAATTTAAAGTAAAGCTACTATCACTCGAGTCAAGGGCGATGTTTTCCAAGTACCAAGGCCTAAATCAGATAAGCACCCAGAAAATACCGCTCTTGAGTCCGAAATGACGTTACAACCAAACATCCATGACTCTGGCTATCACTGTTATCATTGCTTCGATATCACCGTTAATTGAATGACCGGCACATTCTTTCAGCCGTCCATCAAGGGCTAATGGAAACCCCGGTTCTAGACATAACTCCCGCACGTCGTCGCAGCCCGTACCTAGGACTATCGAATCTGCCTAGAGTACTCGACCATCAACAGTTAGTCGTTGGGACTATCGAATCTGCCCAAACGTACTCTTGCTTAGAGCATGCTAGAACCTTCAACAACGATGCTATCCAAACCTCCTAGTCATCCTCCTCGACGACTATTCTCATATCCATTCATTATCCTCAACTCGAATCATATCACCGAGTTATCAACATGCTTGGAATGATCCCGTCTGGATTAGACCAAGTCTTCATCACATGATGACTCGCTTCATTACATCCTCGCAAAGCCTCATCTCAACATCACATCATCGAATCTATGCATAAGAGCTTCATCATCCCGCTACATATGCCACGAGCAGCTTTCCCAATTCAAGAGCCTTTCCCTTAGCTTTTGAATCATCTTCGGTCTAAATCTAATCATCAATCATCTAGTTCATAACAATCAATCAAATCAAACATCAATCCAAACAATCAAGCATTCAAATATGATCTAAGTAGACAATTATAACAATAATGGCATTTTCGTAATTAAAGAGTTGAAAGTCCAATAAGCATGAAAACATGGATTATATCTCTACAAACTTGATGAATGAACTTGCATAGGTTAACATATGATAAAATGGATGTAACATCATCATGAACAATGGATCTATATGGATCTACACTTTGGATGAAGAAAATGCATGGAAATCCCTATTTTAACACCAAATCGAGCCAACAATCCGATATACTCCTTTGGATCCGTGTGAGAGATTATCACCACTCACCAAATCACCTAAACAACCTCTAATCAACACGCTTCAGATCTGGACAGCAAGGGATCAAGCTTGATCTATCACGAATCCGCTTCAAACGAAGAAATCTCTCTTGAAAAGATGAAGATCTCCAATCTAAGCTCTTGAATCTTAAATCTTGATCTTCGATTTGGATGGATGGAAGCACTAGATTAGAGTGGAGAAAAGAAGTGAAGAAGTGTAGAAGTCGAGCTCTCAAAATGGCAGCACTTCGTCGCTTCAAAATCCGGATCCCAAAAATGAAGCCAACCCCCTCTATTTATAGGCAGAAAATCTCTTAAGTCGTAATCTGGTTATCTCCTTAAGTCGTTTCCGACTTACGACCTAGGACCTTGCCGACCTAAAACCCACCGACCTAAGCCTAACGACCTACAACAATGCGCATCTGCGACTTAACACATAGGCGCGACTTAACTTAGGTCGTTGCCGACCTAACTGCCTACAAAACACACATGTCTTAACGCGACCAAACACTTAACTGCCTTGCCGACCTATGACATAACGAGGTTACGACTTAATACCTTAGACTCCCACGCGACCTAACGCTTAAGCCAACACGCGACCTAACGACTTACTAAGCTACGACCTAAGACTTACAAAACCCTGCGACCTAACCACTTAGCACCCACGCGACCTAACGGTGTTACGACCTACCACTCAACTCTTAGGTCGCTCACTACAGCCCCAGCTTCCTTAGGTCGTTGCCGACCTAACTATATACTAGGTCGCTAACTCGTTAACCACTAGGTCGTAAGTTCCTTAGCTCGCGCTTCCCTTAGATCGCAAACATTCTGTAGGTTGACCCAAACTAACTCGCGACCTAAATCACTACGCAATCTAACTGCTGGTCCTCCTTAGGTCGTTACCGACCCAACTCTACCCCACGACCTAACCCCAGAATACTTAGGTCGCCTACTCCTCTTCCTTAGGTCGCCTAAACCTCTTAAGTCGGTCACGACTTATCACCTAGGTCGGTCACTACCTTAAGTTGGTCAACCCCACTTCCTTAACTCGGTTAATTCCTTAAGTCGGCAACTCGACCCAGACTTACCTCTTAACTCGTCCAAACCGACTTAGGACATAGACAAAATTCTGCCAAAATCTGAAACTTAACAGAAATGCAACCAAAGGCCAACTCCTTTACGATGTTTCGATCCGTGAAAATACGGTTCGTTACATTCTCTCCCCCTTAGGAATTTCGCCCCCGAAATTCCAAACAAACAAAGAAATCAAAGACTATTCTGTACGCCTACCAACCATAACAATCAGCAAACCATGCATCCAATTCTAGCTTAGCGTACAGAATTCTAAAATTAGAATAAGTTACAATATCGCGAGATGACACGACACCTTAGGGCCATACCTTGAAGAGTTCAGGATGAGCTGCTTTCATCCTCTCTTCCACCTCCCACGTACAGTCGTTATCATCGTCACTCCATTGTATCTTGAGTAACTTAACTACCTTCCTCCTAAGCTGTTTCGTGTCGGTTTCAACAACACGAAGCGGCTTACGAGGTCTTCTATCGACTGGATCAACTTCCAAGTCTTCACAGCTATCAGCAGAAACCACTGTATTCGAGTCGTGCACATACTTCCGTAGATATGATACATGAAAAACATTGTGCACACCTGACATCTTCTCAGGTAACTCCAACCTATAGGCGAGCTTTCCAATTCGCTCGATGATCGGGAATGGTCCAACAAATCTCGGGGTCAATTTTCCTTTCTTCCCGAATCGAATAACATTCTTCAGTGGAGAAATCTTCACAAAAACCGTATCTCCTACGTCGAATTCCAAATCCTTACGACGCTTATCGGCATAACTCTTCTGACGGTCTTGGGCTGCCTTCATTCGTTGCCGAATGATCTCTATGCAATCTGAAGTCTGCCGAATCATCTCTGGCCCAAGCATCATCTTTTCTCCAGTTTCCAACCAACATGTCGGAGAGTTACACGGTCTTCCATACAATGCCTCATATGGTGCCATACCAATACTTGACTGGTAACTGTTGTTGTATGCAAACTCCACCAAATGAAGGTGATCTTCCCATGATCCTCCGAAGTCCAAAACACATGCTCTGAGGAGATCTTCCAAAACTCGGTTGACTCTCTCGGTCTGACCATCCGTCTGAGGGTGATAAGCTGTACTCAAACACAACTCGGTTCCCAAAACTTCCTGGAAGCTCTTCCAAAATCCACTAGTGAACAATGGATCTCGATCGCTCACTATACTTTTCGGAATACCATGGAATCGAACTATCCACTTAACATACAACTCAGCCAACTTTGACGCAGTCCTAGTCGATCGAACAGGAATGAATCTCGCACTCTTGGTCAGACGATCCACAATGACCCAAATCCCTTCATTTCCCGTTCTTGTTCTAGGTAGTCCATCAATAAAATCCATCGATATCTGCTCCCACTTCCATGTAGGAACTTCTAATGGTTGAAGCAATCCGCTTGGCTTCTTCTGTTCGGCCTTCACCAACTGGCAGTTCATACACTTGGAAATAAAATTTCCAACATCCTTCTTCATACCTTCCCAGTAGTAGGTTCTCTTCATATCCCGATACATCTTATTTCCACCTGGATGAATTGTCAACTTCGAGTGATGACTTTCCTTTAGAACTTCACTCCTCAATTCATCTATATCGGGAACGACTAATCGTCCTTGCTTCCGAAGCCAACCCTCTCGATCGACCTCGAATCCTTTATCCTTTTCTGGATCCAATCCAGATTCCAAATCACGGATAATCTTGACAAGCTTATCATCTCGCTTTTGACTCTCGCCAATCCTTTCCACAAGAGTCGGTCTTATTGATAAGTTTGCCAACATCTCAGGTTCCAATTCACATCTAGGCTTGAAGTCAAATCCAGCTAAATACTCGAGACTCTTCCATTCTGAAAACATGGCTCCCAATCCTGCATGTCTTCGACTTAACGCATCTGCCACTGCGTTACCTTTTCCCGGAGTATAAGCTATACCAAAATCATATGATGCTAAAAACTCTAGCCAATGTTGCTGCCGAAGATTCAAATCCTTTTGGGAGAAAAGATACTTCAACGACTTATGATCCGTAAACAACTCGAATCGAACTCCCAATAGATAATGTCTCCACATCTTCAGAGCAAATACAATCGCCGCTAACTCCAAATCATGAGTCGGGTAATTCCTTTCATGCGGCTTTAGTTGTCGACTGGCATACGCAACAACTTTATCCTTCTGCATCAGCACTGCTCCAAGTCCAGTACCACATGCGTCGGTGTAAACCACCATCTCATCATTCCCACTTGGAATAGTCAAAACAGGAGCACTCGTCAATCGCTCTTTCAGGATTCCGAAAGCTTGCTCACACTTAGCATCCCAACTGAACACTTGGTTCTTTTTCGTCAATCCTGTTAACGGTGCAGCTACCTTGGAGAAGTCTTTGATAAACCGTCGATAATATCTTGCTAATCCAAGAAAACTTCTCACATCAGATGCATTCTTAGGTCTAACCCAATCCTGGATTGCTGCCACCTTAGCAGGATCAACCGCTATTCCACTTCCAGAAATCACATGGCCTAAGAACCTCACTTCACTCTTCCAGAAGTGACACTTCGAAAACTTAGCCTTCAACTGATGTTTCCGCAAGATTTCCAAAACCATACGCAAGTGCGTCTTGTGCTCCTCTTCCGTTCTGGAATAAATCAGAATATCATTCACGAACACAAGTACGAACTTGTTCAACTGATCTCTGAACACTCTATTCATAAGATCTACAAAATATGCTGGCGCGTTAGTCAATCCAAACGGCATTACCAGCCACTCAAAGAAACCGGATGGTGTCCTAAAAGCAGTCTTCGGCACACTATCCTTAGCTACTCTCAACTGGTGAAATCCCGTTGCCAAATCCATCTGAGAAAACACCTTAGCTTCGTGAAGCTGATCAAACAAGTCATCTATCCTCGGCAATGGATACTTGTTCTTCTTAGTCACCTTATTCAGCTCACGATAATCCACACACAATCTCAACGACCCATCTGCCTTGGTTGCGAACACAACTGGTGCACCCCACTCGGACACACTACGCCGAATGAATCCTTTCTGTAAAAGGTCATCAACTTGCACCCTCAACTCCTGCTGTTCCCTAGGCGCCATCCACCTAAGAGGCATCACAACAGGTCTGGCTCCTTTTACTAGATCTATTCGAAACTCGATCTCTCTATGCGGCGGCAACCCTTTGACTTCGTCAAAGACATCCTCGAATCCATTTGCGATAGGCACTAAAGACAGTCCATCCCGTGGAACAACTAGCGAATACATGAAGCTCATGAAGATGCCTTCCTCATGCTTACATCGTATCACAACCTTTCGCCCCTCCACATTCTCGACTGTCACTTCCAGCCTTTCGCAATCAACCTTTGCCGCATACTTCCTAAGCCAGTCCATACCCAAGATAATTCCGAACCCCGCAAAGTTTAGAACAAAACAATCACAAACAAAAGAGCAACCATGACTCGATACAACTAGACCACGGCATAACATACACAAACAAGACGAACCCCCAACTGGATTAGTCACAACCAATGTCCTATCAACAATATCCGGTTCCAAACCCAACCGGCCTACGAGATCATTACAAACAAATGAATGCGACGCTCCAGTATCAAACAAAACTCTAACTGGAACACCACATAGGAAAAGAGTACCTTGAACAACCACACTCTTTCCTTTCTCTTCAGCAGTAGGAGCTTTTGAAGACGACGGAACAGCTCCCAAAGCATAAGCTTGCACAATCTGCTTATCTCTCCTCGGTTCTGGACAATTCTTCCTGAAATGCCCCGGCTTGTCACAGTTGTGACACTTCATCGGCACCTTAGGATTCTTACAATCCTTCGAGAAATGGCCCTTCTGCTGACAATTGTAGCAAGTCACCTCGCCTTTCGGCTTCTTCTGGCCATCCTTACCCTTCTGCTGCTGCTGTTTCCTCTTCTTGTTTCCACCCTGCTGGGGTTTAGACTCCTCCCTGGTCACAGCAACAACAGACCCTTCCTTAGGAAACAGACTCTCATGCCTGAGAGCTTTCTCCACAAGCTTCTCAAATGAATCGTCCAAATGATCCACTAACTGCCTCCCAAGATAACTGTCCAATCCTGTCACGAACTTCTCATTCTTCTGATAAGCAGATTCAATATACGACCGGGCATATTTGGACAAAGCTTCGAACTCAGAAACATACTCAAGAACTGATCTTCCACTTTGCTTGAGCTCCACAAACCTCTTGAACAGAACAGACTTCTGAGCTGTAGAAATGAACTTAGCTTCAAATCTAGCTTGGAATTGCTCCCAAGTAATCTCTTCCTCCGCAGTATTGATGGTAATAGAGTTCCACCAATCAGAGGCTCTCCCTTGAAGCTGCCTTGATGCCAACTTCCTCTTAGTTGCATCATCAATTCCCAAATCACCAAAGATCCTTCTACAAGCATCTATCCACCTCTGGACCTCAATAGTTGATTCCGTTCCCAAGAAAACCTTTCCTCCAAGAGCAGTATAATCCTTGCACAACTTAGCAAAATCCACTGGTTTCGGAGTTTGGACTTGAACTCCAACATCAACTGCCGACCCCGGAACTGGTATCCTCCTCATGATCGAAGTCATCATAGCTTCGAACATGACTGCATAATCAGCAGTCTCTTCAGTAGCACGGCCTTCCCTAGCAGCTGGTCTCCCTCTTCGACTCATTCTCAATATCTATAAAAAGGAATGATTAGAACATCTAGAGAAACAACTGCATAAAGGATTCAAACTCTACTAAGCTACTATATTATATATAGTAGTCATCCATCAAAATTACAATTACGTCTCTCATACGTAGTTACGACAGCGAGCGTTGGGTAAAATCGATTAACCAAGGCTCTGATACCAAATGTGACGACCGCCCATGACCCCTGCACCAAATCTAAAGATAGAGCGCTGTAAAGTGTGCCAGGCGACCATGGACGATTGTCAAGGTAAGATTAAAACAACAGAATCTATCGTATTACTCACAGCGCATGGACAAAATACAATAGAACATATGTATAGCGAAGCTTTACAGAACAAAATGACATCATATAAAACTCCATAATAGTTGAATACAAGCATCCACATAGTCAATACATCAAGCCTCACTACATATCTCTCAGAGAATACAAAACAGCGGAATATCCAGTACATATAATAAGAAGATAATATGCAACCCTCCAGCTCGTCTTCGATATCAGCATCGTGAGAAGAGAACAGCACCTGTCACCTGCTACCTAGTCTGCCCGTCCCAAAATGGACGAACAACCCAATGCAATAAGAATTAAAACATAAAGCCTTGAGTCAGACAACAGTCTTAGTGAGCAGTAAATTAACTAACAACATACCAAAAGAGCATAAAGGAAAAGGAATAGGAATACAACCCTCCCACTCCAACCTCATTCTACAGTGATAGCCCCCAGACACACACTAAGCAGAAGCAAACATAGCAGAGCATACAATTTAAAGTAAAGCTACTATCACTCGAGTCAAGGGCGATGTTTTCCAAGTACCAAGGCCTAAATCAGATAAGCACCCAGAAAATACCGCTCTTGAGTCCGAAATGACGTTACAACCAAACATCCATGACTCTGGCTATCACTGTTATCATTGCTTCGATATCACCGTTAATTGAATGACCGGCACATTCTTTCAGCCGTCCGTCAAGGGCTAATGGAAACCCCGGTTCTAGACATAACTCCCGCACGTCATCGCAGCCCGTGCCTAGGACTATCGAATCTGCCCAGAGTACTCGACCATCAACAGTTAGTCGTTGGGACTATCGAATCTGCCCAAACGTACTCTTGCTTAGAGCATGCTAGAACCTTCAACAACGATGCTATCCAAACCTCCTAGTCATCCTCCTCGACGACTATTCTCATATCCATTCATTATCCTCAACTCGAATCATATCACCGAGTTATCAACATGCTTGGAATGATCCTGTCTGGATTAGACCAAGTCTTCATCACATGATGACTCGCTTCATTACATCCTCGCAAAGCCTCATCTCAACATCACATCATCGAATCTATGCATAAGAGCTTCATCATCCCGCTACATATGCCACGAGCAGCTTTCCCAATTCAAGAGCCTTTCCCTTAGCTTTTGAATCGTCTTCGGTCTAAATCTAATCATCAATCATCTAGTTCATAACAATCAATCAAATCAAACATCAATCCAAACAATCAAGCATTCAAATATGATCTAAGTAGACAATTATAACAATAATGGCATTTTCGTAATTAAAGAGTTGAAAGTCCAATAAGCATGAAAACATGGATTATATCTCTACAAACTTGATGAATGAACTTGCATAGGTTAACATATGATAAAATGGATGTAACATCATCATGAACAATGGATCTATATGGATCTACACTTTGGATGAAGAAAATGCATGGAAATCCCTATTTTAACACCAAATCGAGCCAACAATCCGATATACTCCTTTGGATCCGTGTGAGAGATTATCACCACTCACCAAATCACCTAAACAACCTCTAATCAACACGCTTCAGATCTGGACAGCAAGGGATCAAGCTTGATCTATCACGAATCCGCTTCAAACGAAGAAATCTCTCTTGAAAAGATGAAGATCTCCAATCTAAGCTCTTGAATCTTAAATCTTGATCTTCGATTTGGATGGATGGAAGCACTAGATTAGAGTGGAGAAAAGAAGTGAAGAAGTGTAGAAGTCGAGCTCTCAAAATGGCAGCACTTCGTCGCTTCAAAATCCGGATCCCAAAAATGAAGCCAACCCCCTCTATTTATAGGCAGAAAATCTCTTAAGTCGTAATCTGGTTATCTCCTTAAGTCGTTTCCGACTTACGACCTAGGACCTTGCCGACCTAAAACCCACCGACCTAAGCCTAACGACCTACAACAATGCGCATCTGCGACTTAACACATAGGCGCGACTTAACTTAGGTCGTTGCCGACCTAACTGCCTACAAAACACACATGTCTTAACGCGACCAAACACTTAACTGCCTTGCCGACCTACGACATAACGAGGTTACGACTTAATACCTTAGACTCCCACACGACCTAACGCTTAAGCCAACACGCGACCTAACGACTTACTAAGCTACGACCTAAGACTTACAAAACCCTGCGACCTAACCACTTAGCACCCACGCGACCTAACGGTGTTACGACCTACCACTCAACTCTTAGGTCGCTCACTACAGCCCCAGCTTCCTTAGGTCGTTGCCGACCTAACTATATACTAGGTCGCTAACTCGCTAACCACTAGGTCGTAAGTTACTTAGCTCGTTCTTCCCTTAGGTCGCAAACATTCTGTAGGTTGACCCAAACTAACTCGCGACCTAAATCACTACGCAATCTAACTGCTGGTCCTCCTTAGGTCGTTACCGACCCAACTCTACCCCACGACCTAACCCCAGAATACTTAGGTCGCCTACTCCTCTTCCTTAGGTCGCCTAAACCTCTTAAGTCGGTCACGACTTATCACCTAGGTCGGTCACTACCTTAAGTCGGTCAACCCCACTTCCTTAACTCGGTTAATTCCTTAAGTCGGCAACTCGACCCAAACTTACCTCTTAACTCGTCCAAACCGACTTAGGACATAGACAAAATTCTGCCAAAATCTGAAACTTAACAGAAATGCAACCAAAGGCCAACTCCTTTACGATGTTTCGATCCGTGAAAATACGGGTCGTTACAGAGATTTCATGATACTTAGGGTTTGGGTTTGGGCCTGAGAAAGTTGAGCTTTGATCCTTTTTTTTCTTTCTTTCTTTTAGTTTAATTCATGAAACATTTCAAATCCAGGCCTATAACAAAACCAATTCTATCATGTTAAATTACTTTCTAATAAATCATATCATTATCTATTTTTTACAAAATTATTTTCTATAATTTATTTATTTCGTTAATCATTTTATTTAAATTCATTTATTAAATAATTTCCAAACTTTATTAATAAAATTCTTCCTTTTATCAAAAAATAAACAAATTTCAAACTTATAAAATTTAATTTAACATTATATTCCTAATAATTAATTTATCTTTACATATTTCAAAATTATTAAATAAATTATTAAATCATTATTCCTTTTAGATCAAATTCTTGCCATTTTAATATAATATTTCTTATTTGATTTCCAAACCATTTTCAAAATTCATATTCATTGATTCTATTCAAATTTAATACATTAATTATTATTGTTTATTTGTTAATTAATTGCTTTTCGACAACGGGTTGTTATAGATTCCCCCTTAAGAAAATTATGCCCTCGCGGTTCCTTATTAACGAAAATCTATAACTTGCTATATAAATTCTAGCTCTCTACACCACCAATTAATAATAGACAAAGAACAAATTACATACCTAAGTCATGTCGCATCTGAGAATAACTCGGGATAAGATCGTTACATGAGCTTATATATCTCCCAAGTGCAATCCAATGGATTGTCGGGCCACTATACTTTCGCTAATGAAGCCTTCTTGCTCTTAAGTTGTCGGATTTCAAAGTCGGCTATCCTAATTGGATTATGCACGTAGGTCAGATCATGGGATAATTCGAGCTCCTAAATGTCTTTAGGCTCGATAACAGTCTCTGTACCCCTTAAGCACTTCCTTAATTGAGATACATAAAAGAAAGTATGAATTGCAAAGAAGCAATCAGGTAATGCAACTCTATATGCTACTCTCCCAACATGTTTGGTAATTTGGTACGGACCCGCATATCGTGGTGCTAACTTCCTTGATTTGCTGAACTTCATAACTACCTTTAGTGGAGAAATCTTTGCATATACTAGATCTCCAACTACCAATTCAATATCTTTCCTCCTACGATCGGCATACGATTTTTGTCGATCTTGAGCCTCCTTAATTCTACATCCAATCAACTTAATCTTCTTTATTGCTTTTCTAATAGAATTTGGACCCAAAACAAACTTGTCTCCGATTCCCAACCAACAGGATGGCGATCGACATTGTCTGCCATATAAGCTTCAAACGGAGCCATGCTGATGCTAGTTTGATATATTATAATCAAACTCAACCAAACATAGATGGTCTTCCCAATTACCACCAAAGTCTAGTACACAGGCACAAAGCAAATTTTCAAGAACTTGGTTCATCCATTCAGTTTATCCATCTATCTACGGATGATATATTGTCCAAAAATTCAACTTTGTTCTTAATGCTTCCTAAAAACTTTTCCAAAATTTATTAGTAAATAAGGGGTCACGGTCGCATACCATGGAACTGGGAAATCCATGAAGTCTAACAATTTCCTTTACATAAAGCTTAGCCAAATATAGTGTGGTTCGATTCAACTTTACTGGGAAGAAATATGTTGACTTAGTCAATCAATATACGACTACCTATACGTTGTCATGATCACTTCTAGACCATGGCAACCCATCTACAGAATCCATCGACACATGTAATAACATAAATCAATATAGTCTGATAGGATTTATACAAGTGAATTATTAATATCCAAATTCACTCTTACCTGATCCCATATACATTATGGGATTTCCAATGGCTGTAATGAACTGATAAGTCTCTTGTGTTTCGCCTTCACCAACTGACATGTCATGTACTCCTTAACAAACTTGTCAATATCACGTTTCATACCTTTTTCGTAGTAGAGTCATTTCACATCCATGTACATCTTACTACTGCCTAGGTGTATGGTGTATGGTGTATCGTGATACATGGTAGTCTTCCAATACTTCTTTACGGAGAGCATCAACCTATGGTAGTACTTACCTATTCTTTCTCTATAAGCATCTAAGAGAGTCAAAATAACAGCTAGCTAAATCTTCACTATCATCTCCAGATTCACTGAATAAGAGCAAAAATTGTCGGATTTTTCTTCTATGCTTCTGCGATTCGTTCAATTAGAGATGGTCTTGCTACAAAGCTAGCTAACTCACATTTGAAAAGGCTACAGAGTTCCTATCTCAAATCTAACACATAGATATGATCCTTCCATTTGGTTATCATCGTGGAGACTACAGCTTGGTGCTTTCGACTAAATGCATCAATAACTCAATTGTCTTTACTAGGTATGTACTAGATCTCAAAATCGTAAGCTGCTAGAAATTATAACCATCGTCGTTGTCTCAAGTTAAGATCCTTCTTTGTAAACAAATACTTTAGCAACTTGTGATCTGTATATGACACAAATCGTTCTCCAAGCAAGTAGTGTCGCCAAATCTTTAGAACAAAGACAACAGTTGCAGGTTCCAAATCATATGTAGCATATCTAATCTCATTAGGTCTTAACTGTCTCCATGCATATGATACAACCTTCCTTTCTGCATTAGTACTGCGCCTAATCTAGAACACATGCATCTGTATAAACTTCCAGGACCTGGTTGGCTTCAGGTACTATAAGCACATGGGCACTCGTACGTAACTCCTTCAATTTCTGATAAGCTTCCTCACACTTATCCGTCCATTGGAACTTCACTCCTTTCTTGGTAAGGTAGGTTAGAAGCTGTAAAATCTTTAAGAAGTCTTTAATGAATCATTGGCAATATCTAGATAATCCAAAAAAACACCTGATCTCTAAAATTGACTTAGGCCATTTTTAGTTGCATCGCTTCTACCTTTGCTGGGTCTACTGGGATACCTTCTTCTGAAACAATATGGCCTAAGAATTTAATTTTCCTTTGCCAAAAATGACATTCAAAGGACTTAGATTTTAACTTATTCGTCCTTAGAATCTCCAACACCGTCCTGAGGTGCTTCTCATGCACCTCCTCATATTTATAGTATGACAGTATATCATCAATGAAACATAGGACAAACTTATCTAAGCAGTCTCTAAAGAATCTGTTAATTAGATCCACAAAGTAAGTTGAATCGTTCATCAAGCCGAATGGCATCACCAGTGATTCATATGCGCCATATCTCATTTGGAGTGTAGTGAGTGGAATTCTATATTTAACAATTCTGAGCTGATGTAGTCTCATAGTTAAGTCGAACTGTGAGAAGAACTTAGCTCCACTTAGCTGATCGAATATATCATCAATCCTAGGAAAGGGCACTTGTTCTTAATAGTTAGCTCATTTAACTTCCGATAGTCAATACATAGCTTGAGGGATCCATCCGCTTTTTCACAAATACAACTACGGATCCCCAAGATGAACTGCTTGATCTGATAAAATGTTTTGACTCATATCCTATCAACTACTTCTTAAGCCCTTCGTTTTCCTTTACGAACATCCTGGTCGAAGGTTCGACTAAAAGGTTGAGCTTTGAGAAAAAAATCTATTCGAAACTCAATAGCCCGGTTAGGTGGGATATCTGTCATAGGTTCAAAGATATCCCGTATTCTTTAACCACTGGAATCCAAGCAATTTCATCCTCATCTCGAGCTTCCGTAGAAAAAGGAGATCCATTCGAATCTTCACTAACATTTCCTAGAATTATGCTAACTCTTTCCTTAGAATTTGGATGGTGGAGAATCAGAATCCTTTTAAGGCATAATAGATGTGTCTCATATCGATCTAGCCAATCCATCCCAAGGATAATGCCAAATCCCACGTATTCAATTACATGTAAGTCACAGTAAAAAGAGTAGGAATCCCAAAGCAATTTAACATCTTTACGTAACATCCTAAGGGTTTCATATCCTCTAAAAGGATTTGCAATCCTTAAAGATGTTACTGAATATAGCGCATCAAGATTAAACTTTTCCACTAGTTCTTTTAATACAAATGAGTGTGATGCACCTGTATCGAATAGAACTCTAATAAGATTTTTTTAAATAGTATTGTACCTTCAAGGACTGCAGGTGATATTAACCTGCTTTTTAGCAAAGCATATTTCAATTGGACTTAGAAAATTCAAATGAGGACGAAACGACTTGAAAACTTGGAGGCACACTTAAAAGGATTAGAGAATGGAGCTCAAGACATTTGGATGAAAAATACACTAAGGAGGGATGTCGATACCGACATCTCATGTAGGTACCGACTTCTCATATTAACTCCATAGGTATTGCGACATCTTGGGACACCTCTATATGGAATTAGAAGAGTGCTGTAAAAATTACAAGTCATTCCATGCGAAGGAAAAAAGTCACCACCGATCTCTTAGGCAAAAAGGCTGATACAGGGCTGTTTTGAAGAGAAGTAGAAGACGATTTTTTTTAGATGACCAACGATCAATGGAAATAGGATGGGACACCTTGAAATCAAGTAGGATGAATCATGCAAAAGGAATTAACCCATGAGTTTAACCATAGATGTCGGCACCGACATGCGGTGTTAACATACATGGGTTCACGACTTTATGCACTAACTCGGGCTTCTATCTAGACTCTACTCCAACTTCTCTCTTGGCCCAATATGATTGCTACCCCTATAAATACAAACCATAGAGCAGCAAAAAATAATTTATATTATCAAATCATGGTGACTCTTTGACTTCTTCACCTCTAATCTCTCCTCCATTAGAATAACCTAGGAAACAACTATTTGCTACTCTAGTACTTAGATCAGTAGATCATTAGTACTAGTGACTCTCAAACACTTTAGAAACTCCTATGTAAATCTAAGATCCACGATATTGTGATTAGATCAAAGAAAACTAGTTGTGAGAAAAAGCGAATAAAAAGATTGAAGTGGACATAGGTCGGAGATTACGTCGAACTACTATAAAAACTTCTATGTGTTCTTATCCGTTTTCTGCCTTTTCTTTTACTCTAATCCAAACTAGTGCTTTCATCTTGATTTTGGGTGTTAATCTATTTTTTGGGTTAATATTTTGGTGCTTTCACTGAGAACAAAACTAGATCTACAAATTTGAAGCTTGAATCTGAGATTTGGAGGAGATAAAGAGGCCTAATACTAGGTCTAAAACCAAAGCAAGTCAACTAGAGCCTGAGGGCAGCCAGGAGGTGTCCTCAAATTCTCATCAATCCATCTATGTGACTAGAGAAGAGATGGAGAGAATAAAGAAGGAGATGCAGGATGGAGTGATAACTAGGCAACAAGAAATGCTTGAAGGATTCTTCAATAAGGAATAGCTAGAGTTGTTGGAATTCAGAACCAAAGACCAGAAAACAATGCAGGAGCATATGGAGATAGAGCAAAGGAAACTGAAACAATGGCCCCACGACTTGGGAGCACGATCGATGTGGATCTAGGATGAGCTTTGTTGCTTGGAACGGGTGATGTTGGAGCCAGGGTGGCAAATCGAAATAAGAAGGCATGATAGTAAGAGTAGGAAACAGAAGCTCACCATTGGAACGGGAGGCAGAATGAAGTTATAGATCAGAGACTTCTATCGGATGACAATCCTATGATCGGGATCAACTAAAGTCGAATCCAATTCCCACAATTTGCTTTTTTGTTTATTTTCTTATATTTTTCTTTTCGCATTGAGCAATAAAGAAAACAATAACCTTGGACCACTTACAAGTGTAAGGGATCCCGAACGGTCCCTAGGCACGCTCTAAGTCAGATGCCTGAGATGAAAACTTAGGACGATAATAAATGTGGACCGCTTACACGTGTACGAGACCTAAATTGATCTCTAGGAACGCACTGAGTCGGATGTCTGAGATGAACACCTAGGATTTCAGCTTAAGTGGATTTGAAAAATCCACTTGAACGTGATGACTGATATTGACCGCTTTTAAGTCCCGACCGGAGAGACGGGGCCGGAATGCAAGGTGCAAGCTCCCTTGTCGAAGAACAAGTTGATGGGCTTATATGAAAAGTAAGTCCCCTCACCGAAGAGTGAGTAAGATGAGCATGCTTGGTCGTTGAGTTCCATTGCCGAAGAGCAAGCGGACTCAGCAAAGATCCAGAGAGATTGAAACCCTAGATTGGACGATAAACGACCTAGAGAGGTCAAACCTTAAATAGAGCGACAAAAGATCCGGAGAGATCGTCCGCCTTAAATTAAACAGTAAATGATCTAAAGAGATCGTCTCCCTTAAATTAAACACAAAGCGATCTAGAGAGATCATTCCCTTAACTTAAACATTAACTGATTCAGAGAGAGATCGCGCATTAAACTGAATATAAGGCGATCTAGAGAGATTGGACCTTAGAACATATACAGATTTGATAAAAGGATTTGAGCGTCTATACTTAGAATATGTGATGTAATAGCTTCGAATGAAATCATATATATGATGTAATAAGAGATATGTGATGTAATAAATCCAAATGAAATCGAAAAGATTGAAATGTATTTTGGCACATTCTAGAGTCTTAGGCTATAATAGGTTTGGAACAACTCATGATTGATAAGAGAATCAAAAGGAACTAGACGATCCACCAAGATTGAAATAGCCGAAGAGCTCAATTATCGAAGACCGATTACTGGAACTTGTTCTTGACCAAAGCACACCTTACATTCAAAAGGCGTATTTTAAGGAGCAAGTGTTAACCCACTTTATAGCAAAGCATATTTCAAATGAACTTAGAAGATTCAAACGAGGATGAAACGACTTGAAAACTTGGAGGCACACTTTAAAGGACTAGAGAATGAAGCTCAAGAAATTTAGATGAAAAATACACTAAGAAGAGTTGTCATTACCGACCTGTAATGACCCGCAAATTTTAACGATTTTATAATGTAATTAACAGAATTTTTCTTGAAAACAAAACAATTAAATTTAACAATGTAAATTTGATATTTGGTATGCGTCTATTTAAACATAGCAAATGGCAGATTTTCATCAGAAAATATGAAAGTTAGTTCTGTTGTGTAATTTTCAATTTCAATTTAAATCAGTTAATATTTGATGGAAATAAAATGTTTTCGAAATTTGAATATTTTTACATAATAAAAATGTTTATCATTTTATAAGTGAGATGTCGTATTTTGTTTCGCCAAATTTGGACTACCCTAGATCCGTTTATATTATTTTCGACGGTTTAGCAGCATTTTGGCAACGAATATCGACTTTTGATAGGATGATCATATCGTTGTTATCTGTGTACCGTTCTGATCGTTTCGTCGTGCTGATCTCCGCGTTATATTCAATTGTACATTTCGGAGTCTGGTATGCAACGAAATCCATGAAAACGGTTAGCCGTATCGGTACCCAATTTGGAGCTTTTGATATTCTGTGTCCATTCATTTGTCAAATGGCTGAAATAAATAGCCACTTGTTTTATATTCCTAGAAGTTATTATCTAACTCTTTCTATCCCACCTGTTAAATTTATTTGCTATTTCATTTTAATTGGTTCGTTCGTTGTCCATTCCCCTCCTTTCTTCTTTCTCTATTCTGAAATAAAAGAAAAAAATTATTTTATAATTCAAAGCTTATAGTTTATACATTGTTGCTCTCGTTCTTGCTTCGAGATCCCTCTGTTCTTACTTCGAGACCCGCATACTCGTCCCTATCTTTTTCCAAACCGCGCTCAGTTCATCCTCTAACCCGCCACTAGTCAACGCCACACTAAAGCTTGCTGACCTCTCTGCTCCGAGCAACAGCAAACTCACGTTAGCCTGTTCAATTTCTCCCCCAACCTTGGCCTTCCTCCCTAAGCGCGGCTGCTCCGGCCACTCAACCAATGCTTTCGCTCCTCACACACACCAGTTTTCACATCGCCACCTCCAACCGCCGAGACCCTCCACATCTCCTTCCATCACCGAGCAGCCGCGCCTGACTAGAGCCCCTCTGACCATGGGACTACAGCAGTCAGAGTCGCCACCACCTCCATTCCAATAGCCACCTTTCGACCACTGCCGCATCCCTCCGAGCCTCCGCCAGCAGCCCCAAGCACAGCCCGCACCTTCCACACGCCAGTGCACCCAGCACTACCATCAGCTGCACACGCCTTTTCCACTTGAGAAGCTCGGCCTCCCTCTACCCGACCCTACTTCCTAAACCAGAGATCCACCAGCACCTTTCCATGCGCAGCCTCCCATGCCCTTACCCATGTGAACGGTCGTGACCTGCACCTCACCCCTTCTTCATTCGCCTCCACAGCCTCCTTTATTCATCAGCTCCGCCCAATAAGCCACGTGCAGACAACCTTCACATATATAGATATATATGGGCCTCGTGTGTGTGTATGTGTGTGTGTGTGTGTATGTGTGTGTGTGTGTGTGTGTTGTCCCTTCTATTTATTGTTTTGTGCTTTAATAAACCTATATATGCTATGTATATATATACATTGCATGTTGAGTTATGTATTTGTTCATTCAATCCAAGCTTATATGTTGCATATATATAAAATTGTCTTTAAAAATATAGGTTTTAAAATTAGAATATACATAGAATTTTAAATAGGTGTTTAAATTAAGTATTGATTTTAAATTATATATAAAGATTTTATTTATATATATATGTGTTTGAAAAGAATATCGATTTTAAATATCAATTTTAAAATATATATATATATATATATATAGATATTTTGACTTTAATAGACGTGTTAAATTAAATATTAATTTTAATATATATAAAGATTTTGATTTTTATATGCGTTTAAATTGAATGTTGAATTTAAAGGAAAATATATAATATAAAGATTTTATATGAGTAATTTTTTTTTAATATTTTGTTTCCATCGATTATTGAATTCCAACCTAGCTTTGCTTTGTTCGTAGACTTCGTGTTTATCGTGCTATGCTTTGGAAATTGTTGTTTGGATTCATGGCTTGTCGTGTGTCTAATTTCACTAGCCTCGAAAGGTGAGCAATCACTCAGAATTAACATTCTTATATTTAGTAAATTTAATTCACAAGAAATGATGATTGAAATATGCTGTTAAATTTGAATTGTTAAGTTGTTTAATTGTTAAATATAATATGCCATTATGTGCAATTGTTTGCCTATGACATATGATGCCATAACCTGTTGTATATATTATATTTAAATTTGATACTAATGATGTATGTCTATTGTTGATATGTTATTTTATTATCATATTTGTTCTCACTCTGCAAGTTCCTTGTTAGTTTAGAATTCCCTATGGGTTGAAATGATATATACCCGAACGAGATTTTAGAATAAGGAAATATCGTTATGGGTTGAAATGATAAACCCAAGCGATTTTATTGAATTTGAAACTTTGGGATTGTAGGTTGAAATGATAAACCCGTAAATTTAAATTATTGCAAATTGAAATGATAAATATCCGTATTACTTACCCATAGGATAGAAAACTATATACGGACACCATTGGTCTATTTTTGAAAGTTTGAAAGGAAATATTTGGGTTTTTAAATAAATATTGATTTCTTTTATAATATAAAGATTTTAATTTTAATATATGTGTAAAATTTAGATTTAAAAAATTATATATTTAGAAATTTTAAATTATAAGTTAGTTTTAAAAATATAAATTTTAAGATTTTACTTATAATTTTATTATTTTTAAATATATAAAACAAGATTTAATATAAAATAAAATTTAATAATAAGATTCAATTTAATAAAGTTTAATTTAATTAGTATATATTTATATATAATATGTTCAAGTATTTATATAAAATTTTATTAATATTTTAAAAATATATTTTTAATAACTTTAATAAGGTATGGTTGGAAAGATAAATTGAAATTAATTTGAAATATTTTTTTTTAAGAATTGGATATAAATAAGAATTGATTTGAACTTATTGATTTATGAGATTTTAAGAATATGATTTTAAAACTTTATAACTTTATTTTGAGTAAGGTGATTAAATAAATATATTCAAATTTAAATAAAAATAAAAATTGAATATTTAAATTTGATTCAAGTTTGAATTTGAGATTTTATTTAAATGTTCATAAAAATGATTAAGTGAATATTTCAAATTTAAATAAAATTATAGTTGAAATTTTGAAATATAAATTGAATTTATCAAATTGAGTTATTGTAAATTGTTGAATATTTAAACTTTGAGATCTATTGAATTTGAAATGGTTTAAATTTGTAGTTCAAATCTGGATTTGAAATCGATGAATAAAATGGTTTTAATGAGAATTTGCACTTGTTGAACTGAGATTGATTTGAGTTGAATTTGGAACTAAAAGTTGATTTGAATTGATTTTTTAAATTGGAAGAAATAATTCTAATTATAAACTATTTTTAATATATAAACTATTTTTAATATATATACCATTTTAATAAATAAATTATTTAAAAATATTACCTATTCTAAATATATAAAGTATTTTTAATTTATAACTATTTCAATATATAAACTATTCTCAATATTTAAACTATTTAAGTTGGAACTGTTATGATTTAGATTTAATGGATTTAAATACTAATATTTTGATATGATGGTTTAAACTATTTTGTGAATATGATTTCGAAGGTGATATGATTTTGAAAAAATATGATATTTTGATATGAATTATGAACTGTTGAAATGAAAATGACCACGGTGTGAAATAAGCATTTGGTTGTTAAAGAGACCGGGACTAGATATTGTCATACTCTCTACCAATACCGAAAACCACTTTAACAACTGTGCACGTGGTGGAGTTTCCAAAACGAAGTAGGATGGTTTGGCGAACGATTCTATATGAGGTATTAACGCAGCCCTGACTCCCGTGAGTCAGCTTGATGTGGCTAAAAGCCTAAAACAAAAGCTATACCTGGGGCAAGTGAGGTCGCACCTCTGATCGAGCATGCTTCTTCGAAACCATTCTATTACTTTGTGATTTGATTGGTGCGCACCATTGATTTTTGGAGTGTGTCTCGAGGTGGGCGATGGTGGCTGCCATGCATTACCACCGGCCCGGTCTTGCAAAACGGTAGAATCCTACCCTAGGCATTGCCTCATATGCCTTGTCACATGCCTTATTGCACACTCTACGATTTTGGTTTGTACCGTACCTATAGAGTGCTCCTTGAGTAAACCACCGGTTGGGTGGAGCTTACAGTATCTGCATAGACTACGGGAATATAAAATGTGTTAAGGGGGGTATGGGTAATGCCTTAATGCTATTTTAATAGTTTACTTCACTATAGACATTATATATGTAGCGTATTATACTATGTATGTAGATAGTTTAACGGATCCTTAGAGGATGGGTATCCCAAACATCCTTTAAGTTATTGTGTATTTCAGTTGACATTTCACTTGAGTTGAATTTACTGGTATAAGAATGTTAATCCTGACTGGAGTGTTTTGTGTTTTTACTTTATGCTCGGGTCAGACTGAGTGTCACAGTATTTAAGACTCACCTTTGGAGTTTGGAGCTTTGCTTGAAGATTTGTCCTATATCTATTCAGCTTTCAGTTGTTTCCAGTTGCTCCAGTTATTTATATTTAAACTTATCAGTTGTTATATTTGAGACTACTTTGTATTTGAGATTTTTGTTGTATCTTGTTTATAATCCGATGTTCTGTAGTAGCTTCATGAACTACTATTTATCGATGCTTATTGTTGTATTACTCTTTGTCTGTGATTGATTTATTTACTGTATATGCTAAGTTTTGCCAAATATAAAATTAACAATATGCTGTTTTGAGCAATTCAAGTCTGACATGAGTGGATGATTGTCGATTTGAATGGTTCGAAATGCCAGGTCGTTACACAACCATTCATGTAGGTACTGACTTCTCATATTAACTCCATAGGTGTTACGTCTTCTTGGAACACCTCCATATGGAATTAGAAGAGTTATATAAAAATTTCTAGTCATTCCAAGCTAAGGAAAAAGTCACCATCGACCTCTTAGTCAAAAAGGCTGATATCGGGCTGTTTTAGAGAGAAATAGATGATGAATTGTTTTGGATGACCAACGATCGATGGAAATAGCATAGGAAACCTTGAAATCAAGTACGATGAATCATGCCAAAGGAATCAACCAACTCGGGTTTAACCACGGATGTCGGCACCGACTTCAAAGGTCGATATCAACATGTGGTGTTAACCTAGATGGGTTTACGACTTTATGCACTATCTCTGGCTTCTATCTAGACTCTGCTCCAAGTCCTCTCTTGGCCCGGTATGATTTCTACCCGTATAAATTTGTTTGTATCGAAAATTGGCATAAACACCCAATAGAAAGTTTGTTGAGAAATAAATGAAGAATATAAAATAAAAACATAGGAAACAAGCAATTAAAACGATAGGGAATAAGCAAGTAACAGAGATACACTGATTTTTAGTGGTTCGGCGTTGTTTGCCTATGTCCACATAGAATAGATAGCTTTATTAATTACTTTGTAAACTGAGTACAATAGGGATGGATGAAAATCCTTAGTTATAATAGAGCACAAAGCAATAAGCAGCGTAAAAGTCCCGAAAATGAATAATCAAGGTTGTATTTATAGAGGAAGATGGCAAAATATCTCCCTGAAAATTCGACAGAAGGATCTCAAAAACCATATGAATCCATAAGAGCGATCGCACGGCCTAAATCCCAAGGAATAAGGATCAGTGCTAATCATTATTTTGGAGGAATTTGGCTGTGTGATCCCTATGGGAGCTTTCCTATGTTGTAATATACTTAGCCTCCAAGTATCATGCCAGTTCTACTAAATAGAGCTTGAGTTATTGCTTGATCTTTGTTGCAATGTGAGTAGCTTCCATATTATAGTCGATCCCTATTGAGGGAAGTGTGTCGATCCCTCTTGCTTAATCTTTTTGAGGTGCGGTCCCTAGAGTAGGCTCCCTAGGGTCCCCACATCTTGTTTCCAATGTTTCATATGAATTGGACTTATGGATCTTGAGATATTGATTGTTTTCCATTGTATTGCACTTGTTTGGCTTAAATATGTCGATCCTTATGATTGAGAGGGATTCTAGCCGATCCCTTTTCTAGGTTAAACTATATTCCATACTTTGAACATTCAGCATTGCATATCTCTCAATTTTGTTCGATCATGGCTTCGTACTATTATCTGTACTTGATCTTTGGACCCCACAATCATCGCTCTGGTCTCATTGGCCTTAACGACAGTCGAATCTAACTTGTTCGATCAGTTCAGATATAACCGAGTCAAACTACCGGATAAACAAATACAGACCATAGAGCAACCAAAACAGGATCAGGATTCTCAAACCATGGAGACCCCTCTACTTCTTTACCTCTTACTTCTCCTCCAACAGAGTTACATGGGAAATAACTATTTGCTATTCTAGGACTTAGATCAGTAGATTCTTAGTACTAATTGAAAGTCTACGGGGTGGATCGTGTAGTGTATATGCAAGTATATGTGACAAAATATATGATGTAACTAAAATAATATTAATCTAAGTAAATATAGAATAAGCACACCAGAATTTTATATTGGTTCGGACCTCTCGTCCTACGTTCAGTCCCGAAGCTCCCCTTCGGAATTCGACTATCAAAAACCCTCGCTTCGCCCGGAGGAATAGGCTTGGTTACAATGAGTTGTTCTTGTCAAATGTGTGTTCTAATATAACATGGATGTTGACTAATTAGTACAATTGCTTCCAATATATTTCTAAGGATTATTGTCTATGAAGAACTGAGTATATGGAAGAGTGAATACAAGTAAAGATTGCTAGAGTGCAGAGATCAAGAATATAGAATAGAGTATAGAATTAGAAAGCGTAAATAAGTGAAGTAAGTTCTTGTTCTCTTGATTCTTGATGCTATATATAGTTATAGGTAGGTATCTTGAGTAGTTACATCCATTAATGAATCCTCTAAGGTTGCTTCTGTTGATGGTGAAGAGTTATGGCGAAGAGAAGCAGAGATGTCCATTCACATGTGGTAGTTGCAGTTCATTTCTGAAGATCGAGTTTGAATTCAGACGTCTGGTATTTTTTTCAGACGTCTGATACTATATATTTTTTGAATATAGTAGAGGATCAAACGTCTGAGTGCTATTACCAAACGTTTGGTTTAGCCTGTTGGTTGTTCCAGAGAACTATTTCAGACGTCTGGCTTGTGCACCCAGACGTCTGATATGGTGCATGTCAGTTTTTATGCGTCCATTCTTTTACTTCCTTGTACCTATCGACTTGTAGTCTCTTGTAGTGTCCTTTGAGCGTCGTTCTTGTCTTTCTAGTGACGTTGTTCTAGCAAGTACCTGTATATATAAATATATATGTATATTCGATTTCCATTGTATAGTTGTTGTCATCGAAACCGTTGATTGGATTTCTAACACTAATGACCCTCAAACACTCTAAAAACTACATTGTAAACCCGAGATCCGCGAGGTTGTGGTCAGATCTAATAAAACTAGTTGAAATCCAAAGAGAGAACAACTAATAAAAAGATTGAAGTAAACGTAGGGCGAAGATTATGTCGGGCCATTATAAAAACTTATGTGTATTCTTATCCATTTTCTGCTTTTTCTTTTACTTTAATCTGAACTGGTGCTTTCATCTTGATTTTTGGCATTGATCCACTTTTTGGGCTAACATATACCTTTTCTTTGACCTGAGAAGTGCTACCAGCTATAGCATTCGACTTCCCAACTTTCCTTAGACAAGCATTAGCAAAATGTCCCACTGCCCTACAAATCTTGCATATAGACTATGATGGTTCTTTACATGGCTGAGGGAATTCCTTAGAGTAATGTCCTTTCTCTCCATAATTAAAGCGTAAAACATGTGTTGGAACTAGACCAACCCGCAATGGAAGTTATGGATGAATTTCAAAATAATTCCCTTATTGGATCTATATTGGGCCTATGAAGTCTAATTATTTAGAACATTTCTATATTTTATTTAAATATAATCTTTTATTTTATTTAAATTTATAAATTATATATAGCTATATTTAATTTATGCTTTATACATATATTTGTACATATATGTGTCGTATACATATATGTATGTATGTGCATGTGTTATTGAATAATCCATACAAGGTATAACATGCCCGTCTGTAGATGTTGGAGTTTACATCGCAATGAACATGTTAGCTCATCTGATATGTATTGTATGTTATCCTAGTATATGTATGTATAAACTTATTATTTGAATAAATATTATAAATCTACTTATATATGTGAAATATTAATAATTCATAAATATTTGCTTTATTGAAATGTGTGTATACATACACGCACATATGATATATAAAAAGTTTCCCTCTTTAAATTATGAACTAATACACACACACACATTATATAAAAAGTTTCCTTTTTTATACAATATAAACTAATATATGTATATATGTATGTATTACAGTAATAAAATAATAAAAAAAATTATATTATATATACATACATAAGCATATTTATAATATCTAGATATATATACACACACACACATAAGCATATTTATAATATCGATATATATATACACACACACAACATATACATATTAGTTAATAAATAAAAAAAAAATTAAAACACTTCTAGATCATATACACAGCACAACAAAATTTTATCATATTGAAATATATATATTATTAATCAAAAAACAACAAATTTAAATAACAGGTATTTTCGTAACTATTTATACAAATTTTAAACATTTAGAAAATATAATATGTTATTTTGAGGATTGGAGAATTTTTCCATAATTTTACTAGGTCAAAATTATTTTTAATAATTAATTATTTTTCCGATCATATATTATAATAATTTTAACAAATATTAAAATTGATTTTTAAATTCTAAGTTTTTTGCCGAGAGCTTATTTCATGATAAAATAATTTTATAAAATTTAAAAGTTAATTTTCAAAACATATTATATTTTATGTAAATTATTTACATAGTATGTTGATTTAAATAACAACAAATAATAGTAAATAATTATTAAAAATAATTTACAAACACCGAAAGTTGCAATATTATTAACATGATATGATAAAATAATTAAATACAAACCATATAATTACAATTAAATGACATATTAATATATGTTTATTTATTAATAAACAAATAATTTTTGTAAATAGATTATTCGACTGTGCATATCCGATCTATTTGGGAAAAAATGGTTTTTCTATAATGAATACATACATATAAGCAATTTAGTATGTGACAACATAAATACATATAAGAATCGTCTCCTAATTAGCAATATAGTAATAATATATATGAATAATAATATATTATTCAGAAATTATAAATCATATAACATAGTAAAACATACCTGAAACTAATGCCTTGAAGCACGCCTAGTAATGATGAACTCTCTCTCTCCATTGAAAACTTTTCGATTCGGCAGATTGCTAATCTTTGAACTATAGACCTTTGACAAACCAATAGTTGTCATCTTTTGCATTGATTTGAGTTGAATTTGTTAGAACTCCTTGAAGATGAATTCGGCGAACAGTGGAGGGGATAGTTGCAGCCAAATAGACCTTTTTTACTTAGGGTTAAGTTGTTTAAATAGTGGAAGGGAGAGAGAAATAATAGATCATATCTCATCACACCAATTCTCACTAAATCTAAGTCATCCAATTATATCACCTCTAACCCATTTTAGCTGTCCCCTATGGTCCTAATTACAGCCGAAATTATAAACATATCATCATGGGCCAATATCTCATTTAAGCCTAAATAAATATTATTAATTAAATCTAATTTAATTGCTTATCTATGTCACATATCGGTCAATATATTTATAACTATAATAAATATATTTAATAATATTTATTCCTATAATCATATTCAAAATTTTATAATTGTTATTTCATAGATATTAATTAATTTAATTAATTTATAACAATCATGAACTAATTAAATTGTTTGGTGTAAAGAGAATTCATCATTCCGGTTGTGTGACTCGTCAGGTGTAATTTGGTCAGCTATTAATATCGAAATATTCAAATGTTAATGTTCACACATCACTTAGCAGGTGTTTCGGCCAAATTTATCATTTAGTTTCGGTAAAATCCAATTTCACTTTATTAAGCATTATCCTGTTGAGATATTTATTTACACCTATTCTCAAACTATTTCACTTTGAACTTATGGATTTTGGTAAAGGTCAAAATTCTAGTATCGTTTATATTCAACTCTATAGTCCAAATATAAAGTCCTTAGTTCAATAATAATAATTCGTATTACCCGAAATGTTCTGATTGGAGACTTTGACTTTTAGTTGACTTGAGTTGATCGTGATACTAACCCCACATAACCGAGGAGACAATCCTCTCTTGAATAGCGCTTCACTTTTAATACTTCCACTTGACCCAACTACAATCGCTCGAAAGATGTCATGCCATGTTTTGACTATAATCAAAGCAGAGCTTTTATATTAAAGATCCACAGTATTCTCAAGTTGAGAGAACCGTGTAAATCGGTCACATCGATGTTTTCTGTTTGACCTTAGTTATATTAACCAAAAGAAAGCTATCGAATGAGTCGTTCCATTGTTATCTAATAACTATCAGTACGTAACCCCTAGGTGCCCCCAGCAGTCATGAGTAATACGCTTTCCAACATTTGGAGAGCGTTACATACTCTAGTCTCATCAGATACATCAACATCCAGTCTCAATGCATCTTGACTAAGAACATTCAAAATGGTATATTTGTGTTCATTATGATAAATTACTCACGGTTACAATGTTTTGTAACTACTACAAACAAGTGTACCATTAATGGATTTTATATTAAAATACTTTTAATTAAATTAATTAATTGATATAACACATTGCATCAAGTATATAATGGGAAGAAAACACCTTTATTTCGAACAAGATTGGTCAATGAGAGATACATGTAACAAATTATATAATTGCCCCTAGGGCATACACCTAACTTTATCAATCTCTCACTTGCACTTGGGGTCAATTAAATTCCAACTTCTCCAATCGGTTTTCTCAAAATCAATTCGGTCAGTTCCTTAGTGAACAGGTATGCTATTATGCTTTAATCATCTACTTTGTCAATTAACTCTCTCCGACGTTGATAAACTACCTTTATTATGTGGAGCAATTCAAAGTATGTTTCTCGACTTCAAATGAGTTCTAATTTCTATTAGAACTATATCATGTCATTGTTGTCATATAACAATGTTATAAGATTCTCAACATTTGGAATCACCCTCAGCTTAGTTATAAATTTGTGCAATTATATTTATATATATTGCTTTTAATTGTAGCATTATTAAAAGTGATGTACTTAGTTTTTTCATTGAACGAACCATAGTCTTTCATTTGGAACATTTCCAACTTAAAATGCTTAACTTGAATTTATTATTGACATATTTTACTCAATATCACTTATAAAGTTTGAATCTGAACACTCCTTCATAAGGAGTTTGTTGTTTTTGTAAACAATTCTCTAGTATTTCATAAATACACGAGAACGCTACAAACAACCATTCAGTGATATTAATTTGGATTTGATATTTGCTTCATGTATCAAATACATAAACAAATCACCATACCATAGACAACATAACATGTATGATAATTCCCATTGCCAATGCATAAGGAATCAATCTTACGTGTTCCGTATTAAACATTTTAATAAGGTGTCCTTGCATATCATTTAAGAAATTCCCAACACCTTTTATACTTACTATAAAAGACATCATTTACAAGTCCAATGTTGAGTATTAAAACAACTAAAGCTAATTTAATACAAATGCATCGTTAACATTCAGTAGTGTGTTGTTTACTTATGGTTTAGAAATATCTATGTACCTTTTTAACTTTCTTTCTTATGAGCGCAAGCTTCTTATGCATTTGGTTGACAATCAAACTATTTGATATTCTTATTAAAACATTTGTTTAATTTTGATGCTTATCGAACGATATTTTCGTATATGTTCATGGATCATATCCAAAAACTCACAAACTCAATATCGCTCATACTGACTTCGTGACATTTTGGTTATTATCTGTAAACAGTTTACTCTAGATCGTTATCTATAATTTTTCTGTTTCAACACATACATACCAAAATATAAAGTCATATTATATGATAATTTAGTGAGTAAAATCCAAACCTACTTGAACACATCAAATGGTGAATCTATTACGTTAATTTCAATAATTGAAATACATAGTATTATTCTTGTCAATATGGCTCACTATATTCCAACTGTATTTGTCTTTCTCTTAAATACACATTTGCAGCCAAAAGGATCATATCCTTTCAGATGCAACTATCAAAATAATATTTTGATAATGAACTTGGAATTGATTTTGGATTTTTGCACAATGCCATATTGTAAAGTCAATACTATTAATGGTATAATTAAACAATCGAGGAATATTTATTCTTGACATTGTCAAGAAATTCATAGTTTCTCTTTAATGCACAAGAATACTCATTAGACGTTCTAATATAATTGTGTTCATTTTGGTTCGGTCAATTATTTCATTCCTTGTAACTTGTTTTATCATTGGATCTGATCCAAATCCATTTTTATAGCAATAATTTCTTAAAGAAATTCCTTTGCTATTAAGTTGGTATATCTTGAAACAATCATTGTTTCTCTATGCAATAGAATGGGCATTTATAAACATTTCATGAATTGAACTGTATAGACCTGATTTTGCATTAGTTCACAATATATTTATGTTTACAACATAAAGTAGTCATCTAATGACTATCATTCCTAAAATTCTCTTGGTACAGTTCATACAAGATCCCTTATGTGCAATTATTATGTGCATTCTTTTGACTCGCATAACCCGCCAACTCCTTGGCCTAGGATATACTGAGGTTTCTTGTAAACCCTTATCTTAGTTTTTTGAAAACTATTCTTTAGATGATATTATTTTTAACCTTATATATTACTCGTAAGTACACACCTTATAGAAAGAATTTAACTTAACTTCACTGATCATTAATCGTGCTTTGTCCAATAAAGTTCGATTACTCCTTATCGATAAATCATTATGTATTATAAGGAGTAGTGACCTTTTGAGATAGAGTCTTTATTCATGTTAGGTACATATGGAACTTCTTTCAATATACTCGCCCATTCGATCATATCGAATAAGTTCTATCACATGTTACATTATTTACTTTCGTTTTATATTCTATGAGCTTATCTTACACTTATACATGCATGTCAAATACACATGTACATGTCGGTGATGGCTAATTGGTGAATATAACAAAGTACATGGAAATGTTTTGGTATTCATAGACTTATGATTGCATATATCTATGTGTATCAATATGAAGAGTTCAGCAACTCCTATGATGCTTCCACTAAATGGGTGCGTTGACCTTGAATGTTTGAGATATAATTAACTAGTACCATATGATTCATAATCATATAATAAAATTATTTCTCAAAACTACGCCTTTGTCTATTATTCCAAAATAATTGTAAATAATTTTAGAAACTTCAGTATTTTCAATGCATCACTTTTGTTGTAAAAACAAAAACTACGTTACAGTTTTATTTCATAACAAATATTCATAATATTCACATTGAAATATAACTGTGTCTATTTTTCAATCGACATCGAAAAATAGTCATTACTTCATAAATAATGTTGGGTAAGTTTTACAAAAACGATTTTTGTAATTTGGTGCAATCAATAAGTTCTACATGGCATGCTCCCACTACTTTTTCCTTTACTATAATACTATACTAAATTCAGAGATTTATCGTTCACTTAATACGGATTATTTATTTCATATATACAACTATTTAAAACATAGAGTTCTTTGATCAAGTATCTTGAACTCAAAGAAATAAATCTCATAGAAAACAATTTTTTATATGAAAATACATTTCAAAATAGAAACTGTATTCCTTATTCCAATGTTAAGTATCAATTATTATTATTATTACAATTTTCATTTTCAATGTTTCTTTATGAACTAGAAGTAACTATTCACTCTATTCATAAGTGACTATTCACTCTATTCATCCCAACTATACCTTAAATCGCATCTACTTTTGTGCGTTCGTTTTTCTTTCTAAATAGTTGAACCATTCAAAAGAAAACCCTTGCTACATCATCGTAATGAACTAGTTACAAAGATGTGTGGGATCATCCTTAACATTTAAGGACATGAAATATGATGCACCTTACGTAAACCGATCAAATTGAAATTCTAGTGATCGAATGATTAGATCTTTCTTGTAGTTTTGGTCTAGTGTTACGTTTAACACAATACGATCCTTTGGTAATCAATCAAATTGAATACTTGATCTCACAATACTGTTTATTGGCTTATTTCGAATGAACTAACTTCATCAAAGTATCATACATTACGAACTGTATGAACCAAATTACGAACGTATTTAGTAGTTGTAAAATCATGTGATTGCATAGGTATTGAAACATTAACATGGAAGAAGAATTTATTTGAAATATATGTTATATTTCTATTTGTCAATCTTTGATTCAAATCATTTGTTTATCTTAATTGATAAACGTTTCATCAATCGTATTAAATGCATAAATTTATCGTTGTAGGTAATTATAATATTATACAACATATGTTCTTACAAATTAGAAAGGTTAAATGTTATCATTTCATTTTTCTAATAAGGCTACCACTAGTCTTTTATGTTTCACCAAACCCTAAGCGAAACATATAAGTCTTCTAACTTCATTAGTGGGTGTTAAGACTCATATGCCTTGGGATTTTGACCTTGAGGAAAGCTCAACAAATCATAGGCACATATACGATGGATAACTCCTTATAGGTTGTATCATATTTTACACCTAACCTATGGTACCTTGTCTAAATCTCGCCTTTACCTTGACAAAAGCAAAACAAGTAAAGTGGGACTATCCACTCAGACCTATCATTTTACGATGGCTTAAGTATAATACACATACCTTAAGGAATGCTCAATAAATATGTATAGTTATCTTACCTCGTGTATTCAATACAATAATAGTACTACACATAACATCCGTAGCTTGAGGAAAGCTCAACAACTAAAGAATATGCAAGTAATCTATTAATATATAAATGATAGAGAACAACTTTATATTAAAGATTCATAATCGTTGATATATTATGTCGAGTGATGTCGACTTATGGAATAATGTATTTCTTATGAAATACACTTGTGATTCAAATGTCGAATACATTAGAAACTATGGTATATATACATATACGTATGTATTTATTCCATGAGTCTATTCAGAGTTTTTTTAATATTCCACCTTTAACTATACATTCTTATTATATAAGTTTTATTATTGTATAACTTTTACATTTTAATTAACTTATATAATAGTCTTATGTATAATAATAAATTAATCAAATCTTTTTTTCTTCAGGGTCCGGTACACTTCTGAGGGGAATTAAGTTGTGTCTGCCCGCTTCAACTCATGGCACATAAATAATTCTAAGGTACTATTTTTTGCGAGAATGTGTGCAAGGTAGGTTTAGAACCTGGGTCTGTTACCGAACCTAAGCACCCCATTTCCATTGCATCGCACCTTTTCCATTACGCCACACCTAAAACTTACGGACATATTAATTAAATCTTATTTAATTAATTAACATTTTAATTAATTTCACATTAATATAACATTTATATTTGTTAATTATTATGTTTTATAACTTTTATAGTATTACAAATTTATCTTATAAATATGTATATTCATTTTATTAATTAAACTTTAATTAATTTATTTAATTATTTAACCTTTTATTTTATCTAAACAATTTGAGTTAAATTATATTAATTTTGGTATGCATTTATATGTATAATGTTAATATAACAGTTTAAAACAACATAACATATATCATAATATAAAATACAATACATACATACATATATATTAATTTATTAGTTAATTAATTAATATATTTTATTAATCTTATTAATAAATTTTAAATTTAGAAATTAATTTATATTAATTTTCAATCATTTCGAAAATTTTCATTATATTATAACATTTATTTATAATATGTATATATATTATATTTTAAATTTAACTTTTAAATTTAAAGATATTATATTTCCACTTTTCAAAACAAAAATTTATATTATAACATTTATAATATTTTTTATTATAAATTAAACTTTTAAATTTAAAAATTTATTTTTAGCTTCAAATTTTTTTTGAAAATTAGCCCAGATTCAATTCAAATTTAGGTATTTTTTTACCAAGAACAACTTTTTGGTTATGAGCTTAATAGTTAACCCTAACATGACTAATTTAGACCGCATAGGCTAGTGGGCTCTGATACCATTGTTGGAACTAGACCAGCTCATAGTGGATGTTATGAACCAATTTCAAAAAAAAATCCCTTATTGGACCAATGAAGTCTAATTTATTTAGAAAATTTCTAAATTTATTTAAATAAAATCTTTTATTTTATTGAAATTTATAAATTATATATAGTTATATTTAATTTATGTTTTATACATATAATTGTATACATTCGTATCATATACATATATGTATTTGTGTGTATTTGTGCAGTTAAAGCACTTAGCAGTTCTATTGCAATCGATGTGCAAAAAGTTATAGTCGGGATAAAGCGGTGATATAGCTGAAAATAACGAAGGTGCAAAAAGCTTCATCAAATATAAAACCAAATAATTAAAAGTTTATTCTCATTCTTACACCATTTGTGAAGGAAAAAAATATTGTTTAATCTTATGTAACAATACTGATGGATATCGTGAGTTATGCAGTCCATATTTGTTAACTACAATAAATTTCGAGCTTACATTGAGCACTTATGCCTTAAAATTAGGCTTTACCCTAACTTTTTTTATTTAGTTTAAAAGATAATTCAAATTAACCATCTTATCTTAATGTCTCTAAAGCAGGTTCTAAAAAGCCTTAATTTAGTGAGAGTAGTGGAAAATAGCGGGGCTTAAAGCGGATCTACTATTTAACAATGCTAAATTGAAAAGGCGTAGCAGTCAAAGAGCACTACGGGCTATAGCGGGATTTTGCAAGGCTTTAACGGGGCTTTAAATGCATAGGTGTGCATGTATCACATGATAATCCATGCAAGGTATAACTTGTCCGTGTGTAGATGTTGGAATTTACATCGAAATAGACACGTTAACTCATCTGATATGTATTGTATATTGTCCAAATATATGTTTGTATTTAAACTTATTATTTATATAAATTTTATAAATCTACATATATATATATGTGTGTGTGTGTAAAATATTAATAATTTATAAATATGTGCATTATTGAAATAAATATTAAATTATATTATATATATACACACATAATATATAAAAAGTTTCCTTTTTTAATTATGAATTAATATATGTGTGTGTGTGTTACAATAATAAAATAATTTTTTTATAATATATGTAAATATATACACACACATAAGCATATCTATAATATATATATATATATATATAATAATTAATTAAAATAATCTTTTTAAAACACTTCCAAATTGTATACACACCACAACAAAATTTTATTATGTTAAAAATATATATACATTAATTAATTAATCGAAAAATAATAAAATATTAGTAAAAGATATTTTCGGAACTAATTATTCAAATTTTAAAATTTCATCAAATCTAATATGATAGTCTAAGGATTGGAGAAATTTCCAAATTTTACTAGCTAAAATTTATTTTTAATAATTAATTATTTTCCCAACCATATATTATAATAATTTTAAAAAATATTAAAAATGATTTTTAAATTCAAATTTTTCTTACCAAGAGCTTATTTCATGGTTAAATAATTTTATAAAATTTAATAGTTAATTTTAGAAACATATTTTATTTTATATACATTACTTACATAGTATATTGATTTAAAATAACAATAAATAATAGTAAATAATTATTAAAAATAACTTACAGCTACCAAAAATTATAATTATTGTAAATATAAATTTATAAAGTATATGTTTAAATATTAATATAAAATGATGATATAATTAATACCAAATTGTATAATTAATAATTAAATGTCAATTAATATATATATATATATATTTATTAATAAAATAATAATTATTTTGAATAGATTATTCGGGTGTGCATATTTGATCTACATGGAAAAAAAATTGTTTTTTTAACAAATACATACATAGTATGTGGCAACATCAACACATATAAAAATCGTCTCCTAACTAACGATATAATAATAATAATAATAGTATATCAATAATAAGATATTATTCAAAAATTATAAATCATATAACACAACAAAACATACCTGAAACTAATGCCTTGAAGCATATCAAGTAATGATGAATACACTCTTCTTTGGAAACTTTTCGATTTGGCAGACTGTTAATCCTTGAACCATAGACCTTTGACTACCCAATAGTTATTGTCTTTTGAATTGATTTGAGTTGAATTTGTTAGAGCTCCTTAAATATGAATTCGGCTAGCAATGAAGGGGATAGTGGCAGCCAAAAAGTCTTTTTTTAATTAGGTTTGAGGTGTTTAAATAGCGGATGGGGGAGGGAACGTAGTGGATCATATCTCATACCAATTCTCACTAAATCTAACTCATTCAATTCTAACACTTCTAACCTGTTTTAACTGCCCCCTATAGTCCTCATTACATTCGAAATTATCAACCTATCATCAAGGGCCAATATCCCATTTAAGCCCAAATAAATATTATTAATTAAATCTAATTTAATAGCTTATCGATGTCACATATCGATCGATATATTTATAACTATTATAAATATATTTAATAATATTTATTCCTCAAATCATATTCAAAATTTTATTATTATTATTTCATAGATATTAATTAGTTTATAATAATTAAACTGATTAAATCGTTTGATCAAAAGAGAAGTCATCATTCCCATTGTCTGACTCGTCAGATGTAAATTTGGTTAGTGATTAACATCGAACTATTCGAATATTAATGTTCGCATGTCACTTAGCAGGTGGTGTGACATTTTGGCTCGATTTATCGCTTACTTAATGTCGGTAAAATCCAATTTCACTTTGTTAAGCGTTGCTTGGTTGTGATATTTATTTACATAAATTCTCTTCATCAAAACTATATCACTTTGGACTTATGGAATTTGGTAATGGTCAAAATTCTAGTATCATCCATATTCAACTTTATAGTCCAAACACAAAGCCCTGGATCAATAATAAAAATTATTTTTGACCGAAATGCTCTAGACAAAGACTTTGACTTTGAGTTGACTGTGATACTGACCCCATATAACTGAGGAGATGAATCCTCCCTTGAATAGTGCTTCACTTTCAATACTTCCACTAGTCACTCAATGGACAACGAGCCATGATTTGACTATAATCAAAGTGGAGCTTTCATATTGAAGATCCACAGTATTCTCAAGTCGAGAGAACTGCATAAATCAGTCACATCGATATTTTATGTTTGACTTTAGTTATATTAACTACCAGAAAACTATCAAATGGGTCATTCCATAGTTATACAATAACTATCAGTAAGTAACCCCTAGGTGCCTCCAGTAGTCATGAGTAATACACTGCCCAATTTTTGGAAAGTGTTACGTACTCTAATCTCAATGGATATATCAATATCTAGTCATGACGCATCTTAACTAGGAACATTTAAAATGGTGTATTTGTTTTCATTGTGATAAATTACTCACGGCTACGACACTTTGCAACTGCTATTAAAAAACATACCATTTATGGATTTCCTATTAAACACACTATTAATTAAATTAAGTAATTAATACAACACATTATATCGAGTATATAGTAGAAAGAAAACACCTTTATTTTGAACAAGATTGGTCAACAAGTTAGATATATGTAACAAATTATATAATTTCCCCTAGGGCAAACCCCTAACTTTATCAACATGATCCTTGAATCGAGTTTTATCAACCTTCACAACGATCCTTGCTGGCTTCTTCTTAAAAAACCTTAGCCTTTACTTCTTAAATGGAAATTTCCTCTTCTATCCAAAGATAACTTTGCTCTTAGGCTCATTCTCTTCACTGCTACCATTCTCCTCCTCCTCAAACCTCAGTGTTGATTCCACAAGCTTCTCAAAAGTAACTTTCAACTGAAGTAGTAAAGGTTTCTTCAAAGATTTCTTCAGCCCATACAAAAACATTTTATTCTTCTTAAGTGGTGTGTCGATGAGCTCAATACTATACTTTGTAAAGACTTCAATTTTGCAACTTACTCTGACATACATGGTACGCTGCTTCAAGTCGATAAACTTATGTGCCATGATCGCCTTCTCCATTTATAGAAGAAACTTCCACTTAAATCGACCCTAGATGTAACGACCCAGAATTTATATTAATTAAAACTTGAATATTTAATTGATTTTAAATATTAATAAGTGGACGTATTGATGTCGATATTCGGAAGCCGAAGAATCGGGTCCTTACAGCGTGGTATCGGAGCATATGGTTAAGCGACAACCCTGCTCTGTTGGGTGTTACTCATTAGAGATAGAGTCAGTAGTACTCTAGAATGAGTTGAGTGTAATAATAGATACGAGTGCGTATTTGTTAGTGAATATAAAATTGTTTTATATTGTGATGATTGGTTTGTTGAGTGGTATATGGATTCTGGTCGGTATTGTCCGTACAACTCTATCGATAGGGATCTATAAACACTTGTATAGAACAATTCGGCACAATATTGTTTTAAATAGGGTAAATGAGATAATTTTGCCCAAAACTATTTTTGTATAGAAAATAAATGTTTTTCTATAAAGTACTATAGTATATGGTTGCATGGATGATTGGAAGTAATCATAGTAAATTATTATCATTGAAATTGAATAAGAAATTGAAATCGTAACTCCAAAGTTAAGAAATAAATTCACATGCAAATGAAATTTAAAGAATGTAAATTATAATGAATTGTAATTTAAAACGGGATTCTAGAGAAGTTTTTGGAAATGTTTTGAAAAGAATTTGTAAATTTTGGAGATTTGTAAAGTTTAAATTTCTTTTTGATTTGAAAATGAATTTCAAAGGTTTGAAAAGTATTTTGAAGGAATGAAAAGCTCTAAACTCTTTTCAGGTCGCTGGAAAATAATCCTGATGATGATGGCCACATCATTAGAATTCATTTTCGGGTTTCCAAAAGAGGAATTGCTGCCAGAATATTTTAAATAAAAGTTGATTGGAAAAATTTGGATTTTGTTTTGCGAATTAAAAAGATAAATTGAATTGATTTCAAAAATGGTTTTGAAGATTGAAAAGACTCTAGAATGCTATATAAAAATATTTATGAGAATAATAAATGAGTTGATAACTTATACAATTTGTTGTGAATTTAGATTGAACAAATTTAACTTAAGAAATTTTAAGTTGAATTAAAGTAAGTATAAGTGAATCCATAAAAATCCAAGTGGTAATTTTTGCATATAAGTTATATAACTTATAAAATGAGAAAATAGAAGTGAAACAAATTGTTAAAAGTGGATTAGAATTTGTGATAAATTAGTAAATGGAACTAATTTAAAATAGTGCAGTTGAATAAAAGAAAGCTGATAAAATTCAATATTCAGAAGTTAAATAGAATTCAAATTGAATTGAAATTGTGAATTGAATTCAAATGAAATTTGAAATGTAAAAGTGAATGATAATAGATATGTAACTTCAACAGTGAAGTAAAAATGATATAAGAAGTATATCGAAAATTTTGTAATGGAATTGGCAAAATGATTTGAATGTTGTAACTAGATATTATGGCTAGTAGGACGTACAGGTGTTATAAAAGGAATTGGAATTTTGATTTCGAAGATAATTTGAATTGCTCGAAAAAGTTATGTATTTAAATTTGAATATGAGGTTTGATGACTTATTTCTCTAGCCGCTTGGCTTTTTCTTTTTCTTTTTGAAATCTGAGAGTCCGTAGGGACGTTTTGTAGTCGTACCGTATTAGCCGCGCAAAGGAGACGCTGGCGAAATTTTTCGAAAATTTCGAGTGTTAGAAAATTTTTGAGAAATTTTGAAAGTTTAAAAATTTGAATTTAAACTCGAATTTGAATTGAGAAGTTAAACAATGTTGTTTGAAACTTATAATTGAAGTTGGAAAACGAGTTGAATGATAACGAATCTTTAATAGAAAGATTTGTTTTGATAAATTGATAAAATTATTAGATTGTGAAAAATAGTAGACGAGTTAAGGACCATTTTTCTTACCTTGTAATTTCGAGGACGAAATTCTTTTAAGGGGGGAAGTTTGTAACGACCCAGAATTCATATTAATTAAAACTTGAATATTTAATTGATTTTAAATATTAATAAGTGGACGTATTGATGTCGATATTCGGAAGCCGAAGAATCGGGTCCTTACAGCGAAATATATAAATCCCAATACTACATTAAAACATTTCCTTTTGGAAATCATTTACTATAACAACAGTGTTATAGTCCACCATTTCCTTATTTTTCGAAAACGTCTATTTCAACAATAAATGTTGAAATCTATGATTTCGATAATTCACACGTTTTAAAACATCTTTTAAAACAATTACTTCATTTCACAATATCACTTCTCCACAACAATATCCATTTTAGTATTTTGAAGGAATAAAAGGCTCTAAACTCTTTTCAGGTCGCTGGAAAATAATCCTGATGATGATGGCCACATCATTAGAATTCATTTTCGGGTTTCCAAAAGAGGAATTGCTGCCAGAATAATTAAAATAAAAGTTTGTAAATTTATATCGTGTAATTTTAAAATGACGTAACTTTGTCATACGTTATCAGAAAATGACGCAACAAAATGCGTTGGAATCGTCTCGATGTGTACTTCGCGATGCAACTGGATTTAAGTCGTTTGGAGCTAGTTTGAATTTCGGGTAAAATTAAACGCGCGTTTAATTTTATTCGAAATAAACGCTGAAATCAGAATTAAAATCACGGTGAGATCTTCTCACTCAAATGAAAGTGGATTTTCTTTTACAGTTATTGATTGATTGATTGACTGCTTGGATGTGATATTAGATATAGTAGGATATATATATATATAGCAATATATACATATTGGCATATGTATATATTGGATTGATTGATTTCCCGCCTCGTATAGCGGATGAGACCCTATTGCGCCGTTAGTAAGCGGATATTTTTATAAAACCCATATACCGCGATAATTCCGTACTGGAGCGGAATTGGTATTGTGCTAATGTCTGTGGATCGCATTTGCTATATTACAGCATGATAGGGGGTTCTCGCTTCGCGGTTTGGTGGCGAACGGGAGACTCTTACCCCTACATGTCCCTGAGTGGGATGGGTTGGTTGTGACAGTCGAGAGGCTGGCCGTAAAAGCAACTGCGATGTGCCAGTGTAAGCCACGGTGGGGCTGGGATGGTTGCAAAGCCTACCGGTGCCCACTGTCTCGGATCGTTACATGTATAGGTATTTGTTGTGAATTGGATGAATTTGAATGCCACACTTATTTTTGAATAATCGCTCACTATTCGGGTTAGCCGGGAAAGGACCATGGGGTCGAATAACCCATTCCGAATATGTGATACGTCGTTATGAATTGCATTTGAAGACCGGTGTTGAAGACCGGATATTTTTGAAAACGGAAGGATTACCGTCGAGTTACTCTACATCGGCTGATCTCCGATTTAGAGGTTTTATCACCCTTAGTGACGGGAAGTCCGGACGTGATTAGAAATTTATCCGGATATGCAAGGGCTTCGTGAGAAGTGCCTTCGGTTCTGTTCGATCCCGGAACAGACTTGTATGGATTGTATGTCTGACATTACACTTTGAGATATAAAGCCAATTTCTTTCAAATACATATCTGTTGGTGGCGGAGAATTTATTCTCTTAGCTTAACACCCTTCTCTGAGACGTACGAGCTCAGAGGTTATGTAGTTGAAATTTATCAGCGATATATCCCAATTTGTTAATGTGGCATGCTGAGTGTTGCTGTGTGATGATCAGTGTTTGATCATTTGTGATATGATCATTTGTTTGATCATTTGTCTTTGTGATCATAGGTTGATCATCTGTTGACCCAAAGCGTGGCTTTTTGAAAAAGCGTAGCTTTGTGGACGAGACTTCGTCAGGGCCTCAACAACCCGGAAATGGTCGAAACAGGAATGTTGCGGCAAGGTTATGAGGGTCGCGCCCTTTAGGGTATGTCATTTCCTTCTGGAAAGGGGTGGTATCATGGTATGGAGCCCAGATACTTACTCATGTGGATGCAGGGAAACAGGTTGGAGGGATCCAACTGGATTCCTCACCGGTATTTATTTATTTACAGATATTGATGTATATTCAGTTATCATGTGTTGATATATGATGTTTGATGTTGTGATTGACTTATTGGTGCTGTTGCATCATCGGATTCAAGTTTTAAAAATAACGACTTTTAATTTAAAAGGATTTTTAAAGTGATCTTTGAAATTATACGTTTTACTAAATTTTTGAAGTGATTTATTTTAAATAAATAAACGTTCAAATTTTAAAGTTATAAAAGTTAAGATCTTTGTGAAATATAATCGAAAAGTGATTTTTGGAATAAATGGTTGATTGATTTATAAAATGGGTTAAATTGAGATTTTAAAAATATAATAAACGGTTTACTTAAAAGGTTTATAAAGTTGACATTTTATAAATTAAAATGTTGGTATTATAAAACGAGTTTTTATAAGCGTTAAAATGAATTTTTAAGAATTTATAAATAAATGGAATTTATAAATTATGAGCTTATAAATGGAAATGATTTTGTGAAATAAAGGAATTATAAGTATTTAACTTATAATATGGATTGTTGGTATAAGATTTGAGTTATGAATCAAATTGTTAATAAAGGGGATTTATTAAATTGAAGTTGTTACAAAATAGAAATAGAATTTATAAACTTTGTTTTATAAATTCAAAATCAATCAAATTTGATGAATTTAATATAGAAGTTATTAAAGGAATTATATCCACGATTTTGGACAGTGGATGAGCTTTTAAATAAAATGTGTAGAAAAATATTGAAATGTGGTTAGTGAAGTATATTCACGATTTTGGACTGTGAATATATTGTTAAGTAAAATGGATAATGTCTGTGGGTTATAGGCCTGTTCTGTGCCAGGTTACAACGTGGTATCAGAGCATATGGTTAAGCGACAACCCTGCTCTATTGGGTGTTACTCATTAGAGATAGAGTCAGTAGTACTCTAGAATGAGTTGAGTGTAATAATAGATACGAGTGCGTATTTGTTAGTGAATATAAAATTGTTTTATATTGTGATGATTGGTTTGTTGAGTGGTATATGGATTCTGGTCGGTATTGTCCGTACAACTCTATCGATAGGGATGTATAAACACTTGTATAGAACAATTCGGCACAATATTGTTTTAAATAGGGTAAATGAGATAATTTTGCCCAAAACTATTTTTGTATAGAAAATAAATGTTTTTCTATAAAGTACTATAGTATATGGTTGCATGGATGATTGGAAGTAATCATAGTAAATTATTATCATTGAAATTGAATAAGAAATTGAAATCGTAACTCCAAAGTTAAGAAATAAATTCACATGCAAATGAAATTTAAAGAATGTAAATTATAATGAATTGTAATTTAAAACGGGATTCTAGAGAAGTTTTTGGAAATGTTTTGAAAAGAATTTGTAAATTTTGGAGATTTGTAAAGTTTAAATTTCTTTTTGATTTGAAAATGAATTTCAAAGGTTTGAAAAGTATTTTGAAGGAATGAAAAGCTCTAAACTCTTTTCAGGTCGCTGGAAAATAATCCTGATGATGATGGCCACATCATTAGAATTCATTTTCGGGTTTCCAAAAGAGGAATTGCTGCCAGAATATTTTAAATAAAAGTTGATTGGAAAAATTTGGATTTTGTTTTGCGAATTCAAAAGATAAATTGAATTGATTTCAAAAATGGTTTTGAAGATTGAAAAGACTCTGGAATGCTATATAAAAATATTTATGAGAATAATAAATGAGTTGATAACTTATACAATTTGTTGTGAATTTAGATTGAACAAATTTAACTTAAGAAATTTTAAGTTGAATTAAAGTAAGTATAAGTGAATCCATAAAAATCCAAGTGGTAATTTTTGCATATAAGTTATATAACTTATAAAATGAGAAAATAGAAGTGAAACAAATTGTCAAAAGTGGATTAGAATTTGTGATAAATTAGTAAATGGAACTAATTTAAAATAGTGCAGTTGAATAAAAGAAAGCTGATAAAATTCAATATTCAGAAGTTAAATAGAATTCAAATTGAATTGAAATTGTGAATTGAATTCAAATGAAATTTGAAATGTAAAAGTGAATGATAATACATATGTAACTTCAACAGTGAAGTAAAAATGATATAAGAAGTATATCGAAAATTTTGTAATGGAATTGGCAAAATGATTTGAATGTTGTAACTAGATATTATGGCTAGTAGGACATACAGGTGTTATAAAAGGAATTGGAATTTTAATTTCGAAGATAATTTGAATTGCTCGAAAAAGGTATGTATTTAAATTTGAATATGAGGTTTGATGACTTATTTCTCTAGCCGCTTGGCTTTTTCTTTTTCTTTTTGAAATCTGAGAGTCCGTAGGGACGTTTTGTAGTCGTACCGTATTAGCCGCGCAAAGGAGACGCTGGCGAAATTTTTCGAAAATTTCGAGTGTTAGAAAATTTTTGAGAAATTTTAAAAGTTTAAAAATTTGAATTTAAACTCGAATTTGAATTGAGAAGTTAAACAATGTTGTTTGAAACTTATAATTGAAGTTGGAAAACGAGTTGAATGATAACGAATCTTTAATAGAAAGATTTGTTTTGATAAATTGATAAAATTATTAGATTGTGAAAAATAGTAGACGAGTTAAGGACCATTTTTCTTACCTTGTAATTTCGAGGACGAAATTCTTTTAAGGGGGGAAGTTTGTAACGACCCAGAATTTATATTAATTAAAACTAGAATATTTAATTGATTTTAAATACTAATAAGTGGACGTATTGATGTCGATATTCGGAAGCCGAAGAATCGGGTCCTTACACTAGAAGTCTTCGCAAATCAGCTTTGACTCATTTCTCTCTACTATCAAAATCTCATATCAGTCCGCAGCTCTTTCCTAAAGCTGATTGGAAGCAACTTGGACCTTCTACTGGTCGGTAATGCTCAGCCGTGTGAAGATTCATTCACACATCTTCAACTAAGCCTGCACGCCTATCACTCCCTTTGTGCCATCGAAGTTTTTTCCTCCTAGTTTAGCATAATCGCAACACAGCCTAGCGCATAATCGCAACACAGCCTAGCGAAGTCAAATCGAGAAGTGGTAGGATTGGGAGTGGTAGAAGCGCTCGACTGCTGGATGCTCATTAATAATTCCATAAGTCGCTTCGTAGTCATATGGACTCCCCTGGATCTACTAAACCGACCTGGGTCTGCACGACCAGCTTGAGGACCAGTCATTTCTCACTTCTACGCTTGAATGAGACATATGTTATAGATATTCAAAAATAGTAATATATCAATCACACAAATAACAAATACACACCCAAATTTTTACACCTTGTAGTCAACATATATACCTAGATAATATATTTAGGTTTTCTACCCAATATCTAAGGGATTATGTTTATTATGTCCATCTAGGCCAATGACTTGTGTCTCCTTATAACATGTATTGTTCTAGACATGCTCTAATACAAAATGTAAACACCCTCACCACTATGCCCATACTATCCAAGAGTATCACAGAGTAATACTGTCAGATAATATGGTGAATGAGGCGATATGGGGTACACTCATGAATATTCCCTTGGACTAACACTGGTACATATCATATATCACATATTGCATATAATACTTACCACATATGTACACGATCTCGGTACAAAGCAATAAAAATGTGTGCTATGAGGATAAAACAATATATAATCATATAATAATATCAAAGTATACAGAGTCACAATGCAACAAATAATATATAGTACATAACACAACACATAGTTCAGGGTTACATGATGATTGTCTCCAGCCTATTATATAATACATCATCAGATACTAAATAATGGATACAATGAGGTTACAAAATGCATAGGGAATGTATCATCCTATAACTAATACTAGCCTCCTCAAAATGCCAAGGCAAGTCCTGCTATCTACATGGTACATATTCCTGCAATATCTCGGACTGAGCCAAGTATAATAACACCCAGGTTAGACTATGTCTATAATGATGTATTTGTGATGATAAATCGTAATAATAAATCCATGAATAGGTGATTAGATTAATTATAAAAAAAAACCCTATTGTGATGTAATATAATAAGTATCTATTAATATATCCATATAAACATATTTAATATATAAATGTAAATCAAAATCTAGTAGTGATGGGAATAAACTATACCACAAATTCAAGGTCCCAAGTAGAGTCATCTCAATATGACGGTCAGCTAATCCCGGGTTAACTAACCTAAATGTGTATTAAGTAAGGAGTAAAACCAATATATATCCATATATCATTCTGCGTAGAAATAGACGGGAGACTAATGGCTATATGCCAGCTCTAGAAACCGAGGGTCACCTAATCGAATCTGCTCATGCAATCTTTATTTACCTCAACAAACATTGTAACTCTTATCCATTGGTGGCTCGTCAACGCGTAGCCTTGGTCATGACCCTGCTTTGCCCCAATAGGCAACAAAATACCGGCCTATGCGATACAAGGGGCTATAGGGCACCTATCCTATGGGTCACTTAACCCAATAATATAAAGATGTCGTGGATCTATGCGCGACCCCAAGATCAGGCTGCAAGGGTGGAAACTGACCTACTCTGGCTCTCTTTAATGCCACTAACAGGAGTGCATCATGATAGTGTCACACAATATCAATAAATATAAGAGCATCTACCCTACTCACACCTATGTGCAATATCTCACCTAAGTGAAATATATCATAAGTATTCCCATCAATTGAGTGTTATCTACTTACATTGAATAACCAAATAAGTATAACATCGGCATCCCATGCCAGTCTGTTTATTCAATGCACATAAACTACACTTAATCCACTCAATATATCTATACAAAAAGTCTGATGAATAACCTGTATCGACTCGCCTTTTCGACCATTGAAAGGAGGCACCAGATGCATCCTCGGTATTAGAAAATGATGAACATCCAATACCTGAAAAGGGATATTTTTAGGGTAAAATAAAAAGAACAAGGGAAATAAAATCTCACAGCGGAAACGACAACGTATAATATAACAAAGATAGTATAAACTGTCACTCCAAGATACAAAGTACATCAGAGTTAAAAACAAACCTCATTAGCTAGACAGTTATAATTTCCTGAGCTTACAATTGTTGATAAGTATACAATATAATACAGCAGAAAATAAAATAGTATGGTAGGTGAACATCCAGCTCTACCCCATGATCTTCCTATCGACAAATGACAACCTGGATAAATACTCAGTCTAACCCAAGCATTATAATAAAATAACAAACAGGTCAGCCTGGAACATCAGCATGAGAAAACTCAAGTAATATGATGAACATATAATAATTCTATGTGACTACACGGTAGATACAGAACGAGTTTTTACCTCAGAAGAACAGCATCCATACCAAGAGAGTGGACAAACAACAGAAACAAATCCAAACATAAAGGATGGACACAAGTAAGGACAAATCCCATACTTGAAGAATGTACAAAAACCAGACTTAAAGAATGTACAAAAATAATTAAATACAGATAAGAGCACAAGGGGCTTATTGGTGCAATAAAAAAGAATCAACTCCAAGGTTCAAACTAAAACAAGAAGAATGAATTTATCCAACATGGCTAGGAGGGTGCGTCCCCTACACCGAAAGTATACCTCTAGATAAAATATACATAAGAGCCCACACCAAACTTGCGTCACTCTCTGGAACTTCCAAGCTAGACCCCACTTCATACGAGCATTCGAATATTTCAATTCACTGCATACATGCTACCAACAAATCTCTAGATAAATGTGAATATACCCTAAGGGTGCAATCCAACTAGCTTGGCTCCTACTTGCTCTTTGATTTTAGTTACCCATTGTGTTGGATGCCAATGCTCAAAATGAGCAACAAATCGTCATAGATTGACGAAACAAAATGGAGGATATTAAAATCGATAGTCGATAAATCAACTATGGGAAACAAACTAGTGTTATCCTTAGAAAAACAATAAAGCCAAACAAGCTAAGGCAGTATTGCTATCTATCTTGCTAAGACAACATTCTTAACTTTAAGAATAACAAGAGATTAAATGCTCTAAATGAGCAAATAAATCATCTTGAATCGTCGAAACACCAAGAAAGGTATCAAAATCGATAATTAAGAAATCAACTATCGGAAATAAATGAATGATTGTATATAGGAATTAAATTGCATACACTTGCCACCAATAATAAATTAATCTTTTAAAACATTTGATTCTCACTTGTGCTTGATTTTCACAAAAAAAATATTTATAAAACACTTTAAAAATGCTCATTAAAAATAATTTTTTAAGAGTAAATTTTATTTCTAAGTGTATTAAAAACAAGAGTCAAAATCGAATGTCACTAAAACATTGTTTGCGATAATCCAAAAAACAATTTACATTTAGCTTTAATTTTAAATATTCCTTTTTAAAGGATTTTCTCATTTATAAATAATATTTTATAACTTTTAAAAAATGCTAACTATCTTGAAGGAAAATAAATCAAATTTATAATCCCTTATAAATTTGAAACAAGATCAATTAACTCGAAGGAACATAAATCAAATTTATAATCTTTTATAAAGTTAAACAACATTAATTATAACGAAGGAAAATAAATCGAATTTATAATCCTTTTTATAAATTGTAACAATTTTAATTCTCCCAAAAGATAATTAGTCAAATTTACCACTTCTTTTTCGAATTTTAATTAATACTTATCCTTATTTTCAAAATTCTTAAAATATTTGAAAATATAGTTTAAGCAACTTTCAAAGTGCAAAAACGCGACCAAACTTTTATTTAATAAAAATACAAACAAAAGTTCCACACACTCAACGGTTTAAGGAGATGATATTTCATAAGTGACGGTCTGTGCAGTTAATGCCCCGCTATTACCCTGCTATATCTCATAGCGGATTTCTACCGCTATGATTTTCCCATATAGCCCCAAATATAGCCTTTCCTCTTTAAGCCCTGCTATTTCCGCTATATCCTGTTATTTCCGCTATATTCCGTTATTTCCGCTATATCTTCTTTTTAAAAAATGAATTGAAAAATGACATTTATACATTATAAAAATTATGAAAATTAATTTATTTAATTGAATTTTTAATATATTTTCAGAAATGAAAATACTTTAATATTCTACTAAATTCAATTATGTTATATAACAGTTTTACGTTTATTTATAGTATATTCGCACATGTTTTTATTTAAAATTATTTATGTATTAATTTTAATTCAATTGAATGTTAATTTTTCATTTAATTGCTATTTATATATTTGTAAAAACATTAGGTATGAGTTTTATATGCTATTTTAGAGTCATCCGCTATATCTCGCTATATCCTCGCTGTATCCCCGCTATGACTTTTTGCACCTCCGCCGCATTGAATCTGCCGAGCGCTTTAACTGCACAGGTGACGGTATAGCGGAAATTGCTATATCGACACTTACACAATTCAAATAGTATGTCACAAATATTTCAACCAAACATCAATATAAGAAATATAAGAATATAAATAAATTAATACTGACAAGAAACCCCTTATGGTCTCTCTACAAATGTCCCCTATAATTTTCATATATATATGCACTTCGAACTGTCCTGTAGCGACCCATTCAGTACGAGAAAACTCCGACTTCTTCCTTTTGTCTACTGCAACAAAATGGTTATTATGCCATCCGCTATCAAGTGGGAATTCGAATCCAGAAAAAAAAATCAAAGATAATAACAAACGTATTATTGTCAACAATTTGCAATCAATAGCTAACATATCATTTGTTAATTGATTCACATATTAATTAACTCCAAAAATAATCATTTTACTTTACAAGCATAGAATGGTGATTTATATTGCTCGATGGGTATCCAAAAATATATCTTTAATTTAATTATAGTAGAAAGGTGTTTTATTCCTCAAAACAGATATCCCCAAACGAATTACAACTAATTTAACTACGTTAAACATAACTAAATTAAATTACTATAATTTTATCATTAATTTATACTTCAATAAAACTATCAACTTTCATTCGACAATAATCTATAGTAACAACGATATCATATAGTTTATTTAGGTGAGTTAACACACTGAAATTCCAGTTGATGCTTTTAAATTCCAGTTCGATCTAAAATCAAACGACATTCAATTTTATCTCAATTTCCTACTAGCTCTAAATCCTACAAATCTAACTCTGAAGAGAAGATGACATTCCTACAAGTATAATGCAACTGACCGCGTCTGAATCTGACCTCGTATGAGATAGCAATCGATTTTATGAAAATTAAATAAAATAAATTAATTAATTCACTAATTATACTAATTACAATCATTAGCCTTAAATACCATCTTCCCCAAACCTTATGTAACGACCCGTATTTTTCGATAATTAAAAATATTAAATTAATAAGATTTTGAAATTAATGTTGAGAGAGATTAAAAATGTATGATTTATGTATGAGAAAAATAATTAGCATATGATTTAATAATGTTGTTTGAAGGTTATTGGTAATTATTTTAATGTAATTTCAATTAATTGAAATAATTGTAAAGTTAATTTGGTTATAATTGTAAATAAGGGATTAAATTGAAAATTTATGGAATTAATTAAATTGAAATATTATAATTAAATGGTAAAGGTTTATAATTGTATAATATGAATGTAATAAAATGTGAACTAATGTTAATTATATTCATAAGGTAATATTTGATTGAATAATAAGAGTGTAAATCGAAATAAAAGAAATTGATTGAAATTAAAATATAATTAATTGAGATTTTATTATAGTTGTAATTGAACGTTGTAATTAATGTAATATTTAAATATTGAATTTGATATGGAAATTTTATTTTAAAAGATTATAAATTTCTGTTTAATCAAGAATGATAAGAATTGTTAACTTTTAAATTTGAATTTGAAAGGTGATTAAATTAATTTAATATTTATTTATTTAATTAACGTGAAAATTAGCCATTTTAGCCACTGTCTCGGATTTTGACAAAACTAGTTTCATCGGATCCGTAATAGTGAATTATTGTAGGATTTCAAGTTCTGTAGCGATCGAACTTGTCATTTGACAGTGCGGGCTCGAAACGAATAGAAATCAGTTTAATGAATTCAATTAAAATAATCTGATTTTTTTTAAAGCTAACTTCTATACACAATGGAATTTGGGTTTGAAACTAGTTCCATTGAGTTTAAAGATATCAAAAACTTATATTTCGATATAGTGGATGACCCATTTTCATTTCGGAAACGAAACGGGCTTTTCGGGTCATCGTTATCATTTCAACCCGATTTGATTTGTCCATTCATTCGTATCTCGCTTTGTCCATATAAATAGATTTCTTTCTGAAACCCTAGCTATTTCTCATTCCTCATTTCTGATTTCTGTATGTACAAATTTAGGGCTAGTTAAATGATATTGAATTTATTAAGTGAATATTCCTTGATTAAATAATAAATGAAGTTAAACCAAGAGTTATATGAAACTGTTAAATTTAACTTTGAAATTGTTGAATATTAAAGCTTTGAAATTTATTGAAAATAAAAGGTATATTTAGAACTGAATTAAATTGAAAAATTGAGCTTTGAATAAAATTTGAATTTGGAATTTGAAGTTGATTTGAATCGATTTGCGAGACTTGAGGAAATTATAAATACTTTACTTTATAAATTATTTAATGAATATACACTATTTTGGAAAATAGATATTTTTGAAATGAAAATGATATTTTGATTTTGAAGTATAAATAAATTTGAAATGACCACGGTGTTATAATATATATCTCCACCTTGTAGATAGTTCTGAAGATCCTTAGAGGATGGTTATCCCAAACATCCTTTAAGTTAATTGTATTTCAGTTGATATTTCACTTGGGTTGGATTTATTGGTATAAGAATGTTAATCCTGACTCGAGTGTTTTGTGTTTTGCTTTACGCTCGGGTCAGACTGAGTGATACAGCATTCGAGACTCACCTTTGGAGTTTGGAGCTTCGTTTGGAGATCCAACTTTTGATTCAGCTTCCAGCTTTCCAGTTGATTCGTTCACAGAAGTCATCTGTTTGAATTGGAGACTTCATTGTATTTGAGATATTCTGTTGTATTTTATTTCTAACCCTGATGTTTATATAGTAGCTTCATGAACTACTATTTTATCTATTCCGCTGCGTATTATTGTATTACTCTGTGTCTGTGATTCTGTGATTGATTTATTTACTACATATGCTGAGTTTTGCCAAATTTAAAATTAACAACGCGGTATTCTGAGCAATTCAATTCCGGCATGAGTGTCTACCTATGCACTTATAATGGATGCGAATGGTCCAAAATATCGGGTCGTTACAGTTGGTATCAGAGCCAGGTTCTAGGCAAAACTTAACATATATGGTAAATTGATTTGCGGAATCACCTTTGTTCGAGCCTATCTTCGAACCAGAATTCTACTTGATTAGAGTTCCTCTAATGTGAATCGCTATCTTTGTTCTGAAATTCGTTCTGGCCTCTCCCTAATTACATTCTTATATGAGTATATCCATCTTCTCTTTTTGAATTTTAATTATCTCATCTTCGTTCGAGTCCTTTCCCTTTTGTTTTGAAACTCCCTTTGATTTAATTTCCCCTTAAATTTTGAACTTCTATCTTGTTAATTTTGGACTCATTGAATGATAGGAAACTATTTCGTAGATGGCAAAATCAGAAGAGCAGAAAGCAGCCCGTCGGGCACGAAGAGCACTGGCCCGTAAGGAACGGGAGGAAGCAATTGAGGAATAAGAGAGGCTGTGGAGAGAAAGGGCAGAACCGGGTCCTTATGACCATGTCATTTGTTATCGGTGTCAGGAAAAGGGGCATTATGCAGCCATGTGCGGAAAGAGATGGAAAGGGAAAAAGAAGGAGGGCAAGCGCTTTCGATCCGAGATTTTCTGTTTTAAGTGTCGCGGGAAGGGACACTTCCCAAGTCGCTGCCTGGAAGTGAAGAAAGTGAAATCGGCACTCACTGCATCAACCGACCAGTCAACCATTTGCTACCACTGTAGGCAGACTGGACATATAGCCAGAGATTGTTCTGAGAGACAGCGCGGAAGGCAAGCTGTGTTACGTCCAGCTCGAGCTGCTGCCTTCCCAAAGTTCACCAGGGAAGATGGGAGAATAGTGTACTCATGCAAGAAATGTCATAGTTGGGGGCACCTTGATGTGGAGTGTACTGGACCCGTTGAAGCACCACCCGGCAGGATTAATACCGATGCATTATTCTTGTAGAAGTATGGATCAGTGAAACCTGTTGTCATCAGTGGTATATGTTAAGTTGTATTAAGTAAACTCTATTATATCCTTTACCTAGTAAAAGTCGATGTGTCGAACTTAAGATTTATAATGATGCTTTACCATTTCGTTTGATGAGAATTTGTTGTTTTCTTTCTTTCACTAATGGAATAAATTCCCTTGAATTGATATAGGTTAATATACCTCGAAATCTTGGTTAGGATTCTCATTAAGTAGGATCCCTTTTGAATTTGACTTCGACCTTTATCTCGTTCCGAGATTCATTCTAGAATCATCCTTTGAAAATCGGGCTTGTTTATATTTTAGAAATTGTTTTATATATCGAAATTATTATATTCTATATATAAAAGTGAAATGTTTTCGATAAGGATTATATATACCTTTTAAAAATAAGAATTTGAATTTTTGAAAGGATTTGAAATTTTGAAGTTATATAAGAAATTGATTTATATAAAAATGATTTATAACTAAAGGATTTTAAATTTGAAATTCGAGAATTGAACTCCGGTATTTTGAAATTGGTTTTAAGATTTTGAAAAATATAATAATAATATGATTTAAAAGTATTTTCCGAATAAGAAATGTTTCCAATGATTTTAATGAGTTTCGAATGATTTCGAAGAAATTTCAAAAGAAGTTTGAGAAAATAGAAAGTCCAGAACTCACTTATGTCGTTGGAAAATAATTTCGGTGATGAGTGCACGCATCATCGACATTGATTTTCGAGTTTCAGAGTGAAGGATAGGCCACTTCAGTAGCTTTGCTATGCGAGTGATTTTGTGAAACCATTTTTATTTCAAAATTTTTGAAGTATGATTGATATTCGAAAGATATATGTATATGTATTTGAAATGAGCCGGTGTTCAGTCTTCGAGCTTTGGATTTGATATAACCCTATCTATTAAAATTGATTTGCTGATTTGTTGCTGATTTCCAACTCTTGAATTTGAAAATGATTTCTTCGACTATTTTGAAGTTCGAGTACTTCCGAATCAAGGTTAACTTTTCAAAGCTGAGAAATTTTGAAAAAGTATTTTTATAAAGTATATAAGTTTGTTTTGGAAGTTTAAATATGAAGTAATATAATTTAAATAAGTTGAAACTATTTGGTTAAGTAAATGAATAAGGAAATTTTAAAATTTTCTAATATGAAATTTAGATTTGAAATGTTTTGAAAAGAATTTGGTCTTCAATATATTTTGAATAAAATTTAGTTAAATGTTTTAATTTCGTAACGTCTTTATGAAACTATATATTTAACAAGTTGGATTAAATATATAATTTGTACGTATGCTGTTTTATTCGCAAAATTAATTTGATCCAAGTTTGAGTACACAAGTTCGAGGGAAATTACATCATTTCGTGTTAGGATTTTTCATCCGATTCTTGATGGCGAATATTTGATATGGATTTTGGGTTTGATTCTAGAGTTCTCTATCGTAGTATATGGCTATGCAAGGAGACTTTTGACTTCTAGTCGAGAAACCATATCGAAGTCCGCATTAGGAAAGTCGAATGGACAATACTAGTTCGAAAGCGAACTTGTGTGATAGAGCGAGCGATCCAATGTGATTCTGCGAAATGATGACGTATGTACATCTTATATTCCGATATCATTGATATATTTTGACGCTGAAATTGAAAGCTGTCGAGTTAGAATATCTTTGCTTACTAAAAGAAAATTTCCAATTTAAATTACAAAGATATATAACCCATAAAAGCAAAGATATTCAATCCCATATGGCTCTTCATACAGCGAAATTTATTTTGAAAAATTTGATCCTTATATAAGATAGACCTTACGTAGGTATAAGATGATTTTGAAAACATTTTATTTTGAAAATGAATTGGTTGACTTAAATTATATTGATTTGGAAATTTGGATTTATTTTCTAAATCTATTATTTTGGAAACTTTGAAACTAAAGATAATTAATTTGAGAAGAAATAATTTGGTGAAATTGGATATGATTTTGAAATTGAACTGATATTGAAACAAATTGAAATTTGAGAACCTTATGTTACTAAGTACTTGATTTGGGAGTTGTCGAACTTATATAAAATTGATTTGTATGAGTATGAAATTGATTCGAAACTATAGATTTGAAAAGGTACTCAATTTGAAAGTGAAATCTTATATAATTGAAGTCTATATAAGTATGATTTGATATACTATTGATTTTGGAAAGTATTTGATTTGAAAATTAAAATCTTATATATAATGGATTTTATATAAGTACGATATTTGAAAGTGATTTGAAAAGGTACTATATGATACGTATTTTCGAAGTAAAGATATGGAAAGTGCCTTCTGCTTGATATCCGATTTGTGGCCACATCTTGGATTCATTCTATCGATATTATTCTCTCTGATTTTTGGTTTTCCGGATATGATACTCGAGTGTCCTTCGAATTCCATGGCGTTACCCATGGTCTTACGAACTCGACTGCATAGCGTAATTCGTAAGGCAGTGATTGCTTAAAAGGTACGGATGTTTCCTGGGGGATCCAGGCGTAACCATTGTGTATCTGCGATCTATGGTCGTGTTAGTGGCGTAATCCGCAAGGCAGAGATTGCTTACGGGGTATGGATGTTTCCTGGGGGATCCAGGCGTAACCATTTTTATGTATCCTGCGGTCCACCGTTTTGTTGCATGGCGAAATTCGCAAGGCAGTGAATGCTTAAAAGGTACGGATGTTTCCTGGGGGACCCAGGCGTAACCATTGTGTATCTGCGATCCATGATTTGATTCGTTTTTTGATTGGATTGTACTTTCCATATCTATTTTTAAAAGTTTTTCCAGTATTTTCACTGGGTGTTGAAACAGGTCTACTAAGTACTTGGAGAATTCTAGTTTTGCGCCTGATCAACGCACTACCAGAGTCTACAAGAACAAGGATAAACTTGTTGAAACATCGAGTTATAAAAGTATTTTATTATAAAAGGTATTTTATTATAAAAGTATTTCCAACAAAGAAATCTTGTATTAATATTTGAAATTAAAACCCTTATGGTTCTAAATTAATTATTCGTGCCTGATATTATTCTTTTGAATGTACCTTATCTGCTTAGCTTTATTTATCCACCTATATTCTGCTTTCCAAGCCCTCCTTCTTTTCCCTGTTGATTATATCCTTTAAAATACTGTTTATTTATATACTACAGGGTTTAATAGAAATTTTTGTGTTATAAATATTTTGAGGTTAATACTTAAATAAAACAGATTTAAAGTAATTGATTATTGATTATTAATAATGTTGAAAAGTATCTTGAGATAAAAATTAATAAATTTATGAATTTTGGATTTAAATGTTTTCAATAGCTTCTTTGTAAAAATAAGTAATAATGTAAATAATTGTTTTTCAAAAAGCTTACATATATTTATAAAGGTGTTATTTAAACCTATAAATGATACTTATAAAGGAAACAAGAAATTTTACAAATGGGTTGAAAAATATTAAGGTATTAAAAATAATTGAATTGTAAATGAAGTTTTCAAATGAATATTTCAAGTAAAATTTATATAGTTAAATTGATTGTTTATCCTTGTCTTTTAATCTATCTTTTCTGTCTGGTTGTTTCTATTCTCCTACCTCCTTCCTTTTCGGGGACGAAAAGTTTTGAGTGGGGGAGAGTGTAACGACCCATAAATTTTGATTGGTTTTAATAACGTAGTTAATTGAAATTTTGTAAAATTTTAAACAATAAAATTTGAAAATAAAAATTTATTATTTAGAATACGTCTATTTTAATATAGCAACTAGAAAATTTTCATTTGATAATATTGAAGTTTGTTTTCCTGTGAAATTTCATTTCAAATCAAACCGGTTAATAAAAGTGAATTTAAAAGTTTTCCGAAACCAAAATATGTCAACAGGAGAAAATTTATTCAGATCATTCTAAATCAGACCGCGAGATTCGTTTTTCCAAATTTGGACTTCTATTTCTCTGTTTATCTTAATTCTGACCAAATAGCAGCATTTTCGGTACCAGTTATCGATTTTTGATCCGATGATCGTACCACCAATATCTGTATACCGTTTTGATCGTCTTATCGTGTTGATCTCCACAGTATAATCATTTGTGTGTTTTGAGCTCCAGTACGCGATGGAAGCAATCAAACTGTGCATCATACTATTACCAAATTTCGTGACTTTTGACTTCTTTTTTTTCTTTTCAATTTAGAACCGTAGCCACAGTAATAAATTACTTTAAATTGTTTTAATTAATTTGCTGAATTAGAGGGTGACCATTTCCATCCCATGACCATTTCGAAAATCAGCGTGTAAATTTGTATACGTTATTCATTTTGAACGGTTCATCTTTTATTAACCTTTATAACTTCATACTCTTCATTCGTTCTTTCCTCTTCTTCAATTCTACCTGGATGTCACTTCTCCTTCCTCCCATTTTTTTCTTTTGCAAAACTCTTCATCACTTTGCTTCCTCTCTGAAACTTCTCTTCCTTCCACCATCACAAAGGCATCGACCATGAGCCTCGGCCTGACAACCATCGTAGCTTAGCCCACAGCAGCCTCCACCTGTCATCTTTCCCACGCGTGCAGCCAAGCTCCTCCATCACCACCGGTTTCCTGTAACCACTCGTCGCTCCCTGCTGTTCTGACGAGATCCGCCACCTCCGAACCCTGCTCAGCTCCGAGCTACAACCCAGGCTTCAACCCCTAGCCTCACGACCAAAGCCCCACCACGTTCTGTCTCTTGTCCCTCTCTGCCACCAGCGAGCGCACCTTCCCCTGAACGACTCACCACCGAGCCACCTTCCTGTCGCCAGCCTTCCACCTCGCCACTTCGCCTCGGTTCACAGACTTTGCCTGGCCACTGCCTCCGCATCTCCTTCTCCCTCTCTGGGTTCTTGTATTTGTAAGTTTATGTATTATTTGGTTAGTGATTTATATATATATATATTTATAAAATATGTTAATATATATTATATAACGTCTTGTATAAATTATTGGTATACATGGATACTCGATTAATATATTTCAGTTGTTACCTATGTCGGTTGTGTTGTATTAGTTATATACGTAAGTTTGTAAGTAATATAAACTTGTTATTTGTGAATATAGGAATATGAGTCTAGTTTATATACTTTTGGATATAATATGTGAATATATATGGTTGCAGTTGAAGGAAAGTAAGTGGTTACGGTAAGTATAAGTGACTCTATATTTTTGTTTTACCAATATTTTATAAGTGCAGTTTATACGTATGAAAAATGTTAAGAATATTATATTTGTTTTATAAAGTGTATAAACGATCAGTCCTATATGTTTTAGTTTATACATAAGTCGTATGTAGTTATTTTATATTTCGCTCTAAACGTCTGCATATATGTTGCTCATATAAATGCATGTGGTCTGCACATAGTTGATTTTATAAATGTTGTTTAAGGGAAATGTTATTCGTATAGTATATATATATATACACAGTGTTTTACTATAGTTACTATATTATGATATGTTACACTATATCTCACCATTTGCTTTCGACTTGAGAGTTATATATTTGTTACCTATATCGGTTACATTAGTATATATTTGGTTATATGCATATATAGAGGGGGTATATATAATATGTTTTAAAGTACTATATATATCATTATAGAGTTTGCCTGAGTGTAATAGTAATAGTTTAGTAATATTATTATGTATAGGTTATAGTTTATATATATAGTATATATGGGTTGGTTTAAATTTTATACATGCGAGAGAAGAAGTAAATATTTGTTTTTGTGTGTGTTGTATGATATAAATTGTATATACTATGAAATAAAGTGAATTGGTTTTGAGATATATATGTATGTATATATAGATTTTGATTTTTCATATGTTTATGTTTTAAATTTAATATGGGTTTTACAATAAGGATGGATCTTAGAGTATAATATATTAAGTATACATATATTTGAGTTTGGTTTGGTATAAAAATATATGTTAGTTTAATATTTGTTTTAATTTAAATATTGATTTCTTGGAAATAACAATAATATATATTTGTTGTTTCTATCAAACTGATTCTAAGTGTTCATCGATTCCCTATTTATCAGCTCTATTCGTTGAATTCATGCAGTCCTTGCTTTGCTTTGAGATTCGTGCCTGGATTCGTAGCTCATTTCTTTGTCAAATCTATCTAGCCTCGAAAGGTGAGCAATCACTCACGATTAACGTTCTTTTATTATTTAAATTTGATTTCATTTGAAATAGAAATTGAAATATGCTGCTGTAGTTATTTAAATTGTTATATATGTTATTATCTATAACTGTTCACCAGGGATATGACACCATATCCCGTTGTTCTTATTCTATTGTTATTGATGATATATGCCTGTTGTTTTATTTTATATTATCTGTTATCACTCTGCAAGTTCCCTGTTAGTATAGAATTCACTATGGGTTGAATTGATACATACCCGAACGGACTTTAGAATAGGAGAAAAACGTTATGGGTTGAAATGATAAACCCAAGCGATTTTCATTTGAATTGAAATTGGGATTACGGGTCGAAATGAAATCTACCCGTATATATTTAAATTTCGGATTGAAATGATAAATATCCGTATCACTTAACCATATGATAAATATATATACAGACACCGTTGGTCCATATATATAAATATTTTGAAATTGAATTCTATGGTTTTGGAAAGAAATATATGGTTTTAATAAATATTGATTCATAAAATTTTATATATAAATGGAAATGATATTTAATTTAATTAAGATAGAGTTAATACATATAATATGTTAAGTATAAAAATTTATATTTCAAAATAGATTTTGGTAAAAATTTGAATAAGTTAAGGTTGGGATGATAATTTGAATTTAGTAAAGAATTTTATTTAATTAAACCAATATAAAGCTTATTGAAATTGGAATTTAAGATATGATTTATAACTTGAGTTTGATTTAAATAAAATTCTTTACTAAATTCAAATTATCATCCCAACCTTAACTTATTCAAATTTTTACCAAAATCTATTTTGAAATATAAATTTTTATACTTAACATATTATATGTATTAACTCTATCTTAATTAAATTAAATATCATTTCCATTTATATATAAAATTTTATGAATCAACATTTATTAAAACCATATATTTCTTTCCAAAACCATAGAATTCAATTTCAAAATATTTATATATATGGACCAACGGTGTCTGTATATATATTTATCATATGGTTAAGTGATACGGATATTTATCATTTCAATCCGAAATTTAAATATATACGGGTAGATTTCATTTCGACCCGTAATCCCAATTTCAATTCAAATGAAAATCGCTTGGGTTTATCATTTCAACCCATAACGTTTTTCTCCTATTCTAAAGTCCGTTCGGGTGTGATATCCCGGAAATTTGGCAATATCAATTTAATAATCTTTATAAATAATTAAATTGATTTGTTGATTTTATTTTATAAATTGACAAGTTTATTCATTTTAAAAAGCTAATAATAACTAATTTGGCAATATCTTTTCTAACAATTTTAAATTGAGAAGATTTATCTTTCTAAAACTAATATAAGTGTTTATATTTATAATGTATATATATAGGTATATATATATTATAAATAGGGAATCTTTAATGTAATAAAAGGATAAGTTTTCAAATTATAATATATATGTATATATATATATATGAAGTTATGTATTAAATTCAATATAGTAATTATCAAAGCTAATGTTAAAAATATTTTCATTTAGAATATATATATAATTGTATATAGTGAAATGGAAAGGTAATGATTTGAATTTAGTAAAGTATTTTCAAACTTTAATATTTATATAATTTGTAATTTGGAAATTTGTAATTTGACTTAATACTTTTGAAAATGATATTTATAATTTAAATAACAAGAATAATTTCTTATTTAAAATTATATATGTAAGCTTAAGTTTAAATAAGGTTTAAATTAAGAAGTTTATTTGTTTTAATAATCTTTTCTCTTGTAATATTCAAATATAAGATAAATTGATTTGTAAAAAAATATATATAGAGTTAAACTCAATTTCTCAAGCATTTATAAATATGTTATATGTATTTGATTAAAGCATAAGTTATTATAAATAATAGTTTTTCACACTTGTATATTTATATAGAAATCTTAAAGCTTATTTATAAAGGATAAATACATTTTTATACATATAGATATTTTTAAATATACATGTAGGATTTAAATAAATCAAAATAAAAAGGAATTAATACTTGTAAATTAATTAAAGACAAGATAAAACACTTGTAAACATTTTAATACTTGGTAAAAACATTTGTAAATTTAATAGCATATGTGTAAGCAAAGTAGAGTATTAAGGGGACAAGTGTCAATTTCCTTGATAATTTAATTTAAAATTATTATAAATAAAAGAAGAAAAATCTGTTTTTCTCTTTTCAGTTTTAAGATTATCTTTTCTTCTTTCTCAACAAAAAGCAATTCGAATCTAAAAATGCAAAGAAGGATGAAACCTGAAATCAAATTGCAAAGAAGAAATGTAAAAACTGGAAATTCTAATGCAAACTTAAAGGAGATCAAAGGCAAACTCAATAGCATCTTCAGATCTTCTAATACAATCAGATAAGAAAGATAAGAAGGCAATTCAGTAGCAGTTCCAAATCAATCAACAGGAAGTCTATATTCAACTAAGCAAAAGAAATCAAGTTCAAAAATCAACATGCAGATGATAATTCAAAAGCCTGGAAACAAAATCTGTTTTCTGTTTTAAATTACAGGTGAGTAAACTTAAGTTTTAAAAACAGTTTTAAAATTTTGTTTCCACTTTGTTATGTGAAGAAAATCATGTGTTAGCCTTCATGTTTGAATTGAAATGGATGTATGCATGTATACTAGTATTGTTGTCTGTGAATAACTAGTTATGTTGGAATATAGGCTCTGTATGTTTACAGAGTTTAATTTTCTTTTTAAATATCTACATCTCATCATTTAATCTTTGATAACCTTTGAATTGTAATAAAAGATGTGTGGAATCATGTAATATTACTAATAAACATAAGTTCTGGAATTTTATAACTTATATTGTCTGGAAATTTATGAATAGCAGTAAAAAAAGTAAATTGAGTCTAAATTTTATCAATTTAATTTTAAGTTTGAATTGCATAATTGAATTCATAATTCTAAATCATGAATTTTGAGATATGGGTCATGATTTCTAGTTGGGTAATTAAAGAGAATTTTGGGATAAACTGTTTTGGACATTTTAACCAATCTGAGGCGATTCGAGACGAACTGGAAGTCGTGGTTGAATTTGAAGGTAGAGGGGATGATGGGGTTCCTCGAAAAAATAGTGGAGTGATTTATCAATAAACGTGATGGCCGGAGACCTTTGGAATAGGGTTTGTCACTGTGTTTTTATCATTGATATTCGAATGGGTTTCTCGTTTACGTGATGAAGTCGAGATCGATCGCGAGGTGATTGATGGATGCTGGAAGGCTAGGCGACGCTACGGTGGAGTTGGCATGGTGTTTCAACCAGGGGATCATCGGTGATGTCGAATTTTCTGGTGATGCTTCGTTCCAGGAATGGGTTCGAAATGGTCGAAGTGAAATCTCGATCGAATCGAGAAGTTTGGGGTGGACGATAGGGTTGCCGTGACCGAAGGTGACTTGCTGGAGGTCGAAATAGTGATCGTCGATGATCAGCGTAGTCGTGCACGTGCACGAGCACGTTTGTGCATCTGAACGTGTGATTGGGGAAGAAAGCTTTTTTTTTGCTTGGGTTTTGTTCGGGATTATTAGTGTTTTTCTCGAAGCAGGGAAGTAGTGAAGATACACGAGTGTTACTTCGAGTTCCTGATGGTTTTACTCGGGTTTGGGATTAGCTGGTATTAAGATTTTATAAGGAAATGTTTTAAAGTTTTAAACAAAAGAAAATTGGTTTTGTTAATGTTTTCTGAGTTTTAAAGACAAAAGATAAACAAGTTTTTAATTGTAAAATAAATTGTTTTAAAAATTTAAATGTTTTAACAAGTTTTAATAGTTTAAATAAATAAGTTTTAAAAGAATAAGGAAGTGGATTTGAAAATGATCTTTGTATATAAAAATTTATTTAATAACTTTGAAAGGTTTCAAAGAGCTTAAAGGAAGAAATTAAATGTTGAAATTGTTTAATTATAATAAAGATTTTATCTTAGGAAATTAAGATTTGTTTTATTAAAAGAAATTAATATGTGAAATTAATAAGGATAATTCATTTATTGAAAATGATTTAAGAATAGACAATAATTTAATTAAGATAAATGATTTTCTTGATTAAGATCTTTAAGTATAAAAAAGTTAAGAAATTATTTAATCAAACTAAAAAAAAAATTAGTTAGATAATTAACTAAGTAATTAATTAATGATTAATTAGAGATAATCATTTATAAATTAATTAAGTATAATTACTTGATAAAGTAATTAAGGAATAATTACTGAATGTAATTAAGTAAAAGGGAAATTATTTAATAAAGTAATTAGAGGATAATTATTTTATTAAATGGAAATGATTAAGAGTTAATCATTTGTTATTAATTTAATAATTTATTAATTAAATTAAAGAATTAGATTAATCATAGATGATTAATAATTGTGGTTTAATTAAGGTTAATTACTTAATGTAATTAATAGAATAATTAAAGCTATAATTAGGGATCATTAGTTTATAATTAATGATGTAATTAAGAGTTGATTAATTAAGATTAATAAATCAAATGACAACTAATTAATTGTAATTAGTTAAGGATTAAAATAATTGATTATGAATAATTAATTAATTAATGAAGTAGTTAAAGGTTAATTACTGTAATTGGTTAAGGATAATTAATTTGTGAAATTAATTAAAGATAATTACTTAAATGTAATTAAAGTATAATTAATCAAGGTGATTAATTAAAGTGGATAATTAGAGAAAGATTAATTAAATTATTTGTAATTAATTAATGATTATATAAGTAAGATTTATAATGATAAGAAATTAATTTAATTTACTTTAAATTAATTAAGAGATGAAGTAATTAATTTAATTCACTTTAAATTAATTTAAAGATAAAGATAGTTAATTTAATTCATTTTAAATTAATTATGTTGTGATTAAGTAAATCATTACTTATATAAGAATGGATGACATTGATTGTCTTGAATGAATGTATCTCGGAAATGAGATAAGATGTTGTGTAGTATGAATGTTTGGTTGCATTATGATGGTAATGTAGATTAACTATTGTGATGTTGATATGGATTACCTACTGGTTATGAATCATCTGTTTAATTGATAATGTGATTATAAATTGTGGTTTGTGAATTATCTATCTGTATGAATATAGATAAGTAAAATTGTTTAAACCTTTAAAACAACTTGGCCCTTAAAAGATACGTTTTGGATTTCGATGAGACCGGGATCGGGTTTCCGTATACCGGTATTCCAGGTCTGGAGACCCGAATACCACATCGATCCAAATTAACGATAGGTCGTGAATATCAAGTGAAGATGAAGATTCAGAGTGCAAGGGTTATTGTCGTTAACTCTGAGGGTGATTCCAAAACGAGTGTAACGAGATAATGCCTTCGGTTTCGTTCGAACCCGGAACGAACTTGTATGGATTGAATGCTTTCAGCACATCGTCAGGCGGACGATGAGCATTCTAAGTGATATGTTCTGATTAAAGGTAATCGTAACCTCAAGCCTCATCAACTGGGAATGGCTAAAACAGGGGAGGTGCAGCAAGGTTTCGTAGGTAGCACCCACTGAGAGCAAGATAGATCCCTGTCTAGAGGTCCCTTTTCTTTTATTCGGCTTAGTGTGTGGTTGGTTGCGCCAACTACGGGATTGTCTTGTTCGGGATTATCCAGTAAGGGATGGTTCCGGCTTGTGTTGCAGGGGAGCGGGCGTACTCCTCGGTACGGTGATCTAGGCCACGTACTGTGACGGGCGGTACCCCAGTAGCCCTGCCATTGTATGGAATCCAAACTCCAATAAGTGCCGTACGTATTAATTGTGCCCAACTATGTTGGAATATGAGATGTAAGCATTTCAGCTATTTCTGTAATTTACTTGAAAACCCTAGACCCTATTATAATACAATCGGATTTCCTATCAAATGTTTTAGTTAGCGTAAGGTAAAAACTTACCCATGTTTATGTGTGGGAAGTCTTACGTGATACTTTTGTTTTCAAAGGTTTTCAAAGTTAAACAATTTAACCATTTACTCACACCAGACCCATGTCTGACCCAAGTGTTTATTTTCTGTATTATTAAACTCTTGGGTACTCAAATTTGTATGAGTAGTCAAGGGGATTCAGGTTAGTCTTGATGAATTCTGGAGGAGCTGTGGAGCAGGAGGCTTCAGCGAATAGATATATAGAGTTTCCACTGTGTATGATAGATGTACTTGTGTTGTATAATAGACAGAAATTTATAACTGTCTATTCTGTGATGTATAAATTGTGTACTCTGATGTATATGATACTATGTAATATCTTATGTGATATAATATATTTCTCGTTCCGCTGTGAGATTTCTGATGTGTTGTTGTTCTCTCTTCTTTTCTTTTCTTCTTCTATCCCTTTCTTTCTTCATAACGATGCGTCTTTCTGGGCATAGGGAGGCGGGTCGTTACATCGGGTATGTATCAATTCAACCCATAGTGAATTCTATACTAACAGGGAACTTGCAGAGTGATAACAGATAATATAAAATAAAACAACAGGCATATATCATCAATAACAATAGAATAAGAACAACGGGATATGGTGTCATATCCCTGGTGAACAGTTATAGATAATAACATATATAACAATTTAAATAACTACAGCAGCATATTTCAATTTCTATTTCAAATGAAATCAAATTTAAATAATAAAAGAACGTTAATCGTGAGTGATTGCTCACCTTTCGAGGCTAGATAGATTTGACAAAGAAATGAGCTACGAATCCAGGCACGAATCTCAAAGCAAAGCAAGGACTGCATGAATTCAACGAATAGAGCTGATAAATAGTGAATCGATGAACACTTAGAATCAGTTTGATAGAAACAACAAATATATATTATTGTTATTTCCAAGAAATCAATATTTAAATTAAAACAAATATTAAACTAACATATATTTTTATACCAAACCAAACTCAAATATATGTATACTTAATATATTATACTCTAAGATCCATCCTTATTGTAAAACCCATATTAAATTTAAAACATAAACATATGAAAAATCAAAATCTATATATACATACATATATATCTCAAAACCAATTCACTTTATTTCATAGTATATACAATTTATATCATACAACACACACAAAAACAGATATTTACTTTTTCTCTCGCATGTATAAAATTTAAACCAACCCATATATACTATATATATAAACTATAACCTATACATACTAATATTACTAAACTATTACTATTACACTCAGGCAAACTCTATAATGATATATATAGTACTTTAAAACATATTATATATACCCCCTCTATATATGCATATAACCAAATATATACTAATGTAACCGATATAGGTAACAAATATATAACTCTCAAGTCGAAAGCAAATGGTGAGATATAGTGTAACATATCATAATATAGTAAATGTAGTAAAACACTGTGTATATATATATATATACTATACGAATAACATTTCCCTTAAACAACATTTATAAAATCAACTATGTGCAGACCACATGCATTTATATGAGCAACATATGTGCAGACGTTTAGAGCGAAATATAAAATAACTACATACGACTTATGTATAAACTAAAACATATAAGACTGATCGTTTATACACTTTATAAAACAAATATAATATTCTTAACATTTTTCATACGTATAAACTGCACTTATAAAATATTGGTAAAACAAAAATATAGAGTCACTTATACTTACCGTAACCACTTACTTTCCTTCAACTGCAACCATATATATTCACATATTATATCCAAAAGTATATAAACTAGACTCATATTCCTATATTCACAAATAACAAGTTTATATTACTTACAAACTTACGTATATAACTAATACAACACAACCGACATAGGTAACAACTGAAATATATTAATCGAGTATCCATGTATACCAATAATTTATACAAGACGTTATATAATATATATTAACATATTTTATAAATATATATATATAAATCACTAACCAAATAATACATAAACTTACAAATACAAGAACCAGAGAGGGAGAAGGAGATGCGGAGGCAGTGGCCAGGCAAAGTCTGTGAACCGAGGCGAAGTGGCGAGGTGGAAGGCTGGCGACAGGAAGGTGGCTCGGTGGTGAGTCGTTCAGGGGAAGGTGCGCTCGCTGGTGGCAGAGAGGGACAAGAGACAGAACGTGGTGGGGCTTTGGTCGTGAGGCTAGGGGTTGAAGCCTGGGTTGTAGCTCGGAGCTGAGCAGGGTTCGGAGGTGGCGGATCTCGTCAGAACAGCAGGGAGCGACGAGTGGTTACAGGAAACCGGTGGTGATGGAGGAGCTTGGCTGCACGCGTGGGAAAGATGACAGGTGGAGGCTGCTGTGGGCTAAGCTACGATGGTTGTCAGGCCGAGGCTCATGGTCGATGCCTTTGTGATGGTGGAAGGAAGAGAAGTTTCAGAGAGGAAGCAAAGTGATGAAGAGTTTTGCAAAAGAAAAAAATGGGAGGAAGGAGAAGTGACAGCCAGGTAGAATTGAAGAAGAGGAAAAACGAATGAAGAGTATGAAGTTATAAAGGTTAATAAAAGATGAACCGTTCAAAATGAATAACGTATACAAATTTACACGCTGATTTTCGAAATGGTCATGGGATGGAAATGGTCACCCTCTAATTCAGCAAATTAATTAAAACAATTTAAAGTAATTTATTACTGTGGCTACGGTTCTAAATTGAAAAGAAAAAAAAGAAGTCAAAAGTCACGAAATTTGGTAATAGTACGATGCACAGTTTGATTGCTTCCATCGCGTACTGGAGCTCAAAACACACAAATGAATATACTGTGGAGATCAACACGATAAGACGATCAAAACGGTATACAGATATTGGTGGTACGATCATCGGATCAAAAATCGATAACTGGTACCGAAAATGCTGCTATTTGGTCAGAATTAAGATAAACGGAGAAATAGAAGTCCAAATTTGGAAAAACGAATCTCGCGGTCTGATTCAGAATGATCTGAATAAATTTTCTCCTGTTGACATATTTTGGTTTCGGAAAACTTTTAAATTCACTTTTATTAACCGCTTTGATTTGAAATGAAATTTCACAGGAAAACAAACTTCAATATTATCAAATGAAAATTTTCTAGTTGCTATATTAAAATAGACGTATTCTAAATAATAAATTTTTATTTTCAAATTTTATTGTTTAAAATTTTACAAAATTTCAATTAACTACGTTATTAAAACCAATCAAAATTTATGGGTCGTTACAGTACTGCTTATCTCCATCTGCTCCTTCCTTCCTTCCCAATGGCAGAAACCCTAATTCCCAAATTCAATTTCAAATCAAAATCAAATCGAAAATTTTAAACTTCTCAAACTATGTCATACTATATATCGTTGGCAAGCTCTCGATAAGCGCAATCTACTACAGTAATTTTTTTTTGATTTGATGCATCGTTTGACCAGAAAACGATAAAGAAACCTCGGCCGTTGAAACTAGAGTTTTCGTTCCAATAGTGGATCGTCGATTATACGACGATAAAAGGGAACCGGAGTGTAGAGGGCGTTGAGGCAAGTTGATCCATGGTGTTAGCTCATGTCATTGATGCCTTGGATCACCAAAAATGGCATGGGGAGTAAAGGCGGCTCGGAGGTGAAGGGGGACGGCGGAGTTGGCCGCGCATGAGCCATAGGTGCGGCCAGAGTTGGCGTTGGCAGTGTCGAAGTCTGATGGTGGCGACGACGTTCGTGGTAGCGATGGTAATTGGTTAAAGGACTGGCGACTGAGCATGAGGGAGGTTCGTGCGATTTGGAGTGTGATGTGAGGGTTTAGATGGTATTTCGAATTACCCTTTTGCCCATGTTGTTTTTTTATTTTTTATTTTTAAATGTTCTAACATCTATAACTTTTGCATACAAGCTCAGATTCATGCACGGTTTCCTACATTGCGATCGTATCAAAATTTCGAACGACATGGAACAGGTTTGGCTGAATTTTGAGACTGTTAAATTTTTGGGCCTAATTTGGATTTTAAATCGTCGATAAATCAAAGGTGAGTGATTTAACCCACTTACAAATACTAAACCATTTTATGTTAGTTAAATTGAATTTATGATGTGATTAGAAATTCATTGATTGATGTTTGGTATTTTAATTTGTCATTTAAATTTAATTTGAATTTATATTGAATTAAATTGCCATTTATATTTATATTAAATTTAAATTATTAGTTAAATACCTGATAGTGATAACCAGTTAATTGTTGTGATTTATTCGTTGATTTGAATGATGATTATGATGGATGTTTAATTATTGACATTTTAGATAATTTGATGTTATGTTTATTTTATATGTTGTTATCACACTGCAAGTTCCCTTAGTTATTGTTAGGAAAATCACTATGGCTTGAAATGATACATACCCGAATGGTCTTATAGATTCGGGAAAAAATGTTATGGGTTGAAATGATAAACTCGGGAGATTTTATGGATTTTAAATTTCTCAAGATTACAAGTTGAAATGATATATACCTGTAAATTTAAATTGTTGCGGGTTGAAATGATATATATCCTTATCACTTGACCATAGGTTAGAAAATTATATACGGACACCGGATTGGTTAAATTAAATGATTTTCAAACCTTAATTTTTGAATCCAGTTAAATGATATTATGAAATAAAATCAAATTTATATGAACTGAATTATTTTCAAAATCCAAGCTTTTAAAATGTTGATATTGAAATTTGTTTAAATGAATTGTTTAAATAATTTAAATTTTAATATCAAAACTAAAATCTTAAATTTGGATTTTGAAATATAAATGAAATTTATCAAAATTGAGTTATTGAAAATTTTTGAAAATTCAAGCTTTTAAACCTATTGAATTTGAAGTGGTTTAAATTTGTAGTTCAAACATGGATTTGAAATCGATATAAATTGAAATGGTTTTAATGAGAATTTGAATTGAAACCTCTAGCCTTTTGAATTGAAATCATTGAACTGGAATTAATTTAAATTGAATTTTGGAACTAAAGTTGATTTAATTGATTTGTGTAATTGGAAGAAACAATTCTAATTTGAAACTATATAACTCTTTTAGTATACAAACTCTTTTAACATTTAAACTATTTTTCCCATATAAACCATTTTAATATATTAATAATATTTAATACATTAACTATTTTTAAAATATAACCTATTTTAATATATATAACCTATTTCTAATATATAAACTATTTTAATATATAACCTATTTTAATATATATAACCTATTTTAATATATAAACTATTTCTAATTTATAAACCATTTTTAATATATAACCTATTTTAATATATATAACCTATTTTAATATATAAACTATTTCTAATTTATAATCCATTTTTAATATATAACCTATTTTAATATATAAACTATTTCTAATATATAAACTATTTAATCTATAACCTTTTTTAAATATAAACTTTTAATATATATTATTTTAAATTTATAAACAACTTTTAATATATATATTTTAATATTTGTACTATTTTTAATGTCTAACTGTTTCAATATATAAACTACCTTCAATATTCAAACTGTTTAAAGTTAGCACTGTTATGATTTAGATTTAATTGACTTAAAAGAAAATATCTTGATATGATGGTTTAACCTATTTTGTGGTTATGATTTAGAAAATGAATATGATTTCGAAAGTGAATATGATTTCGAAAGTGAATATGATTTCGAAAGTGATATGATTTTGAAGTGAATATGGTTTCGAAAGTGATATGATATTGAAGTGAATATGATATTTTGATATCAATTATGAATCGGTTTTGGAAATGTAAAAGAACCAACCAGTGTGAAATAAGCGTTTGGTTGTTAAAGAGACCGGGATCGGATATTGTCATACTCTCTGCCAATACCGAAAACCACTTTAACAACTTTGCACGTGGTGGAGAATCCAGAACGAAGTAGGATGTTTTGGCGAATGCTACTGTATGAGTTATGAACGCAGCCCTGACCCCCTCGGGTCAGCTTGATATGACTAAAACAGGAGCTATACCAGGCCAAGTAAGGGCGCTCCTCCGATCGGGCACATTTCTTCGATACCATATTTATTACTTTATGATTGATTTGGTGGCCACCCCTCGATTTGATTATGGGAGTGTGTTCCGAGGTGGGCGGTAGTAGCTGTTATGCATTACCACTAGTCCGGGAATGCAAACGGTAGAATCCTACCCTGGAATTGCCTCGCGTTCCTTGTCATATGCCATATCGAGCCCATTACGAGTTTGGTTTGTGTCGTACCTATGGAGTGCTCCCTAATAGCTCACCCGTTTACGGTGGAGTTTACTACGGCATTTATATAAAATGTGTTAAGGGGGATATGGGTAATGTTAAAGCTATTTTAATACTTTACTTTACTGTAGACATATTATAATAGCGTATGGTACTATGTATGTAGATAGTTTAATGGATCATTAGGAGATGGAATCCCGAACAACTCTTAAGTTATTGCACGCATGTTAGACATTGGATAGGAGAAGTAAAATCCCGAAAATATCTCTTAAGCCATTTCACTTATATTTATTTATGTTGAATTAACTTACATAAGATCTTTTAGTTCCGACTCGAGTGTTTTGTCTTTTCATTACGCTCGGGTCAGTCCGAGCTTTTCAGTGTTGAAGACTCTATTTCTAGATGATGAAGACGGTGATTTGTATACTATATATATATAAATATTCCACAGCATCATGTTGTTCCACTACATTATTTATTTATTCCTGCTATATGTAAAACTCTGATTGTATTGTAAAAGTGTAATCAAATGTTATTTGTAAAACAGCTTCATGAACTGTTTATTTGATTATTATATTTTGTCATTCCGCTGTGAGATTCTGTGTTTTGTTTTTTCTTTCTTTTCTCTTATTTTCTTATTTACCCCATTAATAATTCTCCTTTTTGAATGGTTTATGTTGACATGTGTGGTTTATTGTCGATTTAAACCGTCCAAAAAGGTGGGTCATTACATTTGGTATTAGAGCTTTGGTTTAGCGATAAGTTTAGCTTTGTGGGGTTTGACTTATTAGAGATAGGGTAGTAATACCCTAGAATGAGTTGTTTGACCGTATATATATATATATGAGAGAGTGTACTTGTTAGTGTTATAAAATGTTTTATATTGTGTTAATTTGTTTTCTTTAGTATTTATAAATTCTGGCCGGTACACAGGACGCTATGGCATCGATAGGGATTTCTAAACACTTAATAGAACAAACCGACACAATATTGTTTTGAAATATAGGTAAATAAAATAATTTTACCTAGTATTATATTTTGTATATAAAAGAATAAATTTTATAAATGGATATTGTTGTATGTGATTTGTTTGTTTGTTAGGAAGTGAAATTTATAAATATTGGTTGCAAAATAGGACTCACAAATAAAGTGAATATAAATTGGAAATTTGAGAACTTAAGTTCCGGGGTTTTGAAAATTAGTTTTTAAAGATTTTGGAATATAATATTAGTATTATTTGGAAGTATTTTCAAATATAAATATTTTAAATGTGATTTGAAAGAACTATTTTAAAGAAATTTTAAAAGGAAATAAGTTATGTACTCTTCTCTCTATTGTTGGAAAATAATTTCGGTGATGACGGCTGCATCATCGATATTCATTTTCAAGTCCCAAAGTGGGGTAGGCCACTTAGTAGCTTTGCTACCCATTTCTTTTGATAAGTAAATTTTGATTTAAATTTCTTAAGTATGATTTGATATACAAAAATATATAAGTATATATCATTTTGAGATGATTTGCAATGAACCTGGTATTTAGTTCTTAAGTTTTCTAAAAATTTGGGATTTCAATTATTGTAATGAAATGAAATCTTAACTAATTGTAACAGTTGGAAACTTCTAAAATGAAATAAAAAGAAATCAAAAGCTAAATGATTAATGAAACTGTAGAGCAATTGGAGGTTTGTAACCTACAAATTAAAAGATAATAAAAATATGAAGATATATTTATTGAACATTTTGTTAACTAAAATGAATAAGATAAAACATATATAACATTCAATTACATTTTTAAAACACATATATAACTTACCAGAAAGGTTTAAAAGTTGTAATGTTAAATAGGAATATGAAATAGAATATTATACAAGTAAAACTTAAGTAATGGAAGTGTTCAAATGAAATTATTTCTATAAATAAGAATTTTGATGTACAAGAAATGTTATAAGCATAAGTTAATGTTTTGAAATGCTAATAATTAGATTGAATATTAAAAAGTGAATATTATCTAAGAAAATGTTTATAAACTTAAGAAATGACTGAAATATTTCATAAATAAGTATTACTAATTGACACTATAAAAGAAAAGATGAATGTGAATTAAAAAGGTAGAAACACTTAAGTATGAAATGGTTATTCATGAATATTCATGTTAAATGGAAATCAAGTTATATAAGTAAATGAATGTGAATTAAATTACAAGGAAACTTATATAATATTTCAAGAATTGATTTATTGATGACTTCAGATGTTGAATGTGAAATAATTTATGTAAGTAAGTGAATTTAGACTAATAAAAGATGACATTGTATGAATAAATGAGAATTTAAAATAAATCTGAGGTTAATAATGTAAAAAGGAACCAATAGAATAAACTTAAATAATGTTTAAAATTCTTTGTTGTTTTAGCTTATGGGAAGTTTAGGAAAGGATACTTCAAATTGTTTAAGGTTGCATGAATAATCTATTAAGTAATTATCTAAGGCTATTGAGCGTAAGGTACACTTAGTAATTTATTTATCACCCTTGAATGATGAGAAGTTTCTGAACTGAACAAACCCTTAGTTTTGGTTGCTATAGATGTGTGATTGATTCTTTGGTTGCATATGATGGTTGTACTATTTTGTTTGCATACGATTTGTGTTGATTTCCTTTTGTTACTAATTGAAACAACAAAACATATCTCTTGTACATAATTCTCACTATTTTGGATATATAAGTGAAATATAAGTTTATGGAAGTAATAATTACTGCTTTTGCTTTCATAAATAAAGTTCGTTCGTCCGACAAATAGGTACGTTTTCGAATTACGGTTTTATAGCGATATTTTATTGTTTTTCCCATGGTTTGAGATGTTTTATTTTTGAAATATGATATATATATATATATATTGTTATTATTGATATTATTATTTTTCCGGACCCATTCGTACAAAGGAGACTCTGCCGGAATTTTTCGTGAATTTAGGACTTAGAAAATTTTGTGAAAGTGAAACATTTTCAAACTTTTGTTAAACTTGGATCTGGAAAATTTAATTGTTTATAAATTTATATATTTTATTTAAAATTACTTAATTATATAAGTTTAAAGTGTTTATAAATTGACTATTTTGAATAAAATTTAATCATGTTCTTAATCCATTCTTGTTCCTTTTTGAGGACGAAAAGTTTTGAGTGGGGGAAAGTGTAATGATGCATATTTTTTTGATAATTATAAATATTAAATTAAATAAGATTTTGAAATTTAATGTTGAGAGAGATTAAAAATGTATGATTTATGTATGAGAAAAATAATTAGCATATGATTTAATAATGTTGTTTGAATGTTATTGGCAATTATTTTAATGTAATTTCAATTAATTGTAAAGTTTATTTGGTTATAATTGTAAATAAGGGATTAAATTGAAAATTTATGGAATTAATTAAATTGAAATATTATAATTAAATGGTAAAGGATGATAATTGTATAATATGAATGTAATAAAATGTGAACTAATGTTAATTATATTCATAAGGTAATGGTTGATTGAATAATAAGAGTGTAAATCGAAATAAAAGAATTTGATTGAAATTAAAATATAATTAATTTAGATTTTATTACAGTTGTAATTGAACGCTGTAATTAATGTATTATTTAAATATTGAATTTGATATGGAAATTTTATTTTAAAAGATTATAAATTCCTGTTTAATCAAGAATGATAAGAATTGTTAACTTTTAAATTTGAATTTGAAAGGTGATTAAATTAATTTAATAATTATTTATTTAATCATCGTGAAAATTAGCCATTTTTTCCACTGGCTCGGATTTTGACGAAACTAGTTTCATCAGATCTGTAACAATGAATTATTGTAGGATTTCAAGTTTCGTAGCGATCGAACTTGTCGTTTGATCGTGCGGGCTCGAAACGCATAGAAATCAATTTAATAAATTCAACTAAAATAATCTGATTTTTTTAAAGCTAACTTCTGTATACAGTGGAATTTGGGTTTGAAACTGGTTCCATTGAGTTTAAAGATATCAAAAACCTATATTTCAATATATTGGATGACCCATTTTTGTTTCGGAAACGAAACGGGCTTTTCGGGTCATCGTTATCATTTCGACCCAATTCGATTTGTCTATTCATTCGTATCTCTCTTTGTCCATATAAATAGATTTCTTTCAGAAACACTAGCTATTTCTCATTTCTGATTTCTGTATGTACTTCTTATCTCCATCTGATGATTCCTTTCTTCCCAATGGCAGAAACCCTAATTCCCAAATTCAATTTCAAATCAAAATCAAATCAAAAATTTTAAACTTCTCAAACTATGTCATATTATACATTATTGGAAAGCTCTCGATGAATGCAATCTACTACAGCAATTCATTTTCCGATTTAGTGCATCGTTTGACCAGAAAACGATGAAGAAACCTCGACCGTTGAAACTAGGGTTTTCGATCCAACGGTGGATCGTCGATTATACGACGATCGGAGGGCACCGGAGTGTAGAGGGCGTTGAGGCAAGTCGATCCATGGTGTTGTTCATGTCATTGATGTCTTGGATCACCAGAAATGGCATGGGAAGTGATGGCGGCTCGGAGGTGAAGGGGGATGGTGGAGTTGGCCGTCTGTGGGCCATAGGTGCGGCCGGAGTTGGCCTTGGCAGTGGCGAAGTTTAATGGTAGCGATGACGTTCGTGGTAGCGGTGGCAATTGGTTGAATGGTTGGTGGTTGAGCATGAGGGAGGTTCGTGCGATCTAGAGTGTGACGCGAGGGTTTGGATGGTATTTCGAATTACCCTTTTGCCCCTGTTGTTTTTTATTTTTGTTTTAAATTTTTAAATGTTCTAACGTCCATAAACTTTTATTGGGTTAGACATAAAGTGGATTTTCTTTTTACTAAAACCTCTTATTCCTTCCCAAAAAAACACTCTCCCCGCTATCCCTAGGGGACTTCCCTACTTCCTATAACATATGGATACAAATTTCCTCTCAAAACATGGCTTATTTGTATGCTATAAATCGGTAACAACATAGGGCTCAACATACTTGGGTCATCCCAAACCTAACTAGCAAACTAAGCACAAATATACTTCTAAAAACTTTCCATAAGTTAAAATCTATAATTGGGGACAATTTGGATTTTAGTACATAATATATTTATATTTTATTCAAAAATACAAATACGTTCACTCACTATCTACCTAAGAATCCTGAACATAGGCTCTGATACCAAATGTAACAACCTATGTTCCAGTGGGTCCGGATTTTTCGCAAAAAATGCTATAACCCAAGCCCACTGAAGCCCAAGTTGGGTATCTGGTATCCTGCAAATAGGCAAAGACAAATATATTAGAGCTCAGATAAATATCTCACAGCGAAACTGACTAAAACATAATAGTAAGTAAATACTCACCAATAAAATAACACTTTCTAAACAAGTGTCTCAAAGCTGGGAAGTCTCTGTCATCTACCTAACCTGTAGGATGTTATGAGGAGGGGTAAGAACTAAAGTTCTAGTGAATAGACAAATTATACACTTCTAAGCTTAATTCTACATATACCATTTTATTTCCATTTACTGTTATGTTAGGTTCATTGGGTTTATAATACTCTCGCCTCTGTGCGTGAATCATGCCCATCTATTCCCTAGTAGATCAAACCTAAAAACTGGTGTGTGTGTGTGTGTGTGTGTGTGTGTGTGTATATGTAGCTATATGCCCAATGACCGCATTGGTCCTAGGTTACCCATAGTACCTTCTGTATCCTCCTCGCAAAGGACTCCATCATCTTGCTTCCATGGCATTCTGTGACTACATCTATAAAGGACTGCCTCATAAAGCCAATAATACATATGTTCCATCGTCTACTATGAAAACGTAAAACGGCGTCTGCACTAGTCTATACTAATGCTCGGACATCCTCAATGTACCACCCAGTGCGTACCTTGAGGACTATACGTAATCGTTCTGTCTACTCCCTAAATCCCACTTAACAAGGTCTACCTTGTACGGAATTCAGTCGGGGATTTTCTATTTCTGTAAAGGACTGCCTCGTTAGGCCTACAATAAAGATATTCTATTTCTATAAAGAACTGCCTCGTTAGGCCTACAATACAGATATTCTATATTGTTTGTCTCTTTTCTTATTGTGGCTATGGCCCCACGCGGCCACCCCTCAACTAATCGAAAGACTTCTAAAGAGCTAAGTGGTTGTGCCCTACAACAAACAATCTAAACATCCAATTGGCTGCACCCCTCATCCAATGTCTTGATAGTGAAATATGATTGGACTGTTGGTTTAACTCTAGTCTTTTCCGAACTCGCTCTTGGTTTTGATGCTGGCCCGATATCCGCATGCGACTATCCTTTTGGGTCCAGTCCATTAAACTTACTTGCAAGTACTGGGACATACGAATATCCTACTCCAAACATCAACCCCTTTTGACTGCCTACAATGGTCTTGCTATGCAAAAAGTAGTCAAGGCATACTCTTTTGATGGAACACCTACAGACTTGCCTCTGGAGGACTGCTTCACTATGCCTACACCAGAGGGCCATCCTAGAGTACCCTCACGCCCCGTTGAAGTCTCGTACTTCCTTCTAGCCCAAAATAACAAAGTTAGACGTGCTTCTTCTATGCTGAAATCTGTGATGAACTGCTTCGTTAGGCTCTTCATCCTTTGGGTTGCTCCGAATGCATCTCACTCTTTCATTAGACCCTAAGTCTAATCTTTTAATTTGCATTTTGTTTACTTTTCTTATTCTGTTGGCTACTTATTTACCATAATTAGCATAATCTTGTCCCAGCCTCACCTAACTGTTGTGAGACTATCAGTTCCTGATTGAAAAGGAATGCTATTGGTATGGGCCACTTCTATTATCTTGCTTATTAACTTAATTTAAGTCTTAAGTTTATTAAAATAAGCATCTTCTGTTCTTTCTACTTAATTATAACCTATGTTATAATTTCACCTGTAATTGTCGCTTTTATTTTCTTTTATAATCTGTACATTATAAATATAATTACAAGCATCACTTTTTTATTCTAGTCTGTCTTCTTTTATTATGATGATGAATTCTCTTTAATTCTCTTATATTATATGACAAACTTAGCTTTGGACTACGTCGTTTGTCACAAATTTACTTATCATAATAGTTACTTTACTTTTATTTTATTATCTGCACAGTAAATGTGGATTTAGGTACATTTCTGTTTATAGCTTCTAGTCTTATCTAATAATTAACTTGATTCCTTCAATTCTTTGTATCTTCTTATATTATAGGAAGTAGTTCTATTCTATTTGGTTGGTTACGAAATTTGTGCTAAAAATTCATTTCCATATTTTAATACTAAATAATGCTATAAACAATTATCGTAACTGCAAGAAATTTCTTTTATTATCTCTTTACTATTTGGATAGTGCAAAATACAGTGGTTTCTCTATTTTACACTAATTCCCTTTTTCTTTCTTTTATTCTTTCAATTACGTTTATCGTTATCTTTTTAAATATTAAACTATAGAAATGTATTCTATTTTCTAAACCAACCAATTAATCTGTCACGTACTTTCAAATCAAGTTATTAGATTTTTCTTTAAGTTATTACTCCCATTTAGCATAATTACTGTAAATTTCTACCTTTCTCTTTTTATTTCAGCTTTTCTTATTTTACATCTAATTCTGTAAATCTAGTATTCTTCTATTTTAGTCCATATTTGCGAATTCTTCTCTTTACTATTTTATTCGCGTAAAAAGGAATAAAAAAAAGCTAACATTTACAGGCTAAATTTCTACTTTAAAATAGATGTAATCAACTATAAACTTCTTACTTTTAGGCTTACGTCTTTCTCTAACTATCCGACCTAATATTAATTAAATATAAGCTCTCTTAAACAATTTACAGTCTCAGCATAACTAATTAACTAAATTAATTACTGAGATAAATACTAAATAAAATTATTTAACGGGAATCTAACGATAATATATCATAAACGTAAAAAATATATAATTAAATCCACTCACATATCGTCCTTAGCTTCAATCTCTGTCCCTTTTAATTTGTTACACTTTTCTCCGCTTTTCCCCCTTTTGATTCGTTGTAAATTCTCTGATTTGTTTGCGCAATTCTATAATTTGTTTGTATGTATTTCCTTGCTTAATTTTATTTTTGGTTTGGGGAAAGATTTGATTAACAGAGGAGAAAGGAAGAGTGAGAAGAGAATAGGAGTTTGTTGTCAATGACGGCAGCTGATACAGAGAAAATAGTATGAGCTAGGGTTAAGTTACGTTCAATTTATAGGTGCAGTGAACAACTATGAACCATCCGAATAACCCTAAAAACAATCATCACCATCTGAACTTGATTTGTTTACGTTAGCTTATAATGTATAACTCTCCAACGTTATTTATTTTCTCCTTTGTTATATGACCCAATTAATTCACGTTTCCTTCTAAATAAGATTCTCTCATTAATTATCCAATTAATTAGATCATATATATATATATATATATATCCAATATTAATTGATTCTTATACGTTATAATTTCTTACCTATTTGAACACGTCAATTAATACCTCTATTAATTGAATGCATATAAAAGTTATACTTATTAATTTATTCTTATTAATTTACCTACATCATAAACCTAATTGCTTTGTTTGATTTTTGTACGCGTTCCAATTTTTTTTAACTTGGAAACAAATAATCCTATAATTGGCATTTTCTTCTAGCTAATTAATTTACAGTATTAGCTATTGTAAAGATGGCATATTCTTTGATTAATTGACACCCTTTTTAAAACGCTCAACTAATTGCCAATTAATTAATTGACACGTTTTCCCATTTTAATCGATATCCAAACTAATTCCTATGCGTCACTCAATCACACATTTATTAGTTGTACATATTTAAATCGCCAATTAATTGACTTATAAGTTTCCCTCTTTTATTAATTGACGCTTACTTAATGTCTTTAGTTAATTTCTCAATTAATTGCTTGCGTCAATTATAAATTTATATATATATATATATGTTATCATTTATTTATTCCCCACATACATTTTCCTTTATTAGAAGATCCCTTAATTAATTAATGTTATAAAAGTGACATATTCTCTGACTAATTGACGCCTCTACGTCTCTTAATTAATTCCTCTTTTAATTGATTGATGTGTCAATTAATCTCACACTCATTGGTTGCATATACCTATGTAACCTCTTAATTTTTTAATGCGTATATTTGACATTTATATTTTTCACTGTTTTGCATTTATGTTAATCCAATTGATTTTATTTGTCATTAAAGCGCGGGGTGTTACATTCTCCCCCCCCCCCCTTAGAAAATTTCGTCCTCGAAATTTGATAAGGGTTCAATCATGAAAACCTTTTTGCATCCATTCTACACTAGCAACCATTTAGTGTACAACCAATTTTGCAACAATCTTTGCATAGTGTAAAGTGCAATACATCATAAAGTATTTGCATGTACAAGAATTTCTAAGCGGTACCTCCTATATGAATGCCTTTTCTTTTAGAAATTCATTTTAAAACATGATGCATACATCCTAAATATACTTGCAATTTCTATATGAATGCAATCTTTTGAAAACTCATAACATTTTTCATCCAATTTTTCCCACACTCCTACTGAATAGGAGCATAGTTCAATGAATTATACGTCCAAACCTACCACACAACTTTTAATTTTCGAATTTTAGAAAATTCTAATTTTGCAAATTCGATTTCTTATGGCAGAAAGAAGGTAGAAAACAGAAAAAATTCACATTTCTTCGTTTTACTTTTGCGTATCTTTCTCTCCGTACTAGGAACTTATGCCGCTATCCTATAAAATCTCTATTTTCTTTCCCAAGCACGGTTTATATAAGAAAGAACTTTCTTTTCAAACTTTTTCCCAAGCTTAATTTAAGGGAAAGATGTATTTTTCTTTTGCAATTCTCATTTATTTCTATTGACGTTTCTGTTGCTTTCTTTAGATCTTACTGTTTTTCTTTTAGTTACCTTATATCTTCTTTTACTTTTCTTTTAATACAGCAACTAAACACAGCTACCATCTAAGGCAAGGAGGTCTAGGACCATGTCCACTCTAACACAGAAAGGTCCTACTCTAGGAATCCAAGAAACTCATATGCTCCTCCTGCCGTCTACTACTTGTTACCAACTTACACTGTGTTACTCATGACGAATAAGATCCATTCATCTCTTCTATTCCATGCTAAAAAATGAATAGTTAAGTCTCATTTACTGCAATGGATAAGTATTTCAATCTATGCAGTCTCTATCTAAAAAGGCAACTAAGCTTGGGGAAATTCTCTCTTTAGCTTTCAACTTTCCCCAACTAAGGTCTACCTATCCCAACCACATGTGTCTTATCATCTTACTAATATCATTTCACTATTCTTCTATAGTCTACACACATGAAGCAACATTTCTAGGTTTTCACTAGTGTCCTATACACCTTACAGGAACTTTCATTATTACTACTAGGAGTAATTACTGTTATAGCCTTATACTTTTCCCGTTACACCTAGGAAATGATTCATATCTACTCCATATTTAAAAGTCTGGTTTGGTTTTGTATTTATCATTTTACTTTAAAAATAAAAGCTTCTAAAATTTATCTTTTCAAAACTTATTTACTTTTCCACTAAATCATTTTTTAAAACATGTCTTGTTTGATTTTTGTACGCGTTCCAATTTTTTTTAACTTGGAAACAAATAATCCTATAACTAGCATTTTCTTCTAGCTAATTAATTTACATTATTATCTATTGTAAAGCTGGAATATTCTTTGATGAATTGACACCCTTTTTAAAACGCTCAACTAATTGCCAATTAATTAATCGACATGTTTTCCTATTTTAATCGATATCCAACTTAATTCCTATGCATCACTCAATCACACATTTATTAGTTGTACATATTTAAACTGCCAATTCATTACCCAATTAATTGACATATAAGTTTCCCTCTTTTATTAACTGATGCTTACTTAATGTCTTTAATTAATTTCTCAATTAATTGATTGCGTCAATTATAAATTAATATGTATGTTATCATTTAATTTATTCCCCACATATATTTCCCTTTATTAGAAGATACCTTAATTAATTAATTAATGTTATAAAAGTGACATATTCTCTGACTAATTGATGTCTCTACGTCTCTTAATTATTTCCTCTTTTAATTGATTGATGCATCAATTAATCACACACTCATTGGTTGCATATACCTATGTAACCTCTTAATTTTTAAATTCGAATATTTGACATTAATATTTTTCATTGTTTTGCAATTATGTTAATTCAATTGATTTTATTTTTCATTAAAGCGCAAGGTGTCACAATGGGTTGAAATGATACATACCCGAATGGTCTTATAGATTACGAAAAAATCGTTATGGGTTGAAATGATAAACTCGAGCGATTTTATGGATTTTAAATTTTCTTGGGATTGCGGGTTTAAATGATATATATCCATAAATTTAAATTATTACGGGTTGAAATGATATACATCTGTATCACTTGACCATATGGTAGAAAATTATATACAGACACCGGATTTGTTAAATTAAATGATTTTAAAACCTTAATTTTTAAATCAAGTTAAATGATATTATGAAATAAAATTAGATTTATATGAACTGAATTATTTTCAAAATTCGATCTTTTAAAATGTTGATATTGAAATTTGTTTAAATGAATTGTTTAAAGAATTTAAATTTTAATATCAAAATTGAAATCTGAAAATTTGATTTTGAAATATAAATGAAATTTATCAAAATTGAGTTATTGAAAATGTTTGAATAATCAAGCTTTGAAACCTATTGAATTTGAAGTGGTTTAAATTTGTTGTTCATACATGGATTTGAAATTGATATAAATTGAAATGGTTTTAATGAGAATTTGAATTGAAACCTCTAGCCTTTTGACTTGAAATAGTTGAACTGGAATTGATTTAAATTGAATTTAAGAACTAAAGTTGATTTGAATTGATTTGTGAAATTGGAAGAAACAATTCTAATTTAAAACTATATAAACTCTTTTAAAATACAAACTCTTATAACATTTAAACTATTTTTCTCATATAAACCATTTTAATATATTAATAATTTTTAATACATTATATTTTTAATATATAACCTATTTTAATATATATAAACTATTTCTAATATATAAACCATTTTAATATATAACCTATTTTAATATATAAAACCTATTTTAATATATAAACTATTTTTACTATATAACATATTTTAATATATAAACTATTTCTAATATATAAACTATTTAATCTACAACCTATTTTTTATATAAAAAAAATCAATCTAGAGCCCTAATGAAATCGAAGGGATGGGAGGAGCCCTCCCTACCTGGTCCGACCACAGATAGGAGGGAGATTAGCCAGCCCAACACAGAGATTTGATGCCTCCAACCAGTTTGGATCAGTTTTATGGGGAGCCACCTCCGCGCCTTGAAAATTGGAGTAGGGCGGATGGGAATCGAACCTACGACCTGATTACCAAGAAGCGGGTATCTCACCACTACGCCACTACCTGCGGACTATAACCTATTTTTAAATATAAACTATTTTAATATATATTATTTTAAATTTATAAACAACTTTTAATATACATATTTTAATATCTATAGTATTTTTAATGTCTAACTATTTCAATATATAAACTACCTTTAATATTCAAACTGTTTAAAGTTGGAACTGTTATGATTTAGATTTAATTGATTTAAATGCGAATATCTTGATATGATGGTTTAACCTATCTTGTGGTTATGATTTTGAAAATGAATATGATTTTGAAAGTGATATGATTTGAAGTGAATATGATTATTAAAGTGATATGATTTTGAAGTGAATATGATATTTTGCTATCAATTATGAATTGGTTTTGGAAATGTAAAAGAACCAACCGGTGTGAAATAAGCATTTGGTTGTTAATGAGACCGGTATCGAATATTGTCTAACTCTCTACCAATACTGAAAACCACTTTAACAACTGTGCACGTGGTGGAGAATCCAGAACGAAGTAAGATGGTCTGGCGAATGCTACTATATGAGGTATGAACGCAGCCCTGGCCTCATTGGATCAGCTTGATATGACTAAAACAGGAGCTATACCGGGCCAAGTGAGGTCGCTCCTTCGATCGGGCACATTTCTTCGATACCATATTTATTACTTTATGGTTGATTTGGTTGCCACCCCTCGATTTGATTATGGGAGTGTGTTCTGAGGTGGGCGGTAGTAGCTGCTATGCATTACCACCAGTCCGAGAGTGCAAATGGTAGAATCCTACCCTGGCATCGCCTCGCGTGCCTTATCATATGCCTTATCTAGCCCATTACGAGTTTGGTTTATGTTGTACCTATGGAGTGGTCCCTGATAGTGCACCAGTTTACGGTGGAGTTTACCGTATTATATAGACTACGACATTTATATAAAATGTGTTAAGGGGGATATGGGTAATGCCTTAATGCTATTTTAATACTTTACTTTACTGTAGACATATTATAATAGTGTATGGTACTATGTATGTAGATAGTTTAACGGATCCTTAGGAGATGGAATCTCGAACATCTATTAAGTTATGCACGCATGTTAGACACTGGATAGGAGATGTAAAATCTCGAAAACATCTCAGAAGCCATTACACTCATATTTATTTATGTTGAATTAACTTGCATAAGATCTTTTAGTTCGGACTCGAGTATTTTGTCTTTTCATTACGCTCGGGTCAGCCTGAGCTTTTCAGTATTGAAAGCTCTATTTATGGAGGACGAAGACAGAGATTTGTATACTATTTATATATATAGACACACACACACACATTCCACTGCTTCATGTTATTCCGTTGCATTATTTATTTATTCCTGTTGTATGTATAAATCTGGTTGTATTGTAAAAGTGTAATCAAATGTTATTTGTAAAACAGCTTCATGAACTGTTTATTTGATTATTATATTTTGTCATTCCGGTGTGAGATTCTGTGTTTTGTTTTTCCTTTCTTTTCACTTATTTTCTTATTTACCCCATTAATAATCCTCCGTTTTGAATGGTTTGAGTTGACATGTGTGGTTTATTGTTGATTTAAACCGTCCAAAAAGGTGGGTCATTACACCTTAACAAAATCGTGCACACAGTGTGCACGAGATACACGACACATCATATAAATGTCGACCTTCTCTCCACCACCGCACACTCAACACTCAAAGAAATCGCACGCCTCTTGCTCCGTTCAACTCCGCTTCGCATGCTCTATGCGATGATGTCACTCGCCACTCGACCGCACGTCCCGTCAAAAAGCGACATAAGGCTTCCCCATATGACCCTACAGGTCGAATTTAGACTCTGACTACTGGAGCACTGACCAACATCGCCAAAATACTCCTCTAGCCCTCACATGTTCACCCTTACTACCACTTCGACCTCCACCACCGTCCAAGGATTCATGAGCCCTCACACCTTACAATGTGACAAATAAATGTTGCGATCCTCTCTTCGGCACCGCACACCCCACTCTTCAACTACAAGCTTGCTTTTCAATGACAAGCACGAATCCATGATCGATTTTGCTAAACATTGCCTAAATCGAGCTCAAGACCAAACCCTAGGTCACGTCCTCAAAGCCGAGCCCAACCAAATAAACACCGTACACTACAAATTTGACATGGATTGGAAGCTTAAGTCCATACGAGTTCAACGAAACTAGTTTTGTATTTTTTTCATTCATTATGTGAATTGATTTTGAATTTTGAAGGCTTGAGGCCATTTAAGTTGTTTGGAGGAATTAGAGAATGAAAATGAGAGAAGAAGAAAGGAATGTGAAAAAAGAATGGGTTAAGTGTTTGAGGTTTATTTGATCTATTTTTCTTTCCTTTTAAAAAAAGTCAACAACTTCACCCTGAAGTAAAAAAATATTCTCAAGCAAAACAAAATTTTCAAGCCACCTATCAACTCACCATCAAGTCATGATGAAAATTTTGAATTTTTGATTTGATTTTTAAAGGTTTGAAAAAGAAGGTTTTGCGGTATTTCGCTATACAATATTTCATTCGCGTACGAATCACGAACGACATGGATTAAAATACGATTGTGTAACAAAATGCGACACGATCACAAATCGACAATAAAATACACATATTATTTTATTCCATGAAATTTCAAAAATACCATCGTTTACCGGTAAATGCATCAAACGATAATTTAACTATTTTTTCAAATTAAAAAATTATGAAATAATCAATTAAATAGAAATAAAAATATGTCAGTAAAATCGAATTGTTTTATTAACAATTGATTTTCTTTTTATTTATTTGAAATATTTATCATTGTAAATAAATTTACAAAATGAGTTCATCATTATTATTTATTAATTAAAAGGAGTTAAATAAGGCTATTAAATCCATTTGATTTATATTTAATTCACAATTCAAATATTTAAATAATCATTATATTTGAATTCAAGTTATTAAACTTTAAAAACCAATTATTTAAATATTTAAAATTAAGTAAATATTCAAAATCAAAACAACAAAATTTCAGAATGTTACATTCTCTCCCTTAAAGAATTTTGTCCCTGAAATTCCCGAAGGAAGAAAATGACTCCAAACCCTTATGGTTTAATTTTTTTTTAATTAAAATAAGTTATTAAACTCTTAAAGCTCCTTATTTTAAGGAAAATTTCAGTAGCACCTCCTTCGCGTGGTTTATCCTAAAAAACTATAACTCGCCACAACTGGCCCAAATCAACCAAAAAAATAAAAGCCAAGTGGTCCCCCGTAGATGGGGCATAAAATCATCAATAAATTACCAAATTCTAAATCTACTACATACCTCTTTTGTGTTTAATTTTTATTTTTGCCACCAACTTACTATCTCGATGCAAATGTAGGTGCGCAAGAAATCAAATAGCAATCTCTTGCTTTCTTGTACCTATCTTGTTCACATAATCCAAAAGAGACTCATGCTGACAAAAGAGAAATACACTAGCAACATAAATAATATAACAACCATATGTAACAGAAGCACAGAGAATACTCTGAAATAAAATACTACACATCCAATCTTTTCAAAGGATAAATTTAGAACTAATGCCCAGAATTTTTTATTCAAAATGTATTTCAAATTCCTGCAAAGAGAAATAAATCAAAACCAAAATCAATTATGATAAGGAGGGGGCTCCTCTTATCAAAGCATGATATAACTCTAGAATCAAAAAAACATGGAGCATCCAGTAGTATTCTTAAAATAACAACTAGAGTAAACAAATATACCTGGGCAGTCTTCCAAATCGGAAAAATCCCAACTTCCCTTTAGTCATAACTAAAAATATTTGAAAAATCACTTCACAAAACTCTTTTTAAATACCCTAAAAGAATAATAATTCATCAAAATTTTCAAAATAATACTATTTTTTTTCACATATTCTTTCGAATCGCTTAATTTTTTCGAAACATTGGGATATGTTTGCGCCAAAAATGGTCACAAACCCCAAGTGTAGTGAAAGCACCAACGTATGAATACAAATCAACAGTATTCACACACAAATCACAGATCTAAGCAAATAACAAGCAACAATCCAGAAATAATGAACAATGACACGCAATTTATAGTGGTTCGGCTATCTCCGGCCTACGTCCACTTCAAAGTTTTTATCTTTTTATTGCTCGATGCTTGAAGATTACAATTTCGTGTGTTGTATTACAACTAATTTGCTGAGCTAAGTCTGAATCTAAGGCAGCAATGGTGATCTGGAGTGAATCTGGCAGAGTCTGGGTGCTCTTTATCTCTCAAAATTGTCCGACCCCTTTTCTGAATGACCAGGGGTTCTATTTATAGGTGTAGGAGGCTGATATTTCGCCTAAATTGAGGGGAGACCAGTTCTGGCACGTGAGAGAGCCCACATGGCCGAGATCTGGAGATCCGGGCCCACTTTGGGATCGATTCGACCCTTGGTTCGAATCGATCAAGAAATTGTCCAATCAAGCTAAAATTTGGTATGGACATTCTTCAACATGTGCTCAAGCTTCTGTGAAAATTTCATGGCGTTTGGACTTGTAGAACTTGAGTTATGATTGATTCAATATGGTGTTTTTCGCTTCCTGGAGTCGTTCGAATCGATACCTTCGAATCCATAGGGTCGACTCCATCTCCTAGCACGTGAAGGCAATGACGTGGTGCGCGTGCTTCGGGTCAACCCCCCTTTTTCTCCGAGTTTTACTGAGTCGAACCCGGGGTTTCAGCTAGGCGGACTTGGCAGATTCAAGGCAATCGATTTGAAGGCATGTTTCTTCGAATCGATGGAATTGGTGCTTGGTCGAATCAATCCAGATATGCCACTGTGGATCGATTCGAAGTTATCTCAACGTGGGGGTTCGAAGATGCTGGAGTCGAAGTTCCTATCACTGCATGGATTCGGAGGTAATGGAGTCGAAGTAAAGGTGCCCTCCATCGATTTGAAGCAACGTAGGCCTGATGGATTCGAACTTGACGGAGGCAAAGCTTTGCTCCTTCTGATAGATACGGAGGTCGTGCTCTGTTGATTCGAAGGTCTTCATGGTGATGGATTCGAATCTTGGTCGATTCGAATACAATGAACAACATATTTCCTTAATCTTGCAACGTTCGTATTTTGAGCATACGTACTCGGATCGACTCAAAATTTGGAACGTTGGTTTCTACGGCTTCGCTTGACGCGTCTTATCAATTGCAGCCCGATCCGGACTCGGACAAAATTCATTGATATCCATGGTAAACCTGCGATGCACAATCGATGTTCATGACTAATAATCATTGATTTTCAGTTAATCTTTGGGTATCTCGGCTTTGCCAAAAGTTGGGATAACATTTTGCCCCCCAAAACATGCCTTTTGGTAAAAGGCGTGTTTTGATCAGTCTCAAATTAAATGCAGTGAGTTCATGTGTATCTCATAGCTTATAGCCTTTTCAATCAAGTCCATGGCTGTTCGAAGCCGAATTGTTATCAATTTCTTCCGGTGGAAGTTAAGAATGAAATTCTACGGTCTCTCCGTACTATTGATGGTCACTCCGGACCCTTGTCAAACCCATTCTAGATTTAGCGATTGAATAGAAAGATCCTATTGCACTCCGGCGTTGCTTTCTATCCCTTGCACTCTGGCCCCAGCTAGGGCGTATAGCGATGTCTTGGTCATTCTGGACCGATCGTAGCCTCTCTGGGCTCTTACTGGATCCCATCCTGTCACTCTCCGGTGAAGGGGAAACAACGATGAGTGAGCCGATCCTGTCGCTCTCCGGTGAAGCGGCTACACCCCCTGCACTCCGGTTCTGTGTTTTTGAACATTAAGCGATGTCATGACCTAAATCTTTAGGCCAATCATAGCCTCTCCGGGCTCTTGCTGGATCCCATCCTGTCACTCTTTGATGAAGAGGAAACAACGTTAAGTGAGTCAATTCTGTCGCTCTCTGGCGAAGCGACTCACTTCCTGCACTCCGGTTCAGTGTATCTGAACATTAAGCGATGTCATGGCCCAAATCGTGGGCCGATCATAGCCTCTCTGGGCTCTTATCGAATCCCGATCCAATCACTCTCCGGTGAATGGGAAGCGATGCTTAAGTGAGTCGATCATGTCGCTCTCCGGCGAAGCAACTCACTTCTTGCACTCCGGACCCGGCCTCTCCGGGTGAGGTCATAAAGCGATCATGTTTATATTGATATTTAATGTTCATCCTTTAACTCTCCGGTTAAAAGGTTTATTTTAATAAGTGTTTCTTTATTAAATTCAAATCCTAGATGTTCAATCTCAAACACCAGGAAAAACAAGACAATGCCTCTCCGGGCGGAGCGGTCAATTTCCATCTTAGAGCATGCCTAGGGATCTCTCCGGTTCCCGCACATGAGTAAGTGGGATAGCCGTTTTATTTTGGAAATCAAATCTAAGAAAACTAATCGACCAGAGTCCAAATCTTGAACTTGGCCCTTGCCATCACAATCAGTTGATGACGAGTCGCGATCCCGATCCAGGATCATTCCTGTTAGGTTGGGGCGGTAGTTGTTCGGGCCTAACCGCCGTTGTATGTTCTCTGACATACTGTGGCAATCTACCACTCCTGGCATGTTCTTCCACCTCATCCTTCAGGTGGCGGCATTCATCGGTAGTGTGCCCATCCAGCTCATGGAATAGGCAGTATTTTCCGGTTCTACGTTCCCGCTCCGTGGGATCTCTCCTCGGTGGTTTTCGATAGGGGAGTTGCCCCCGAGTTTCGGTGTAAATTCGTTCCAGTCCTGCCACCAAGTCTGTGTATTGCCTGAATATAGGCTCTCGGAATTTCTTTCGTTTATCAGGACCATCATGTACGTCATCCTGCTCTCTCTTTCCTTTGTCTGCCCCGGACTGTTCCCTGGTGGTTCCTTCGCCTTGTGCAACATTTATTTCCTGTCTCTCGGCCCGTGATTCTTCTAACCGAATGAATTTTTCAGCTTCATGGAAAAACTCTCCAAGATCCGGCGGTGGATCTTTAGTCAAAGAGTCTTTGAATTCGGTGCCTTCCCCAACTCCTGCCACTACCGCCATCAGAATCATTGATGGATCCGGGTGATCTACAGAAGCCACCGTTGCATTGAATCGTAGTAGAAAATCTTTTATGGACTCTCTGGTCCTTTGCTTTATTGAAGCTAGAGTCATCACACTTTTGGGCCGTGTTACGTGGACCCTGAACTGTCTCATGAAGCAATCCACAAGCTCGCCCCATGTCCTGATTGATCCAGTCTCTAATTGTCTGAACCAAAGTGCAGCCAAATCTGATAAAAATAAAGGGAAACATCGTGCCATCACTTCCTCGGATGCTCCAAGTACTTCCATGTGTCTAATGTATTTGGTAATATGCATGGTTGGATCCGACTTCCCGTCATACGAATCCAGCATTGGTAGTTTGAACTTTGGAGGGTTCCATGCATTCCTGATATTCGGAGCGAACGGACTCCGACTAACTTCTTCCAATCCTCCTCCTGACAACCCTCCTCTCATGAGTCGCCTCACTAGGCCAATCATTCTTTCATCTCCATCTAGGGGTTGCCCCCTTGTCATGTTTCTGTCTTGCCCTCCGAGTCTCGTAGGGAATTCTGGTACGTACTCTTCGGGCGGCTCGTTAGCATTTGTGTTGGCCCTAGCCGGTTGAGCTCCTTCCAAAGGTCCTTCTGCGTTGGGTCCTGCGGGCCTGCCCCCAAGCCCTTGTTGATTGCCTTCTGGTTCTGTATTCTGTCCTACGTTGGGTTCCATAGCCCTAGCTCCTTGTTCTACATTCACAGCCGCCGTAGCTGGTCCAAGGTTCTGTGTCCCTACAGCTCTCATCTTGTGATATCCCGGAATTTCGAGAAGTTTAAAATGTGATAATCTCTTAATTTAAATTATTTTAAATTGATAATATTGTTATTTCAAATATAAATAACCAAATAATAATAATATGATGTTTTAATTATGGTATAGATTGATTTTAATAAGAATAATTATTTAAGTTGTGATTATAAATTTGATTTTAAATAGATTTATCATTTCTAAAATTAATAAGTATTGTTTAAATATATATATATATATATATATATTGTCTTGAGTTGTTTTTAAATGAAATAATCATTTCAAACTTAATAATGTGCTTATTTAAAATATAAATGTTGAGTTGATTTTTAAATTGGATTTTAAAAGTAAAATTTGAATTTGAATCTGAATTTAAATTTGAATCTTTAAAAGATAATTTTTTTAATATATTTGGGTATAAAATATATGAACAAGACTTTTATTTAAAATAAGATTTTTGTTTTATTTTTGTCTTCCTTGAAGAGATTTTTGTATATAAATTTAGAAAGTATTTATTTAATAATAAATAAATACAAAAGGTATATTTACACTTTAAATTGACTTAAATATATTATATATGATTTTATTATAATATAAATGGGTATTATTTTATTTTATTTTAAAAGTTTCCATTTATTTATAATATAGGAAAGCATTTATAATTAATAAATGTATTTATCTATTTAGGAAATACATATAAAAGCTTTTAAAATCTTTTTAAAAATAATATAAAAACAATTAATGACAAGTGTTAATTTTATACACATGTAAAATACATGTGTTAACATAATAAGAATTTTATGTGACAAGTGTCATTTTCTTTTCATTTTCCTTGATTTTTAATAAACCATAAATTTAGTTTATAAAAGCCTACATCTCCATTTTCTTTCCTTTTCTAATCTCATTTTCAAAACAAAGAAAATTTATTCAAACCGAAATAATAATCTTCTCCAAACCAAATCTGAAATCATCTTCAAACCAAAACTGAGATTCATCTCAAACTAAAAATCAAAACAAATTTACAACCTGAAGCCATTCATTTTTCAAACCTGAAACCTTCCTCTGATTAAAATCAATACCCTGTAAATTATTTCCAAAACCGAGAATCTACAAAACTCAAATAATTTCAAAGCTCAAAAATTCAAATACCTGAAACCATTTATTGTCTCAAACCTGAAATTTCCTCAAAACTGAAAATCATTTCAAAAGTTTAAATGCCTGAGCCACTTTCAAAACCAATCTGCAATGCTCTTTCAAAGATCTGTGATCATTGTTCTTCAAAAGACCTGTAACTATTTGATTCTTTCAAGCCTGTAAACATCTATCTTCAAGACCAGTAATTAATGCATGCAAGTAAATCTGGAGTTTCAAGAGCCTTCCTGTTTTTAAAGTTTCAAAAGCAAGTGTTTCAGTTTTTAAAAGCAAGCAGTTCAATTTCAAAGCTTCCAGCTTATTCAAAATTTCTCTGCCTCTTGGAAAGGTGAGTAAACATCTTTTTCAAAGTTATATGAATTTAAATTGCTTTCGAATGATTTCTGAATGAAGTATATTTGCATGTTCAATTATATGTGTGTATACTATATGTATGTGAGGATTGAAGTATGCATGCCTGGTTTCATTGTTAATTGCTTTGTTCATCTTCTATTTGAGTAATCTCTTCTTTTATAAGATCTTGAAACTATATATCTTGATTCCAGTAGTATGATATGAGATATACTTGAATGTTTTAGTGAATTTTTGTTTGCATGTTTATAAATATGTAGATATAAAGATATGCATGTCTGAACATATATCTGTCTCTGTTTTATCTAAGGACAGGCTTCAGATTTTATTTGAAAAAAAAATTCATATCTTTAAAATCCATTTGATTATAGTCTAGGATTTGTGAATAGAAAAGGTTTCTAACTATATACTTTAGATTTTAAAAATAGATTCAAGAATATACAATAAGTATTTAACTCAAATTTTAAGATTACAGAAGAAATCAAAGAAATGGGAAAAATTCAAATATGTTAATTTAAATCTTTGATTCTATAATCTGATTTGTGATTACAAATGATGAATTTAGAAACAGAATTCATAAATTTTAAGTTTGGGATGGCCGAGAATTTTAAGATGAACAGAAAAGACATTTTCGTCATTTTCAGACGATCGGTGAGGCTGGTTTCATCGGGGTTGATGTCGAAGGTCGATTGGAGGATGAAGATGGTAGGAAAAATAGTAGATGATTTTATTCTATGCTGTGGTGGTCGTTCGATGGAATTTTAGGGTTTAATGTTGATTTTGGGCTTGATTGAAATCGCGATTTTTCCCGACGTCGTGGGTGATCTGGATGCTATCGCGCATGGGGGGATGGAAGTGTGGGTTAGAGCTGGAGCTTTGGTCGAAGTCGTGGGTGATCTGATAGTCAGAAGTGGTCTGACGAGGTGGTTCTTGTTCGAAGTGTTGTTCCAGGTAGTGATCGAGAAAGCTTAAATTCGATTTTCGAAATTAATCGATGATCGGAGTTGTCGTGATGGTCGAGAGGAAGGTGGGCGACTCGATGGTGATCAGCAAGTTGGTCGGAGTCGTCGATGTTCACCGTGCACGTGCACGTGTTCTCATTTGCGTGTATCTGGAATTTTGAATTGGGGAAGATGGAGTTACTCGAGTAGTACGGGGAGGAACTCGCGTAGCTTAAGATTTTGCTCGGGTATTTCTTCGGGTTGTTTGCGTGAGTTTTCGAGTGAAACTGTTAAAGTTTTAACAGTTTTAAATTTTAAACAAAACAGTTTAAAATTTGCTCGGGAAGAACTCGGGAAGATAGGGCTGTGGCACGGGATTGCCTTCGTGTCGTTTGTGAGTTTGAGAGTAAACAGTTAACAGTTTAAATTCTTTAAAAAAACCAAACAGTTTAAAATGTAAAACTAATCTCTGTTTAAAAAGGGAAATAAGAAGAAGAAAGGCTTGGCTTTGTTCAAGTATAATGGGTCAAACCCAAAGGAAATATTTAAATTAGTTTTTTAAAAAATTTAAATAAAAGGTAAGATTTTAAATTTAAATAATCAAGTTAAAACAATTTGTTTTAAAAATTCATTACTTTGTAATAAATGTTTTGACTAAATTAAAGTTGTATGATTTATTTAACTTAAATATATTAAGTTAAATTTTTAAGTTATTTTCAAATTTAATTTGAAAATAAGATAAGTAATAAAGAAATGTTTTATCTTAAAACTTAATTTAAGTTGATAATAAATGGAATAAATAAAGAATGATTGATTAATTGAATTAATTAATGATTATTTATTTTAAAACTTAATTAATAATTTAATTAAGTAAATTTAATTACTAAGATCAAATGTTTAATGATAATGTTTTATCTCAAGATTAATTAAGATTTTTTTTAGAGTTGAAATTAATTAAGTTAATTAAGAGATTTAAGTTTAATTAATTTATTTATTTAATTTTTGATAAGGATTAATTAAATGATCAAGAGTTAATTAAAATGGTAATTAAGAAGTACTTAATAAAGTTTTATTAAGTAATAATTAAGTTTTCTTAATTAATAATTAAGAGATAATTAATTTATAATTAAAGTTAATTAAGGATTAATTAACTGTTATTAAGGGTTAATTAATTGTCGTTAAAGATTGATTAATAGGTAATTATGGGTTAATTAAATTGATAATTAAGGTTGTTAATTTATAATTAAGTTTTATTAATTAATTATTAAGAGGTAATTAATTAGTTAATTAAGGTTAATTAATTAATTATAAAAGTAATTAAGGATTGATTACTTTGTATTAAAGATATTGATTAATAATTAAGTTTATTAATTAATAGTTAAAGAATAATTAATCAAGGATTAATTAATTTGTTTAAGGGTAATTAAGGATGAATTACTTAGTTATGATTTATGAAATAAATGTGATTTATTTAAGTTAATTAATTTGATTATTAATTAAAGATAGTCACTCGATAATTGATTAAGTATAATTACTTAATAAGATTGGTTAAGTGAAATTACTCGGTATAAGTAATTGATAATTGAATTACTGTATGTAATTGGTGTAATTAATCAAAAAGGATTTATAAAAGAAATTAAAGTAATTAAGAATAGTTAATTACTATTGATGATTATTTAAGGTTGATAAATGAAAGTAATTAATTAATGAATGATTAATTAATGTAATTAATTAAGGAATAATGTAATTAATTATAGTTAATTAATTAATTAAAGTAATTAATTAAGGATCATTAATTATTATAATTAATGAGAGTAATTAAAGGTTAATTACTGTAAATGATTAAGGATAATTAATTTGTGAAATTAATTAAAGGATAATTACTTTAAGTAATTAATAATTAATCAAGGATGATTAATATTTAATGATTAATTAATTAAAAGGGATTGTAATTAATTAAGGGTTGATTAAGCAAGGATAGGAATTAATTCTTAAAGTAATTAATTTAATTTAAGTTAATTAAATTGATTATAATATGGATTAATAAATGGTTGCTTATGAATGATTGATTGAGTAGAATGTCTGATTTGGTTGATATCTCTTGGATGATATACTATGATATTCTGTGATATGATATTTGATATATCTGTGATAAATATGTGATATTTATCTATGTTAATGCTCTGTGAATTCAAGTATTAAATTGAATTGAATTGTTTAAACCTTTAAACAACTTGGCCTTAAAAGATACGTTTTGGATTTCGATGAGACCGGGATCGGGTTTCCAGATTTGGATATCCGAATACCACATCGATCCAAATTAACGTTAGGTCGTGAATCTCAAGTGAAGATGAAGATTAAGAGTGCAAGGGTTATTGTCGTTAACTCTGAGGGTGATTCCAAAACGAGTGTAACGAGATAATGCCTTCGGTTTCGTTCGAACCCGGAACGAACTTGTATGGATTGAATGCTTTCAGCACATCGTTAGGTGGACGATGAGCATTCTAAGTGATGTGTTCTGATTAAAGGTAATCGTGACCTCAAGCCTCATCAACCGGGAATGGCTAAAACAGGGGAGGTGCAGCAAGGCTTCGTGGGTAGCACCCACTGAGAGTAAAGTCATCCCTGTCTAGATGTCCCTTTCTATTTCGGCTTAGTGGTGTGGTTGATGTACACAACCGTGGGGTGATTTTATTCGGAATTATCCAGTAAGGGATGGTTCCGGCTTTGTGTTGCAGGGGATTGGGCGTGATCCTCGGTACGGTGATCTAGGCCACGTACTGTGACGGGCGGTACCCCGGTAGCCCTGCCATTGTATGGAATCCAAACTCCAATAAGTGCCGTACGTGTTAGTTGTGCCCAACTATGTTGGAACGTGAGATGTAAGCATTCCAGCTATTTCTGTATTTTACTTGAAAATCCTAGACCCTATTATAATATAACTGGATTTCCTATCAAATGTTTTGGTTATCGTAAGGTAAAAACTTTTCCGTGTTTATGTGCGGGAAGTCTTACGAGATACTTTTCTTTTCAAAAGGTTTTGAAGTTAAGCAAATTTAAACCGTTTACTCACACCAGACCCATGTCTGACCCAAGTGTTTATTTCTGTTTTATATAAACTCTTGGGTACTCAAATTTTTACGAGTAGCCAAGGGAGTCAGGTTTGCTTTGACGAGTTATCTGGAGGAGCAATGGAGCAGGAGGCTTCAGCGTTTGTAGAGATGTAGTAGTTCCGTTGTGTTGATCTCTGAGTCATTTGTTATCTGTGTTGTATCCTGTATTGTAAAAACCAGACAGGTGTTTATAACTGTCTAGTATGTGTTGTATATACTGTGTAACTCTGATAGTTGTTGTATATGATACTATGTAATAGTTTATGTTATTAATATAATTTATTCGTTCCGCTGTTTAGATTCTGTTGTGTTTCTTTCTCTCTTCTCTTCTTTTCTCTTTTCTATCCCTTTCTTTCTTATTGACGATACGTCCTTCTGTGGAGAGAAGGGCGGGTCGTTTCACATCTGCTCGAAGAAATTCTACAACATCTCTTGTTGGCTTTTCATCATTCTTTCCTGCATTAGGTTATTCATAGCCTCCATCTCATCTCTAGTAATGTTGATCGAAGCTTGTCCTTCTCCAGCGCCAGAGGATGCCTCTTGACTTCCTGCCTGTTGGCTCCTCTCAGTTATTTGTCTTGTTTGTCGAGTCATTGTAGAGTCAAATCTGAATCCTTAAAATCTTAAATCTAAACTTTGAATCTGGTGTAGCGGGTGCTAGTTCCTCTCAGTGAAAGCACCAAAGTGTTTGCGCCAAAAATGGTCACAAACCCCAAGTGTAGTGAAAGCACCAGCGTATGAATACAAATCAACAGTATTCACACACAAATCACAGATCTAAGCAAATAACAAGCAACAATCCAGAAATAATGAACAATGACACGCAATTTATAGTGGTTCGGCTATCTCCGGCCTACGTCCACTTCAAAGTTTTTATCTTTTTATTGCTCGATGCTTGAAGATTACAATTTCGTGTGTTGTATTACAACTAATTTGCTGAGCTAAGTCTGAATCTAAGGCAGCAATGGTGATCTGGAGTGAAACTGCCAGAGTCTGGGTGCTCTTTATCTCTCAAAATTGTCCGACCCCTTTTCTGAATGACCAAGGGCTCTATTTATAGGTGTAGGAGGCTGATATTTTGCCTAAATTGAGGGGAGACCAGTTCTGGCACGTGAGAAAGCCCACATGGCCGAGATCTGGAGATCCGGGCCCACTTTGGGATCGATTCGACCCTTGGTTCGAATCGATCAAGATATTGTCCAATCAAGCTGAAATTTGGTGTGGACATTCTTCAACATGTGCTCAAGCTTCTGTGAAAATATCATGGCGTTTGGACTTGTAGAACTTGAGTTATGATTGATTCAATATGGTGTTTTTCGCTTCCTGGAGTCGTTCGAATCGATACCTTCGAATCCATAGGGTCGACTCCATCTCCTAGCACGTGAAGGCAATGACGTGGTGCGCGTGCTTCGGGTCAACCCCCCATTTTCTCCGAGTTTTACTGAGTCGAACCCGGGGTTTCAGCTAGGCGGACTTGGCAGATTCAAGGCAATCGATTCGAAGGCATGTTTCTTCGAATCGATGGAATTGGTGCTTGGTCGAATCGATCCAGATATGCCACTGTGGATCGATTCGAAGTTATCTCAACGTGGGGGTTCGAAGATGCTGGAGTCGAAGTTCCTATCACTGCATGGATTCGGAGGTAATGGAGTCGAAGTAAAGGTGCCCTCCATCGATTCGAAGCAACGTAGGCCTGATGGATTTGAACTTGACGGAGGCGAAGCTTTGCTCCTTCTGATAGATACGGAGGTCGTGCTCTGTTGATTCGAAGGTCTTCATGGTGATGGATTCGAATCTTGGTCGATTCGAATACAATGAACAACATATTTCCTTAATCTTGCAACGTTCGTATTTTGAGCATACGTACTCGGATCGACTCAAAATTTGGAACGTTGGTTTCTACGGCTTCGCTTGACGCGTCTTATCAATTGTAGCCCGATCCGGACTCGGACAAAATTCATCGATATCCATGGTGAACCTGCGATGCACAATCGATGTTCATGACTAATAATCATTGATTTTCAGTTAATCTTTGGGTATCTCGGCTTTTCCAAAAGTTGGGATAACAGGATATAAGTCCTAATAAACAACAACTTTATAAACCATAGTTTATAAAATTGCACTATCGATCAAATCAAATTTCATAAAGGAATAGACTAACACTTAATCATTATTTAAAATGTTAAATGACCCTCAAACAAGATCTAGAATTTTTCTTCTTAGGTTTACAGCTTTCTTGATTGCCCAAGGATATAGATAATTTCCTAAGCGTACCATTAGCTCAAAAGTCTTTGGCTATTGCTTACAAGATTATCTAAGTTCTCTCAAACAAAATTGAAAGTCAATCGCTAAATCTTCGGTATCTTATCAATAATACGAACCAAGTGTTCATTGATAAGAATCAAGTGAAAAATCCTTTTTCGAACTGGTGTGAACCACCCCGAAATTATATACTCGAACCCTATACCAAGAAACATGCGAATAAAATGATCTACGTACAACTTACTGCTTAATCAATTAGTTTCTTAATTACACCAATCTCTTTCTAAATCACTTTCATTTTGATTTCTAGAATTTCATTCAATACTAAAATTATTATGAGTTACTTCATAAATTTTCAATTATGTTTATAAACATTTTATGAAGATGCATCTTTATAAAACATTAAATTAAAAACTTACTCCACTTTTATTTACTTGTATAATATTATTCTAAATCATAGGATTATATAAAAAATGTCAAATTTAATTTATTTTTAAAAATTCAAATGGAGGCCCTAACAAAATATTGGTCTTTAAAACTGAGTCGACTACTTCGGCCTTTTACCTCAGAGCGTCCTAAGGATAGATGATTACTAGTTAGCCCAATAACAACAAACAGTTTATGTGACTTAAATGTTCAAACAAAAACTTTGGTTTTGATAAAACAATGCTTATTAATACCTTCCTATCTAATTTAACCCACTTAAAAACTTGAGTTAAATTATCTTTTTTCTATCCAAGAGTTTGAAAAAAATCTCATTTGCCAAATTATTATTCAAAATAACTTTTATTTTAAACCTATTTCCTTTATGAAAACTTAAGACTAAATACCTGGTTTTTATTTCAAAATCCCTTTGAAAATCATACTATATATATTTCTACATATAAAATAACATTAACAATTTATTCACTAACACTCACTTTGGGTTCGTCCAGATTCGAACCTATTTCAATCGCACAATGATAAAGATAATAATTTACTAAGTGCACTACAACGTTCGCCTAAGCAAATATTCGACCGTAAATTTGAAGATTATTCGGATTACCACAAAACTAACCGAGGCGTTTTCCATGAATTACCCAAAGAAAATGCTTTCCATTTAAAATTTCTCTTCCAAAATATTTTTACTTATAAATACTTTTAAGTAATACTATTAGTACTTTTATCAAAAATCTTTTGAAATCATTTCAAGCAATACCGGGATATAAATTCTCAAAAACCCTTCTTACCTATAAAACACTCTTTATAAATCATATAAATCATTTTGTATATACCATACTCATATAAAATGTACCTTTAAAACCATCTTGTTTTATAATAACTTCCCTTTATTATAATAAACTTTTCACAATTATTTATCCTTTAAATGTCTTATCTTCCCATTTAGATTAGATTAAATAACTTTTATTAAAAGATGACTTTTTAACTTAATAGTTTCACTGAACACCTTATAGTTAAACGATGAAACTTAATTAACAAGGGGTTCGTTATAATTCACTCACAAATATCAAAACAAAAATTGCCCATAAACTGGGCGAGCGTAAATTGACAATCGATAAACAATAGTCAATGCTCCTAAACTATCTAAGCACGACAAATCAAATAATAAAGATAATAAATATATATTATCATTATCAAACAAATAAACACAACATTACTAACTATATCAATCTGAAAATTACTCCTTTAAATATGTAAATTATATAATCCTAGGTAAAATATTTTATTTATCAAATTTTCAAAATCAATATCATGTCTGTTTACCTCGTTCGAGTGTTTAGAAATCCCTCTCAACATCGTGGCATCATACGTCTTGGCTAGAATTCATAAACAACTCAATAAACCAATTAACACAACGCGTTTTATAGCAATTACAAATATGCTCTCTTATATATAATACTCTCAACTCATTCTAGGGTGTCACTTACCCTATATCTAATGAGTTTACCCCATCAAAGCCAAGTTTCTCGCTTAACCTTCAGATTTGATACCAAATGTAATGACCCGCCTTTTTGACCATCGAGAGCAAACACCAAATACATCCCCAGTATTCGAATGTCGAACATCCAATCGTCGGAAAGGCGGATTATTAAAGTAAAATAAAAAGAACAACAAGGGAAATAGAATCTCACAGCGGAAATGAAAACATATCATATAAAAAAGATGGTATAAACTGTCTCTCCTAGATACAAAGTACATTAGAGTTAAAAACAAACATCATCAGCTGGACAGTTATAATTTCCTAACCTTACAATTGTTGATAGGTATACAATATAATACAACAGAAAATAAAATACTATGGTAGGTGAACATCCAGCTCTACTCCATGAGCTTCCTATCCACAAACGGCAACCTGAAAAAATACTCTGTATGACCCAAGCATTATAATAAAATAACACCCAGGTCAATCTGGAAAACAAGCGTGAGAAAACACAAGTAATATGGTGAACATATAATAATCCTGTGAGACCACATGGTAAATACGGAATGGGGTTTTACCTCAGAAGAACAACATCCATACATAAGAGAGTGGACGAATAACAGAAACAAATCCAAACATAAAGGATGGACACAAGTAAGGATAAATCTCATACTTGAAGAATGTATGAAAATCAGACTTAAAGAATGGAAAATAATAATTAAACACAGATAAGAGCACAAGGCACTTATCGATTCAATTAAAAAAGAATCAACTCCAAGGTTCAAACTAAAACAAAGAGAATGAATTTATCCAACATGAATAGGAGGGTGCGTCCCCTACGCCAAAAGTTACCTCTAGATAAAATATACTTGAGAGCCCACACCATACATGCATCACTCTCTGGAACTTCCAAGCTGGACCCTGCTACACATGAGCATCCGAGTATTTTACATCACCTCATGCATGCTCCAATAAATCTCTAGATAAATGTGAATATAACCTAATGGGTGCAACCCAATTGGCTTGGCTCCCACTCGCCCTTTGGTTTTAACTATCCATAGTGTTGGATGCCAATGCTCAAAACAAGCAACAAATTGTCTTAGATTGACGAAACACAAAGAAGGATATTAAAATCGATAGTCAATAAATCAACTATCAAAAACAAACTAGTGCTATCCCAGTGAAAATAATGAAGTCGGACAAGCTAGGGCAGTGTTGCTATCTATCTTACCACGATGGCATTCTTAGCTTCAAGAATAACAAGAGTTTAAATGCTCCAAATGAGCAAATAAATCGTCTTAAATCGAAGAAATACCAAGAAGGATATCGAAATTGATACTTAAGAAATCAACTATTGAAAACAAATGAATGATTGTATATGGTATTTAAATCGCATACATTTGCCACCAATAGATGAATCAAGCTTTTAGAATATGCGATTCTCTCTTATGCTTGATTTTCACATCATAAATATTTATAAAACACTTTAAAAACGCTCTTTAAAAATATTCTTTTGAATAGTAAATTTTATTTTTAAGTGTATCAAAAAGAAGGGTCAAAATTGAATGTTATTAAAACATTATTTACTATAAACCCAAAACAATTAACACTTAGCTTTATTTTTAAAGGATTTTCTCATTTATAAACAATCTTTTGTAATTTCTAAACAATGCTAATTATCCCAAAGGAAAATAAATCAAATTTACGATCTCTTATAAATTTAAAACAACATTAATTATCTTGAAGGAAAATAAATCAAATTTATAATCTTTTATAAAGTTAAACAACATTAATTATCCCGGAGGAAAATAAATTGAATTTATTATTCTTTTTAAAAACTGAAACAATTTTTACTATCCCAAAAGATAATTAGTCAAATTTTAACTTCTTTTATGAATTTCAATTAATCTTTATTTTATATTTTTAAAATTCTCAAAATATTTGAAAATATAGTTTAAATAACTTTCAAAATGCAAAAACACGACCAAACATTTATTTTGTAAAAATACAAGCATAAGTTCCGAACACTCAAGGGTTTAAGGAGATGGTATTTCATAAGTGACGGTATAGCGGAAATCACTACAACGACACTTACACAATTCAAATAGTATGTCATAAATATTTCAACCAAACATCAATATAAACAATACATAAATATAATAAATTAATATTGGTGAGAAACCCCTTAGAGTGTCTCTACAAACGTCCCGTGTAAATTTCATATATATATGCACTTCGAAGTGTCCCACAGCGACCTATTCGCTTTGAAACACTCTAACTTCTTCTTTTTGTCCCTTACAATAAAATGGTTATTTATGACATCCGCTACCAAGCGAGAATTCGAATCCAAACAAAAAATCAAACGATAATAACAAACATATTGTTGCCAACAATTAGCAATCAATAGCTAACATATCATTTATTAATTGATTCACATATTAATTAACTCCAAAAATAATCTTTTTACTTTGCAAGCACAGAACGGTGATTTATTCTACTCGATAAATGTCAAAAATATCTATTCATTTTAATTATAGTAGACCGGTGTTTTATTCTGCTATCCCCAAATGATGTATAACTAATTTAACTACATTAAACGTAATTAAATTACTATAATTTTATCATTAATTTATACTTCATTAAAATTATCAACTATCATTCAACAATAATCTATATTAACAAGGATATCATATAGTTTATTTAAATGTGAGTTAACTCACTGAAATTCCAGTTGATGCTTTCGCGTACAGATTCGATCTTAGCTCAATTTTCTACTAGCTTTACTCCTATGCAGAGATGACATTCCTACGAGTACAATGTAACTAACCGCGTCTGAATCTGACCTTGTACGAGATGGTTAGCAATTTTATAAGAAATTGAATCAAATAAATTAATTAATTCACTAATTAAGCTAATTACCATCATTAACCTTAAATCCCATCTTCCTTAAACCTTAACAAAATCGTGCACACACTGCACACGAGATACACAAACACACCCATAACAATGCATACCTTCTCTCCTCCACCGCACACTCAACACTCGACGAAATTGCAGGTCGCTTGCTCTGTTCAACCCCACTTCACATGTAATACGCCATGATTTCACTCGCCACTCAACCGCACCCCCAGATCCAAAAGCGACAAGAGCCTCCCCATTCGACCCTATAGGTCGCACTTCGACTCTTACCACTAAAACACCGACCATCATCGCCAAAATACTCTCCTATCCCTCACGATTTCACCGGTACCTCCACTTCGGCCTTTACCGCCATTAAATAATTCGTGGCCTAACACCCAACGATGCGATAAACAAATGTCATGATCCTCCCTACGGCACCACTCCACTCTTCCACCACAAGCTCACCTTCTAATAAAAGCACGAATCCACCACAACCTCGAGATCACCCTAAGTCATGTCCCCAAAGTCAGGCCTAACTAAATCAATATTGTACACTACAAATTTTTCATGGACTGGAAGCTTAAGTCCATACGAGTTTCAATGGAACTAGTTTTGTAATTTTTCATTGATGGTGTGAAATGATTTTGAATTTTCAAGGCTTGAGGCCATTTATTTTGCTTATAGGAAGTACGGAATGAAAATGAAAGAAGAAGAAAGAAATGTGAAAAAAGAATGGGTTAAGTGTTTGAGTTTTATTTGATCACTTTTTTTTATTTAAACAAATTCAACCGCTTTACGTCACCTTTAAGTAAAACAATATTCTCAAGAAAAAAAAAATTAAGCCACCAATCAACTCACCATCAAGTCATGTTGAAAATTTTGAATTTTGATTTGATTTAAAAAAAGTTCTGAAAAGAAGGTTTGCGGTATTTCGCTACACAATATTTCATTTACGTACGACCTGCGAACGATAGAAATAAAAATACGATCGTGTACCAAAATGCGACACGATCACAAATCGACAATAAATTACACTTATTATTTTATTCGTGAAATTTCAAAAATACCATCGTTTGCTGGAAAATCCGTCAAACGGTAGTTTGAATATTTTTCCAAATTAAAAATTATGAAAAAATCAATTAAATTGGAATAAAAATACATCATTAAAATCAAATCGTTTTATTAACAATCAATTTTCTTGTTATTTATTTGAACTATTTATCATTGTAAATAAATTTACAAAATGAGTTCGCCATTATTATTTATTAATTAAAAGAAATTAAATAAGGCTATTAAATCCATTTAATTTATATTCAATTCATAACTCAAATATTTAAATAATCACTATATTTGAATTCAAGTTATTAAAATTTAAAAACCAATTAATTAAATATTAAAAATTAATTAAACATTCAAAATCAAAATGATAAAATCCCATGATGTTACATAACCAAAATAGTGTTACCGAAAGTCCTATACCAGACAGTATCGCTAATTCGTTTATTCAAATTCCTTGGCACATAGAAACGAAAACACATAAATAATAATCAAAGTAAATTTATATAAATGAATTTACCATTATTTGGGTGTATAGAAATATTTCATTAATAAAATACATTATCAATGTATATTATGTAAAATAATACTTAAATAAATATTCTAACTCTATAAAATTCATTTATAATTCCACAATATAAGTCTTATAACCTTTAAAAAAATTATTAGATCATTTCATGATTTTTATAAGTAATAATTTACTAACTTTTATAGTTTTTTATTAAACTATTATTATTAAATTAACTTCATTTAATTATTAATCATTTTAAATAATATTTATATCCATATATAAATATAATATACCATAGTATATTAATATATTTATATCATATAGTTTTATTTATATTTATTTTAATATATATATACACATAATATATATATATATATATTAAATTACAGAAGTTGTCGCCTGACTGGTCGTAACCACAGGTCGACCGCTAACGGTCGATCGGTTGGTTCAACCCGGTCGACCAGTCAGTGCATCAGACGCGTGAATTTCTATGCCTGTATTTGCACATTTCCGACCTTCTCCTCCTTGATCTTTGCCACTAGCTGTTGATGGGTGGTTCAATGCGATCGGCCGGTCAGTGCATCAGGCACGCAAATTTTTGTGCCTGCATTTGCACATTTCCGACCTTCTCCTATCAGATCTCTGCCACTCCTTCATCATTCAATATCTTACAACCATACTCCATCATTTAATGATTCAACCAAGTCCCAAACAAGTAACAATTTCACATTATCGAAATTATATTATCAGGGTGATGAAGAAACAGTGTCTCGGTGTTTGGGTTCAATTGAATTACACAGGCATTTAAACACTATAGAGATCAATTCATACTTGTGATAGACAGTTTTGAGTTAAACTACATATCCTGATTAGAGAAATACTTTAGCTGTCAAATCTTCTTCTTCCTCCTCTTATCTCCTTCACTGCCTCTCCTTTGCTTCTCATTGTAAATCACCTCTTCTTCAAAATGATGAACAAGACTAGATTCCTTGCTTGCTATGTGGTGTAAAGTTATCAAGAAGCTAAGATTTGAGTTGTTGAAATTCATAGATTTTATTTTGAGTTTAATTTGAATTTTTGGAGAGGTAGGGTTTCGGGGCCATTTCAGTTCTAAAGTCAGAAAAATGAAAATGTTGGTGTTTTATTTATAAATGGAGGTAAAGAATCCAAAAAAAGAGAGGTCTGGAGATGAAGATTTCACGATTCTTAGGGTTTAGATTTGGGCTTGAGAAAGTTAGGCTGTGATTCATTTTATTCATGAAAATGAGTGTCAATTCATTCCAAATATCGAGTAACAAAGCATTCATAGTATTATTCACTTTTATTTCACAACATTTAGGTAACTGGTATAATCTCTGGGTATGTGAGGTTGGTGTAGTTTGATTACGGGGTAAAGCAAGTTGGTAGCTCGCTAGGCTCATAACCTTGAGGTTATTGGTTCAAATCATGTCCCCGTGTAAGTGGAGTGAGGTTCTTGCGAATTATCATTTTCTTTCTTTCTTTCTTTTAGTTTGATTCATGAAACATTTCAAATCCAAGCCCATAACAAAACCAATTCTATCACAGTAAATGTAACAACCCGTGGTTTTGTGATTACCTGTTAATAAATTAAAATGTAATTTTAATTAAACTAGTGGTTAATTAGGAAAAGAGGATAAATTAATCGGAAAAAAATGATCTAATCTTTTTATTAGACAAAGTAAAGAGGTGACATAGAGTTTTAATTCTTTGTATTAAAACTTGAGTTTGGGCTTAATAAAATTTAGCCCATTTGTGAACATAAAGGAGAATTATTATCTCCTTTGTATTGGAAAATGAATGCTACATTCATTTTTAACTAGGTAGAAAGTAAAAACTATGTTTTTCAAAACTAAGAAACTCATAAACCTAGCTCCTTGGAAAATCACTAGAAATCAAGAAAAAAAATCTAGAAAGTAAAAGAAGATATGGGTAAGTCTCCAAATCGTCTTCTCTATCCGAATCTAGCATTTAATTTCAGTTTTATTTGATTTCAAATTTCTGAAATTTTTGGATGAGAGAGCTTTTAGGTGATTCTTGTGGCATGTATAGCATAGGAGTTGTAGAAGAAGAGGAGTGCACATATGTTAATCTAGGCATTGCATCTTTGTCAAATTGGAGTAAAACGTGAGTTAATCACTCATACTACTACCTTTAATCTATGAGAATAATTTTTAGTTGATATTTGAATTGAATAGGATGGTTTGTTGATTGAATTGCTTTCAAATTGGTTGTGAATTGGTTGCTTGAATTTGAATGATTGTTTGGTTGTAGTTTGTTGAAAATTGTTTGTAAAAATATTATTGCAGTAAAATAGCGATATCTTAGTGCAATTTTATCCAAATTAGCTCAACCTTTTTGCAGTTGAAATAACTATCTATTATCTACAAGTTATATTTTAATCACTTTAATAAATTCTATAGTTTAGAGGGTCGAAATTGAGTTTGAAACTGATGTACACAACTCTGCTCTGTGCAATATTTTTGTTGAAACCTGATATTAAAATCACCATAACTTTTAAATGTTAGATCGAAATTGAGTGATGTTTTATTCAGTTGGAAGGTATTTTTATAAGGAACAACTTTGATGTTCATTGCTCTTTGTGATTTAGCAGTTTACGAAGAGTAGTTTGGGTTTGAAGAAGATGTAACCTTTATGTCCTGTGTTTTAATCTTAGCTTTGAAACACAAAAATTGTTTTTGGCATATCTTTCTCATTTCTTGTCGGATTTAGATGATTTTTAATGTTCTGGAAAGCATAAAAAGAGTGTGACAACTTTCATGTTAAACACTTTCATAAACACTGAGCATAGTGGGTCGAAAAACTTGATGTAAACTTGCTGCCCTGTCACTGTAAAACCATAATTTTCTGTGCTAAATGTCATTGGTAATTTGAGCATATTTTTCTCGTTAGATGTCCTAATTTGACGATTCTTGATGTTCTGGAAAGCATAGATTGTCTACTATAACTTTTTTGTTTTGGGTTTTGTTAAATTTTGAATTTTACATGATCAAGAGTTCATTCTACTGTCACTGTCCCGAGACTAAAACGACAGCCATAGTGAACTTCAGATCTGAAAATTGATTTGGTCATAACATTTTCATTTATTATCAGAATTCGGTAATTTTTGACGCTCAGAAAAGCTTATAATATCCCCTATAACTTTCATGTTTCATGCTTTCTCAAATTTTGGGTTGAATAGGGACGAACTGGCTAAACAAGCCGCTGGCCTTTGTTTTTCCTATGTATTCACTTCCTGGCATGAGTCCGACTTTGAGACGTCGCAGTTTCTTCGTCTCTTATCGGAACTCAGCGATTTATTTTGCAGTTTAAATGAAAAATGTTGAAATTTATTTCTACAAATTTTCAGGTCATTCTGACCATGTTAACTTGTATATATATGCTGTTGAACTTGAACCCGCAACATGCTGGAATTCAGCGATTTAACCTTGTTTTAGTCCAATTTTGAAACGACGTAAATTCTTCGTTTCAAATCGGATTTGAATGATTCTTTTTGCAAATTGAAGTAGGAATATTGACTACATTCCTGCAGAATTTCAAGTCATTTTGAGACTGTTAACTTGTTCAAACCTGCTGTCGAATATTGAGTCGCAGCTTGTTTTAAACGGATAATACTTGGTGTAATATCCGTTATTTCGATGTTTTCTTGATATTTCTTTCTGGATTTCATACACAGATATTATAATATGTTTTAAAAATGTTTTTCAAATAAATGGGCTTTTGAAATTATTATTATATATTATTTGTTAGTATAAAAATTATATACTCTATAATAAGAGAATTTCAAAGGCAATTTCTAAAGCGATTTCGAAACGTTTCTAAAACTCGTTTTTTTCAACTTAATTTCTATATAAAGCACACAATTTTGCACTTCGAGCGAAGAGGGAGGAGAATTGAATGATTTGATAAAACGTGTGCCATGAACATATGCGTTTATCTTTTCAGTTAATTCCTAATATATTCGTTTGATCGTTTTGACCTTCGGGTCTGGTTTACCGATGAGATGAGATAAACTTTATATTGCTTTGAGTGTGGAATTGACTAATGGTTAGTAAACCTTTTAGTGCGAATGTGTGGTATGTGACACATGTTAACACTTTGCAGGTTCCTATCCGAGGGGTTTGTGACACATATTGCCAGTTAGTGGTGTCCAGTACTGGGCCTCCGGACCTTCGCCACTACGGTTTGTTGCCTTCGGGTTTGTGCCTTCGGGTTTATTGCCTTCGGGTTTGTTGCCCTATAGTATCGCTTTTGGAGTTGGTCCTTCGTCACCGCTCGAGAGATACTTGGGTTTGTCGCCTTCGGGCTTGTGGATCCTTATTTATACAGTACTGAGCACGTGTATCTTTTGTTTCATTGATATTTATATTTCCCTAGAGTATCGCCTTTCGAAGTCGGTCCTTTGAACCACTAGATACATAGCGATTACCTTGTGGAAACTTGTGATGCCTTCATTGGCATTTGTGTTTGTCTTTTTGGCTTGATTTGGGATATTTATATCCTTTGTACATTTTGAGTTGCCGATGATATGAGGCTTGTTATTTGAGTTTATTAGATCTTGAGTTATCTCTTTTAGAGATTTTATTGTTACTATGAGATGTATTCTCTTTTATGATATCCATATAGACTCTCTTTGTTTACTTCTCATTTGAGAAGCAATGTTATCTTGTCTGTACTCATATCATCATCTTGTCTCACTCTAATTGATATGTTTTAGTTAGACTGACCCGTGTATTTTATACTCGGATCAGACCGAGGTTTTTCAGGTTAGGTATATTTGGACTTAGCCTATTCTGCTTCCGCATGGACTATTCTACTAGCTCTTTTTGTTATATCTTTTTATGTAGTCCTTTTTGTTGGCACTCTGATATATATTCTTTTGACCCATGTTTGGGTTGTGGTCGTCATACCACTTTGATGTATCATTTTGGATTGTACTAGTGATTGTATCTGTACTTATGCATATGTATGCATTTCTGTTGTTCTGTGATGTTATTTACATTTGAGTTGTTATGTTTTGTTCTGATAGATCTGTTAGTCATTATAGTTTTGTATTAAATATTTATTGGATACGTCGATCCACTTGAGAAGAAAAAAAATATAGCACTTATCGACGTATTCAGTAGATAGTTAAGACAAGGCTATAGATAGTTGCTCCTATCCAGCTCTATTCTCCGCATTAGCAGATGGTATTACCTCGTAATACTCTTTGTTAATATGGGTCTCAGAGTGGGGCGTCACAGTAAATTACTTTCTAATAAATCATATTATTATCTATTGTTCACAAATATATTCTATAATTTATTTTTTAATTAATCAATTTATTTAAATTCATTAACTAATTAATTTCCAAACTTCATTAATAAAATTCTTCCTTTTATCAAAAATAAATAAATTTCAAACTTATAAAATTTAATTTAACATTATATTTTTGATAATTAATTTTTCTTTACATATTTCAAAATTATTAAATAGATTAAATCATTATTCTTTCCATATCCAATTCTTTCCATATCCAATTCCAATTCTTATTCTTTCCATATCCAATTCTTACCATTTTAATAAAATATTTTATATATGATTTCCAAACCATTTCTAAATTTATATTAATTAATTCTAATCGCATTTAATACGTTAATTATTATTGTTTAATTGTTAATTAATTGCTTCTTGACAATGGGTTGTTACAATTTCAAACCAAAATACTCTTCAATTCTTTTAAAATTTCCAGTCTAACTTCTTATTTAGGTCTCCATCGTTTGTCATAACTCACTTTTTGTAGTCGCGCCCTTTCCATATGAAGTTAGCCCATACAAAGTTTAATTTGTCTAGTGAGCAGTCTAGAATTTAAAAGTTTGTAGCCAAAAATTAAATTTAGATGTGATCATTATGTGTACGATTTCAATAATTCCAGGAAAAGATAAATGTTTAGAACTCCAACCATATAATTCTTCTCTTATTCTCGTTATGGGTTCTCCATATTCCCTACTGTAATGTTATTTGAAGATAATGGTACATCCAAATATTTCATTGGTATAGTTCGCTCTTTTACCTGCAAAACACTCAAAATCCACTCCTTATTTTGGTAGAATTTATTGAAGTAGCATTTGGTCTTCATCTCATTCATTTTTAGTCAAACTATTTTTTCGGGTTAAGATAAATGGTTTTATTTTTCTAGTAGATTTCATTGAACTTTACACAATATAGGTGATCATCAACATTTAAAAGATGACTAATAATGGGTTTGATGCTATATATTGGTTTAATATGCTTATTAAAAATTTCTAGTTCCATCTATAGCATGATATATTCCATTACTATGGCAAATAGATATGGAAATAACAGACCTCCTTATCTCAATCCCTTATTGCCAGGTCTCAGACCTTTTGGTTGGCCATTGATAAGTATTGAAAAAGTTGGGGTGTTAATACATGCTTCTGTAATACCAATGAATTCACATGGAAATCCATGTTTTTTAGTATTTGTAGTAGGATTTTTCTGTCGACCTTATCATAAGCTTTGTGTAGATCTACTTTCATACACAGTTTTTTTTCACTTTTCTATAAAAATCTCTGATTAGCTCTTGTGCCAATATAGAATGTTCCGTGACATTCCTTCTTTCTATAAAAGCACCATGATATTCTTCAACTAGATTTGATAGGACTAAGTTCATTATTTTACACAGCATTGTAAATTACACTACGATAAGCTATGGGGTCTATATTGTTCTATTCTCGTGGGTTTCTGCAGTTTAGGTGTGACGACCGCCCAAGACCTCTACACTGAACCTAAAGAAAGTGCGTTGTAAAGTGTGCCAGGCAGCCATGGACGATTGTCATGGTAAATTGAAAACAGCAGAATCTATCGTATTACTCACAGCGCATGGACAAAATACAATAGAATATATATATATATATAGTGAAGCTTCACATAATAGAATCTCATCAATAAAACTTCATAATAGTTTAATACAAACATCTGAATAGTCAATACAACAAGCCTCACTACATATCACTCAGAGAATATACAATCAGCGGAACATCCAGTACATATAGTAAGAAATAATATGCAATCCTCCAGCTCGTCTTCGTCATCAGCATCGTGGAAAGCAAGAAACAGCACCTGTCACCTGCTACCTAGTCTGCCCGTCCCAAAATGGACGAACAGCCCAAGGCAATAAGAGTTAAAACATAAAGCCTTGAGTCAGACAACAGTCTTAGTGAGCGGTAAATTAACTAACAACATACCAAAAGAGCATAAAGGAAAAAAGGAATAGGAATACAACCCTCCCACTCCACCTCTTTCTACAGTGATAGCCCCCAGACACACACTAAGCATAAGCAAACATAGCAGAGCATACAATTTAAAGTAAAGCAATTATCACTCGAGTCAAGGGCGATGTTTTCCAAGTACAAACCCCCAAGGCCTAAACCAAGATCAGATAAGCACCCAGAAAATACCGCTCTTGAGACCGAATGACGATACAACCAAACATCCATGACTCTGGCTATCACTGTTATCATTGCTTCGATATCATCGTTAATTGAATGACCGGCTCATTCTTTCATCCGTCCGTCAAGGGCTAATGGAAACCCCGGTTCTAGACATAACTCCGCACGTCATCGTGACCCGTGCCTAGGACTATCGAATCTGCCCAGAGTACTTGACTACCAATCAGTAGCCTTCAGGGACTATCGAATCTGCCCAACGTACTCTTGCTTTGAGCATGCTAGAACCTTCAACAACGATGAGATCTCAGCCTTCTAGTCATCCTCCTCGACGACTATTTCCATACTAGCTCAAGCGCCCCTCGAGCAAACCATTATCCTCAAACTCAAACATTTCACCGAGTTATCAACATGCTTGGAATCATCCCGTTTGGATTAATCCAAGACTATCTCATATCATGCTTTGCTTCATCACATCCTCGCAAAGCCTCATCTCAACATCATCATCCAATCTATCCATATGAGCTTCCACATCCACTACATATGCCACAAGCAGCTTTCCCAATCCAAGAGCCTTTCTCTTAGCTTTTGAATCATCTTCGATCTAAATCAAATCATCAATCATCTAATTCATAGCAATCTATCAAGTCAAACATTAATCCAAGTAAACAAGCATTCAAATATGATCTAAATAGACAATTATAACAACAATGGCAATTTCGTAATTAAAGAGTCAAAAGTCTAACAAGCATGAAAACATGAGCAATATCTCTATAATCTTGATGGATGAACTTGCATAGGTTAACATGTAGTAAAATGGATGCCAAATCATTATGAACAATGAATCTATATCGATCTATACTTAGGATTAGGAAAATGCATGGAAATCACTATTTTAACATCAAATCAAGCCAATGATCCGATATACTCCTTTGGATCCGTGTGAGAGATAATCACCACTCACCAAATCACCAAATCAACTCAAAAGCAACACACTTCAGATCTGGACAGCGAAGGATCTAACACGATCTATCACGAATCCGCTTTAAACGATGAAATCACTCTTCGAAGAATGTAGATCTTCAATCTAAGCTCTTCGATCTTCGATTTGATCTTCGATATGGATGGAAGGAATCACTAGATTAGAGTGGAGAAAAGAAGTGAAGAAGTGTAGAAGTCGAGCTCTCAAAATGGCAGCACTTCGTCGCTTCGAAATTCGGATCCCAAAAAGTGAGAAAAACCCTCCTATTTATAGCTGATTTCCTTAGGTCGTCCGCTCTTAGGTCGTCCCCGACCTAAAAACCCCACGACCTAACAACCTCCGACTCAACAACATCACGACCTACGACCTAGCAGATCCTACGACGTAACAAACCTCTCCGACTTACGACTTAACACATGCGCGCCTTAACGACCCAGCGACTTAACAACATGTGCGCTTCCACGACCTAAAATGCCACGACTTAATAACTCACGCGACCTAACAACTTACGCGACTTACGACTTAACAGTTCCTCTGACCTACGACTTAACAGTTCCTCCGACCTACGACTTAACAGTTCCTCCGACCTACGACTTAAGCCATAGCACACGCGCGCGCGAACCAGGACTCAACGAGATACGACTTAACAACTTAACTCCTAGGTCGCTCGCGACTTAACACATACACGCGACCTAACTCTTAGCCAGGATACGACCTAATTCCTTAGGTCGTCTACCGACCTAACTATTTACTAGGTCGCTAAATACTGAAGGTTACTAACCCCTAGGTCGTTAACTCCTATAGGTCGCTAACTCCTATAGGTCGGAAATCCCTAGGTCGTCTGATTCCATAGGTCGCTCCTATCTCTTAGGTCGTTCACTCGACCTAACTTACCCTATGACCTAAGCTATCACACGACCCAACTCCTATACTACCTATCCCCAACATCCTTAGGTCGCCAGTTTCTATAAGTCGCCTATTCCCTTAAGTCGTCTACGACCTATCCTCCTTCACGACCTAAGCCTCAACATATGACTTATCTATCATACGACCTAACTGCTTAGGTCGTTCCAACCTCTTAAGTCGCTCCACTTCTTAGGTCGTCTACTACGACCTAACCACCATATGACCTAAGACTTAAACTCTGAACGACTTATCAAAAATGCGACCAAATGTCAACTGTTTTACGATGTTTCGATCCGTAAAAATACGGGTCGTTACATTCTCTCCCCCTTAGGAATTTCGCCCCCGAAATTCCAAACAAACAAAAGCAATCAAAGACTATTCTGCATGCCTACCATCCATAGCAATCAACAAACCATGCATCCAATTCTAGCTTAGCATGTAGAATTCTAAAACTTAGAACAAGTTACAATGTCGTTAGATGACACGACACCTTAGGGCCATACCTTGAAGAGTTCAGGATGAGCTGCTTTCATCCTCTCTTCCACCTCCCACATACAGTCGTTATCATCATCACTCCATTGTATCTTGAGCAACTTAACTACCTTCCTCCTAAGCTGTTTCGTGTCGGTTTCCACAACACAAACCGGCTTACGAGGTCTCTTATCAACTGGATCAACTTCGAAATCTTCACAACTATCAGCAGAAACCACTGTATTCGAGTCGTGCATATACTTCCGTAGATATGATACATGAAAAACATTATGCACACCCGACATCTTCTCCGGTAATTCCAATCTGTAGGCGAGCTTTCCAATTCGCTCAATGATCGGGAATGGTCCAACAAATCTCGGAGCCAATTTTCCTTTCTTCCCGAATCGAATAACATTCTTTAGTGGAGAAATCTTCACAAAAACCATATCACCTACGACGAATTCCAAATCCTTGCGACGCTTATCGGCATAACTTTTCTGACGATCTTGGGCTGCCTTCATTCGTTGCCGAATGATCTCTATGCAATCCAAAGTCTGTCGAATCATCTCAGGCCCAAGTATCAGCTTTTCTCCGGTCTCTAACCAACATGTCGGAGAGTTACACGGTCTTCCATATAATGCCTCATACGGTGCCATACCAATGCTTGATTGGTAACTGTTGTTATACGAAAATTCCACCAAATGAAGGTGATCTTCCCATGATCCTCCGAAATCTAAAACACAAGCTCTGAGGAGATCTTCCAAAACTCGGTTGACTCTCTCGGTCTGACCATCTGTTTGAGGGTGATAAGCTGTACTCAAACACAACTCGGTTCCCAAAACTTCCTGGAAACTCTTCCAAAATCCACTAGTGAACAATGGGTCTCGATCGCTCACTATACTCTTCGGAATACCATGGAATCGAACTATCCACTTAACATACAACTCTGCCAACTTTGATGCAGTCCTAGTCGATCGAACAGGAATGAATCTTGCACTCTTAGTCAGACGATCTACAATGACCCAAATCCCTTCATTTCCCGTCCTTGTTTTAGGTAGCCCATCAATAAAATTCATCGATATTTGTTCCCACTTCCATGTAGGAACTTCTAATGGCTGAAGCAATCCACTTGGCTTCTTTTGTTCGGCTTTTACCAACTGGCAGTTCATACACTTGGAAATAAAATTTCCAACATCCTTCTTCATACCTTCCCAGTAATAGGTTCTCTTCATATCCCGATACATCTTATTTCCACCTGGATGAATTGTCAGCTTCGAGTGATGACTTTCCTTCAGAACTTCACTCCTCAATTCATCTATATCGGGAACAACTAGTCGCCCTTGTTTCCGAAGCCAACCCTCTCGATTGACCTCGAATCCTTTATCCTTTTCTGGATCCAATCCAGATTCCAATTCACGAATAATCTTGACAATCTTATCATCTCGCTTTTGACTCTCGCCAATCCTTTCCACAAGAGTCGGTCTTATCGATAAGTTTGCCAACATCTCAGGTTCCAATTCACATCTGGGCCTGAAGTCAAATCCAGCTAAATACTCGAGATTCTTCCATTCTGAAAACATGGCTCCCAATCCTGCATGTTTTCGACTTAACGCATCTGCCACTGCGTTACCCTTTCCCGGAGTATAAGCTATACCAAAATCATATGATGCCAAAAACTCTAGCCAACGTTGCTGCCGAAGATTCAAATCCTTTCGGGAGAAAAGATACTTCAACGACTTATGATATGTAAACAACTCGAATCGAACTCCCAATAGATAATGTCTCCACATCTTCAGAGCAAAAACAATCGCCGCTAACTCCAAATCATGAGTCGGATAATTCCTTTCATGCGGCTTCAGTTGTCGACTTGCATACGCAACAACCTTATCTCTCTGCATCAGTACTGCCCCAAGTCCAGTACCACATGCGTCGGTGTAAACCACCATCTCATCATTCCCACTTGGAATAGTCAAAACAGGAGCACTTGTCAATCTCTCTTTCAGGATTCTGAAAGCTTGCTCACACTTATCATCCCATCTGAACGCTTGGTCCTTTTTCGTCAATCCTGTTAACGGTGCAGCCACCTTGGAAAAGTCTTTGATAAATCGACGATAATATCCAGCTAATCCAAGAAAACTTCTCACATCTGATGCATTCTTAGGTCTAACCCAATCCTGGATTGCTGCCACCTTAGCGGGATCAACCGCTATTCCATTTCCAGAGATAACATGACCTAAGAACCTCACTTCACTCTTCCAGAAGTGACACTTCAAAAACTTAGCCTTCAGCTGATGTTTCCGTAAGATTTCCAAAACAATACGCAAGTGCGTCTTGTGCTCTTCTTCAGTTCTGGAATAAATCAAAATATCATCCACGAACACTAGCACGAACTTGTTCAACTGATCTCTGAACACTCTATTCATAAGATCCACAAAATATGCTGGCGCATTAGTCAATCCAAACGGCATTACCAGCCACTCAAAGAAACCGGATGGTGTCCTAAAAGCAGTCTTCGGCACACTATCCTTAGCCACTCTCAACTGGTGAAATCCCGTTGCCAAATCCATCTAAGAAAACACCTTAGCTTCGTAAAGCTGATCAAACAAGTCATCGATTCTCGGCAATGGATACTTGTTCTTCTTAGTCACCTTATTCAGCTCACGATAATCCACACACAACCTCAACGATCCATCTGCTTTGGTTGCGAACACAACTGGTGCACCCCATTCGGACACACTACGCCGAATGAATCCTTTCTGCAAAAGATCATCAACCTGCACCTTCAACTCCTGCTGTTCCCTAGGCGCCATCCGCCTAAGAGGCATCACAACAGGTCTGGCTCCTTCAACTAGATCTATACGAAACTCGATCTCTCTATGCGGCGGTAACCCTTTGACCTTGTCAAAGACATCCTCAAATCCATTAGCGATTGGCACAGATGACAGTCCATCCCGTGGAACAACCAGCGAATACATGAAGCTCATGAAGACGCCTTCTTCATGCTTACATCGTATCACAATCTTTCGCCCCTCCACATTCTCGACTGTCACCTCCAACCTATCGCAATCAACCTTTGCCGCATACTTCCTAAGCCAGTCCATACCCAAAATAATTCCGAACCCCGCAAAGTTCAGAACAAAACAATCACAAACAAAAGAGCAATCATGACTCGATACAATCAGACCATGGCATAGCATACACAAACAAGACGAACCCCCTACTGGATTAGTCACAACCAATGGCCTATCAACAATATCCGGTTCTAAACCTAACCGGCCTACAAGTTCATTACAAACAAAAGAATGCGACGCCCCAGTATCAAATAACACTCTAACTGGAACACGACATAGGAAAAGAGTACCTTGAACCACTACACTCTTTCCTTTCTCTTCAACGGTAGGAGCTTTCGAAGATGATGGAACAGCTCCCAAAGCATAAGCTTGCACAATCTGCTTGTCCTTCCGCGGTTCTGGACAATTCCTCCTAACATGCCCCAGCTTGTCACAGTTGTGGCACTTCACTGGCACCTTCGGATTCTTACAATCTCTAGAGAAATGGCCCTTCTGCTGACAATTGTAGCAGGTTACTTCGCCCTTCGGCTTCTTCTGGCCATCCTTACCCTTTTGCTGCTGCTGCTTCCTCTTTTTGTTTCCACTCTGCTGTGGTTTAGACTCTCCCCTGGTCACAGCAACAACAGACCCCTCTTTAGGAAACAGATTCTCATGCCTGAGAGCTTTCTCCACAAGCTTCTCAAATGAATCGTCCAAATGATCCACCAACTGCCTCCCAAGATAACTGTCCAAGCCTGTCACAAACTTCTCGTTCTTCTGATACGAAGATTCAATATACGACCGGGCATACTTGGACAAAGCTTCAAACTCAGAAACATACTCAAGAACTGGTCTTCCTCCTTGCTTGAGCTCCACAAACTTCTTGAACAGAACAGACTTCTGAGCTGTAGAAATGAACTTAGCTTCAAATCTGGCTTGGAATTGCTCCCAAGTAATTTCTTCCTCCGGAGTATCAATGGTGATAGAGTTCCACCAATCAGAAGCTCTCCCTTGAAGCTGTCTTGATGTTAACTTCCTCTTAGTCGCATCCTCAATTCCCAAATCACTAAAGATCCTTCTACAAGCATCTATCCACCTTTGGACTTCAATGGTTGACTCCGTTCCCAAGAAAACCTTTCCTCCAAGAGCAGTATAATCTTTACACAACTTAGCAAAATCCACTGGTCTTGGAGCTTGAACTTGAACTCCAACATCAACTGATGTCCCCGGAACTGGTATCCTTCTCATGATCGAAGTCATCATAGCTTCGAACATAGCTGCATAATCAGCAATCCCCTCAGCAGCACGACCTTCCCTAGCAGCTGGTCTCCCTCTTCGACTCATCCTTAATATATATAAAAAGGAATGATTAGCACACCTTGAGAAACAACTGCATAAAGGACTCAAACTCTACTAGGCTAATATATTATATATAGTAATCATCCATCAAAATACAATTACGTCTCTCATACGTAGTTACGTCAGCGAGCGTTGGGTAAAATCGATTAACCAATGCTCTGATACCAAATGTGACGACCGCCCATGACCCTTGCACTGAACCTAAAGAAAGTGCACTGTAAAGTGTGCCAGGCAGCCATGGACGATTGTCAGGGTAAATTGAAAACAGCAGAATCTATCGTATTACTCACAACGCATGGACAAAATACAATAGAATATATACATAGTGAAGCTTCACAGAATAGAATCTCATCAATAAAACTTCATAATAGTTGAATACAAACATCTGAATAGTCAATACAACAAGCCTCATTACATATCACTCAGAGAATATACAATCAGCGAAACATCCAGTACATATAGTAAGAAATAATATGCAATCCTCCAGCTCGTCTTCGTCATCAGCATCGTGGAAAGCAAGAAACATCACCTGTCACCTGCTACCTAGTCTGCCCGTCCCAAAATGGACGAACAGCCCAAGGCAATAAGAGTTAAAACATAAAGCCTTGAGTCAGACAACAGTCTTAGTGAGCGGTAAATTAACTAACAACATACCAAAAGAGCATAAAGGAAAAAGGAATAGGAATACAACCCTCCCACTCCACCCCTTTCTACAGTGATAACCCCCAGACACACACTAAGCATAAGAAAACATAGCAGAGCATACAATTTAAAGTAAAGCAATTATCACTCGAGTCAATGGCGATGTTTTCCAAGTACAAACCCCCAAGGCCTAAACCAAGATCAGATAAGCACCCAGAAAATACCGCTCTTGAGACCGAATGACGATACAACCAAACATCCATGACTCTGGCTATCACTGTTATCATTGCTTCGATATCATCATTAATTGAATGACCGGCTCATTCTTTCATCCGTCCGTCAAGGGCTAATGGAAACCCCGATTCTAGACATAACTCCGCTCGTCATCGTGACCCGTGCCTAGGACTATCGAATCTGCCCAGAGTACTTGACTACCAATCAGTAGCCTTCAGGGACTATCGAATCTGCCCAACGTACTCTTGCTTTGATCATGCTAGAACCTTCAACAACGATGAGATCTCAGCCTTCTAGTCATCCTCCTCGACGACTATTTCCATACTAGCTCAAGCGCCTCTCGAGCAAACCATTATCCTCAAACTCGAACATTTCCCCGAGTTATCAACATGCTTGGAATGATCCCGTTTGGATTAATCCAAGACTATCTCATATCATGCTTCGCTTCATCACATCCTCGCAAAGCCGCATCTCAACATCATCATCCAATCTATCCATATGAGCTTCCACATCCACTACATATGCCACAAGCAGCTTTCCCAATCCAAGAGCCTTTCTCTTAGCTTTTGAATCATCTTCGGTCTAAATCAAATCATCAATCATCTAATTCATAGCAATCTATCAAGTCAAACATTAATCCATGTAAACAAGCATTCAAATATGATCTAAATAGACAATTATAACAACAATGGCAATTTCGTAATTAAAGAGTCAAAAGTCTAACAAGCATGAAAACATGAGCAATATCTCTATAATCTTGATGAATGAACTTGCATAGGTTAACATGTAGTAAAATGGATGCCAAATCATTATGAACAATGAATCTATATGGATATATACTTAGGATTAGGAAAATGCATGGAAATCACTATTTTAACATCAAATCAAGCCAACGATCCGATATACTCCTTTGGATCCGTGTGAGAGATAATCACCACTCACCAAATCACCAAATCAACTCAAAAGCAACACACTTCAGATCTGGACAGCGAAGGATCTAACACGATCTATCACGAATCTGCTTTAAACGATGAAATCACTCTTCGAAGAATGTAGATCTTCAATCTAAGCTCTTCGATCTTCGATTTGATCTTCGATATGGATGGAAGGAATCACTAGATTAGAGTGGAGAAAAGAAGTGAAGAAGTGTAGAAGTCGAGCTCTCAAAATGGCAGCACTTCCTCGCTTCGAAATCCGGATCCCAAAAAGTGAGAAAAACCCTCCTATTTATAGCTGATTTCCTTAGGTCGTTCGCTCTTAGGTCGTCCCAGACCTAAAAACCCCACGACCTAACAACCTCCGACTCAACAACATCACGACCTACGACCTAGCAGATCCTACGACTTAACAAACCTCTCCGACTTACGACTTAACACATGCGCGCCTTAACGACCCAGCGACTTAACAACATGTGCGCTTCCACGACCTAAAATGCCACGACTTAATAACTCACGCGACCTAACAACTTACGCGACTTACGACTTAACAGTTCCTCCGACCTACGACTTAACAGTTCCTCCGACCTACGACTTAACAGTACCTCCGACCTATGACTTAAGCCATAGCACACGTGCACGCGAACCAGGACTCAACGAGATACGATTTAACAACTTAACTCCTAGGTCGCTCGCGACTTAACACATACCGCGACCTAACTCTTAGCCAGGATACGACCTAATTCTTTAGGTCGTCTACCGACCTAACTATGCACTAGGTCGCTAAATACTGAAGGTTACTAACCCCTAGGTCGTTAACAACTATAGGTCGCTAACTCCTATAGGTCGGAAATCCCTAGGTCGTCTGATTCCATAGGTCGCTCCTATCTCTTAGGTCGTTCACTCGACCTAACTTACCCTACGACCTAAGCTATCACACGACCCAACTCCTATACGACCTATCCCCAACATCCTTAGGTCGCCAGTTTCTATAAGTCGCCTATTCCCTTAAGTCATCTACGACCTATCCTCCTTCACGACCTAAGCCTCAACATACGACTTATCTATCATACGACCTAACTGCTTAGGTCGTTCCAACCTCTTAAGTCGCTCCACTTCTTAGGTCGTCTACTACGACCTAACCACCATATGACCTAAGACTTAAACTCTGAACGACTTATCAAAAATGCGACCAAATGTCAACTGTTTTACGATGTTTCGATCCGTAAAAATACGGGTCGTTGCATTAGGAATCGGTATAATAAAATTGTGAGTAATTTCTTTAAGAATTTTACAATTATCAAAGGATTCCTGCATTACTAATGAAAAATATATCTTTAGTGCATCTCATTGTGTCTTGAAGAACTTGGAACCACTCATCATTCATGGAGAAAATTACCTCTCTCATTTCCCCCAATGTAAAGCTGTTCATTAATAACGTGCTTCCTTCATCATTGATCGGTCTCCTACAGTTAGTGAAACACGTAATAACTGAGGAAAGGTTATACGGTAATAACTGAGAGTATAACAAATGCGGGTTGTATTATATTGGGCCAACCCGTAGCCCATTACAAATATTTTCTGCTTTGGCCTATATATAAAGGCTTGTACAGTTCACAATATTGTTATCTTTTTTGATTGAAACAATTACAATAAAAAATATTTTTTCACATTTTCTATCTTGGTATCAGAGCTCTGGCTTAACAGCAAATTGCTCTCATCAGAGGATAATCATCATTTGAGAGTGGTTCATCATTTGAATCAAGTGTCGTACCAAGAAGAAGGTGTCTCAGAGAAATCTCATCAACGAACACCCCATCGGCTGCACTTGATTCATCAGAAGTTTCAAGATTCTAATCAAGTTTCAAGATTCTGATCATCTTACCTTTTATGCCGTGCCAAGAAACAGGTGTCAAAGAATTCTCATAACTCACCTGATTCTGGTTGCATTTCTTGACTCTTCCAGTCTTCTTTTATTCGATTATCAATCATCTTAAAATATCTGCCTCCAAAATGACTGAAGAAAGCAGCAATGTTGCTGCATCATCCAGTTCAGTTTCAAGAACTACTCAAGATCTGTCAAATGACACTCAAGATTTGATCAAATCTATCATCAAGCCCCAGAGTCAGATCATCACATTCAGTTAGATGAATCCAATTATTTATTATGGAAGTTTTAGATTGAAACGGCTATAAGGGGCTATGGGCTGCAGGAATATGTTCATGGCACATCAATTACTCCACCAAGATTCACTACAGACGATGAAGGAAAACTAGTCAGCAATAAAGACTATATCACTCATGAAAGACAAGATAGCCTGATTAGTTCTTGGCTTCTGTCCTCTGTAGGTGCAAATCTAATGCCACAATTAGTTGGGTGCAAAACAGCATATGAGATTTGGCACACAATTGAGCAAATATTCAGTTCTTAATCTGCAGCAAGAATAATGCAATATAAAAGACAGTTGCAGAACTTAAGAAAGGATAATGCTAGTATGAGAGATTATCTGTCAAAAGCAAAAACTATATGTGATTAATTGGCTTGTGCTGGACACAAAGTAGCAGACACTGAACAGATATTGTGTATACTAAGTGGTCTGGATGATGAGTATGAAGCTGTGGTAGCTATAATATCATCTAATGAAAAACTGCCTTCACTTCAGTCTGTTCAGTCAATGCTAATTGCTCATGAGGGCAGATTAGAGCAAAAGAAACCAATAAATTTGGAATATAATGTCAATTATGCATCTGTGAGTAGAAATAGAAATCAAGAAAAGAATCAGAACATTAGAAATCAATCAAGTAATTACAGAGGTGGCCAACCCAACAGAGGCAGAGGAAGGAGTGGTAGATCGAATTATAATAACAGCAATAAACCAAGATGTCAAATATGCGAGAAGTATGGTCAAACTGCAAACAAGTGCTATTTCAGATTTGATGCAAACTTTACTCCAGCACAACCAAGCAACAACAATGCAAGATCACAAAACCCTATTGTCAATTTGGTAAATATGCAGCAAGAAACCAAGTCAGAAAGTTCAGACAACAGCATAGCAAAGATTGAAGACATTCATGATGATAGCTAGTTTCCGGATTCTGGTGCAACCAACCATGTGACAAACAATTTGAGTCAACTAAATCTTGACAACAGGGAATACAAAGGTAAACAATTACTGTATATGGGTAATGGCAAGTCTATACATATATCTCATACTGGAAATGCAAGTATTAATGGTACTAGGAAACTCTATCTTAAAAATCTACTAAGAGTACCATTAATTAGAAAAAAATTGATGAGTGTTTCACAATTTGCTAAAGACAATAATGTCTATTTTGAATTTCACTCAAAATACTGTGTTGTAAAGGATAATCTAACTAATGAAGTTCTTTTGCAGGGTAGAGAACATAATGGGTTATACAAATTTGATGTCATAAGCTCAAGAAAATCTGAATGCAAAAGAAAATGGTGTCATGTAACTGAAACAAGAAATGTTGAAAAATACAGTGAAAAATTTGATGTATGGCATCGTAGACTGGGACATCCCAGTATAACTATTGTTCAACATGTATTGAGTGAATGTGATAATATTCTTGTTGATAAAATTCCAATTCCTATATATGCACATACTGTCAATTAGGCAAAAGTCACAAGCTTTCATTTCCAGACTCTGAGACTGTATATAATAATACACTAGAACTAATTGCTGCAGATCTCTGGGGGCCTGCTCCAATTAGTACTGATTATGGTTATAAATATTATATCTCATTTATTGATGCTTACTTCAGATTTGTATGAATTTATTTCTTAAAATCAAAATTTGAGACTAACAATGCAGTGATACAATTCATTACAAATGTTGAAAGACAGACAAATAATCAGGTAAAAATCGTGCAGACAGATGGAGGTAAGGAGTTTCTGCCACTAAGAAGGTATTTTCAAAACAAAGGAATCACACATAGGATCACATGTCCTTACACATCTGAGCAAAATGGTCTTATTGAGAGAAAACACAGACACATCGTTGAAACTGGTCTAACTTTATTAGCACAAGCATCTATGCCACTTAAATTCTGGCCAGATGCCTTCTCTACAGCAGTCTATTTGATCAATAGACTGCCTACAAAAGTACTCAAATACAAGAGTCCTATGGAAGTGCTAACCAAAGTTAGACCAGACGATCAAAACTTAAAAATGTTTGGATGTCAGTGTTTTCCCTATCTAAGACCATACAACTCACATAAACTTGACTACAGATCTACACCATGCACATTTTTGGGTTACCCTACAAATCAAAAAGGCTACAAGTGTCTTGATAGTAATGGCAGGGTGTATATATCCAGGCATGTGATATTTAATGAACATGAATTTCCCTTTAGCAATGCAGACATCAAAACATCTCAGAAAGTATACAATACAAAATTTTCTGTACCTCCTATAGTATCTTTACAAGAGATAATCATACGAGTTCAAAGTGAAGATAGCCATGGCAGGAGATATATCAACCCACAACACACCATGCTCACTAGTGAACCAGGTCATGGCAGGAGAGATATCAGCCCACAACACACCATGCTCATGAGTGAACCAGGTCATGAGCACAATGAAGCATCACAAAGAGTTACTGAATCAGACAACAACAACCCATGTGATCCTTGTCGAGTATTGAATGATTAACAGTCACCCAATACTCAACAAAGGACCACTAATGCTGAAGGAAATCATTCCACTGTTCCTGCAAGTACTGGTCACCATATGATAACTAGGGCAAAAAGTGGCATATTTAAGCCAAAAGTATACAATGTTGAATCAGATATAAGTGAGCCTAACACGTATCAACAGGCAGTTGCAGATGACAACTGGAAAGCTGCCATGAAAGAAGAATACAATGCATTAATAAAAAATAACACTTGGGATCTTGTGCCACGACCTATGAACAAGAATATCATAGGGTGCAAGTGGACATACAAGTTAAAGAAAAATCCTGATGGCTCAATCCTTAGGCACAAAGCAAGATTGGTGGCAAAAGGGTTTTCACAACAAAAGGGTTTGATTTTAATGAAACTTTTTCCCCTGTTGTGAAACCCACATCAATAAGAATAATTCTAACAATTGCTTTGCATAAGAATTGAGTCATTCAACAATTAGATGTGAATAATACTTTTCTCAATGGTGAATTGCAGGAAGAAGTATACATGGAGCAACCATACGGATTCACCAAGAATGGCAGTGAACAACTCGTGTGCAAACTTAACAAAGCACTCTATGGTCTCAAACAAGCACCTAGAGTATGGTTTGAAAAACTAAAAGCTACATTATCCAGACATGGCTACAATCAAACAAAATCTGACAACTCCTTGTTTATCAAATTTCTTAATCATACAGTTACATATGTACTAATTTATGTGGATGATTTTATCATTACAGGAAATAGCAAGTCTGAGATTGATAACCTTACACAATGTCTAAAGAAAGGATTCTCCATTAAGGATCTGGGAGAACTGAGCTACTTCCTAGGCATTGAGGTTAAAAGAGTGTCAAATTCGGAGATTCCTCTAAACCAGAAAAAATATATCAATGAAATTCTAGTGAAAGCCAAGATGGACAAGGCAAATCCACTTCCCACTCTAATGACAAACAATCTACATCTTTCAAGAAATAAAGGTGATCCAATACTAAATGACAAACAATACAGGAGCATAGTGGGGGCATTATAGTATGTTACTATAACCAGACCAGATATCTCCTATAGTGTTAATAAAGTCAGCCAATTCATGCAAGACCATTGGATGAGCACTGGAAGGTAGTAAAGAGAATTTTGAGATATCTTAAAGGGTCTATTAATCAAGGACTAATTCTGCAATCATGCCCATCTCTATACACTACTGGTTATTCAAATTTAGATTGGGCAACAGATTATGATGATAGAAAATCAACTACTGGTTACTGTGTGTTCTTAGGCAATAATCTTATATCCTGGTGCGCAAAAAAACAACAAATAGTGTCAAGATCTAGCACTGAAGCCGAATACCGAAGTATAGCTAGCACTACTGCTAAGATTATGTGGATAAATTCTCTTCTAAGTGAATTACATATCAAATTTAACGGTAGAGCTACTATATGGTGCGATAATCAAAGTGCTATTTCTCTCGCTGCTAATCCAGTCCTACATTCTCGTATGAAACATATAGAACTGGATCTATACTTCGTACGAGAGCAAGTTATCAAAGGAGAATTGAGAGTTAACTATGTACCTTCCACTTACCAGAAGGTCGACATACTAACCAAACCTCTGTCGAGGCAGAGTTTCATTCGCTTCAGACATGAGCTCAACGTTGATGAAGTTGACAGCAATCTGAGGTCTAAGACTCAGATCTATATTCCCAAAGCTCCACAAGTGACAATTGAAGAATTTGACAAGAGTACTGAAACATTCGACAAAAAGGCAACACAACTTAACCCTCTGAAAATTGTTGCTACCTGAGTTCATGATGTTGACCGAAGACAACTGAAGCTAATCGCCTAACTTAATTTCCTCAAATCTTCAAGTCAGCGGCATGATCTAAGAATCGCTTGCAAACCCTAAACCTAATTTGGGTTTGAGGGGGATGAGTAAGTGAAACACGTAATAACTGAGGAAAGGTTATACGGTAATAACTGAGAGTATAACAAATGCGGGTTGTATTATATTGGGTCAACTCGCAGCCCATTACAAATATTTTCTGCTTTGGTCTATATATAAAGGCTTGTACAGTTCACAATATTGTTATCTGTTTTGATTGAAACAATTACAATAAAACAATATTTTTTTCACATTTTCTTTCTCCTGCTATTAGTCAGTGATAAGTTCACCTCTTCTTTTGGTCCATTGTACAGTTCAGTAAAGTGTTGGATGGCTTTTTTCTCAGTTACTTTGATATCACATGTTGGCATACCCTGTTCATTATTACTGTTAGTTATGCTGTTCAAAATGTCCGTATTTGACATTTTTGTTACAAAATTTTTGAACATTCATCTCCCTCGGTCAGCCATTACTCCTTAGCTTTCTGCTTTGGTTTAATTGCGAGTAAGGCCTACTTCAGATCTTTTTCAGTTTCATAATAACTTTTGTTGAGTTCAGCATTGAGAGGATCATTATTCAGCTTCTCAGTAAAAGTGTCACATTCTTCCTACAGATTTTTTTAACTTTTCGAGTTTCTGAGATTCTATTTCTATTCCAAAACTTTACCATGTTCTTCATTTCTTTTAGCACCATTTCTGCAATATACATGTAATTTCCTTCATATTGTTTCACTGTTGAAAAATCGATCACTTCATAATAATTTTCACATAAGTACCAATGGTTTACATATCTGAAAGACCTCCCTTTAGTGTATTAATTTTCTCAGTTAGATTGCATATATATAATGGACAGTGGTCACTAGTAGAGTCAGATATGAATTTATTTTTTAGGTCTAGAAATGTGTTTATCGTAATAGCATTTATCAAAGCCTAATCCAATCTACATGATTGTTTTTTAACTTCATCACTTTTCGATGTGTATATCAGGCCAATATGGAATGCTTTCATTAAACTAGAGGCTATTGTAGTTACTGAACTCTACTAATTGTAATTATAGTAAGTCCTCCTTTCTTTTCATTAGTATATAAAATTGCATTGAAATGCCTAATTCCATCTAAGGAAGAAGAGCAGGGTTATACTAATCTTTGATTTGTTTCCAAAGTTCTTCTTTGATAGATACCCAATTACTTGCATACAAAAAAAAAATACAAATCTAAGCCAACCTACATTATGAGCTTCCACTATATTATTTGTTGCTATTCTTGTTGTATTACTTGAATTTGTCAAATTAAGCTTTCCCATGTCAGTGATATTCTGCCGTCAGAACCACGATTATTATTATGATGTACATTCCAATGGTTACCAAATAGTCTACAGAAAAATTCAACATTATTACTACCAAATTTTTCTCTCCAACAAACCTAGTTTTGAAGGGATATATTTCACCCTTTGAATATAGAGGACTTGTTGTCTTATATCAATATTAAGACCACTAACATTCCAAAAAATAATCAACATTAAATTGCAGATTTTCTACTCCTCTTTAGAGGAGCAGTTTTACCTTCTTATGCTATTTAACTTTCTTTTCTGTACTAAACTATTTATCAAACTATGCATTGTTTGTAGTTAGCATATTGTTACCTTGTTTGTTGCTGTTATCTTCTATTTCATCTTTGCTATTTTCCAGATTTATGTTTAGATTATGAATCTCTTCAATTGTTGTAGGCATTACCTCCTTTTTTGGCTCCTCCTCATCTTAATGTACATCACTACGTAGTTCCTCCAACTCCACCTATGTATAGTTTTCTTCCCGTTCCAACAATTCTCCCACTTGATCCTCTGTAGATCATTTTCTAAATAATGCTCCCAATCAATAGGGTTACTGACTTGTACAGTTCCTAGGTTAAGACTACCAATTTTTAGGGAGTTGTTTAGCTAATGTAAATGCATTGTCTCTGCATATTGTAACTCATTCTTCTTACAAATAGGAGCTTTTGTTCGATTGAGAGTAATGTTATGGAATAAGAAAGAATAACAATTAAGAAATGTTTGGGTTTGCAGAACGGAGTCACATAAAGATAAACAGTTATAGGCAAACAAGACTTTTCTTGGTTTTGGCGAATGATATTTCAAAAGAGGAGAAGCAACAGTCAGTGGAAGCATGGCTCGATTAGTGTGAGTTGGAGAAGACGAGAGAAACAGAGCTAAAAAAGGAGTTGGTTTTGTTAGGATTTGATACAGAGAGGAGGGAGAGAGATATAATGGTAAAACACAAAAAAACAACTACATTGTTATTTCTTATGGTACTTAAAACAAAAAAAAATACAGATAAATAAATAGGCAAAGAACCACTACTTGTTTCTTGCCCTACAAACAAGGAAAGACCAAGTACTAGCACTAATAATAGGAACACATGTAAAACAATGTGTTGACTGAGCCAAACAAATATAACTTCTAACACCATCTCTTAAACTAGATGTGCTAACATCCAGTTTACAAAGCAATGAATTGCGCTACTCAATTTCTTCATCGTCGTGCATAGACGAACTCGATCACAACTTTCATCTCTAGCTGGTTGTACATGCTCAACTGTTTCACGTTGATTGGTACTTTAACCATCAACAAATACTCTTGGTTTCCTCTTAGGGATTTACTAACCTCTCCATTCGGGTCGTCCCTTGTATTTGTCATCTCCAACAAGTGAGAACCGCAGCTCTTCTTCCTTACTTGTTGGATGACATAAAACCAAGCCTTCCTTATTCAGCCTACTTCATATGTAGGCATGCTCTTCAAACAGTTTTCTCTTGAGCACTCCACAATTGTCCAACCCCATAACCGACGGTCTATCATTCGTCGTCTTCATCTTCATATCCACTACCAAGAAATATAAATTCAACTACTCGCAATCATCCACACTTCTCCAGTGCAACCCTACTACAATAACCAAACAAACTGTGTTGCACCTCCCATTCTTCTCCCGTTACCATCTTGCATCATCAATGCCAAAAGCATTCTCCCCAACTGACATGCTTCAAACCAAACATTCTACACACCTCCAAAACTACAACTTGTTGCTCACAAACACAACACAGAACTCCATTTCAAAATAACCAGTACTTGCCTAAAATACAAATTGAAACCCAATCGCATCTCCTTACCTGATCCTTCTTAGGACCAGCAAAAAACCAAACGAACAACTCTACAACACTTCCTTATTCCAAACTCCTCACTAATCCACAGCTATCACCTCCGCAACAACACCCTACTGTAATTTGCCAAACTGTTTCACCTGAATCCGACTTTCAACAACTCCAACCTCCACCAACAACGTTCACCACAAAACTCCTTCTTCAGTCTCTCCGCTGCAAACCCATCATCTAGTTCAAACTGATGCATCTCCCTTCCGCTTCGACAACACATAGTTCATAACCAAGCTCCCTGTCGAAAGCCATCAGCACATCAACCGGAACCACACTTACAGCAACACTCCATCCACCCTCAATCTGACAAAACAAACACATGATAAAAAAACTCAATCACAACTAAACCCACTGCCATCAACATACTACACTCCTACAAGCATCACTTCTCCATAAACTCAATTCCAGTACACTTCCATCATCATCAAACTGCTACACTACAAGTTCACCATCCACTTCAGCCTGCACCCCTCAACACCTCATTACATTAATCACAGCCCCCTCTTCAAACTGCCATATACACATTCCACTTTCCATACAAAACTGTCATCACACCAAATACTCAAAACTGCCCCCATTCCAATCAGTTCACCCATAATCACCTCTTCCATCACAAACAACTGCACATCACCCCACTGACCATCACCAACCTCCTAACATACAACATTTTGTTCCACCTCACCACCACAAATACACACAACACCTTAACTTCCCTCTAATCCAATACACATTGTACAACAACATTGCTCATAACAACCTGTCATAGACCCACTACTGCATAGCAACCTCCACCTTCGACCATAACACAACCACTAACAAATCCAGCAAACATCTTCACAAACAAGCCTCTACTTCCATCTCCCTTTCTAAACAGCTTTAGCAACATCTTTCACCTTACCACATCATCGACAAACAACTCCATCTCCATACACTGCCTAAACCAACCTCATACACTCAAACTTCACCTTCCACTCCATCTCCTACCTCAACCAAACCCAGTCTACAAACAGCAAACAAACCTCATCATCCACACAAGGCTTCATCAATCATACGTACAAACAACCAAGACCCAAATCCCGCTGCAGCAATCACCAAAAGCAATCTCCAATCAATATATGCATCTTCCCAAATCAACCTGAAATGACCGCAATACACAAACTAGCGACTGCAACCTTGCCACGACCACCAATTCTCAACGCAGCGCATACCACCAGAACTTCCATCCACCTCCTAAATCTGACCAACAAACGACAAAGCACCATAAGTAACACGGCAAGTATTGGTGCGACTCAGATCTCGTCCATGCAACCGGAGCGGTGAAAAATCCCAATCAGAGGCACAACCAATTCAAGTTCGGATTTCGATCAATAGACAGTCAGCAGTCTTCGACTTCAAGCGTCGACCAATGTCGGCGGCATTTGATTTCAGGCATTGATCTTCAGCGGTGACTTTCTATCTCCAGGCGACGGTGGTGCAACTTTGATTTTAGGGAAAAGTATTTGCAGCGTCGTTTTCTTTGGTAAGCGGCTGAAATTTGGGTGAAGTTTTATTCTGGAAATTCAATTTTGAAGTAAAACAGAAAAAGAGATTTTTGATTTTTGATTTTTGTTTTATTGCCACTCATTTCTCTCTGCCCTCTCTCACCTAGCTCTGATACCATGTTAGGATTTGATACAGAGAGGAGGGAGAGAGATATAATGGTAAAACATAAAACAACTACATTGTTATTTCTTACGGTACTTAAAACAAAGAAAATACAGATAAATAAATAAGCAAAGAACCACTACTTGTTTCTTGCCCTGCAAACAAGGGAAGACCAACTACTAGCACTAATAATAGGAATACATGTAAAACAATGTGTTGACTGAGCCAAACAAATATAACTTCTAACAGGTTTTTTATCAACTAAGGGGTTTCCTACATTTTGGTGAAAGATGACCAAAAGTTAGGGTTGGTGCAAGGAATGTTGAATGGACCGAGTTTAGTGAAAAGTTTGAAGAGAGATTTATTCCATGGACAAGGAAAGAAGAGTTGTTGCAAATGTTCATTAACTTGAAGTAGACTGATGGAATGGGTACCGTGGAGTGTGAAAAAAGTTTGGAGAGCTACCAGCTAATGGAGGAGATTTGATATTAATCGAAGAAAAGAAGAAGTCTAAGTTTGTGTAAGAAGATTGTGCACCACTTTGAATGATGAAAAAAAGTTTGGAGAGTTACCAGCTTATGGAGGAGATTTGATATTAATCGAACAAAAGAAGAAGTCTAAGTTTGTGTGAGAATTCTGTGCACCACTCTGAATGTACTAGATAACTAATACGATCATTTCATTTGAAGATGTGTTATACTGCATTTAGCTCGGACTGAACCAAGAAGTTAAAAAGAGAAGATAAAGCATAAGTTGAAGGAAAGAAAAATTGTGTACCAAGAAATCAGAATTTCAATCAGCAACCAAAATAGAAAAGCTTGCAATGGGAGGAGGGAAAAAAACTTCGATCAGTCGAGGAAATTCACTTAGGGTTATTGGAAACGAAGTTGTTATAGAAATAAGGTGTTATGGGTGTGAGAAGTTTAGGCATATTGTTGATAAATAAGAGATCATTTGTTATGGTTGTGGGAAAGTCGATCGCTTTAGTAGAGATACTCCGAAAGTAAAAGTAAGCATTGGTGTGTATGCATTGGAAGCTAAAGTAAGTGAAAATTCATACGCGAATCAGACTAACTAGGAAGTTATTTTTTTTATATATGGTTTACCTATTAAAGAATTGTTTAATAGTGATGCAATACATTCTTTTATTTTTGAGAATTGATGATAGGTTGAAATTTAACGAAGACAAATGATCTTGGTTTTTGTACACTTACTCTGGTCGGGGTATTTCTGCGTTAGGGTTCATATGCGAGAAGATTGAGGATGAGTTAGGCGATCAAATATAGATACGTAATTTGGCTGTTTTAAGTTTTGAAGGCTTGGAGCTATATTTCGGATGGATTATTTGTCACAATATAAAGTAGCTACAGATTGATCGATGTTTGAACAAAAAATGACACAAACAACCAAAAAAGAATAGAAGAGAATAAAAAGTGAAGAAAACAAATTAAAATGAGTAAGAAATGAACACGCAGAGCTTTATAATGTTTTGGCAAACTCTAGCCTACGTCTACTTAATGATTTTATTGTTTAACTTCTATCTTGGGGGGTAGAAGTTCTTAGGGGTCGGTACAACTCCGACACTTAGATTTTCATAATTACAAGAATATAGAGTAGAGTAGAGCTAGAGCCAAAAGATCAAAAAAAATAAGCCATACCCCTCTATTTATAGAGGTATGGAGTCTAAAATCTCGCATAAAAGATCACTAGCCTGTTCTCCTTGCTATAAACTAGTTCTTTGTCAAAATAGGGTGCCACATAATCACTTTGGTACGTGTCAGTACAACTTCAAGGTTAGGGTTCGGTACCGATCCCTAAAATTGCCAAATTGATCGTCTTTAACTCTTCGCTTCGGTTCATCTTGTGGTTAGCTTCGTGGTTCCATAGTTGTTTGCATTACTAATAGCTTGTGACGATCTGCAAATTTATCACTTTGATAAATTATATTTATTTTAAAAAAAATATTTAAATAAAAGGTTGATAATATAATAATAATTTTTTCAATGAAATAACTAATTATGATTATTCAAATGATTGTTTTAAGATGATAATAATTCATTTTAATTAGTTTTAAAGTGAATAAATCATTAAAATGGTTTTATAAAGACATAGCATTAATTTGAAAATATAAGGAAAATCGATATCGGTTTATCGATATAAAAATAAAAAAAATTGTTTAATATTGATTTGTATGGTTTTATAAATCAAATATGGTCATTTTAATTCATGAATAATAATAAGAAAATAGTTTCCAAACTTTTTTTACAAACATATATACGTTAATGAATAAATAAAAAATATGATCGAAGATCGGAATCCGAACTCGTAACGGTTTAATGTATATAAGTTATACGACGTTGTTCAAATGACTTGTAAACCATTGTGACATGCACACACATACATTATCATATACATATACACAAGATAATAGTAAGTATATATTTACATAAGGTAAAGGAATAAAAATATATAGTAATTATTACTTTTAAAAAGCAAACATCAAATCAACCTTACACCAATCACATCACCACCCTACACCATCATTACCACCATCACCTACACCTCACCACCACATGGCTAAGGAGGGGGAGAGGGCAGCTTCCATGCGCCTAGGGGGAGGATGGGACGGGTGAGGGCAAAAAGGTCATTTACCATTAAGATATTTTATTTTCTAAAGTTGCCTATAAATACCCCTCCTCATTTCACAAATTTCCTCCACTTTTCTTCATCTTCTTCTCCACATTTCAAAGTTTTTTAATGGCTTCTCCACTTAATAAAATAATAAGAAAATATTTGTGAAAAGAATTTGAATTTATGTAATAAATATATTGTTAACCATATAACTCACACAAGAATGTAGGTATGAAAGAAGGCCTGCAAAGGCATTGGAGAGGCATTGCAAAAATTGAAAAGAAAGGTCTCGCCGTGGTTCAAAACGGGGTTTCGAAGGCATTGGGGTAGCTTTCGAAGAGGTTGGATTGGTGCTGCAAGCAACTGATGCTTCTGCAAGTATTAAATGGCGTATGGGCTTCCGAAGGAGTCGAAAGGGGACAAGACTACCCTTCTGCTTCGGTTAATCCTTTCGAAATAGTTGGTTCCACATGCATAAAGGAGTATTGAATATGTTAAAAATGCCTTTCGAAGGTATCAAATAACAAGCTTCTGCACATATATCAGATCCTTCGAAACGGTGGGACAAGATCTTAACAAAACAACCCTTTCGAAAGCAAAGACTAGCCTTTCGAATCGGTTGAACTCTTCCATATGTATTAGGGAGGTTATGCACATGACCAGTATTGCCTCCACAAACATCAGAGGATGAGCTTCCACATTAATCAAGCGGATACTTTTGAAAACCACCTTTCGCAACCATCATCTGTCTACCAAAAAGCTTCCTCCATTACAATTAACCTTTCGCAATGATCGTTCCGTTCACCATTCCAATCCTTTCGAAACCATCCAAATGCCTTTCTTCACTCATTCAAGAAGCAATCCATCATGTTAGCACCAGATCTTAACAACAATGAAAAGGTTTTGAGGGTTTCAAAGAGGTCAGAAGTGCTTCCACTTATACTCAAACAGCACAATGAGGTACCTTGGTTCATTTGCTGCCAAAAGAAGCATACCTTTCGCTGGTGTCGAAAGGCTTCAGAAGTACCCGAAAAAAATATTGATGAGTATCAGATTAATATCCATTATTAACATGCTTTCGATAGTAACGAAAGGGAAAATTCAAGCATAATAAAAGACCCAAATACCTACCCACAACTTCAAAACCATGGAGGCGGAAGGACGAAGTCGAAAGGATGGGTGCGAAAAGCCAAAAAAGAGACCTTCTGACAGCTTTGAAAGGATGGACGTGGAAGGGTCCAACCCGCATCTATAAATATGACCATAGGGGTCCAAATTTAGGAGGGAAATTTCATTTTCACATTTCTTTGCCAAATCAAATTCTTGTAACCCTAAATTAAATTGGGGAGAAATTCCATTACTTGCAATCCATTTATGAGAAATAAAAAAGAGAGGATGCATGCATTGATATCGATTTCGAATATGAGACGGCCATTAGCTTGTCTAATGACTAATTGCACATGATACACACTTATCTTCTAAACCCTTTATTGGCATATGTTATGCAATATAGCTTATTTGGATATCTCGACTTTAAAGCATATTATCATCAGGTCCAAAGCCCATGCGGCACCAATATAACATGGTGATAATACTTCAATATCATCGAGTCCATTGGAATTATTTTATTTATCAAAAATAAGGCTCTATGGCAGCTGGAATCCACTTATTATTTCAGTGTATACACATTGGGTTTCGAATCCTTTCGAAGGGGTACACATTGGGTTTCGAATCCTTTCGAAGGGGTACACAGTGGGTTTCGAATCCTTTCAAAGCAAACTGGACCATCGAAGGGATTCTCATTAAAGCCATTGAATCAAACCCTTCGGAGGACTTCTTTAAAAGGTGTCTGAACACTTAGCAACATATCCTTGCTTTCAAAGGGGTCCACCCTATGACGGTAGATTCAACACTTTCGAAAGGATCCATTTAAAGTGGGTTCTTAATCTCATTTTGATCCCTTCGAAAAGGGATCTCCCTCTTCATTCACTTTCAATCCAATGTACCTTGGATGTTGACAAGATTTCTTATTAGTATTTTTGGAGCTAGAAGTAGGGCTCAAACCTCCATCCTTGTTCTTTCCTTATAGACTAATTATGACAAGTTTAACTTATTGTAAGAAAATGAAATCAAAACGACTTAGTCGATTGGATGAGGAAACAGTAAACACAATAGTTCTGGAAGAAAATATCACTCCAACCTTCCACTTAGAAGATGTTGTGCCAGGACAACCATCAACTCTGGCACAACCTGATGACAATGTAGCTAAGATAAGAAATTTGGAGCAACAATTGCTGGAAATGCAAGAACTCCTAGAAGCAGCCTGTAACAACCCACTATTTTGGACCATTCAAATCGACAATAATCCACACATGTCAGACTTGAATAATGCAAAATAACATATTGTAATAAAATTTGGAGCAAATAAAACCAATCACAGAATCACAGACACAGAAATATCAGAATAACTCGCAGCGGAAAATAAAATAAATAGTGGTTCATGAAGCCACTACAATACAAAGTCTCAAAAACAGATACATAGTCTGAAACAAATACAGTTCTGAAACAAGTACAGTAGAAATCCCAAATACATAGAAGTCCACTAATACAAAAGCTGAAATAGAACAACTGAAACTGAAATAGATAAATAACTAGATAAGTAGAATCTCCAGCGATTCCTAGCTCCAGAAAGTGAAGTCCAAAGCTGTGAATACTCAGGCTGACCCGAGCGTAAATAAAACACAAACACTTAAGTCAGGACATACATACTTATACAATGTAAACCAACTCAAGTGAACTGTAATAAAAGGTACAAGTAACTTAAAGAATGCTTGGGATCGCCCATTATTTAAGGATCCGTTAAACTATCTACTATGTAGTAATATTGGCTATTATAATAATGTCTAATTATAAAATAAACATACTTTTAAATAGCATTAAGGAGTGACCCAATATTCCCCTTAACATGTAATAGTCCCAGTAGTCTATCCAGTATTAGCATACTCCAAGATCGGGGGCTACCCTCAATACTCCACAGGCTACGGGAGAAATCCAAACTCGTAGTAAAGCTCGATATGGTAGGTGACACGGAACAACAAGGCAATGCCAGGGTAGATATACCAATTACGCATCCAGGCTGGTGGAAATGCATAGCAGCCACTACAGCCCACCTTGAGCCACACTCCCAAATCAAGGGGTGCACCCAATCAATCACAAAAGTAATAGAATGGTATCGAAGAAGTGTGTCCGATCAAAGGTGCTACCTCATTGGCCCGAGAATCGCTCCTGTTTTAGCCACCTTATGCCAACTCACGGGAGTTGGGTCCACGTAAATATACCTTTAGGATCGTCGCCTCCATCCTACTTCATTCCGGAATCTCCACCGCGTACACAGTTGTTAAAGTGGTTTTCGGTATCGACAGAGAGTATGTCCATATCTGATCTCGGTCTCTTTAACAACCAATCGTTATTATAACCCATGGTTATAAATTTCAAAATAGTTTATATTTCAAATCAAAATACTTCATTTAAACCATTTAAAAATAAAGTCATTATACCTTTAAATCAAATATTCAATTCCTAAAAATTTAGCCTTTTCTGAGTTCATTTATTCACTTAAATACTTTAAAACATTAAGTTTTCAGCTTTCACAGCACTTAGAAAATGTTGCAGTAAGTTACATTTGAAAACAAATTCAATTCAGCAAAGACAACATTTATAAACTGCTGTAGTAATTCAGTTGCATTTGAAAACAAGTTCAGTTCAGAAAAGACAGTATTTCAAAACTGTTGTAGTAGTTCAAGGTTCAATTTAAAAGGTTTAATTCGATTCAACAAAGACAGCGTTTACAAAACTGCTGCAGTAGTTCAATTATATTCAAAAATCCCATTTCAGCCAACTGCATTAACAAGTGCTACAATAGCTCTTTCATTAGTTTCTGGTTCAAATTTAGTTTCTACAACTACAACACTTACAAAGTACTGCAATAGCCCTTTGTTAATTTTAGCCTTTAGTTCACCTCTGCAACTACAGCACTTACAAAGTGCTGCAGATTCTATTAGTTCAGTTTTTAGTTCATTTTCAGAAACGATAGCATTTCTGAAGTGTAGTAAAAGAATTTTCAGATTTTAAATAGAATTCCAGCCACAAATAAACTTCAATTTAAATCATTTTAACTTATAAAAATCACATTTTTTTCACATCAAAAATGTTCATTTAAATACCTTTAACTTATGATTTTTATAAAGAAAATTTTAACAATAGAAATCAAATTTTCCAAAATTTCTCTTATTAAATTCTAATGTACTATTTTCCCATTCATTTCAAATTTTTTTCAATTTACTTTAACACTTAAATTTAAATTTCCATTTCATAAATAAAACTTAATTTCCATTTTTATTTAATTAACTTAAACTTCCATTTAAAATCAAATCACAAATTTCCAAATTAAGTTATGTTTTAAATCACAATTTTTCCATTCATTTATTTAACATTTTTAATAGAAAAATCATTATTTCTTTATTTAATCATTTAAATTCAATTTAAATCATATTTTTACATTTTAAAATTACTTAAAATTTTCCAAAAAAAATATAAGATAACCACGGGTCTGTATAATATTTTCTAGCCTAAGTCAAGTGATACGGATAATATATCATTTCAATCCGTAATTTACAAAGAAAAATCTGGGTTTTATCATTTTAAACCCGCAATCCCAAGTAAATAAAATTAAATAAAAATCGCTCAGGTTTATCATTTCAGCCCATAACGATCTTTCCCTATTCTAAAGTCCGTTCGGGTATGTATCATTTCAACCCATAGTGATTCTATTCTATAGGAAACTTGCAGTGTGATTAACAAAAATAAATAAACAGTATAATAAAATATAACATAGCAGATGATGTGACAAGTTTATAACAGGGTTTAACATCATATAATTTACATCACAGGCAGGTATAACATGATATAATGGTTTTTACACATTCACTTGTTGTCACTTCACAAATTATATAAGTATAAATGTCATGTGTGAATACTCACCTTTTTACGCTGGAGTTAGCAAATCAAACACACAAACAAAAATCCAGAAAGCACGATACCACGACTAGATTCGAGTGGAGAGAGAGCCAAGATGTTAATCTTGTATTCCACAACAAAACAAAGCAAAATATAAATATAGATACAATACTAAAGTTTATTGGAACAAAAATGGAAATAGAATTTAACAAAGACATCACCAAGCTTTTCAATCAATTTTGCTTGACCATAACTCACATATGCTCGGCCACAACACTATATTGGATCGGCCACAACATGGTTTTAGGTGGAAAAGGATCTAGTTTGGGACATAAGTGCATGGCTACAAGGGAATGGGAAGAGTTTTTGAGTTACAAAAGGTGGAAGGTCAAAAGGCAAGGCTAAAAGGGATGTTTGGTTCACCATCTAGGCTCGGCCAAAGGCAATAAGGGTTCGGCCATGGCTCACTACAGATCAGGTCAGATCTGAAACAAGGCTAGGGTGATGGTCACGTGCTGGTGGTGGAGCTAGAGGTGGTGGCCGTGGTAAAAAATGAAGGTGGTGATGAAAACTAGAGCTCGGCTATGCAATTCTTTGGAGTTTTTCAATGTTTTTGTGGTGATGCTTCATCTAGGTGGTCACGACACTTGCTGGTCAGAGGGGATGGTGATGTTGCCGTGGATGATGTGGGGAAGGAAGTGGTGGTGGTCGGTGAAGGTGGTGAAGGGGTTTAGGCCGAGCAAAGTTAGAGAGGAATCAAGGCAAAAACATTGAAAATGAAGAGAGAAAAAAGTAAAAAAAAAGGAGAAGCCATTACCAAAATTTTTAGAATTGCTTTGGCCAAAAAAATGATGGGGATGAGAAGTTTTTTACGTGAAAAAGAAATTAAAATGTATGGCTAAACAAAGAAAATGAAAGGCCAAAGAAAATGAAAAGACTAGAAATGAAAAGTCAAGCAAATGAAAGGAGTTTGCCTCTTTGAATTTCCAATTCTTTTTAATTCAAAATAAACAAATAACATATCAAGTAAAATGAATAAAAGACAAACAAAAATAAAGTAAAAATGAAAATAAATAATTATTCTTAGGAAAAAATGTAAATAAAGAAAATAGTTTATTATATTGAAACTAGCATTAAAAATTGTAAACAAAATACAATTAACTTTGGAAAATTATAACTTTACTTCAAAAATGTTTTAAAAATAAAATATTGAAATAAAATTTAATTTAAAATAATTTAAAAATATTTGCAAAAATATTGGGTTGTTACACTCTCCCCCACTCAAATCTTTTCGTCCTCGAAAAGAACGAAACAAGGAAAACAAGGAAAACAAGATAGAAAAGCAAATAGCACCTGAAACAAACAATTCCGGATTCGAAGCACGAATGCTCTCCTCCGTCTCCCAAGTACAATCTCGATCATCAGTACTCCACTATACTTTGACCAGACTAACAGATTTCCTTCTTAGCCGCTTCGTACCTCTGTCGACAATACGTAGTAGCTTTCTCTCGACAGTCAGATTAGGCTCAATATCCAAACTATCAAGAGCAGAAGGCTGAACAATAAGAAATGGATCATGCAGATAGCGACAAAGATGAGAAACGTGGAATACATTATGCACTCCAAAGAATTTCTCGGGAAAATCTAGACGATAAGCCAAAGAACCAACTCTTTCCACAATGCAGAAAGGACCAATGAACCTAGGAGAAAGCTTCCCTCTACGACCAAATCGAATGACATTCCTTAAGGGAGAAACCTTAAGGAAAACCAAATCACCAACAGCAAACTCTAAACTCCGCCTATGCCTATCAGCATACTTCTTCTGCCTATCCTGAGCAATCCTCATCTTCCTCCTAATCTCCTCAACTCTCTTAGAAGCCTCTAAAATCATCTCAGGACCAAGAACCAAACGATTACCGGATTCAATCCAGCAAGATGGAGATCTACAAGGTCGTCCGTAAAGAGCAGCAAACGGAGACGTCTTAATGCTAGCCTGAATTCGAAGATAGAAATGAGATAAATAAAGGATAAAGGATTAAGATAAACTTAAAACAGAAGATAGAAATGTACTTGATAACTATTGTTATAGGTAAATTCGATAAGATGGAGATGATCTTCCCAAGATCCTCCATAATCAAGCACACAAGTACGATGAAGATCTTCGAGAATCTGATTCACTCTTTCCGTTTGACCGTCGGTTTGTGGATGGTAAGTAGTGCTCAGATTCAGATGAGTACCCAAAGATTTCTGAAAAGCTTTCCAAAACCGACTAGTAATGATAGGATCACGATCACAAATAATACTAAGAGGAACACCATATAGACGAACAATCTCCCTCATGTAGATCTCAGACAAGCTAGAAGCAGAACGGGTAGACTTGACCAGAATGAAATGAGCTGATTTGGTCTATCTATCCACAATAACCCAGATACTCTCATTACCCCTCCTAATCCTCGATAATCCATCAATGAAATCCATAAATCTTGTTCCCATTTCCAATTGGGAATCTCAAGAGGCTGCAACAAACCAGGGGTCTTCTGATGATCGGTCTTGACTTGCTGACAAGTCGCACACCTACTAACAAAGATGGATATATCTCGCCTCATACCTCTCCACCAATACAACTTCTTCATATCCTGATACATCTTGGTCACTCCCGGATGAATAGAAAGTCTGGATCGATGATTCTCCCAAAGTAACTCCTGTCTCAATCTATCAAAATTTGGGACACAAATCCTATTATTAATCCTCAAAATACCTTTATCATCGATCTGAGCACCACTGCCATCAAGACTACTACTACCAACTCTGCTACGAACACTCTCCTTCATCAATCTAAGCATCTCATCCTCATCCTGCTTAGCCATGATACGATCCAAAAGAGAAGAAGAAACAACCAGCTGACACAACATAGCCTTCTTCCGACTCAAAGCATCTGCCACAACATTAGCTTTCCCAGGGGTATAGTTGATGTCGAGGTCATAAGAAGCAAGAAACTCTAACCACCTAACTTGCCTCTGAGTCAAATCCTTCTGAGTGAAAATATACCTCAAAGACTGATGATCTGTGAAGAGATCAAACTTAGTACCCAAAAGATGATGCCTCCATAGCTTCAAAGCAAAAACCACAGCAAGCAACTCTAAATCATGGGCAGCATAATTGGCTTCATGGGTCTTCAACTGACGACTAGCATAAGCAATGACCTTACTATCATGCATCAGAACAGCTCCAAAACCTTCACGAAAAGCGTCAGTGTATACCGTTAATCCCTCATTTCCATTTGGAACGGTAAGAACTGGTGCGGAAGTAAGCTTGTTCTTTAACTCACTGAATGCAGCTTTACACTCATCACTCCAAATAAACTTAGCATTCTTACTAGTCAAAGCGGTGAGAGGTGCAGCAATCCAAGCAAAATTCTCAATGAATCTCCGATAATAACCGGTAAGGCCCAGAAAACTACGGATATCGGTTGGAGTCCTAAGAGTTTCCCAATCCTGCACAGAATAGTGATAAATAAGGACAACCGGAAAGATAGAATAAATTGAATGAAACAAGGAAAGAGAAGGAAAGAAAGACTTACATTGATCGCAGCGATCTTGACTGGATCAACTAAAACTCCATTACCAGAAACAATATGCCCGAGGAATCGGACTTCATCCTTCCAGAAATGGCATTTAGAAAATTTAGCCTTCAACTGATGATTTCTAAGAGTCTCAAGAACAGATTTCAAATGTGACTCATGCTCTTTCTCAGACTTAGAGAAAATGAGAATATCATCAACAAAGACTAGAACAAATTTATTAAGCACATCACGAAAAACACGATTCATCAAATCAACAAAGAAAGCAGGAGCATTAGTTAAACCAAAAGGCATGACTAACCATTCTAAGAACCCATTCTCAGTATGGAAAGCAGTCTTGGGAATACTTTCCTCAGCAACTCTGAGCTGGTGGAAACCTGTGGCAAGATCAAGCTGAGAGAAAACAGTGGCACCATAAAGCTGATCAAACATATCATTGATGCGAGGCATTGGATATCTGTTTTTCATAGTGAGCTTGTTCAGCTCCCTATAATCAACACACATCCGGAGAGAACCATCGGACTTAGTGACGAAAACAACCGCTGCTCCCCATTCTGAATAGCTAGGTCTGATCAGACCTTTGGAGAACAAGTCCTCAATTTGCTTTCCCAACTCAACCTTCTCATGGGGTGCCATTCTTCTAGGAGGAAGAACTACAGGTCAAGCTCCATGAATAAGATCAATACAGAAATCAATTTCCCGCTTAGGAGGTAAAGTAGTAACTTCACCAAATATATCGGGATAAAGTTTGACCACACGAGTCGACTGAAGATCAACAGGAGAAGAATCCGGAGAATAAATAAAACTACCATCATAATCATGAGGCATACGACACTGAATAACCAAAGAATTACCCCGATCATCAACAAGAGAAACAGTTCGGGATTTACAAGAGATGTGAGCATCATGATACCTTAACCAATCATCTCCAAGCAATAAATCAAAAGTATCAAAACCAAGAACATAGAAATCACCACTAAAGTGATGATCAGAATGGAGAAGTTTCACTCCTCTACAAATCCTACTAAGGTTCGTGGGACCCCCAATAGGATTAGAAACCCATAGAGGAACAGAAGCATTCCCAGGAGAAAGGCAATGCTCAAACTTATCACAAATAGCCATAGAAATAAAATTATGCGAGGCTCTAGTATCAAATAAAACACGAACATGATGCTTAAATAAGTAAAAGGTGCCCTGAAGAGTACCTTGATCATCACTAGGAGCGGGAGCAGGTGTAGGTGGAGCAGGAGAAGAAGCGGAGGTAACAACAAAAATACCAGATAGCTTGCCCTTCTAATACAACGGACAATCATTCTTGAAATGACCAGGCTGAAGACAGACATGACAGAGATTGTTCTGGTACCCTGAGGTGAAGGAACAACAGCACCAACTGAAGTAGGGCAACTATTAGCATAGTGTCCCTTCTGATCACACTTGAAACAGGTAATGGTAGATAGGTCGATAGGGTGCCTCTGAGAAGGAGAAGATGAAGATCCCAAACCCGGATTCTTGAGCCAATTCTTCTTCTACTGGTGGAAATTGGGTTTTCTCTTCTTAGAGTTAGCATAGGAAGCCTGAGATACAGGAGCACTAGCAACAGCAGGACACTTGAAAGTAGGGTTCTCATAACGAATAGCCATATCCTTAAGCTCAGTGAAAGTGCCATGAACATGAGAAATGAGACGATCGTAGAACTCTGGGCGAGCTCCAGCTATGAACTTCTCATTCTTCTTAAGCTGGGTGTCAATAAGACCAGGACCAAACTTGGAAAGTTCATTGAACTTCCGCTCATACTCAGAAAAGGACATGGTACCCTGCTTGAGATCCATGAATTCACGATAAAGCTAAGATTTCCCAGCTTCGAACATCCATTTTTCCACAAAAGCCTCCCTGGAAAGAAGATACAGAAAAAAAACTTAAGATAGATTCAAAAGAAAGGAAATGGGAACAAAATTCAAGATAACACAAAGGATACCTAAACTGCTCCCAGGAAATATCACCCTCGTTAGTGTGAGCTGTAACAGACTCCCACCAATCCAAGGCTAACTCTTGCAGCTGCCAAACTGCTAACTGATGCTTCTGGGCATTAGTAATCTCGAGACCGGTAAAGATCCTCTCTAAACTCCATAACCATTGTTGGGCTTCGATAATGCTCTCTGAACCGGTAAACTTAGTACCACCAAGCTGAGAGAATTCCTTATAGAGAATAGTAAACCTAACAGGTGCAGCTGGTTGAGGAATTGGGGCTATACCACGACCACTACCTCTGGTATTTCCACGATTCATCCTAAAAAATCAAGAATGAATTTTTAGGACAAAAGTATAGAGAAGACAAAGATAAGATAAGATAAAACAAGATAAATTCACTTGGATGAATATCCTAATTGAAGAAATTTCTAACAAGGCAGATACGAAAAGAAGGAAGTTTAGAAAATTTGCTTTTAAAACAAGAAGAATTTTTATATCAAAATAATATTTGAAAAATCATTTTAAAATCATTTTATACTTTGAAAATACGTTCTCTCACAAAGAAATGATTCTGAAGTTGATTTCACTCATTCTAGGGTATTTCTACCCTATCTCTAATGAGTTTTTGCTCCTTAGGCTAAGGTTTGCCTAAAACCTAGCTCTGATACCAAATGTAACGACCCACTATTTTTTACCATTCAAATCGACAATAATCCACACATGTCAAACTTGAATAATGCAAAATAACAGATTGTAATAAAATTTGGAGCAAATAAAACCAATCACAGACATAGAAATATCAGAATAACTCACAGCGGAAAATAAAATAAATAGTGGTTCATGAAGCCACTACAATACAAAGTCTCAAAAATAGATACATAGTCTGAAACAAATACAGTTCTGAAACAAGTACAGTAGAAATTCCAAATACATAGAAGTCCACTAATACAAAAGCTGAAATAGAACAACTGAAACTGAAATAGATAAATAACTAGATAAGTAGAATCTCCAGCGATTCCTAGCTCTAGAAAGTGAAGTCCAAAGTTGTGAATACTCAGGCTGACCCGAGCGTAAATAAAACAAAAACACTCGAGTCAGGACATACATACTTATACAATGTAAACCAACTCAAGTGAACTGTAATAAAAGGTACAAGTAACTTAAAGAATGCTTGGGATCGCCCATTCTATAAGGATCCGTTTAACTATCTACTATGTAGTAATATTCGCTATTATAATAATGTCTAATTATAAAATAAACATACTTTTAAATAGCATTAAGGAGTGACCCAATATTCCCCTTAACACATAATAGTCCCAGTAGTCTATCCAGTATTAGCATACTCCGAGATCGGGGGCTACCCTCAATACTCCACAGGCTACGGGAGAAATCCAAACTCGTAGTAAAGCTCGATATGGTAGGTGACACGGCACAACGAGGAAATGCCAGGGTAGATATACCAATTACGCATCCAGGCTGGTGGAAACGCATAGCAGCCACTACAGCCCACCTCGAGCCACACTCCCAAATCAAGGGGTGCACCCAATCAATCACAAAAGTAATAGAATGGTATCAAAGAAGTGTGTCCGATCAGAGGTGCTACCTCATTGGCCCGAGAATCGCTCCTGTTTTAGCCACCTTATGCCAACTCACGGGAGTTGGGTCCACGTAAATATACCTTTAGGATCGTCGCCTCCATCCTACTTCATTCCGGAATCTCCATCGCGTACATAGTTGTTAAAGTGGTTTTCGGTATCGACAAAGAGTATGTCTATATCCGATCCCGGTCTCTTTAACAACCAATCGTTATTATAACCCGTGGTTATAAATTTCAAAATATTTTATATTTCAAATCAAAATACTTCATTTAAACCATTTAAAAATAAAGTCATTATACCTTTAAATCAAATATTCAATTCCCAAAAATTTAGCCTTTTCTGAGTTCATTTATTCACTTAAATACTTTAAAACATTAAAATTTCAGCTTTCACAGCGCTTAGAAAATGTTGTGGTAAGTTACATTTGAAAACAAATTCAATTCAGCAAAGACAGCATTTATAAACTGCTGTAGTAATTCAGTTGCATTTGAAAACAAGTTCAGTTCAGAAAAGACAGCATTTCAAAACTGCTGTAGTAGTTTAGGGTTCAATTTAAAAGGTTTAATTCAATTCAGCAAAGACAGCGTTTACAAAACTGCTGCAGTAGTTCAATTATATTCAAAAATCTCATTTCAGCCAACTGTAGCACTTAACAAGTGCTGCAATAGCTCTTTCATTAGTTTTAGGTTCAAATTTAGTTTCTGCAACTACAGCACTTACAAAGTGCTGCAATAGCCCTTAGTTAATTTTATCCTTTAGTTCACCTCTACAACTACAACACTTACAAAGTACTGCAGATTCTATTAGTTCAGTTTTTATTTCATTTTCAGAAATGATAGCATTTCTGAAGTGCTACTAAAAGAATTTTCAGATTTTAAATAGAATTCCAGCCACAAATAAACTTCAATTTAAATCATTTTAACTTATAAAAATCACTTTTTTCACATCAAAAATGTTCATTCAAATACCTTTAACTTATGATTTTTATAAAGAAAATTTTTACAATAGAAATCAAATTTTCCAAAATTTCTCTTATTAAATTCCAATGTACTATTTTCCCATTCATTTCATTTTTTTTTCAATTTACTTTAACACTTAAATTTAAATTTCCATTTCATAAATAAAACTTAATTTCCATTTTTATTTAATTAACTTAAACTTCCATTTAAAATCAAATCACTAATTTCCAAATTAAGTTATGTTTTAAATCGCAATTTTTCCATTCATTTATTTAACATTTTTAATACATAGAAAAATCATTATTTCTTTATTTAATCATTTTTAATTCAATTTAAATCATATTTTTACATTTTAAAAATACTTAAAATTTTCTAGAAAAATATATAAAATAACCATGGGTCTGTATAATATTTTCTAGCCTTAGTCAAGTGATACAGATAATATATCATTTCAATCCGTAATTTACAAAGAAAAATCCGGGTTTTATCATTTCAAACCCGCAATCCCAAGTAAATAAAATTAAATAAAAATCGCTCAGGCTTATCATTTTAGCCCATAACGATCTTTCCCTATTCTAAAGTCCGTTTGGGTATGTATCATTTCAACCCATAGTGATTCTATTCTACAGGGAACTTGCAGTGTGATTAATAGAAATAAATAAACAGTATAATAAAATATAACCTACCAGATGATGTGACAAGTTTATAACATGTAACAGGGTTTAACATCATATAATTTACATCACAGGCAGGTATAACATGATATAATGGTTTTTACACATTCACTTGTTGTCACTTCACAAATTATATAAGTATAAATGTCATGTGTGAATACTCACCTTTTTACGCTGGAGTTAGCAAATCAAACACACAAACAAAAATCCAGAAAGCACGATAGCACGACTAGATTCGAGTGGAGAGAGAGCCAAGATGTTAATCTTGTATTCAACAACAAAACAAAGCAAAATATAAATGTAAATACAATACCAAAGTTTATTGGAACAAAAATGGAAATAGAATTTAACAAATACATCACCAAGTTTTTCAATCAATTTTGCTAGACCATAAATCACATATGCTCGGCCACAACACTATATTGGCTCAGCCACAACATGGTTTCAGGTGGAAAAGGATCTGGTTTGGGACATAAGTGCATGGCTACAAGGGAATGGGAAGAGTTTTTGAGTTACAAAAGGTGGAAGGTCAAAAGGCAAGGCTAAAAGGGATGTTTGGTTCACCATCAAGGCTCAGCCAAAGGCAATAAGGGTTCGGCCATGGCTCACTACAGGTCAGATCAGATCTGAAACATGGCTTGGGTGATGGTCACGTGCTGGTGATGGAGCTAGAGGTGGTGGCCGTGGTCAAAAATGAAGGTGGTGATGGAAACTAGAGCTCGGCTATGCAATTCTTTGGAGTTTTTCAATGTTTTTGTGGTGATGCTTCATCTAGGTGGTCACGGCACTTGCTGGTCAGAGGGGATGGTTATGTTGCCGTGGATGATGTGGGGAAGGAAGTGGTGGTGGTCGGTGAAGGTGGTTAAGGGGTTTAGGCCGAGCAAAGTTAGAGAGGAATCAAGGCAAAAACATTGAAAATGAAGAGAGAAAAAGTAAAAAAAAGGAGAAGCCATTACCAAAATTTTCAGAATTGCTTTGGCCGAAAAAATGAAGGGGATGAGAAGTTTTTTACGTGAAAAAGAAATTAAAATGTACGGCTAAACAAAGAAAATGAAAGGCCAAAGAAAATGAAAAGACTAGAAATGAAAAGTCAAGCAAATGAAAGGACTTTGCCTCTTTGAATTTCCAATTCTTTTTAATTCAAAATAAACAAATAAAATATCAAGTAAAATGAATAAAAGACAAACAAAAATAAAGTAAAAATGAAAATAAATAATTATTCTTAGGAAAAAAAGTAAATAAAGAAAATAGTTTATTATATTGAAGCTAGCATTAAAAATTGTAAACAAAATACAATTAACTTTGGAAAATTATAACTTTACCTCAAAAATGTTTTAAAAATAAAATATTGAAATAAAATTTAATTTAAAATAATTTAAAAATATTTGCAAATATATTGGGTTGTTACACAGCCCTTGCTCATAAATTATCTAAAACTGCTAAACTAGCAACAGGAGACGAAGTAGTCTCCCCAAGGAGGAATTTGAAGACTTATACGTTAGAAGGCAAGAGCAAAATTGACTTAACATCATCAAAGAAGAAGGAATGTCATGCGACAAAAGCCGATCATCAGGGTAAAATGCAAGATAAATCTTTGGAGTAATCTAGAAGCTCAACATTAAAGGAATATGATGCAAATCAGAAAAGCTATCATAATACTGAAGCTTATTTGAAGGATGTGGCAGAGAGCTGTTAAAGACTTGTTGAATGCCAAAGGGAAAACAACTTTAGATGAGCAAGTGAATGACAATGATCGAGTGGCTCTGCTCATTGACGAAATCATGTCAACAACAATTCTATCCCATGTTAAGGTCCTAATTATGAAATACCACGGCACTATCGATCCTTATGACCACCTAATTGCTTTTGATAGCCAAATGGACCTTTATAATGCTTTTGAGGTAGTGCGATGTAGATTATTTCCAATAACACTTCAGAGGGGCTGCAGCAAAATGGTACCACCAATATCGGGAGAAAACTATCCACTCATGGAAATAATTTTCCTATGAATTCTTTGCTTGGTTCTACATATGCAAAGACCCAACAATCGACTACACTGTTTTAGCAAACATCAAGCAAAGGCAAGGAGAATCGTTGGGTGATTATCTCAGAAGGTTCAATACAGAGGTGTTGAAGGCCAAGGACATGAACGATAGAGATAAGCTAATTGCAGTGCATTCAGGGTTGATAAAAAACACGTCCTTTGGAAAGAGCTCTTCGTCTATGGATGTAAAAAAATACAAGACTTTAACTTCCAAGCTGATAAATTCATTCGAATGGATGAATTATACTACGCTAAAAAGAAAGCTAACCCTAAGAAGAAGAATAGAAGATTTGGAATTGAACGGGGACACAAAAGGTCGAGGTGGAAAGACTCCAATACTAATTCAATTGCTTTGAACAAGCCATTGTCTTATATCTATGCCACAATTAAAGAAAAGGTTAATTTTCCAATTTCATTTAAGGTTAAGAACTACCCTAAGCAGAGAAATGGGAATGATTATTGTGCTTATCATAAGACGAATGGACATAAGACAGATGAGTGCTGAGTGCTGGCCGGAATTATGCAAAAGCTAATCCATGAAGGGCATTTGAAGAATTCATCCAGGATAAACAAAAAGCACCCCGAACTAGCAGTGAGCCGTAAAAATTCCCTAGTAATGTTATGAATGTCTTAGGGGATGAAGATCCATTGAACTTAAGTCCATCTTTGAATCGGATTAATGTGATTCATGGGGAACTGCATCCAGCAGGTAATAGTAAAGGAGCTAGGAAAAGGTATATCAAGGAAGCTAGGGAAGGAGTGTTCTTTGTCCAGAAAGAGCTCCTGTTCAAAAACCCACGGCTTAATATACAGATGTCGAACCTTGTCATCACTCCACAAGAGCTAAAGAAAGGAATTCATCATCCCCATAATAACCCCCTTATGATAACAACTCAAATCGGGCATTTTATAGTATCCAAGATTCTAGTAGACACTGGAAGTGCAGTTAACATCATCTTTAAGCACACCTTTAATCAAATTGGAATTCCTAAGGATAAGTTGGAGCCTAATCTTGAACCTATCTTTGAGTTCAATAATAAAGGGTCAACTCCCGTAGGGCAAGTAAAGCTGCTGGTACAGATGGACATACCACCAGGTTGCAAAACTTTTGAGACTCTCTTTATAATCATCAATCAATCATCCTATTACATACGTTCTTTGGTTACCCTGCACTTGATGAGGTGGATGCATTTTTCTCACCAACATATTTGATTGTAAAAACAATTCAGCTCTCACGAAATATATTTTGAAACTCTTGATCAATATAAAAGGGAGTACTCTTCTTATTATGACTCTTCTACTATTTTTTAACCTTTGAATGATGGATTTTTACATCCAACATTCGAAGAAAAAATAAGATCTAATAAAATGAATAAACATGTGTTTGAAAGGTACATCTCACCTGGAGGGAAGAGGAGGAGGACCAATGCTAACTCTGTAGAAGAAGGTGAGATCATTACAGAATTGGATTTCCGAGAGGAAATAGAGAGGATAAAACCTACAAAGGATCTCGAGGAAATATATATTGATCCAACTGATTCGGCCAAAATAGTCAGAGTGCGAAAAGAGTAAGAGAGCAACTTGAAAGCGGACCTAATTCAATTTCTTAAAGCTAGCAAAGACGTATTTGCATGGAACCATTCGGATATGGTCGGGATTGACACATCAGTTATGTGCCACACACTAAATATTGATCCAAATATGACCCCAGTCCGACAAAAAAAGAGACAATTTGATAAAGTTTGATCTGATGTCTTAAAAGAAGAGGTTAAAAGGCTACTTGAAAATAGATTCATTCAAGAATTTTTTTACCAAAATGGCTAACAAACCCAGTGTAAAGAAGTCAAATAGCAAGTGGAGAACCTGCGTTGATTACACTGATCTAAACAAAGCATGCCCAAAAGGTTGTTATCCGCTACTCAAAATAGACCGATTAGTTGATGCAACTAGTGGACACAAGCTATTATCTCTCATGAATGCTTATTCAGGATATAATTGAATACCTAAGTTCAAGCCAGACGAAGAGCATACAAGCTTCATTACCGATTGGGGAACTTTTTGTTATAAAGCAATGCCTTTAGGGCTAAAGAATGCGAGAGCTACTTATCAAAGGTTGTCAATATAATGTTTAAGGAATATATCAGATGAAATATGGAGGTATATATGGATTATATGCTAGTAAAATCCAATAAAGTTGAGAGTCACCTTAAAGATCTTGAAGAAATGTTTGAAGTATTTAGAAAGTATCAAATGAAACCGAATCCTTAGAAATGTTCTTTTGAGGTTCATTTCGGAAAGTTCTTAGGTTACATTGTTAGTGCACAAGGGATTGAAGTCAGTCCTGACCAAATCCAAGCTATCAAAGACATGACCGAGCCTAAAACAAGCAAAGACATAATGAGTTTGAATGATAGAATTGCAACTTTGAGCAAATTCATCTCCGAGGCAATCGATAAATGCATCCCATTCTTCAATGTAATCAAGAAAAGAAAAAACTTTGAGTAAGGAGAAGGCTGTAAGAAAGTCCTCCAAGAATTAAGAAATCATCTGGAAAAGCCAACAATATTATCCAGCCCCGAGAATGGAGAAGACTTATATTTATATATGGCAGTCTTGGAAGATGCGGTTAGTTCAATTCTGATTAGAGAAGAGAATGAAACTCGGCTTCATATTTATTATGTGAGCAGACGATTGAAGGATGCCGAGGTTCGATACCCATTCATAGAAAAGTTAGCTTACTGTTTGATGTTTACAGCACCGAAACTCAGAGCATACTTCCAAGCACATCCGATCAAAGTATTGACTAACTTTCCACTCAAGTAGGTTTTCAGTAAACCAGAGACTTTGGGTAGACTAGTAAAATAGGGATTGTACTTAGCCAATATGACATTGAATTTCAGCCACGAGCAAAAATCAAAGGGCAAGCATTAGCGGACTTTATCAATGAATGTACAAACTTTGTTAAAGAATAGTTAGAGACAGATCAAAAGCCCATATGGCAACTATTTGTGGATGGGGCATCAAATGAGCAGGGAGTTGGAGCAGGGTATGTCATAATCACACCAGATGGACACAACCTACACTATGCAATGAAGCTAGGATTCCCTGCAACAAACAACATGGTTGAATATGAGTCGATAGTGGCAGGAGTAACTCTGACCTTAGAGCTCAAAATCCCACGAATTCAAATCTTTAGCGACTATCATAATGGTAAATCAAATAAAGCAGATATATCATACTAAAGAAGCCAGAATATCCCTATATGTTAAGAAGGTGCTAAAATGCTCACCTTATTTGAAGATTTTTCTATACACCAAGTTCCAAAGGGAGATAACTCTAAAGCAGATTCATTTGCAAAATTGGCTAGTTCAAGAAGAGTTCCAGAAACCCGTGAAGTGCCAGTAGGGTATCAAGCAAATCCCAGTATTAAAGAGAAAATGCTCGAACCAGCGAAAGAACTATTGGTTTTAACTAGATCCTAAGCCATGACACAAGAATAAGAAGAAAGAGAAATTGATGAAATAATTTCATATGAAGAACCCATTCATCCAAGGGCAGATAATTGCTATAATAACACTTGGATGACCCCTATTGTATAATATCTTACTAATGGAATATTACCATCTGAAAAAACAGAAGCTAGGAGAATTAGACGACGGGCTCCGACCTTTACTATGATGGATGGAATTCTTTATAAGAAAGGATATAATCTTCCTTACCTAAGATATGTGAACTCTAAAGATGGGTTGAAGTTACTAAGGGAAGCGCATGTAGGATTTTTTGGAGACCATTTCAATAGGATAAAGTTGGGTAAGAATATAATGAGACAAGGTTTCTATTGGCCTCAGATAACCAGTCAAGCTATAGAACACGTAAAGAAATGTGAAGGGTGCCAAAAATACTCAAAAATTCTCCATTTACCACCAAGCCAATTAACCCCGATCTCCAATCCATGGCCCTTTGATGTATGGGAATTGATTTAATTGGACCATTGTCGATTTCCAAAGTAGAGGCAAAATATGCTATAGTTGCTATCGATTACTTTACTAAGTGGGTAGAAGCAGAGCCACTTTCCAAAATGACTTTTGGGAAAGTATATAGATTTGTTATTAAGAACATCATCACTAGATTCAGGATCCCTTACAAGATTATATCTAACAATGGAATGCAATTTGAAAGTGAAGAGTTTTCTCGATTTTTCCATAAGCATGGAATTATTTATAGCTTTTCTTCTGTAGCACATCCAATGGCTAATGGAGCCTTCGAAGCAACCAACAAGACTATTAAGACCATCTTGAAAAAATGACTAAATAAGGCCAAAGGAAATTGGGTGGAAGAATTGCCACTTGTACTCTGGGCATATCGTATATCCACCAAAACTGCTATAGGTCATACCATTTACTTTTTAACATATGGGTGCGAAGCAATGTTACCGATTGAAATTGAAAACTCTCACATTGAAGAATCGCATATGTGTTTGTTCCAAACCAAGAGTTAAGGAAAGAATCATTGGATTTGATACATGACTTAAGAGATGAATCAGCTATTCGAACTGCTGAATATCAAAGAAGAATCTCAAAATACTACAGCTCAAAAGTAAAGACGAGACCATTTCAGGAAGGAGATCTAGTGCTCCAAAGAGTAATGGAAAACACTATAAATCTTGCAGATGGAACACTAGGGCCAAATTGGGAGGGTCCTCTAATTGTGTGCAAAGTAATTCCTTTGGGAGCTTACAAGTTATGTCGTCCGGATGGCAATATGGTTCGAAGGACATGAAACGCGGAACATTTGCGATCGTATTTTCTAACATTGAATGAATAAAGCGCCTCTTTTCTAAGAAAAATCTACATGGTCGGGAGTAGAATTCTCCTTAAACTTGAAAAGTATCTTTAACGGTCATAAGCCTTTGTCCGCGCCAAGATGGCCAGGTCTAAGCGCCTCCTGGAGGGAGGTCAGAGTAATCCTTTTTCCGCGCCACTTTATGGCCAGGTTAAAGTATCTGCAAGCCCTTGATCGTGCCACGCTATGGCCAGATCAAGGCGCCTCCTAGAGGGGGGACGGAGTAAGCCGTTGAACGCGCCACACTATGGCCAGGTCAAGGCACCGACCAGCCTTCAGTCCCACCTATAAGGCCTGGCTGGAGCACCTCCTAGAGGGAGGACGGAGTAAGCCCTTTGATCCCGCCACGCTATGGCCAAGTCAAGGAATCGAACAAGCCTTCAGTCCCGCATATAAGGCCTAGCTAGAGCGCCTCTTGGAGGGAGGTCAGGTAAGTCCTTGGGTCCTGCTTGTGGATAAGCTAACTAAGCACACCGGACGACGGACTAAGACGTCCAAGCCCAAGAAGTGGCACACAAAACAGTAACAATATACAAAGCCTAAAAGGTCGCACATGTCGAAAGAATCAAGAATCAGAGAGGTGGCACAAAGCAAAAAATTCGAACAATCAAATTCCAAAGAGTGGTGCAGAACAAAAGACTCAGATAAGAATTTTCGAACCTCCATTATTCAAATAATGTGTTCCAAACTTTCCTTCCCATTACCAGGAACGGATTTCTAGTCTTCTACTACTTCAAGACGATGCTTCTCGGACTTCTTTCATACGAATTTATGGCCTTTGTCTAATTTCTAGAAGATGGTTTATGGACTTCACTCATTAATGCTCGAATCTAGGTTTCAGGTCTTCTGTTATGGACTTTTAGTCTTCTACTATTTTTCAGATAATAATTTCTAGATATCTCTTAATACCTAAATCTGTATCTCGGGTCTTCAACTATTAACTTCTGGACTTCACTTATCAAATTATTACCCAAATCTGGGTTTTAGATCTTCTATCATTATTATTTCCAAATAAGAGTTTCTGGACTCCTATTATTTATTCTCAATAAGAATTCTAAGTCTTCCATGAATTATTTCCAAATAAGAATTTCTGGACTCTTATTATTTATTCTCAATAAGAATTCCAAGTCTTCCATGACTTATTTCCAAATGATGATTCCTGGATTTTTATTATTACCAGACAATTGTTCTTTGTCTTCTATCGATTATTACCAGAAGATGGCTTCTAGACTTCTATTATTGTTATTTCCAGAAAAATATTTCTGAACTTTTATTATTAATGCAAATCTAAATTTTTGGTCCTCTATTATTAGTTTCATAATTAGATTTCAAGTCTTCTATTAATATAACCAAAATTGAATTTTTGGACTTCTCTCATTATTACCAAAGTTGGATATTTGGACTTCTACTATTGCCGGACAAGAATTTCCGATCTTCAATCATTCCCAACTCTGCATTTCTCATCACTTATTAACCCTAGATGATGATCTATTAATTTTCATTGTTCCCAGATTTAGAATTCTGGAATTATGTTATTAGAAATTCTAATACTATCTCCAATAATATTATGAACAAACTACTGAACATATTCTTACATGAAATTCGAATTAACGATAAAAAATGTTGTCTACTTTGTATTTTGCAGGAAAATAAGGTTGATAAAGAGGATCATTGAGAATGAAATAATGCAAAAGGAGAATTGTTGGATTTTTGTCCTAAAGAACAAAAGCTTCTTTCATACAGGGGGACAAAATATTAACCATAGAACTCACTCAAGAATGTAGGTATGAAAGAAGGCCTATGAAGGCATTGTAGAAACTTCACAAGAATTGAAAAGAAGGGTTTCACCATGGTTCAAAAGCAGGGTTTCGAAGGCATTAGAGTAGCTTTCGAAGAGGTTGGATTGGTGCCGCAAGCACCTGATGCTTCTGCAAGTATTAAATGGAGTATGGGCTTCCGAAGGACTCAAAAGAAGACAAGACTACCCTTCCGCTTCAGTTAATCCTTTCAAAATAGTTGGTTCCGCATGCATAAAAGAGTTTCGAATGTGTTAAAAATAACTTTCAAAGGTATCAAATAACAAGCTTCCGCACATATATCAAATCCTTCGAAATGGTTGGAGAAGATCCTACCAAAACAACTCTTTCGAAAGAAAAAAAATATCCTTTCTAATTGGTTGAACCCTTCCACAAATATTAGGGAGGTTTCGCACGTGATCAGTATTTCCTCCATAAACATCAGAGGATGAGCTTCCACATTAATCAAGGGGATACTTTCGAAAGCCTTCTTCCGCAACCATCATCTCTCTACCAAAAAGTCTCCTCCATTACAATTGACCTTTCGCAATGATCCTTCCGTTCACCATTCCAATCCTTTCGAAACCATCCAAATGCCTTTCTTCACTCATTCAAGAAGCAATCCATCATATTAGCACCAGATCTTAACAACGATGAAAAGGTTTTGAGGGTTTCAAAGAGATCAGAAGTGCTTCCACCTATACCCAAACAGCATAATGAGGTACCATGGTTCATTCGCTACCAAAAGAAGCATACCTTTCGATGGTGTCGAAAGGCTGCAGAAGTACTCGAAAGCAATATTGATGAGTATCGGATAAATATCCATTATTAACATGCTTTCAATAGTAACAAAAGGGAAAATTCAAGCATAACAAAAGGCCCAAATACCTAGCCACAACTTCGAAACCATGAAGGCGGAAAGATGAAGGCAAAAGGATGGGTGCGAAAGTTTGGAAAAGAGACCTTTCAACAGCTTCAAAAGGATGGACGCGGAAGGGTCCAACCCGCATCTATAATTACGACTCAGGGTCCAAGTTCGTGAGGAAATTTTCCTTTTCACAATTATTTACCAAATCAAATTCTTGTAACCCTAAATCAAATTTTGGATATATTCCATTACTTGTAATCCATTTATGACAATAAAAAGAGAGGATGCATGGATCTGATGTCGATTTCGAATATGAGAATGATCATTTCGGCCATTAGCTTGTCTAATGACCAATTGCACATGATACACACTTATCTTTTTAACCCTTTATTGGCATATGCTATGCAATATAGCTTATTTGGATATCTCGACTTTAAAGTATATTATCATCGCGTCCAAAGCCCATGCAGCACCAGAATAACGTGGCGATGATACTTCAATATCATCGAAGCCATTAGACTTATGTTATTTATCCAAAATAAGGTTCTATGGCATCTTAAATCCACTTATTATTTCAATGTATGTACATTGGGTTTCGAATCCTTTTCGAATGGGTACACATTGGGTTCTGAATCCTTTCTAAGGGAACTGGACCATCGAAGGGATTCTCATTGAAGCCATTGAATCAACCCTTCGGAGGACTTCTTCGAAAGGTGTTAGAATACTTTGGAACATATCCTTGCTTTCGAAGGGGTTCACCCTATGACAGTAGCATCAACACTTTCGAAAGGGTCCATTTGAAGTGGGTTCTTAATCTCATTTTGATCCCTTTGAAAAGGTACCTCCCTCTTGATTCACTTTCAATCCAATGTACCTTGGATGTTGACAAGATTTCTTGTTAACGTATAAAATAGTATATACACCTTAAACCACTTCAAAATCACTTCATTTTCTCCTCAAAACTCATGGCCACCATCATCTACCACCACTAGCAAAGCCACCACCTCTCTCCTTGCTTGTCCATGAGCACAAGGACCAAGGCCGAGCACCTAAGGGCTTCCAGGCTCGAGTTCATAGATTTTTAGTTCAAGTTAGCAAAGCTATAGCGAAATCTTGTCAATATGATATCCAATGAAGGTGAGAACTCTATTTATATATACTATATGATATAATATTGTTTTCTATGCTTGGTTGTGATGATTGTTAATCATGTTTGGTAGTTTAATATGATTATTTGATTTCATTAACAAGTTACGTCAAATACACGTCGAAAATCACAAAGGAAATCACTTTCTTTTTATTAATGAAAAGGTGTATATAAAATGTTAAACCTCTTTGAAAATGGTTTAAAATGATTTAATAATGTTTTATAAACACTAGAAACAAATTTGCCGAAGTTTGAATAAGAAATGAAAAACAAGTCAAAACTAGGTGCGTCGCTTAACGGTAGTATTTACGATTTCGCGCCGTAAAATTTAAGTGAGTATATAAAGTGGAATATAGCTCGGAATTCTTTGTGATAAGAATTTTCCGAACTATTATGTCCATAGTTTTGAAACAAAAGAAAATGATCAAGATTTCAATAAGTAGATTTTGAAATATTAGCAAAACAAGTTTCCAAAATAATCGCGATTTTGCAATCCGGAATCCAAAAAGGGATTTCTTTAAATTTAATATTTTTAAATGTCTTTAAAATATGGAAAAATCTATATAAATCTTTTGAAATGTTCTAAAAGAGATTTGAGTTATATAAATAAATTTTCAAATAATAGAATTCGTTTTGATCAATATAACTTTAAAAACACTATTCGCAGCACTATTTGAAGCGATTTTCAATAACAATTAAAATATGGTTTTAAACTTAACAATTCTTTCTCAAATCTTTTATAAATGCTTTTAAATAAATAATTAAGTGTTTTAAAGATGATTTGAAGATTTTATAATTTATTCAAAAGAATTTAAATAAATGAATTAAGGAAAAGCTATTATAAGCAATTGATCCTGGCTCTAATAAGCCGACGAGTACACTTGATTTTTCTATTCGTGAGATCTAGGTGAAGTGCTTAAACCAAGGAAATGTTTAGGAGCAACCAGTGCCCTGGCTCACCTGGCATCCCCTAGGTGAGGGATAGATAAGGTTGAAATGTCGGAAACGAGTTAAGTATAAAAGATTAAATTTTCCAATTTTAAACAATTTGGATTTACCATCTTAGATAATATATTTTCAACTCATTAAAAAGTTACATTTTAAAAATAAGAAATCTTTTTTAAAATTTAAATAAATGATTTAAAAATATTTTCCAAAGTAAAATGTTTTGGAGTTATTCCAAGTTTAAAAAGGGTTTAATTAAACCATAGAATTTAATAAAGAGAGGTTTAATGATTCCGTATATACCAATAAGAATGTTTTAAAGATATATATATCTCTCAAAGAAATTTTTCGATAAAAAGAAATTAATAAATCAAATGTTAATCACCTACTTATAAAACATCTTTTTATCGATATCCGGTTTGAAGGAACCGGGATCAGATTTGGGTAAGTCCCGTTCGAAAACCACTTCGAACCAATTTACGTTTCGAAAGTGAAGAAAATATATATTGAAGACCTTGATTTTGAAGGCGAGGATCTTCATAACGGAAGGGATGCATGTTGATAATTTTGGAATGGCCCCCCGAAATAAATAAATAACGGTGGTCCCTTCATTTTGAAATCTTCCTATGCAAGGACTAACTTGCTACTAATCCTAAGGGTAATGCCTGACAGGATGTGGTAGAAGAGTACCTTCGGTTTGTCATGTTCCTAGACAAGTTGTATGGACGAATATTTCTAGATCATATTGATTTATCTCTATGAATGTATCATTTGTTTGGTCGCAGAGAATGCAGCTTCTCTTAGCTTAACACCCTTTCCTGAGACCTACGAGCTTAGAAGTTATACGTTTGTAGAAATCAGTTGTGTGATTGGGAAATGGCAAAGTGACATTCCAAGTGGAATATGTGTTATATGAAAGGTAATCGTTGCCCCAAAACCTCACACCAGGGAATGGTAAAATAGAGGATGCTTTAAGGCTAAGTGGCTCGCTACCATCAGGGTATGAAATAACCTTTCTAGTAATAAAAATTTATGCCCGCTATAACGTCGAGTTTGAACTATGTGGTGTATGCTTGGGATCCCGGATAGGTCGGTAACAATCGGGTGATTTAATACTCGGTGTTGTTCATATATTATATTTTCGAATAGGCCCGTCTTAATTCACATGAGGACCAACATTAGGGACTCGGGTGCATTCCTCTAGAAATGCACTGTAAGGGAGTGGTCCCTTACCTCGCTATTCAGTTGGAAATCCAATATACAATAAGTGTCGTATGGACTTAGTTGTGTAAATACTGAAATGTGAGATGTAAGCATTTCAGCTAAGATTTATAAGTTTATTTGCAAATGTTTTCAAAGAATGTCACTAAAAATAATATTAAATGATTTTACATATAATGTGTTTTAAGTTATCATAAGGTAAAAACCAGTCCGTGTTTATATGCGGCGTGGTCTTATGAGGTACTTTTATTTTCAAGAGAGCTTTTGAATAGAATGAATTAAATTAGATTTGAAGAATCTAAACATGAAGATTAAGCCTAAGTATGTAATTAGAAAATTGCATATTTGTTTGTTGCATCGTAGGCTCCATGAGTCCTATTTGTAGTAAGAGAACTACGTTTGGCTTGATCCTATATCTAATTGGGTACCCAATTATATAGTACGTAGGCATCACAAGTGGTAGTGATGTGGCCCTAAAAATAATATAATCCTTTCCTGTTTATCTGTCATGGGTTGTTATTTGTCTAATGTTCATGTATCTTGTATGCTTATCATTTTATTCTACATTGACATGTTTGTCGAGTTCGCGGCTAAGAATATTGTTGCCTCTCTCATCAGAGTGAGCGGTGGTAGATTTATAGACATTGGTATTCGGTATGTATTAAACACACCTTGTAGAATTAATAAATTCCTCTGATAAGTTGTATAAACTGAATTTATATCTTATACATTTAGCAGTGTTAAATATTTATCAAATAATATTAGGTATAAATTGGTAGTTTTCATTTGTAGTTTAAATCAGATGGGTTTTTGACGATTTTGACAAGTCCAGAAATCCGCACCGTCACATAGCTTGTTTCAGAGTCCAAATAACAGAGTTGTAGAAGAACAAAGTTGATGATTTAGGAGTTCGTGGAAATTGATAGAACGTTGCATGGAATCAACAAAATAACATTGGAAGTGGGGTTCTAGCATCAAGAAGGGATCATAGGCAGAAGATGGACCATGATGGTGGAATTAGGGGTCGTTACCAACCCCACACTTGTGGTTCTTGGGTCCTTGTAATTTTGTGGGGGATTTCTGTTTGAGTTGTGGTCTTGGTTGTATTTTGGTTTTTGGGCATTGTGTTTATCTCTTCGGACATCTTGCCCAAACAACTTCGAAGTTTGATTCGTCGAGTCTATCCATATACTGCTTGGTCAAAAGGTAGGATAACTTCAGCCCTTCAAAGCATGCCTTGCGAATGGAAGGTGTGCTTTGTTTAAAAAAATGTGATGTCAGTCTTTGATAGTTGAGCTCTCTAGTTACTTCAATCTTGGTGAATCATCCAATTCCTTCAGATTCTCTTGCCAATTACGGGTAGTTCTAGACTTGTCATAGCCTAAGACTTCAGACACTGCTTAGGAGTTGTCTATACATTATCACAATTCAGATTTCATTCGAAGCTATTACATCACATATCAAAACCATCCCACGTTCACCTTGGATTTATCTGTTTCGTTTTAATTTCAAGGCATTCAAATCCTTTTATCAAAATCAATATATGTTTTAAGGTTTGATCTCTCCAGATCGTTTCATATTCAGTTTAGTATACGATTTCTCTGAATCGTTTAATATCCAGTTTTCAACGTGTGATCTATCCAGATCGTTTTGTAGTTCATTTAGTGTGTGATCTATCTGAATCGTTAATTGAGTTCATGGTCGTTCAGGGCCGATAGTTAAATCTGTGATCTCTCTAGATCGTTAATTGAAGTTGTGGTCATTCGAGATCGATAATCAAATTCATAGTCTCTCCGGACCGTTAATCAAATCCATGGCCATTCGGGCCGATAATCAAATCCATGGTCATTTGGGGCCGATAATCAAATCATTGGTCTTTTTGGACACTTGCCGAGCCCAATCTACTGGCTCTCCAGTGAGGGGATTCAACGACAAGCAAGCCTATCCAATCGCTCTCCGCAAAGTGACATACTTCCTGCACTCTGGTCCTGACTCTCCGGTCAGGAATTAACGCGATCAAAGTCAAGGCCTCTCTGGACCCTTTCTGAGCTCAATCTGCTCGCTCTCCGACGAGGGGACTCAACGACAAATAAGCCTATTCGCTCACACTCCGATATAGGGACTTAGTTCTTGCACTTCGGTCCCGTCCCTCTGAACGGGACTTTATAGCGATTAATATCACACGAGTCCATTTGCTCGCTCTTCGACGAGAGGACTTGCACCTTGCACACCGGCCCCGTCTCTTCTGATGGGACTTTAGAGCGATCAATGTCAGTCGTCACATTCAATGTGGATTGCAATAATCATCAAATATCAAAAACAACATAAAATCTAACATCAAGGTAACTACTTCGCCAGGCATTACAGTCTAGCATCCAGCTTAGAGCGTGCCTAGGGACCGATCGAGATCCCATACAGGAGTAAGTGTCTACACTATATTATTGCATTGTTTATTGAGTGAGAAAAATAGAGTGCGAGAACTGAACCTGATTCCCTGCCATCGCGATCATGAGATGATTATCCTTGACATCGATCTAGGGCCATTTCCATTTGTTGCGGTCGATGGCTGCTCCTATTTCATCTCCACAGTTCGATTCCTTACATATTGATGTAACCGGTTATCTCTAACCTATTCCTCGATCAGATACTGCGGTGCCTGCAATCATTTGTGTTAGGCCCATCCAGCTCATGGAATAGGCAGTATTTTCTAGATGCCCTTTTGCGCTCCGTGGGCTCTCTTCTTGCCAACTACCGATAGAGGATCTGTCCCTTGGTATTCAGATAAATTTGCTCCGGAGTTTCATTTAAGTCTGTGTAAGAAGAGAATTTTGATTCCCTCCTCTATCATTTTGGTCCGTCAAAGCTGTCATCCGTTTTTCTTTTTCCGTTATCCTTGCTTGATCCTGCTCCGAGCGATCCTCCGCCATCCAAAGCGTTAACTTCTTCCTCATTGGCCTCAGCGTCCTTTTTATCCCGCTTTATGGTCAAAGCCAGGATATTTACAAATTGCCTAAAAAGATGGATATCAGGATTGGAGATCAATTGGAAACAAGGCTATGATCGATACTGTCAAAATTGGACCAAGCTCCCACCAAGGTGGGATCGACATTGCTCTTGCTTGATGTCAGATCGACAACTACTTGGGGTTGGCACTAGTAATACTTCGGGTCGGCATGCTGAGTGCAAGGGGTCGGCATAGTCCTTTGGGTCGGCAGTGATATGGCTTCGGGTCGGCATGTACTTGGGGTCGACATATGGTGGTGGTCGTCACTTGGAGGGATCGGCATATAGAGATGGCTCCAGGTCGGCACAAGCAAGGACTCGAGTCGACATCAAGGAGTGCTTCAGGTCGGCATATTTGGAGGGGTCGGCGTACTTTGAGGGGTCGGCGTACTTTGAGGGATCGGCATCACTTCGGGTCGGCTATAGTTTGGCTTCGGGTCAGTGTTGGAGCTTCGGTCGGCAAGGATATGGGGTTGGCATATGGGAATGGCTAGGGGTTGGCTATTGGTTTACTTCGGGTCGGCTATGGAGGATGCTTCAGGTCTGCTGTAGGTTGTTCTTCAGGTTGGATGTTGAAGATCAAGCTTGGGGTCGGCGTTCATTTTACTTTGGGTCAGAACCAAGTTTACTTCGGGTTCTACTTCGAGTTTTGCTTCAGGTCGGTAGTGATGGACGATACGGGCTCGACTATGGTTTTGGTGGGCCCATGTAAGTGAGGATGCCCTGTAGCCAAGATTTCACCTATAAATACAGCAGGTGTGGCTTCAGAAAAGGGGATCTTCATTCTGTTTCCCTTCATCTTCCACCTAAAGGCTACTCTACCATTTTTGTCTCAGAAATTCCGGATTGTAACTATAGTTACATTTCAGTATAATAAAAAAGATATTTCTGGAGTGGACGTAGGCCGGAATTAGCCGAACCACTATAAATCTTGTCTTTTTTTACTGCTTTCATTTTAATTTTGATTATTCTTTATATTATATTCTCCATATATATATTCTATCGGTGATCTGTGACTGGATATTAGTGCTTTCACTTGCAATTGGGTGTTGCTGGTCAATTTTGACGTTAACATTTTGGTGCTTTCACTTGCAATTGGGTGTTGCTGGTCAATTTTGATGCTAACATTTTGGTGCTTTCACTGAGAACTCTAGCACCCACTACTTTGGAAAAGGATTGGATCTAAAGCTATGGTTAGGAAATCGACTAGAAGGACTTTACCAGAAAGGAGACATCACGAGGGAAGTCAAGGGGCTTCCTCTGGAGCTGGAGTAGATCAGGCACCCATCTACATCACAAGGGATGAGACGCGGACAATGAAGGATTCCATGTAGGAGAGATTATTGAAGAGCCAACAGGAGATGATGTAGAATCTCTTTAGGCAAATGGGTATAGCTGGAACCCAGAACTTAGGAAATGGAGAAACCGCGGCTGTCGGCAATGTAAAACAAGGAGTTGGAGCTGTAGATATCTCTGGAGGTCAGATCTAGAACCAGAATGGAGAACGTGAAGGGAATCAGCAAAGGCCTGGGGGCAGACCCTCGGGATCGGATATTGGAAGGCCCGTGAATGAAGCTCAGCAAGCTGGGGCCAACACAAACGTGAATGAGCAACATGAAGAGTACTACCCAGAATACCCTCCAGGACATGAGGGCAGGATGGAAATGCATATAGGAGACCACCCCCGGATGAAGACAATCGGATGGCTGGATTATTACGTAGGATTATGAGAGGTGGATTACCAAGCGGAGGCTTGGAGGAAGTTAGTCGGAGTCCGTTCATTCCAAATATCAGAAACGAAAAGAACCCTCCAGAATTCAAACGACCAACGCTGGAGGGCGATGATGGGAAGTCAGATCCTATGCACGTAACCAGATATATCAAACATATGGAAATGTTGGGGCATCCAAAGAAATTATGGAAATATGCTTCCCGTTGTATTTGACAGATTTAGTTGCGCTCTGGTTTAGGCAGCTGGAGAGTGGATCGATCAGGACTTGGGGCGAACTAGTGGAACGCTTCATAAGACAGTTCAGGGTCCATGTTATGAGACCCAAGAACGTAATGACATTGGCATCGATGAAGCAAAGGACATGAGAGTCCGTAAGGAATTTTCTAATGCGGTTCAATGCAGCCGTGGCTTCGGTGGATCACTCGGATCCACCAATGATTTTGATGGCGGCGGCAACATGAATTGCAGAGGGAATTGAGTTCAAAGATTCATTGGCATGGGATCCACCACAGGATCTTGGAGAGTTCTACCACGAGGCAGAAAGGTTTATATGATTAGAGGATGCACGCGCCGAAAGGTAGGAGGTGAACGTCACGTAAGGTGAAGGAACATCTAGAGAAGGACGTGGGATGGATAAAGGAAAGCAAAAGCAGGATGATGGACATGATGGTTCTAACAAACGGAGGAGAGAACGGGAACCCAAATTCACCACATACACAGACTTAATGGAGAATCTGGAACGAATTTACTTGAAAACACAGGGGGCAACTCCCCTATCGAAAACCACCCAGAAGGAATCCCACAGAGTGGGAGCATAGGAGTGGGAGGTACTTCCTATTCCATGAGCTGGAGGGGCATACCACAGATGAATGCCTCCACTTGAAGGACATGCTGGAAGAACACATAAGGAGTGGCAGATGGCCATAGTATGTGAGGAACCAAACAACAGTGGTAGAACACGAGCAGCTACCACCTACACCAAACAGGAATGACCCTGGATTAGGGTCACGACTCGTCATTAGCTGATCGTAATAGCAAGAGCCGAGTTCAGGATTTGAACTTCGATCATTAAATAATCTTTCTGGTTTTGTTTCTAAAATAAAGCAGCTATGCCACTTACACATGTAAGGGAACCAGAGTGATTCCCAGGCATGCTCTTAGATGGTAGTAGACCGCTATGTCCGGAGAGGCAGCACTTAGTTTTTTATGTTTTTTTCATTGAACATTTGGAATTTGGATTTAATAAATGGATTTGGATTTTTTGAAACAAGTCCCTAACCGGAGAGTTAAGGGATGGGTACTGGAAGTCAGTTGGAAACTGATCGCTTTATGCCCCTGATCGGAAAGGCAGGGACCAGAGTGCAGGAAGTGAGTCAATTCGTCGGAGAGCGACATGATCGGCTCACTTGACGTTGTTCCCCATTCACCAAAGAGTGATTGGATCAAGGTTCGACAAGGGCTTAGAGTGGCTATAATCGATCTAGGATTAGCCATGGCATCGCTTAATGTTCAGGGATACTAAACCGGAGTGCAAGGAGTGACGCCGCTTCGCCGGAGAGCGACAGGATCGGCTCGCTCGATGTTGTTTCCCCTTCGCCGAAGAGTGATAGGATGGGATCTAGGAAGAGCCCGGAGAGGCCATAATCAGTCTATGAGGACCAAGGCATCGCTATAAGCCCCCACCGGGGCCGGAGTGCGAGGGATAGGTTGTTTCGCTGGAGCGCGATAGGGTCTGCCTATTCAATCGTTAAGTTTGGATCGAGCTTAGCAAGGGTCTAGAGAGGCCGTCGATGATCCGGAGAGATCGTAGGATTCGGTTACTGGCTTCCAAGATGTGAAATGGATATTGATTCAGCTTTGAATGGCTAAGGATTGGATATGGACCCAGAGTGGTCCTGGATTCGGTTAAGGACCCGGAGCAGTCCCGGATTTGGATATTAACCCGGAGAGGTCACAGATTTGGTTATTGGTTACTGGATATGGATGGATTAGAACTAGGTTGTTGGGTTCGGATGGAATTGCTTGGTAATGGATTGGAGGATATGGCTATCAATGGAGTATGGATTTTGGATATTAGATTTAAAGCTATTCAAAACAAGCCTTCCTATCGCAAGGCATGTTTTGGGGGGCAAATGTTATCCCGCTTATTGGTCAAAGCCAGGATATCAACAAATTGACTAAAAAGGATGGATATTGGGATTGGAGATTGATTGGAAACAAGACTATGATCGATACTGTCAAAATTGGACCAAGCTCCCACCAAGGTGGGATCGACATTGCTCTTGCTTGGGGTCAGATCGGCATCTACTTGGGGTTGTCACTAGTAATACTTTGGGTCGGCATGCTGAGTGCAAGGGGTCGGCATAGTCCTTTGGGTCGGCAGTTATATGGCTTCGGGTCGACATGTACTTGGGTTCGGCATATGGTGGAGGTCGTCACTAGGAGGGATCGACATATAGAGATGGCTCCGGATCGGCACAAGCAAGGACTCGGGTCGGCATCAGGGAGTGCTTCGGGTCAGCATATTTGGAGGGGTCGGCGTACTTTGAGGGATCAGCATCACTTCGGGTTGGCTATAGTTTGGCTTTGGGTTAGAGTTGGAGCTTCTGGTCTACAAGGATATGGGGTCGGCATATGGGAATGGCTAGGGGTCGCCTATTGGTTTACTTCGGGTCGGCTATGGAGGTTGCTTCGGGTCGGCTGTAGGTTGTTCTTTGGATTGGATGTTGGAGATCAAGCTTGGGGTCAGCGTTCATTTTACTTCGGGTCAGAACCAAGCTTACTTCGGGTTCTACTTCGAGTTTTGCTTCAGGTCGGCAGTGATGGACGATACGGGCTCGGCTATGGTTTTGGTGGGCCCATGTAAGTGAGGAGGCCCTATAGCCGAGATTTCACCTATAAATACAGTAGGTGTGGCTTCAGAAATGGGGATCTCTATTCTGTTTCTCTTCATCTTCTACCTAAAGGCTACTCTGCCATTTTTGTCTCAGAAATTCCGGATTGTAACTGTAATCAAATTTTAGTATAATAAGAAAGATTATTCTGGAGTGGACGTAGGCCGGAGTTAGCCGAACCACTATAAATCTTGTTTTTTTACTGCTTTCATTTTAATTTTGATTATTCTTCTTATTATATTCTCTACATATATTCTATTTATGACCTGTGACTGGATATTGGTGCTTTCACTTGCAATTGGGTGTTGGTGGTCAATTTTGATGCCAACAGTCCTCTTGACGCAGAAACCTTTCAGCCTCGTAATAAAATTCTCCCTGAGTGGATCCTGTTCCAAAGCCACCTTAAATTCTATCTTTGCGGCTATCCCTAAAACCGCCGCCATCAAAACCATTGAAGGGTCTGGCTTATCAACTGCAGTCGCCGCTGCATTGAACCTTGTTAGAGAATTTCTGAAGGTCTCTCCGGCCCTCTGCTTCATACTTGCTAATGTCATTACATTCTTGGGTCATGAGACATGGACCCGGAACTACTTCACAAACCTATTTACTAACTCGTCCCATATGCTAATGGAACCGCTCTCCAGCTGTCTAAACCACTGTGCTGCCAAACTTGTCAAATATAGAGGGAAACACCATCCCACTACCTCTTTAGATGTACCCAACACTTCCATGCGTCGGACATACCTCATCCAATAAACTGTTGGATCCGTCCTCCCATCATACGTTTCCATCGTTGGTAACTTGAAATCGAGCGGATTCCTGGCATATCGAATATTCAAAGTGAATGAACTCTAGTTCACATCTTCCATGCACTAATTAGGCAATCTACCCCTCATAACTTGCCTCACCATATTAGCAAATCTGTCATCATCGTTCAATGGAACTCTAAGGTTATCATTCTCAGCCTATCCCCCAAGTCTACGAGGGAATACCGGCACGTACTCCTTCGGTCACATATTAGCATTCTTATTCAAGTTCATACGCTCTACATCATCTCCAGGGCGCATGCCATTCCTTCCAAGACTAGGACGACCCGTGCCCTCGAACCCTTGGGGGTCGGTACCGACTGCAAGGGATGGGTTTGTACTGACTCGTACATTTGGGTCGAGGTTTACTCCAGGTTGTTCTACTCCAACTCCATCTACCTACGCTCCAGCTTCCGGTCTCTAATTCTGATCTGCAGCAACTCCAGCTATTCCCATCTGTCCCATCCTCTTAAAGAGGTTCTTCCTGGTCTGGCGAACTCTGGCCTACGTCTACTTAATGATTTTATTGCTTAACTTCTTCCTTGGAGGCAGAAGTTCTAAGGGATCAGTACAACTTTGATACTTAGGTTTTCAAAATTACAAGAATATAGAGTATAGTAGAGCTAGAACCAAAAGGTCCAGAAAAATGAGCCATACCCCTCTATTTATAGAGGTAAGGAGCCTAAAATCTCGCATAAAAGATCTCCTGGCCGTTCTCCTTGCTATAGACTTGTTCTTCATGAAAATAGGGTGCCACATCATCACTTTGGTATGGGTCGATACGACTCCAACTGACCCCTAAAATTGCCAAACTAGTCATCTTTAACTCTTTTTTTCGGTTCTTCTGATGGTTAGCTTCGTGATTCCATAGTTGTTTGCATCAATAAAAGCTTATTTCGGAGTTCAAATGATGGAGTTGTAGAAGAAAAAAGTTGTTGATTCAGGAGTTTGTAGAGATTGATAGAACATTGCATGGATTCAACAAAACAACATTAGAAGTAGAGTTCTAGCATTAAGGACGGATCATAGACAGAAGATGGATATGATAATGGAGTAATTAGGGGTCGGTACAGACCCATGGTTAGGAGTCGTTACTGACCCCACACATGTGGTTCTTGAGTCCTTGTAATTTTGTGGGAGATTTGTGTTAGAGTTGTAGTCCTGATTGTACTTTGGTTTTGGGCTTTGTGGTCATCTCCCCGGTCGTCTTGCCTTGACAACTTCGAAGTTTGATTCGTCTAGTCTTTCCGTATATTGCCTGGTCAAAAGACGGGATAATAAGAAAATTGATTTTACCTTTTGGTGATGAGGAGCGACAGGTTATGGAGTTAGATTTCAACCAATCGAATTTGGTGAGAATAAACTTTTTGTATCTTACCGAGGTGGATGGTTTGGAGTTGAGGAAAATCTCAATCGTTTATGATCTTGATGATGAATTTCAAGAAATGGATAGTTTTTCACCGAGAAGAGAAAATAAGTTCAAGATAAAGTTGGTTAAGGATGCTAATTCGTATACACATGCATCAAACAAGCTAGCATCAAATGTCACATTAGTGGCAAAGACAAATGATCTGTTGCATAAAGGTATTTTATAGTAAAGTGAGTCTCCACGGGAGCACCTACTATGTTCTTAAGGAAGCAAGATAGGTCGATGATATTAGGCGTTGATTACCGAGAGCTTAATAAGATGGGTGTTATAAATGAGTCTCCATTGCCAAGGATGGACAACTTGTTTAGTCGGCTAAGTGAAGCATGTGTATTATCACAGTTAAACTTTTCTTGTGCTTTCCATTAACTTAAAGTTGAAGAAGAGAGCTTATTTCTGATTTCTTTTTGAACATGTTACAGTTTTCCAGTATTTGATCATCACGTATTCGAGTCACCAACAAGGTTGCATTCGGACACTACTGCACATAAGTCCATATTAGACACACCTTCTGAGATGTCAGCCATGTTTGCTTTTGATTTCTTTTTCTTGGGTGCGCGATATTCGACGGCTTTGTGTCCTTTCTTCCTACAATTATGGCATGAACCTTGAAATTTCTTTGATTTCTTAGGAGGATGCACACGTTTCCTTTTGTTGGGTTTATCTGACTCGACTACATTTGTCTTGTCAACCATGGTATGTGTTAACCCCCTTTTCGACTCACGACCTAGCAGTATGCCGAGTTAAGGTGTTTGACGACTTAAGAAAGTATGCCGAGTTAAGGTGTTTGACGACTTAAAGAAGTATGCCGAGTTAAGGTGCTTGCCGACCTAAGAAAGAAGACGATCTAACAACTCAACAGGCTCCGACCTAAGGAAAGCTCTGACCCAACAGCTGCCGAGTTAAGAGTTGTGCCGACTTAGGAGCCTGCCGACTTAAGAAGATCTGTGACTCAGGAGTTAAGACCGACTTAAGAAGGATGCCGAGTTAGGAGCCTGCCGACCTAAAGAAGTCCGCGACCTAAGAGGCTCTGCGACCTAAGGAACATTGCGATCTAACAATGTTGAGACCTAAAAGCTCTCCGAGTTATGCAGTGCTCCGAGTTAAGAAGTGCCGCGAGTTAAGGATCTATAAGATAAGGGATTGACTTAAGACAGTTGTGGAAGACCTACGACTTATACTAAGTCGCGCATGATCTCTTGACTCGTCACCGACCTACCCTAAGTCGGCTACGACCTAAAGACTTAGAGAAATTTCCTGAGTCCAGATCAGCTCCTATAAATACCCCACCACTTCCAACATGAAAAGGACTTTTTGGCCATTCATTTCTCCAAGCGCCGTTACGCTGTCGAAGCCTCTTCCCATTCAGCAATCAAAGATTTTCAAGCATTCGAGACACTACAACGATCTTCGAGAAGAGCTCCTAACATCCCATGCGGATTCGTCGAGTTTCATCATTAAAGATCAAGCTAGTAGTCAAGAATGATTTCATGATCAAATTGTATTGTTTTTAGAGGGATATTGTATCGAATTGTAATCAAATCAGCAATAAAAGACTATAAAGTGGATGTAGGCTCAATTACGGGCCGAACCACTATAAATCTGTTGTTCATTTACTGCATTTCTGCTATTTTCAGCTCATATTTTTGTTCCCGTACCAACGGGTGGTGCTTTCACAAGTTTATTACACACACCGGGTGTTAGCGTTCACTTTTTACCGTTAACATTTTGGTGCTTTCACCGAGAATCCAACTCAGGCGATCATCCACCGTTGCTTCGCAAAGATTCATAAAAAGAACCTCTCTTTAAAAACCAGATCTGAAATAATGGCTCCTGGAAGAAGAGGCAGACCTATCAGATCCGGAAACGCTCACGAAGGAACCTCCGCTTCCCCAATAACAGACCAAGCAACTCCAACCGTTGGGGTCACCAGGGCTGAATTGGATGACGCAGTTTCTGGATTATACCAACAAATTGAAACTCAAAACGCTTTGATGATGGATAGATTAACTGCTCTGCTCGGGGCAAATCGTCAACCAGAAAACCGTCGAACTACTCTTCCTGAAACGCCACCTTTCCAAGCTGATGGTTCTATGCCGCAACCAACTTGTCATGAGCATATGCCCGGGCAAAATTCCAGGGGAAGAACTGATACTTGCCCGGAAGTGTCTTTGAACAATAAAGAGTACCTGTCTGAAATGGTTGGTCGCATCATGAAAGAGAGCATGCAAAGGGAAGAAGATGAGGCTGACTGGGGATTTGCACCAAGCAGAACTCCGTTTACTGAAAGGATCCTAAGAGCAGAGTTTCCAAGGAAATTTGCACCTCCTACTATCCAAGCCTATAGGGGAACCAGTGACCCTAATCATTTCCTCTACAAGTACGATTGGCATATGACTGGTGCGAGGGCATCAGACGAGATCAAGTGCCGATACTTTCCGGTATACCTAGAAGGTGTGGCTTTACTTTGGTTCACAAAGCTTCCAGTTCGGTCTGTAGATAAATTCTCCGACTTAACGCAAAAGTTTAAAGAACAGTTCAGATTGTATGCTTCAAAAGCTAAGGATATAATGTCACTGTCTAACCTTGAACAAGCGCCCGGAGAATCAATCAAATCTTTCCTGAGCCGTTTCAATATAGCTTTAGCCGAAGTAGAAAATGCAGAACCACGCATGATCCTGACTTATTTGATGAGAGGCATTGATAAATCGAGTAAATTTGGGATATGGCTAAAGATGAAAGAACCAAACTCACTTGATAAATTTTATAAAAAGGCCGATGAGTTCATTCGCCTTGAGAGCCTTTCTGCAACATCGAAAGTGGTTATTGCCCAGACTGATAATGACAATGTCCCACCTAAGAAAAGAGAATCTGAAAGTCAGAAAAGGGAGAATGAAGGAGGAAAAAGTCAGAGAAATGAAAAGAAACCTCGCCGCTTTAATCCTTCGGACTTTACTCCTTTAACTGATACACCAAGAAATATCTTTTTTTCAACAAAAGACGTTGTCAGGTATCCTAAGCCACCTGAGATGACAAGAGGGGCAAAGCGTAATGGAAAATTCTGCCAATTTCACAATCAACCGGGCCATGACACTGACCAATGTCGCCAATTAAAGAAGGTGATTGAAGAATTGCTAGAGCAGGGTAAACTCCAACAATACGTTAAGAGAAGCGGGGTCGATCCAACCTCATCCACTCGGGATCAACAACACCCTACCTATCAATCCGATTCTCACAACAACACTGCAGTGCAAGATCCAGAAAAGCTTGTCATTAATTCTATCACAGGGGGACCATACCCAGCAAGCAGAAGTTGGGATGACTACTAATTACCCACAAAACTGCGACTGGGGCATCTCTCACTTTCTCCGGCATAAAAATCCAAAAGCTATGAATCAAGCACAAATGGAGATCCAGCTTGGAGATTCTGAAACAACAATAACTAGCATTCATTTTTACTTAACAGCATTGCTTGAATTTGTAAAGATAATGATAGATGTGTAACTTCTGCATTGTAAACCGCTGGGAAATCAGCGTGACTCAATAATGAAAAACTATGCATTGTGTTTTCTGTTATAAAATGCCTGTTATATTTCGATGTGTAAATACTCTAAATGTATTGCTAAAATATCGATCTAATACTGCAGGTCATTAAAGCAAAGCTCACCCATCGCAAAGCTAAGCGAGCCTTACAAATCATTTAGCAAATTTCAAGCAACAAAAATTTCAAACTCGAATCCCATACAAGAGGAACTTCACATAAAAAGTTGACGGCTCCACTAGGTTAAGCCCTCGTTAACTGGTTGCGATTGTTGATATAAAAAGGCATCCAACCAAATAACTTGCGTTTACTCTGTGGAGTCATTCAACAGTGAAATCTACTTCTTCGGATAAAGAAATCTACTTGCAAAAGAAAGAAACACGCGCTTGGAAATGATGATAAAGGATCGCAGATTGGCGGATGATGGTACAACATGAGCAGGCAGACATGGAAGCAGCCAAAGGAAGGTATGCCTCTCAACAGGAAAGCAGGTAGATCCACTAAAGGGAAAACTTCCCAAGCAGAAGGAATAAGACCCTCGCTGGCTGATTGTGATGCATCCAATCAGGCAGCTTGTGTCCATCCCATGGATCTACTTGCACCTAAGACGCAACCTTCCTGGCACGCCAACCAACTGATGCTCCTTCCCAAGGATCAACAAAGCCCTCTAACGAGGCACGCCAATAAATGGAGAGCTTTCCTCAATCAAAAATATCGGTGGGACTACCAAAATGGGGCACCTTGTTAATCGATTGCGATCGTTTGTACAAACAAACATCCAATCGAATGACTTACGCTTGTCCCGTGGACCCCTCCGACCATGAGAAAGTAACTTCCAAGCAATCACAAGCCCTCTTCGGAGGCACAAGCCCTCTTCGGAGGCACAAGCCTTTTTCGGAGGCACATTTCACCCGTGTAGAAGTGCAAAATGCTTCTCTTCGGAGACCCACTTCACCAGTGATGAAATGATAAAAAGCCCTTTTCGGAGGCACATTTCACCCGTGTAGAAGTGCAAAATGCCTCTCTTCGGAGACCCACTTCACCAGAGATGAAATGCCAAAACTGCTTCTCTTCGGAGACCAAAACTGCTTCTCTTCGGAGACCAAAACTGCTTCTCTTTGGAGACCAAAACTGCTTCTCTTCGGAGATCAAAACTGCTTCTCCTCGGAGACCAAAATCGCTTCTCTTCGGAGACCAAAAGACCTCTTCAGAGGCGTACTTCACCTTGCTTGAAGTACCAAAAATAAACCCTTTACCGGGGCACGAAAATCAAAACCTTCTTCAGAAGCTCATCTCACTGTACAGGAAAATTCACTTTCGAACAAATAAAAGTGATCATTCCCAGAAGTCGAAGTGTTCTTCGGAAAGAAAAAGAAAATAAAGATTTCTCCAAAGACAAGATATACTCTGTTAAAAGCAGAATAATTCTTCCCTGAAAAAGTGGAAAGTTATTCTCTAAAATAAGAGTATCGGTCTTGTGAAATCAAGAAATATTACAATATACTTGTGGTATGGGGGCAACATTATACAATTCAGTTACATTAATAAAGTAATATACAAGCAACATACCACAAGTTCATTGCAATATCACGTAATAAAGATGTGGAGTAAGTGCGTTCTTGAAACGCAGACAAAAAATTTGTACAAGCGAAAAGAATCATTTACTCTACACTTCAAATGAAAAACAGATGTATTCCTACATACACAAGGATTTGTACAAGAAAAATATCTATTTATTTCAACACTATGAGAAATTTTTACATTGTACAGGTTACAAAAAGAAGCGGAGACCGGAATCCGCACAATCCCCGGTCAATACAAAAAGCAGAAAATGCAAAATCAAACTCATTTCCCCTTCTTCCCACCCTTGGAACTTTTACCCGGCCTGGTAATTAGCTTCGTAGGCCGCATCGGAGAAGAAGGTGAAAGAGACTCAGCCGGATCAATCTCTGCCTCATCTCCAGCAGCAGTAGAACTCTTCTTTCCTTTCTTCGAAACCACACGTTTCCCCTTCTTCTTGGAAGAAGATTCACTCCCCGGAGTAAGAAATGTAGAAAGTTTTGTGTCTTAGTCGAAAGACCGCTCCGGGGTCTTCTCACTATCTTCCAGATCTTTTGCTTTCTGTTCCTCGGAAGCAGATGGTTCGTCCAAACCTTGAAGGGCTGCTATCGGCTCTTCCTGTGAACCTGGTTGAGAAGCTGGAAGAGGAGTAACTTGAGAAGAAGGAATGGCAGCTGAAGAAGGAAGAATTGGTGCAGTTTCCGGCGCGACTACTGCATAATAAAAGAAATCAAAATTAGTATTCCTCGAGAAAAAAGAAGACCGTGAATCGTCAAAGTTACCTGGAGAAGCCGGTTTGGCAAGATCAATCTCAAATTCCCGAGCCTGAAAGTCCTTCATTGCCTCCTCTTCTGTAGGAGTGGTCACAACTGGAGGTGAAGGATGAGAGCTGGAATCCATAATGTTTGCATCAGCCGAAGTGGAAGCATGAACAGGGGCAGTTAAAAGAGCTTCCTCTTTTGAGAGTTCTTCTCCCAATGATTCAGCCCGCGCCCTAGCAAGCTGCTCCCTCCCTCTAACCAGAGCGGCGCGAGCCTCATCATCAAGATAGCGAGCCTCAAATTTTGCTTCCTCAAATTTTGCTTCATCATAGCCGGCACCTTTAAACATATCTAATGCGGCCTCCCACACTTCCGCCAGGGTGATTTCATAATCTGGACCCAGAAAAGCAAGGCTCCCACGACCCAGAACGCAGTGTAAATAAAAGTCGAATAAGGTAGAACTGATGCTTGCTTTCGTTGCCTCATGTGACTGTTCAGTCGCTTCTTTTTCGGCAATGGCAGCAACCCTACCAGTAATAGCCTCATCACGAGCTGCCTCAGCTTTAGCGAGTTGAGACTTTAATAACTCAATCTCCACGTTCTGGGAGGTGACTTTTGCCCGCAGTTCGGCGTTCTCTGCGCGATACTTCTCATTGACATGCTGTTCGGCGGCAAGCTTCATTTCTACATCTCTTTGTGCAGCGTGTGCATCCCGCACTTGCTTCTGAAAGACTTCTTCTTTTTGAGTATATGACGCAGAAGAAGAAGCGAGATTTTCCTTAAGCTGCTTAACTTCAGACGCAAGCTTTGCATTGTCGTCTGCAATACTCGTCATTTCCGCGTCATGCTGCTTACGCCATTTGTCCCATTCTGCTTTATCATTCTCCATCGTCATCATCGCCTCAAGGTTAAGGTGGTTGACCCTTTGAAGTTCATCAACCAACTTCTGCCATCCAGACATTCTTTCAATATCAAGCTTGACGGCGTCGACATTTCTCAGCATTGCCTGCTTATCAATGGGAACCAAATCTAAGTCAAAGCGGACTCCTCTTAGACACCAATTCGGAAATCGGCTCTGAAGCGTTGGAGGGCCGTCTTTAACTTGATATTGTGGCCTGTTAATGATGGTTTGAATGTCAGTTTCCTTTAGAGGAGGAGAACCGGCCGAAATGTCAGAAGAAATGGGAGCATTGGTCTTTTCAGAAATAGCAGACGCGTCACTTGGCTTAGACCGTTTGCTCGATTCATCGGTAATTTGAGTCTTCCCTTTGTCATCATAAGATTTTCGCTTATGAGAATCGTAAGTTTTGTAAGAAGAATCGTATCGATCAGCATCCCTTCTTCTCTGCCACTGCTCATAGTCCCATTTTTCTTGAGCCTTCCTTTGGGCCCGTTCCTCATCTGTCTCTCTCTGGTCACCGAGATATTTCCTGAAGTCATAGGATCCACGGCCTCCATGGCGCTGAAATGAGTCATAATATGAGCCGGAGCGTCCCATCGGAGAATCTGAAAACAGGAAAGAAGTAAAGTTTAGAAATTTCCAGAAGGAAAAAGTAAATGCTTATAAGTGCAGAAAATTCCTAAGTGTGTGCGGCGTGCGAACTACGCGCGTCAAACTACAAACCACGCTTCAGTGCAGGAACGGAGACGACAGGTGTCGAAGGCGTCGAGATCTGTTTCAAAGAGGAAGTCGCTTCAATGACAGGAGAGTTTGCCTTTGGAATATTATCCTTGAAAAGCTCTTGAGAAGTAATCATAATGTCACTCAAGCCATCAAAGGTGTCATCGCCCAAGTGTTCGGCAGATTTCTCCTTCTCAACTTCCACATCCGTTGATTTTTCAGAAGCTCGAAGATTCTCTTCTTCCTCAATAATTGGGGGAAGTGCCGACTTGCCAGCTAACCCTACAACATCAGTGGATCCAGAACACTTTATCAAAGCAGCATCCATGACAAGTGTTTTTGATGCAGCTTCTTCCGCAGAAACTGGGGCATTTGACGCCTCTGCTTGAGAACCCGAAGCAGCCGACGTTTCTGCATCAGAGCTAGGAATTTCATGAATTCGAGTCGACCTGGAAGGGTGTAGAAGCCCAAATTGGTGCAAAAGCTCATCATCTAATAGAAACTGGATACTCCTCTCCTCCACAGGCACCGCCATAAGCCTCTCGAAAGTCACTTTGTGACTGAGATTTTTAGAAGGAGAAGGAAGTGCTGAAAAGGAAAAGAAAAAGAGCGAAGTTAGCACTTGATAATCCAAATTTCAGTAAGTTTGAAGGAACATAAGAGACAAAGGCAAGTGATCTTACTCCCTATTCTCCAAATAGCATAAAACCCAGGAGGACAGCGGACATAAAAGAACGGGCTCAGGAAACTGTGAACACTTTCAGGGAGACCGGTGATCAACTTACGATTCCTCGCACTCCTTACGACTATGATGGAGGGATGATCTTTATTCTTGGCAAAGGTACAAAGATAGTGAATTTCTCCGAAGGTGGGAAAGCGGCCCAGCGTTCTCCTAAAAAGCACGCATAGTCCCAGCAAGATGGCGTAGCCATTGGGATGTAACTGAAAAGGGGAGATAGATAGTTGGAGAAGAAGTTCTCGAATGCAGTCATTGAATGGGGGGATAGCTCCGCTCAAGCACATTTGGCGGTTAACTGCAACGAAGCCACGGGGCGGCCTGTCAGCAGTATCATTTGTTTCGGGAAGCAAAGCGTCAGCTTCAGCAATGCCAAACTGGGTGCATAGTTGACGGAAGGCTTTATGGCTCAAGGTAGAAGGAGTCCTCTCTGGAGGATCGTTCAGCGGGATAGCAACTGGAAATACATCTTCAGCTTGCTCTGTTCCTTCTTGTGGAGAAGACATTCTACACAATCAGCTGAATGTTCAAATGTGAAGGTGCACGTTCCCTAAAAGTGTGAAGTGTTGTGCAAAAACTAATGAAAATAAAAGACAAGCATAACTGGAATTAAATTAGTTGACAATCAATCGATTACAGAATTTCAGAACTTGTCAATGATCAAGTGCAGTGTTAATACAGACAAGTCAGTTTCATTTGACTATTATGATTTTGTTTTAATACTTCACTTGAGTTGATTATTGTACAGCATCTCATTCATATTCATTTAACTTAACTTTCTCTTTACCAACTAATCTGTCATTCGATATGGGCAGTCAGTGACAGTATATTCGTCCCAGTATTCTGTGAATGTTGTTTTAAGCAGGATTGTTAGTTTGCAAAATTGAAGCAATCCGTAAAAAGAAATACATGCAACATGGTTTATAGTTCAACAGTTCAAAGTCCAGGCAAAGTTTAAAAGTCATCTGCTTAGTTTGCTGAAAACCCAAGTATTAACTCGGTGACGACTTAAGAGATTCCCAATGGGTCTAGGTCGGCAGTCCCCGAGTCTTAGGTCGAATAAAAAAAAAACAAAAAAATTAGTTCGAGGCAACCAGAAATCCTCTAAGTCCTAACTCGGCTGCGACCTAAAGCCTTGTTGTGAAAAAATAAGTCGTTGAAATTATTCCAAGTTCTAGGTCGGTCACGACCTAATACAAGAAGGTGTGTGATAAGTTAAGTCGGGCTGCGTGCAAAAGGTCTCAAGTCAGAACGGCATGAATGTCTAAGTCCTAGCTCGGCCAAGACCTAAGGCTTATGTCGGCGAATAGTTAAGTCGCAAGAAAAACTGGGCTGCTGAGATAGTTAGGTCGCATGAATGTTTTGAGTCGTCTCAAGCTACTTCTCCTCCACCATAAATTTCATCTCCTTCCACCAATCAACTCGAAATTCACCGTTCCCTTCATATCACCAAGTCGCTGGAACAACAATTCAACACATCTCCGATCTGTCATAAACCTGACCTACTGTCATGCGTTCGTAAATCACATCAACAACTAGTGACGATTAAAAATTGATCACAGCACGATTCAAAGTGAAGCGCGACGTATGATTCCGATTCGGGGCTCGGAGGTTAGAATTCATGGTTCAATGGCGAACGTGAAGTGAAAAAGGGATCGAAAACGCTTACGCAATTGGACAGCAAGGGTGAATCGCTGGGTGGTGGACTTGAATTTGTATTCGAAATTGAAGAACTTTGTTAATGGCGGCACAGGAAGTTGGAACAGGTGAAGGAAGAGAAGGGCCGACTTAAGCTATTTACTCACTGGGGCAGTGAAAGACGAATCGACACATGATGTACGACTTAAGACTTACGTTAAGTCGCCTCCGACCTAACCAAAGAGTTAAGAGAATCGAAGCATACGACCTATGGTTTAGGCATATACTTCGAGGGGCAAATGTTAACCCCCTTTTCGACTCACGACCTAGCAGTATGCCGAGTTAAGGTGTTTGACGACTTAAGAAAGTATGCCGAGTTAAGGTGTTTGACGACTTAAAGAAGTATGCCGAGTTAAGGTGCTTGCCGACCTAAGAAAGAAGACGATCTAACAACTCAACAGGCTCCGACCTAAGGAAAGCTCTGACCCAACAGCTGCCGAGTTAAGAGTTGTGCCGACTTAGGAGCCTGCCGACTTAAGAAGATCTGTGACTCAGGAGTTAAGACCGACTTAAGAAGGATGCCGAGTTAGGAGCCTGCCGACCTAAAAAAGTCCGCGACCTAAGAGGCTCTGCGACCTAAGGAACATTGCGATCTAACAATGTTGCGACCTAAAAGCTCTCCGAGTTATGCAGTGCTCCGAGTTAAGAAGTGCCGCGAGTTAAGGATCTATAAGATAAGGGATTGACTTAAGACAGTTGTGGAAGACCTACGACTTATACTAAGTCGCGCATGATCTCTTGACTCGTCACCGACCTACCCTAAGTCGGCTACGACCTAAAGACTTAGAGAAATTTCCTGAGTCCAGATCAGCTCCTATAAATACCCCACCACTTCCAACATGAAAAGGACTTTTTGGCCATTCATTTCTCCAAGCGCCGTTACGCTGTCGAAGCCTCTTCCCATTCAGCAATCAAAGATTTTCAAGCATTCGAGACACTACAACGATCTTCGAGAAGAGCTCCTAGCATCCCACGCGGATTCGTCGAGTTTCATCATTAAAGATCAAGCTAGTAGTCAAGAATGATTTCATGATCAAATTGTATTGTTTTTAGAGGGATATTGTATCGAATTGTAATCAAATCAGCAATAAAAGACTATAAAGTGGATGTAGGCTCAATTACGGGCCGAACCACTATAAATCTGTTGTTCATTTACTGCATTTATGCTATTTTCAGCTCATATTTTTGTTCCCGTACCAACGGGTGGTGCTTTCACAAGTTTATTACACACACCGGGTGTTAGCGTTCACTTTTTACCGTTAACAGTATGCAAAGTCTTTTTCTTAGATTTTCGGTTATCTTCCTCAATCCTCAATCGGATTACAAGTTCCTCCATTGTCATCTCCTTACGCTTGTGCTTAAGGTAGTTTTTGAAATCTTTCCATGATGGAAGAAGTTTTTTAATTGCAGCGACAACCTGAAAGGATTCGCTTAGAGTCATTCCTTCATCGTGCAGTTGGTGAATGATGACTTGTAACTCATGAATTTGTTTGATAATGGTTTTTGCATCAATCATTTTGAAATCAATGACTTTTCCTGCTACGAATTTCTTCATCCCTGCATCTTCGGTTTTGTACTTTTTCTCTAATGACGTTCCAAGTCCTTTGGAAGTTCGAGCAGTACAGTATATATTGTATAGGCTGTTGTCGAGCCCATTTAATATGTAGTTCTTGCACTTAAAGTCAGAACTCTTCCAAACATTCAAGGCTTCAACTCTACGGGGGCATCTTCTATAAGAAACTTTGCAAGGCCCAAAGTCGTCAAGTAAACAAACATCATTTGCTGCCAGCGTTTGAAGTCCATTCCTGTGAACTTTCCGGCCGTTCTTCAAGAGACAACGCTATTGTTGGAACTATACTTGTAGATTGAGTAGTAATCACAGTCTGTGTTGGTGCAGAATTGTCGCTTTCATGAGACATTTTCGTCTACAAAAACAGTCAACAATAAATCAATATTGTTTCAAGATTGTTATTCGTAACGCCGGAAAAGTGTAACGAAATTATTATATAGTAACGATAGAAAAGTGTTACTTAATTTTTAGACAATAATGTCAGAAAAGCGTTACGAAACTGTGTACACAAATTGTTAACAGTAACGTTACAAAAGTGTTACGAAACTGTTATAATTATGTTGCAAATTGCAACAACAACAAACTGTCACAGGTACGTCGCAAAAATGTAACGAGTAGAACTGTGCAGTTAATAATTAGAGCAGTAAATAACGTACCGATTGTATTGTCCGAGTTCAGTGTTTGAAAACTATTTCCTTGAAACAATATTGCTCACTCTACGGCGCTTAAGGATATTAAGCAATTGTTTCCCAAGATGAAATGGACATTCTCTGCGATGCTGCGCAACAATCGCAGAGCAAAATGAACTCAAGAGAGTGTGTTTTAAGAACTGGGTGTTGTGAGGAGAAAGAAAAATGCAAAAATCTTAATTGTGTTTTCAATGCCTATTATAGGCGCGGGAAGGTACACCTATTCTTAATAGGTGCATGTTCTATTGGAAATGTTGCGATCCTTTATCAGGCGGTGCGACTGTTTGAATTCAAATGGACAGAAATAAAAATACATCATGTTCAAACCATGACGCGTGCATCCATCATTGTTTCTCTCTCTATTTGCTTATATAAATGGTCATAGTGTCCACATCTTAGTATATAAACACAAATAATTTATTTTATTCTAAGATGTGGGAGTATTCAACTTTCAAGACAATTAATATCTTCACATTCACCAATAAAACTTATTCATTTCTAACACATTTTCCCGTCTCAAACTCCCTTATACGATATCAGGTTCATTTCACGTATGCAGGCATATATTTTCTGAATACTTAAAACTATCGTCGCTAATATACAATCCAACACCCTCAGGAGCCAAAATACATGAACTACAGCTCGCCTTCTCGTTGTGTTGTAAGTGTGATACACTGTCTGGATACATAAATACAAACAAAATAACAGTTTTGTTCAAAGCGTATACTAAGCAGAGTGTGTAAAAATTCAAAGTCAATATGATGAATATTGTATTCATTGATATGACGATCTGATGAAACTATTCATAAATTTAAAATTACTTCAAAGATTTGAATATTTCTATACAAGATGCTGTGAAGATATCATATCCTTGTTTAAAAAGACCCACAACCTACTTATAAAAACTAGTATGAACAAAGTTTATTAATTCAAACCATCTTTGAACTTTTCACTATGATTTCATTGTACCGTTGATCATAAAGGATCACCCGGCAGGAATTGCATGTCCGAGCAACCCAGTCCAGTTCAGTCCAATTTAACTGGCCCATATTAAATTATTAACTGTTTGTTAGTACGAAAGTTTCAGAACTGGAATGTAAAACGATTCAAAGAATATTATTAGCTAAAGAAGAAACACATACTGTAATAATTAGATATTTTATGCGAGAATTAAAACTTTAAGTTGAAGTGATAGCGATGTGAATAGGAAATTTGACTCTTTCTTTGTTCTTTAATTCTTTAATAATATTGAGAATTACGGAATTACGTTAAATTTGTCTACAAACATTTGTGTTAGTCAAACATTCCTTAAATAAAAGTCTATTGACATCGTTCAGTAATAAAATAGTTGATGTTATGCTGGGAAACGCAGCGTATATTTAAGTCTCAAATATGTAAGAAATACGCGTCCTGTAACAAAGAAAGTCAACAATCAACCAAACAAGTCGTCGTTCTTCCCTCCAAATATTAATTTCCCTGTACTTTTCTCATTTAAACTTCTCTATAATTCATCGAAAAAAATAACTCAATCCCCAAAACAAATCAGAAAAGCAAGAGAAAAGCATCATCAATGGCAAACCAAACCTCATTCGAGAAAGATCTGGAAGTGAAACCCCTCACATTTCCATCACCATCGCCAAACCTCCAATCCACCGACACAATCGACGAAGAATCATCCAACTTCACCTCCTCCTCCTACCTCACCAAACGCCGCACCCTCTTCTGGTGCTGCGGCTGCTGCGGATCCTTCGTCGTCGTCCTCGGATTCACCATCCTCATCCTCGCCTTCACCGTCTTCAAAGTCAAAGACCCGACCCTAACCCTAAACTCCCTTTACCTCGAAGACGTCAACACCGGCTTCGTCAACCAAAACATAAATTTCAACGCAACCCTAACGGCGGACATCTCGATCAAAAACCCTAACGTGGCATCCTTCAAATTCGATAACAGCACGACGGAGTTTTACTACGCGGGGAACATCGTGGGGGTGGGGTACGCGGGAGATGGTAACATCAAGGCGCACCGGACGGCGGAGATGAACGTGACGGTGGACGTGCTGCTGGATCGGGTTGGGCAGACGAATATTAGCGGGATGATTGTGGAAGGGGCGTTGGTGAACTTCAGGACGTTCACGGATTTGAAGGGGAGGGTGGATCTGTGGGGGATTTACAAGAGGGATTTGGAGATCCTGCTGAATTGTAGTTTGAGTGTGGATGTGGGGATTCAGGTGCAGGAGATCAAGAACAAGGTTTGTGTTGCTACTGTTAAATGATCGATTGATTTGGATTGGGAGGATTGGTGAGTTTTGATTATGTTTTTTATTGCTTTTCTGGGAAGTTTTTGGGGAGGGTGAAAACAGCTACTGTTGGTATATTTGTTGTAAATACACACGTTTTAGTTATACTCGATGTATTGTGTTTTCACAAGTAAAATTACAAATACAATTAAATTGACATTGCACCACTCTATTGGAAAATGTGCTCTATGTATAGACTAAAACAACAATGCATTGCACTTTAAAAAGACAACTACAAGTAGAACAGATGTAACATGTCAATGTAACTATCAGAACGTCCAGATGCATAGCCACCCATGAAACTGACTATTGTAAACGGGTAACAAAAATCATAGGTGGTCCTAGCGAAACCGACTAAAGTACTTCTTGTTTCATGATTTGTATGTCTTGCCAAACAATCTAGATGGCTATTGTAAACTTCATTTCACATGTGTTATACCCATATTTTGAATCGTATTATTAGAAATAGCCATCCATATTCGGGAATTACACAATCAAAGACATTGTACTCTTCGGATACGACTATTTTGGATTTTTTCGGAAAACCAACAAGACATAGCCCGAAATACTTAGAAAAATATTTAAGGACCTGCTCGGAAGAATACCGGATATTTATTCGAAGAATCGCTCGAATTAGCAAAAGAAAAAAACAACTTGAATTTGGTGCATATAAGGAGTTGTTTGAGCAAGCTCGCATAGGATGCACTCAAAAAGCAATGGAGGGATCAAGCATGAAGGTCTCAAGTTAGACCCGAGTTAACACTCCAAGAAACATGAGATCATGTACAAGTAAGTAGGGATGTAAATCGGTCGAACTGGGTCAAAAGGAGCAATGTTTAAATTTCTATACTATAAAAAATTCGGACGGACAATAAACTAACAAGGTTTCATTGGAAACAATTTAGAAGAGTAGGACAACAGACGACAATAGAAAAATCATCAAACAACTCATACAAATATAACTTTATATATGTTTCTTGTCCTAATTTGTGTCTAAAATGAAAGTAGAATGGACGTTGATAAATATTTTCTGGTCTTGGACTCGAGCAGAAATCATATCGTTATAAAAAAAATTACGCCCTACCACTTGGTGTTAATGAATAAATTCATCAAAACCCGAAAGCATATAGAAAGTGGGTTGATCGATGATAGTCTCTTAGAAGCCGTTCCAGCTTGGTGATATCGAGATTGTTGATTTTAGAGAGGGACCTTATTGAGGCAAATGAGAGTTATCGAGGATATGCACGGAATCATTGAAGTCAACGAGGTTGTATACATATTCATGTTGATCCTTAACTTTTGCGTCGAGGTCTTTGATATATCAGGGAAAGAGTTATTCAAAGTGTAGCTTATATGAAACTCGTCTAGATTTTCTAATTAATTGTGAAATCGGCGAGGTTCATGTCAACATGCTCAATGATGTCGAAGTCGCTAGTTTAGACAAAACTCGATATGGTGTGTAAATATGTAGACCGAAGCCCAATCAAGCTAATTGGACCAACTCTTTGCTAATTGATCAAATCGATGTGAGTACTACAATTTCAATATTACAATGAACAAAATCCCCAATTCTATCTAGGGTTTGCTATATTTTTACGAGTAAGAAATGAGACATAAAGAATCCCTCCTCCAAATGAAGACCCTCGGTCTCTATTTATGGTGTTTGGCTGGTGGCAAACTTCGGCATCCCCAAATCTCGGCATCTCTAGCTTCGTCGAGCGTCAAAGGTGAATACTCTATCGACCTCGACATGAACAACATTGTTGTGCATCGAAGTATGTACAATTGCGTCTTCCTCGGCATGGCCTTTGTAGCTCCAAATGGAATATTTTCCTAAGTATAGGGAATAGAATGGTTTTAGAGGAAAAATAGACTTATAAATATTTCCTAAGTATTGAACTGGAAGGATTTGAAATATTTTAACTACGAGATTATTATTATAGAAATATTTTCAAGTGTTGAATTATATATGGAATTAGAAGAAAATATTTCTAAGTATTGAGATGGCTTGAAATTATCCTGTTATGGATATAAGTATTTGAATTTGTTCTCGAATATTAAAATATTAGAAGAAATTTAGAAATATACCTTTGTAAGGATATTTCGAATAAATGTTTTGAAAGATTTATAATATGGGCCTAGTGACTGCTTATGTGTGTTAATTGATAGTTAAATAACCGACTATCAAATTTGGCCAAATTCGTTGATCGTTTTGAAAAGACCATGTAACGACCCGATATTTTCAACCATTCGCATCCGCACATGTCGGACTTTAATTGCTCAAAATACAGCGTTGTAAATAAAATTTGGCAAAACTCAGAATATACAGTAAATAAATAATCATAGATCATAGACACAGAGTAATATAATGCAGCGGAAACAAAAAATAGTAGTTCATGAAGCTACTATATAAATACATCAGAATTAAGTAAGATACAATAGGAATACCAAGATACAATAGGAGTAACAATATGATAATCAGGTACAACTCAGAATACAACTGGAATCAACTGGATAACAAAATGAATAGATATCTGGTTCTTCAAAGCAAAACTCTAGCTCCAAAGGTGAGTCTCTAATGCTGTATCACTCAGTCTGACCCGAGCGTAAAGCAAAACACAAAACACTCGAGTCAGGACATACATACCTATACAATGTAAACCAACTCAAGTGAACTGTAATAAAGGTACAAGTAACTTAAAGAATGCTTGGGATCGCCCATTCTTTAAGGATCCGTTAAACTATTTACTATGTAGTAATATTGCGCTATTATAATAATTTCTAATATAAAATAAACATACTTTAAAATAGCATTAGGGCTTTACATTTAATTTGATCTCACCCTAACACGTAATAGTCCCAGTAGTCTATCCAGTATTAGCATACTCCCAAAATGGGGGCTACCCTCGATACTCCACAGGCTACGGGAGAAATCATAACTCGTAGTAAAGCTCGATATGGTAGGTGACACGGCACACAAGGCAATGCCAGGGTAGATATACAAATTACGCATCCGGACTGGTGGTGACGCATAGCAGCCACTACCACCTACCTCGAACAACACTCCCAAATCAAGGGGTGCACCCAATCAATCACAAAGTAATAGAATGGTATCAAAGAAGTGTGTCCGATCAGAGGTGCTACCTCATTGGCCCGTAGATCGCTCCTTTTTTAGCCACCTTATGCCAACTCACGGGAGTTGGATCCACGTATATACCTTAGGATCATCGCCACCATCCTACTTCATAGAAACTCCACCGCGTAAACAGTTGTTAAAGTGGTTTTCGGTATCGACAGAGAGTATGTCCATATCCGATCCCGGTCTCTTTAACAACCAATCGTTATTATAACCCGTGGTTATAATTTAAAAATAATATTTTATACATCAAAATAGAATATCATTTCAAATCCAAATCTTTATCAAAATAAAATTAAATCAATTCCAAACCATTTCAATTTATTTAAAATATCATATCATTTCAAAACTTCATTTCAAATCATTTCAATATATCAAAATATCATATCTTTCCAAAACTTCATTTCAAATCATTTTAATATATCAAAATATCATATCTTTTCAAAACTTCATTTCAAATCATTTTAATACATCAAAATATCATTTGAGTTCAAATCTAAATATTCTACTTTAAATACTTTTTAAATTTAAAGATATCATTCATTTATTATCATTTCAAGTCACCTTTTAAATAATTTATATTTCAATAAAAAAAAATTCATTTCAACCATTTAAAAGTGTAATTATTATACTTTCAAAACAAGTATTCAATTTCCAAAGTTTTAAATTATTCTGAGTTCATTTACTAAGTTAAAAACCATAAACATTGAAAATTTCAGCCTTTCATAGCATTCAAAAAAAGCTGTTATAAGTTATTCTTCAAAACATTTTAATTCAGCAAAGACAGCATTTTAAAACTACTGTTAAATCTCAGTTTAGTTGAAATTTAGTTTAAAACAACAAAGACAACATTTCCAGAAATGCTGTAATAGACTTGAGTCAAGTTTTAGTCTATTTAGTTCAACTACAGCAACTACAGCATTTTAGAAATGTTGTAATAGCTCTTTTATTCAATTTTAGTTCAAATAAGAAATCATAGCATTTCTGAATGCTATTAAAGTAATTTGTAGATTTTAGTGTATTTCCACCAAATAATAACCTTCAATATTAAACCTTTTAAACATTATAAAAATCATATTTTGACATTCAAAAAATGTTCATAAAAATTACTCTTTTAATTTATGATTTTTATAAGAAACATTTACAGTAAAATCCCAATTTCCAATAATTTTACTTAACAAATCCAAATGTAAAATTTTCTTTTCTTCACATTTTAACAAATAAACTTAACACTTATATTTTATTTCCATTTCACAAATTAAACTAAATTTTCAATTTTATTTAATTAACTTAAACCTTTAATAAAAACCAAATTCACATTTCCAAGTCAAGTTATATTTAAAATTTCACATTTAAGCATTCATTCATTCAACCATTTTAGTTCATAGAAAAATCAATAATACTTTATTAAATCATTTAAATTCAAATTTAAATCAAATTATCATATTTACCATTTTCCAAATATAATTAAATTTCCATTTTATTTATATAATTAAATTTTCATTTTAAAACCAAAATTCCAAGTTTTCCAACTTAAGTTATATTTCCAAAATTCACTTTAACTAGTCATATATTCAACATTTTTAACTTATAGAAAAATCATAAATTCTTTATTTAAACAATTTAAAATCCAATTTAAATCAAATTAGCATAAATTTACACTTTAAACATATTTAAAATATTCAAAATACTTTATAAAATAACCACGGGCCTGTATATAGTTTTCTAACCTAGGTCAAGTGATACAAATATGTATCATTTCAATCCGTAGTTTAAAAAGCAAAAATCCGAGTTCTATCATTTCAAACCCGCAATCCCAAGTTAAAATAAAATAAATAAAAACTGTTCAGGCCTATCATTTCAGCCCATAACGATTTTTCCCTATTCTAAAGTCCGTTCGGGTATGTATCATTTCAACCCATAGTGATTTCTATACTAACAGGGGACTTGCAATGTGATAAACATATATAAATGAACAGTTAACAACATATATCAGTAACAGATGATATGACAGATAAATAAACAAGCTTAACATCATATAATATATAACATAAGCAGGTATAACATAACATAATATTCTACACATTCAATTGTTGTCAATTCACATTTGCATAAGTATAAATGTCAGGTGAGATTTACTCACTTTTTGTGCTGGAGTTATCAATTCAAATGATACAAACGGATACCAGAAAGCACGATGACACAACGATGGATTCAAGTGGAAGAGAACCATGCTAAGGAACATGTGTTACAACCTAAAACAAAACCAAGGTAAATCAAAATTCAATACAACATTGAATTTGAATAACTTTGAAATGAAAAGCAAATCGAACACACAGACTTTTGCCTTGTTTTCTACATATGCTTGCACGGCCTAGGGGATGTTTTGGTTCAGGTTAGGACATGCTTTGGCTCAGGTTTGATCATGGTTTGGGTCTGGTTTGGACTAAGGGATGCACGGCTACAAGCTAGAGATGATGGGGAAGTTACAACATAGGCATGTGAAGAGTTTTATGCAATATGGTGGAGTTTTGGTTCATCTTTGGCTCGGTCTACAAGGTCCTAGGCTCGGCCATGACTTGCTACAGGTCTGGTCAGAGGAGAGGGGGATGTTCAGGTGGTGTATAAGTGGTGGTGGTGGAGTCTAAGGAGGTTGCTGTGGCAAACAATGAATGGGAGGTGATCACAAGGTCGACTAGACAAGGTTTCAAGGTGTTTTTTTTAATATTTTTGTGAAGTTTTGCTCAAGGGGAAGCCATGGCACCTTCAGGTCAGAGGAGGGGGCTGGTGTGGCCATGGATTAGGTGGGGAAGAAGTGGTGATGGTCGGTGGAGGAGATGGTGGAGGTGTTAGGCCGAGCAGAGCAAGAGAATCCAAGGCAAAACATTGGAAAAAACAATAAGAAAAGGAAGAAAAGTAGAAGGAAAGAGGAGGCCATTACCCAAAACTTCTTAGCAATGAAATGAAATGAGGAACTAAAGTATTCACGTGAAAAACAAAATGAATACATGGCTAAAACACTTAGGATGTACGGCCAAAAAGAGAAAAGGAAAAGGCGGGCAAATGAAAAGTCTTTGGAAATGAAAGGACTTAGGTTAAAACTCTTTAAACTCTTCATATTTCTTTTTCTTTAATACAAATAAAACAAAAATAAAATCAGTAATTTGACTTCAAAAACCGAAACAAAGTAATATAAAATAAAAGTAAATAATAAATTTTAAAGAAAATGGAAAAAGTATTAAAGAAATTGCTTAAAATTCAAAACAGGGTTCAAAAATTACAAATAATTCATCATTGGCTTTGGAAAAATATCTACTCCATTTTAAAAATATTCTAAAGCAAAATTTTGAAATAAAATAATTTTTAAAACATATTAAAAGTGAAATAAATAATTAAATTTAGAGAAAATAGAAAAAGAACAAAAGAAATTGTTTAAAAATTGGAAACAGGACATGACAATTACAAATAAGATACCATTGACTCTAGAAAAATTTCTACTTTACTTTAAAATAAATAAAAGGTCAAATAAATAAAATAAATGAGGAACAAAATAAAGTGGGAATGAGAATAAAATAAGATCTTGAGAAAATAGACTAATAAATAAAGAACTTCTTTAAATTAATTGAAACTGGAAAATAGAAATTGTAAACAAAAGTACAACTGACACTGGAAAATGTCAATTACACTCTCAAAATGTTTTAAAAACCAAAATATATACATAACATGTTATTTTACCCATATAATATAAATTAGAACATTACATGACCAAATAAAATATTATTTATATAATTTAAAATAAACAATTTTGTTAAATACAGCAAATTACACACAATATTTAAAAGGGCATAACTTTCACATTATAAATCAGATTTCAACGAAACGAAAAGCAGTATTCTTGAAATTTTATTTACTTTCATAATAAAAGATAAAATTCAAAATTTCAAACTTTTAAAATTTAAATTAAAAGTCAAAGTTTGACCATATTGACCAAAATTCACTATTCTGGAAAATACTTTATTTATTCATGTTTGGAATTATAATTCACATTCAAATCACAATTTATATTTAGAATAACAAAATTATTCATTTTAATAAATAAAATAAATTTTTTAAATCAGGAAATTCAATTTAAAATAATTACAAAATACAGGGTTGTTACACTCTCCCCCATTCAAAACTTTTCGTCCCCGAAAAGGAATGAGGTACGGGAAAAACCCAGAAAAAGATAGAATGAAATAGGATTAAGACAAGATGACAAGAAGATTAAAATTATACCTGATAACTGTTGTTATAGGTAAGTTTAACAAGGTGAAGATGATCTTCCCAAGATCCTCCAGAATTCCAGAACACAAGCACGAACAAGATCATCGAGAATCTGATTCACCCTTTCCGTTTGACCGTCGGTCTGTGGATGGTAAGCAGTGCTCAGATTCAGAATAGGGAGAAGTAAGAACCACAGAAGAGATAGAAAAATTAAATGATGATGGAAAAAGAGAAAGAAAGAAAGACTAGAACAAACTTATTAAGCACAATACGAAAAACACGATTCATCCAATCAACAAAGAGAGTAGGAGCATTAGTCAAACAAAAAGGCATGACTAACTATTCATAGAAAAAACCATTCTCAGTATGGAAAGCAGTCTCGGGAATACTTTCCTCAGCAACCCTAAGTTGGTGAAAATCAGAGGCAAGATCAAGCTGAAAGAGAACAGTAGCTCCAAGGCTAACCAATTCGAATTTGATTTCCTACTTAGAAGGTAGGAGAATGGAAACCACCAGAAAGAAAATAGATTGGAAAACAGAATAAGATAATAAATTTTAAAATCATGAAAATTTCAACTTACATTAATAATTAATTTCATTCATTTGATTTCACTTATGTTAAATAAATCTTAATTATTTTTAAATCTCATTATCTCATCATCAAATCAACAATTTATAAAGTCATGAATTTTAACAATCATTTATTATATTTCATCTTTATTCATTAAATTTCATTCTTCTTTATTCCAATTATTATTAAATTTATTCCATTTAATATATCTAATCCTATATATATTAAGTGTACTTCACTTATTATAACTATTTCAATTTATTTATAACTTCTTTTAAATATCATTATAATGTAAATTATTCAATTAACCCTTTTTCTCTATTTACCTCTATTGATATTTTATAAATAAAATTTAAGTGTATAACATTTATTATAACCACTTAAGTTTTATTTATAAAATTATCTTTATTTTGTATATTATTCAATTACATATTCAACTTCTGAATAATTTAGTTAAGTTATATTGGAATGTAATAGAATATTATATAGGTAAATTATTCAGTTTCAATTATTTAAGTTTACATATTTATTCAAACCTTGATTTCCTTTATAATTGAAATTATCCTTTAAGATAAAATTTAAGAATTAAATTTCCGATTAACTTCAAACTATTTAGAAATATATATATATATATATACATACACAATATATCAAATCAATTTAAATCATATATCAATATAATATAAGTCAAGTCATATTTAGAAATTCAAATTAATTAAATTTCAAAGCAAAACTATAGCAAAGCTACAGAATAGTCTCTCCACTTCGAAACTCGAAACTGAATGTCGATGATGCTGCAATCATCACCGAAATTATTTTCCAGCGACAAAGAAAAGAGCACTGATTTACAAATTAAAAATCCTTTGAAACAATTTCTACTAGAAATACTTTTAAATAGTATATCCTTTTAAAACTTTCAAAACAAAGTTCGAAATCATCGGAAATTAAATTCTCACATTCTTAATTTAAATCCATTTAAATTTCCAAATTAATTTATAACCATGTTTAATTATTTAGATATGAAACTAAAGCCAATGATTATAAAATACATGCAAAGTTAAATATTATTTCTTAACACCCAATTCCATTAATTATCAAAATTCAGAAAATTATCCTTATACATATTATAATTACACAAAATTTATCCATCTACTAAATTTAAAAACCATATTGTGTCAGTTTGCTCTGTTCAAGTGTTTTGGAGATCCTATCGATAGCGTTGATCAGACGAACCGATCGGAAACCCAAATCAACATCAACAACTCGAACAACACAATATATAAAACATCTTTAAAATATAAAATTTCAAATACAAGATTAATTTTCAAAATAAGGACATGGATTCAGATTTGATGGACTCAAATCAAAGAGAACTCTGATTTGAATATAAGTTGGAGACAAAAGATAAGATGATTAAACAACAGAATAAGGAGTATGGATAAGCCTATATAAATCGCGGGTAACCTTAACCAGGTCAACCGTGACTTAACGAAAAAGATCGTTGTGGATTTTGTAGGGTAAATCTACATTCGATCTCAAGAGATAGAATTCAGGCATAGCAAGAGATAGTAGCATTGTAAACCAAGGATACAGAAGTCTTCGGTGAATCAATGTTTTTTTGTAAAGAAGTTTCACCACTTTACAAGTCATTAGAATATTGGCGGGACCGCCAATTCATTAGAAAGATTATTCAGAGTGGAGTTATGGGACACTCCAGAATCAAGAAGACAAGAATAGGGGAGGACAAGAATGGACTTTGGAACCGAAGGGAACGTTCCAAAATTCAAAGGAAACCGAATCGAAGAAGAAGGAATTCAAGTTCGAACGAAAGTGATTCTGTAATTAAACTTACTCTATATGCTGATTTGCCTAAAACCAGAGCTCTGATACCACATGTAACGACCCGATATTTTCAACCATTCGCATCCGCACATGTCGGACTTGAATTGCTCAAAATACCGCGTTGTAAATAAAATTTGACAAAACTCAGAATATACAGTAAATAAATAATCACAGATCACAGACACAGAGTAATATAATGCAGCGAAAACAAAGAAATAGTAGTTCATGAAGCTACTATATAAATACATCAGAGTTAAGTAAGATACAATAGGAATACCAAGATACAATAGGAGTAACAGTATGATAATCAGGTACAACTCAGAATACAACTGGAATCAATTGGATAACAAAATGAATAGATATCTGGTTCTTCAAAGCAAAACTCTAGCTCCAAAGGTGAGTCTCTAATGCTGTATCACTCAGTCTGACCCGAGCGTAAAGCAAAACACAAAACACTCGAGTCAGGACATACATACTTATACAATGTAAACAAACTCAAGTGAACTGTAATAAAGGTACAAGTAACTTAAAGAATGCTTGGGATCGCCCATTCTTTAAGGATCCATTAAACTATTTACTATGTAGTAATATTGCGCTATTATAATAATGTCTAATATAAAATAAACATACTTTAAAATAGCATTAGGGATTTACATTTAATTTGAACTCACCCTAACACGTAATAGTCCCAGTAGTCTATCCAGTATTAGCAAACTCCCAAAATGGGGGCTACCCTCAATACTCCACAGGCTACGGGAGAAATCATAACTCGTAGTAAAGCTCGATATGGTAGGTGACACGGCACACAAGGCAATGCCAGGGTAGATATACAAATTACGCATCCGGACTGGTGGTGACGCATAGCAGCCACTACCGCCTACCTCAAACAACACTCCCAAATCAAGGGGTGCACCCAATCAATCACAAAGTAATAGAATGGTATCGAAGAAGTGTGTCCGATCAGAGGTGCTACCTCATTGGCCCATCGATCGCTCCTGTTTTAGCCACCTTATGCCAACTCACGGGAGTTGGGTCCACGTATATGCCTTAGGATCGTCGCCACCATCCTACTTCATTCTGGAAACTCCACCGCGTACACAGTTCTTAAAGTGGTTTTCGGTATCGACAGAGAGTATGTCCATATCCGATCCCGGTCTCTTTAACAACCAATCGTTATTATAACCCGTGGTTATAATTTAAAAATAATATTTTATACTTCAAAATAGAATATCATTTCAAATCCAAATCTTTATCAAAATAAAGATTAAATCAATTCCAAACCATTTCAATATATTTAAAATATCATATCATTTCAAAACTTCATTTCAAATCATTTCAATATATCAAAATATCATATCTTTCCAAAACTTCATTTCAAATCATTTTAATATATCAAAATATCATATCTTTTCAAAACTTCATTTCAAATCATTTTAATATATCAAAATATCATTTGAGTTCAAATCTAAATATTCTACTTTAAATACTTTTTAAATTTAAAGATATCATTCATTTATTATCATTTCAAGTCACCTTTTAAATACCTTATAATTCAATCAATTTTTTTTTAAACCATTTAAAAGTGTAATTATTATACTTTCAAAACAAGTATTCAATTTTCAAAGTTTTAAATTATTCTGAGTTCATTTACTAAGTTAAAAACCATAAACATTGAAAATTTCACCCTTTCACAGCATTCAAAAAAAGCTGTTATAAGTTATTCTTGAAAACATTTTAATTCAGCAAAGACAGCATTTTAAAACTGCTGTTAAATCTCAGTTTAGTTGAAATTTAGTTTAAAACAGCAAAGACAGCATTTCCAGAAATGTTGTAATAGCTCAGGTTTCAAATTAAAGGTTTTAATTAAATTCAGCAAAGACAGCAGACCACTACAGCAGTTACAGAACTGCTGTAATAGACCTGAGTCAAGTTTTAGTCTATTTAGTTCAACTACAGCAACTACAGCATTTTAGAAATGTTGTAATAGCTCTTTTATTCAATTTTAGTTCAAATAAGAAATCATAGCATTTTTGAATGCTATTAAAGTAATTTCCACATTTTAGTGTATTTCTAGCAAATAATAACCGTCAATATTAAACCTGTTAAACATTATAAAAATCATATTTTGACATTCAAAAAATGTTCATAAAAATTACTCTTTTAATTTATGATTTTTATAAGAAACATTTACAATAAAATCCCAATTTCCAATAATTTTACTTAACAAATCCAAATGTAAAATTTTCTTTTCTTCACATTTTAACAAATAAACTTAACACTTATATTTTATTTCCATTTCACAAATTAAACTAAATTTTCAATTTTATTTAATTAACTTAAACCTTTAATAAAAACAAAATTCACATTTCCAAGTCAAGTTATATTTAAAATTTCACATTTAAGCATTCATTCATTTAACCATTTTAGTTCATAGAAAAATCAATAATACTTTATTAAATCATTTAAATTCAAATTTAAATCAAATTATCATATTTACCATTTTCCAAATATAATTAAATTTCCATTTTATTTATATAACTAAATTTTCATTTTAAAACCAAAATTCCAAGTTTTCCAACTTAAGTTATATTTCCAAAATTCACTTTAACTAGTCATTTATTCAACATTTTTAACTAATAGAAAAATCATAAATTCTTTATTTAAACAATTTAAAATCCAATTTAAATCAAATTAGCATAAATTTACACTTTAAACATATATAAAATATTCAAAATACTTTATAAAATAACCACGGGCCTGTATATAGTTTTCTAACCTAGGTCAAGTGATACAGATATGTATCATTTCAATCCGCAGTTTAAAAAGAAAAAATCCGGGTTTTATCATTTCAAACCCACAATCCCAAGTTAAAATAAAATTAATAAAAACCGTTCAGGCCTATCATTTCAGCCCATAACGATTTTTCCCTATTCTAAAGTCCGTTCGGGTATGTATCATTTCAACCCATAGTGATTTCTATACTAACAGGGAACTTGCAATGTGATAAACATATATAAATGAACAGTTAACAACATATATCAGTAACAGATGATATGACAGATAAATAAACAAGCTTAACATCATATAATATATAAGATAAGCAGGTATAACATAACATAATATTCTACACATTCAATTGTTGTCAATTCACATGTGCATAAGTATAAATGTCAGGTGAGATTTACTCACTTTTTGTGCTGGAGTTATCAATTCAAATGATACAAACGGATACCAAAGCACGATGACACAACGATGGATTCAAGTGGAAGAGAACCAAGCTAAGGAACATGTGTTACAACCTAAAACAAAACCAAGGTAAATCAAAATTCAATGCAACATTGAATTTGAATAACTTTGAAATGAAAAGCAAATCGAACACACAAACTTTTGCCTTGTTTTCTACATATGCTTGCATGGCCTAGGGGATGTTTTGGTTCAGGTTTGGACATGCTTTGGCTCAGGTTTGATCATGGTTTGGGTCTGGTTTGGACTAAGGGATGCACGGCTACAAGCTAGAGATGATGGGGAAGATACAACATAGGCATGTGAAGAGTTTTATGCAATATGGTGGAGTTTTGGTTCATCTTTGGCTCGGTCTACAAGGTCCTAGGCTCGGCCATGACTTGCTACAGGTCTAGTCAGAGGAGAGGGGGATGTTCAGGTGGTGTACAAGTGGTGGTGGTGGAGTCTAAAGAGGTGGCCGTGGCGAACAATGAAGGGGAGGTGATCATAAGGTCGACTAGACAAGGTTTCAAGGTGTTTTTTTCAATATTTTTGTGAAGTTTTGCTCAAGGGGTAGCCATGGCACCTTCAGGTTAGAGGAGGGGGCTGGTGTGGCCATGGATTAGGTGGGGAAGAAGTGGTGATGGTCGATGGAGGAGATGGTGTTGTGTTAGGCCGAGCAGAGCAAGAGAATCCAAGGCAAAACGTTGGAAAAAACAATAAGAAAAGGAAGAAAAGTAGAAGGAAAGAGGAGGCCATTACCAAAAACTTCTTAGCCATGAAATGAAATGAGGAACTAAAGTATTCACATGAAAAACAATATGAATACATGGCTAAAACACTTAGGATGTACGGCCAAAAAGAGAAAAGGAAAAGGCGGGCAAATGAAAAGTCTTTGGAAATGAAAGGACTTAGGTTAAAACTCTTTAAACTCTTCATATTTCTTTTTCTTTAATACAAATAAAACAAAAATAAAATCAGTAATTTGACTTGAAAAACCGAAACAAAGTAATATAAAATAGAAGTAAATAATAAATTTTAAAGAAAATGGAAAAAGAATTAAAGAAATTGCTTAAAATTCAAAACAGGGTTCAAAAATTACAAATAAATCATCATTGGCTTTGGAAAAATATCTACTCCATTTTAAAAATATTCGAAAGCAAAATTTTGAAATAAAATAATTTTTAAAACATATTCAAAGTGAAATAAATAATTAAATTTAGAGAAAATAGAAAAAGAACTAAAGAAATTGTTTAAAAATTGGAAACAGGACATGACAATTACAAATAAGATACCATTGACTCTAGAAAAATTTCTACTTCATTTAAAATAAATAAAAGGTCAAATAAATAAAATAAATGAGGAACAAAATAAAGTGGGAATGAGAATAAAATAAGATCTTGAGAAAATAGTGTGACGCCCCACTCCGAGACCCACATTAGCAAAGAGTATTACAAGGTAACACCGTCTGCTAATGCGGAGAATAGAGCTGGTTAGGAGCGATCATCTATAGCCTTGTCTTAATTATCTATTTAATACGTCGACAATGCCACTTCTTACTTAAATGGATCAACATATCCAATAAATACTTAATACAAAGCCATAGGCGGCTGAGGATCTATCAGAATAAAATATAGCAACTCAATGTAATACACATCACAGAATAGTAAATCATCACATACATTTTCACATATACAGATACAGTACAGAGTTTACAAAATGATACATGTCAAGTGGTAAAGCAAACCACAATATACAGGCGAGACAAAAGAATACATATCAGAGTTATAGACAAAAAGGACTACACAAAAAGCTATAACAAAAAGAAGCTAGCAGAATAGTCCATGCGGAAGCAAAATAGGCTAAGTCCAAAGTACCTAACCTGAAACATCTCGGTCTGATCCGAGTATAAAATACACGGGTCAGTCTGGCTAAACAAATCAGTTAGATATACTAATGATAATGAACATACAAAATCATAAAGTACCACAAATATCTCCAAAAGAGATAATCAAATCATCAAACATAAGATGAATCATAACAAGCCTCATATCATAGGAAACTCAAATAAACAAAGGACATACATATCCCAAACAAGCCAAAAGGCAAATAACAAATACCTACAAAGGTACACAAGTTTCCACAAGGGAATCGCTATATCTCGTGTGGTTCAAAGAACCTACCCCGAAAGTCGATACACTAGGGAAATATAGTTGTCAAAGGAACAAAAGATGCTCGAGCTCAGTACAAGGATCCATACGCCCGAAGGCAACGCCCGAAGGCAACGCCAAAAGGCAACGCCCGGAGGCAACGCCCGGAGGCAACGCCCGAAGGCAACATACCATAGTGGCGGTACTGGACACCACTGTCCGGCGGAATGTGTCACAACTCTCAGAAAGGAACCCGAAAAATGTTAACGTGAGTCCCATACCCCACGTTCGCACTAAACGGTTTACTAACCGTTAGCCAATTTCACACTCAAAGTAGTACAAAGTTCACCTCATCTCATCGGTAAACCTGACCCAAAGGTCAAAATGGTCAAACGGATAGATTAGGAATTAACTGAAAAGATAAACGCACGTGTTCATAACACGCGTTTTATTTAATCATTTGATTCTCCTCCCTCTTCGCTCGAAGTGCAAAACTGTGTGTGTGTTTTAAGTAGAAATTAGAAGTTAGAGAAACAAGCTTTTAATACACTTTACAAAGATCATTTTATAAAAACTCGTGCATGAAATAAAAAAAAAGAATTATCAAAGTCAATTATGAAATAACAACTAATTGGAACAACCCGAATCGGTTAAGATTGGATACCCAAGAAAAATAGGCAAAATAGACAAAAACAAGCAGGTCAGTCGACTGACTGCAGGGGGCTAGTCGACTGATCTAGAGACTCGAAAATCCCATTTCCTGCAGTCAGTCGACTGACTGCAGAGGGCCAGTCGACTGACTGCAGGAAATAGAGACTCTCTGTTCCTGCAGATAGCCCCTGGAACACCTATTTGCTACAGCCAGTCGACTGACTGCAGAGGGCCAGTCGACTGACTGGCACTAGGGCTGTTTTTCAGCCTATCAAATGAAGAGCAATTCTTCCAATTTTCGATTGAACGAGCAATAGGCGCTAGGGGTTTATGCCAATCGACAACCCAGCCCTATTGGCTCTTCAATACAACACCAAAAGCATGTTCAAACATCAAAGCTATGATTTTTAGAGTTTTTAACTTCAAAACACCAAAAATTGAAATGTTCACCAAATCAATTCAAACCAAAAGCAAATGAACATGAATAAGCATTAGGAATTCATACCTAACATCAATGATATCAAGAGAAGTAGATGTGAGTTCAAAACTCACCTTTTTAACTCAAAAACAAAGATGAGAAGCACAAACACAAGGAAAAGATCAATCACTCTTCACTTCAACTCTACAAGCTTCAATCTAAGATTTAAAACAAGTATTTCCTAAATTAGGTTTAGGAATTTTCTGAAATTGAAGAGGAGAAGAGATGGAGAAGATGAAGATGGAGCTTACCTTAGCTTTTCCAAGAGTTTGGAGCAAGAATTTATAGTTTGCAATTGAAAACTAGGGCATGGTGTTTTAATTTCCCATTCCTCTCCCCATTTTAAGTTGTGCAAGAGTGAAAGAAATGAAATGAGAATGAATGGAGAGGAGAGGTGCTGAACTAGGTTATATGATGAGTTGGGTCAAACCCAAACCCAAAAAGCCCAATAGAAAATAGCAAAAATCAACTTACTCCAAACCTATCGAAGCTTATACTCAAAAAAGTCGCAAACGCCATTTTGGACTCAATGGAAGTGGTCCCGAGTTCTAATTCGACCGTTTGCAAAAAGTAGCTTTTCAGACTTAACAAAATTGCATCCACGCAATTTCTAGAGAAGAATTTGCAACAACTACATACTTACAACCAAGAAGGCAAGAAAAGAAAATAAGCTTGAGATAAAGAGATATTCTCACCAGTGCTAAGCAAAGTTAGAAATCCCGGATAGGATCGCTCGATAAACTCTCTGGTTTCCTAAGTACAGTCATTGGGATTAGCGGATCATTGAACTTTAATGAGCGGCACATCCTTGTTTCAAAGGTGTCTCACCTCCGTGGCAAGTACGCGAACAGGCTGCTGTACAATAGATAAGTCCGGTGAGATCTCAAGACCTTGCAAATCAGGAGAGTCGATAACCGAATCCGATTCTCGAAGACACTTCCGAAGCTGAGAGACGTGAAACACGTTGTGAACTCCGGATAAATGAGATGGAAGTGAAACTCTATAAGCCATAGGGCCAATACGTTCAATAATAGGAAATGGTCCTACAAAACGAGGAGCTAATTTCCCTGACATACTGAAGCGCATAACCCATTTCAAAGGAGAAACACGAATAAAGACAAGATCACCAACCGAGAACTCGAGAGGCTTCCTACGGTTATCCGCGTAGGATTTCTGGCGGCTTTGTGCCTCTTTCATTCTCTAATGAATAAGAACAATCTTCTCAGAAGAATCATGAACAAAATCTGGGCCAAGAATAAGCTTCTCCCCAGATTCCAACCAACAAGAAGGTGATCGACATGGCCTTCCGTATAAGGCTTCGAAAGGAGCCATACCGATACTGGACTGAAAACTATTGTTGTAGGAGAACTCTATAAGGGGTAGATGATCCTCCCAACTACCTCTGAAATCAAGAATACAAATACGGAGGAGATCTTCCAAGATACGATTCACCCGTTCAGTCTGTCCATCAGACTGCAGATGATAAGTTGTGCTGAAATTAAGCTTTGTTCCCAAAGCTTGCTGAAGACTCTTCCAGAAATGACTGGTGAATAAAGGATCACGGTCACTCACAATCAAACTAGGAACACCGTGAAGTCTCACGATTTACTTGATAAATAACTTAGCCAAAAGCGAAGCAGTCCTATTAGATTTAATAGGAATAAAATGAGCTGACTTGGTGAGGCGATCAACAATAACCCAAATGCTAGAATGGCCCGATCTCGTACGAGGTAGGCCATCAATGAAATCCATCGAAATCTGATCCCATTTCCACAACGGAATCTCTAGAGGCTGAAGGAGACCAGAAGGGCGCTGATGTTCGGCTTTAATACGTTGACAAGTCATGCAATTACTCACATAACTCACCACATCGCGCTTCATGCCTTCCCAATAATAAAGGCGATGCATATCGGCATACATCTTACTACTGCCAGGATGAATAGTATACTTAGACCGACGATAGTCGTCAAGAATGTCATGCCTAAGTGTCGAATCAGAAGGCACAACAAGACGGTTCTTCTTGCGTAGACACCTATGAAAATCAATGCTGAAATCCCGCAATGCCTCATCACGGGGTTCGGTCTCACAAAGCTGAATAAGGTGCACAAGATCAGGATCACGCCGCTGAGCTTCGGCAATACGATCCAATAGAGAGGGTCGAGCTTCCAAACTGAATAATACTATCGGAGAATCAGAAGATGGAGCTCGATCACGAATATCACAAAAAGATAGAGTCTCAAGAATATCCCATTCGGCAAGCATCAAAGAAACGACAGCCGAATGTCTGCGACTAAGCGCATCAACAACACGATTACCCTTACCAGGGGTATATTGGATATCGAAGTCATAGAAGGCAAGAAACTCGAGCCAATGCTATTGCCTCATATTGAGTTCCTTCTTAGTGAACAAATACTTCAAGGATTTATGATCGGTATAGAGAACGAAGCACTCGCCTAATAAATAGTGTCGCCAAATCTTCAAGGCGAAGACGATGGCGGCTAACTCAAGATCATGAGTGGCATAGCGAACTTCATTCGGACGCAGTTGCCTAGAAGCATAAGCAACTACCCGATCCTTCTGCATAAGCACGTTACCGAGACCACTACCACAAGCATCGGTGTAGACAACAAGATCATGATTCCCCTCGGGAACCACAAGAATAGGAGCATTAGTGAGAAGTTCCTTTAATGTCTGAAAGGAAGCTTCACACTTATCGGACCAAATATAACGAATGCCTTTCCGAGTAAGGCTGGTGAGAGGAAGCACAACACGGGAAAAATCCTTAATGAACCGACGGTAATAACCCGCCAATCCAAGAAAACTACGAATCTCATGAACATTCTCAGGCCTCTTCCAATTTTGGATAGCTTCGATCTTTGAGGGATCGACAGAGATGCCGTCAGAAGATACAACATGGCCTAAGAACTTAACCTTATTCTCCCAAAAATGGCATTTGGAGAATTTGGCTTTTAGCTGATGGCGACGAAGAGTACTTAAGACAATTCTCAAGTGATTAGCATGCTTAGCTTCAGACTTAGAATAAACAAGAATGTCGTCAATAAACACAAGGACGAACTTATCGAGATATTCTCGGAATACTCGATTCATAAGATCAACAAAGAAAGCCGGAGCGTTTGTCAAACCGAACGGCATAACGAGCCACTCGAAAGAACCATATCGAGTGCGGAAAGCTGTAAGGGGTATGCTATCTTCCGCCACTCGGTGCTGATGAAAACCAGTGGCAAGGTCGAGCTGAGAGAAGACCTTAGCGCCACTCAACAGATCGAACATATCATCGATCCTAGGCAAAGGATACCTATTCCTGATGGTCAACTCGTTAAGCTTGCGATAGTCGATGCAAAGCCTAAGAGTTCCATCGGACTTCTTCACGAAGACGACCGCGGTACCCCACGGTGAAAAACTGGACTGAATCAACTGCTTGGACTCAAGTTCTAAAAGCTGCTTCTTGAGTTCCTAATTTTCTTTTGTAGACATCCTCGTGGGAGGACGGCCAATTGGCTTCGCGCCTGGAATGAGATCAATGTGGAACTCGATCGCCCGCTTGGGTGGCAAACCCGAAACCGGCTCAAAAACATCAGAGAAGTCACAAACAATGGGAATACGAGATATATCATCATCATCTCGTGAGTCAAGATAATATAAAGCCATTTCGGAATTATCCACATTCCGAAGAACAAGTGATAGCTGAGTAGACGAATCTGGATGTCGAAGATATAAAATTCATTCAGAACAAATAATCCTGGCATCGTATCTCACTAGCCAGTCCATACCCAAAATCATATCAAAATCCAAATAAGAAATGACGTGCAGATTTGCACGAAAAGAAAAGCCACATAAAACAATCTCAACATCATCACAAAGCATGCTAAGGGTTGCGGACCCCCCAATAGGATTCGCAATCCTCAACGAAGTAACCATATAAGAAACATCCAAAGACAAATCATCGACGAGCTTTTTCTGTACGAAAGAATGCGATGCACCCGTATCGAAAAGAACTCGAATACTACAGTCATGAAATAAAATAGAACCTTCCAAAATAGATGGAGATATACCTCTGGGCTGAGAAGAACCTCCAGAAGCTTTAGCAACATAAAGCTTGCCAGACTTGGCATTAGGAACAGTAGGGCAGGACGAAACATGATGACCTTCCTTCTTGCAATAACGGCAGAAGAGAGGCTTAGGACAAACTCGAATCATATGATCAGGAGAACCACAATTGAAACACTTCCGAATGGAAGGTGTTCCAGCAGATTGAGAGTTAGAACCAGATTCAATGGGCTTCTTCTTCTTGGAAGGAAGAAATCCCTGCTTATGAAATGGAAACTTCTTCTTATTGGGGTTCTTGCGAACCTCAACATCATCACCACTATCGCACTCCTTCTCGATGGCCTTGAGATGAAGTGCCGAATCAACCAACTCCTCAAAAGAAAGCTTAAGCTGGAGCATTAAAGACTTCTTAAGATATTTCTTAAGACCAGAGACAAACTTCAGATTCTTCTTATACGAAGTGCTAATGAATTCAAGACCATACTTAGATAAGGCCTCGAAAGATGCAACATATTCAGAAACGAAAGACTTCCCTTGCTTCAACTCAAGGAAGCGACGGGCTAATATAACTTTCTCAGATTCAGGAACGAATTTAAGTTCGAATCGCTCCCGGAACTTAGTCCAAGAAAGAACAGACTCATCAAGTTCAGATATAAGAAGCTCGTACCAATCAAGGGCACGCTCTTGCAATAAGCTAGAAGTTACAAGAACTCGATCATGGTCAGAAAGATCCATGCGAGAGAAGATACGTTTTCATGTGCGAATCCAAGCTTGGACCTCAAGGACGGACTCAGAGCCTTTGAATGGCTTTCCACCAAGATGAGCAAAATCACTGCACAGACGTGCAAAAGCCGACTTGCGCGGAGGAGATGCACGAATAGGAGCTGGAGGCTGAGTGCTCCTAAATAACTCCAAAAACTGATCCGCAGACATATAAACGCCGTCCGGATGCGAGCCACTGGATTGCCCAGCATCCGAGCGTCGTCCTCGGCCTCTTCCGGCCATTAGCTGAAAGATAAGATAAGAAACAGATTATTCACAAGGTAGATATCATTAATTCAAATATGGAATACTACGGAATAAAATGCATTCCTAGACGTATCCCCAAAATTCTATCTACCCCCAAAGCAACGAAAAGAATAAAGGCACGATGATTCAAAAATTCGTAACATTCGTACAACATTTTAATGTACCGTAATATGTGTCTCTGTTCTATGTTTATCATATTTTGTTCTGAACTCAGCTCTGATACCAAGCTGTGACGCCCCACTCCGAGACCCACATTAGCAAAGAGTATTACAAGGTACCACCGTTTGCTAATGCGGAGAATAGAGCTGGTTAGGAGCGACCATCTATAGCCTTGTCTTAATTATCTATTGAATACGCTGACAATGCCACTTCTTACTTAAATGGATCGACATATCCAATAAATACTTAATACAAAGCCATAGGTGGCTGAGGATCTATCAGAATAAAATATAACAACTCAATATATACACATCACAGAACAGTAAATCATCACATACATTTTCACATATACAGATACGTTACAGAGTTTACAAAATGATACATGTCAAGTGGTAAAGCAAACCACAATATACAGGTGAGACAAAAGAATACATATCAGAGTTATAGACAAAAAGGACTACACAAAAAGCTATAACAAAAAGAAGCTAGCGGAATAGTTCATGCGGAAGCAAAATAGGCTAAGTCCAAAGTACCTAACCTGAAACATCTCGGTCTGACCCGAGTATAAAATACACGGGTCAGTCTGGCTAAACAAATCAGTTAGATATACTAATGATAATAAACGTACAAAATCATAAAGTACCACAAATATCTCCAAAAGAGATAACCAAATCATCTAACATAAGATGAATCATAACAAGCCTAATATCATAGGCAACTCAAATAAACAAAGGACATACATATCCCAAACAAGCCAAAAGGCAAATAACAAATACCAACAAAGGTACACAAGTTTCCACAAGGGAATCGCTATATCTCGTGTGGTTCAAAGAACCTACCCCGAAAGTCGATACACTAGGGAAATATAGTTGTCAAAGAAACAAAAGATGCTCGAGCTCAGTACAAGGATCCATACGCCCGAAGGCAACAAACCGTAGTGGCGGTACTGGACACCACTGTCCGGCGGAATGTGTCACAACTCTCAGAAAGGAACCCGAAAAATGTTAACATGAGTCCCATACCCCACGTTCGCACTAAACGGTTTACTAACTGTTAGCCAATTTCACACTCAAAGCAGTACAAAGTTCACCTCATCTTATCAGTAAACCTGACCCAAAGGTCAAAACGGTCAAACGAATGGATTAGGAATTAACTGAAAAGATAAACGCACGTGTTCATAGCACACGTTTTATTTAATCATTTGATTCTCCTCCCTCTTCACTCGAAGTGCAAAACTGTGTGTGTGTTTTAAGTAGAAATTAGAAGTTAGAGAAATAAGCTTTTAATACACTTTACAAAGATCATTTTATAAAAACCTGTGCACGAAATCAAAAAAAAAGAATTATCAAAGTCAATTATGCAATAACAACTAATTGGAACAACCCGAATCAGTTAAGATTGGTAACCCAAGAAAAATAGGCAAAATAGACAAAAACAAGCAGGTCAGTCGACTGACTGCAGTGGGCCAGTCGACTGATCCAGAGACTCGAAAATCCCATTTCCTGCAGTCAGTCGACTGACTGCAGAGGGCCAGTCGACTGACTGCAGGAAATAGAGACTCTCTGTTCCTGCAGACAGCCCCTGGAACACCTATTTGCTACAACCAGTCGACTGACTGCAGAGGGCCAGTCGACTGACTGGCACTGGGGCTGTTTTTCAGCCTATCAAATATAGAACAATTCTTCCAATTTTCGATCGGACGAGCAATGGGCGCTAGGGGTTTATGCCAATCGACAACCCAGTACTATTGGCTCTTCAATACAACACCCAAAGCATGTTCAAACATCAAAGCTATGATTTTTAGAGTTTTTAACTTCAAAACACCAAAAATTGAAATGTTCACCAAATCAATTCAAACCAAAAGCAAATGAACATGAATAAGCATTAGGAATTCATACCTAACATCAATGATATCAAGAGAAGTAGATGTGAGTTCAAAACTCACATTTTTAACTCAAAAACAAAGATGAGAAGCACAAACACAAGGAAAAGATCAATCACTCTTCACTTCAACTCTACAAGCTTCAATCTAAGATTTAAAACAAGTATTTCCTAAATTAGGTTTAGGAATTTTCTAAAATTGAAGAGGAGAAGAGATGGAGAAGATGAAGATGGAGCTTACCTTAGCTTTTCCAAGAGTTTGGAGCAAGAATTTATAGTTTGCAATTGAAAACTAGGGCTTGGTGTTTTAATTTCCCATTCCTCTCCCCATTTTCAGTTGTGCAAGAGTGAAAGAAATGAAATGAGAATGAATGGAGAGGAGAGGGGCTGAACTAGGTTATATGATGAGTTGGGTCAAACCCAAACCTAAAAAGCCCAATAGAAAATAGCAAAAATCAACTTACTCCAAACCTATCGAAGCTTATACTCAAAAAAGTCGCAAATGCCATTTTGGACTCAATGGAAGTGGTCCCGAGTCCTAATTCGACCGTTTGCAAAAAGTAGCTTTTCGGACATTAATCCGACTAACGACGTTATATTTAAATAAAATATTTAAATATAAAATCGTAAAATATGCGGGTTGTTACAAATAGACTAATAAATAAAGAACTTCTTTAAATTAATTGAAACTGGAAAATAGAAATTGTAAACAAAAGTACAACTGACACTGGAAAATGTCAATTACACTCTAAAAATGTTTTAAAAACCAAAATATATACATAACATGTTATTTTACCCATATAAATATAAATTAGAACATTACATGACCAAATAAAATATTATTTATATAATTTAAAATAACAATTTTGTTAAATACAGCAAATTACACACAATATTTAAAAGGGCATAACTTTCACATTATAAATCAGATTCAACGAAACGAAAAGCAGTATTCTTGAAATTTTATTTACTTTCATAATAAAAGATAAAATTCAAAATTTCAAACTTTTAAAATTTAAATTAAAAGTCAAAGTTTGACCATATTGACCAAAATTCACTGTTATGGAAAATACTCTATTTATTCATGTTTGGAATTATAATTCACATTCAAATCACAATTTATATTTAGAATAACAAAATTATTCATTTTAATAAATAAAATAAAGTTTTTAAATCAGGAAATTCAATTTAAAATAATTACAAAATACAGGGTTGTTATAGACCGAGATCAGATTTAATTATCCGAAAACCACTTCGATCCGATTTGTGCGTTACGAATTATGATATCGTGGAAGTAATGAAGACGGTGATTTTGGAGATTCGGTTCGTTTAGACCCAGAACAACTTGTATGGATGAATGCTATCATTTGCATCGTGGTCTGGAAGGCAGTGTCAGCATTCCAAGTATGAATACTATTCTAAAGGTAAAACGTAGCCTTAAGCCTCATCAACTGGGAATGACTAAAACAGGGGAGATGTAGTAGGGCTAAGTGGGTAGCACCCAAGTTGTAACGACCCACTATTTTGGACCATTCAAATCGACAATAAAGACCACACATGTCGGACTTGAATAATTCAAAATACCGAATAGTTAATTTAAATTTGGCAAAACTGAGCATATACAGTAAATAAAATAATCACAGATCACATACACAGAGTAATAAATGCAGCGGAAACAAAAGATAGTAGTTCATGAAGCTACTATATAGATATAACAGAGTTAAATAAGTTACAACAGATCTCGAATAAAATAGTCAAATACAAGAATCAGAATACATCATTAGAATCAACTGAATATCTGAAAGCTGGATAGATAGTTGGATCTCCAAGCGAAGCTCCAACTCCAAAGGTGAGTCTCGAATACTGGTACACTCAGTCTGACCCGAGCGTAAAGAAAACACAAAACACTCGAGTCAGGATTAACATTCTTATATCAATAAATCCAACTCAAGTGAAATAACGACTGAAATATAAGTAACTCAAAGGATGTTTGGGATAACCATCCTCCAAGGATCCGCTAAACTATCTACTATATAGTAGTGTACGCTAAGTAGATAATGCCTATCAGTAATATAAAGTATCAAAATAGCGTTAAGGCGTTACCATTATCCCCCTTAACACATTTTATATAAGCATCATAGTCTATACAGCACTGTAAACTCCACTGTAAACTAGTGGGCTATCAGGGAGTACTCCATAGGTATAACACAAAACAAATCGTAGTGGTCAAGCATAGGGATACGAGTATGACATGGCACATGAGGCAATATGTAACGCCCCACCTCTATACCCACGCTAGACAAGAACATTACAGTGTAATGCTGTCAACTAGCACGGAGAATTAGGCTGTTGAGGAGCGACCATCCGTGTAACGACCCAGAATTTTGAACGAATTAAATTGAGAATATTTAATTAATTTTAAATATTTGAATGGTAATTTAATTTGAATCCCCGATATAACTTTGAAAATTTGCGATTAAACTTTAAAATTTAATCTATTGATAGTTGAATAAAAATTTGAATCTTCAATTTTAAGCAGAAGAAAAATATTTCAAAAGCTTTTAAAATTCATAATGATAATACTGAAGACAATAGAAGCTTCGAAATCAAAGTTGAAATTGATTTGATCAGTTTTGAAATTACATCGTTTAAATTGAATTTGAAAATAGCCGTCCGGGGCGCAGTCTCGGAATTCGACGAAACCAGTTCCATTGGGTCCGTAATATCGAATTATTACCGGATTTCAATTTTCGTATATTTCGGAGTTAATACGCGACCGTACGGCGAGTAAACGCGTGAGATTTAAAACGAATTCAATTTGAATTTAATTTTTTTAATAATTGGTCAACTTCAGCCTACTTCCTTTCACCATCCCTAACACGATCTATTCCCTTACCTCACGCTTGATAACACGCTCCGTTGTTTCAGCCTACTATCATGACGCGAGATCGTGCAACCCCTACGCAAGCAATTTTAAATATCCCTCTTCAGTTTTCAAAATGAAAAAAAAAGTAAAACGAAATCATGGCCGATAGTTCCTTCTTCCCAAAACTGATATCACGAGCCTCCCTACCTTCAGCTCATTAAAATCAAAATCGAGCTGGGCTCGTTCACAGAGAAAGAAAAAAATGGAGTTTCCCTCTTCAATTCAAATTCGCAGATTTCCTTCGCTTTCAAATCGAGCACGTCATGGTTCGCGAGGCGTCAGGTGATAGCGTAGAGCTTGAAGTCGAGCAAGGGGATTCGATCGAGGTCTCGAGTCGCGTGGGGATACATAGGTGTGCGATTCGTTCGAGCGGCGACCTGGCACTCGGCGGTGAGGGGTTGTTCGACGTGAAGCTTGGGGAGCAGGCAATCGCGAGGGGGGATGCGCGATTTGGGGCATCGCGAGAGGGAGTGGCTGCGAGTTCGTGTTCGTTCGTCAAGAGGCGACGTGGTCGCGTTCAATGATGGGTGTGACAGTTAGGTGTGGAGTTGAGTGCGGTGATTCAAGGGGAGGAGTTCAATTCGTAGCAGTAAGGTCTATGAATCAAGAAAATTCGAGTCCAGAGGTAGTTTTCTTTTTCTTTTCATTTAATTTGATAAAAAAAACAGTTAAAGTATATAGATATTTGAAATAATAATAACTGTGAGGTATTAATAATTTTGTTTTAAGTAAATTTGCTGGTTAATAATTAAATTTTAAGAAATAACAGTAAAGAAATTTGTGTTGAAAGGGAAACAAATTTTATATACACATATTCTGTATATACATAAGTAAAACAGAAAATTTGATATATATGAGACTTTGAAAAAAGAAATGGGTTTAAAAGAAATTTAAATGTTGGTTAAATAAAATTATTAATTGAGAAATTGGTTTAGAACATAACTATCAGAATTAAACAATTAAAAACGGAAATTGATTTATTAATTGTTCAAATATTAATAAATGGTGTAAAATATTTATACAAGGTATAAATCAAGACAATGGGATCGAGATTGGAAATGGATGCAAAATAAAAGCTAAGGTGAGATTTTTCTCACTCAAATTGAATGTGGAATTTTTGCAGTTATTGATGATTGCTATTTGGATGTGATATTAGATATAGTAGGATATATCTATATATATAGCAATATATACATATTGGCATATGTATATATTGGATTGATGATTTCCCGCCTCGTATAGCGGATGAGACCCTATTGCGCCGTTAGTAAGCGGATTATTTTTATAAAACCCATATACCGCGATATTCCACCTCGAAGTGGAATTGGTATTGTGCTAACGTCTTTGGATGCAGGGAAACAGGTTGGAGGGATCCAACTGGATTCCTCAACTGTATTTATTTATTTACAGATGTTGATATATATTCTGTTATCATATGATGATATATGATGATTGATGTTGATGGACTAATTGATGCGTTGCATCATTGGATTCAATTTTTGAAGTTTTAAAATAACGATTTTTACTTTAAAAGAGATTTTTAAAGTGATTATTTGTAAATATACGTTATTAAATTTTTGAATTAATTTACAAACGTTAAAATTATTAAAGTTATAAAGGTTAAGATTTTGGTGAAATATAACCGAGAGGTGATTTTTGAAATAAACAGTTAAGTAATTTATAAAATAGTTTAAATTTGGATTTTCGAATTATTAAAAACGATGTATATAAAAGATGTACAAAATTGATATTTATCAATTAAAATTTTTGGAATTTAAAACGAGTTTTTATAAATTGTGAAGATAGAAAATTTATAAAATTATAAGTTGTAAAGATAGGAAATTTATAGAATTATAAATTGTGAAGATTTGAAGTTTATAGATTTATAAAGTTTGAGGTTTATAGATTTATAAAGTATGAAGTTATAAAATGAATGAAATTGTAGAATAAAGACTGATAAGAAATTTACTTGTAAATTGGATTTTTGCCTTTAAGTGGAATATTGATCGAATTTGTTAATAAAGGAGATTTACAAATCGAAGTTGTAAAAAATAGAAATAGAATTTATAAACGTTGTTTTATAAATTCGAAACCAATTTAATTTGATAAATTAAATATAGAAGGTTATTAAAGAAGATATATTCGCAATTCTGGATAGCGAATTATCCTTGAAATAAAATGTGTAGAAATTATTGAAATTTAGTTAGTGAAGTATATTCACGATTTTGGACAGTGAATATATCAAGTAAAATAGATTTATTTTTGAAGAAGTGATATTAAAAATGAAGTAAACATTTTAAAGATGTTTTAAAATGTATTATGAATCGAAAGCATAGATTTCAACATTCATTGTTGAAATAGGCGTTTTCGAGAAATAAGAAAATAAATAATTTTGGAAAATTATTTGGAATCTGATGATGTTGCGCATCTTTATTGATAGTTAAATAACTGACTATCAATAATTAACTTGAATGGTATTTGTTGTGAATTGGATGAATTTTAATGCCACACTTATTTTTGAATAATCGCTCACTATTCGGGTTAGCCGGGAAAGGACCATGGGGTCGTATAACCCATTCCGAATATGTGATACGTCGTTATGAATTGCATTCGAAGACCGGTGTTGAAGACCGGATATTTTTGAAAACGGAAGGATTACCGTCGAGTTACTCTACATCGGCTGATCTCCGATTTAGAGGTTTTATCACCCTTAGTGACGGGAAGTCCCGACGTGATTGAAAATTATCCGGAATTGCAAGGGCTTCGTGAGAAGTGCCTTTGGTTCTGTTCGATCCCGGAACAGACTTGTATGGATTGTGTGTCTGACGTTACAATTTGAGATATAAAGCTGATTCCTTTCAAATACATTTCTGTTGGTGGCGGAGAATTTATTCTCTTAGCTTAACACCCTTCTCTGAGACGTACGAGCTCAGAGGTTATGTAGTTGAAATTTATCAGCGATATACTCCCAATTTGGTAACGTGGCATACTGAGTGTTGCTGTGAAATGATCAGTGTTTGATCATTTGCGATATGATCATTTGTTTGATCTTATATCTTTGTGATCATAGGTTGATCATTTTGCTTGACCCAAAGCATGGCTTTGTAGAAAGCGTAGCTTTGTGGACGAGACTTCATCGAGCCTCACACCCCGAAAATGGTCAAAACAGGAAGGATGCGGCAAGGTTCTAGGGAGTAGCGCCCCTTAGTGTATGTCATTCCTTCTGGATAAAGGTGGTATCATGGTATGGAGCCCAGATACTTAACCTCTGTGGTTGCTGCAAATTTATTACTTTGTGGTTGTTGCGAATCGGGGATCCTCGGGAAGATCGGTGACGATCGGGGGATGGCATACGCGTGTCAGTAGTTACCTATTTTTGCAGAGGTAACCCGGCCTTGTGTTGGCAGAGATCCGGTTAGGTTCTCGGGTCGCCTTTCCAGGGGCGTACCCATCGTGGAATAGGAAGTTCCTTAGCCTGACCATTTGTTGGAAATCCAAAGAAATAATACGTGACGTGTACGGTTTTAGTTGTATTACCTGCTATGGAATGTGGCGGTAACCTGCTATTGAACATAGTAGCTATAGTAGGCATACGATACTGGTCGTATGTTGGCTAAGATTAATATTATACTTTCGAAATGTTTTCTACACTATGCACTAATAATAATATAAAAAAGAATTTGATTTTGCGTAGTAAGCATCTTTGACTATCATAAGAAGAAATCTCCTCCAATTCTGCGTTTGCATTGTGTGTGTGGCGGGAGGTCTTATGGTAGTTTCATTTTCCAAAAGCATTGCGAATTTGTTTTATTTTCTTTGTGAAAAATAACTGTTTTACGATCTCACACCAGTCACCATGACTGACTCAGAGTTTATTGTTTCCCTTCTAAACTCTGGGTGCCCACCAATTTCCACACGGGCAGCCTAGAGTTATGTTATCAGGATATTCTGGATATTCTGGAGCTTTGGAAGCAAGCTGGATGGCAAAACGTATCACACGTACTTATTTATTTATTCCGCTGTGTATTCTGTATGAGGACAAGTTATATAACTGTCCATTGTTGTATATGACTTTGATTGATGTATGTATAAACTGATATAGTTCTTTGTTTTAAAAGACTAGTGTTATCTATTATATATTGTTCCGCTGCGATGTGTAAGATTCTGATATTGTTTTCTGTTTCTGTTGTTTTTCTTCTGTTCTTTTTCTTCTATCTTTTCTACTCTTTTCTTCTTCTTCTACCTTTTTCTTCTTTCTTAAAACCATAACTTTTCGGGTTTCCGGCATTCGATGGCTCCGCAGTCGATAAAGTGAGTATCGATGTCGAATTTTCGAAAGTCGAAAATTCTGGGATGTTACAAGTGGTATCAGAGCATATGGTTAAGCGACAACCCTGCTCTGTTGGTTGTTACTCATTAGAGATAGAGTCAGTAGTACTCTAGAATGAGTTGAGTGTAATAATAGATATGAGCGCGTATTTGTTAGTGAATATAAAAAAATGTTTTATATTGTGTTTGCTTATCCGTTGAGATGTTTATGAATTTTGGTCGGTATATGGGACGCCATATTATCGATAGAGATTTCTAAACACTTAAATGAGGCAAGATGACATAGTATTGTTTTAAAATAGGGTGAATGAAATAATTTTGCCCAAAACTATTTTTGTATAGAAAAGACATAATTTTCTATGAACTATTATAGTATATGGATGTTTGGTTGTTAGGAAAGTGATAATATTAAAATGTTATCATTATTATATGAAATTGAATAAGAAATTGAAATCATAACTCCAAAATTAAGAAATAAATTCACATACAAATGAAATCTAAAAAAATGTAAATTATAAATGTGACTTATAATTGGAAATAGAATTCCAGAGAAGTTTTTGGAAATGTTTTGAAAAGAATTTGAAAATTTTGGAGATTTGGAAAGTTTAAATCTTTTTGATTTGAAAATGAATTTCAAAGGTTTTGAAAAGTATTCTGAAGGGATGAAAGCTCTAAACTCTTTTCGGTCGCTGGAAAATAACTTCGGTAATGACTGCAGCATTAACTGATGTTCATTTTCGGGTTTCCAAAAGAGAAATTGCTGCCAAATTATTTTAAATGGAAGTTGTTTGAAAAAAAAATTGGAGTTTTGTTTTGGAAATTCAAAGGATGATTTGAATTGTTTTTAAAAATGATTTTGAAATGTTGCTAAAACTCTGGAATGCTATATAAAGATATTTATGAAATATTACTAAGTTGATAACTTATACCATTTGAATTTTGATAAAATAAATTTAACTAAAAGGGTGAAGTTAAATTAAATACAAGTGAATCAATTAAATGAAAGTGAGATTGAATGTTGAAATTCATTTCGAATTTGTAGGCAATAAATTGAATTGAATAATTATAAATGAAAGGTGAATTAAAATTCATATGGAATTTGAAATCCAGTTTAAATGTAAGTAGATTTAACCAAAATAGTGAATTGAAAATACATTTTGGGAATGAACAAAATAATGAAACTGGAATTGAAACTAAATGTTGAAAACAAATTTGAAATTGTAAGTGAATTAGAATTTGTGATGAATTAGTAATTGAAACTAATCTAAAATAAGGAGTTGTAGATGAAAGTTAATCGATTAAATGCAATATTCAAAAGTTAAATTGAATGGAATTCAAATGAAATTGAAATGAAAAATTGAACGAAATTGAATATGCAACTTCAATAGTGAATTTAAAAAGGATATAAGTAGTATATATTGAAATTTTGTAATAGAATTTGCAAATTAATTTGAATGTTGTAACTAGATATTATGGCTAGTAGGATATACAGGTATAAAGGAATTGGAATTTGATTTCAAAGATAAATTTGAATTGCTCGACAAAAGGTAAGTATTTGAATTTCTATATGAGATTTGTTGATTTCTTGTCCAGCCGCTTGGCTTTTTCTTTTCTTTTTGAAATCTGAGAGTCCGTAGGGACGTTTTGTAGTAGTGCCGTATTAGCCGCGCAAAGGAGACGCTGGCGAAATTTTTCGAAAATTTAGAGTGTTAGAAAAATTTTGATAAATTTTTGAAAGTTAAAATTTGAATTTAAGTTTAAATTTGAATTTTGAAGTAAAACAATGCTGTTGAAACTTATAATTGAAGTTGGAAATTTAGTTGAAATGATAACGAATCTTTAGTAGAAAGATTTGTTTTGAAAATTTGATAAAACTATTAAATGTTGAAAAATAGTAGACGAGTTAAGGACCTTTCTTTCTAACTTGTAATTTCGAGGACGAAATTCTTTTAAGGAGGGAAGTTTGTAACGACCCAGAATTTTGAACGAATTAAATTGAGAATATTTAATTAATTTTAAATATTTGAATGGTAATTTAATTTGAATCCCCGATATAACTTTGAAAATTTGCGATTAAACTTTAAAATTTAATCTATTGATAGTTGAATAAAAATTTGAATCTTCAATTTTAAGCTGAAGAAAAATATTTCAAAAGCTTTTAAAATTCATAATGATAATACTGAAGACAATAGAAGCTTCGAAATCAAAGTTGAAATTGATTTGATCAGTTTTGAAATTACATCGTTTAAATTGAATTTGAAAATAGCCGTCCGGGGCGCAGTCTCGGAATTCGACGAAACCAGTTCCATTGGGTCCGTAATATCGAATTATTACCGGATTTCAATTTTCGTATTTTTCGGAGTTAATACGCGACCGTACGGCGAGTAAACGCGTGAGATTTAAAACGAATTCAATTTGAATTTAATTTTTTTAATAATTGGTCAACTTCAGCCTACTTCCTTTCACCATCCCTAACACGATCTATTCCCTTACCTCACGCCTGATAACACGCTCCGTTGTTTCAGCCTACATCACGACGCGAGATCGTGCAACCCCTACCCAAGCAATTTTAAATATCCCTCTTCAGTTTTCAAAATGAAAAAAAAAGTAAAACGAAATCATGGCCGATAGTTCCTTCTTCCCAAAACTGATATCACGATCCTCCCTACCTTCAGCTCATTAAAATCAAAATCGAGCTGGGCTCGTTCACAGAGAAAGAAAAAAATGGAGTTTCCCTCTTCAATTCAAATTCGCAGATTTCCTTCGCTTTCAAATCGAGCACGTCATGGTTCGCGAGGCGTCAGGTGATAGCGTAGAGCTTGAAGTCGAGCAAGGGGATTCGATCGAGGTCTCGAGTCGCGTGGGGATACATAGGCGTGCGATTCGTTCGAGCGGCGACCTGGCACTCGGCGGTGAGGGGTTGTTCGACGTGAAGCTTGGGGAGCAGGCAATCGCGAGGGGGGATGCGCGATTTGGGGCATCGCGAGAGGGAGTGGCTGCGAGTTCGTGTTCGTTCGTCAAGAGGCGACGTGGTCGCGTTCAATGATGGGTGTGACAGTTAGGTGTGGAGTTGAGTGCGGTGATTCAAGGGGAGGAGTTCAATTCGTAGCAGTAAGATCTATGAATCAAGAAAATTCGAGTCCAGAGGTAGTTTTCTTTTTCTTTTCATTTAATTTGATAAAAAAAACAGTTAAAGTATATAGATATTTGAAATAATAATAACTGTGAGGTATTAATAATTTTGTTTTAAGTAAATTTGCTGGTTAATAATTAAATTTTCAGAAATAACAGTAAAGAATTTTGTGTTGAAAGGGAAACAAATTTTATATACACATATTCTGTATATACATAAGTAAAACAGAAAATTTGATATATATGAGACTTTGAAAAAAGAAATGGGTTTAAAAGAAATTTAAATGTTGGTTAAATAAAATTATTAATTGAGAAATTGGTTTAGAACAGAACTATCAGAATTAAACAATTAAAAACGGAAATTGATTTATTAATTGTTCAAATATTAATAAATGGTGTAAAATATTTATACAAGGTATAAATCAAGACAATGGGATCGAGATTGGAAATGGATGCAAAATAAAAGCTAAGGTGAGATTTTTCTCACTCAAATTGAATGTGGAATTTTTGCAGTTATTGATGATTGCTATTTGGATGTGATATTAGATATAGTAGGATATATCTATATATATATAGCAATATATACATATTGGCATATGTATATATTGGATTGATGATTTCCCGCCTCGTATAGCGGATGAGACCCTATTGCGCCGTTAGTAAGCGGATTATTTTTATAAAACCCATATACCGCGATATTCCACCTCGAAGTGGAATTGGTATTGTGCTAACGTCTTTGGATGCAGGGAAACAGGTTGGAGGGATCCAACTGGATTCCTCAACTGTATTTATTTATTTACAGATGTTGATATATATTCTGTTATCATATGATGATATATGATGATTGATGTTGATGGACTAATTGATGCGTTGCATCATTGGATTCAATTTTTGAAGTTTTAAAATAACGATTTTTACTTTAAAAGAGATTTTTAAAGTGATTATTTGTAAATATACGTTATTAAATTTTTGAATTAATTTACAAACGTTAAAATTATTAAAGTTATAAAGGTTAAGATTTTGGTGAAATATAACCGAGAGGTGATTTTTGAAATAAACAGTTAAGTAATTTATAAAATAGTTTAAATTTGGATTTTCGAATTATTAAAAACGATGTATATAAAAGATGTACAAAATTGATATTTATCAATTAAAATTTTTGGAATTTAAAACGAGTTTTTATAAATTGTGAAGATAGAAAATTTATAAAATTATAAGTTGTAAAGATAGGAAATTTATAGAATTATAAATTGTGAAGATTTGAAGTTTATAGATTTATAAAGTTTGAGGTTTATAGATTTATAAAGTATGAAGTTATAAAATGAATGAAATTGTAGAATAAAGACTGATAAGAAATTTACTTGTAAATTGGATTTTTGCCTTTAAGTGGAATATTGATCGAATTTGTTAATAAAGGAGATTTACAAATCGAAGTTGTAAAAAATAGAAATAGAATTTATAAACGTTGTTTTATAAATTCGAAACCAATTTAATTTGATAAATTAAATATAGAAGGTTATTAAAGAAGATATATTCGCAATTCTGGATAGCGAATTATCCTTGAAATAAAATGTGTAGAAATTATTGAAATTTAGTTAGTGAAGTATATTCACGATTTTGGATAGTGAATATATCAAGTAAAATAGATTTATTTTTGAAGAAGTGATATTAAAAATGAAGTAAACATTTTAAAGATGTTTTAAAATGTATTATGAATCGAAAGCATAGATTTCAACATTCATTGTTGAAATAGGCGTTTTCGAGAAATACGGAAATGGTGGACTATAACACTGTTGTTATAGTAAATGATTTCCGAAAGGAAATATTTTTATCTAGTATTGGGATTCATATATCTATCTTAATTCCGAATCCCTATACTAGTGATTTTGAGTCGTTGTAACGATGTTTTACGTAACATTCGTTTTGACTCAAATAAAGGTGTTAAAAGAATGTTTTCCTTAAAAAAAAATGAATATATACTTAATTTGATTTAAGTATATCGAATATTTTCAAATGTTGAAAATAAATAGATTTGTGAATTACTTATTATAAAATAAGTATGGAAATGCTTTTCCAAGATGAAATGAAACGTTTTAGAATTTATCTTTGTAAAGATAAATTGAAATTGAATATTGAAAACGATTTGAAAACCGAATATCAGTAGATATTCGAAAATATAAATTCAATATGGAATTTATAAGAGAAACGGGATTTCGTTTAAAAATAAATATTGATTTATTTTTGAAGTGTGGAAATTTTATATCTAGTAAAGATATTTTGGAAATTAAATAATTTTGGAAAATTATTTGGAATCTGATGATGTTGCGCATCTTTATTGATAGTTAAATAACCGACTATCAATAATTACCTTGAATGGTATTTGTTGTGAATTGGATGAATTTGAATGCCACACTTATTTTTGAATAATCGCTCACTATTCTGGTTAGCCGGGAAAGGACCATGGGGTCGTATAACCCATTCCGAATATGTGATACGTCGTTATGAATTGCATTCGAAGACCGGTGTTGAAGACCGGATATTTATGAAAACGGAAGGATTACCGTCGAGTTACTCTACATCGGCTGATCTCCGATTTAGAGGTTTTATCACCCTTAGTGACGGGAAGTCCCGACGTGATTGAAAATTATCCGGAATTGCAAGGGCTTCGTGAGAAGTGCCTTCTGTTCGATCCCGGAACAGACTTGTATGGATTGTGTGTCTGACGTTACAATTTGAGATATAAAGCTGATTCCTTTCAAATACATTTCTGTTGGTGGCGGAGAATTTATTCTCTTAGCTTAACACCCTTCTCTGAGACGTACGAGCTCAGAGGTTATGTAGTTGAAATTTATCAGCGATATACTCCCAATTTGGTAACGTGGCATACTGAGTGTTGCTGTGAAATGATCAGTGTTTGATCATTTGCGATATGATCATTTGTTTGATCTTATATCTTTGTGATCATAGGTTGATCATTTTGTTTGACCCGAAGCATGGCTTTGTAGAAAGCGTAGCTTTGTGGACGAGACTTCATCGAGCCTCACACCCCAGAAATGGTCAAAACAGGAAGGATGCGGCAATGTTCTAGGGAGTAGCGCCCCTTAGTGTATGTCATTCCTTCTGGATAAAGGTGGTATCATGGTATGGAGCCCAGATACTTAACCTCTGTGGTTGCTGCAAATTTATTACTTTGTGGTTGTTGCGAATCGGGGATCCTCGGGAAGATCGGTGACGATCGGGGGATGGCATACGCGTGTCAGTAGTTACCTATTTTTGCAAAGGTAACCCGGCCTTGTGTTGGCAGAGATCCGGTTAGGTTCTCGGGTCGCCTTTCCAGGGGCGTACCCATCGTGGAATAGGAAGTTCCTTAGCCTGACCATTTGTTGGAAATCCAAAGAAACAATACGTGACGTGTACGGTTTTAGTTGTATTACCTGCTATGGAATGTGGCGGTAACCTGCTATTGAACATAGTAGCTATAGTAGGCATACGATACTGGTCGTATGTTGGCTAAGATTAATATTATACTTTCGAAATGTTTTCTACACTATGCACTAATAATAATATCAAAAAGAATTTGATTTTGCGTAGTAAGCATCTTTGACTATCATAAGAAGAAATCTTCTCCAATTCTGCGTTTGCATTGTGTGTGTGGCGGGAGGTCTTATGGTAGTTTCATTTTCCAAAAGCATTGCGAATTTGTTTTATTTTCTTTGTGAAAAATAACTGTTTTACGATCTCACACCAGTCACCATGACTGACTCGGAGTTTATTGTTTCCCTTCTAAACTCTGGGTGCCCACCAATTTCCACACGGGCAGCCTAGAGTTATGTTATCAGGATATTCTGGATATTCTGGAGCTTTGGAAGCAAGCTGGATGGCGAAACGTATCACACGTACTTATTTATTTATTCTGCTGTGTATTCTGTATGAGGACAAGTTATATAACTGTCCATTGTTGTATATGACTTTGATTGATGTATGTATAAACTGATATAGTTCTTTGTTTTAAAAGACTAGTGTTATCTATTATATATTGTTCCGCTGCGATGTGTAAGATTCTGATATTGTTTTCTGTTTCTGTTGTTTTTCTTCTGTTCTTTTTCTTCTATCTTTTCTACTCTTTTCTTCTTCTTCTACCTTTTTCTTCTTTCTTAAAACCATAACTTTTCGGGTTTCCGGCATTCGATGGCTCGGCAGTCGATAAAGTGAGTATCGATGTCGAATTTTCGAAAGTCGAAAATTCTGGGATGTTACAATCCGTGTAATTGCTTTGTGCGAGCACCGATATGTCAGATAGTATAACATGCATTTCATTTTTGGAGGAAATCCGACATACCGATACAAACTCAAAGCTACTACATAGTGGCTATAATAGTTTAGGACAATAAATATAAAAATAACATAGATAATATAAGTGCAGAACACAGATAGAACAAAAAGTCTCATATATATAATAACTGATGTCAGTTACAATACATTTGACACAATACAAATGATACAACTACAACTGTCGACTCTGGAAGTTATATATACAAATACATTATCAACTAATGTACATGAATACATATCAACCTAATCAGTACTCAGACTACTACAAAAAGACGCAGACCACTTCAAAAGATATGAAAAGTCTTCGTAGCTCAACAGCAACTAAAAGCAGGAAATCTACAACCTGAAATAACTCGGGTCTGACCCGAGTATTAAATTCAAAAGAAAATAATACACGGGTCAGTCTAATTCAAACTCAGTCATTAATGCACGGAAGCAATAATAATCAATATAAAAAAGATGACAGTCACAGAAATCTCGTATATCCGACTCCTCGGTAAGAGAATCGGATAACGACAGATATAACACTAAACAGTGTTAAACAATAAATCAGCTAATCCATATCACCAACCAAGATAGATAAAAGATTACCAATGCAGATAATTCAGAAAACAACAGAATTTTCTAAACGACAATTAATAACAAAATCTAATTATTAAATAAATATTTAGAAACTCATAATCTAATTATCTAGAAGATAATTGGACAACACAAAATAATCAATTTAAAGCATCAATTCTGGTAGGGCTGCAGTATACGGACGCGTATACTGCCTCGCCAATACAGCCCGAAATACACAAAAGATCAACGAACCAAAATCAAATGAAGATTCAAATCTTAATGCCACGGCCTCAAATGTCAAAGCAGGCATGTTCACAAGGTCAAACCCAAAATACTGGGTTCAACACAAGAGAATTCGAAAACAAATCCAAATGTATTAATGCAATGCAAACCAACAAACACAAGAATGCAACAGCTACAGTTCAAATGCCAACTGCCTCTAAAGGTTGCAAGTACAAATACACATAAATGGTGTGCAACAAGTTCAAATGTCAACAAGCACTACAGTAGCTCAAGGTCAAGGGATGCAACAATATATCAGTGAAACAGTCTCAAGATTCAAATACATTAATGCAAGCTCAAAGTATACAGATTGTATATGAACCAGTAACCAAAGTAACCAACTCCAGAATGCATCAAGGCAATGCACCTGAAACTCAAATGAACAACATGCTACAAATGACCAGACCAGGTAGTACAAGTATCAAAGACCAGAAGTGGGTGCAGACAACAAATTCAAGTTCAATGATTCAATATGAACAAGTGACTGTGCAAGCAAGTGATGAAGCACTATTTCAAATGACTCAAGAACACTAGTGCACAACAGTAACAGTGGATATCTACATGAATAAGTTCAAGTCGAGTTACAGCTGCAACCATGATCAAGTGAGCATATGCACAACAAATCAGAAAAGTGCACAAAGTACAAACATACAGTGGCGACTGCAACTACAAGATCAGTGAAGTAAACAAACTTAGGAATGAACATAGATGAATCAATGACAAGTGCAGCAGTAAAAATCAAACCAGTTCAGGTATCAACAAAGATGGTCAGAGACTAGGCAGAAGTGAAATAGTGATGCAACAACCAACTTCAAATGACATCAATGAAGTCAGGGTATACAAGTCAGAATGCACAAGTAAGACAAAGCATATGAACATGATACTGAGACCAGAATGAATAAAACATTATCACAACAGACCAAAGTCAGGGATGAACACCAGAAGTTCACGCAACATATAACAGAGAAGCCAAAGTCAGATGGTCAGGGAGTACAAGTACAACATTATTGCATAAAGAAAATTCAAGTCGAAGTCGAGATGACCAGAACCAGAAGTAAAGCAAGAATATCATAAATTAATATCAAGGCCGTGATAAAAAGTCAGAGACGTGGTGAAAGAAAACGATTTCGAAAATCAAATGTATAAAAGTTGAAACAGTCAAAGAATTAATTTAAGAAAGGTTCTGGAATAACAATCAAAAGATCGAACGTTCATAATCAAAGCCGTGTGAACAACGTAATTACCCAAAATATCAAAGCATAAAAATGAAAAGTTTTAACAACGTGGGGATCACGAACAATCAAGTAAGCAGTGCCACAAAATCCTCAAATTACAATCTTCAATAATACAACTCGAAATAACCTCAATGTAAACCAGAAAGGAAAGCCCAACCAAACCAAGTAATCACGAAATCACAATATTTAAAGCCTACTAACTGAGATTGAGCAAGATGTGAGTAAATAAATTTACTCACCTTTGATTCAACGAGCCCAAAACCACTGCCGACTTCCAGAATCGAAGCCATGGCGTCTCGAAGACGAGCAAAATCGAAATCGAAGCCCTAATTTTCTGGAGACGAACGAGAAAACGCGGCTGCCATTTATTTTCCTTTTTCGTTTTGATTTAGGGTTGAGAAAAATGATAAAAGGGGGACGGGTTGAACACTTAAGTGGTTATCACGGCACAAAACAAGTGGGCCGAGATTTAGAGTTTATAAAGCCCGTATACTCTTTTAACCAAAATTGTAAAAGAATTTCTACCGATTAAAAACTTCCATCAGCAACTAACAACCAGATTTAACCGTCTAGAGACGATAATTAATTGGTACGAAATCTCGGGTTGTTACAGACTCCCCTCCTTATAGAAATTGCGTCCCTGCAATTTTCATAATTAAGGTCGTCATTAACAATAAATTTTCTAACATAAACTGGTTAAGCTAGGAAAATAAAGGTAGAGAATTCAAACATCAAAGAAATCTTTTAATTTCATAAAAGAAATTCACAATTCTCAACAAAATATAACTATCAAATAGATAATCAGAAAACAACAAAACCGAATGAACGCAATTATCAGCAATATTCAATTATCAATTAGACAATTAGAATTCAGAAATCACAAAACAACAATATCTAATTATCGATACGATAATTAGAAACAACAAAATCTAATTATCAACAAAGATAATTATGAAACACAAATCTCAAATCGCAAACTGCAATTATCTAGTTATCCAACAATTAACTAGAAAACACAAATTCCATAATCAACAAACTCTAACTATTTACAGAAATAGATAGAAAACAGCGATTCAATAAAATCAGCATACTCTAGGATCAATTTGAGACTAGGAAATCTCAAAATCATCAAAACTGGCTAATCTCCAATCATCAAAACGATAATCCAAAAAAAAAACATCAAATATCTAATTATCAAAAGCGATAAATCAGAAATCTCAAATTAACAATTATTCGATTATCAAAAACGACAATCAGATTTCAAACCAGCAATTATTCGATTATCAAAAACGATAATCAAATCTCAAATCAACAAATATTCAATTATAAAAAACCATAATCGAATTTTCAAATCACAAATATTTAATTATCTCAAACGATAATTAAACCACAAATCACAATTATTCAATTATCATAAACGATAATCAAATCAAAAAATATTTATGTATCTCAAACGATAATCAAATCAACAAATATTTAATTATCAAAACGACAATTAGAATCTCAAATATCTAATTATCACAAGCGATAATCAGAAATCAAAAACATCCGATTATCAAAAACGATAATCAAAAATCACAAATATCCGATTATAAAAAAAACGATAATCAGAAATCACAAATATCTGATTATCAAAAACGATAATCAGAAATCACAAATATTCAATTAACGAGTCCGGAATTAACAGAAATAGTAAAAGTATGGTTCCATACTCCGTACTTTTGCTAAATCGTTTAAATCTCTTTATCGTTTCCTTGAAAGTGCAAAACTGTGTATTCTAAAAATAACATTTCACTTTCTCAAACGGACAAGTCCGGAATTAAGCGAATCAGTATAAGAAAGGGGTCATAGTCCTCGATTTTGCTGAAACGTTTAAATCGCTTCCTCATTCTTTTGAAAATGCAAACTGTAAAAATTTTGAAAACAATTTTAATTTATATTTTGAAACAACTTTTAAAAATAACGAATTTTGAAAACACATGATTAAATTAGCAACATCAGTAGCAACTTTGATAAGGAAATTGCACTTCTCAAAATACCTTAAAAACGAACAACAAAATCAGCATTGCGGGAGAACCGCTTGTAAATCCATTTTAAATTTGACGGTTACTGAAGTTAACACGTCAAAATCTCATCAAAATAACTGGCATCAAAATATAATACCAATGAATTTTCATTCATCAAAAATGTCACAAGAATCTTCTCAAAGATAGAAAGGGGTACCATACCCTAAACTTGTATTCATAACAAGTCAATGACACACGAATTCACCAATGCACCAAAAATTGATAAAACTTATCAATAGAAATCGCGAAAATTGGTGAAGCACAAATTCTAGAAATCATCACAAGAAATCCAGAAAACACAAATTCTAGAAATCTACACACGAAATCCAGAAATCACAAAAATTCTAGAATCGACACACGAAATCCAGAAATCACAAAAATTCTAGAATCGACACACGTAATCCAGAAATCACAAAGAGGGGGAGGCCTATCATAAAACGGGAGTATGAAAACTCAAAACACCGGTATCACAAGAACAAGAAGCTATCCCATGGTGGCTAACCATTAAATTTTGACACACGATTGGTCCGAAGACCGTGGGGCGCTACCCCACATATGTGATGGCGAAACATCACACAAACGGGGTTTAGTCTCCCTCGCAGACAAAGAGACATCGCACAATCGCTAGTCTAAATCATAAAAAGAAAAGGGGAAGGCCTATCACAAAATGGGAGCATGAAAACTCACCAACCGGTATCACAAGAATGAGAAGCTATCTCATGGTGGCCAACCATTAATTTTTGACACACGAATGGTCCGAAGACTGTGGGGCGCTACCCCACATATGTGATGGTGAAACATCACACAAACGGGGTTTAGTCTCCCTCGTAGACAAAGAGACATCGCACAATTGCTAGTCTAAATCAAATCACAAAAATGATCATCATGATCATCAAGAAGTGTCAATTACACTAAGTTAGTGAATATAAGAGTTAAGCTTCATGTCCCATAACCACTTGCTTAACTCAAATATTTACGAACAAACTGTAGATCTTCACTAGAAAATTGTCACAAAAAGGTTCAGTCGAACAAGTCCAAGAATTAACCGACGAAGTAAACGCAAGCGTTTCATACCACTTGTTTTGCTAAGCCGTTTAATTAGATTTCTCATCCGAGTGAAATAAAGGCTTGTATATACTAATAGATTGGAAAATGGTTTAAGAAAAAGAGTTTTGTAGTAAAATAGTTTGGAAATCGTTTGGAGAAAAGGATTTTAATATTTACTACTAGTATAGAAAACCTTTACATTTTTAAAGTGACAAATCACAAAAATGATTGTAGAAACAATCAATCACAAGAATTCACATACAAAGATGTGAATAGAATCCAAAGAAATCGATACTGAATCCATCAAAAAGTATGTTCACAAAAATCCCGAAGAAAGTGTCATTAAAGTAGCTAATAAATGATAGCAACAAATCGGGGAAATGATCAAGAATCGATTAAATTTGGAAACCAAATCAATTCACTAAAATTCACATTCGAAGACGTGAATAAATCCAAAGAATTCGATTCCAAATTCATCAAAGTAGAAATACCCAAAAAATTCCAGAAATAGAAGTTATCAAAGTCGACAACGGTGATAACAACTAATCGGAAAAGAAGAATCGATTATCAATTGGAAAAACAAAGCAAAACGAGCATAAATACATAAATGACTTCAACAAAAATAAGAATCAAGTCAATATCGAAGTCAACAATTAATGGCCACAGTCGAGTACAAAACGAATCAATATCATCATCAAAGAATTCAACGGCAAACAAAGTCAGAGTCTTGGAAATCAAGAAATTAGCAATTTCACAAAAACAAAGTGACCGAAGTCGAATGGAAATCAAGCCGAGGAAAACACAAAATATCAAGTTCAAAATCGCTGAGATTCGAACTAGATATGACTGAAAAATCAAAATCACTCAATTTGCAAACGGTCGAGCTATTTTTCATCACAGTGTAACAGGTGCACAATGACACCCATAGCATAGCACAAAAGTGGAACATAGTCCAGAGGTCAAAATAGCTTTAATTGGCCAAATTCGAACAAAATCAACATCGGCTAAATCAATTCAAAGCCGAAAACACAAGAACAAAATCCTCATCATCAAAAACCCAACTTGAGTTCGCAAAGCAAATGGAGGCAGAAGCCAAAATACTTTCACGAAATCAAAATCAAATGCACATGAATAAGCATTAGGAATTCATACCTAACAATCAAAGATAATCATATGTAAAGATGAGAGATAAAACATCGACAAATAGTTGTAACACATGTTCCATCTAAGTTATGTTTTATAATTGTCCTAAACCCCAGGCTCCAATACCAAGCTGTAACGCCCCACCTCTATACCCACGCTAGACAAGAACATTACGGTGTAATGCTGTCAACTAGCACGGAGAATAAGGCTGTTGAGGAGCGACCATCCGTGTAATTGCTTTGTGCGAGCACCGATATGTCAGATAGTATAACATGCATTTCATTTTTGGAGGAAATCCGACATACCGATACAAACTCAAAGCTACTACACAGTGGCTATAATAGTTTAGGACAATAAATATAAAAATAACACAGATAATATAAGTGCGGAACACAAATAGAACAAAAAGTCTCATATATATAATAACTGATGTCAGTTACAATACATTTGACACAATACAAATGATACAACTACAACTGTCGACTCTTGAAGTTATATATACAAATACATTATCAACTAATGTACATGATTACATATCAACCTAATCAGTACTCAGACTACTACAAAAAGACGCAGACCACTTCAAAAGATATGAAAAGTCTTCGTAGCTCAACAACAACTGAAAGCAGGAAATCTACAACCTGAAATAACTCGGGTCTGACCCGAGTATTAAATTCAAAAGAAAATAATACACGGGTCAGTCTAATTCAAACTCAGTCATTAATGCACGGAAGCAATAATAATCAATATCAAAAAGACGACAGTCACAGAAATCTCATATATCCGACTCCTTGGTAAGAGAATCGGATAACGACAGATATAACACTAAACAGTGTTAAACAATAAATCAGCTAATCCAAATCACCAACCAAGATAGATAAAAGATTACCAATGCAGATAATTCAGAAAACAACAGAATTGTCTAAACGACAATTAATAACAAAATCTAATTATTAAATAAATATTTAGAAACTCATAATCTAATTATCTAGAAGATAATTAGACAACACAAAATAATCAATTTAAAGCATCAATTCTGGTAGGGCTGCAGTATACGCACGCGTATACTGCCTCGCCAATACAACCCGAAATACACAAAAGATCAACGAACCAAAATCAAATGAAGATTCAAATCTTAATGCCACGGCCTCAAATGTCAAAGCAGGCATGTTCAAAGGTCAAACCCAAAATACTGGGTTCAACACAAGAGAATTCGAAAACAAATCCAAATGTATTAATGCAATGCAAACCAACAAACACAAGAATGCAACAGCTACAGTTCAAATGCCAACTGCCTCTAAAGGTTGCAAGTACAAATACACATAAATGGTGTGCAACAAGTTCAAATGTCAACAAGCACTACAGTAGCTCAAGGTCAAGGGATGCAATAATATATCAGTGAAACAGTCTCAAGATTCAAATACATTAATGCAGACTCAAAGTATACAGATTGTATATGAACCAGTAACCAAAGTAACCAACTCCAGAATGCATCAAGGCAATGCACCTGAAACTCAAATGAACAACATGCTACAAATGACCAGACCAGGTAGTACAAGTATCAAAGACCAGAAGTGGGTGCAGACAACAAATTCAAGTTCAATGATTCAATATGAACAAGTGACTGTGCAAGCAAGTGATGAAGCACTATTTCAAATGACTCAAGAACACAAGTGCACAACAGTAACAGTGGATATCTACATGAATAAGTTCAAGTCGAGTTATAGCTGCAACCATGATCAAGTGAGCATATGCACAACAAATCAGAAAAGTGCACAAAGTACAGACATACAGTGGCGAATGCAACTACAAGATCAGTGAAGTAAACAAACTCAGGAATGAACGTAGATGAATCAATGACAAGTGCAGCAGTAAAAATCAAACCAGTTCAGGTATCAACAAAGATGGTCAGAGACTAGGCAGAAATGAAACAGTGATGCAACAACCAACCTCAAATGACATCAATGAAGTCAGGGTATACAAGTCAGAAGGCACAAGTAAGACAAAGCATATGAACATGATACTGAGACCAGAATGAATAAAACATTATCACAACAGACCAAAGTCAGGGATGAACACCAGAAGTTCACGCAACATATAACAAAGAAGCCAAAGTCAGATGGTCAGGGAGTACAAGTACAACAGTATTGCATAAAGAAAATTCAAGTCGAAGTCGAGATGACCAGAACCAGAAGTAAAGCAAGAATATCATAAATTAATATCAAGGCTGTGATAAAAAGTCAGAGACGTGGTGAAAGAAAACGATTTCGGAAATCAAATGTATAAAAGTTGAAATAGTCAAAGAATTAATTTAAGAAAGGTTCTGCAATAACAATCAAAAGATCGAACGTTCATAATCAAAGCCGTGTGAACAACGTAATTACCCAAAATATCAAAGCATAAAAACGAAAAGTTTTAACAACGTGGGAATCACGAACAATCAAGTAAGCAGTGCCACAAAATCCTCAAATTACAATCTTCAATAATACAACTCGAAATAACCTCAATGTAAACCAGAAAGGAAAGCCCAACCAAACCAAGTAATCACGAAATCACAATATTTAAAGCCTACTAACTGAGATTGAGCAAGATGTGAGTAAATAAATTTACTCACCTTTGATTCAACGAGCCCAAAACCACTGCCGACTTCCAGAATCGAAGCCATGGCTTCTCGAAGATGAGCGAAATCGAAATCGAAGCCCTAATTTTCTGGAGACGAACGAGAAAACGCGGCTGCCATTTATTTTCCTTTTTCGTTTTGATTTAGGGTTGAGAAAAATGATAAAAGGGGGATGGGTTGAACACTTAAGTGGTTATCACGGCACAAAACAAGTGGGCCGAGATTTAGAGTTTATAAAGCCCGTATACTCTTTTAACCAAAATTGTAAAAGAATTTCTACCGATTAAAAACTTCCATCAGCAACTAACAACCAGATTTAACCGTCTAGAGACGATAATTAATTGGTACGAAATCTCGGGTTGTTACAGACTCCCCTCCTTATAGAAATTGCGTCCCCGCAATTTTCATAATTAAGGTCGTCATTAACAATAAATTTTCTAACATAAACTGGTTAAGCTAGGAAAATAAAGGTAGAGAATTCAAACATCAAAGAAATCTTTTAATTTCATAAAAGAAATTCACAATTCTCAACAAAATATAACTATCAAATAGATAATCAGAAAACAACAAAACTGAATGAACGCAATTATCAGCAATATTCAATTATCAATTAGACAATTAGAATTCAGAAATCACAAAACAACAATATCTAATTATCGATACGATAATTAGAAACAACAAAATCTAATTATCAACAAAGATAATTATGAAACACAAATCACAAATCGCAAACTGCAATTATCTAGTTATCCAACAATTAACTAGAAAACACAAATTCCATAATCAACAAACTCTAACTATTTACAGAAATAGATAGAAAACAGCGATTCAATAAAATCAGCATATTCTAGGATCAATTTGAGACTAGGAAATCTCAAAATCATCAAAACTGGCTAATCTCCAATCATCAAAACGATAATCCAAAAAAAAACATCAAATATCTAATTATCAAAAGCGATAATCAGAAATCTCAAATTAACAATTATTCTATTATCAAAAACGACAATCAGATTTCAAATCAGCAATTATTCGATTATCAAAAACGATAATCAAATCTCAAATCAGCAAATATTCAATTATAAAAAACGATAATTGAATTTTCAAATCACAAATATTTAATTATCTCAAATGATAATTAAACCACAAATCACAAGTATTCAATTATCATAAACGATAATCAAATCAAAAAATATTTATGTATCTCAAATGATAATCAAATCAACAAATATTTAATTATCAAAACGACAATTAGAATCTCAAATATCTAATTATCACAAGCGATAATCAGAAATCAAAAACATCCGATTATCAAAAACGATAATCAAAAATCACAAATATCCGATTATAAAAAAAACGATAATCAGAAATCACAAATATCCGATTATCAAAAACGATAATCAGAAATCACAAATATTCAATTAACGAGTCCGGAATTAACAGAAATAGTAAAAGTATGGTTCCATACTCCGTACTTTTGCTAAATCGTTTAAATCTCTTTATCGTTTCCTTGAAAGTGCAAAACTGTGTATTCTAAAAATAACATTTCACTTTCTCAAACGGACAAGTCCGGAATTAAGCGAATCAGTATAAGAAAGGGGTCATAGTCCTCGATTTTGCTGAAACGTTTAAATCGCTTCCTCATTCTTTTGAAAATGCAAACTGTAAAAATTTTGAAAACAATTTTAATTTATATTTTGAAACAACTTTTAAAAATAACGAATTTTGAAAACACATGATTAAATTAGAAACATCAGTAGCAACTTTGATAAGGAAATTGCACTTCTCAAAATACCTTAAAAACGAACAACAAAATCAGCATTGCGGGAGAACCGCTTGTAAATCCATTTTAAATTTGACGGTTACTGAAGTTAACACGTCAAAATCTCATCAAAATAACTGGCATCAAAATATAATACCAATGAATTTTCATTCATCAAAAATGTCACAAGAATCTTCTCAAAGATAGAAAGGGGTACCATACCCTAAACTTGTATTCATAACAAGTCAATGACACACGAATTCACCAATGCACCAAAAATTGATAAAACTTATCAATAGAAATCACGAAAATTGGTGAAGCACAGATTCTAGAAATCATCACAAGAAATCCAGAAAACACAAATTCTAGAAATCTACACACAAAATCCAGAAATCACAAAAATTCTAGAATCGACACACGAAATCCAGAAATCACAAAAATTCTAGAATCGACACACGAAATCCATAAATCACAAAGAGGGGGAGGCCTATCATAAAACGGGAGTATGAAAACTCAAAACACCGGTATCACAAGAACAAGAAGCTATCTCATGGTGGCTAACCATTAAATTTTGACACACGAATGGTCCGAAGACCGTGGGGCGCTACCCCACATATGTGATGGCGAAACATCACACAAACGGGGTTTAGTCTCCCTCGCAGACAAAGAGACATCGCACAATCGCTAGTCTAAATCATAAAAAGAAAAGGGGAAGGCCTATCACAAAATGGGAGCATGAAAACTCACCGACCGGTATCACAAGAATGAGAAGCTATCTCATGGTGGCCAACCATTAATTTTTGACACACGAATGGTCCGAAGACCGTGGGGCGCTACCCCACATATGTGATGGTGAAACATCACACAAACGGGGTTTAGTCTCCCTCGTAGACAAAGAGACATCGCACAATTGCTAGTCTAAATCAAATCACAAAAATGATCATCATGATCATCAAGAAGTGTCAATTACACTAAGTTAGTGAATATAAGAGTTAAGCTTCATGTCCCATAACCACTTGCTTAACTCAAATATTTACGAACAAACTGTAGATCTTCACTAGAAAATTGTCACAAAAAGGTTCAGTCGAACAAGTCCAAGAATTAACCGACGAAGTAAATGCAAGCGTTTCATACCACTTGTTTTGCTAAGCCGTTTAATTAGATTTCTCATCCGAGTGAAATAAAGGCTTGTATATACTAATAGATTGGAAAATGGTTTAAGAAAAAGAGTTTTGTAGTAAAATAGTTTGGAAATCGTTTGGAGAAAAGGATTTTAATATTTACTACTAGTATAGAAAACCTTTACATTTTTAAAGTGACAAATCACGAAAATGATTGTAGAAACAATCAATCACAAGAATTCACATACAAAGATGTGAATAGAATCCAAAGAAATCGATACTGAATCCATCAAAAAGTATGTTCACAAAAATCCCGAAGAAAGTGTCATTAAAGTTGCTAATAAATGATAGCAACAAATCGGGGAAATGATCAAGAATCGATTAAATTTGGAAACCAAATCAATTCACTAAATTCACATTCGAAGACGTGAATAAATCCAAAGAATTCGATTCCAAATTCATCAAAGTAGAAATACCCAAAAAATTCCAGAAATAGAAGTTATCAAAGTCGACAAAGGTGATAACAACTAATCGGAAAAGAAGAATCGATTATCAATTGGAAAAACAAAGCAAAACGAGCATAAATACATAAATGACTTCAACAAAAATAAGAATCAAGTCAATATCGAAGTCAACAATTAATGGCCACAGTCGAGTACAAAACGAATCAATATCATCATCAAAGAATTCAACAGCAAACAAAGTCAGAGTCTTGGAAATCAAGAAATTAGCAATTTCACAAAAACAAAGTGACCGAAGTCGAATGGAAATCAAGCCGAGGAAAACACAAAATATCAAGTTCAAAATCGCTGAGATTCGAACTAGATATGACTGAAAAATCAAAATCACTCAATTTGCAAACGGTCGAGCTATTTTTCATCACAGTGTAACAGGTGCACAATGACACCCATAGCATAGCACAAAAGTGGAACATAGTCCAGAGGTCAAAATAGCTTTAATTGGCCAAATTCGAACAAAATCAACATCGGCTAAATCAATTCAAAGCCGAAAACACAAGAACAAAATCCTCATCATCAAAAACCCAACTTGAGTTCGCAAAGCAAACGGAGGCAGAAGCCAAAATACTTTCACGAAATCAAAATCAAATGCACATGAATAAGCATTAGGAATTCATACCTAACAATCAAAGATAATCATATGTAAAGATGAGAGATAAAACATCGACAAATAGTTGTAACACATGTTCCATCTAAGTTATGTTTTATAATTGTCCTAAACCCCAGGCTCCAATACCAAGCTGTAACGCCCCACCTCTATACCCACGCTAGATAAGAACATTACGGTGTAATGCTATCAACTAGCACGGAGAATAAGGCTGTTGAGGAGCGACCATCCGTGTAATTGCTTTGTGCGAGCACCGATATGTCAGATAGTATAACATGCATTTCATTTTTGGAGGAAATCCGACATACCGATACAAACTCAAAGCTACTACACAGTGGCTATAATAGTTTAGGACAATAAATATAAAAATAACACAGATAATATAAGTGCGGAACACAGATAGAACAAAAAGTCTCATATATATAATAACTGATGTCAGTTACAATACATTTGACACAATACAAATGATACAACTACAACTGTCGACTCTTGAAGTTATATATACAAATACATTATCAACTAATGTACATGAATACATATCAACCTAATCAGTACTCAGACTACTACAAAAAGACGCAGACCACTTCAAAAGATATGAAAAGTCTTCGTAGCTCAACAACAACCGAAAGCAGGAAATCTACAACCTGAAATAACTCGGGTCTGACCCGAGTATTAAATTCAAAAGAAAATAATACACGGGTCAGTCTAATTCAAACTCAGTCATTAATGCACGGAAGCAATAATAATCAATATCAAAAAGACGACAGTCACAGAAATCTCATATATCCGACTCCTCGGTAAGAGAATCGGATAACGACAGATATAACACTAAACAGTGTTAAACAATAAATCAGCTAATCCAAATCACCAACCAAGATAGATAAAAGATTACCAATGCAGATAATTCAGAAAACAACAGAATTGTCTAAACGACAATTAATAATAAAATCTAATTATTAAATAAATATTTAGAAACTCATAATCTAATTATCTAGAAGATAATTAGACAACACAAAATAATCAATTTAAAGCATCAATTCTGGTAGGGCTGCAGTATACGCACGCGTATACTGCCTCGCCAATACAACCCGAAATACACAAAAGATCAACGAACCAAAATCAAATGAAGATTCAAATCTTAATGCCACGGCCTCAAATGTCAAAGCAGGCATGTTCACAAGGTCAAACCCAAAATACTGGGTTCAACACAAGAGAATTCGAAAACAAATCCAAATGTATTAATGCAATGCAAACCAACAAACACAAGAATGCAACAGCTACAGTTCAAATGCCAACTGCCTCTAAAGGTTGCAAGTACAAATACACATAAATGGTGTGCAACAAGTTCAAATGTCAACAAGCACTACAGTAGCTCAAGGTCAAGGGATGCAACAATATATCAGTGAAACAGTCTCAAGATTCAAATACATTAATGCAGACTCAAAGTATACAGATTGTATATGAACCAGTCAACTCCAGAATGCATCAAGGCAATGCACCTGAAACTCAAATGAACAACATGCTACAAATGACCAGACCAGGTAGTACAAGTATCAAAGACCAGAAGTGGGTGCAGACAACAAATTCAAGTTCAATGATTCAATATGAACAAGTGACTGTGCAAGCAAGTGATGAAGCACTATTTCAACTGACTCAAGAACACTAGTGCACAATAGTAACAGTGGATATCTACATGAATTAGTTCAAGTCGAGTTACAGCTGCAACCATGATCAAGTGAGCATATGCACAACAAATCAGAAAAGTGCACAAAGTACAGACATACAGTGGCGACTGCAACTACAAGATCAGTGAAGTAAACAAACTCAGGAATGAACATAGATGAATCAATGACAAGTGCAGCAGTAAAAATCAAACCAGTTCAGGTATCAACAAAGATGGTCAGAGACTAGGCAGAAGTGAAACAGTGATGCAACAACCAACTTCAAATGACATCAATGAAGTCAGGGTATACAAGTCAGAATGCACAAGTAAGACAAAGCATATGAACATGATACTGAGACCAGAATGAATAAAACATTATCACAACAGACCAAAGTCAGGGATGAACACCAGAAGTTCACGCAACATATAACAGAGAAGCCAAAGTCAGATGGTCAGGGAGTACAAGTACAACAGTATTGCATAAAGAAAATTCAAGTCGAAGTCGAGATGACCAGAACCAGAAGTAAAGCAAGAATATCATAAATTAATATCAAGGCCGTGATAAAAAGTCAGAGACGTGGTGAAAGAAAACGATTTCGAAAATCAAATGTATAAAAGTTGAAACAGTCAAAGAATTAATTTAAGAAAGGTTCTGGAATAACAATCAAAAGATCGAACGTTCATAATCAAAGCCGTGTGAACAACGTAATTACCCAAAATATCAAAGCATAAAAACGAAAAGTTTTAACAACGTGGGGATCACAAACAATCAAGTAAGCAGTGCCACAAAATCCTCAAATTATAATCTTCAATAATACAACTCGAAATAACCTCAATGTAAACCAGAAAGGAAAGCCGAACCAAACCAAGTAATCACGAAATCACAATATTTAAAGCCTACTAACTGAGATTGAGCAAGACGTGAGTAAATAAATTTACTCACCTTTGATTCAACGAGCCCAAAACCACTACCGACTTCCAGAATCGAAGCCATGGCGTCTCGAAGACGAGCGAAATCGAAATTGAAGCCCTAATTTTTTGGAGACGAACGAGAAAACGCGGCTGCCATTTATTTTCCTTTTTCGTTTTGATTTAGGGTTGAGAAAAATGATAAAAGGGGGACGGGTTGAACACTTAACTGGTTATCACGGCACAAAACAAGTGGGCCGAGATTTAGAGTTTATAAAGCCCGTATACTCTTTTAACCAAAATTGTAAAAGAATTTCTACCGATTAAAAACTTCCATCAGCAACTAACAACCAGATTTAACCGTCTAGAGACGATAATTAATTGGTACGAAATCTCGGGTTGTTACACAATACCCAAGGTAGTGAAACTACCGTTTTCCTGATCCGGACTGGTGAGAACGCATCGCCGCAATGATCACAGAACCGTGAAACAACACTCCCAATTCAAGGGTGCGCACCAATCAAAAACAAGTAATGAGTAGTTTACGAAGAAGTGTGTCTGCTAGAGGTAGCTAACCTCACTGGCCCGGCATGGCTCCTGTTTAAGTCATTTCCAATTTGACACAAGTGTCAAGGTCATCCATTATCGTTCTCTTTCTTCAAATCCAGCAACGGCATCATTCCAACCACTTCATTCTGGATCACACTCCGCGTATAATAGTTATTAAAGTGGTTTTCGGTTTGGACAGAGAGTATGTCCCTAACCGATCCCGGTCTCTTCAATAACTACGTAATTATTACACCGATTGGTCATTTAATAAACTTTCAAAATAGTTAATATTTAAAAACCAAAATATCATTGAAATTTCAAAACCAAATACGATATCACTTCCATTTCAAAACCAAATACGATATCATTTCCATTTCAAATATATCCACCTCAAATATATCCATTTACAAAATCTTAGTACTTCAAAGTTATAACACTTTCTAAATCAAACACTTTGGAAATCATAAATCTTCGGAAATCAAAATCTAGAAATCATAGTGCTTTGGAATCATAACACTTTCCTCTTAACCAGTTTAGATATTAAAATTAGTATGTATAATAAAATAGTTTATAAATAAAATAGTTTATATAAATAGCTATAAGTTTAAAATAGTTTATAATAAAATAATTTATATTAAAAATGATTTATATTAAAATAGCTTATATTAACATAATTTATAAAGTAAAATATCAATAGTTTTAAATATAATTTAAAATTACTTTATAAAATATAATAGTTTCCTCGACTTTCTCAAATCGATTCAAATCAATTCTGATTCCATAATTCAAATTTAATCAAATCATCAATTTCAATTCGATTCAGTTTCTAAATAGACCATTTCAAATTATCAATTTCAAATATATATTTGAACCACAAAATAAGCCATTTCAATTTCAATATATTTCAAAGCTTTAAATATTCAACATTTCAAAACTAAATTTGAAAATCTCATATATATATCAAATTCACTTAGATATTATTTAGCTTTGAAATGTTCACTTAATAAAATACAATATCATTTAAATACAATCCAAATTTATTTAATATTCCTTCAATTTATTTAAACTGGAAATACTCCTTTTAAATCATCTTAAATCAAACCCACGTTATAAACTTATTCTTAAATCTTCAAATTCAATAAATTTCAAATCGATATATTTTAAAGACAATACTTAATTAATCAATTCTGAATAAATTTTAAATCCATTTTAATTTAATCTTATTGATAAGAATAATTTCAATATCAATTATAACCATATATATATCTTTCCAAAGCCATAGAAATCATTTCAAATTATTTATTTTAGATCAACGGTGATTGTATATAATTTTCTATCCTATGGTCAAGTGATACAGATATTTATCGTTTCAATCCGCAATTTAAATATATACGGGTATATATATATATATATATATATCATTTCAACCCGTAATCCCAAATTCAATTCAATTTAAAATCGCTTGGGTTTATCATTTAACCCATAACGATTTTCTCCTATTCTAAAGTCCGTTCGGGTATGTATCATTTCAACCCATAGTGATTCTATACTAACAGGGAACTTGCAGAGTGATAACAGATATGATAATAATATAACATGCATATATCATCAATATAAATAATAGATAATGGTGTCAGATGTCACAGGTGAACTGATACAGGTAATAGCATATATATAACAGTGTAAATAACTAACATTAGCATATTTCAATTGGCAGATAATGGTGTCAGATGTCACAGGTGAACAGATACAGATGATGGCATATGTATAGCAATGTAAATAACTAGCATCATCATATTCAATTGTCGTTTCAATTGAAATCAAATTTAACAAATAAAAGAACGTTAATCGTGAGTGATTGCTCACCTTCCGAGGCTAGAGATGAACGAAAATGAGATGGGTTACGAAATCGAGGCACAAATCTCAAAACAAGGCAAGATTGAACTCGAATCGACGAACGAAGCTGATAAATGAGAATTGACGAAATCAAATCAGAACTTGATCGATGAAGATAATTGGTATATGTAAACTTACACATAACTATATATCTCTATATATAAAATCATATTCTCAATTCAAATACATATTAATTTATATATATATATATATGGTTTTCAAAAATCATTGTTTTAAATTAAAGCACACATAAAAATCAAACATATATACATTATATATCTTGAAATCAATACATATATATTCTTATATTATCTTATTCAATGCAAAGATAAAATTTAAAAGTCAAAACAAATATATTAATGTTTAACCAAATACATTTAACCGTTACATATATATACCAAACTATATGCCTACATATGATATACTACATATAAAATATAAAATATTCCTACTAATATATAAGTTTAGCACCAAAATCAAATGCAGTCAGACCCATATATATATCCAACAGATTGTACAACTAATGATATAACTGTATAACTTAATATACTTTTTATTACTTTTTTTATTTTATTTGCAACAGACTATAACTTATGGCATAACACCGACAAAAGAAACAAAATACCAAGTAGCTTCCAGATTGAAAAAAATGTATATACAACTACACAGCATATGCATACAAACTACAACAAACATATATATAAATATATATATATACCCACTTACTTAAACCCATACCTATACATAATATAAAGTAATATAGCTTAAATATATACTGTTTTTTCTCAAGACAACACACACGAACGAACTAAAAATACATATATACATAATATATAGGTATTTTATACAATAGGACAAAACCTAGAACTTTCTAATATATAAAATTATGTATACATCTTACAAGTATGGTCTGACATTGGGAAATATAGATATACTTTAAAATATGGTATACGGTCCTTAATATTCACACAGCACATAGCTTAAGAAAAAGAAAAACCCATATATCATAACATATAACGAATATAAATTTACATATATTAACTGAAATATCTACACACTGCCTAACCAAGATAAATGAATATAAAATATGTAGACTTACAATATGCAAACTATACTTATGTACATATATAATGTGAAATAACACTTATATAAATTTTATATATACATACAAACTTATATAACAACAATTATACGTATAAAATATCATCAGAGAGGAAACAAAGATTAAATATTTGAATTCTTAAGTTTATGATTTAAAGATGATTTCAATTATAAACTGAAGTCAAAAATTTTGGATATAAATATTTTTGAACTTGAAATAATTGAATTTGAAAATTTTATTTGTATAGTACTAAATTGCATTTCAATATAACTTACCTAAATTATTCAGAAGTTAAAATGTAATTGGACAATATACAATATAAAATGATTTTATAAATAAAATTTGAGTGTTTATAATAAATGTTATACACTTAGATTTTAATTATAAAAAAAATGCTAATAAAGATGATAGAATAATAAGTTAATTGAATGAGATGAATATAATAAATTTTGTTCGGAAAGAATTAACAAATTGAAATTAGATCAACTTATGGAAATACCATAAATTTAAACCAAATTGTTAAATATTAATTGATTTAAATTGAAATTTATATGGTTTAAATAAATTTATATGGTTTAAATATATGTAATAAGATACATTAAGTGGAATAAACTTAATAATAATTTGGAATAAAAGAATTAAATTTGTTGAATAAAATATGAGTACAATAAATGATTATACAAATTGATGATTTAGAAATTGTTAATTGAGGATGACTAGATAATAAGATAATGAATTTAGAAATAGATAGATTGATTTAACTTAAGTGAACTCAAAGGGATTTAACCAAATTGTTAAATATTAATTAATTTAAATTGAAATTTATATGGTTTAAATTAATTGTTTTACTTGTATTCCAATCTATTTTCTTTCTGGTTGTTTCTATTCTCCTACCTCCTTCCTTTTCAGGGACGAAAAGTTTTGAGTGGGGGAGAGTGTAACGACTCGAAAATTTTAACTGTTTTAGTAACATAATTAGTTGAAATTTTGTGAAATTTTAAAGGATAAAATTTTGAAATAAAAATTTGATATTTGGAATGCGTCTAATTAATCATAGCAACTGGTAAATTTTCATCAGATAATTTGGAAGTTTATTTTCTAGTGTAATTTTATTCCAATTTATATCAGTTAAAATTGATGATAATAAAATGTTTTCCAAACCTGAATATTTTTACATAGAAAAATTCTAATTCATCTTCTGACTTGCGTTATTTTGAGATTTGTGCCTGGATTTCAATCTTGCCTTGTTTTGAGATTTGTGCCTGGATTTCGTAACCCATCTCATTTTCGTTCATCTCTAGCCTCGGAAGGTGAGCAATCACTCACGATTAACGTTCTTTTATTTATTAAATTTAATTTCAATTGAAATGACAATTGAATACGATGCTGCTAGTTATTTACATTGCTATGCATATGCCATCATCTATATCTGTTCACCTGTGACATCTGACACCATTATCTGCCAATTGAAATATGCTGATGTTAGTTATTTACACTATTATATATATATATATATATGCTATTACCTGTATCAGTTCACCTGTGACATCTGACACCATTATCTATTATTTATATTGATGATATATGCATGTTATATTATTATCATATCTGTTATCACTCTACAAGTTCCCTGTTAGTATAGAATCACTATGGGTTGAAATGATACATACCCGAACGAACTTTAGAATAGGAGAAAATCGTTATGGGTTAAATGATAAACCCAAGCGATTTTAAATTGAATTGAATTTGGGATTACGGGTTGAAATGATATATATATACCCGTATATATTTAAATTGCGGATTGAAATGATAAATATCTGTATCACTTGACCATAGGATAGAAAATTATATACAAACACCGTTGATCTAAAATAAATAATTTGAAATGATTTCTATGGCTTTGGAAAGATATATATATATATGGTTTTAATTGATATTGAAATTATTCTTATCAATAAGTTTAAATTAAAATGGATTTAAAATTTATTCGGAATTGATTAATTAAGTATTGTCTTTAAAATATATCGATTTGAAATTTATTGAATTTGAAGATTTAAGAATAAGTTTATAACGTGGGTTTGATTTAAGATGATTTAAAAGGAGTATTTCCAGTTTAAATAAATTAAAGGAATATTAAATAAATTTGGATTGTATTTAAATGATATTGTATTTTATTAAGTGAACATTTCAAAGCTAAATAATATCTAAGTGAATTTGATATATATATGAGATTTTCAAATTTAGTTTTGAAATGTTGAATATTTAAAGCTTTGAAATATATTAAAAATTGAAATGGCTTATTTTGTGGTTCAAATATATATTTGAAATTGATAATTTGAATTGGTCTATTTAGAAACTGAATCAAATTGAAATTGATGATTTGAGATTCGATTAAATTTGAATTATGGAATCCGAATTGATTTGAATCGATTTGAGAAAGTCGAGGAAACTATTATATTTTATAAAGTAATTTTAAATTATATTTAAAACTATTGATATTTTACTTTATAAATTATGTTAATATAAGCTATTTTAATATAAATCATTTTTAATATAAATTATTTTATTATAAACTATTTTAAACTTATAGCTATTTATATAAACTATTTTATTTATAAACTATTTTATTATACATACTAATTTTAATATCTAAACTGGTTAAGAGGAAAGTGTTATGATTCCAAAGCACTATGATTTCTAGATTTTGATTTCCGAAGAATTATGATTTCCAAAGTGTTTGATTAAGAAGTGTTATAACTTTGAAGTACTAAGATTTTGTAAATGGATATATTTGAGGTGGATATATTTGAAATGGAAATGATATCGTATTTGGTTTTGAAATGGAAGTGATATCGTATTTGGTTTTGAAATGTCAATGATATTTTGGTTTTGAAATATTAACTATTTTGAAAGTTTATTAAATGACCAATCGGTTTAATAATTACATAGTTATTGAAGAGACCGGGATCGGTTAGGGACATACTCTCTGTCCAAACCGAAAACCACTTTAATAACTATTATACACGGAGTGTGATCCAGAATGAAGTGGTTGGAATGATGACGTTGCTGGATTTGAAGAAAGAGAACGATAATGGATGACCTTGACACTTGTGTCAAATTGGAAATGACTTAAACAGGAGCCGTGCCGGGCCAGTGAGGTTAGCTACCTCTAGCGGACACACTTCTTCGTAAACTACTCATTACTTGTTTTTGATTGGTGCGCACCCTTGAATTGGGAGTGTTGTTTCGCGGTGTTGCGATCGTTTCGGCGATGCGTTCTCACCAGTCCGGATCAGGCAAACGGTAGTTTCGCTACCTTGGGTATTTCCTCATGTGCCTTGTCATACTCGTATCCCTATGCGCGACCACTACGATTTGTTTTGTGTTATACCTATGGAGTACTCCCTGATAGCCCACTAGTTTACGGTGGAGTTTATAGTGCTGTATAGACTATGATGCTTATATAAAATGTGTTAAGGGGGATAATGGTAACGCCTTAACGCTATTTTGATACTTTATATTACTGATAGGCATTATCTACTTAGCATACACTACTATATAGTAGATAGTTTAGCGGATCCTTGGAGGATGGTTATCCCAAACATCCTTTGAGTTACTTATATTTCAGTCGTTATTTCACTTGAGTTGGATTTATTGATATAAGAATGTTAATCCTGACTCGAGTGTTTTGTGTTTTCTTTACGCTCGGGTCAGACTGAGTGTACCAGTATTCGAGACTCACCTTTGGAGTTGGAGCTTCGCTTGGAGATCCAACTATCTATCCAGCTTTCAGATATTCAGTTGATTCTAATGATGTATTCTGATTCTTGTATTTGACTATTTTATTCGAGATCTGTTGTAACTTATTTAACTCTGTTATATCTATATAGTAGCTTCATGAACTACTATCTTTTGTTTCCGCTGCATTTATTACTCTGTGTATGTGATCTGTGATTATTTTATTTACTGTATATGCTCAGTTTTGCCAAATTTAAATTAACTATTCGGTATTTTGAATTATTCAAGTCCGACATGTGTGGTCTTTATTGTCGATTTGAATGGTCCAAAATAGTAGGTCGTTACACAAGTAGGGTATGTTATCACTTTTCTAGATACCCTCGGATATATATATTATAAATTATGGATATGATTGTGCATGGATAAGAGAGCGCTCGATTAGGGTGGGAACACCCGGGGTGATAACATATTCGGTACTATCCAGGTCATGGGTAGGCCGGTGCTGTGTTGGCAGGGGATCCAGGCGAGGTCCTCGGTACATTTTTCTAGAGGTGTACTGTGGCGGGCGGTACCCCAGTAGCCCAGTCATTGTATGGAATCCAATATCCACTACGAGCCTGTACGGTTTTGATTTTTCACAACTATGCTGAAACGTGAGATGCAAGCATTTCAACTATTTTCTAATTTACTTTCTATAGACACTATTATAATATCAGATGATTTTGATATAAAATGTTTTGGTTATCGTAAGGTAAAAACCCATCGTATTTATGCGTGAGGTGGTCTTACAAGATACCTTTGTTTTTCAAAGGATTTTGATAACAGTAATAATTTAAATTGAGTGTGTTTTATCACGCTGGTTTTCCAGACTGACTTGGGTGTTATTTTATTATAATGCTCAGGTCAGACCGAGTATTACAAATTTAGGTTAAGATGCTATGGAGCTCAGGAGACGAGCTAGAGGAGTCTTGGACATATTCCACGTACTTGATTATATTCCGTTGTGTGTCAAACTGAATGTTCAGTATTTGTGAGGACAAGTTATTATAACTGTCCAGATGGATTGTTGATTGTTATACTCTGATGATTGTGTGTATATTAACTGCTACAGATTCTTTTGTATAACAATCTGTTATTATATATTATATTTTGTTCCGCTGCGATTGTGAGATTCTCTGTTATTGTTCTGTTTTCTTCTATCCTTTTTCTTCTTCACCCCTAATGATTTGTATTTCCGTTCAATTTGAGTTAGACACGTGTGATTTATTGTCGACTCGAAGGGTATGGAGATACATGCCATTACACTTGGTATCAGAGCTGAAGGTTAAGCGAGAACCTTGGCTTTGGTAGGGATTACTCGTTAGAAATAGGATCAGTAGTACCCTAGAATGAGTTTGAGTGTATTAATAGATATGAGCGTGTATTTGTTAGTGAATATAAATTGTTTTATATTGTATTGACTTATCTGTTGAGTGGTTTACGAATTCTGGTCGACTAGTGGGACGCCACGAAATCGATAGGAATTTTTAAACACTTGAACCAGGTAAACCGACACAGTATTGTTTTGAAGCGGGTAAATGAAATAATTTTACCCAACTATATTTTGATATGAAAGGAATAATTTTCTAAAAATTATTATAGTATATTGATGTGTTTGGTTGTTATGATTATAATCCAAACAAGTTTATAAAAATTGGAATGGTTATATATAACCAAATAGGGATTGTATAAGAATAATTTATGTAAATGAATTATAAATAAAAATGGATTCAAACAGAAGTTCGGAGATTTAAAATCCCGGAAAGTTTGGAAAATATTTTTCCGAAGTATTGTGAAAAATAAAATAAAAAGTATTATTTTTGATAATATTTTTGAAATAAAAATGGTTTAAAATGGATTTTTGAGGTGATAAAGCACTAAACTCACTTCAGTCGTTGGGAAATAATTCCGATGATGATCGCGACATTATCGGTGTTCATTTTCGAGTTTCTAAGTGATGGATTACTACCGTAGTAATTTGATATGGAGATTTTTGTTGAAAAACAAATGTTGTTTTAGAAATTCCAAAGGGGTTAATTTTGGATAAAACCAAGTTTAATTTTAAATTTTCAAGGAAATGGGTTGTTAAAACAAAGAGTTATATATTTATATATATATTGTTTCAAAATGATTTGAAACAAAAACAGGTGTTTGAATTTTGGAATTTCCACTAAATGATTAGTGAAACCGAAAGAAGATAAGTTTTTAAACTTATAGCTTGGAAATGTGATTTTCGATATGAAATTAAAATTTTAACTTAAGCTAGTTAAATGGATTGAGCTAGTAAATGGATGGAATGAATTAAAAATTTAACTTAAGTTATTTGATTGGATTTGAAACCATATCGAATTGAATTGAATATAATTTTGAGTTGTAAAGTGACTATATAACTATAAGTTATAAATTTTGAATGGAATAAAATTTAAGTGAAAAATTATGGAATCGTGAAAAAATAAGTTTAAATAACTTATAAATCTGAGGAAATGGAAAATAAAACCCAATTAAATGGTTAATTGATTTGTTAAAGGAATGGAAATTAGAATTTGAATTATAAAATGAATTTGAATTCAAGTCAAACCAAATGAAGTGGTTTCTGAAATAAAATCTAAGTATGGAATATAAAATGAAAGTGAACTAATTAGACGAATAAATTAGTGAATCGAAATTGGAAATGGAACTTGAGTTATAAATGAAATTCGACTTAAATATAAGCAAATTAAATATATTTTGAAATGTTGTCGAATAAAATAGAAATGGATTGAAATGGTGATGACTTAAGTTATAAATAAATTTAATTTAAGTGTAGATAAATTGAATATGGCGTTGGGATATTATTTAAATCAATTCGAGTAAGAAATTAAGTTTTGAAGTGGTAATGAATATATGGGTTGTATAAAAGGTTATAATAAAACTTAATATTAATTTTATGAAATGATTCTCAAATAATATAGTGTAAATTGAGATATGCCAAGTGAATGGAAATGCGAATCAATCGAAGGTAAATAAATTGAATAACAATCGATTTAAAATAAAACGGAATTTGATTGCAATGGATATGACGACCGCCCACGACCCCTGCACCAAACCTAGACATAGTGCGCTGTAAAGTGTGCCAGGCAGCCATGGACGGTTTCCAATGGTTAAGTTAAACATCGGAATCTATCGTATTACTCACAGCGCATGGATAAAATACAATAGAGAATATATATAGTGAAGCTTCACAGAATAGAATCTCATCAATAAAACTTCATAATAGTTGAATACAACATCTGAATAGTCAATACATCAGGCCTCACTACATATCACTCAGAGAATTATACAAAGCAGCGGAACATCCAGTACATATAGTAAGAAAATAATATGCAAGCCTCCAGCTCGTCTTCGTCATCAGCATCGTTGGAAGCAAGAACAGCACCTGTCACTTGCTACCTAGTCTGCCCGTCCCAAAATGGACGAACAGCCCAAGGCAATAAGAGTTAAAAATATAAAGCCTTGAGTCAGACAACAGTCTTAGTGAGCGGTAAATTAACTAACAACATACCAAAAGAGCAAAAAGGAAAAAAAGAATAGGAATCCAACCCTCCCACTCCACCTCTTTCTACAGTGATAGCCCCCAGACACACACTAAGCAGAAGCAAACATAGCAAAGCAAACAATTAAGGTAAAGTAATTATCACTCGAGTCAAGGGCGATGTTTTCCATGTACAAACCCCCAAGGCCTAAACCAAGATCAGATAAGCACCCAGAAAATACCGCTCTTGAGACCGAATGACGATACAACCAAACATCCATGACTCTGGCTATCACTGTTATCGTTGCTTCGATATCACCGTTAATTGAATGACCGGCACATTCTTTCAGCCGTCCGCCAAGGGCTAATGGAAACCCCGGTTCTAGACATAACTCCGCACGTCATCGTGACCCATGCCTAGGACTATCGAATCTGCCCAGAGTACTCGAATACCAATCAGTAGCCTTTAGGGACTATCGAATCTACCCAACGTACTCCTGCTTTGAGCATGCTAGAACCTTCAACAACGATGAGATCTCAGCCTTCTAGTCATCCTCCTCGACGACTATTTCCATACTAGCTCAAGCGCCTCTCGAGCAAACCATTATCCTCAAACTCGAACCATTTCACCGAGTTCAACATGCTTGGAATGATCCCGTCTGGATTAGACCAAGACTATCTCATACTATGCTTCGCCTCATCTCATCATAGCAAAGCCTCATCTCAACATCACCATCAAATCTATCCATATGAGCTTCATCATCCGCCACATATGCCACGAGCAGCTTTTCCAATTCAAGAGCCTTTCCCTTAGCTTTTGAATCATCTTCGACCATCTTGTCTAAATCAAATCATCAATCATCTAATTCATAGCAATCAATCAAGTCAAACATTTAATCCAAGTAATCAAGCATTCAAATATGATCTAATGAACAATTATAACAATAATGGCAATTTCGTAAATAAAGAGTCTAAAGTCTAACAAGCATGAAAACATGAGCAATATATCTATAATCTTGATGAATGAACTTGCATAGGTTAACATGTAGTAAAATGGATGTCAAATCATCATGAACAATGGATCTATACTTAAGTTTACAAAAATGCATGAAAATCACTATTTTAACACCAAATCAAACCAACGATTCGATATACTCCTTTGGATCCGTGTGAGAGATAATCACCACTCACCAAATCACCTAAACACCTCAAAAGCTACACACTTCAGATCTGGACAGCGAAGGATCTAACTCGATCTATCACAAATCCGCTTCAAACGATGAAATCTCTCTTCGATGGATGTAGATCTTCAACTTTAGCTCTTGGATCTTCGATCTTGGATGGAAGGAAGTACTAAATCAAAGTGGAGAAAAGAAGTGAAGAAGTGTAGAACTCGAGCTCTCAAAATGGAAGCACTTCGTCGCTTCGAAATCCGGATCCTAAAAATGAAGAGGAATCCTCCTATTTATAGGCTGAATCCTCCTTAGGTCGTTCGCTCGGAATTAGGTCGTCCACGACCTAAGAACCTACGACCTAAAAACCCACGACCTAACGACTAAACAGATCAGCGCATCCATACGACCTACGACCTAACGACTAAGCAGATCATCGCATCTACACGACCTACGACCTAACAAGAATGCAGCCTAGCGACCTAACACAGATCGCTTCTACGACCTAACGACTAAGAAGATCAGCGCATCCACACGACCTACGACCTAACAAGGATGTAGCCTAGCGACCTAACACAGATCGCTTCTACGACCTAACACACCTGCGACCTAACACACTTAGCTAGGATACGACCTAACACCTTAGGTCGCTCACGACCTAACCACGCTAACTCGCTAACTCTTATACCGTTAGCTCTTAGGTTGCTAACCACTAGGTCGCTAACTACTGTAGGTTACTAACCCTTAGGCCGCCAACTCTTAGGTCGTTAACTCGCTAACTTTCTTAGGTCGCTGCCTATCCTTAAGTCGCTCAAACCCTTAGGTCGTCTACTCTTTAACTCGCCAACTTCCTTAGGTCGCTCCAAACTCTCATACGACCTAAACCACTACGAACTCAACCAAAATCCTTAGGTCGCCAAATTCTATAGGTCGCTCCTATCTCTTAGGTCGTTCACTCGACCTAACCTACCCTACCACCTAAACCATCACACGACTTACCCTCCAAACAACCTAAGCTCTAGTCGACCTAAACTCTAGACGACTTAACAATACTAACAGTCTGATAATAACTGTTTTACGATGTTTCGATCCGTAAAAATATGGGTCGTTACATTCTCTCTCCCTTAGGAATTTCGCCCCCGAAATTCCAAACAAACAGAGCAATCAAAGACTATTCTACATGCCTACCATCCATAGTAATCAACAAACCATGCATCCAATTCTAGCTTAGCATGCAGAATTCTAAAACTAGAACAAGTTACAATGTCGTTAGATGACACGACACCTTAGGGCCATACCTTGAAGAGTTCAGGATGAGCTGCCTTCATCCTCTCTTCCACCTCCCACGTACAGTCGTTATCATCATCACTCCATTGTATCTTGAGCAACTTAACTACCTTCCTCCTAAGCTGTTTCGTGTCGGTTTCCACAACACGAAGCAGCTTACGAGGTCTCTTATCGACTGGATCAACCTCGAAATCTTCACAGCTATCAGCAGAAACAACCGTATTCGAGTCATGCACATACTTCCGTAGATATGAGATATGAAAAACATTGTGCACACCCGACATCTTCTCTGGTAACTCCAATCTGTAGGCGAGCTTTCCAATTCGCTCGATGATCGGGAATGGTCCAACAAATCTCGGAGTCAATTTTCCTTTCTTCCCGAATCGAATAACATTCTTCAGTGGAGAAATCTTCACAAAAACCATATCACCTACGTCGAATTCCAAATCCTTACGACGCTTATCGGCATAACTTTTCTGACGGTCTTAGGCTGCCTTCATTCGTTGCCGAATGATCTCTATGCAATCTGAAGTCTGTCGAATCATTTCTGGCCCAAGTATCAACTTTTCTCCTATCTCTAACCAACATGTCGGAGAGTTACACGGTCTTCCATATAATGCCTCATACGGTGCCATACCAATGCTTGACTGGTAACTGTTGTTATTTGAAAATTCAACCAAATGAAGGTGATCTTCCCATGATCCTCCGAAATCTAAAACACAAGCTCTGAGGAGATATTCCAAAACTCGGTTGACTTTCTCGGTCTGACCATCTGTTTGGGGGTGATAAGCTGTACTCAAACACAACTCGGTTCCCAAAACTTCCTGAAAGCTCTTCCAAAATCCACTAGTGAACAATGGGTCTCGATCGCTCACTATACTCTTCGGAATACCATAGATCGAACTATCCACTTAACATACAACACAGCCAACTTTGATGCAGTCCTAGTCGTTCGAACAGGAATGAATCTTGCACTCTTAGTCAAACGATCTACAATGACCCAAATCCCTTCATTTCCCGTTCTTGTTCTAGGTAGCCCATCAATAAAATCCATCGATATTTGCTCCCACTTCCATGTAGGAACTTCTAATGGCTGAAGCAATCCACTTGGCTTCTTCTGTTCGGCTTTTACCAACTGGCAGTTCATGCACTTGGAAACAAAATTTCCAACATCCTTCTTCATACCTTCCCAGTAATAGGTTCTCTACATATCCCGATACATCTTGTTTCCACCTGGATGAATTGTCAACTTCGAGTGATGATTTTCCTTCAGAACTTCATTCCTCAATTCATCTATATCGGGAACAACTAGTCGTCCTTGCTTCCGAAGCCAACCCTCTCGATCGACTTCGAATCTTTTATCCTTTTCTGGGTCCAATCCAGATTCCAAATCACGGATACTCTTGACAAGCTTACCGTCTCGCTTTTGGCTCTCGCCAATTCTTTCCACAAGAGTCGGTCTTATCGATAAGTTTGCCAACATCTCAGGTTCCAATTCACATCTGGGCCTGAAGTCAAATCCAGCTAAATACTCGAGATTCTTCCATTCTGAAAACATGGCTCCCAATCCTGCATGTCTTCGACTTAACACATCTGCCACTGCGTTACCCTTTCCCGGAGTATAGGCTATACTAAAATCATATGATGCCAAAAACTCTAGCCATCGTTGCTGCCGAAGATTCAAGTCCTTTTGGGAGAAAAGATACTTCAACGACTTATGATCTGTAAACAACTCGAATCGAACTCCCAATTGATAATGTCTCCATATCTTCAGAGCCAAAACAATCGCCGCTAACTCCAAATCATGAGTCGGATAATTCCTTTCATGCGGCTTCAGTTGTCGACTTGCATACGCAACAACTTTATCCTTCTACATCAGCACTGCTCCAAGTCCAGTACCACATGTGTCGGTGTAAACCACCATCTCATCATTCCCACTTGGAATAGTCAAAACAGGAGCGCTTGTCAGTTGCTCTTTCCGGATTCCGAAAGCTTGCTCACACATAGCATCCCATCTGAATACTTGGTTCTTTTTCGTCAATCCTGTTAACGGTGCAACTATCTTGGAAAAGTCTTTGATAAATCGATGATAATATCCTGCTAATCCAAGAAAACTTCTCACATCAGATGCATTCTTAGGTCTGACCCAATCCTGGATTGCTGCCACCTTGGCGGGATCAACCGCTATTCCATTACCAGAGATAACATGGCCTAAGAACCTCACTTCACTCTTCCAGAAGTGACACTTCGAAAACTTAGCCTTCAGCTGATGTTTCCGCAAGATTTCCAAAACAATACGCAAGTGCGTCTTGTGCTCTTCTTCAGTTCTGGAATAAATCAAAATATCATCCACGAACACTAGCACGAACTTGTTCAACTGATCTCTGAACACTCTATTCATAAGATCCACAAAATATGTTGGTGCATTAGTCAATCTAAACGGCATTACCAGCCACTCAAAGAAACCGGATGGTGTCCGGAAAGCAGTCTTCGGCACACTATCCTTTGCCACTCTTTACTGGTGAAATCCCGTTGCCAAATCCATCTGAGAAAACACCTTAGCTTCGTGAAGCTGATCAAACAAGTCATCGATTCTCGGCAATGGATACTTGTTCTTCTTAGTCACCTTATTCAGCTCACGATAATCCACACACAACCTCAACGATCCATCTGCTAAGGTTGCAAACACAACTGGTGCACCCCATTCGGACACACTACGCCGAATGAATCCTTCCTGTAGAAGATCATCAACCTGCACCCTCAACTCCTGCTGTTCCCTAGGCGCCATCCGCCTAAGAGGCATCACAACAGGTCTGGCTCCTTCAACTAGATCTATACGAAACTCGATCTCTCTATGCGGCGGTAACCCTTTGACCTCGTCAAAGACATCCTCAAATCCATTAGCGATTGGCACAGATGACAGTCCATCTCGTGGAACAACCAGCGAATACATGAAGCTCATGAAGACGCCTTCTTCATGCTTACATCGTATCACAATCTTTCGCCCCTCCACATTCTCAACTGTCACCTCCAACCTATCACAATCAACCTTTGCCGCATACTTCCTAAGCCAGTCCATATCCAAAATAATTCTGAACCCCGCAAAGTTCAGAACAAAACAATCACAAACAAAAGAGCAACCATGACTCGATACAATCAGACCACGACATAGCATACACAAACAAGACGAACCCTCAACTGGATTAGTCACAATCAATGGCCTATCAACAATATCCGGTTCTAAACCCAACCGGCCTACAAGTTCATTACAAACAAAAGAATGCGACGCCCCAGTATCAAATAGAACTCTAACTGGAACACCACATATGGAAAGAGTACCTTGAACCACCACACTCTTTCCTTTCTCTTCAGCGGTAGGAGCTTTCGAAGATGATGGAACAGCTCCCAAAGCATAAGCTTGCACAATCTGCTTGTCCTTCCGCGGTTCCGAACAATTCTTCCTGATATGCCCCGGCTTGTCACAGTTGTGACACTTCATCGGCACCTTCGGATTCTTGCAATCTCTAGAGAAATGGCCCTTCTACTGACAGTTGTAGCAGGTCACTTCGCCCTTCGGCTTCTTCTGGCCATCCTTACCCTTTTGTTGCTGCTGCTTCCTCTTCTTGTTTCCACCCTGCTGTGGTTTAGACTCTCCCCTGGTCACAGCAAAAACAGACCTCTCTTTAGGAAACAGATTCTCATGCTTGAGAGCTTTCTCCACAAGCTTCTCAAATGAATCGTCCAAATGATCCACCAACTGTCTCCAAAGATAACTGTCCAAGCCTGTCACAAACTTCTCGTTCTTCTGATATGGAGATTCAATATACGACCGCGCATATTTGGACAAAGCTTCAAACTCAGAAACATACTCAAGAACTGGTCTTCCACCTTGCTTGAGCTCCACAAACTTCTTAAACAGAACAGACTTCTGAGCCGTAGAAATGAACTTAGCTTCAAATCTGGCTTGGAATTGCTCCCAAGTAATTTCTTCCTCCGGAGTATCAATAGTGATAGAGTTCCACCAATCAGAAGCTCTCCCTTGAAGCTGTCTTGATGCTACCTTCCTCTTAGTCGCATCCTCAATTCCCAAATCACCAAAGATCCTTCTACAAGCATCTATCCATCTTTGGACCTCAATGGTTGATTCTGTTCCCAAGAAAACCTTCCCTCCAAGAGCAGTATAGTCTTTACACAACTTAGCAAAATCCACTGGTCTTGGAGCCTGAACTTGAACTCCAACATCAACTGTTGTCCCTGGAACTGGTATCCTTCTCATGATCGAAGTCATCATAGCTTCGAACATAGCTGCATAATCAGCAGTCCCCTCAGCAGCACGGCCTTCCCTAGCAGCTGGTCTCCCTCTTCGACTCATCCTTAATATCTATAAAAAGGAATGATTAGCACACCTTGAGAAACAACTGCATAAAGGACTCAAACTCTACTAGGCTGCTATATTATATATATTAATCATCCATCAAAATACAGTTACGTCTCTCATACGTAGTTACGTCAGCGAGCGTTGGATAAAATCGATTAAACAAGGCTCTGATACCAAATGTGACGACCGCCCACGACCCCTGCACCAAACCTAGACATAGTGCGCTGTAAAGTGTGCCAGGCAGCCATGGACGGTTGCCAATGGTTAAGTTAAACAGCGGAATCTATCGTATTACTCACAGCGCATGGATAAAATACAATAGAGAATATATATAGTGAAGCTTCACAGAATAGAATCTCATCAATAAAACTTAATAATAGTTGAATACAACATCTGAATAGTCAATACATCAGGCCTCACTACATATCACTCAGAGAATTATACAAAGCAGCGGAACATCCAGTACATATAGTAAGAAAATAATATGCAAGCCTCTAGCTCGTCTTCGTCATCAGCATCGTTGGAAGCAAGAACAGCACCTGTCACCTGCTACCTAGTCTGCCCGTCCCAAAATGGACGAACAGCCCAAGGCAATAAAAGTTAAAAACATAAAGCATTGAGTCAGACAACAGTCTTAGTGAGCGGTAAATTAACTAACAACATACCAAAAGAGCATAAAGGAAAAAAAAGAATAGGAATCCAACCCTCCCACTCCACCTCTTTCTACAATGATAGCCCCCAGACACACACTAAGCAGAAGCAAACATAGCAAAGCAAACAATTAAGGTAAAGTAATTATCACTCGAGTCAAGGGCGATGTTTTCCATGTACAAACCCCCAAGGCCTAAACCAAGATCAGATAAGCACCCAGAATATACCGCTCTTGAGACCGAATGACGATATAACCAAACATCCATGACTCTGGCTATCACTGTTATCGTTGCTTCGATATCACCGTTAATTGAATGACCGGCACATTCTTTCAGCCGTCCGTCAAGGGATAATGGAAACCCCGGTTCTAGACATAACTCCGCACGTCGTCGTGACCCGTGCCTAGGACTATCGAATCTGCCCAGAGTACTCGACTACCAATCAGTAGCCTTCAGGGACTATCGAATCTGCCCAATGTACTCCTGCTTTGAGCATGATAGAACCTTCAACAACGATGAGATCTCAGCCTTCTAGTCATCCTCCTCGACGACTATTTCCATACTAGCTCAAGCGCCTCTCGAGCAAACCATTATCCTCAAACTCGAACCATTTCACCGAGTTCAACATGCTTGGAATGATCCCGTCTGGATTAGACCAAGACTATCTCATACTATGCTTCGCCTCATCTCATCATAGCAAAGCCTTATCTCAACATCACCATCAAATCTATCCATATGAGCTTCATCATCCGCCACGTATGCCACGAGCAGCTTTTCCAATTCAAGAGCCTTTCCCTAAGCTTTTGAATCATCTTCGACCATCTTGTCTAAATCAAATCATCAATCATCTAATTCATAGCAATCAATCAAGTCAAACATTTAATCCAAGTAATCAAGCATTCAAATATGATCTAATGAACAATTATAACAAAAATGGCAATTTCGTAAATAAAGAGTCTAAAGTCTAACAAGCATGAAAACATGAGCAATATATCTATAATCTTGATGAATGAACTTGCATAGGTTAACATGTAGTAAAATGGATGTCAAATCATCATGAACAATGGATCTATACTTAAGTTTACAAAAATGCATGAAAATCACTATTTTAACACCAAATCAAACCAACGATCTGATATACTCCTTTGGATCCGTGTGAGAGATAATCACCACTCACCAAATCACCTAAACACCTCAAAAGCTACACACTTCAGATCTGGACAACGAAGGATCTAACTCGATCTATCACAAATCCGCTTCAAACGATGAAATCTCTCTTCGATGGATGTAGATCTTCAACTTTAGCTCTTGGATCTTCGATCTTGGATGGAAGGAAGTACTAAATCAAAGTGGAGAAAAGAAGTGAAGAAGTGTAGAACTCGAGCTCTCAAAATGGCAGCACTTCGTCGCTTCGAAATCCGGATCCCAAAAATGAAGAGGAACCCTCATATTTATAGGCTGAATCCTCCTTAGGTCGTTCGCTCGGAATTAGGTCGTCCACGACCTAAGAACCTACGACCTAAAAACCCACGACCTAACGACTAAGCAGATCAACGCATCCATACGACCTACGACCTAACGACTAAGCAGATCAGCGCATCCTCACGACCTACGACCTACGACCTAACAAGGATGCAGCCTAGCGACCTAACACAGATCGCTTCTACGACCTAACGACTAAGCAGATCAGCGCATCCACACGACCTACGACCTTACAAGGATGCAGCCTAGCGACCTAACACAGATCGCTTCTACGACCTAACACAGATCGCTTCTACGACCTAACACACCTGCGACCTAACACACTTAGCTAGGATACGACCTAACACCTTAGGTCGCTCACGACCTAACCACGCTAACTCGCTAACTCTTATACCGTTAGCTCTTAGGTTGCTAACCACTAGGTCGCTAACTACTGTAGGTTACTAACCCTTAGGCCGCCAACTCTTAGGTCGTTAACTCGCTAATCTTCTTAGGTCGCTGCCTATCCTTAAGTCGCTCAAACCCTTAGGTCGTCTACTCTTTAACTCGCCAACTTCCTTAGGTCGCTCCAAACTCTCATATGACCTAAACCACTACGACCTCAACCAAAATCCTTAGGTCGCCAAATTCTATAGGTCGCTCCTATCTCTTAGGTCGTTCACTCGACCTAACCTACCCCACAACCTAAACCATCACACGACTTACCCTCCAGACAACCTAAGCTCTAGTCGACCTAAACTCTGGACGACTTGACAATACTAATAGTCTGATAATAACTGTTTTACGATGTTTCGATCCGTAAAAATACGGGTCGTTACAATGGAAATGAACTTAAGTTATATGGTTGAAATGATTGAAAGTAAACGAATTAACTTAAGTTAATATTTTGAATGGAAGCTTGGCTCAAATAAATTTATGAAATAAATTGGCATGAATTGGATTGTTGTTGAATATAAATTGAGCGAATAAGATTTTTGTGAATAAATTGGATGGGAATTAATAGAAGTTGATAAATTGAATTAGACTCAATTTAAAATAGCTATAAGCTTAAGTGGCTATTTTATTAAACAAAACACAGAAATTGCATGGAAAGAATTGTCGTTTGACGAAAACGGAAGCAAAACAAAATTATGCAAACAAATATAAGTGAATAAATTGATTTGGAATCAAATCAAAATAGATATGGTTATAATGTCTGTGAATATGAATTAGATGCACAAAAAAATTGTTGTGAATCGTTTGGAAGTGAATCAAATGGTATATAAATCGAATGGAAGTAACTAAGTTAATGTTGGAACCCAGAATTGCTTACAAATACATGTATTAAATGTTGGGTTATACAAATGATGTGTTTAACTAGTTAAATAAATGAAATGTTATTAAAATTTCATGTTTTGGAAGTTACGTGTTTAAATTAAGTAATTACATGTATAAGGAGGCTATTGGGCTAGATTTGGGTTGCAAAATTTCATATAAAGTAAGCTCGCTCGCTTAAACCGCTAAATAAATGTACGTTTTCGGATTAAATACAGTAATGAAACAAATATTGATATATATTGTGTTTCCGACCGTGTGGGTCGATGTATATATTTTTATTATTATTGTCATATTGCAAAAGGCTCTCCGTACAAGGGAGACTCTACCAAAAAATTTCGAAAATTTAGGGTGTTAGAAAAATTTTAAAAAATTCGGAATTTTTTTTGTTAACTAGAAATTGATTTTTGAATTTAACTGAGAAATAAAGGGTTTTGGTTGAATGTTTGGAACTAGTTAGTGAATGTAGGTTTAGAAATGTAGAAAAGTGAAATATAGAGTTTTTAGTAAGTGGGTTTTGATAAGTTAATGGGTTTCGCGCATTTTTCCTACCTTAGCAATTTCGGGGACGAAATTCATTAAGGGGGAGGAATGTAACGACCCAGATTTTTCATCATTTGATTATGAATATTTAAATGGTTTTAAATATTGGATTCGGAATGTAAGTTGATTTTGAATATGAAGTTATCGGTTGAAATTGTTGAATGAATTTTAGTTTCAAATATAGCAATTTATCGTAATACGAAAATGGTGAATAATTGAAATTTGGGTTGAATATGAATCGAAACGATTTCTAATGTTGATATAAGTTCTATTTGAATTAGAATTTATTTAGTAAGTTTTTGAAACTAAAATTTCAAGTGATTCCATAAATATTTGAAATCGTCGATTTTATCGACGCGTTAAAATAGCGATACGGGGCACAGTCTCAGAATTCAACGAAACTTGTTCCATTGGATCCGTAATAGTGTATTATTATCTAATTTCAAATTTCGTAGCGTTTGGAGTCACCATTTGGTCGTGCGATCTGAAAACGCCTAGAAATAATTTAATTGAATTTAATTTAAATAGTCGATTTAAAAAGCTATCTTCTACATACGATCGAATTAGGTTCTGAAATTTGTTCCATTAGGTTTGAAATAGCGGTATAACATTAGAAACGCCAAGCGGCACGCCTTGATATGGGTTAAGGATTTCGAGTTACGGAAATGAGATATTTTAAATATGTATACATATATATATAAATCTAATCAGAAGTCAATGTTTAGCCACCCTACGTCTATTCAGCTACCCTATATGGCCGACCTAGGGCTGTTATGGTAACGGTTACCGTTACCGTTATGCATTTACCATTACCGTACCGTTTTCATCGGTAAATCCAAAACGCTTACCGTTACCATTACCGATACTATCGGTATACCGACTATCGGTATACCGAAACATCGGTAACCGTTTGGTCGGTAACGGTAAATTACCGTTACCTGAAAACATTCAAAATACAATGATTTTTCATCGAAACCAAGCATCAACAATCAACAAATAGCTAACAGCCATGTAGAGTAGAAAGACAACGACCGTGTAGAGTAGAAAGACAGCACAAACATGCTAACATTTGAGTGAAACAAACCCATATACATGCTACATAATATCAGCCTTACATCACTTCATTAGCAAGTAGCAACCAAAAAATTAGAACATCAATTCCAACAGACCCAAACTTAAATTTACTGATTTGCATAAAGTTATATCAAGTCAAGCATGTCAAAGACCCAAACTTAAATTCCAACAGACCCAAACTTAAATTCCAACAAGTAGCCATGAGGAGTTTATTCCCTTTAGAGCACACGGTTCAAGTCAAGCATGTCAAAGAGTATTTGATGCAGCAAAAAGCTTGCCACCAATTCTTCCATGGACAGATTTAAGACGTGAGCTGCAGCAAAGAATTTTTAAAAATGGTCCTCCAATTGGTGATCGAATTGGGTTATATCTCCTACTAGATGTCTATGCAAAACAGGAGTATGTTTCTGGTTTGGTTGACGACATCATAACCATGGATCTTATGTTCGTGTTTGTATTTGATGAAATCGAGCTGCTCGTCTTTCCTTCGTGCATATTACCTGAAGAGTATCACAAACTTAATGATCAATACTATTTGTGGGGTGCATTTAGAAACAAGCAACTTCAAGACACTGTTACATCTACAAATCATCATTCAAAGCAGCTTGCAAAGAAAATACAAGAAAAAAATGCCAATGCCGTCCCTATTACATGCACATTCAAAGAGAACCAAAAGCAGGTATTAGATTGTAAGACAAAACATGCTGAAGGTAAAGCAGATGCTGATGCTATCCTTTTTGGTAATCCAATCTCAGAGAAATCAAAGTGCATTTTGGCAAGGATAAATGAAAAACATACTCAAAACTAATTCTCCTTGCGAACAAAGAAAACATATAAGAGCAAAACATAGAGAAGACGAAACCAATGCTAGCAGGCTTAGTAGGTGTACTGAAATCACCTTGAAGGTTACACATGTATTCTTATTTTCTAACTAATGACGCATGTATTCTTATTTTCTACGCATCATAAACCATACCAAATATCCTTGCATTGGTAACGTTACAACCCAATTATTTTAATACATAATCTGGCATTAACTGAATTTTTAACCTTTTTTTGTAACGAATAATTTTTATTTTTACCTCATGTTTTATCCCAAACTTAACAAGCACTTCGGCTTGATTGTCGTACAAACGAAACAAGAGGCTGATTCAAAGAAGCTTCCTTTCATACCTGTTCTTCAATCTCTGTATTGTACTCTCAGACATCTGTCTATAAAATAAGAACACAATTACCGAACATGAACATAAAGCGGGAATAATTAAAAGAAAATAGAAACTTCCATCAAGGAAACACATCAGAAAAGTAGACAATAAACACAACAACAACACCAACTCTCTCAACAACCCAAAGTAATCAACTTCAATTTGAACTCCTCTACTTCCTCTTCCAAATTAAAGGCAAATTCATTCACCAGCCAACAAATCAAAGAATCTCCACAAAATGAAGCACCAGTTCATAAAACCAATCATACTCCTCTTCTTAACCCTAACAACAGCGATAAATGCACAGCAGAACTGTATTTCATATTTCCATGATGTAAATCAAAAATAACAATCGAAAATTCGAAATCAAGATGAAAGAGGAAAATAAATTACCAAGTGTAGAGTGCAGTAACTTCCTTCGTTTAATGCTTAATTCCGCTTCTTTTGTTTTATTTTAGAATTGGAAGGAGAAGGAGAAGGGGAAAGGAGGAATGATGGAGAGTTGGAGACGGCCAGATGAAGAAAAAAAGAAAACGTAAAAAGTAAAAAAGAAAAGAGCTGCTGTATTATGTTTTTGTAGAAAGTTGAAACCCTAACAAAGCAATTAACCGCAGACCGCCAATCCAACGGATAAAAATACTTTACATAAAAAAGGAAAGGGAAAAATCAATGTGTCGGTAATTTACCGATACTGTCGGTTCAAAAAAAAATTTACCAATATTTTACCGCTCAAAACGGTAAGATTACCGTTACCGTACCGAATGTATCGGTATACCATTTTATTCTGTAATCGGTAACCGATTTATCGGTAACGGTATGGTGACGGTAAATTTACCATTACCATAATAGCCCTAGGCCGACCTATCTGTACGTAGCCGCTCCCCTTCAATTTAAATGCGACATTTCCCTTCCTCTTCCAGAAATTGATTCATATACGTAAATAAAATGTCACGCGATCAAATCACGCGTGGGTTGCTGCTAATACGGCAAGGGGAGAGGCGCTGTGAAGAGGGGTTGCTCGTGTGGATGCGAGTCGTCGGGACCGATGCCCTTCATGGAGGTTGGAGGTCGCGAGGCTGTAGGAAGGCGCACGCGTGTAGGAGGAGATGGTCGGCGACTGATGGTGGTGGCGATCGCGAGTTAGTTTTTGGGGTTGCCGAGCTTGAATATGTTGAATATGCAACTATATGATTTTTGTTTGATGATAATAAACATATATACATTCATTTAAATGTATTTGTTATTGTACTATTTTATTTTTCACATAATTAAATAAATATTTGCTGAATAAAATAAATAACACATAATTTAAATTCAAACAAATATTTTATTCAAACAAATATCACAATTTTGAATAGTACAAATTTGTGCTCTCACTATATATATACAAAATTTCAATTACAATACATTTCAATTCACACAACTGTCCCTACTACATATCACTCATTCACCCGTATGTATCTTCAACTCTATTCCAAGTTGAATCCAGCATCTGAGCGATCTGCAAAATAAACACTGAAGTAGTAAAATTGAAAAGGAAATATTTTTGCAGTGTGAAATAGAATGTGTTTTTGAAAATATTATTTTCCTCGGTTATTTGGGTTGTTCGTCATCATATTCATTTTGAATTCATCATACACGAACAACTTGTGACATGCTCAGTGTATCACTCTACATGCCACAAAGCCGTGCACACCGATATACACTTGATAAAACTGTAGGGACAAGTGAGCACAAGGTCAAACCCGAGCCGAGGCTAGATTCAACTCAGGTGCAATACAAAAGTATCACAAAATTGTCGAGTACAAGTTTCTCATGCAACAAGAATCCAAAACCAAGCCATGCTAACAAGTGTGTACACATGAGAACAGACTCAACAGTTGAGTCATGCAACATTTCAACCAAGACACGGTGCAGGTTTAACTCAATCAACATTTCAGGAATGCAACTTGACAAGAATCTACTTTCAACATGTACAATATGGTGAATGCAACACAAATTCAATCAACATGAAGACACAATGTTACAGAGGTGACATCAAGACCAAAAGCAGCTACACAAGTCATGTACATGATCAGAGAAATGAACTTAATGAAGTAGTGGACAAACTGGGCAGAGCAGTTTCAAAAAGCATGAAGATATACAACAGAGAAGACTGCAGCAAAATGATGTATATATGAAGTCCCAAGTTAACATAAGTTCAACATGCTCAGATATACAAAGGTCAAAAAGAAAATGAACAATTCAAACTCAAAGAAATGTGCAACAATCACATGGTCAAGACCAGAGAAAAGATAATCTCACCATATCAGTACAGCAAAGTTGACAGTGCAAACAAGTGCACAAGAACAAGCCCATAAAACAGCATACACATATACATGCATATTCACACATTTACACATATATGGTGGACAACACACAATATAACATATGCAGTGACAATATGGATGTAATGAAGCAGTAAACAATATGTATACATATATGCAGTAAGGAACAAGACCACATACAACACACATGTATATACACAGTGCATACATAAGCAACAAAGTCCAGTCAGAGCATGCGAGTGAAACTTCAACAGTCAGACATGACTCAAGTGCAATCAGAATAACAAAATGAACCCAGACCAATATCACACAACAACAAAGGCAACATGATAACTCGGCTAATAGTATAGGTAAACCAGAGAATACAAGAGACAACATGAAGTCTCAATATAACCAGTTGCAGTAACAAAGTCAAGGTGCACAAGAAAATGAAACTTGCAGTTAATCGAAGTCAAATTCTCATTTTACAAAATTAAGAAGCCGAAGTCATAGTAGGTTTTTACAAAAATCAGGGTAGCAGTTTTTTCAAACCAAAGTCAAGTTTTAATCAAAGCCGTGGTGACCAAGTTATAGGGAAAAAGAAGAAACCGACTAAAGCAGGTAAAATCGAACAAATCAAAATCAAAGCCGTGATATTCAAGCAACGAAATTATACGAATTGAAAAAGTCAAAAAACATCACAAGCATTCAATCAAAAATCAGTGGCCAAGCATAGCAACACGAATCATTCAAACCAGATGTATATGAACGAAGATTAAGGGGTTCGAACCCTATTTAACCCCAATCATCATCGGCAATAAAAATCATTCGAGTTCAAACAACATCACAGAGCAAAGTTTAAATCAAAAACTCATATCAAAAAGTTGAGCATAATCGAAATTGAAAAGGAATATCACGTACCAATTTTTTAAACCAAGTATACGCGCTCGACAAAGTGGAGCAGCCGCAAGCAACGATCAGCAAAGGGATCAATTGACAAGCCAGATTAAAGAAAATTCATCACTACAATTGAACAATTTTCAAGCGGCAGCCTCATTTATCACGAAGTTCTAATTTTTTTTAAAGAGGAACGAACGAGCAAAAAGGAAGTAGCCATTTTTCAAAGAAAAAGGACACAGGCCGATTATATAAAAAGAAAAGAGGGATTTTTTTTACTGTGTTTTTAATTTGGGTCGGTGTCTTTTAAATATTTTTGGGCTTATATTTTTAAACTAGGGTTTTGTGTTTTAAGTTGTTTTTCTTTTTGCAATTTACTTTCAAATTTTTGTAAAATTCTAGTTGTGTGACCAAGGGACGAACTACGGTCGTGTAGTTCAAGAATTCGCAACTCAGTGGCTGAGTTGTGGCAGGGTTTTGAGCGTTTAGTTAGGTTAGTCGATAGCGGGTGTCGTGAGTTTACGTGTGTAAGCGTCTGACTACTTAATTTCTAGTAGAAATCTTGGGGGCAGAACGTAGGCAGGGTTTTGCCGAAGCTAGGTAAATCTGTGTTGTTCTATTTGTGCTTTTAATATTATGCTATTATTTGTGCTGCTATTATTCTGCTAGTACCAGTGCTGCAATTATTTTATATATTTTTGCATAAATTTTTATAATTAATAGTATCACCATATTCACCCCCCTCTAGGGTGAAATCGACCCTACAAGTGGTATCAGAGCAGGTTAATAGCAAGGATGTCTAATCCTAGTTGCAAATTTAGTGAGAGTTAGTCCAGTATTATTTCTCCTATTTTTGATGGAACATATTTTTTAAATTGGAAATTGAAAATGGAATTTTAGTTAAAATCTTCTAATTTTAAATGTTGGGATATTATTGAAAATGGGTGTGATATAGTAGACGAGAAAATACTTCGTTTAATGCTCTTTCTATGCATATACTATATTCTCATATTAATTGAGATAATTTTAACTATATCTCTCGTTATGGAAGTGCACAGGAAATCTGGAATACTTTTGATGCAATATATAGTGCAAAAGTCAACAACGGTGAGAAATCCTCCACAATCAACTCAGTTGAAGAAACGTGCTTGACAGGATTTGCAAAAGACAGCAGTAATGAAGATTCAACAGTCGATGAGATAAGTGATCTTTCATTAAATGATTTAGTTCTCTTGTGCCGAAAATTAATTGAAATAATAAAGCCCTTGAGATGAAAAATAATAAGTTGAAAAGGGAACAATCTAAACTGCATCGGAAAAATAATGATATGGAAAATGAGCTTAAAAATATTAATTCTAATTGCAAAAAGTGTTTGGACTATGAAAAAGAATTTGCCTGTTTTCAAGAAAACTTTCAAAAGCTAGAAAACGAAATTTTAATTCGGGAGAAAAATAAAACCGAGTTGATTTGTAAAAATAACATTTTGCAAAAAGAGAGGGATAGTTTTAAGAAGCCAGAAAGTTCTAAATGTGCGATTTTTGAAAAGGAATTAAATGAAGTCAACGAAAATCTCAAAACCCTTGAAAAAGAAAATGTGATTTTGAGCAAATATGAAATTATTCAATTAAATCACGAGTTTGAAAAGGAGATTGAAAAAATCAAGGATTTTGAAAAAATTGAATTTAAAAACTCTAACTCTTTGAAACTGAGATGCAAGAAATTAAGACTAAAATTAGAGAGCTTAAAAATGAAAATATGGACTTGAAAATAAAGAATTTTGAAAAGAGAGATAGTACCATTAGTTGTTGTTCGAAACTAATAAATGAAAATAAACATTTAAAATCCAAAGTTAATAAACTTGAGTTGGTTACTTGGAAATTTTACACTAGAGATAAATCATTTAATATGCTCCTAGAAAATCAACTCTTCGAGAATAAAAGGAAAGGATTTGGATTTACAAAAGTGTCAAAATATGAACAAACGACTAATAACACTGTTAAAGGGAAAAGTGTGATACCCAAATGCGTAAAGTGTGGAAAAATTGGACACATTCACAATATTTGCTGGTATAGACCCAATCACACAAAAACCATACCAATTTGGGTTCCAAAAGGCACAAATATAAAATCTCTTAAAGTCAAACAAATTTGGGTGCCAAAAGGAACAAATATAAAGTGTTTTGGGTCTACACTAACTTGTTCTTCAAAATATTTTGTCATTAACAATCATGGACCTATAAAAACAACAAAAATCTTGCCTTGTGTAGGTATGGTGGCAGGTTAAGGAACAACAACCGTGTTACCTGGATTCTGGCTGTTCCAGGCACACGACGGGTGACAAATCAAAGTTCCTTAGCCTAGTACAAAGGTGTCAGAATCACAATGGGTAACAATGAAAAATTATCGCAAAGGTAAAATAGGTAATGGTACATTTATCTTGAATGATATATTAAATGTGAAAATCTGCACCATAATCTGATTTAAATCAGCTATTTATGTGATTAGGAAATGAATGTTGATTTTGATTTTGATTTATGCAAAATTGTTGGCCAATTATATTTTTATGCCAAGAACACTATAAGGACCTCTAAAGTATTTGAACTATTTCAAATAGATTTGTTTGGATTAATGATGGTGTATTATTGGTTGATGATTAATCTAGATACACGTGGATATATTTGACCTGATATTATATTCAGTGTTTGCTTGTATACACGGCTTCAGTCACATCCAAATGAATCTCATTTTAAAAAGCTATAAAATGATAATAAGATATTTGTTGCAACTTCAGGGTCTGGTCTATGATATCCAATTTATGATAACTGTGATTTAAAGGGGTATTCAGATGCAGATTCTGCTGGTAGTCTAGTTTATAGAAAAATTACTAGTAGAACGAGTTTTATGTTGAGAAATCCATTAGTTGCATCAATTTCAAAGAAAATATCTGCATATTTTTCATTTCAACTGATTTTCAATTAGCAGACATTTTTTTAAAGAACACCCCTTCTAGAAAATAATTTTTGTCAACTTCGTTTCAGATTAGTCATTTTAGAAAATTTGATTTTATAATTTTGATCTTCAATGACTACATTAACTAATCTGACTCCCTACTGATTATCGAAAAGATAAATAGTGATTGAAAAAGTGATAAGTGTTGATATTAATCAATATTATAACTTGAGAAAGTATATTTAGTAAATTTCTTTAAAAGTTTAAACAAGATTTATAATGACTTTTGTTGGTAAAAATTCCATGACCATCTGTATTTCTATCATATTTCTAACGACCACCACTCATCAAAATCCAATATATTATGTCAATATGTGGTATTTTAAACAGGAAATTATTCGGTTTTATTTTATTTATTTTTTCCAAAGTATTCACTCTCATTTAAAAGTCCTCATGGTTATGCATGGGTGAATTACTTGGAATATTTGTATATGTGCTTTCATGCTCATTTAAAATTCCTCACGGTTTATGCATGTATGGAACACATATCAAAATTGGTTATTAAATAGATGAGTTGAATCTAATCCCATTTAAAAGTCCTCACGGTTATGCATGGTTAGAAGATACTTGAATTTTTTTTAAAAAAAAATAGGGAATACTACTAATCTCATTTAAAAGTCCTAATGGTTATGCATGTTTAGTAGATATTCAAATTCCTGATATTAATATACCACAAATAGACACAACTATATGGTTTTATACACCAACATACCCCTATCATTCTAAAGTGGAATATGCGCCTAACAGAGTATTTATAATTTTTGTTTGATTTTTTATTGAAATTTAATATTTATACTCGATTGGGTATTAATGTTTTATTAATGTCTATCACTTTATCTCTATTTTTCTTACACTATTACTCTTATACTTATAACAAAAGGGGGAGAGAGAAGTTAAGATTTTGGTTGGCAAATAATTCAAGTCATATTTTTTATTTGCATATTTTTATTTATTTTCATGCATAAATGAAGGGGGAGCTTTGTGTAGAGAGGGAGCATTCAAATATGGGGAGCAAATAGAATGATCAAATACATTTAATAAATTCAAAATCTTAAATATATGTTTGTTATCATCAAAAGGGGGAGATTGTTGAATATGCAAGTATATGATTTTTGTTTGATGATAATAAACATATATACATTCATTTAAATGTATTTTTTATTGTACTATTTTATTTTTCACATAATTAAATAAATATTTGCTGAATAAAATAAATAACACAAAATTTAAATTCAAACGGATATTTTTTTCAAACAAATATTACAATTTTGAATAGTACAAATTTGTGCTCTCACCATATATATATATACACACAAAATTTCAATTACAAGACATTTCAATTTACACAACTGTCCTCACTACATATAACTCATTCACTCGTATTTATCTTCAACTCTATTCCAGATTGAATTCAGCATCTGAGCGATCTGCAAAATAAACACTGAAGCAGTAAAATTGAAAAAGAAATATTTTTGCAGTGTAAAATAAAATGTGATTTTGAAAATATTATTTGCCTCAGTTATTTGTGTTGTTCGTCATCATATTCATTTTGAATTCATCATACACGAACAACTTGTGACATGCACAGTGTATCACTCTACATGCCACAAGGCCGTGCACACCGATATACACTTGATAAAACTGCAGGGACAAGTGAGCACAAGGTCAAACCCGAGTCGAGGCTAGATTCAACTCAGGTGCAATACAAAAGTATCACAAAATTGTCGAGTACAAGTTTCTCATGCAATAAGAATCCAAAACCAGACCATGCTAACATGTGTGTACACATGAGAACAGACTCGATAGTGGAGTCATGCAACATTTCAACCAAGACACGGTGCAGGTTCAACTCAATCAATATTTCAGGAATGCAACTTGACAAGAATCTACTTTCAACATGTACAAAGTGGTGAATGCAACACAAATTCAATCAACATGAAGACACAATGTTACAGAGGTGACATCAAGACCAAAAGCAGCTACACAAGTCATGTACATGATCAGAGAAATGAACTTAATGAAGCAGTGGACAAACTGGGCAGAGCAGTTTCAAAAATCATGAAGATATACAACAGAGAAGACTGCAACAAAATGATGTATATATGAAGTCCCAAATTAACATAAATTCAACATGCTCAAATATACAAAGGTCAAAAAGAAAATGAACAATTCAGACTCAAAGAAATGTGCAACAGTCAAATGGTCAAGACCAGAGAAAAGATAATCTCACCATATCAGTACAGCAAAGTTGACTGTGCAAACAAGTGCACAAGAACAAGCCCATAAAACAGCATACACATATACATCCATATTCACACATGTACACATATATGGTGGATAACACACAATATAACATATGCAGTGACAATATGGATGTAGTGAAGCAGTAAACAATATGTATGCATATATGCAGTAATGAACAAGACCACACAACACACAAGTATATACACAAGGCAACATAAGCAACAAAGACCAGTCAGAGCATGCGAGTGAAACTTCAACATTGGTGCACATACATACATACACTTTTATACATACACACACACATATACATACACACACACACACACACACACACACATATATATATATATATATATGCAGACAGCAGCTCAAATAAGCAATTTCAGACATGACTCAAGTGCAATTAGAATAACAAAATGATCCTAGACCAATATCACACAACAACAAAGACTACAGGATAACTCGGCTAACAGTACAGGTAAACCAGAGAATACAAGAGACAACATGATGTCTCAATATAACCAGTTGCAGTAACAAAGTCAAGGTGCGTAAGAAAATGAAACTTGTAGTTAATCGAATTCAAATTCTCATATCGCAAAATTAAGAAGCCGAAGTCATAGCAGGATTTTACAAAAACCAGGGTAGCAGTTTTTTCAAACCAAAGTCATGTTTTAATCAAAGCCGTGGTGACCAAGTTATAGGGAAAAAGAAGAAATCCACTAAAGCAGGAAAAATCGAACAAATCAATATCAAAGCCGTGATATTCAAGCAACGAAATTATACGAATTGAAAAAGTCAGAAAACATCACAAGCATTCAATCAAAAATCAGTGGCCAAGCATAGCAACGCGAATCATTCAAACAAGATGTAAATGAATAAAGATTAAGGGGTTTGAACCCTATTTAACCCCAATCGTCATCGGCAATAAAAATCATTCGAGTTCAAACAATATCACAGAGCAAAGTTTAAATCAATAACTCGAATCAAAAAGTCGAGCATAATCGAAATCGAAAAGGAATATCACGTACCAATTTTTTAAACCAAGTATACACGCTCGACAAAGTGTAGCAGCCGCAAGCAACGATCTGCGAAGGGATCAATTGACAAGCTAGATCAAAGAAAATTCTTCACTGCAATAGAACAATTTTCAAGCGGCGGCCTCATTTATCACGAAGCCCTAATTTTTCTTTAAAGAGGAACGAACGAGCAAAAAGGAAGCAGCCATTTTTCAAAGAAAAAGGACACAGGCCGATTATATAAAAAGAAAAGGGGGATTTTTTTACTGTGTTTTTAATTTGGGCCGGTGTCTTTTAAATATTTTGGGCTTATATTTTTAAACTAGGGTTTTGTGTTTTAATATTCTGCTATTCTCTGTGCTTCTATTATTCTGCTATTATCAGCGCTGTAATTATTTTATATATTTTCGCATAATTTTTTTTAATTAATAGTATCACCCTATTCACCCCCCTCTAGGGTGAAATCGATCCTACAGAATCCGCATGCATCTCGATTTGATGGTTGCGGCATGGGCTAGAGCGACTGCGAGCTAGGGTTTGGCGAACTTCAATTTGGAGCACGCGGCATTGGATGGTCATTGTGGTGGCCGTAGTTCAGAGGAGCAGAGATCGTTTTGGTGTTTTAGCGTGCAGGCAAATATCAGGGGAGAAAGGTTATCTTGTTAGTAAGGTAATTTTATTTAAAAACAAATTTTGAATTTAAGGTAATTATAAATTAAATTATTTGAAGTTCATTAATCCATATTAATTCATAAGAGGTCCAAAAATCGTGAAACAAGTCGGGTTTGGTCCGTAGCTGGAAAATCTATGCAATATAATTGGTTTGGGATTTTTCAAAGTCAGCTAGGATTCTGATAATTTAAAAATTGGAACGGGTTGCAAATAAAATCAAGGTGAGTACACCTCACTGAATTTGGTTGGCCAGTTAATTTATAATAGTTTAAATAAATTAATTGTTGGATGATTGGTTGGATTGATATATTATTATCATTTGAATGTTATATTATATATATTATATATATTAGTAGTTGGATATATTCTCGCCTATTGGAGCGGATGAGACCCTATGCTCCCCGCATAATAGCGGAAGACCCTGTATTACCGCGATATCCCGCCTCGAAGAGGGATTGGTATTTTATGTTTTCTAACATCTGTGGATGCAGGGAAACAGGTTGGAGGGATCCAACTGGATTCCTTAAAATTATATTGATTGTTTCATATATAGTGATATATGATGTGATTAAATAAATCTGTTATGGATGGTTATGTGATTTGATTATTGAATGCCGTAGTAGCACTGGTCTTAATTTTGGTATTTTAAATACCATAAATATTATTTTTGAATTTGAAGGAATCAAAAGGAGATTTGGATATAAAAATATTTTTATTCGATTTTGGATTTTTTTAAAGAAAATTGAGTTGGATATATAAAAATAATTTGTTTTTAGATTTGTACTTATTTATTCGTAAAATATTTTTAATAGAGATTTTAAAATAATTTATATAAAGGATTTTTAACCATGGATTTTAAATGATAAATTCTGAAAATATGGTTAAGAAGTTAAAATCGATATTTAAAATAGATTTGAAAAAAAAATGGAATTTATAAGGAATGGATTTACAAAATGGAATTTAATAAATGAGATTATTTTTATAAATAAGGAAAACCCAAATGAGTTTACAAATTTATAAACGATGTTTATAAATAAGGGAAATGATATCAGTTGGTAAATTGGAATATAAATTTACAATGTGAAATTATATCGAGATATGGGAATCGGGTTTTGAAAAAATAGTGGATTCTATTTTGAAATGTGGAAATGATTACGAAATTGGAAACGTAGTTGATGTGATATGAATCAAGTGGGATTTATAAATTGAAATTGACAATATTGGATTTTTTAAATAGATTTTTGTCGGGAAATTAAAATTGTTTTAAATGATATTTTTATTTATTAAATTATGTAGTTTAAAAACTATTATTTAGATATAAATATTTCGGAAAAGTTAGTTACTCAAATATTTAATATTTATTGCAATGAAATTCCAATTTTTATAATCAGCTTTGTAAATTGATTAGTTTTATTTAAAAATAAGTTGGAAAGGAATTATCGACGTTTATTTAAAGTGTTTTAATATTTTAAATAATTATTTAAACGTGTTTTAAAAATAAATCATTATTCTTTAAAATACATATTATATATATAGAGTTTTGAATGATTGAGATTTATTTATAAATCCTCTCGAGATTTGTAACGGGGTTTGTTTAATGGATATGCTTTTTATAAAGGAAACCTTGTAATGGAATTCTAGAAACATAAGTAAACTCCCAAAGTGTTTAAATACAGAAACTTCGGAAATGAATTTGAATTCATAAAAGAAGTTAGAAATCGATATTTGGAATTATAGACAAGGGTAATCGATTTTGGAAATAATAAAGGAAATTAATTAATGAATTCCGAAAACGTATAGAATCCATTTTTAAACGAGTTAAGGAATTTACAAATAAATTGTAAATGATTTTGAGAAATAGGAGACAAATGGAATATTTTCCTAAGTATTGGGAATAGAATGGTTTTAGAAGAAAAATAGACTTATAAATATTTCCTAAGTATTGAACTGGAAGGATTTGAAATATTTTAACTACAAGATTATTATTATAGAAATATTTTCAAGTGTTGAATTATAGATGGAGTTAGAAGAAAATATTTCTAAGTATTGAGATGGTTTGAAATTATCTTGTTATGGATATAAGTATTTGAAATTGTTCTCGAATATTTAAATATTGGGAAAAATTTGGATATATACCTTTTTAAGGATATTTTGAATAAATGTTTTAAAAGATTTATAATATGGGCCTAGTGACTGCTTATGTGTGTTAATTGATAGTTAAATAACCGACTATCAAATTTGGCCAAATTCCTTGCTTGTTTCGACGAGACCGGGATCATATTTAATTATCCAAAAACCACTTCGATCTGATTTGTGCATTACGAATTGTGATATCGTGGAAGTAATATAGACAGTGATTTTGGGGATTCTATTTGTTTAGACCCAGAACAACTTGTATGGATGAATGTTATCATTTGCATCGTGGTCTAAGAAGGCAGTGTTAGCATTCCAAGTATGAATGCTATTCTAAAAGTAAAACATAGCCTCAAGCCTCATCAACCGGGAATGACTAAAACATGGGAGATGCAGCAGGGCTAAGTGGGTAGCACCCAAGTAGGGTATGTTATCACTTTTCTAGATATGCTCGGATATATATTATAAATTATGGATATGGTTGTGCATGGATAAGAGAGTGCTCGATTAGGGTGGGAACACTTGGGGTGATAACATATTCGATACTATCCAGGTCAGGGGTAGGCCGGTCTTATGCTGACAGGGGATCCAGGCGAGGTCCTCGGTACATTTTTCTAGAGGTGTACTGTGGCGGGCGGAACCCCAGTAGCCCAGTCACTGTATGGAATCCAAATCCACTACGAGCCTGTACGGTTTGTTTGTGCCCAACTATGCTGAAACGTGAGATGCAAGCATTTCGGCTATTTTCTAATTTACTTTCTATTAACCCTATTATAATATCAGATGATTTTGATATAAATTTTTTTGGTTATCGTAAGGTAAAAACACATCGTATTTATGTGTGACGTGGTCTTACGAGATACCTTTGTTTTTCAAAGGATTTTGATAACAGTAATAATTCAAATTGATTGCGTTTATCACGCTGGTTTTCCAGACTGACTCGGGTGTTATTTTATTATAATGCTCGGGTCAGACCGAGTATTACAGTTTTAGGTTAAGATGCTATGGAGCTCAGGAGACGAGCTGGAGGAGTCTCAAACGTATTCCTCGTACTTGATTATATTCTGTTGTGTGTGTTAAACTGAATGTTCAGTATTTGTGAGGACAAGTTATTGTAACTGTCCAGATAGATTGTTGATTGTTGTACTCTGATGATTGTGTGTATATTAACCGCTACAGATTCTTTTGTATAAAAATCAGTTATTGTATATTATGTTTTGTTCTGCTGCGATTGTGAGATTCTATGTTATTGTTATGTTTTCTTCTATCCTTTTTCTTCTTACCCCTAATGATTCGTGTTTTCGTTCAATTTGAGTTGGACATGTGTGATTTATTGTCGACTCGAAGGTTACGGAGATATGGGCCACACACTTGTATTCTAATTGCAATTTTTATCTCAATCATGCACTTTACTTTAATGATGTGTTTGTAATTTTAAGAACTCAGATGTTCATTCAATAATAAACTAGTAAATGGTCTGGTATTAATTCAAAAGAAAGAGCTGGAAAGTTATTTAGAACCTTGTTTGGTAGTAAGAAGATCCGGGGGTTATAATCATCTTCTAATAATGAGAAGACCGAAATTCCATCTGGTGACAAGAGATCCCTGTGCAGAATTGATGTCTGATAATAGCTTGAAAACACTGAATTCCTTAGAAAACACTGAATTCCTAGAAAATCGTAAATTCAATGGAAAATCGAAAATTATCATGAAAACCAGCAAGAAAATCAGGATTCGTAAAACTAGAATTTCAAAAAGGAAATCCACAAATCATCATGAAATTCAGTAAGAAAATCAAGAATAAAATCAGAAATTCAAACAAATCATAATCAAAAGTTTGTCAGGATCTCATCCAACAAATAGAAAACTCAAAAGATCATTTAATAACGGTAGAAAGTTAGAAAACCGTCCAGTAATAGCAACCTGAGTAGACTTATAGAAAAAGATTCTTAATTCTATCTAGTGCCAAACTTGTAGCCTCACATAATGCCAAACCGACAACTTATTAAGGACTAATACTTTGAATAGCAACGGGAATTCTCGTTGTTCAAAGGAAAGTCTCCCACTAACAGATAGGTAGTTCCTAAAATACCTATAATATACTATTACTATTGTTATATTGGAGTCGAGTAGTTCTGTTAGGCCATTCAGTCATTCGGAATAGTAGTTCCGTAAGGCCTGTCAACCGTTCAATAGATATTTCCGTTACATTGTTCAGCTGTTCAGCCATCCAGCAGATAGTTCCGTTCGGTTGCTTGGCCGTTCAGTAGTGCAAGCTCCGTTCGACTATTCGGTTGTTCAGCGGTGCAAGTTTCGTCCTACTACTTGGTCGTTCAACAATGCAAAGTCCAATTAACTTATTAATATTTATAATGTATAATCCTTACCTTAAGAGCTCCTAGACTGGATCTATCGAAAGTATGCTTTGATATATTCTTCAAACGACGTTACCCTTATCCTTCTAGTAAGAATGGGCTCTTTATTTTATTCCTTTCGTCATTCAATTGGTTTTCAAATTTTTTGTCTTCTATCTTTGCTTCTTTTCAGGTTTTGCGCAAAATGATTTTTCTTCTTTTTTCTTTTTCTATTTGGTAGACAATTTTGTCCTTTTTCATTCTTGGTTTCGCAAATCTTTGTCCTTTTTATTTGAGCCACTTTTTTGGGCTTCACCTTTGCTTTGAACTGGGGATATCTTTGCTTATTTTCTTTTTACCCTTCTTTGGGCCTTGCCTTGGGTATGGCTGCGAACACCTTTGTCCTGTATGTTGAAAGTGCTTCGAGAATTCATCGGAGGCTTTGGTGGGTATTGAACCTTCCTTCCTTTAGGAGGCGCTTCGGATTGGCCGAAGGCTTTTTGTCCCTCCCTCTAGGAGGTGCTCCTGGAGGATGTTTTGGTGGATACTGGACCCTCCTCCCTCTAGGAGGTGCTTCGTACTGGCCGAAGACTTTTGGGTGGGTATTGGGCCCTCCTCCCTCTAGGAGGCGCTTCAGACTAACCGAAGGCTTTTGGGTGGGTACTGGGCCTTTCTCCCTCTAGGAGGCACTCCGGATTGGTCGATAGCTTAAAAGTAGTTTCTTGAAAACTTTGTATTGAGAAAATAACTTTTGGCCCATTAAAGCATTTATAAAAACCCTTTTGGTTTATAGAACTTTTGAAATAAGATTTCTTTGATAAATCACGAAGCCATTTCTTAAAATTGTTTTTTTCCTTCTAAAAAGGTTTTGGGACATTTGAATTCCTCTATAAAGATGTCTTTTCTTAGTGTTTCCATTAGGAAAGATTTTTTGAATCATTCTCGTGATAGAACACAAATCTCAAATAAGAGGCTGAGTGGTCATGATTCATGAACCAATAGTCCTTTAATTGACAGTAGACTTTTTTAATTAGAGTTTTTGTTAATGAGCTTTAGTAGTTTCAAAATCTTTTCTTTGGCAGATATGTGTAGATTTTCCCAATAATTTTGGAAGGCTTCGAAAATGCTTTTGTAGAGATATGCTCGACTAGAATTTTTAGTGTGCATTTATGAATGCTAAGTAATATTTTTTGAAGATTGTATAAACCTTTCTTGAAATAGATATTTGTTTTCCTTTGATTTGTAGGGTAATTAGAAATAATCCTTCTTGATTTTCGAAAGTAATTCTTCTTGAAGATATAAGTAAAACTCTTTTTGGCAATAAATAACTTGTTAAAAATAAGGTTAGTGTATCTACTTCTACCTTTATATGATATAGATAGTCGGTCCATTTCAGGTTTTGCTGGTCAAAAAGAAATGTCTTATTTGCAAGTCTGATGAGTCATGATTCATGAACCAATAGACTTTCCGAACAAGAACATATTTTTCTTTAATAATCCCTTCCTTTGGGAGAATTTCGAGCATTTACCTTCCACTAAAAGTTGATTGCACAGGTTTAGGTCTTGGGTAGATAACCATTTGGATATTTGGATTTGCTATGCTTTGTCAGTGGAATCCAGAATTCTTTGGTTATGAACAAATTAATTTTTTTACCTGTAAAGACACTCTAACTTTTTATTAATACAAGATGAATTTCAAGTAAAAATCAAATTGGAAAATTTATTAAACAAAGATAAGTAGGTGGTAGGCAGCTGCTATGAAATTCCCTGATTTGGCTGGAGTTTGAATTTGAAGTTGTAAAGCTGCTTCGCCTCTTAAGTTCCAAGTGCCTGAATTACTTTCTTCAAGGTAGGGAATCTTTTAATCCTCTTTTATGAACTCTTTCAAGAATCCCGACTTGACCATATTCTAAACTATCTTTGCCAAGACCCAACAATTGTCTGTTTCATGTCCATTCACTTTGTGATAGGCACAATAATCTCTTCCCCTTTTGGGTTCGGGGGGTTTCCTTGTTTTATAGGAAATGGAGAAATCTTTATTTTTTTTGTCATAGCAAAAATATAGGAAAGGGGTTTGTTTAATTCTAACGATTAGATTTAGGGATCCTTATTCAGTCTCCACCTTTATTTTCATTCCATCTTGCCTTTTTGTTAGAGTTGATTGAGACCGAACTTTCCTTCTTGTGCATCTTGCTAGGATTCTTTCTTGGCGTGGTACATCTCATCTACACGAACAAAATTTTCTACTCGAAAGTGGAAGTATTGCAGATCCTTACATCCATTAATACGAAATTCTTTCTAGAAAGGAGTTTGCTTAATTACTCCTGATTGAACTGCTATCGGTTTGTCTCTATCGGTCGCATTTTTTGCTTTCAATGCCTTTGTATTAAATCTCTTCAGGTATTTGCCAAGTAATTCCCCTGGCCTTTGCTTGATAGTTGCTATCATGCTAAAGTCTATAGTTGTTCTTTGAATATGCAAAATTCTGCGACAAATTCATAGAAAAACTACTTCCAAGAATAAATGGTCTTTCCTTGGTAACTTTTGTACCACTTGATAGACGCTCCATGAAAAGTTATAAGGAAAAGCTTGCATCAAACTAATCCAGAGGCATTGTGCAGATCCATTCTAGTTTCAAAAGTTAAAATATAATCTTCTAGATCGGTAGTTCCATTATACTTTAGCGGGGAATTTTGATGTGAGAGGGAATCCTAACAGCAATTAATTCTTCTAAAAAAGGAGTCTTTCGATGGTTACCATTTTTCTCCAGTCAAGGAGTATATCCTTTATTGCTTGGTTGAGGATCTCCTTTTGGTCGGTTTCATCATTTTAGTAATCTCTATTGTCTCCTTGAATTGAACTATTTGATTGGTCAAGGAGCCTTTTAGCTTGACTCTCTCCGTTTTCATTTTGTTTTTCATCTTGGACTTTACTTGGAGATTGCGCTTCGTCTCCCCTTTCCATAAATTCAGTTATCTTTAAAGATCTTTGAGATGGGTCCCTTCAAGAAGTTCTCGCATGGTTATCACTTGTTATTAGACATTGAATTTTGGTTTTATTGCCTGCAAATCTTGTTAGAGTTGAAGGTTCTCCAGCTTTCATACTTTCCAAATTGAAGTTCGGGACAATATTGTTTTCCAAATTTTCTTATGATGCAACTTCATCATTAGGGATGTCATTACTGCTTCTAGCCCTTAACATTTTCCTCGTGAAACAAAAGAGCTATATGCAAGTAGTTCATGGAGAGAATTATAAGAGATCAGAGGTCCAAACCCTCCTTCTAGCGCTAAAATGTTAATGAATAAATTCGTCAACACCCAAAAGCATATAGAAAGTGGATTAATTGATGATAGTCTCCTTGAAGCCATTCTAGCTTGGTGATATTGAGATTATTGATTTTAGAGAGGGACCTTATCGAGGCAAATGGGAGTCATCGAGGATATGCTTGGAATCTTTGAAGTCATCGAGGTGGTACACATATTTATGTCGATCCTTAACTTTAGCGTCGAGGTCTTTGATATATCAAGGAAAGAGTTATACAAAGTGTAGCTTATATGAAACTCGTTGAGAATTGCTAATCAATTATGAAATCGATGAGATTTATATCAACATGCTTAATGATGTCGAGGTCGCTAGTTCAAACAAAACTCGATATAGTGTGTAAATCTGTAGACCGAAGCCCAAATCAAGCTAATTAGACCAACTCTTCACTAATTGGTCAAATCAGTGTGAGTAGAACAATTTCAATATTACAATGAACAAAATCCCCAATTCAATCTAGAGTTTTGTGATGACCCGCAAATCCATACCCTTTGAATCGACAATAAACCACACATGTCCGACCCATAAAGCACAAACCGATGGAAAGTCATGAGAAAGAAAAGAAGAGAGAAGAAGAGAAGAGAAGAAAGAGAGAACAGAAAACAAAACAGAACAATACAGAACAATACAGAATCTCACATCGCAGCGGAAAACATATAATATCATATCAATGATCTTTACAAAACAGAAACTGTATATACATACAGCAATCAAAGTTCAACAATCAATCACTAATCATCAGCCTGGATAGTTACAATAACCCGACCTTACAATTGCTGATAATATAAATAACAAAGCAGTGGAAAATAAACAGATACGTGTATACGAAAATGAAGATCTCCAGCTCTACTGCTGAAGCTCCAAAAGCATCAAATCTGAACCTGTAAATATACTCAGTCTGACCCGAACATTGAAAGGGAAGAACGCTCGGATCAGTCTGGTAAACCAGCGTGAGAAACACACTCAACTGAATTCATTAAATTACCAAACTTTACTTTCAAAACAAAAGTATCCCGTAAGACATGCCCACACATACACACAGACATGTTTTTACCTTACAATAACCAAAAAATTTCATATCAAATCATCTTATATTATACTAGTGTCTAGTATACAAATAATATTAATTGTGAAGACCCAAATTATTGAGATAAAAATAATTTTATAAAAATCAGTTAATGGAAAATATTCAAAGAATGAAATAAATTGAAAATAAATATCAAGAATGAGTGAAATAAATAAGGAAGAGGATAATTGTTTTCAGTAAATAATAATGAGGAAAAAATAACTTGAATAAATATTAATGAGAAGAAAATAACTAAGTATGAATAAGTTTTATATTCACATATCTCATATATATATATTTGCATATAAGTAGCCAGAGGAGTATAGAGTGATAAAATAAGCTCTTATGATGATTAAAATATATGAAACAAGATTAGTATTATATAGGTATAAATACATTTTATAATCAAGAGAAAACAAATGGCTTGAAACATTAGCAAGGAATTAATTGATAAAAAGAGATATATATATATATGTGTGTGTGTGTGTGTGTGTGAACATTTCAGATTTGTCTTAAGAAAATAAATAATGTAGATAAGTCACATGAAAATAGTGTGTAGGTGAAACATGCAAATGGTATGTACACAGAAAAAGAAGAAAAGCAACTGAAATACCCGAAATGGAATCAAAAAGAAAATGGCATATTTAGCCATAAAAACATTTACAAAATTCTCTTATTTGTGTGGGGATAAAATGGGTTTTTCACTCCACTAAAACCCTAGTTAAATGTTTTAGAAATCAAAGGAAAGGCAGCAGTTATTTTTGAAAACAGAAAGATATTTTTAGAAAATAACAAGAAGAGCAAACTCACACTGTTTTCAAGTTCGAGCATTCTCGGGGAAAGAAGAAGGAAGGTGAGTGATTAATCATCTTATGAGATTTAAGGCATTAAGACCCAAGTTAAGGGCAGCCATATTACTTATATAAAACCATATCATGTTTTTGTTTAATTTTATTCTCAGAATAAATAAATGTTAATCATGGTTGGTGTTGTGGCTGAGCCTTTGGTTGATGTTTTAATCTATTTTGATTGTTTTGATGAATGCTTTGAAAAGACAAACACCCTGATCACAGAAATGGACTCTGTAACTTATAATCCAGTTTTTATATGGGAATGAGTTAAACATTTTTACTAAGGAATAGGGTACTAATGAAGAATGAAGTAGGCAGTGTGAATAAGGGGATTCATGCTTATGTCTAGTTCATTTTGAAAATGATATGAACAATGCAATATTATATATATATATATATGTGCTGATTTGTTCAAATCACAAGTTAATATGTTTTTATGGGTTTTTCTCAAAAACCTTACCCTATGTTCATAGTAAAATAAATGTAATGTTTTATATGACTTCACCAGATTTATGTAAGAAATGGGAATATTTTTGGAAATAAATTTATGCAAGTCTTAGAAAATATGATTGAATAAAAATAACCTTAAAATGGGATGTGGTGTTTTACATGAATACTTTGTATTTCTGGCTGAAATCCCTGAGTGAGTTTAATACTCTCTGATTTATGAAAGGAAGAAAAGAATATAAAGCATTTCAAGAATTAATAAAATTCTCCTGAAAGAAAATGAGAATGGTCTCTAGATTATAAAGCTAATCTAGGAGTAGTGCCTTGATCTATTCATCATTAGGTGGATGATGGGTATGTGCATGACTTGTTTAAGTCCTGTAGGCCTCCCTGTAAAGGGTTAACAGAATTGAGCCCTTTTGCAATGCACACATGGTGTTCAATGGCAAGAGTTAAGACCAAATAAATGATAAATGGGGATTGAGAAATTGAGCTATGGAATTAAGGGAGTCAATCCATAGGAGTATATGTACATATAACTGAATTGTGTTGATAAATGAATACTTGTGTGCATGTATGTTAGTATGAGCTTATATTATATATATATATATACCCAGATTTTAGTATGAATCTAAATAAGTATCAAACATATGAGTCTCTGCACAAAGTTTAGTAATTACAAGTTATTTATAAACTATGATTTCACTCATACCAGAATATATTTTCTGACCCTATTTGTTGCCTTTGCAATCTTTGGGGTGTCTCATTTTCATTGAGGCAGTTCAAAGTGTTGCTGCAGGGAAAAATGCTTGAGTAGATTGCTTGTATGGGTGTTTGAAGAACTTGCTGGTTTTAAAATGCTTTAGAGAAGTAGAAGTTTGATTGTAATAAATAATCTAGGCAAACTCTCTTATGTCTTGTGTATTTCCAGGATTGATACTTGCTTTGTTTTCTTGAAAAGAACATGTAAAAGGAAAAAAAAACTTAAGTATTATATGTGCTTGTGAGTTGTTGATTCTAGTAGCAGACTTTGGAAATAATCCAAAGGATTATAAAAAAGGAGAACATGCCATTTAATCTGATATGTGGATGTGTTCCCCTTGGCATGTTTGCTATATTTCAGTTATAAAGTTTAAGTTGTTTTTGAATAAATATGTGCCAAAGTATTGAGTGGATGAGTTGAACATGGTCTTAGCTAACCAGTAAGGCTTGTACATGTCTTGTAATTGATACAAGTACATGCAAAAGCTTGAAGCCATAGTCTTCAGATTCCTGAAGCAAACAAGACCATAGAGTAAGCTAAATCGAAATGCAACTAAATCCTATGGTATGTCTAGAACAAGAGTAGGATTATGTTACCATAAAACCTGAAAATCATAAGTATATAAGGATTTAGGAATTGGAATTGGTAAAAATCTAGGACTGACTTCAATATGAAACTGAAGTAGCAAGTCAGAAATAGGGATAACAATATAGACTTAAACAAGAATGTAGAGTAATTTTGTTAAGTGTATAAAAAAAATCCAGAACATCACACTCTATATGCTTTTAGCCAGAAAAATGCAAAGACCTTTCTAAAATCATATTCAACACTATTTCCAATCTAAATATCAAAAATCTGTATGACCTTTAGATTAGTTTACAACTGTATTACTCACATGATCATTACATGCTTCATGAACCTGGATATGTGCATTTTGCTGACCTGAATTGCTTGTGCATGTTTGTGCATGTCTTGTGCATGTCTATGTTTGAATCCTGAATCTGGGATAGACTGACCAGTGATCCATAGATCAAACCAAGTTTTAATATGTTTTATCATTCTAAAACAACATGTATTAATTTATGAATCCCAAAGATCTAATACATAGGTTATAAATCCACAAGTTAATCAATCTGGTTTATAGATTAATCTAGAAAATGAAGAAGAGAAAAATAGGTGCTAATACTTGGAAAATGTATTAGTCAATCTTGAGTCATTCCAAGATGAAAATACCTGAAAATGTATTAGTTAATCCCGAGTCATTTTAAAGTAGTAACACTTGAATCATGTATTAGTCAGTCTTGAGTCAAATAAAAGATTAAAGTGTAGAAATAGCTATGTGACACAAAACTTTTCAATTATGGAAAATGTTGTGTGATTAAATTTCTTTGCTACTTTAACACTCTGATAGGCAAAGAATCATTTATATATCTTCACATATATAAATGATATGACTTGATTAAAATACTGATATTTTTATATTAGTAAATTCTGGATCTTGGGAAATTAATTAAAAGAAATGAAAGAGGCAAGAAAAGAAGTGATCCCTTGTTAAAAAAAAATCAACTAAAAATCAGTAAAATATAGTAGAAGAAAAGTGGGTCACTTCAGTTGGTATCAGAGCTATGTTACCAAAAACATAGCAAAAAAAAAAAATCTAATTTTCTCATATGGATAAAATTATAAGGAACAAACCACATAAAAATATTTTCAGTAGGAATAAATTACTGAAACAATTAAATCAAAAACAAGACTAACTAGCTATGTAAATTATATAGCAAATCATGGTAGGAAGACCACCAAACTCTGGAGCAGGACCCTCTAGTGCAACACCATTGGTTAATTTGCAAGATTTGGTGAGGGCATTTAGGGAAGGAGCAGTGCAGAGGGAAGAAAATTCTCATGAGGAGTTATCTAAGCTACAGAAAACATTCTCAAATTTAGGAGGCAAGGATTTTGAAGGCACTGAAGGAGTTATGTGTGTGCAAACATGGCTAAGAACTTTGGAAAGGATATTTGCAGACATGCAAATCAATGACCAAAGGAAGAGGCAAATAGCTTCCAGAAGGCTCGAAGGAGCAGCACTGGATTGGTGCGAGGTAATCATCACAGGAAGACCAGAAAATGAGATAACATGGGATCAGTTCAAGGATATGCTTGAGGCTAGATTTGTCCCAGCAATAGCTAAGGCAATATTGCTTGAAGAGTTCATAAGATTGAGGCAAGGATCAATGAGTGTGACTGAATACACTCAAAAGTTTGAGAGCTTTTCTAAGTATGGAACCATGCTCATAGGGAACGAGGAATCAAAGAATTCAAGATTTATTCAAGGACTTAATGCTGGTTTAAGTAGAGCAATGCTACCATACAAAGACAAAACATTTGATCAAGTCCTAGATCTCACTCTTTCTTTTGAACAACATGATAATGCAAGGGAGAAATTCAGGAACATGAGAGCTAATAACAACAACAAGAAGGGGAAAAATAGAGCACATCCTTATGACAAGAAGAATTCAGACAAGAAGGTTGAAGGAGCAACCGGTGGGGAAGTTAAGAAGAAAATTATTTGCTACAACTGTGGCAAGGAAGGACACATGAGTAATAGGTGTCAAGCAGCTAAGAAAACCCCATTCAGTTGCTATAATTGTGGGAAAGAAGGTCATATCAAAAGGAATTGCCCAGAGTTGAAGAAAGGAGCAAAGGTAGGAGCATTGGAAGGAAAAGCAAAAGCAAATGCAGTGGGAAATTCTGGACAATTGGAAGGTATACTCCTAATTAAAGATTATCCAATCTCAGTTATATATGACACTGGGGCTACACATTCCTTAATATCACAAGACATAGTAAATAAATTGGCTCTCACATGCAATTTAGTTGATAAACCTTTGTTTATTCAGAGTCCCCTAGGTAGTTCTTGCATACTAGGAATTAAATGTTTGGGAGTAAAATTAAACATAGGAGGAAATATGTTTAAATCTGATTTGTTTGTGTTAAAATATCTTGGAATTGGAATTATTCTAGGAGTAGATTGGTTGAGTAAATTCAAAGCAATTTTGAACTTGGAAAATTTTACTATTTCTTTGAAAACAGAAAGTCGTAAAAATATTATAGTCATGAGTGAAATAGCCAAAACAAATTGCCTTAATCAAATGTGGAGCATGACTGAAAAAGAATTAATTCTGGAAGACATAAAAGTAATAAATGAATACCCAGATGTCTTTGGAGAGGTTATAGGAGTTCCAGAAAATAGGCCAGTTGAATTTTAGATAAGATTAATCCCAAGAGCAAGTCCTATCATCAAGAAGCCTACCAGAATGGGTCCTAAAGAATTAGTGGAATTGAAACAACAATTGGAAGAATTGGAGCAGAAGGGCTTCATAAGGCCTAGTAGTTCAAACTGGGGTTCTCCAGTGGTATTTGTAAAGAAACATGATGGTACAATGAGGATGTGTATTGATTACAGGGAATTAAACAAAGTTACCATCAAGAATAAATATCCACTCCCCAGAATTGATGATTTATTCGATCAATTAAATGGAGCAAGAATCTTTTCAAGGCTAGACTTAGCCTCTGGATTCCATCAAATGAAGGTTGAGGAGGAGAGTATTAAATACACTGCATTCAACACAAGATATGTGCTATATGAATTTTTAGTAATGCCTTTTGGATTGACAAATGCACCATCCTATTTTGTAGATTTAATGAATAGGACATTCAGATATTTTCTAGATAAATTTGTAGTTGTTTTCATTGATGATATATTGGTGTATTCAAAATCAGAAGAGGAGCATGCAAGGCATTTGCATCTGGTTTTGTCAAGATTAAGAGCACATGATTTAAAGGCAAAATTTACTAAATGTACATTTGGCAGAATGAAGTTAAATTTTTGGGACATATTATATCTCAACAAGGGATTTGTGTAGACCCAAACAAAGTCATGGCAGTGCAATCATGGAGTAGACCCAAATCAGTGATTGAGGTGAGGTCATTTTTAGGAATGGCAGGCTACTATAGAAGGTTTATAAAAGACTTTGCAAGGATAGCCATTCCATTAACCAAGCTAACCAGAAAAGAGCAACCATATGTGTGGACAGAAAAATGTGAACAAGCTTTTGAATCATTGAAGAAGGCATTGATGGAAGCTCCAGTCTTGTAAGTTCCAGAGGGAAATGAGGGATTAGTGGTTTATACTGATGCTAGTCGGTCTGGGTTAGGGGCAATACTCATGCAACATGGAAGAGTCATAGCATATGCATCAAGGCAACTCAAGCCAAATGAAACCAGATATGCTACTCATGATCTAGAGCTTGCTGCCATTGTTTATGCATTGAAGCTATGGAGACACTACTTGTTAGGTACTAAATTTGAATTGTTTACAGACCATAAATCACTTAAGTATTTGTTTTCTCAAAAAGACGTGAATATGAGACAACATAGGTGGGTAGAGTTTTTAGCTGCCTATGATCTTGATATATTATATACTCCTGGAAAAGCTAACAAGGTAGCAGATGCTTTGAGTAGACATCAAGCAAGATTGGCAAGCTTAATGATGACTGAATTCAAGGATTTTACAATCCTTAGTGAAGTAGAAATGAAGGAAGAAATTGGTGCATCAGACAATGTACATAGTGACATGGTTGAATATGGGAAAGTAAGTCTCATCTCCTTAAGATCAACCCTGGTTGATAAAATAGGGAATATGCAGAATCAAGACACTAAATTAAAAGAAAAGAAGGACATGATATCACAAGGCATGTCAGTGGAAAATTATGAAGTTGATGATAGAGGCTACTTAAGAAAGAAAGGGAAACTCTGCATACCCAATATAGAAGAACTGAAGCAAGAGGTTATGGATGAGCATCACAAGACAAAGTACACTATACATCTAGGTGGTACAAAAATGTACCATGATCTTAAAAGAAATTATTGGTGGCCAGGAATGAAAGGGGCAGTGGCAAGATATGTGGCAAAGTGTTTAACATGTCAACAAGTCAAGGCAGATTATCAAAGACCTTCAGGCTTACTACAACCTCTGGAAGTGCCTACCTGGAAATGGGAAAGCATTTCAATGGATTTTGTGGATGGTTTGCCAAGAACAAGAAAAGGCAATGATAGTATTTGGGTTGTGATTGATAGACTCGCAAAAATAGCTCACTTCATTCCAGTGAATTCAAATAGAAATGCTCACAAATTAGCTTAATTATTTGTGAAGGAGATAGTGAGATTTCATGGAATCCCCAAGACTATCATTAGTGATAGAGATACCTTGTTTACCTCAAGGTTCTGGGGTAGCTTTCAAGAGGCTATGGGGATAGAATTAAGCTTGAGAACAGCTTACCACCCACAAACAGATGGGCAAACTGAGATTGTCAACAAGATTTTAGAAGAATTGCTTAGAGCATGTATACTTGACTTTGGAGGCAACTGGGAAGATCATCTCTATTTAGCTGAATTTGCTTATAATAATATATATCAGTCCACTATAGGTATGGATCCATTTGAGGCTTTGTATGGGAAGCCTTGTGTATCTCCTGCATGCTGGATGGAGGTAGGTGAAAGAGTGTTGCTTGGACCAGAACACGTGAAAGAGTCCTCTACAAGGATTGAACTTGTAAGGCAGAGAATGAGAGCAGCACAGGAGAGACAAAAAGCCTATACAGATAAAGGGAGAAGGCCAGTGGAATTTGAAGTGGGAAATTATGTATTTCTCAAAGTTTCACCAATGAGAAAAATATTGAGGTTTGGCAAGGCAGGAAAATTGTCACCAAGATATATAGGGCCATATGAAATTATTCAAAGAGTAGGAACTTTGGCTTATAAGTTGAAATTGCCAGAGGAATTGAGTAATATACATGATGTATTTCATGTATCTCAATTAAGAAGATGGGTGCATGATAAGGAGACCATTCTGAAATCTCCTACACAAGTTGAAATTCAAGAAAATCTGGTTTATAAGAAGGAACCAGTGGGTATTGTGGCTAGAGAAGAAAAGAAATTGAGAAATAAAATAATTAAATTGGTTAAAATCCAGTGGAGTTTAGATGAGAGTGATTGTACATGGGAGACTGAAGATAGGATGAAAGATAAATATCCTAATCTATTTTCTGCTTAAAGGTATGCCAAAAATTATGATAAACTTAAACACTACTTAGATGTTTGATTGGTTTTGAATGCATGAGTTTCTGAAATTTCTGAAATGAAATTATGTTTTGTATACATTTGGATGGAAATGAATGAGAAAAATAATTGTGGGACACAATTCCTTTTAGGAGGAGAGTATGTGAAGACCCAAATTATTAAGATAAAAATAATTTTATAAAAATCAGTTAATGGAAAATATTCAAAGAATAAAATAAATTTAAAATAAATATCAAGAATGAGTGAAATAAATAAGGAAGAGGATAGTTGTTTTCAGTAAATAATAATGAGGAGAAAATAACTTCAATAAATAATAATGAGAAGAAAATAACTAAGTATGAATAAGTTTTATATTCACATATCTCATATATATATATATATTGCGTATAAGTAGCCAGAGGAGTATAGAGTGATAAAATAGACTCTTATGATGATTAAAATATATGAAACCAGATTAGTATTATATAGGTATAAATACATTTTATAATCAAGAGAAAACAAATGGCTTGAAACATTAGCAAGGAATTAATTGATAAAAAGATATATATATATATATGTGAACATTTCAGATTTGTCTTAAGAAAATAAATAATGTAGATAAGTCACATGAAAATAGTGTGTAGGTGAAACATGCAAATGGCATGTACACAGAAAAAGAAGAAAAGCAACTGAAATACCCGAAATGGAATCAAAAAGAAAATGGCATATTTAGCCATAAAACATTTACAAAATTCTCTTATTTGTGTGGGGATAAAATGGGTTTTTCACTCCACTAAAACCCTAGTTAAATGTTTTAGAAATCAAAGGAAAGGCAGCAGTTATTTTTGAAAATAGAAAGATATTTTTAGAAAATAAAAAGAAGAGCAAACTCATACTGTTTTCAAGTTAGAGCATTCTCGGGGAAAGAAGAAGGAAGGCGAGTGATTAATCATCTTATGAGATTTAAGGCATTAAGACCTAAGTTAAGGGCAGCCATATTACTTATATAAAACCATATCATGTTTTTGTTTAATTTTATTCTCAGAATAAATAAATGTTGATCATGGTTGGTGTTTTGGCTGAGTCTTTGGTTGATGTTTTATCTGTTTTGATTGTTTTGATGAATGCTTTGAAAAGACAAACACCCTAATCACAGAAATGGACTCTGTAACTTATAATCCAGTTTTTATATGGGAATGAGTTAAACATTTTTACTGAGGAATAGGGTACTAATGAAGAATGAAGTAGGCAGTGTGAATAAGGGGATTCATGCTTATGTCTAGTTCATTTTAAAAATGATATGAATAATGCAATATTATATACATATATGTGCTGATTTGTTCAAATCACAAGTTAATATGTTTTTATGGGTTTTTCTCAAAAACCTTACCCTATGTTCACAGTAAAATAAATGTAATGTTTTATATGACTTCACCAGATTTATGTAAGAAATGGGAATATTTCTGAAAATAAATTTATGCAAGTCTTAGAAAATATGATTGAATAAAAATAACCTTAAAATGGGATGTGGTGTTTTACATGAATACTTTGTATGTCTGGCTGAAATCCCTGAGTGAGTTTAATACTCTCTGATTTATGAAAGGAAGAAAAGAATATGAAGCATTTCAAGAATTAATAAAATTCTCCTGAAAGAAAATAAGAATGGTCTCTAGATTATAAAGCTAATCTAGGAGTAGTTCCTTGATCTATTCATCATTAGGTGGATGATGGGTATGTGCATGACTTGTTTAAGTCCTGTAGGCCTCCCTGTAAAGGGTTAACAGAATTGAGCCCCTTTGCAATGCACACATGGTGTTCAATGGCAAGATTTAAGACCAAATAAATGATAAATGGGGATTGAGAAATTGAGCTATGGGATTAAGGGAGTCAATCCATAGGAGTATATGTACATATAACTGAATTATGTTGATAAATGAATACTTGTGTGCATGTATGTTAGTATGAGCTTATATTATATATATATGTACCCAGATTTTAGTATGAATCTAAATAAGTATCAAACATATGAGTCTCTGCACAGAGTTTAGTAATTACAAGTTATTTATAAACTATGATTTCACTCATACCAGAATATATTTTTTGACCCTATTTGTTGCCTTTGCAATCTTTGGGGTGTCTCATTTTCATTGAGGCAGTTCAAAGTGTTGCTGCAGGGAAAGATGCTTGAGTAGATTGCTTGTATGGATGTTTGAAGAACTTGCTGGTTTTAAAATGCTTTAGAGAAGTAGAAGTTTGATTGTAATAAATAATCTAGGCAAACACTCATATGTCTTGTGTATTTCTAGGATTGATACTTGCTTTGTTTTCTTGAAAAGAACATGTAAAAGGAAAAAAAAACTTAAGTATTATATGTGCTTGTGAGTTGTTGATTCTAGTAGCAGACTCTGGAAATAATCCAGAGGATTATAAAAAAGGAGAACATGCCATTTAATCTGATATGTGGATGTGTTCCCCTTGGCATGTTTGCTATATTTCAGTTATAAAGTTTAAGTTGTTTTTGAATAAATATGTGCCAAAGTATTGAGTGGATGAGTTGAACATGGTCTTGGCTAACCAGTAAGGCTTGTACATGTCTTGTAATTGATACAAGTACATGCAAAAGCTTGAAGCCATAGTCTTCAGATTCCTGAAGCAAACAAGACCATAGAGTAAGCTAATTCGAAATGCAACTAAATCATATGGTATGTCTAGAACAAGAGTAGGATTATGTTACCATAAAACCTAAAAATTATAAGTATATAAGGATTTAGGAATTGGAATTGGTAAAATCTGGAACTGACTTCAATATGAAACTGAAGTAGCAATTCAGAAATAGGGATAAATAATATAGACTTAAACAAGAATGTAGAGTAATTTTGTTAAGTGTACAAAAAAAATCCAGAACAGCACACTCTCTATGCTTTTAGCCAGAAAAATGCAAAGACCTTTCTAAAATCATATTCAACACTATTTCCAATCTAAATATCAAAAATCTGTATGACCTTTAGATTAGTTTACAACTGTATTACTCACATGATCATTACATGCTTCATGAACCTGGATATGTGCATTTTGCTGACCTGAATTGCTTGTGCATGTTTGTGCATGTCTATGTTTGAATCCTAAATCTGGGCTAGACTGACTAGTGATCCTTAGATCAAACCAAGTTTTAATATGTTTTATCATTCTAAAACAACATGTATTAATTTATGAATCCCAAAGATCTAATACATGGGTTATAAATCCATAAATTAATCAATCTGGTTTATAGATTAATCTAGAAAATGAAGAAGAGAAAAATAGGTGCTAATACTTGGAAAATGTATTAGTAAATCTTGAGTCATTCCAGGATGAAAATACCTGAAAATGTATTAGTTAATCCTGAGTCATTTTAAAGTAGTAACACTTGAATCATGTATTAGTCAGTCTTGAGTCAAATAAAAGATTAAAGTGTAGAAATAGCTACGTGACACAAAACTTTACAATTATGGAAAATGTTGTGTGATTAAATTTCTTTGCTACTTTAACACTCTGATAGGCAAAGAAACATTTATATATCGTCACATATATAAATGATATGACTTGATTAAAATACTGATATTTTTATATTAGTAAATTCTGGATCTTGGGAAATTAATTAAAAGAAATGAAAGAGGCAAGAAAAGAAGTGATCCCTTGTTAAAAAAAAGTCAACTAAAAATCAGTAAAATATAGTAGAAGAAAAGTGGGTCACTTCATTAATCATACCCAAAATGGTTACCCATATAGCATTTCGGGGCCATTCATTACGTCAATACAAACAAAATCGCAAGCTCGTAATGGAGTTTGGATTTCCATACAAATGACCAGGAGAAGGGACTACCTTATGGCAGTACATCTCTAGAGGAATGTACCGAGGAACATCACAAAGGAACCTCTACCAACACAAGACCGGCCTACCTCTATAACTAGGTAGTATCGAATATATCATCCCTCGGTAAATTACCGACCTTTTTCGAGGGCCTTAATAGCATACAAACCACATTAATTTACATCCTGAACGTGATAGCGGAAAGAAATATATCTAAAAGAGGATGATCTTATCCTACTTGGGAATGACTCTAATTGGGAATGACCCACTTAGCCTTGCCGCATCTAACCCCGTTTCGGTCATTTCCGGTTGATGAGGCCTGAGGTAACGATTACCTTTCACATATCACATATCACATCACTTTTGAATGCCACATTTGCCATTTCCATTGACTACTAATTGCCTTTCACAAAAATACAACCCTTGAGCTCGTACGTCTCAAGGAAGGTTGTTAAGCTAAGAGAAGTTGCCTTCTCCGCCACCAAATAGATGTACGTTTGTAAAAACCAATGTACGTAATCATTAAAAATGCAATTTCAGACATTCGTCCATACAAGTCGTCCAGGAACAGGACAAACCGAAGGTACTCTCCTACCACATCCTATCGAGAAATCCCTAAGATTAGTAGCGAATAGTCCTTGCGTTGGATATTTCATAACGAAGAGACTACTGCTACTATATGTATATTGGGATTTTAACCCCAAATGATCAACAAGCGGTCCTTCACTATGAAAATCCTAAATATCAATATCATCACAACCTGCACAATCGAACGCATATACGTTGGTCCGAAGTGGTTTTCGGATAAACCGATCCCGGTCTCTTCGCACCAACAACGCAAAAGAGTTTCTCAACCTCACACAAAAACTAAGTCTCATAGACTTATCATGTCTCCAACTATCAACTTGCTATCCTTCGGCCAAGAAGGAAGCTTGATAGATTGGAGTAATACTCCGCACTGCATGAATCAACATCCTCAACACAAACGATAATCAAGCCTACACAGATGGCTACGTACTAAGTGTACGACCAAATAGTTCCCAAATCAAGTCGAGGAACTAAAAATGGCGAAATTTGATAGTCGGTTATTTAACTATCCAAGCAACAAACAAATATTTAGCACCATAAGCAATCACTGGGCCCTTTTAGTTAATCTTTTATTAATTAAATCACTTTCCAAATATTCACTCCAAATTATCTTTAAAAAGATAATCTCAAAACCATTTCAATATTCTATATTGGAAAACATTTCCATATACTTATTTAATAATAAGTAATTCAGAATTCTCTTTATTTTCAACACATAGAAAATATTACATATACTTAAATCATGATTAAGTATATATTTTATTCTTTAAGGAAAACATTCTCTTAAACATATTTATTTGGGTCAAAACGAATGTTGCGTAAAACATCGTTACGACAACCCAGATCATTAGTATGGGGATTCGATAATTAGATAGATATATAAATCCCATATACTATACAAAACATCTCCTTTCGAAAATCATTTACTATAATAATAGTGTTATAGTCCATGCTTTCCTTACTTCTCGAAACATCTATTTCAACAATGAATGTTGAAATCTATGTATTCGATGCTCACACCTTTTAAAACATCTTCAAACCATTTAACTCCATTTAAAAGATCACTTTTCAAAACATTCATTTAATTTAAAGGATTATTCACCGTCCAAAATCGTGAATATAATTCCTTAACCTAATTTATTATTTCTACACATTTATTAAAGGATTATTCATTGTCCAAAATCATGAATATATTCCTTTAGTAAGCTTCCATATTTAACTTATCAAAATAAGTTGATTTCACATTTATAAAACAATGTTTATAATTCACATTTCTATTTTATAAAAACTTCAATTTATAAAATTCCTTTATTAACAAATTCCATTTATATCTCATTTATATGCCAAAATCCGATTATAAGTAAATTTACTTATAATTCTCTTATTTACAAATTCATTCTTTTTATAACTTCATAATTTATAAATGTTATTCACTTATAAGATCCATTTACAACTTCATTTTAACACTTATAAAATTCCTTTATAATTCCATTATTTTTATTTATAAAATATCAATTTTATAAATCTTATATATATAACCCTTTTATAATAAATCAAAATTCTCAATTAACTTATTTTACCAAATAGTTAACTCTATATTTCAAAAATCATATTTTGATCCCATTTAAATAAACTTCTTCTTTTAATAATTTACAAATCATTATTAAAACCCATATAACTCCAAAAATCACTTGAACAACCTTTTTAATTTGAAATTATCATTTTAATATTTTTAAAATTCCAAAATATGGCCCAATGCTACAAAAATGCTAAATAAGGTGATTCACATCAATCATATCCATCATGGCATCCAAATCATCATATATCATATGATAACAACATATATCACAATATCTGTAAATAAAAATCAACACTGGTGAGGAATCTAGTTGGATCCCTCCAACCTGTCACCTGCAACAAATATACATATTAGAAAATATGTACAATGTCCACTTCGAGGCAGACGCGTGTACAAAAGGTCATCCGCTCATACACGGGAACGTATTGGGTCTTATCTGCTCCAATAGGCAGGAATATATCCAAAACGATCAATGTATATAATATATCATATATCATCCAAACAATCATCAATCCGCACAAAATAAATTTATTCTCACATATAAAAATATAAGCAAGTCATATAGAGTGAGTTATACTCACTTTGATTCCAATAGCCGTTGCAACGTTTTATTCCGAATAAAATTAAACGAACGTTTAATTTTACCCAAAATTTTCGCTAGCTCCAATCAACTCCAATCCATCTCCATCGCGTAGTGTTCACGAATACGAACCCAACGCAACTTGTTTCGTTAATTTTCGACCTCATATGAAGAAGATGTGAATTTTTTAAACATTCACGATTTAAAATATAAATTATTTACAAATTATTTTTTATTTTTAAACCTTGAATTATTCCTGGCCATTAGATTTCGTATACATCAAATCGTGGCTGCACAAATCCTTCTCCATCATCGTTGCCAGGTTATTCACGCTCGTTCAAAGCCAACATCGCGCGTCTCCCATCATCCACCGCGCCTCCACCGACCACTAAGGCGATAATCCATCGTCACCACGTCGAAGCCCCACCTCGTCTCCACCTATGGTCGCGAGCACGCCGAGCTCGGTCGTCCCAAGCCCTAGAAAAATGTGAATGAACGTGCATGTTCATGGCCAAATTCACGTCGATCTATTGCTCCAAATTCAATCGTAGCCATTGACCTTGTAGATCTTGTCGTGCTCTAAAATATTGTAGTTGAGAGTTTCTCGTAAAAGTCGATGGATTATGAGAAAATGGAGGAGAAAGAATCAAAGATTTCTGGACAAAGAACGTTAAATGGCAGCTAGGGTTTATTGGTTTTAGGGTTTGCAAATTATAAAATTTCGTGGCTTTATATAGAAAATTTCAAAACACTATTCACCCGAAAATATTTCGAACTCCAATCGAAGCATGCCTGTAACGACCCAGTATTTTGGACCATTCAAATCGACAATAAATCCACACATGCCGGACTTGAATAATTCAAAACAATGGATTGTAAATAAAATTTGGCAAAACTTAGCATACTGAACTCTACAAAATTTGGAAATCAAAATATATTAACAGATATATATACCTAATATAAAGAGGGAAGGATAGGGGAGAAAGAAGGCCAGGCTCCGGCGCTGCTATGGTGGAAAAGAAGCTTGCGGCTACCTGGGTGAGTTCGGAACAGGCGGCCAGGAGAAGTGCCCATACCGAGAAGATGGTGGTCAGGGGCTCGAAGGACAGAGGAAGTGGCAGGCGTGCTTGGGGTTTTCAAGTGGAGGAAGCAAGCTTTGAGGAGGGTAACGACAGGAAGCGGTTGTTTGAGGCAGTTGTTCGGCGCGAGGGTGGAGATCAGGGAGGTGGTGTGTTTGCGTAGGAGGTTGGGTTGCTAGGGTTCGGTGACTGTGGGGTCGAGGTGGGCGAGGCGATGGGTTCTCGGGATGGCGAACTGGGTGGGAGAGGTAGGTCGTGGGATGGCCTGGGTGATTGGTTCATGTGAAGTGGGGCTTGGTTGTTCGCCCGAGGTGAGGCTAGTTGCGTGATGGGTGTACTGTTCGGGTGCGGGGAGGTGTGAACGGAGGGATGAACTGGGCTTCACGGTCTCGGACATGGAGGAAGGCAGCACAGAGGTAGGGGATGAATTTTTGTTGGAGGCCTAGCATCTATGGGATGTATAAAGCTTGGAAAAGAGGGCAACTAAGAGTCGGTTGTGGTTGCTGTGGCATGGAGGAGCGGCACGCTGTGGAGCGGAGGCGGTGGACGGTGTTGCGAGAGGTCGAGGGGAAAAGGAGAAACCATGGGTCGAGAGGGATGAGGTAAAGCAGAAAGAAGCTGCTGTGGTGAAAGTTTATGTTTGTGGAAGAGGGGCACGTGAACAGGTTGATATGGACAGCTTTCAGAAACGAAACAATGCCATAAGTTTGAACTTGTATATATCATAGTTAAATGCACTCGTATGCAACAGATGGGAAGAGAAAACGTGCGTCTTCCTATCAAATACGAACAGGTATGATTTATTAAAATAACAGACCGAAATTAAAGAAAGGAGTTTCCAAACGAATAGCACGTTTGAATTTGAAAAGGTCAGAAAGTGGAAAGTCACAAATTTTGTACCGCTACAATGGAACGTTACCATCGTTTTCGTCACCTACCGGACCTCAAAATATAGAAATAAATATACCGCAGAGATCAGCACGACGAGACGATTAAAATGGTATACAGATATCAATGGTAGGATCATCCGATCAAAAGTCGATAATCGGTACCATAAATGCTGCTATTTTGTCAGAAATAAGATTGATGGAGCAATAGATGTCCAAATTTGACGAAACGAAAGATGACGTCTCACTCAGAAGATGGTTTACAAATTCTTTATGTAAAAATATTCAGGTTTGGAAAACATTTTATTATCATCAATTTTAACTGATTAAATTGAAGTAAATTTACGCGCGAAATAAATTTTCATATTCTCGGACGAAAATTTACCAGTTGCTATGTTTAATTAGACGCATTCCAACTATCAAATTTATATTTCAAAATTTTATCGTTTAAAATTTCACAAATATTCAATTAATTAAATAAATAAGACCACTGAAATTTACGGGTCGTTACACTCTCCCCCACTCAAAACTTTTCGTCCCCGAAAATGAAGGAAGTAGGAGAATGGAAACAACCAGAAAGAAAAATAGATTTGAAATACAAAATAAACAGTTAATTTAAAACCATATAAATTTCAATTTAAATTAATTAATACCCAATAATTGGTTTCAATCCATTTGATTTCACTTAAGTTAAATCAGTCTTAACTATATCTAAATTCATTATCCTTTTTATCTAGTCATCCTTAATTTAAAATTTCCAAATCAATCTGTTTGTATAATCATTTATTATACTCATGTTTTATTCAACAAATTTAATTCTTTTATTCTAAATTATTATTAACCTTATTCCACTTAATATATCTTATCACATATATTTAAACCATATAATTTAATTTAAACCATATAAATTTCAATTTAAATTAACTTATATTCAGTAATTGATTTTAAATTCAAGGTATTTCCATAAGTTAATTTAATTTCAATTTATTAATTCCTTCAAAACAAATTTATTTGTCTCATCTATTATTCAATTAACTTATTATCATATTTATCTCTATTAACATCTTTATAAAAATTTAAGTGTATAACATTTATTATAACACTCAAATCTTTCCTTATAAAGTCATTTTATATTGTATATTATCCAATTACATTTTTAACTTCTGAAAATTTTAGGTAAGTTATGTTGAGATGTAATTTAGTATTATACAAATAAGATTTTTCAATTCAATTATTTCCAGTTAAATATTTATCCAAGAATTTTGACTTCAATTTATAATTGAAATCATCTTTAAACCTAAAATTTAAGAATTTAAATCTCCGATTTACTTCAAACAATTAAGAGATATATATAATATCTATATCAAATCAAATTAAATTTTAAAATAAGATACCTATATATATATAAATCAAATTATACTGAAGAAATTCAAATCAAAATATTTTTTTTTCAAAACAAAACCGTAGCAAGGCTACAGAATAGTCTCTCCACTTCGAAACTCGAAAATGAATGTCGATGATGCGGCCGTCATCACCGAAATTATTTTCCAGCGACAAAGAGAAGAGCGCTGATTTAAACATTTAAAATTCTTTGAAAACCATTTTATTCGAAAATACTTAAATAATATACCTTTTAAGACTTTAAAACAAAGTTTAAAATCACCAGAAATTTAATTCTTAAATTCTCGATTTAAATTCATTTCAATTTCAAATAAATTTATAAACAATAGTCATTTTGCAATAGTCAATGACTTACAAAACAATAAAATGAAATCAAATATTATCATTTTCAACAACCAAATTATTTAACTTTTAATTCCAGAAAATATTTCTTATATTTTTATAATATAATCATACAAATTTATTTCATTTATCAAATTTAAAATTTATATTGTGTCAGTTTGCTCTATTCAAGTGTTTTGGAAATCCTATCGATAGCGTTGATCAGACGAATCGATCGAAAATCCAAACCAACATCAACAACTCAAACAACACACTATAAACATAACTTATTTTATATTAATTACAAATACACTCCCTCACACGATGATTCCAGAATTGGATTCCAACACAAGGATAGAGATCCAAATATAGAGGGACTCTAATCAAAGAGAATTCTAATCTAAAATAGATAGGCTTGAAACGAAGGTTAGATGATTGCATTTCAAACAGGAAGATGGATAAAGTTGTATAAATCGCGGGCAACCTTAACCGAGTCAACCATGACTTCATAGATAAGATCGATGTAGAATTCTGAAGCAAATCGACATTCGATTACCAGAGGTAGAATTCGGGTATAGCATAAGATAACAGCATCGTAAACCGAGGATACAGAAATCTCCGGTGAATCACTACCGATTGTAAAGGAGTTTCACCCTAGTACAAATTATTTGAAGATTGGCGAGACCGCCGATTTTATTATAGAGATCATTCGAAGTGGAGTTATGGGATATTCCAGAATCAAAAGACAAGAATAGGGGAGACACGAATGGACTTTGGAACCGAAGTGAACGTTCCAAAATTCAAAGGAACTGAGTCAAAGAAGAAGGAATTCAAGCTCGAACGAAAGTGATTCTGTAATTGAATTTACTACATATGCTGAGTTTTGCCTAAAACCTCGCTCTGATACCACATGTAACGACCCAGTATTTTGGACCATTCAAATCGACAATAAATCCACACATGCCGGACTTGAATAATTCAAAACAATGGATTGTAAATAAAATTTGGCAAAACTTAGCATACTGAACTCTACAAAATTTGGAAATCAAAATATATTAACAGATATATATACCTAATATAAAGAGGGAAGGATAGGGGAGAAAGAAGGCCAGGCTCCGGCGCTGCTATGGTGGGAAAGAAGCTCGCGGCTACCTAGGTGAGTTCGGAACAGGCGGCCAGGAGAAGTGCCCATACCGAGAAGATGGTGGTCAGGGGCTCGAAGGACAGAGGAAGTGGCAGGCGTGCTTTGGGTTTTCAAGTGGAGGAAGCAAGCTTTGAGGAGGGTAACGGCAGGAAGCGGTTGTTTGAGGCAGTTGTTCGGCGCGAGGGTGGAGATCAGGGAGGTGGTGTGTTTGCGTAGGAGGTCGGGTTGCTAGGGTTCGGTGACTGTGGGGTCGAGGTGGGCGAGGCGATGGGTTCTCGGGATGGCGAACTGGGTGGGAGAGGTAGGTCGTGGGATGGCCTGGGTGATTGGTTCACGTGAAGTGGGGTTTGGTTGTTCGCCCGAGGTGAGGCTAGTTGCGTGATGGGTGTACTGTTCGGGTGCGGGGAGGTGTGAATGGAGGGATGGACTGGGCTTCACGGTCTCGGACATGGAGGAAGGCAGCACAGAGGTAGGGGATGAATTTTTGTTGGAGGCCGAGCATCTATGGGCTGTATAAAGCTTGGAAAAGAGGGCAACTAAGAGTCGGTTGTGGTTGCTGTGGCATGGAGGAGCGGCACGCTGTGGAGCGGAGGCGGTGGACGGTGTTGCGAGAGGTCGAGGGGAAAAGGAGAAACCATGGGTCGAGAGGGATGAGGTAAAGCAGAAAGAAGCTGCTGTGGTGAAAGTTTATGTTTGTGGAAGAGGGGCACGTGAACAGGTTGATATGGACAGCTTTCAGAAACGAAACAATGCCATAAGTTTGAACTTGTATATATCATAGTTAAATGCACTCGTATGCAACAGATGGGAAGAGAAAACGTGCGTCTTCCTATCAAATACGAACAGGTATGATTTATTAAAATAACAGACCGAAATTAAAGAAAGGAGTTTCCAAACGAATAGCACGTTTGAATTTGAAAAGGTCAGAAAGTGGAAAGTCACAAATTTTGTACCGCTACAATGGAACGTTACCATCGTTTTCGTCACCTACCGGACCTCAAAATATAGAAATAAATATACCGCAGAGATCAGCACGACGAGACGATTAAAATGGTATACAGATATCAATGGTAGGATCATCCGATCAAAAGTCGATAATCGGTACCATAAATGCTGCTATTTTGTCAGAAATAAGATTGACGGAGCAATAGATGTCCAAATTTGATGAAACGAAAGATGACGTCTCACTCAGAAGATGGTTTACAAATTCTCTATGTAAAAATATTCAGGTTTGGAAAACATTTTATTATCATCAATTTTAACTGATTAAATTGAAGTAAATTTACGCGCGAAATAAATTTTCATATTCTCGGACGAAAATTTACCAGTTGCTATGTTTAATTAGACGCATTCCAACTATCAAATTTATATTTCAAAATTTTATCGTTTAAAATTTCACAAAAATTCAATTAATTAAATAAATAAGACCATTGAAATTTACGGGTCGTTACAGTGCCGCCTGGCGTTTATAATATTTTACCCTATTTCGAACATAATGAAATATATATCGAGAGCCAATTCCATCATATTTGGAAGATAGGTTTTCGAATCAACTTATTTAAATTAAAATTTACTTAAATAAATTTCTACGCATTTTAGCTTCCCACGACTAAACCGTAAATTCGATTGACACGAAATTTGGAATCTTATAATAATATAACATTACGGATCCAATGAAACTGGTTTCGTCAAAATCCAAGACCATCTCAAAAATGACTATTTTTACACGTTAATTAAATATTAAAATATCCAATTTCAATAAATCTACTATTGATTCGATTTCAAAAAGTTTACTAGCATCATTCTAATTCAATAGAATTTAATTCAACTTTATAAATCATTTTCATTCACATAAAATTCAAAATCAAATTATTTCTGCAATTTCAAATATTAAATTAATAATTTAATTATCCAAATAAATCATTATTTTCAAAATATAAGTTATTCAACTTATAAAATTAACTTATGAATATTTAAAATCAATTAAATATCCGAATTTCGAATGACCGAAATTCTGGGTCGTTACAAGTTTCCTATATTGTTACAAGTAAGAAACGAGACATGGAGAATTCCCCCCTTTAAAATGAAGACCCTCGGTCCCTATTTATAGAGTTTGGCGAGTGGCATACTTCGGCATCCACGAATCTCGACATCTCTAGCTTCATCAAGTGTCAAAGGTGAATATTCTATTGGCCTTGACATGAACAACATTGTTGCGCATCGAAGTATGTACAATTGCATCTTCCTCGGCATGGCCTCTGTAGCTCCAATATCGATGCCAACACTCTATTGTTGACATAATGTGATGTGAACTCTATTTATGGACATCGACATTAATAGATACCGATATTGCGTGTATAGATATGCAGTGCTATCCATTGGGCTCGATTACTTGGCAGTATTGATCCTCAACGAGCTTCAACTACAATTGTTTGTGAATTGAGGGTGATGTTGAGAAGGAAGCTTGGTGTTTCTTGACGAGTCTAACAGCTCTGATGTTGATTGAAAACGTCATTGGTAACCTTCTGACTATGTTTATTGATGTCGATATCATCGTGTTAATGATGTCGAGGTTAGCTGATGCGTAACGTTTCCTCGATGATGATAATTATAGTCACAACCCTTTCCGCGTCTATGTTAACATCGATATCGCTGTATTTAACGACATCGAGGCTGAACGTTGTGCACAACTTTCTCGCTTGCAATAATGGTAGCAGCACTAGGCATGGAAAAGGTGGTTGAGTTCGAAGTGAGGGAGCTTTCGAAGCATGACCTATGAAGAGCTTTAAGAAAGACCCATGAAGAGCTTAAAGAAATACCCGTAGAGCAATCAGGTAAGAACCAAAACTAGGCTTGAGTATGACAAGGAGCTATCAAAGTTGGGGAGCACTGAAAGCATGCATGATGAGCACTCTAGTTCGACTTGGAGTAGGCTCAAGTGCAACACTGGAGTGGTCAAGAAGATAAAGCGTTCAAATCACATATTCACGTACGGCTCGAGTACAGTGTATTTTTCAGTCAAATTTGATCTGAAATTCAATCGTATGGATATAAATATTGGAGGAAACTTTCCCACCATTTTCATAAAACTGTTCAAGAAAATAAATTGGTTAGATTTCAATTATAAATGAGAGCCAAAGGATGATGAAGATCTCTACCAAAAACTATTTTGGAACTCTATCGTATCCTCTACTCCATCATTCAAACTAAAATATATCATACTCCCACAAAAGTTTGTAAATAATAATGCAAAAGAATTGAACGATGATTAATAGGATGTTGGCAAAAGTTGTTAAATCTCTATAAAAATATCGTGCCTCTCTTAAATTGTTCTTCTTTTCTATTTACCACATTCTCTACTCTTTATTTTTTTCTTTGAGATTTAGATAAACTTATGATTCTTTTTTGAACCATCCTTTGAACCTTTCAAATGTATTTTAGGATCAATATATAAAACTTTATTTTAAATCGATTAGATCTGTTTATCATCTCAATAATAAAATCATCTAGTGTGTTTGTGGCATAATTTGATGAAAATATTTTGGTGCTTCCATTGAGTTCTAGATCATATCTATTCAATTCTAACTGAGATTTCTGATTGCTTTAGGTTTATGGTTTATTCTTTTGCAAAAGACGGAGAAACTATTTTTTCTTGCTTTAGATAAAGTTGTCTTTTAAAATCTCGCAAAAGTTGAGGTTCTTTCTTTTAACAAAACAAATTAATATTTTTGAAAGATGGGTTTTGGAAGTTTTATAATCTTCGACCATGGTGGGAACTTGAAAAATGCAAAACATAGAAGAAGTGAACCAACCATGTGATCCACAAGCACAACCATCAGCAGGACATTAGGCCCATAGGTTGACCTACGTAAAGCTAGCTAATATGGTCTAGAATCTAGCTTAGGTGCAAAATGGGTAGCATTCCCTAATTTGGAAATTAGTGACCCAATTAGAACCCCAAAATAGACTTACATCTATGCAATTAAAGACTTAGCGGTTATATATCGATGGAGGTGCTAAAAACTACTACAAGGACAAAGCAGAGATATAGTAGAAAGTAACGGAGGTGCTAAAAGATATATTGGAAATAAAATCTAGTTGATTCTTAGAATTATTTTTAAAGCCCTTATAATAAATTTCCTTGAAATTCTTCTTTCATTTAACTCTATTTTAATCCATAATATCTTCATACAAATATACAATTTGAATTTTAGAAAAAGAAAAACATTTTATACTAGTGTATGTCAGCATACTCTTTGGGGATATGTTGATATAGCGGTAATTATTTAGTTTGTCAAAATTCAAATGAAACGATTTTGGTGACATCTCCTCACCAGTGGATACATCTTCTCACCAGTGGATACATCCTTTCATTTTCTATCTAAAGGGGTCTAAAAAAAGAATTTTAATCATTAATTTTTGATTTTTTCTTACTCTTACATCTTTATAATTTTATGAGAAAAACTCCTTTATATATTTCCACTCTCTTTGCAAACCATATTTTTTCACTCAAATTCTTCAACGATTTGTAAACCACCTAAGGTCAGAGAGTTTGTACTTGAATTATCAATCATTCCCTCAAAATCCAATTTTTATAAATGTATGTATAAATTTATTAATTTATAGTCGATAAATAATTATATTTTAAATTAAAATATGAAATTCTTTTAAATGCATATTTTGAATTAATTTATATATATATATATATTTTATATTTGAATTGAAATTTAAAATAGATATTTATCTAGATCTAGATCTGTTTTTAAATTTGAAACTAACAAAAGATATTTTAGAATTAATTCAAACTATTTTGAATTGTTCAAAATATTTCAATAAATAAAAAAAACTATAAATATTATTTGACACACGCACGCGTGCGCGCACATACACACACATATATATAATTCAAACTAAACTATGGGCAATAAATGTATATATAAAGGATAAATATGTCTGTTGTGGTGTAAATCCCAGCACCTATAAACAGTCACATTAGCCATGTACACTTTTTATATGTTACACGTGCACTATACACATATAAGTGTATTTGATACACTTATAAATTAAAACTTATATAAATAAAATAAAACTTTTTATAAACAAATTGACTAAATAAAGATTTTATTTAAAATATTTAATATTAGATCTACAATCAATTAGACTTCATAGTTCCAATAAAGATCTAAAAATGGGAAAAAAATTAATTCACCCATTTAACCCACTACGACCTGGCCTAGTGGTATTAGAGCCCTATAGCCTATGTAGTTTAAATTACTAGTATTAGTGCTAACTTCTTAAAACCTACCCATTTAGTAGGTTGTTTAGAGTGGTAGTGTCTAAAGTTGGGTTTGAGTAATTAAGTACTCTGCCCTACCTAGCTATTGGATGAACCCACAGGATGAAGTATGCCCAAAGGTTATCCCTAATATAAAAGCCAGAATTGATTTTGGGCTTTGGGCTGATTTTCAAAATCTATTTTGAGGATTTAAATAATGTTTTAAATTTAAAATTGAAGTTTAAAATATGAAAGAAATTTTATAAAATATTTTTCAAAAATTGTTTTGGAAAAATTAATTAACTATTTTCAAATTTTTATATTAGTTAATTAGGTTAATTAAATAAATAGTTGATTAAAAGTAATTAATTAAATTAAAACATATATAAGATATATGCATATTTATCTCAAAATTTTTAAGATAAATAATAGTGAATTTTCAAAATTAATTATCTTTTAATTAAAAATTTTAATTTATTTAATTAATTAAATGTTAACTAATAAATAATATACATGCATAATGATATATGTATATAGAATTACTATAATTATTATAGTCAATATTCAATTTTAAAAATGTTTAAAATGAATAAAATAGAAGTATTTAAATTTTTAATTGAATAAATAATTAAATTAATTAAACATGATTTAATTAATGAAATTAAAAGATAAAATTATATTAAATATGATACTTAAACAGAGTGAACTATAAGAAACCCTAATTTTATTTATGGAATAAATACATATTTATAGTATGTATATCGCGATTTGAAATGTGTTTTATACTTGAATCACGAGGGGATTCCATTAGAAATACATTATTTGATATGTAATGACCCACAAATTTATCAATTTGAATAATTATATTTATTTTTAAAATATTCAAATATAAGATTTTTTAACATTGATTATGATGTTTGAACAATAAATAATAATGGTCATAAGTATTTACAAAAATATATACTTTGGAAAAATAGCGATAAAATGATCGAAAACCATTTTATCGATAAACAGCTCTACAATCGTAAAACATCGCATATGGAACTGGGTACATAAACTTATTTTTATAATTGAACAAGAATATGAAATAAAATTATTTATTTTATTTTTGGAAAATAAATGTATTTATGACATCACCAGTGATGCCATTATATTTAATAATTGATTTGTGATTTTAAAATTGAGATTTAATTATTTAATCATTATTTTAATTATTCTAATAATTTTTTTAAAATGATAATAAGTCATTTTAATTTATTATATAATGGTAGTAAATCATTTATAATAGTTTGATGAAGATATACGTTGAATTGAAAAATATAAGAAAATGGAGATCGTTTTATTGGTATGGTAGCAATTTTTGTAAATAATTGTTGATATTGATTTATATGATTTTATAACTCAAGTGAGATAATCTTTATTAATTAAAAATGATTAGAAATTTATTTTCAAATTTTTTTACATATATATGTAATTTAATGTATAAGTGAAAATGTGACCGGTAATCGGCTTCCCGATTTTCAATGGTTTAACAAAAGAAAGTCGTTTTAAGTCATTGCAACATTGTAAATGACACTAACACATATTTATATGCATCTATAAATATCACATACTCACATATACATACATATAACATATATAAAAATATATATATACATTTTGGAAAATATATTTTCTAAAAACTTCACCATTAAGCAAACTAAAGTCAAACCCACATGCATAAGGACTTGAATGGATGGCTTGGAAGAGAGTGAAGTGATGGAGGCACATGGAGGAGGGGGTAACATGGGGAACATGATGGAAAAGGAGGGGGTGGGTGCACATGGTGATGGATAATGATGGTGTTTTAGATATTTTTTTACAACTCTATAGCCTATAAATACAAGCATCCATTCACTCCTTCATTCACTCATTTCTTCATCTCCTTCCTTTTCTTCCTTTAGCTTTTTAATGGCTTCCACCTTAGGAAAATTTTGAAGAAATAATATCAAAGAGAAAATAAAAATATATATGTTATCATTCGACCTCAAAACCAAGTGCAAACACCTCCCCATCCCCTCTACGACTCACATCACCCCTATATCCCAAGCTAAGGCCGAGCACAACTCATCCAAGGTCAAGGCCGAGAGCTTAAAGGAGAAGTAAGCAAGTTGAGGAGCTCCGGAGCTAGGAAAGGAGGAGGAAGTGCGGCCGGTTCGATTTAGAAAGTTACGACAAAGTTTGGTGGAGTGGAACTAATAGTGAGTACTCAATCTTAGTTTTATTTAAATAAAACTTAAAGTGATAACATACATGTTAAATTAGAGATTTATATATTTAATATGGATTGATATTTAATGATAACTTGATTGATATTATAATTGGTTATATGGTTGTGATATGGTTGACAACTTGGTTTGATAAATAATAAGAGAAATGGTTAGTGATTAACGATATTTAATCAAATGGAAATTAAATCCATATAAAGATGTGTATGAAAATTGTTTAGTTTCTTAATGGTTTTAAAAATCTAGAAAGAGTTGAAATGAATATTATAATAATACAGTATTATAATATGAAATGAAATGGAAAATGAGTTTGAAATATGAAAAGTATTTGTTTAAACGAGTGTTTCCATGAAGTTTGAAAAGAAATTGAAAAACAAGTCAAAACTAGGCGTGTCGCGTAACGGTAGTTCGTGATTTCACGCCGTAAAAGTCAAATGAATATATAGAATGAAATATAGCTTAGAATTATTCGAGATAAGAATTTTCCGAACTATTATATCCATAGCTTTCAAATTAAGAAAGAAAATCAAGATTTGATCTGGTATATTTTAAAAAAAAGTCCAAAACAAGTTTTCAGAATAATCGCGGTTTTGCAGTTCGGAATCCATAAGGGAATTTCTTTAAAATGATATTTTTAAATTCTTTAAAAATATGGAATAAATTCTATAAATCTTTTAAAATATTTTAAAAGAAATTTGAGTTATATAAATGAAGTTCCAAAAGATAGAAAAGTCATTTTGATCAATATAGCTTTTAATACACTTAATAATTCTTTCCCGAATCTTTTGTGAACCTTTTTGAATAAATAATTAAGTAATCTAAATATGATTAAGAGGTTTAAAAATGTGTATGTGGAAACGACTAGTACATTTGTTCCATTTGTTAGTGTCATAGAAAATCCGACCGAGGAATCGAACAGATCGAAGGAAAAGCCCAGATGCTCTAAAATGATTAAAAGTTAATTAAGTACGTTAACATTTTTGGAGTCGATCAAATAACTTGACCACCTTATGGGTGATAGAGAGGTAGTCTCTAGGCTTGGGTTTGGGAAACCAGTTGTCTGCCCTCCCTGGGTACCCGGGCTGGCCCGACGGAGGGGATAGTAAATTTGATTCACTCGTATAAAAATTTCCTAAGTATAAAAGATTAAAATTTTCAAATTTAAACAACTTGGATTGCATGGAGATAATCTTCTTACACTTAGTGTTAAATTCCGAAGAGGGAACTCGTACTATCCATATGAATTTAAAAGGAGATTTCACCGCTATTCGACGGATAGTAAAGGTTGAATACGGAAATTGATATTGAGTAGAATTAGTATAATTTCCATGATTCTTTTCACTCAATAGTTTTTTTGCAATATGAGATTTAAATGAATGATTTGGAAATGTTTCCTAAATATAAGGTGAAATGATTTGGAATTTTTCCAAGATTCAAAAAGATTTAATTAACCAAAAGGATGTGATAAATGAGGCTTAATGATTCCATATACTGTTAAGAAGATAAATGGAATAATTTAAAATAATATGTCTCTCTGAGATATTTATGAATGAATAAAAAGATGAGTTAAATTGAATGATGATTGATAATCACATATGAACTTAACATCTTTTTAATCGATAGTTGGTTCGAAGGAACCGGGTTCGAAATTGTGTAACTCCTATCCGAAAACCACTTCGAACCAATGTATACGTTCAAAAGTGATGACATGATGAAGATGATGATTTTTGAAGATGGGGATCTTCATGATGAAGGGCTGCTTGCTACTAGTCCCTCGAGGTGAAATTTACCATATCATATATTTTTTGTGGCAGTAGTGCTATTGTAACAACCCGGGGTTTTGTAACAACTAATTATCATCAAATGACGATTAAATGGGTTGTTAGTTGCTATTGGGATTTTAATCGGTTAAAATTCTTTTTAAATTCGTAAAAGAGTTAGGCGGGCTTTATTTTGGCCCACGTTCTTTTGCTTTGGAGATGGGATTTTTATCAAAAGCAGATAACCGTGCCTCCCTTCATTGATTCGTTCGAAACCCTAAGCGAAAAAGAAAATGAAAAAAGAAAATGGCTGCCTCGTTCGTTCGTTCCTCTTTGTCCAAATTAGGGCTTCGAGATTTTGAAGCCGTCGACTATGATTATCTCGATCAAATGATGCTTTGTTAATCGATGCTTCACTTCGTGCTCGTTCACGGCTGCTTCTATTTGCTTCGAAACAAAGGTGAGTGATTTATTTCACTCACATCTAATTCAATTGCTTTACTTCGTGACTTGGGTTTTGAATTGATTTAGCCGATGATGATTTGTTTACAAAGGGTTTGAATCCCTGTTTTCTCGTTCGTGTATATATGTTTGAATTTGTCCATCGATTTCTCTGGCTGATCGATGTTGCTGGATGCTTGAGATTATTTCTGACTTTATCAATTCGTATATATTGTGATTTCTTTGATCACGGCTTTGAGTTTCTGGCATTTGAACTTGACATTGTTTTATTTCCACTCTGTTGACTTTGGCCATTTGTGTTCATCCCTGTAGCGTTGATTCGAAAATACTGCTTTGATAAAAACTTGTTTATGGGCTGTATTTGACTTGAGTCTGTTGCATTTCACTCTGTTGCATACATTTGTCACTTTAATTTTTTGGGTGAATTAGGTTATGCTTTAACCTGTAGTTGTCTTTGATTGCAAACTGCTACTTGATGCTTTATGTTGTTCGGTCCGGTTGTCATTGTGTATCCACACATCGTTATAGCATTGTTCCTTGTCATCGAGATGCATTGCGGTTGATATTTAACTGCAGTTGTATTGCTTCATGCCTGAACTTGTATTTGGCTGTAGCCCTTTTTGTCACTGCTGCTTACGTGTTGACTTCATGTATTTGTCATTGAGTAGTTAAGGTTGCGTTAAGCTCTGGTCAACATGTATATATGTTGCACTGGGGTTGTCTTCATGTACAATGTGCTTTGCACCTGTAGTCTTCACCCTGGCCTGTTTCACTGTCATGTGTATATATGTGCATTTCATTCATTTGTGTACATGTATGTGATTTCATCTTGTACATCTCCGTCTAGAGTAGTTCGGAACTGCTATGGCTATACTTTGTTCCTGATGCATTCTGTCTTTGCTAAAAAGAAACTGTTGTCTGCATATATGTGCCTACATACATTTGTATGTATGTATGCATGTATTGTTGAATTTCCACTGTATAGTCACTGCATTGCTCCATGTATATATAAATATGCACGGTTGTAGTTGAGCTCGTACTGTCCACTATTGCATTGACTTTGTGTAAGTGTAGTTTCACCTTGTCGATGATGCTTTGACTTCATATAGTTTGTATTGGGTTGTAGCCTCGAGCTCTGTAGCATTCATGTGGTTTGTTTTTGCTGTCGAGGCTGATGCACTATTGCTTGTTTCATTATCTTGAATTGGATCATTTCATGTTTTACATTTGTAAAGTTGTACCTGAGTTGAATCTAGTCTCAAAGACTCGGGTTTGACCTAGTACTCGGTTGTGAACTTTCATTGTGCATTCGTGTGCATTTCGTTCATTTTGATTTGAGTTGAGTTACCTTTCAGTTTTTGGTTGAACTTTTATGTATTTCGATTTGGTTTAATTTGATGATTTCGTTGGTATCTAATTATCTTTTAGATAATTAGATTATGTGTTAATAGCCGTTTCTCTGGTGCATCCCTTCTTTGTTGACATGTGCATTCCCTTCACTGGCCTTGCATGTGGTCTTCTTGTGTTGCAAGTGTTCATGTACCTTTTTATGTCTGGTTTAGCTGCTATCTACCTTGGTTTTGCTGCAGTTTCTTGTTTGCAGTTTATCCTTGAATTCAAGTGGTGGTTGCAGTTTCATTTAGTATGAAGTTTGCCCTTGTTGGTTTGCATTGCATTGATGCAGTTGGATTTGTTTTTCTAATCGCACTTGACATGAATCCGGTATTTCGGGTTTGACCTTGTGCCCGTTTGTGAACTTGATCTTTTGCATATATCATATGCTGTATTGGCGAGGCAGTGTACGCGTGCGTGTACTGCAGCCAAACAGAAGTGACGTTTTAATTGATATTTCAATCATTTGAATTGTTTTGTGTGTTTAATTCAATAATTTGAAACTGTATTTTGATTTGGTTTGATTTGATCATCTTGTTGTTGTCTAATTATCTATTTGATAATTAGATTATGAGTTTCTAATTATTTGTTTAATAATTAGATTTTTGTTGATAATTGCCGTTTAGGCAATCCTGTTGTTTTCTAAATTATCTTCATTGATAATCCTTTCATTTATCTTCGTTGATAATTTGAAATTGCTGATTTGTTGTTTAACACTGTTAAGTGTTATATTTACCGTTATCCGATTTCTTATTAAAGGATTGGATAGACGAGATTTATTGTGACTGTCGTCTATCTGCTATTTAATTATTATTGCTTATGTGCATTAATAACTGAGTTTAATTAGACTGACCCGTGTATTATTTTCTTTTGAATTTAATACTCAGGTCAGACCGAGTTATTTCAGGTTGTAGATATCTTACTTTGGGTTGCTGCTTGAGCTATGAAGTCTCTTCATATCTTTTGGAGTAGTCGTCGTCATTTTATAGTAGTCAGTGTATCTGATCTATCTGATCTAGGTTGATATGTATTCATGTATATTATTCGATAATATACTTGTATATATAACTTCCAGAGTCGATAGTTGTAGTTGTATCATATGTATTGTATCAAATGTATTGTAACTGCCTTCAGTTATATATATATGAGATTTGATATTAGCTGTGTTCCGCATTTAGCTTATCTGTATCATTATTTTATATATATTGTCCTAAACTATTATGAACCATCGTAGTTCATTTTATACTGGAATTGGGTATGTCGATGGGAGTAATAACCAGAGATGAAAATAAATATACCACTCTTATCGAGGTAAACAATACTAGTGTAAGGCCTAACTACGGATGGCCGCTCCTATCCAGCCTTATTCTTCGTAATAACAGACAATATTTCTTTTAATACTCTTTGTTATTGTGAGCATAGAGGTGGGGCATCACAGCTATGCTATGAAAATCTTTGATTACTAAAACTAATCGCTACTAATCCTAGTGATAATTCCCGATAGGATGTGGTAAGAGTAGTGCCTTTGGTTTTGTTCAGTTCCAGAATGAACTTGTATTGACGAATGTCTGACATTGCATTTCTGAGATCACAACGTTGACTTTTACAAACGTTCATCTGTTTGGTGGTGGAGAAGGCTACTTCTCTTAGCTTAACACCCTTCTCTGAGACGTACAAGCTCAGAGGTTGTATATTCGTGAAAGTCAATAGTGATCGAAGGAATAGAAATGTGGCATTCAAAGTGGAACCTGATATGATCAAAGCGTGGCTTTGTGAAAAGAAAAACATCGCTTTATGGAATGTAACCTCACGAGCCTCACATCCCATGAACGATACAGAATACTATGTGGTCTGAAGGAAAATTTTCGGGCTATTATTGGAGGAAGATGTCCCTTTAGGCACTTGTTGCCTTATTGTATGGATGGAAAGGTACGGAGGTTGACGGAGATCGTGTAAAGTCACTGAGTAATTTTATGTTCCATGGAAGTGTAGCAATATAGTTCGGAGGCTGACGGAGATCATGTGAAGCCACTGTGTGAACTAGGATTGTTATATGTGGATTTTCGGATCTGAATGGTTGCTAGTTCCCTATCATGTTGGAAATCCAATTCCAAAACATTGCCTTTACGGTTTTGATTGTAGAACCTACTTTTGAAAAGTAGCTAGTAAGCCATCAAATTTAATCAATGTAACAATTTCAGCTATTTTGATAGATTATTTGAAAAGTGTTTTCAAAGGAATGTCATTAGAAATAATATCAAATTATTTTGGTATAAAAGTGTTTGGTTATCATAAGGTAACAACCCATCCGTATTTATGTGTGGGCGTGGTCTTATGAGATACCCTTCTTTCCAAAGGTTTTGATTGGCATGAGCATGATCTATACATTAAATAAAACTTCAAGTATCTCACGCTGGTTTATCAAGCGTGATACGGGTATTTTTAATACTCGGGTCAGATCTGAGTAGTTTCAGATTTAGTTGAAGACGATTGGAGTTTCCATAGGAGACCTGGAGATCTTCATCTACTTATGGACGTATTCTATTATCCGCTGCATCTATTGCATTTTTTTTTATTTTTTAGCATTTGTAAGGACAGAGGGTTTATAACTATCCATACCGAATCTAGGTTAGACTCTAATATTGTATTCAAATTTTTTTGCTGTAAAGATTATTGCTAAAATAATATATGTTACTCCATTCATGTGAGATTTTGTTCTATCTTTATTTTCTTTTTCCCTTAGCAATCGGGCTTACTGGCACTTGGATTTGCGGCACGTGAATACTGAGGATGTATTAGTGTCGATTTTCGAGGGTCGAAAATCTTGGATGTTACACCATAAGTCGATATCACTCAAATATATAAATATAAATCATTATGAATCTCTTATATAAATGTTGTCCTCTACCATTTATATATTAATATATTACTTGTATACTCTTTGGTTGTTGATATTCCTCAAGCTAGAGATGTTATGTGTAGTACTATTAATATATTGGATAGAAGAGGTAAGATATATGCATGTATTTGTTGATATTTCTCAAGGTACGTGCATTTAACTTAGCCATCATGAAATGGTACGTATAAGAGAATAATCTCTTTTAATCTGTTGATATTCCTCAAATTCAAAATGAGATTAGGACAAAGATCATAGGTTATGAGTTATATATGATAAAACTGACAAAGTTTTATCCGTCGCTTATGCGAAGGAACCAAGCCAGTCGGAAGTGGGTGAAATAAGTAGATTCAGAAAATTTCCTATTTTGGATCTATTGGGCCTACGAAGTCTAAAAGGTTATTAGATCTAATCTAACATTGTTTTAAATAAAATCTCATTTTATTTAAATTGTTCAAAAAGGAGTTTCATAAATGTAATGTTTATATAAATTAGACTATATCAAATATACCCTTAGATGTATATGTGTGTAATAGTTAATTGCTTTGTATTATTATTTTGGTATGTGAAGAGTTAGGTTGTTGATTATGTAAACTATTCAATAGGTCATAAATGTAGTGAATGTGTAATTATTAGAAATAACACCTACTACTTTATAAGTAGTTCACTATATTTTACTTAATTTTCTTAAAGGAAGTTTAATTTAATTTAAATTAAATGAGATTTACTTTATAAGTGTATCAAATACACTAATTAGTATATAGTGCACATGCAACAAATATCAAATGTATATGGTTAGTATGACCGTATATTGGAGTTGGGGTTTACACCCCAACGGACACATTTATCCCTTTATATATGCTTGGTAGTCAAATGTCTTTTATTAATTACATAAAACAACAATTGTAATATATACATATAATAACAATTATACACACACACATATTGTTTTGACTATTTTCTATGTTTTGAATTCTAGAATTAACAATTTTAAATGTTTTGAAATCTAGTTTTAACATAGGGAAGATTTAAACTTGAATTTTTAATTAACTTCCTTTTATAAATTTTAAATTGAAATAAAATAAATATAGTATACATGGAAAATAATTAAAATAATGTTTTAAATTTAAAACAACATAAATTTATAAACTTTGTCATTATATATATATATAAATATATATATATATAAATATATATATATATATATATATATATATATATATGTTTCAAAACATAAAGTTAGTAAATACAGAGCTAGCCTTAAATTATAAAGGATTCAAAGTAGGTTATAATTTTGCACAAAAGTTCGCTTATGAATTTTGAGTTGAAATTTTTTTAAAACTATGTAAACAATAACCAAATGAATATATGAAATCAACAAACATACAAAACATGGATTCAATTTTCAAAATGATTTCAACTGATCAACACGTGTGGCTTATTTATAATTTTATATGAGAAATGTTACAAAATTATATCAAATAACAAAAACAAGTTTCCAAATCAAAATGGTTCTTTTTTGTTTAATCATTGATATCCAAAAAAGTAACAAAATTAGATTGGATAATCCAAGCATATATAAATTCATTGTAAAAAGTTTGGGATCTAGATAATACATAAAAGATGAATATATAATCAAAAGGGAAGTAGAATAAAGGATCTAAAATATATTAACATCGTGAATTACATAATGAAATAAAAAATCGAAAATTATCATAAGATGAAGCCAAAAATCATACCTTAAATGAAGAATAAAACTCTTAGATTTGAAAGAATCAACATTTGGATTTTTCAAGGATCTAAAGGAAAATACCACCTTGAATATTTTGATTTTATTTGAATTTGATTTTGGGAATTTTTTTTTATCCATGAAACAATGGAAATTTTAGGCCATTAAGAGAGAGAGGATGAGAGAAGAAGGAAAAAAAATTCAGGAAGAATGAATGAATGAAAGAAGAAATTTTGTTTTAAAGGAATCACTGAAACCTTTCCAATTCTTTCCTTAATACCTTCCCTCTTTAATTCCTCATTAAGTCTCAATAAAATCCCCCCTCTAGGATCATGCATGGCCGGCCAAGTATATGCCTAGATAATCCTTAAGAATTTCCAAATCCCTTTAGTAATTAATTGATTTAAATCAAATTTAAATATTTATCGATATCGTATATCGATACATACATATATAAATTTTATATAAGCAATTTATTAAATACTAATGGTATTCAAAAAAATCAAATAAAATTTAATAATTAATATTTCATTAATATAATTAATTTACAAGAATTTATAAATTAATTAAATTATAAGGTTTGTAGAGTATTCATCGTTATGGTTGTGCGACTCAAAGGTGTAAATTCATTGGCGATTAATATAAAACCATTCGAGTATTAACATTCACCCTTTACCTTAGCCAATGATGTGACAATTTCACTAAATTCATCGCTTACACATCTCTTTAGTTAAAAATTTAATTTTACTATTATAAGCGGTACCTATTAGCAATAATATTTACAAAAATTCTCATCATTAAAACTATATCACTTTAGAACTTATGGAATTTGGTTTTGGTCAAAATTCCAATATTATCCACATTTAACTCAATTAGTGCAAACCAAAAATATTTGGTTCAATAAGAACAATTATTATTAACCGTAGTGCTCTATCAAGTGACTTTAACCTTGAGTTGACTACAACTGACTGTGATACTAACCCTTTATAACCAAGGAGACAAATTCTCTATTGAATAGTGTTTCACTTCCAGTGCTTCAACTCAGACTCAACTATAATTGCTTAATGGATCCTCATGCCATGATTTAATTATAATAAATGTTGAGTGTCCACATTAGAGTTCAACGGTATTCTCAATCAAGGGAACTAAGTAACGTCGTCACTTCAAGATTCTCCGTTTGACCTTAGTTATATTAGCCAACATAAAACCCTCGATTGAGTCATTCCATAGTTATCCAATTTCTATCAGTATGTAACTCTTTGGTGCCCCAAGTAACCAAGAATAATACACCACCCAATATTTGAAGAACATTACATACTCTATTCTTAACAGATAAATCTCCCACTAGGAATATTTATAATAATATGTTGTTTTAATGTGATAAATTTCTCATGATCACAACATATCGTGTTTACTACCACATGACATATCATTTAAGGATATCCTATTTAATATACTTTAAATTAATTACTTAATTAATTATTTCACAGTAGAACAAAGTATATTATAGAAATCAAACACCTTTAAAATAATATGTTGTTTTAATGTGAAAAATTTCTCATGATTACAACACATTGTAATTTCTACCACATAACATATCATTTAAGAATTTTCTATTTAATATATTTTAAATTAATTACTTAATTAATTATTTGACAATATAACAAATTATATTATAAAAATCAAACAGCTTTATTATGAACAAGTTCGGTTATCGAGTTAGATATATATAAGAACATACATAATTGCCCCTAGGGCATACCTCTAACTCTATCAGTCTCTCACTTGCACTTGAAGTCAATTATAGATTATTATTTCAACTCCTTTGATATGTTTTCTCAAAAAATAATTGAGCTAGTCCCTTAGTAAATGGGTATGCTATATTATTTTAACTATCTACTCTATCAATTAACTCTCTCCCGCCTTTATCATATAAAACTCTTCTGAGTATGTTTTTCAACTTCTAGTGAGCATTAGGTTCTTCTACGAACCGTACCACAACATTGTTATCATATAAAAATGTCATGGGATTCTAAACATTTGGAATCACCCCTAGCTCAATTATAAATTTATGCATTTATTCATGCTTCATTTATTATAGTGCTATTCAAGGCGATGTACATAGCTTTTGGTTAAATCAGCCAGTGCCTATAGTCCGGAACATTTCTAAGTTAAAATTCTTAACAAACGATTGAAAATGAATTTGGGACAGATAAACTATACTCGATATCACTTATGAATTTTGGGTCTGCGCAGTTCTTCATAGAGAGCTCGTTGTTTCTACAAACAATTCTCTAGTACTTCGTAAATACTCAAGAATGCTCTAAACTCATTTAGTGATCTTAATTCGGATTAGATACTTTCCTTACGTATCAAATACAGAAGTGAAATGTGATACTGTAGACAATATAACATGCATGATAATTCTTATTGCCAATGCATAAAAAACCCATCTTACATGCTCTATATTAAACATTTTAGTATGGTGTCAATATATATCATTTTGGGACGATCCCAACATATTTTTATACTGATTATAAAAAATGATACTTTCAAATCCAATATGAAGAATTAAACAACTAGACTAATATGATTTTAACACGAGTATATCATTAACAATCATAAGTTTGTGGTTACTTATAGTTTTGAAATAATTTAGTACATTTATAGTGCTTTTTTACAAACACACGCTTCCTATGCATTTTGAATGAAATTCAAACTATTTGGTTTCTTTGTCAAAATATTTGCTCAACTTTGATGCTTATTCAATGATACTTTCGTATCAATTTTTGGATCATATCCATTATCCCACAAACTTAGAATCATTCCCATTGACTTCGAGAAACTTTGATTAAGCATAAAAGGTATATTTTAAATCGATATTTAGAATTTCTATTTCAACATACATATACCAAAACTTAAAATCATATCGAATGATAATTTTGCGAGTAAAAATCCAAATTATGCTAAGTATATTAAATGACGAATCTATTGCATTAATTTCAACAATTGAAATTTAAGATGCTATTTTTCATAGAGTTAGGGGATGACCTAGGAGCAATTATGTAATTTGTTACATATATCTAACTCGATAACCAATCTTGTTTAAAAAAAATGTGTTTTCTTTATATTACATACTTAATATAATGTGTTATATTAATTATTTATTTAATTAAAAGTATATTTAATATAGAAAATCCATACAAGGTATGTTTTGTGATGGTACGTACAATGTGTTGTAACCATGAGTGATTTATCATAATAAAATAAACATATTGTTATTAATGTTTCTAGTCAAGATGTATCGAGACTGGATATTGACACATCCGTTAAGACCAGAGTACGTAACACTCTCCAATAGTTGGACAGTGTATTACTCATGGCTGTTGGGGGCATTAAGGGGCTACGTATTGATAGTTATTGGGTAACCATAGAATGAAGCAATCGATAGTTTAATATTGGCTAATATAACTAAAGTCAAACAACGAATATCGATTAGACAATACTATACAATTCCCTGCACCTGAGAATGGAAAATCTATTTTAATTATACTCAAGTTAGGCAAGGTATCTATCGAACGACTATTGTTGTGTTGAACGAAAGCATTGGAAGTGAAATACTATTCAAGAGAGAATTCATTTCCACGATTATATGGGGTTAGCATCATGGTCAACTGTAATCAACTCAAAATCAAAGTCTCTGGCCAAAGCACTATGGTTAATAATATTTGGTATTACTAAACCAAGGATATATTTTTTTGCACATGCAAAGTTGAATGTGGATAATATTAGGATTTTGACCACAACCAAATTCCATAAGTCCTAATGTGATATAGTTTTAACGAAAAGAATTGGTGTAAGTAATTGTTACTACTAGGTACCACTTATAATATGTGAAATTAGATTTTACCAAAAGATGTGTATGAGATAAATTCAGCCAAACTGTCACACCACTAGCTAAGATGACATGTGAATATTAATATTCAAATTGTTCGATATTAATCGCTGACTGAATTTACACCTTTAAGTCGCACAACTGTAATAATGAATACTCCAAGTAAACCAAGCGATTTAACTATCTTTTAATCATTGTAAATTAATTAATATTTTTGAAATATTAATTATTAAATTTTATTTGATTTGTTTGAATACCTTTAGCATTTAGTAAAGTGTGTAAATAAAAGTTATAAATGTGTGAATCGATATACGATCTCGATGGATTGTTTAAATTGGATTTAAATGGAATGAATGCTATATGGGTTTGGGATCATTAAGGCCCAAGTTGCCTCTATGTTTGGTCGGCCACAAAAGGAGGGAAGATGATAAGTTTTGAATTAATCAAAAAAGGAAAAGAGTAGTAAAAGGAAGGAAAATGGTCTCTCTTTAAGGAGGATTGATTACCTCCTTTATTTCATTCTTTTCCATAATTTTTGGCTCTCCTTCCTCTCTAATGGCAGAAAAATGTAAAGGCTTCCATAGCTTCAAAATTCACAAATTCAAATAAAATCTACTTATTAAAGGTGCTTTATACTGCTTGATATTTGCAAAACCTGGAGGCTGATTTCTAAATCTTGGAGCTTTGATTCATTGTTCAAGGTGTCATTTATTGGCTACATCCAAAGGTAGTTCTGTGATTTAAATTCACCTACTATTATACCGCCTTTTGACTAGGAAGTATATCATAAAAGTTGGCTAAATGGCTTCTGTGATCATCAAGGCAGGAAGCCCGGAGAGATGGTTATCAGGCTCGAAAATCGATGATATTTGGAACTATGGACGATAGTTGGGCAGATTCGGACTAGGTCCCAATCAAGGTGCAATCAATATAAAGTGACAATGAAGGCCTCATGAGGCCACATTTCAAATTTAAGGTCAATCAGAGTTCGTATGCTCGAGTTATGGGCAAAGGAAGAATTTATATGGATCTATCTGAAACGATCCATAAAACAGCATAAATCGATGAAGGTCGATCAATATCTCAAAATCTACAAAGCCAATGCACTTGAGACTTTCAAAGCATTACTATATTGAAGAGTGGAGCCCACAAAAATGACCACATGACAAAATTCCCAAATCTTTGAAAAAGAGGTTGATCGTTATTAGAACGATCGTACAAATAAATCATAACGATCTATAGTTTTACGGAAAACGTGATATCTCACAAACGGTACGTTGGAATTGCATGAAATTTGAAGAGCAAGTATCTTACATCATGGAACACCACCATGATCGATTGTAGCTTAAAAGGATGAAATCTTGGAAAATAGGCCAATCGTTATTGGAACGATCGTACAAATCAGTATAACGATCCATAGTTTTACGGAAAATGCAATATCTCACAAACAGTGCGTAGGAATTGCACAAAATTCAGAGAGAAAGTACTTACATCATGGAGCACCCCCATGATCAATTGCAGCTCAAAAGGGATAAATCTTAGAAAATAGGTCGATCGTTATTGGAACGATTGTACAAATCAGCATAACGATCCATAGTTTTACGGAAAACACAATATCTTGCAAACGGTATGTTGGAATTGCATGAAATTTGGAGAGCAAGTACCTCACATCATGGAGAACCCCCATGATCAATCATAGCTTAAAAGGATCAAATCTTGGAAATAGACCGATCGTTAGTGGAACGAACGTACAAATCAACATAACGATTCATAGTTTTACAGAAAACGCAATATCTCACAAACGGTAGGTCGGAATTGCACGAAATTTGGAGAGCAAGTAGCTAACATCATGGGGAACCCACATAATAGATCATAGCTCAAAAGGATGAAGCATGTAATGATCTTCCATCATCCATATTCTAGTCAAAACAGTGAAAATCGATCGATATCTCACAAACGGTAAGTCGGAATGGCGTGAAACTTTAGGAGCATGGACTAGATGCATAAGGGACCCATAAAAACGATCGCAGCCAGATTAGAGTTAGTATGGAATGATCGACTTGATTATTTTTTGTGTCCGATCGATCCCAAATTTTGTGGGTCGTGTTGTATAGGCCTGGAGGTTCTTCTATCGAAATTTCAGTCTGATCCATGCACATTTTCACCTATAAATATAGCGGACATGGCTCATTGCAAAAGACTTTTTTCGGCTGGCTCTCCTTCATAACTTCTTATCTCTTCCTCCGCTAATTATCTAAGGCAAAAACAACTGTACTTGTAATCTCACAGTATAAATAAAAGATTATTGGAATGGACATATGCTAGAGTTTGTCGAACCACTATAAAACTCGTGTGTTCCTTTACTTTTTCTGTTATTTATTTGTGATCTAGGTGCTTATCTTTATATTTGGATATTATTTTTGGAAATTGGTGCTTCACATAAAGCTGGGTGTTTATGACCATTTTTGGCACAAACATTTTAAAAGTTCAGCCTGATCCATGCACGTCTTCACCTATAAATAATCACATTACGCCTCGAACAGGCACTCAATATCGAGCGATCACATTACGCCTCGAACATGCACTCGATCTCAAATGATCACATTTTGCCTCGAATAGGCTCTCGATCTCGAATTATCACATTATGCCTGGAACAAATGCTTGATCTCAAACGATCGCATTTCGCCTCAAACAGGCACTCTATCTCGAACGATCACATTACGCCTTGAACAGGCACTCGATCTTGAACGATCACATGTCGCCTCGAATAGACACTAGATCTTGAATGGTCACATTATGCCCCGAGCTGGCACTCGATCTCGAAAGGTCACATTACGCCTTGAACATGCGCTCGATCTCGAACGATCGCATTTCGCCTCGAACAGGCATTCGATCTTGAACGATTGCATTTTTTCTCGAACAACCACTCAATCCCATGCGATCATCATCAACCTATGATTGCTACAAATTTGATTAATGGTCCTGAACGGTCATTACTAACAATCAGGCAAGACCACAGATTTGTTCACAGGCCATCAATAGGTTTCGAACATTGGACTTAGGGAAATTTAAAACACGCCTTCCTACCGCAAGGTATGTTTTTGTGGGCAAATGTTATATCGCCTTTGACCAGGCGTTATATCATAAAAGTTGGCTAAATGGTTTCTGTGATCATTAAGGTAGGAAGCTTGAGGAGACGGTTATCAGGCTTGAAAATCGATGATATTTGGAACTATGGGTAGTAGTTGGGCAGATTCGGACTGGGTCCTAATCAAGGTGCAATCAATATGAAGTGAAAGGAAGGCACCGTGAGGCCACGTTTCAAATTTCAGGTCAATTAGAGTTCGTATGCTCAAGTTATGGGCAAAGGAAGAATTTACATGGATCGATCGGGAACGATCCATAAAACAGCATAAATCGACGAAGATTGATCAATATCTCAAAATCAACAAAGTTAACGCATTTGAAAATTTTAGAGCATCACTATATTGAAGAGTGAAGCCTATAAAAATGATCGCATGCCAAAAATCCCAAACCTTGGAAAAAGAGGTCGATCGTTATTGGAACGATCGTACAAATCAGGCATAACGATCCGTAGTTTTCCGAAATATGTGATATCTCATAAACAGTGCGTCGGAATTGCATGAAATGAGGAATCCAAGTATCTTAAATCATGGAGCACTACCATGATCGATCGCAGCTCAAAAGAAAGAAATCTTGTAAAATAGGCCAATCGTTATTGGAACGATTGTACAAATCAGGCATAACGATCCATAGTTTTTCGGGAAACGCGATATCTCACAAACGGTACGTAGGAATTGCATGAAATTCAAAAAGAAAATATCTTACATCATGGAGCACCCCTATGATCCATCTCAGCTCAAAAGGATGAAATATTGGAAAATCGGTCGATCGTTATTGGAACAATCGTACAAATTAGCATAATGATCCATAGTTTTACGGAAAATGCAGTACTCACAAACGGTACGTCAAAATTGCATGAAATTTGGAGAGCAAGTATCAGACATCATGGAGCACCCCCATGATCAATCGTAGCTCAAAAGGATGAAATCTTGGAAATTAGGCCTATCGTTACTGGAACGAACGTACAAATCAGCATAACGATCCATAGTTTAACAGAAAACGCAATATCTCACAAACGGTACGTCGGAATTACCCGAAATTTGGAGAGCAAGTAGCTAACATCATTGGGAACCCACATGAACAATCACAGCTCAAAAGGATGAAGAATGAAATAATCTTCTATGATCCATATTCTAGTCAAAACAGTGAAGACCGATCGATATCTCACAAACAGTAACTCGGAATGGCGTGAAACTTTAGGAGCATGGACTAGAGGCATGAGGGACCCCATAAAAACGATCGCAGCCACATTGGAGTTAGTATGGAATGATCGGCTAAATTATTTTTTGGTGTTTGATAGATCCTAAATTTTGTTGGTCGTGTCGTATGGGCCTGGGGTTCTTCTGTCGAAATTTCAGTCTGATCCATGCACGTCTTCACCTATAAATACAGCAGACTAGGCTCATTGCAAAGGACTTTTTTTGGCCGGCTCTCCTTCATCACTTCTTATCTCTTCCTTCGCTAATTATCTAAAGAAAAAACAACTGTACTTATAATCTTACAATATAAATAAAAATTTATTGGAATGGACGTAGGCCGGAGTTTGCCGAACCACTATAAAACTCATGTGTTCCTTTGCTTTTTCTACTATTTATTTTGTGATCTACGTGATTATCTTTCTAGTTGGATATTGTTTTTGGAAATTGATGCTTTCACATACAATTGGGTTTTTGGGACCATTTTTGGCGCAAATATTTTAAAAGTTTAGCTTGATCCATGCACGTCTTCACCTATATATAATCACGTTACGCCTCGAACAGGCATTCGATCTCGAACGATCACATTTCACCTTGAACAGACACTCGATCTCGAACGATCACATTATGCCTTAAACAGGTACTGGATCTCGAATGATTACATTTTGCCTCGAACAGGCTCTCGATCTCAAATGATCACATTATGCCTCGAACAGGCTCTCGATCTCGAATGATCACATTATGCCTTGAACAGACGCTCGATCTCGAATGACAGCATTTTGCCTCAAACTGGCACTTGATCTCGAACGATCACTTTACGCCTCGAACAGGCACTCGATCTTGAATGATCACATTTCGCCTCGAACAGGCACTTGATCTTGAACGGTTACATTATGCCTCAAACTGGCACTCGATCTCGAATGATCACATTTTGCCTCGAACAGGCACTCGGTCTCGAACGGTTACATTACGCCTTGGACAGGCACTTGATCTCGAACGATCGCATTTCGCCTCGAATAGGCATTTGATCTCAAAGGATTACTTTTTTCCTCGAACAACCACTCAATCCCGTGTCGTCGTCATCAGCCTGGGATGGCTACAAATTTGATTAACGGTCCCGAACGGCCGTTACTAACAATCAGGCAAGATCACAGATTTGTTCACAGATCATGAACGGGTTTCAAATACTGGACTTAAGGATATTCAAAACACGCCTTCCTACCGTAAAGCATTTTTTGGGGCAAAGGTTATATCGCCTTTTGACCAGGTGTTATATCATAAGAGTTGGCTAAATTGTTTCTATGATCATTAAGGTAGGAAGCCCGGAGAGACGGTAATCAAGCTCGAAAATCGATGATAGTTGGAACTATGGGTAATAGTTGGGCGGATTTGGACCGAGTCCCAATCAAGTTGCAATCAATATGAAGTGACAAGGAAGGCACCATGAGGCCACATTTCAAATTTCAAGTCAACTGGAGTTTGTATGCTCGAGTTATGGGCAAAGGAAGAATTTATATGGATCAATCGGGAACGATCCATAAACCATCGTAAATCGACGAAGATTGATCAATATCTCAAAATCTACAAAGTCAATGCATTTGAAACTTTCAAAGCATCACTATTGAAGATTGAAGCCCAAAAAAACGATCACATACCAAAACTCCCAAATCTTGGAAAAAGAGGCCTATCGTTATTGGAATGATCATACAAATCGAGCATAAAGGTCCATAGTTTTTCGGAAAATGCGATATCTCACAAACGGTATGTCGAAATTGCATGAAATTTAGAAAGAAAGTATCCTACATCATGGAGCACCACCAAGATCGATCGCAGCTCAAAAGGATGAAATCTTGGAAAATAGGCAGATCGTTATTGGAATGATAATACAAATCAGCATAACGATCCGTAGTTTTACGGAAAATGCGATATCTCACAAACGGTACGTGGGAATTGCACGAAATTTAGATAGCAAGTATCTTACATCATGGAGCACCCCCATGATCGATCGCAACTCAAAAGGATGAAATTTTGGAAAATAAGATGGTCGTTATTGGAACGATCATACAAATCAGCATAACGATCCATAGTTTTACGGAAAACGCGATATCTCACCAACGGTACGTCGGAATTGCATGAAATTTGAAGAGCAAGTATCTTACATCATGGAGCACCCCCATGATCGATCGTAGCTCAAAAAGGTGAAATCTTGGAAATTGGCCGATCGTTATTGGAACGATCGTACAAATCAGCATAAAAATCCATAGTTTTACGGAAAATGCGATATCTCACAAATGGTACGGTGGAATTGCACGAAATTTAGAGAGAAAGTAGCTAACATCATGGGAACCTACATGATCAATCGCAGCTCAAAAGGATGAAGCATGGAATGATTTCCTATGATCTAATTTCTACTCAGAACGGTGAAGATCGATCGATATCTCACTAACGGTAAGTTGGAATGGCACGAAACTATGGGAGCATGGACTAGAGGCATGAGGGACCCCATAAAAATGATCGCAGCCCTATTGGAGTTAGTATGGAACTTTTGGCTAAATTTTTTTTTGGTGTCCGATCAATTTCAAATTTTGTAGGTCGTGTCGTATGGGCCTGGAGGTTCTTCTACCGAAACTTCGGTCTGATCCATGCATGGCTTCACCTATAAATACAACGGACTTGGCTCATTGGAAAGGACTTTTTTAGGCTGGGTATTCTTCATCACTTCTTGTTTCTTCCTCTGCTAATTTTCTAAGGTAAAAACAACTATACTTGTAATCTTATAGTATAAATAAACGATTATTTGGAGTGGAAGTAGGCCAGCGTTTTCCGAACCACTATAAAACTCGTGTGTTTGTTTACTTTTTCTGCTATCTATTCTATGATCTATGTACTTATCTTACTATTTGGATATTGTTTTTGAAAATTGGCGCTTTCACATACAACTGGGTGTTTGTGACCATTTTTTGCGCAAAACACCTACTATCTATATTATTGATATAATTAGATTTTATATGATTTACCTTATGTTTTAATTATTCATCTTTCCACGTGTAAATCAAACCTCCTTTGTATCTATTTTGATAAAAACATGTTTATGTATTGTTTTGATTCAGATCCATGTTTGTCCATCATCTCCCTTTAATATATGTTTATGATAAATTGATATGTTTTGGATCCCATATTACTTTTGATAACTTGTTATTATTATCTGCATTATTTAGATTTGTAAGTTCTTATGACAAATTTACACGTCTACTTTGTCCAAATTTCTCTTATTTTGTTTTGGAAATTTGAGAAATTGAAAGATAAATTTCAATGAGATTTTTTTTCATATAATTATATAACATTTACATACACAAATGCAAATGAATTATATATGTTGAGTTATTTACTGTTCTTTGAAATTAATCTTTAATTTTATATGGTAAATATTTGAATATAAATATTTCAATCATTATTTATAAAAAAACTTGATTTAAAATTAATTAACGGACTTTATGGAAAATTCAAATTCTTTGTGGTTTTCTATGTTTAAAGTCTCATGTAAAATCCTAACTCTAGTTTCATTCCTAAATTAAAAGTTTAATCAAAATTGTTAACCCTAAAATCAAACTTATTTGTAGATATGCATATATACATATGTCATATGCTACAATGTTTGCAAATATATGTTGTTTAGATCTAAATTATTAAATTGTGGTAATCATGTATAGGGAAAAACACGTGTATAGTTTAATTCAAATTTGAGAGAGGATTTTGTACAATAATGTAATCTTTCATTGTCAAACCTTTCTTTATTTGAAATCATTTTTGTTAATGTTAATTTTGGATTTTAAATTATTTGAAACATTAAAGGTTTTCACTATATATATATATATATATATATATCTGTGTGTGTATGTATCTGTTATTATTATAGATGTATGCATATATTTTATAAGTCAAAAACTTGGACAACAAATGCATGTGTAAATAGTTAATAAGTTATAAATGTCATTTAATATAACAAGTATTACAATTAAAGAGGGAGAAATAAATGATAGGTTTCTATATATATATATATTGCGATATCTTTCCTTAATTAATTACATAGGTTAAGAAAAGGAAACAAAAGGTTTCCTTCTCTAAGTTCATTTATGCATGTTTTATTCATACATATATACACTACTTATATATTTTACTTACACTTCACATAAATGAATGTATTTGATACATTCATTATAATACGTACAATTTAAATCAAATATAAATATCCATTTTAACAATTTAAACAGCAATTTAAAAAAAATAAGATTTTATTTAAAATTTTATTAGATTTGATCTAATATACATTTAGACTACATAAGCCCAATAAGGATCTAAAAGGAAAATATTTGAAATTTACCCAATTAACCTGCTTCTGACTGGTCTGGTTCTAACAATTCTATTATGCATCTTACCATATTCCATCTGCATGGTCTTCTTCTTGGAGACATTTTTGTTGTTGATGGATAATATCCCATTAGGAATAACTATCAAAATCATATTTGGATAATGTACTTGGAATCCATTTTGGACTTGCACATCATGTCATATGGTGGAACCAATACTTTCAATGGCTAATTGACAACTAAGGAAATTCTTTCCTCGACATCGACAAGAAAATCATAGTTTTCGTTTAATATGTGTAACGATCTTCCTTTCTTACACCAAAAGACGACACTTAATACATCATTAGTATTCATCTGCCAATCATTTAAGTTTCGAAAGACAGGCCGTTTGGGGTGAAAGAAAGATAAAGGCAGAACATAATATCACAAAACGTGACGGGTAATATATAATATGAACAAGTCTTTACAAAAGGAAATCATCTTTATTATACATAACATTAGAGTACATTAACATATTATCAACTTGGATAGTTATAACAGCATGTCCTTACAATTTTTGATAAATACAACAAATAGTCACCAAGAACAAATAAATAGCGAAAGAATATAAGATACGTGAATACATTTTAGAGAATCCAGCTCGTCTCCTGAAATCTCCAAAGGATCCAGCTAAATCTGGAAAATATGTCTGGCTAACCCGAGCATTATAGGAAAATAACGCTCGGGTCAATCTGGTAAAACCAGCGTGAAAAAAGCTTTAAACAAATCATATGGATCGGTATATTTGAGAAAATCTTTCGAAATTAAAATTATCTTGTAAGAACACGCCCCACATAAACACGGACGGGTTTTTACCTTACGATAGCTAAAAAAATTTATTATAAAAATCCAGTGATATTATCATAATGTATAGGTTTAAAATAAATACGAAATATTGCTGAAATGCTTACATCTCATATTTCAACATAGTTGGGCACATCTAAATCCACAAAGGTTTGTATATGGGAATGGGTTCCAACAATGGCAAAGTAAGGGACTACCTTTCGATGATACACCTCTAGAAAATGTACCTGAGGGCTACAGACGCATCTACCCCTCTGCTACATAGAGCTGACCTGCCCCTTTAACATGACAAGCTGGATTACCTCACCCCTTTGACATCGAGGCTGCTTTACTTTTCCCCTCGATGCCTGCGTGCAAAATAACCCTAAGGGACAATCTAAAATGGGATGACAGCTCCTAATGGTAGCTAACCATATGGCACTGCTGCATATCCTATTTTAGCCATTCTTCCGGGTTGTGAGGCTTGAGGCTACGCTTTTCCCCTTCTACTAACATACCATCTTGGAATACTAACACTGCCCTCCAGGTAGAGATGCAATGCTAGCATTCATCAATACAAGTTGTTCCGGGATCAAACAGGCATTCAAAATTTTACCATCCTCCATTTTGGAATCGCCCTCAGGAAGGATAGTATAGCTCCATATCATACTTCATCACAAACGTTATTAGCTTGGAGTGGTTCGGATAAATCCAGAAAACAGAGTCTTCAAACTAAGCGATAATTTCCGACTAACTCAATTCCGGTCCTTTGGAAGTATGCAATAAGTATTCGAGTCTTCATCGGGGAACTCGAATATACAATCATACTTCCCGAGTCAACATAGGTCAAGATTTGATAGTCGATTATTTAACTATCAAATAATCAAACAACAATAATTTATAGATTTAATTACACATAGCAACCACTAAGCCTCATTTTAAATAAATCTTTCATTTATATAAATCTCTTTTCAAAAGTTTTTGTCAAAAACAACTATATATTTACCTCACTAACATAAGTATATTCACAAAACATTTGTGAAAGATTGCTCATTTACAAATCATATCAAAGGATCAAAACAAAATATTATTTAAATTGGAGATAAAGATAACCTCAAACAATATTCCTTCGGTGTTAAGTGTGGAATAAATGTCCATACCACCAAAATTAAGAAGGTCGGTTAAAGTAAATCAAATCTCAAATTCTTTTATAAATTTCCTTCAATAAATCTTTTTAGCAAACCTCTTTTTTTATGAAATCTCCTTTACATAAATTCCAAACCCACTTACAAAATTCTTTTTAAACCGCCAAGTTAATTTACAGAACTCTTTTATGAATATCAAAACTATTTATATAACTCTTTATAAATCTCCAGAATCATTTTATAGAATTTCTTTTATAAATATCCAAAACCATTTATAAAAACTCTTTCATAAATATCCAAATCATTTATAAAAACTCTTTTATAAATTATCCTTATTTAAAACAAACTTCTTTAATACACTTAATCAATATGGTTCCTTTGATAAAAATCAATTATTTAAAACAACTTGAAATAAACAAGTTATTATTTAAACATTCTTCATTTAAGTAATCTTTAAACCGCATTAGCAAATAATTATTGTAAACAATCATTCAAAAAGTATCAAATTACTCCAAACACCTTTAATAAAATAATTGCTTAATTATCCTTTAAATAATTTAAAATGTAATGAACTTTAAACCATTATCAAAAAGAAAAAATGAAATATTTGATTTCATAAAAATCAAGAAGAGATTAGTGACCATAATGGTTCATTTAATTGAGTTAACTTATCCAAGTTATAACATGGGTATTTACATAACAAGCGGATATATAAAAGGAAACAACACATAACAACCAATCACATATAGGTAAAGGTCCAAGTTACTATAATAGCTGCCAGGGACTTGTTCTGCTAAACACATGTCCAAGTTAGTATAATAGCAGAATGGGTTTTTATTCTACCCAAAAAATGTCAACACATAACCTACTTGGTAAATGTCATTGGGTTTCATACTCAAATTAGGGTTACTTAAGGATGACCGAACAAAAAACCCTTGGATAAAAATATTCTTCGAAGGAAAATTTCTTTCAAAGACAAAACCCATCTTTTAAAAAAATAAAGTGATTTAAAACTTTCAAAATTTATCTAATAATTAAATAACATTTAAATTTTTATTTAAAAATAATTAACCTTTAATTAATAGTTAAACAATACTTAACTCTTAAAAAAATAATTAAAACCTAATTCATCTTTAATTAATTATTAAATAATAATTTTAAAATTTAAATAATAATTAAATATCAATTAATCTCAATTAATTAATTAATTAATCCTTAATTAAAACTTAAATAAGATAAATTAAACCTTAATCTAAAATAATTAAATCATAATTAAGTTTTTAATTAAATCTTAACTTAAATTTACCTTGATTAATAATTAATTAATATTTTAACCCTTTTTTAAAAAAATTAATCCTAATTAAATAATAATTAACCCTTTATTAATTAACAAATTATAATTAACTTGCTTAAAAATAATTAAGTACCGATTACCTTAACATAATTAATGATTAAGTACTAATTATCTTACTTACTTAATTAATTAATTAATGATTGCTTTTAAATATTTAAAATATGTTTGAAAACACTTTTCAAAAAGATACTTAAGTTAAAACATTTTAAAGTAAAAAAGAGTTCGTTTTTTCAGAAACTATATTTATAGCGACTATCGCTATAGACCTAAAATTTTGAATCTTGTTTTATACTCTAAATAGTTTCAAAACTCTATCATTAATTTTTAAACTTACCTTTATAACCTATGAATAAAGTTTGAAAACTAAAAGTGAGGTTTAAAACTTTTATAAAACTTCCTAGCAGTTTAAAGTAGGAAAAGAAACCACTTATACAAGGGATTACGATGTCGCCATTCAGACCGTTTAAATGCTAATTTCTTTAACATATTGGAATTCAAGCATGAACACATCACATAAATGTGTAATCACAACATACATTAGCAAGGTCCTAATTTTCATTCTACTAACCTTTAGTTTCATTTTCAAGCTTACGAATCAACATTTCATACCACATACATAAACAATACATGTATACATACAACTCAACCATAAATTCCAACAAATCAAGCTATGATATATCATCCATAACGTAAGCATCATATTAAAAAAATAAAAAATGGTTATTTTCAACATCTAAAGATAAAACTTTAGTAAGAAAAGTAAAACATTCCTTACCTTAAACTATAAAAAATAGCCCGAAAATGAGTCATCTTCCAACTGATTTTTGGACATGTTACTCATAGAATTTTGGAAAGTTTCCAAAGGGAAAGTTCTTGAAAATTATTTCTCTACAATTTCAATAAAAGAATCACTCAATTTGATTCAGATTTGAGGGAGATATGGTCAAAAGAAGAAGAAGTATTTTCAGACTTGAAAATCTATGTCCTAAAATGCTCTGCAAAGAAATGAGATTTGGGCAAGGTTTAGCTCAAAATTTGAAGAAGTAGTACACATGAAAGTTGCAACCACTGGAATTTGATATGGTTTGAAAAAAAGAAAACCTCCATTTGGATAAAACATAAGAAAGATATGGTAGAAGGAAAAGAGGTGAAATTGAAGAAGTGAAAGGGGTATTTATAAGCAAGAGAACAAAGTAAATTACTAAAATAGCCTTGTCCTTTACCCTCCACATCCACTTTCCACATCACCACCCTTGTCCCCCTACCATGCTTGGCCAACATGCATTTAATGGATATATGTACTTATGTCTACATGTGTTTCACTTTATATATAGATATATATACATATATATATTCTTTTTATTTTTATAAACTTAAGTATAACATATATATACACATTCACAAACACACCATATAGTTCTAACTTATTTATATTATATGTATATGTGTTATTTAAATGTGCACAAAAATCTCGATAACTTTTATTCGACTAAAAGTGGAAAATTCGGAAAATGAATTCTTGTCACATTTTCGATTTTTCTTCGAACTATATATTTTTGTAAACACATTTTAAAAGCTATTTCACCATCATTATTTATTTCTTAAAAGAGTTTTATTTCAATTATAAAAACCAATATTTGAATATTTAAAATTAATTAAATATTCATAAATTAAAGTGGTGAAATTTTGGGTCGTTACAATATGCGAGAGTTCTTATTAGCCATTCTACTTAGTCATGTCTGTTTAGGCTTGGTCAAATACATTTCATCCATTGTAGTTAGTTTTATTTTTGGATCGTATCTAAATACTTGTTACTACCAATAATCTTTTAAAGAAATTCCTTTATCATGAAGTTGGTGTTTGTTGACACAACAATTGTTTCTCGGTGCAATAGAATAGGTATTCAAAAACATTATGAATTTGTACACATAAGTGATTTGGTTTTTAAGTTCATGAAATTTATGTCCATCACATAAATTTTTCAATCAATATTAATCGATCCCAAACTCATTTGGGGTTGTCTACACAAGAACCTTTACGAATAAGTACTACATACAGTCTCTCGACTCACACGACATGTCAAATCCATGACCTAGGATATGTAGGGGTTGTTTCATCAACACTTTTCTTGTATGATTTAGTAGACTTTGTTTAAGATGAAATTAATTTAGCCTTATGTACTTACTCTTAAGCACACATCCTTAGGAAAGCAGTTAATTCAACTTCATTCGTCATCAATCATGCTTTGTCCAATATGTTCGATTACTCCTTATTGATACATCATTAAGTATGGAGGAGTGAATTTTAAGATTGAATTTTATTCGTTTTTAGGTACATTTGGAACCCCTTTCTAATATACTCACCTATTTGATCAAATCGAACCTTTATATGTTCTTATGCACGTTATATTACTTACTTCCGTTTTATATTCTATAAACTTGCCATAATCATACTATATGTGTATCAAATACATATGTTTATGTTTGTGATAATTCATCGGTGAATTTAACAAAATATATGGAGCCATTTTGGCATCATTAATTCTATGATTGCATACATCTATATGTATAATCCTAGGAGTTCACCAACTCTTATGTCGCTTCCACTGAATGGGTGTTTTGCCCTTAACCGTTTGAGATATAATTCACCATTACCATATGAATCATAATCATATTATTAAAGAATTATTTCTTAAAACCATGGCTCGGTCCATAATTCCAAAATCATTATAAAAATTTCTAATACTTCTATATTATATGATGCATCACTTTTGTTATTAATACCATTATTATATATTTATTTTATAATGAATAATCATAATATTTATATTGAAATAACACAATGTTTATTTCAATCACTACTAAAACAATTATTACTTCGTAAATTATGTTCAGTCTATTTACTACAATAATTTTCATAACTTTGTAAGTCCACTAAGAAGTGTTATATGGTATGCTCCCATTATTTCTAGCATTATTATAATAGTGAATGAAATAGAATCTTAATTCAAGTACTTATTATGGGCTATTTGTTTCTTTTACTGTAACTAGTTTACATTGGAAAGTATTCGATCAAATATCTTAAAATCGTAGAATGACTTTTATAGAAAACAATTTTCTTTATTAAAAACACAATTGGAATAAAAGTCACATTTCTCATTCCATATTAAGTAGCTACTAGGATTTATACAATTTTCATTTCTGATGTCCCTTCTTGAAGTAGAGATGACCATTCATTTTCTTCATCCCAACCGTGCAAAGTTATGTCCACTCTTGTATGTTCGCTTTTCTTTCTAAATTGTCAATCCATTCAAAAGGAAGACCTAGCTAGAAGACCGTAATGAACTCTTTACAAAAGTGAATTCGATCATCCTTAGCATTTAAGGATATCGAATAAGTTGCACTTCACATAAACTGATCAATTGACATTTCAATGATCGAGTTCCTAGATCAATTTTGTACCTCTTGGTTTAGTGCTACATGCAACACAACAAGACAATTATTGTAATTAACCACATTGAATACACGATCTTGCATTATGGTTTACTTATTCAAAAGAACTAATTTCATCGATGTTTCATACATTACGAATCATGGCTATTTACCATATAAAATTTACATGTAATCAAATATGGATCAAATATCCATATTCTTCTTTTGCTAAATAGTTCAAAACTCATAAAAGATGATACATAGTCTTGGATAAATAAACATTTATGCGATCGAGGCATGAATATTTTAGTGGTTGTATAAGCTGGCTCTTGCATGGGTCATAAAATTACATGGAAAAAGATTGATTGGTAAATATATTTTATATTTCTATGTCAATCTTAATTTTGTTCAATTATATATTTTAAATTATAAACATTTTATCAATTATATTTTATTGGTTGTACAAATTTATCGAAGTAGATTGTTTTAACTTGTATAACATATATTCTTACAATATTAGAAAGGTTAAATGTATTCATTTCATTTTTCTAATAAGGGTCGCACTAGATTTTTATTTTTTCTAAAACCCTAAGAGAAAACATAGAAGTCTTTCGATTTTTTAGTGGGCGTTAGGACTCGCTTGCCTGGGGATTCTAACTTTGAGGATGATTAACAAATCATGTGCCCACAAGCGATGGACAAGACTTTATTGATTGTATCATAAAAAATCATAACTCTTGGTCTTTGTCCTAATCTCATCTCGACCTTGAGGAAGATCAACAAATCGAGAGAGATTATTCACTCGTATCCATCATTTTGCGATGATATAGGTATCGTGCACGTACCTTGAAGAAGAATAAAAAAATACATGCATGCGTCATACCTCGTCTAGTCAATATATTAATAGTATTACACATAACATCCCTAGCTTAAGGGAGAGCAAAAACTAAAGAGTACACAAGTAATCTATTAACATATAATGGTGGTGGAAAACTTATATATCAAAGATTCATAATCTCTAATATGTGTATGTGTATAAAAACACACATTATGTGATATCAATTTAGGGAGCAATGTATTTCTTATGAAATACCCTCGTGATTCAAATGTTGGACACATCTAAAATGATTTAATTTAATTCCACTTAATTTTATACATATATAGTTATATAAGTATTAACTTGTTTATTACTTTTATAATTTAATTTACATATATAATATATATGTGTATCGTATTAATTAAATCTTATTTAATAAATTTTAATTTTTATTAATTAATCATATATATTTAATTTAATTTCTAAAATCTCTCATCTTAAATTATTTAGGATAGTAAATCAACTATATATTTATAGTTTGTTTATGTGTACATATCAATATATATACATTTTAATTAATTAAGTTTAATTTTATTTTATTAAATTAAAAAATTCGATGAAATATTTTAATTAATTTGAAATTTTAGCTTAATTTTTCAAGAATTTTTTAATATAAATCAATAACTACAACAATAATAATTATACATAGGGGAATTTCACTATAAGGGCCTATTACCATCAACTAATTATTTTCTAGGACCCGTGTTCAAAAAAATTAGTTTCCAGGACACGGGTCGAAAATAAACCTTCTACTTCTCGCTAATCCATATCTGCCGCCAAACCTCCAAATGAAAAACAAAAGTAGGGTTTAGAAACAAAATCGCCTCAGTTGGATTATCGATTGGCTGAAGAAATCGTACCGCCTAACTTTTCTCAGCTGAACAAGTAAGTAATTGTTTATTTCTACTGTTTGCTATATATCGATTGATTCACTTTTCTTCAGCTGAAGAAACTAAGACGCGATTTCTATTCACTAGTTGCAAGACGTGATTTCTATTCACTTGTTGCTGAACAAGTAAATACTTGTTTATCTTTGTTGTTTGTTGTTCATCGATTGTTTTTTTTTGCTATATATCGATTGTTTTTGTTAGCTGAAGTAAGTAGTCATTCACTGATTGATTTTCTTTGCTATTTATGGGTTGTTTTTGCTTGTGTTTGACAAGTAACAAATAAGTTCTATTGATTGTGTTTATATATAACAGTTTTTGTAATGCATGTAAGGTGTTTGTTGTTTTTGTAATGATTTAACGTGATGTAAAACTGGTCATATTCAACAGCTTAAAAATATAAATCTGTTTATCTTTTAATCTAAATGATTTAATACAAGAATGTAATGGATTTAACATGTTTGTTTATCTTTGAGTTGCTTTAACATAATTTTAACTTCAGTACTTCAAAAATTGTATGTATTGTGTAAACACAGTTATGTTGTAATGTTCCTATGTTCAACAGCTACGAAAGATAAACATATTTATCTTTTACTATAATTGGTTCAAATCAACTTAAGCCTTAGTTATCTTAAATAGTGACTAGTATATGTTATACATGTTTGCCATTTTTTCATGATTTAAAAGTTATTACAAAAGATATACAGCAAATTTACACCCTACTTAAAAAAGATAAAAGCATTTATGTTTTTATACAAAACGATTTAATTAGATAATGAACTATATATGATTCCCCTTTATATAAAAAATCACAATACACAATAACTACCTACACACAATTACTTATTAGAATTACAACCCTAGTTGTGTTTGATAATTACAATTACAAGTACAAAAAAATTATTCTTCACTCTTTCTAACATTTCATTATGTATGACAATTTTTATGCAGCGTAAAAATGCACACCAGGTCATCAAAATCAAAGTTATTCATACAGAAAACAACGTGCATATTTATAAATGAAGCTGGAACCCAATGCATAAATATTAGACCTTTATCTAGCCCATTCTGCGATCAACACAGCCAGAGATCACCTTTATCTTCAACTCCATTGGTAACTGTTTTCCTACTTATGTTATGTATAATATTTAGTTGTACTCTTCAATTTGTATATACATATTAAATTGGAATCGAGATTCCATATACTTCATGTAGTTTGTATTGGGTTGATGTGCACTGAGTTGAGTTGTTGCTTTAAATGCAGTCTGTCATATTGTAGCTTGTCTGCACTTGCATTCTTATCTTGTCGACATGTCTGCGTTGGACTCTGGTTTCAATGTGTATGATGTTGCATATTCACTTGATGTTACACACATGTATATATGTAATATTTGAACACTTCAGTCAGGTTTGGTTGCTTCATTTGCATTGATCTAGATTTGTTTTCATGTTGCATTTGCTTATGTGTATGCTGTGCACTTCTTTGTACTCTCACTTTTGGATCTGACTATTTGTTAATGTTGTAGCTTGATTCTCTGACCATATAAGTCTGCACTGTGCACTGCATTCATACATGTTGTACATGTTATTACTTCAAGGCTATTGTGATGATGAAATTCTAATAACTGATCACTAATCTGTAATGGATAATTTGTTGTTAATGCTTTGTTAAAAAAGATAAAAGAATTTATCTTTTTTATAAATAATATTCTGATGGCTATTTTGTGTTTCATTCTCTTTAAGTTTTCAGATTTCTAAATGACCATTACTTAAACACCTAAAAAAGATAAAACAGATTATCTTTCTATACTTTGGAAAAAAAAATAGCCATCAGTACTGCATAGTTACTCAACAAAAGTGTTTATTATACTTTATGTGCATTATGATTCTTGAGCAAAATGATATTATCTTCATGAATATGCAGAAATAAATTTAGGATCCCAATTAATGATATTATTTTCATGGATGTAGGATAAAGCTAAACCAACACAGCAAATCTCACAAATGACTGAAAAAGAACATCTAACAAACTCAGATGACGAAGGAACAATTTCAGAAAAACTAAATGAAGCAAGTTATGATTCTGAAGAAATAAATATTGAAACAGATGAGTCAGATGATGTTGACAAATATGAAATTCAAAACAGGCTGAAAAGACAGAAAAAACATCTGTACAGTGGAACATACAGATGTAATTTAGATGCTGTGTACAAAGTTATGATGACGGTAAAGGAAAAAAACATTCTATCTTCAGAAGCAAAAAGTTATATCAACAAAACGCCATTCAAAAACTTTTTAATATGTTTCTCACCAATGGCATAGAACGGTAAAACATACGGAAAAGTGCTTCAAATTTAGACCAACTAATTACTTCTTTCAGTATTAAAGAAAAAGCTTTCAAAATTGGAAACAAACTGCTGAAAATCACACCTGAAGAAGTTAGCCTTATATTTGGAATGAATTTATCTGGAGAGGATTTGTTTCCAATACCAACTTCAAATAAGGCCACAGCAATGGAGAGTTTTTCAGAGTTTCTGACTACAAATTTCGAAGAAAATGACATAATTAGCCAGAAGACAGTCACAAGAAGGTTGAAAAAAATGATAGAGGAAGAAAACGGGAATGAAGATTTAGTCAAATTGTTGTTGCTCTTGTTGATTATTACTTTTTTCTTTCCTAACAATCAGAACTACATGCAGTGGGGCTTCTTATCAAAGCTGTTAAACTTAAAAAAATTTAACTCAATCACTTGGCCGAGAGCAATATGTGAAAATGTCATGAAAAATGTACAAAAATACTATGCTAATCCAAGAAGCACACCTGGATGTACTATGGTCTTACTGGTATGATTTAAAAACTTTAAGCAAATATAAATAAATTTATACCAATGCTTTTTACAAAAATGTTAAATGTTAATGCTTATTTGCATGGTCTTATTGGCAGTATTGGTTTTGTGAAAGGACGCAAATCATCGATGAAAAAGAAAATTTGGAAAGCAAAATCCCAAGGATGAGAAAATGGGACTTGTCAAAATTAAAAGATTTGGACCTTGATGAAATAGACAATGATAAGGTATGCTACTTTTAAATACATAAATACATAATGATTTAAGTACAATTCAGTTTCTGCCCAACTCCAAATTTCTTCATTAATTTTACCATGCTTAAAAGCTATAAAAGATAAAAACATTTATCTGTTAATGTAAATGATTTTATAACAACTTAGGCATTACTTATATTTGTTATATAGTTATACATATTAAACATTTTTCTTGATTTACTCATATTTAAATTTATTATAGAAAATATACAACTAAATTAAACCCTAGTTAAAAAAGATAAATGCATATATGTTTTTATAGAAATTGATTTAAGTACATAATGAACTATATATATTTGTTGATAAACAAAATTATATGAGTACATATGTTTATATGTGTCTTATTTAATAGGAATAGTGTTCTAAATTTATGTAGTTTGTAGGTTATTTAATTACATATCTATATTTATACGTAACAACTATTGTGTGTGCATTATAGATTTTCCTAGTCTTCTCTCCTTCCCATATGAATGTGCCTGCATGTTGTTTCCATTTATCAAGTGTCTAAAATTTTTTTACCTGTATATTTTTAATAATTTCTGATTTCTAACTTCATAGAATTTCAAAGATATTACATGTCCAAATTTAATTTCAAATACCTTCCATGCAGATTTTAAAGAAATTTGCAAATGTAACTAAAGAGGAAAAAGACTTTTTTTCAAAAAAAATATATACTGGGTTGGAATATGACAAATATGCTACAGACTGCTCTAATAGCATAAAAGAGTTAGAGAGGAAAGTGAACTTTTTATCTGCTGAGATGAAAAGTATGGCAGAACAACTGAATGAGGAACAACATTCAAGACAGCTGGCTGAACAAAGACTCCACAATCTTGAAATGAAACTTCAAAAGCTGGAAAATTTTGAAGAGCATAATGTGGAGAAAAAAAATGATTTCAAAGAAAAAAGTGAAGCTGATAAAGGTACGAATAAAAGAAAGATAGTTGGTATGATGCATATAAATAGTTCTGCTAACTTTCCATGTTTTGATTTGATGGAAACTCAAGATTGCATTCTAGAAACCGAAGATTGTTTAAAATTTGAAAATATCAAACAACATAGTCAAGAAATTGCTGTAGAAAATCCAATTGTTGTTGAAGATGTCATTTCTAAAGAACAAAAAAAGAAGAAGCAAAAGAATGTTGAAAAGTGTCCACTCATGAAGCATCTAACTGATGAACAGCAACAAAATGTGAAACTTTTTTTCAAAGTTTTGGGAGGAAACAAGTAAGTAATTAAACTACTTTTCACTCACACAAACTATATATCAACAATTTGTTAGATTAATTATTAGTACTGTGTTGGTTCTGTTTTAGTTTGGTCACCTATCAGTACATCTATCAACTACTATACACTCACACACTTGCTCAAAAATAAACAAAAACTAAACAAAACTAAAAAAGCTAAATTAATTTATCTTTAACTTTTAATAAATAATTCCATAAAGGCTTCTATTTTGTTTTACTATCAAATGCAAACAACATAGTACGTACTAAACTTAATTTCTTTTATTAACAACCGTCCAATTTTCCAGCGATGAAGCATTTAGTTGTGATGATGAAAACTTCATCACCATAACAAAAATGATGATAGAAGACCTCCTCTATCAACAAAGTATTTGTGGTCAAGTAAGTACAACAAACTAAACTTTCCTTCATTATAATTTATATACTTTATCCATATTATTTTTCAAATGTAGATCATTGATTGGTTTTGGTTCCGAAAAACAAAGCAACTAGAAAAAAGCAATAGCATTATCTATGTTAACACAACTATGACAGTAAGTGAACTATATTCTCAAATTAACATTTTTTATAAAACATAAATTTTCTAAAACAATTTTTTTTACAGAAAAGCGCAACGGATGGAAGCTTGGAAAATATCAAGAAAAAAATGTTCAATCCTTTTATGAAAAGAACACTTTTAGATCCATTATGTTGCAACATATTATTCCCAATACATGGCAATGATCATTGGAGTCTACTAGAACTAGTTGTTGGAGAATGCACTTGGAACCACTACGACTCTCTGCACTTGACCACGAGATCAAAAACCTGCAGAAGTGGACATACAAAATTTGTCATTAATGTGGTAAGTAAAAATACACAAAAAGTAAAAAAGATAAATGTGTTTATATTTATTCTAATTTTCCTTCACTGTTTGCAGAAATCAGCAGTGAACTACCTAAACAAAGAGTTACAAGAAGAAGGGCACAAAACAATTCTTAGGAAAAATTCAGTGCTTAAAAATGTTGACTGTGCTCAACAAAGCACTGGGTAATTTTGAAGATAGTTCAGAATTTTATATAAAAAATCACAATACACAATAACTACCTACACACATATTACCAATTAGATAATATTATTTTCTCACATACTAGTTTTAGATAAACATAATACTAATTACAATTCATTATCAAAATAAAGAAAAGATAATCTGTTTTATCATTATATTCAAAGTACTAAACTTCAGAAATACAGGTACGACTGCGGAATTTTTGTGATGATGTTCATGGAAAAAATAGCACAAGGAATGCAGACTACAGAAAAAATTAGTCTTGAACAAGTTAATGCATTGAGAGCACAGATAGCTGCACAAATACTATCCGACGAACCATACTGCTGGCTTGACAAGTTTTGCAGCTCTTCTTCAGCCCATAAAAATGTAATGACTGATGAATGAGATGATGAATTTGTAATGGGTGATATTAAAAATTAGATAATGAATTTGGTGATGAATTTGTAAAAGCTGATACTACATTGATCATAGATTTTAGGGAGTATATTTTAAATTACTAATGAATTACATGATGAATTTGTAGTAACTGATATTGAAAATTTGATGTGAATTTGTAGTAATTGATACTGAATTTGTAGTAACTGATATTGAAAATTTGATGTGAATTTGTAGTAATTGATAGTGAATTTGTAGTAACTGATCTTAAAAATAAGTTTCTACTGCTCTTTTAAGAAATATAAATCCTTTTATCTGTTATTGATAATTTATAGTTTTATATTTATTATTATGTTTTCTAATTCCGTTGTTCTACACAGCAAAAAGATGTAGTATGGGCTACTTTTCCTAGACAAGAAGAAGCTTTAAGATTTTTCCAAACACATGCAAACACTTACGTTTTTTGCTACCAAGATCATTTGACTGCACAAAGAAGGTTCCTTGTTTCTACATATGATGAGTTCTGGAGAAGGTACAAAACCATGAATCCTAAGTTACGCCACCATTATGAGGTTATTCAAGTCGGACTGCCTTGCCACTTGTATTATGATCTGGAGTTCAATAAAAAGATTAACACTGGAAAAAATGCCGATGAAATGGTAGATATTCTGATATCTATCACCTTCAAACTGCTAAATGACAAATACAAAATCCAGGGAAATCAAGATTGGGTTTTAGAGCTTGATTCATCTACTGAAGAAAAGTTCTCTCGACATGTGATCATTCATATCCCAAATTTTGCCTTCAAAGACAACTCGCATGATGGAACATTCATCTCTGAGGTATGCTCACGCATAATAAATTTAAGAGTAAGTGATCCACAGTTTGAAAAACTGTACATCAAAAAAGATTCAAGCTCATCAGACAATACGGAGCTTCTTTTTGTTGATACTGGAGTTTATACCCGTAATCGTTGTTTTCGTCTTCCTTTCTCATCAAAAGCAGGGAAGAATGCTTTACTCCTGCCAAGCGGACGCTTTGGATGTAAGAATCTGAATGAGGAACAAGTGTTTATCAAATCACTTATTTGCAGAATAGATGCTGATTTTGATAAGCTATTAGAGTGCAAAATGGATCTGGACTGTTGCAAAATTCTTCATTTTGAATCTGAGGTCAATGATAATAGCACCCACACCGAGGGAGATAAGTCATTACATGATTATGGAAGCAATATACCCAAGTCCTATTGTTCAGGAAAATCTCCCTTTCCAGCTTTGGATGATAAAATTTCATCTTTTGCCTCTCATGGAAATATTTCGGGTAAAATAAGAAGGTGGTACTGGTTTTCTGCACATGGCTACATAATTTATAGCATGTCCAAAAGTCGATATTGTGAACGAATTGGAAGAGAACATAAAAGTAATCATGTTACGTACATTGTTGATTTCCAGAGAGGTGGCTACTATCAGAAATGCCACGACCCCGATTGTAGAGGCTATCGATCTCCAGTCCGCCAAGTACCATGGGATGTATTGTCAAACTGTTATGATATTGTGAACCAAGAAGGCAAGACTGTCTAGAACCAATGCATCTGTCAAAATGAAATATTAACTACATAATCACTTCAGTCTATGTTGCTTTTGTATATTGTTAACTAGCAAGTACTTACACAATTGATTTTTAATTTGATAATGAAATTATGGTAATTGATAGTGAATTTGTAATGGCTAATGTTTTTAATGCTCTGTTAAAAAGATAAACGAATTTATGTTTTATTGACAGTATGTTTTGGGTAGCAATATACTAGTCATACTGATCTCCAGTTGTTCTGTTTGATTTGTATTCCTACCGTTGTGCGTAAAAATCGTGGATTTACAGATGATTTGGTTCGAAATGGGCTTGTTCCCATTGTCGAATCTGAGATTCTTATTGATGGATCCCATAACATTGACTGGGTAGTTGTCTGTTAATTTTACTTGTTAAACAAAATCAATGGGTCAAAAGCAAGAATGCTACTGTTAATTAGCAATAAATCAACTCATGAGAGAACATGATTTACCTTTTTTTGCTGTACTCAACACTCATTAATGAGAAAAACTTCATGCGTGAAATGCTAGCAAAGAGTAACCTGTTCCTGTTTTTGGATTGTTCATTTGGAACCTTAATATTGTTTGTTCCACAAAGTTAATTAACATATTGAATGGCCTTGAAATTGGAAGGTGTGCAGATGTGACTGAAAGAGTGCTTGCTGCATGCTACAAGGCCCTAAACGAGCACAAAGTCCTAATGGAAGGTACTTTGTTGAAGCCTAACATGGTTACACCTGGATCAGACTCTACTAATGTGAAACCTGAGGTCATAGCTGAGTACACCGTGCGAGCTCTTCTCAGGACTGTGTTTTAAAAACAGACTATACACAACAATTAAAAAGAAATATCAATTTATCTTTTTTAACAGAACTAACAACATTGTATTCCAAATAACGGTTAAACATAAATAATTGCATACAACCAAAAATAATCAAAATCAGATCATAACCAATTCAACATATGCAATTATTCAAATATTCAACTCAAAGTATTCATACAACAACCAAATATTCATACAAGAACAAATCAAATACTTTGGACTAAAAAAATCAACTCAATTATTCAACTCAAAGTATTCATAGAACAACCAATCAAATACATTGAACTAAAACAATCAACTCAATTATTCAAAAGAACACCACCTTCTGTTATGTCCTAGTTTTTTACACTTTCCACATCTATTTTGCTTAGCATGAAAATCAGCCCCTTCAATCCTATTCATCCTAGGCCTTCCAGCTCCACGAACAGGCTTAGGAGGAAGAACAGTAGATGATTCTTCAGCTTCAATTGCTTCCTTATCAAAAGTTGGAATAGGATTGATCAAATGTGAATATGAAGCTAGATAATACTCAACAGTAAAGTAATTCTCAATATATTCATAAACAGAATTTCTGGTTAAAGAATTACACTTCAAAGCATGCACACAAGGAAAACCTGTCACTTTCCATTGATTGCAACTGCAAATGCGTTTTTTAAGATCAACCTTTTGAGATGTCGGAGAATGAACTTCAAAAATATACCTACAAAATGTAAGACCCAATTCATGTGCAGTGAACTAATAGTGAAAAATAAGACTAATAAACCAAAAAAATTAACAATCATACTGTGAACATAAGCTTTAATGCAGACAAAGAGAAAATACGTAACAAGCAACACCAACAAAATGAAATCATAACACAGGCTACATAGCAGGTTGAAAAAAGATAAATGCATTTATCATTTTTAGAAACTGTGAACATCATGTAAATAAATATAAATACATACCTAGATGATTTAGAAACACTCCACCCAAATCCTTCTTCCTTCAATTTTAACAAACGAGCTTCCATTTTCGGACATAGCACACTAGTCCACTTTAATGCCTCTTCTCTACGATTAGACATTTGCATCATAAGTTTTACCCTAATTCCATCAAGACAAGCAGTAACAGGCAAACTTCTTTCATCCAAAATCCAAGAATTAAAACTCTCGGCTACATTGGACTTATTTTCACCATATCGCTTCCCCGGAAAAAACAAATCGGCCCAATGATCATATGGTTTGTCATTCAAATACTCTATAGCTTTGGCACCTCCAATTTCTTTGTACTTGGACATGGCTTTTTCAAACTCATGATGATTAGAAGCTATAGCACAACGCTCAAGTAAATGAGCTACCCAAACACCCCTTCCACTTTTCACAATGCTAGCAATATTATTTTGCATATGATGCAAACAATAAGAATGATGACTATTCGGAAAAAATTTTGGAACACTTAACAATAAACCCCAGTGTCTATCACTTAAAAAAGTTAATATTCTATCACAACTAAGAGCATTCTTTAGGTGATTCAAAAACCAACTCCAACACTCTTCATTTTCTTTGGGAACAAGAGCCATTGCTAATGGGAAAAAACCTGGAAAAAAACAAAATAATAATAATTCACTGTTTATTAATGTACATTTGAAAATAATGCACTATCTTTGAAACAGTATTATCCAATAGTAAAAAATCACATGAACACTATGCCCTTTGCCCAAATAAAAAAGGAAAAATAAATTTGCTAGAGACAATTCAACCTTTTTTTCTTTTGTTTTTTAAATTTTGCTACTTGAATGTGAAGTCTATGTAGGAAGAGTAGAAATTGCAAAGATATAATACTTAATTCATGCATACAATACAAAGACTTATATTTGAACTTCTAAAAGATATATGCTATTATCTTTTCTATGTGATGTTTAAATCATTTTTATACGTTATGTAAGAATTTCAAATAATGAGAAAAATGATAAATATATTCAACATGTACTAGTAACTATGATATATAAGTACGGCTTAATATGTTATTTAATTCTTTATCTTAAAAGATAAATGCATTTATCTTATTCAACATGTAGTAGTAACATAAATTCATTTTCTGCAATAATTTTACATGCTAAGCCCTAACGCAAAAGAAACTTTAATGAACTGAATCAGTACTATATAACAGTAGACTAATCACTTAACCAAAATGCAGTATGAACATAACAAAATTCACTAGAACAATCACTTAAAGAAACAGTACTATGTTACAAAAATTTATAACAAGAACCTAATGCACACAGTACAAAGTAAATACAACAGCAAAAAAAAAGAGATCAAAATTAGTACCTTGATTTCTATTTTTTGCAGTGGCAGCCATCAAAATACCACTTCGCCCTTTCAAAAAGGTAGCATCTAAAAACACCATAGGACGACAATAGCTGAATCCAAATATACATGCCTCATAACATACAAAAACTCTCTCAAATTGATTAGTGTCAGAATCCACATCCATACTTGAATAACTATTTGGGTTATTTCTTTCCAATGCCTTCAAATACCAAACTAAATCATTGTAAGATTTCTTTTCATCACCGTAAATATCATTCATAGCCAATTTCTTACCCTTATAAGCAAAATAATAGCTCAGCTCCACATCATAATCTCTTCTAAAACTTTTAATGATATCCTTCGTTTTTCTTTTTGGCTCATCACGAATTTGAGTGAAGTTAGACTTTTCACAAGATCACTATTAATAGTTGGACTACCAAGTGAACGAAATCCACCACCACAAGTATGATTCAGCTGAATGTTTTTAACAAACAATTGGTCCAATTGCTTCAGTTTTCAAGAAGCATGAATCCTAAATGGACAACTATCTATAGCACATCGAACTATCAATCGTTCTTTACAATTCTTAATATATTGTACTTTAAACCCATTCTTCAAACAATAAGCACTAACCGTTCTACGGAATCCAATAGCAGAATCAAACTGTTGACCAACCCCAGTAAAAAATTCCATATTTGAATTCTTCTTCAACAACTCATGTAAATCCTTTTGTTGAGTAAAACCAGAATCTAAATCATCATCATAACCTAACATATTATTTGTAACGACCCGATATTTTCAACCATTCGCATCCATTATAAGTGTATAAGTAGACACTCATGCCGGAGTTGAATTGCTCAAAATACCGCGTTGTAAATAAAATTTGGCAAATCTCAGAATATACAGTAAATAAATATAATCACAGATCACAAACACAGAGTAAAATAATGCAGCGGAAGTAAAAGAAATAGTAGTTCATGAAGCTACTATATAAATATATCAGAGTTACATAAGATACAACAGAAGAAATAGAGTACAACAAAAGTCTCAATAAAATAACCAAGTACAAGCTGAGTAGAACAACGGAACTGGAATAGATAGGACATGACAAGCAGATAATCTCCAGCGATTCAAATCTCCAAGAGAGTGGAAATCCAAATCTGTGAATAACTCAGGCTGACCCGAGCGTAAAGCAAAACACAAAACACTCGAGTCAGGACAATATATACTTATATAATGTAAACCAACTCAAGCGAACTGTAATAAGGGTACAAGTAACTTAGAAGATGCTTGGGACCGCCCATCCTCTAAGGATCCGTTAAACTATCTACTATGTAGTAATATACGCTATATACAGTAGTGTCTAATCAGTAAAGTATAATCATATAGAAAATAGCGTTAAGGGGATGGAGAACCTTAACGCGGTCGGATCTTAAAATCATAATCGTAGTAAAGCTCGATATGGTAGGTGACACGGCACAACTAGGCAATGCCAGGGTAGATATACCAATTACGCATCCGGACTGGTGGTGACGCATAGCAGCCACTACCGCCCACCTCGAACAACACTCCCAAATCAAGGGTGCGCACCAAATCAATCACAAGTAATAGAATGGTATCGAAGAAGTGTGTCCGATCAGAGGTGCTACCTCATTGGTCCGTCAATCGCTCCTGTTTTAGCCACCTTATGCCAACTCACGGGAGTTGGGTCCACGTATATACCTTAGGATCGTCGCCACCATCCTACTTCATTCTGGAATCTCCACCGCGTACACGGTTGGCAAAGTGGTTTTCGGTAAGACAGAGAGTATGTCCATATCCGATCCCGGTCTCTTTAACAACCCAACGTTATTATAACCCGTGGTTATAACTTTTAAAAACAATACTTTACTTCAAAATAAAATATCATTTCAAACCATATCTTTATCAAAATAAAGATTAAATCAATTCCAAACCATTTCCATATATTTAAATTTTCATATAATTTCAAAACTTCATTTCAAATCATTTTAATATAATAAAATATCATATCCTTACAAAACTTCATTTCAAATCATTTTAATAAAATAAAATATCCTATCAGTTCAAATCCAATATTCAACTTTAAATACCTTTTAAATTCAAAGATATCGTTCATTTACTATCATTTCAAATCACCTTTAAATAGTTTATATTCCAATCAAAATAATTCATTTAAACCTTTTAAAAGTGTAATTATTATATTTTCAAATCAAGTATTCAATTTCCAAAGTTTCAAACCATTCTGAGTTCGTTTACTAAGTCAAAAACCCTAATTATTAAAATTTCAGCATTTCACAGCATTTAAAAACAACTGCTATAAGTTATATTTGAAAACATTTTTTATTCAGCAAAGACAGCACTTAAAACTGCTGTTAAAACTCAGTTTTAGTTGAATTATAGTTCAAAACAGAAAAGACAGCAATTCTGAAGTGCTGCGGTAGTTCAGATTTCAAAACAAGGGTTAAATTTGGTTTCAGCAAAGACTGCAGACCATTATAGCATTTCCAGAGAATGCTATAATAGACCTGGGTTCAATATTAGCCTATAAGTTCAACTGCAGCAACTGCAGCATTTCAGAAATGCTGTAGTAGCCCTTTTATTCAAATTTTAGTGTAATTCAGAACCATAGCATTTCTGAATGCTATTAAAAGTGATTTCCAGCTTTTTAGTGTATTTCCAGCAATTAAATAACTTCATTTTAAACTCTTTAAACATTTTAAAAATCATAATTTAACTTTTAAAATGTTTATTTACATATCATTTAACATGTATCTTTTTCACAATAAATTTCTTATAATTAAATCCAATTTTCAACAATTTACTTAATAAATTTAAGTGTAAAAGTTTCCAATTCTTCACATTTCAACAAATAACTTAACACTTCAAATTTAAATTACCATTTCACAAATTTAACTAAATTTCCAATTTTATTTAACTAACTAAAACCTCTAATTAAAACCAAATTTCACATTTCCAAGTCAAGTTATATTTTAAAAGATCACTTTTAAACATTCATTTATTTAACCACTTAAATTCATAGAAAAAATCAATAATACTTTAATAAATCACTTAAATTCACATTTTAATCAAATTTTCATATTTACCATTTCCAAATAAAATTTAATATCCATTTTATTTATATAACTTAAATATCATTTTTAACCAAATTCCAAATTTCCAACTTAAGTTATATTTCAAAAATCCAGTTAAACCATTCATTAATTACATTTTTAACACATAGAAAAATCATAATTTCTTTATTTTAAACATTTCAAAATCTATTTAAATCAAATTTCATAAATTTATATTTTTTTAAAATACTTAAAAATATTCAAAACACTTTATAAAATAACCACGGGCCTGTATATAATTTTCTAACCTAGGTCAAGTGATACGGATATGTATCATTTCAATCCGCAGTTAAAAAAGAAAAATCCAGGTTCTATCATTTCAAACCCGCAATCCCAAGTTAAAATAATTTAAATAAAAATCATTCAGGCCTATCATTTCAGCCCATAACGATTTTAATCTACAGGGAACTTGCAATGGTGATAACAGATATAAATAACATAATAACATTAAATAACAGTAACATATGATATAACAGGTGTAATAACAGGTGTGAACATCATATGATAATAATATAGGCATATATAACATGATAATATATTTCTACAGATTCACAGGGTGTCAATTTACTGGTTATATAGGTACATATTGTCTGGTGAGAATAACTCACCTGTATTGAGCTGGAGAAGACAACCAACACACACATCACAGAATCCACAAAGGCACGAGAGTATGATGATGATTTGGGTGTGAGAGACAAGGTTAAATTCCTTGGATACATGGGACAAAACAATTCAAATATACATTAATAAACACTAAACAACAATTTACATAACTTGCAAATGCTTGCACAAAACACTATCAAACCAATTTCACTTGCCTCCATCCCACATAGGCTTAGCCATGGCTGGAAAATACACGGCTATGGCATGTTCTAGGATCTGGTTTTGGACCTATAGGGGTCGGCCATGTATAGAGGAATTGGTGCAGTTGTTTGTGAAGCAAAGTCTAGTGTTCAATGGCAAAAACATGGATTTTCAAAGCATCTTATGGCTCGGCCAAGGCATATAGGGGCCTGGATATTTCAGGTGTGGGCTGTAGGGGAGGTGCAGAGGGGTGTTAGGTTGAGATCTGGTCAGTGGTGGTGGTGGTTGGTCGGCCTAGGTGGAAGAGAGAGGTGGTGATAGGCCTAGGTGTGCTCGGCTTGACCATGTAGGTGATGTTTCTCAAAACTATGGTGGATTCACATCACAAAGGGGCTCGGCTATGGCATGGGAAGGGGCTGGAGGTGATGTTGGTCAGAGGGGATGGTAGTGGAGGTGGCCAAGGTGGTGGATGTGGTCAGGCCGATCCAAAGAAGGGGATGAAGGCAAGGCAAAACACATGAAAACAAAGAAGAAAACATAGAAAACAAAGGAAAAAGAAGAAGTTTTTACCCAAAATTTTTGTGAAGCAATGGCCGGCTATTTTTCTTTGAGAAGAGAAGGTTTTGATACGAAATGAATGAGAAAATTTTGTGCAGCTGAAAGAATTTAGGTCGGCCAAGCAAAAGTGAATGCAGGAGTTTGGAAAACAAAGAGGTAGAAAACCAAAACCCTTAAGCAAATGAAGAGTCACGACCTTTCAAATTTCCTCTATTTTAATTTAACTTATATATATATAAATCTGATAATAAAGAGTAAATAAACTCAGAAATAAAGTAAATAAGAAAAATAAATAAATAAATTTTATATTAATTAAATTAAATGAAGAAAAATAACACTATATACAAACTAGGTTAAATAAACTGAAACAAATTCAAATAATCTTTGGAAAAATCTATTCTAATCTAAATACATGTAAAGTGAATATTAATAAAGTAAAACAAAGAAAATAAAGTGAATGTATAAAATAAATAAATAAATTTTAATTATATATAGTTAAATTAAGAAAATAGCAAAGAAAATAGAAATCAGGCTTTTAAAATTACAAAATAAATTCAACAAGCTTTGGAAAAATTTTATAATCACTTTAAAATTATTAAAAGACAAAATTATACATAAAATAAAATATTAACATATATTAGAACAAAATATGACAAATAAAATATAATTTATATGTTTTAAAATAAATAATATTGCAAAATAAACAGTTTATACACAAAATTGAAAATTACATAACTTCTACAATATAAGTCCGTTTTCAACGAAACGAAAAGCAGTATTCATGGAATTAAATCTATTTTCATAATAAAAGATAAAATTTAAGAATTTTAAATATTTAAATTTAAAGTTTAAAAGTCAAAGTTTGACCAGTTTGAACAGAATTCACTTTACAGTAAAATATCAAATTTTTACCAGTTTGAAATTATAATTTACATAACAATCAAAATATATATTTAGAAATGAAATATTTGACACAAAACAAGTTTAAAATAATTTCAAATGTTTTTCAATCAGGAAATTCAATTTAACAGAAATAAAATATAAAATAAAATAAGCCTAAAATGTAGGGTTGTTACACTCTCCCCCACTCAAAACTTTTCGTCCCCGAAAAGGAATGAGGTACAGGAAAGCACAGAAAAAGAAAAAAAATGAAATAGAATTAAGACAAGATGATAAGAAGATTGGAATTACACCTGATAACTATTGTTATAGGTAAGTTTAACAAGATGGAGTTGATCAAATCTAGAATATAAGCACGAAAAAAGATCCTCTAGAGTCTAAATCTCCCTTTTCACTTGACCGACGGTCTATGAATGGAAAAACAGTGTTCAGATCCAGATGAGTAACAAAGATTATCAAAGATTACAGAAAGATTTCTAAATAGACTGGTATAAGCAATAGCCTTCCCATTCTGTAACAAGATAAGAGAAATAAGGACAACCAAAAGATAGTTTGGAAAAACAAAACAAGATAATAAATTTAAAACCATAATGCTTTGAAATCATAACAATTTAGGGATGTTTATCATTTGGAAATCACACTACTAAAATCATAACACTTTGGAAAAGTTATTCTTTAAAAAAAAACAAAATACTTAGAAAATCATAACACCCTAAAAAAAATCTTCATTTAAACCATTTTAATTCAAGGTCAAATAATATTCATTTTAAAGTTGTAACATTTCTAAGTTCATTTAATTATAAAAATTTCCAAAACATTGTCTTTTCAAAATAGCAGCACTTATAAAATGCTACAGTAGATATATTAATATTTCAAATCAGTTTAATTTCAGAAATATTCATTTGGATATCATTTAACTTATGACTTATTAAAACAAACCTTTATGAATGAAATATCCAAATAAACTATACTTCATTTATTAAGTCAAAAGCTCACTATTTTAGTTAGCTCTTAATTTAACACATAACCTAACACTTATTTAAAATACCCATTTCATAAATAGATATTCCTTTAATAAGTTACACTTAAAATTCCATTTGAAAACCAAATTTTCAATTATCAAATTTTAGTGATGTTAAAATACATTTTAACTATTTAAATCATAATTATTACATTTCCAAGACATATCTATTTCATAAATAAACATTTATATAGCAAATATAACAATCAAATTTCTTTACACATTTATTCATTTAGACATCAATTAAACTATGAATTCAAGTTAAATAAACTTTATTACCAAAAGTCCAATTCAAATGTATTTTATTTCATCTATTCAAAGATACATTATTTATTATACAACATATTCATTTCAGGAAATAACCTTTATTAAAATTCCTAGGTTAGACTTAAGGTTCATATTAAATCAATTTGATTATTAAGTTATTTAAATAAAATCTCTTTAAATTCCTTTTTCACTATTTACCTCTGTTAATCTTTTATAACTAATATTTAAGTGTATAAAAATCCTTTTTATATTGTATATTATCCAATTACATTGTTAACTTCTAAAAAAATTTATGGTAAGTTATATTTGAATGCAATTGTAATATACAAATAAAACTATCCAATTCAATTATCTCAAGTTTGAATCATTTATCCAAAATTTTGATTTTTCTTTTTATAATTGAAATTATTCTTTAAGAAAAAATTTAAGAATTTGAATCTTCGAACATCTTCAAACCATTTGGAGATAAGTAATTATATATACATAATATGTTAAATCAAATTTAAATCATATATCTTTATATATATTATAATCCAGTCATATTTTAGAAATTCAAATCAATCAGATTTTCCAAAACAAAGCTGTAGCAAGACTACAGAATGGTTTCTTCACTTCGAAACTCGAAAATGAACGTCGATGATGCTGCAGTCATCACCGAAATTATTTTCCAGCGACAAAGAGAAGAGCACTAAATTTTTAAACTTTAAAATTCTTTAGAGACAAATTTTTATTCAAAATACTTTAAATAATATCCTTTTAAAAATTTTAAACACAAGGTTTGAAACCATCGGAAATTAAATTCTTTAACTTTCTTGTTTTAAATTCATTTCAGTTCCCAAATAAATTTATAAACAACTATTTATAAATTCATTTGTAGAACAATAAATGATAAATCAAGTATTATCATTTCAAATTATCAATTTAAATCAATTTATTAAGTTCCATAAAATTATATATCCAAATTTATTTCATAAACCAAATTTTAAAATAATATTGTGTCAGCTTGTTCTGTCAAAGTGTTTTAGAAATCCTATCGATAGCGTTGATCAGACGAATCGATCGGAAACCCAAATCAACATTAACAACTCAACAACACAATATAAAACAAAACATTAATTTACAAGTACAGTTCAAAATGTTTGGAAGATAGATTGGAACAAAAGACAAGATGATTAAACAGAGTAGAGAGATGGGTAAGCTTAGATAAATCGCGGACAACCTTAACCGGGTCAACCGTGACTCAATGGATAAGATCAAATGTGGATTTTCTGGGGTAAATCTACCTTCAATCTCAAGAGATAGAGTTTGGAATAATAAAAGATATTAGCATCTAAACCAAGGATAAATATAAATCTCTGGTGAATCGATGCTGATTATAAAGAATTTTCACCCTTTTACAAGAAAATTAGAATATTGGCGAGACCGCCAATTCACTATAAAGATCATTGGAAGTGGAGTCATGGGATACTCCAGAATCAAAAGATGATGAATAGTGAGGGACACGAATGAATTTCGGAACCGCAGGGAACGTTCCAAAATTCAAAGGAAAACGAATCAAAGGAAGAGATTCAAACTCGAACGAAAGTGATTCTGTAAATAAATTTACCATACATTCTAAGTTTTGCCTCAAAGCCAAAGCTCTGATACCAACTGTAACGACCCGATATTTTCAACCATTCGCATCCATTATAAGTGTATAAGTAGACACTCATGCCGGAGTTGAATTGCTCAAAATACCGCGTTGTAAATAAAATTTGGCAAATCTCAGAATATACAGTAAATAAATATAATCACAGATCACAGACACAGAGTAAAATAATGCAGCGGAAGTAAAAGAAATAGTAGTTCATGAAGCTACTATATAAATATATCAGAGTTACATAAGATACAACAGAAGAAATAGAGTACAACAAAAGTCTCAATAAAATAACCAAGTACAAGCTGAGTAGAACAACGGAACTGGAATAGATAGGACATGACAAGCAGATAATCTCCAGCGATTCAAATCTCCAAGAGAGTGGAAATCCAAATCTGTGAATAACTCAGGCTGACCCGAGCGTAAAGCAAAACACAAAACACTCGAGTCAGGACAATATATACTTATATAATGTAAACCAACTCAAGCGAACTGTAATAAGGGTACAAGTAACTTAGAAGATGCTTGGGACCGCCCATCCTCTAAGGATCCGTTAAACTATCTACTATGTAGTAATATACGCTATATACAGTAGTGTCTAATCAGTAAAGTATAATCATATAGAAAATAGCGTTAAGGGGATGGAGAACCTTAACGCGGTCGGATCTTAAAATCATAATCGTAGTAAAGCTCGATATGGTAGGTGACACGGCACAACTAGGCAATGCCAGGGTAGATATACCAATTACGCATCCGGACTGGTGGTGACGCATAGCAGCCACTACCGCCCACCTCGAACAACACTCCCAAATCAAGGGTGCGCACCAAATCAATCACAAGTAATAGAATGGTATCGAAGAAGTGTGTCCGATCAGAGGTGCTACCTCATTGGTCCGTCAATCGCTCCTGTTTTAGCCACCTTATGCCAACTCACGGGAGTTGGGTCCACGTATATACCTTAGGATCGTCGCCACCATCCTACTTCATTCTGGAATCTCCACCGCGTACACGGTTGGCAAAGTGGTTTTCGGTAAGACAGAGAGTATGTCCATATCCGATCCCGGTCTCTTTAACAACCCAACGTTATTATAACCCGTGGTTATAACTTTTAAAAACAATACTTTACTTCAAAATAAAATATCATTTCAAACCATATCTTTATCAAAATAAAGATTAAATCAATTCCAAACCATTTCCATATATTTAAATTTTCATATAATTTCAAAACTTCATTTCAAATCATTTTAATATAATAAAATATCATATCCTTACAAAACTTCATTTCAAATCATTTTAATAAAATAAAATATCCTATCAGTTCAAATCCAATATTCAACTTTAAATACCTTTTAAATTCAAAGATATCGTTCATTTACTATCATTTCAAATCACCTTTAAATAGTTTATATTCCAATCAAAATAATTCATTTAAACCTTTTAAAAGTGTAATTATTATATTTTCAAATCAAGTATTCAATTTCCAAAGTTTCAAACCATTCTGAGTTCGTTTACTAAGTCAAAAACCCTAATTATTAAAATTTCAGCATTTCACAGCATTTAAAAACAACTGCTATAAGTTATATTTGAAAACATTTTTTATTCAGCAAAGACAGCACTTAAAACTGCTGTTAAAACTCAGTTTTAGTTGAATTATAGTTCAAAACAGAAAAGACAGCAATTCTGAAGTGCTGCGGTAGTTCAGATTTCAAAACAAGGGTTAAATTTGGTTTCAGCAAAGACTGCAGACCATTATAGCATTTCCAGAGAATGCTATAATAGACCTGGGTTCAATATTAGCCTATAAGTTCAACTGCAGCAACTGCAGCATTTCAGAAATGCTGTAGTAGCCCTTTTATTCAAATTTTAGTGTAATTCAGAACCATAGCATTTCTGAATGCTATTAAAAGTGATTTCCAGCTTTTTAGTGTATTTCCAGCAATTAAATAACTTCATTTTAAACTCTTTAAACATTTTAAAAATCATAATTTAACTTTTAAAATGTTTATTTACATATCATTTAACATGTATCTTTTTCACAATAAATTTCTTATAATTAAATCCAATTTTCAACAATTTACTTAATAAATTTAAGTGTAAAAGTTTCCAATTCTTCACATTTCAACAAATAACTTAACACTTCAAATTTAAATTACCATTTCACAAATTTAACTAAATTTCCAATTTTATTTAACTAACTAAAACCTCTAATTAAAACCAAATTTCACATTTCCAAGTCAAGTTATATTTTAAAAGATCACTTTTAAACATTCATTTATTTAACCACTTAAATTCATAGAAAAAATCAATAATACTTTAATAAATCACTTAAATTCACATTTTAATCAAATTTTCATATTTACCATTTCCAAATAAAATTTAATATCCATTTTATTTATATAACTTAAATATCATTTTTAACCAAATTCCAAATTTCCAACTTAAGTTATATTTCAAAAATCCAGTTAAACCATTCATTAATTACATTTTTAACACATAGAAAAATCATAATTTCTTTATTTTAAACATTTCAAAATCTATTTAAATCAAATTTCATAAATTTATATTTTTTTAAAATACTTAAAAATATTCAAAACACTTTATAAAATAACCACGGGCCTGTATATAATTTTCTAACCTAGGTCAAGTGATACGGATATGTATCATTTCAATCCGCAGTTAAAAAAGAAAAATCCAGGTTCTATCATTTCAAACCCGCAATCCCAAGTTAAAATAATTTAAATAAAAATCATTCAGGCCTATCATTTCAGCCCATAACGATTTTAATCTACAGGGAACTTGCAATGGTGATAACAGATATAAATAACATAATAACATTAAATAACAGTAACATATGATATAACAGGTGTAATAACAGGTGTGAACATCATATGATAATAATATAGGCATATATAACATGATAATATATTTCTACAGATTCACAGGGTGTCAATTTACTGGTTATATAGGTACATATTGTCTGGTGAGAATAACTCACCTGTATTGAGCTGGAGAAGACAACCAACACACACATCACAGAATCCACAAAGGCACGAGAGTATGATGATGATTTGGGTGTGAGAGACAAGGTTAAATTCCTTGGATACATGGGACAAAACAATTCAAATATACATTAATAAACACTAAACAACAATTTACATAACTTGCAAATGCTTGCACAAAACACTATCAAACCAATTTCACTTGCCTCCATCCCACATAGGCTTAGCCATGGCTGGAAAATACACGGCTATGGCATGTTCTAGGATCTGGTTTTGGACCTATAGGGGTCGGCCATGTATAGAGGAATTGGTGCAGTTGTTTGTGAAGCAAAGTCTAGTGTTCAATGGCAAAAACATGGATTTTCAAAGCATCTTATGGCTCGGCCAAGGCATATAGGGGCCTGGATATTTCAGGTGTGGGCTGTAGGGGAGGTGCAGAGGTGTGTTAGGTTGAGATCTGGTCAGTGGTGGTGGTGGTTGGTCGGCCTAGGTGGAAGAGAGAGGTGGTGATAGGCCTAGGTGTGCTCGGCTTGACCATGTAGGTGATGTTTCTCAAAACTATGGTGGATTCACATCACAAAGGGGCTCGGCTATGGCATGGGAAGGGGCTGGAGGTGATGCTGGTCAGAGGGGATGGTAGTGGAGGTGGCCAAGGTGGTGGATGTGGTCAGGCCGATCCAAAGAAGGGGATGAAGGCAAGGCAAAACACATGAAAACAAAGAAGAAAACATAGAAAACAAAGGAAAAAGAAGAAGTTTTTACCCAAAATTTTTGTGAAGCAATGGCCGGCTATTTTTCTTTGAGAAGAGAAGGTTTTGATACGAAATGAATGAGAAAATTTTGTGCAGCTGAAAGAATTTAGGTCGGCCAAGCAAAAGTGAATGCAGGAGTTTGGAAAACAAAGAGGTAGAAAACCAAAACCCTTAAGCAAATGAAGAGTCACGACCTTTCAAATTTCCTCTATTTTAATTTAACTTATATATATATAAATCTGATAATAAAGAGTAAATAAACTCAGAAATAAAGTAAATAAGAAAAATAAATAAATAAATTTTATATTAATTAAATTAAATGAAGAAAAATAACACTATATACAAACTAGGTTAAATAAACTGAAACAAATTCAAATAATCTTTGGAAAAATCTATTCTAATCTAAATACATGTAAAGTGAATATTAATAAAGTAAAACAAAGAAAATAAAGTGAATGTATAAAATAAATAAATAAATTTTAATTATATATAGTTAAATTAAGAAAATAGCAAAGAAAATAGAAATCAGGCTTTTAAAATTACAAAATAAATTCAACAAGCTTTGGAAAAATTTTATAATCACTTTAAAATTATTAAAAGACAAAATTATACATAAAATAAAATATTAACATATATTAGAACAAAATATGACAAATAAAATATAATTTATATGTTTTAAAATAAATAATATTGCAAAATAAACAGTTTATACACAAAATTGAAAATTACATAACTTCTACAATATAAGTCCGTTTTCAACGAAACGAAAAGCAGTATTCATGGAATTAAATCTATTTTCATAATAAAAGATAAAATTTAAGAATTTTAAATATTTAAATTTAAAGTTTAAAAGTCAAAGTTTGACCAGTTTGAACAGAATTCACTTTACAGTAAAATATCAAATTTTTACCAGTTTGAAATTATAATTTACATAACAATCAAAATATATATTTAGAAATGAAATATTTGACACAAAACAAGTTTAAAATAATTTCAAATGTTTTTCAATCAGGAAATTCAATTTAACAGAAATAAAATATAAAATAAAATAAGCCTAAAATGTAGGGTTGTTACATTATTACTTGACTCAACACCAACAACTGAACCAGACTTGCTACTTTCACCAACAAAATTATCCATTGAATCATTCTTCAGCCGTAGAAAAAAACCAAAAATTCTTCCTTTTTAAACCAAGACAAAATCAATATAGCTTGAAGATCACTATCCGTTTCAATAAAGGTAGTCTTTGATTCTCGAATATAAAAAATATCAAAGCATAATGGAGTAAAATTATTCCACTGCTCCCAAATCCTATTCCTAACATAAGAAATAGAAGCATCCAATCCAAAACGAGCACTAAGACAATTGTTATTGAAATCAAACACAACTATAACAGATGAATCACACCTGCAAAAAAAATGTAAAAAAAATATTAAAAAAATATAACTATGTGAAACTGATCTTAAATAAAAACTAATAGCATAAGACTATTTAAATCATTTTTTATACCATTTTTTGAAAAAGATAAAACAATTTATCTTTTAGAGATCACTATCACTCTTTGGGATAACCTGATTACAACAGTGGAACATGTGGAAGAAAAACATTCGTTGTGATTGTACCTATTCAAGTTTACATTGTTGAAAAATCATAGGTGAAAAAGATGATCTGCAAAAATATACTTAATGGTGAAAAAGAAGAGCTAAAAAATTATCATAACAAACACACACTAAGGTCAATATGGTCTTTAAAACACATAATCACATTCAATGGCTGCCAAATTATTACTAGAGCCAGAATGGAATTTTGATACACCATTCTTAAACATCTAAACAATCAGAGTTTAATTGCAAACTAAAGAACAAACGAAGCTAAATACACAGTGATTGTAAGAATAAAACAATACCATTCAGAAGCCATTATTCCAACTACATCAAACAAAACCTTCCTCCAATAGATGAAAACAGCCTCCTGTGAAAAGAAACATAAAGTAACATCATAAAAAAAAGAATTGAGAATGAAAAACAGCAAATAAAAAAGAGACTCACCAAATGAAGAAAATCGCCTCACGATTTCCCACAATTAAAGTCGATTTTGATTTGAGAAGAAACTAACGCCTCACGACCGCTTCAATTGCACAAGAAACGACCGCTTTGATTGAACAAGATACGTCTAATTTTCACGACCGCCTAATTTGCAAGATCGGTAGATTTCAGAAGGTACATAGTTCTTTGAGAAGATGAAGACGCACGCGCCTAATTTTCACGATCGGTAGATTTCAGAAGATACGTACTTGTTTGAGAAGATGAAGTCGCACGCGCCCAATTTCCAAGATCGGCAGATTTCAGAATATACGTAGTTGTTTGAGAAGATGAAGACGAACGCGCCTAATTTCCACGATCGATTTCAGAAGATATTTAGATGTTTGAGAAGATGAAGACGCACGCCGCACATAATTGTCCTCGAAAATAATAGTTTCAAACCCGTGTCCTGGAAAAAAATGGGCCATATAATTAGGCCCTTCGTACCAATTTCCACTTATACATATATATCAATATATATGTTTTAATCAATTAATGTAACGACCCATATTTTTGACAGGCTAAAAATATTCAATTTAATAAGAATTTGGAAGTTAATATTGTGAGAAATTAAAATTTATGATTTATAAATGAAAAAAATAATTAGAATATAATTTAATAATATTGATTGAAGGTAATTGACAATTGTTTTAATGTAATTTAAATCAATTGTAATACTAAAGGTTAACAATGAATAAAATAAATCATGTATAAAACGGGGAAATCAGATGTTATTTAATTGAAATTGGTCTTAACATTTGTAAGTAAATTTATAATCTTTGTTGTAAAAAATAAATGTATAAATGTGTTCAAATTATTTAAATGTAACAATTGTTATTTCTCATCTTGTTACTAAATCTGTTTGAAATTAATTTGAAAATCAATGAAATTAATGGAATTGAAATATCACTGTTAATATAAGAAAAGATGTTTAGTGTAGGATATGAGTGTAATAAAATGGAAACTTATGTTTAATTAACACATATGGTATTTGTTGATTTTATATAAAGAATATTTAAATTAAAATAAAAGAATTTGTTTGAAATTTAAAATATAATGAATGAATTTTATTACAGTTGTAATTGAACGTTGAAATTAATTTAATATTTAAATTTTGAATTTAACATAGAAAATTTAATTTTAAAAGATTATTAATTCCAGTTTAATCAAGAATGATGATATAAAACTTTTAATTTAGAATTTAAAAGTGACTAAAACAATTTAATAATAATTCGTTTAATTAACGCGCAAAAATAAATATAAATTGATTTTTAAAGCTAACTTCTATATACAATAGAATTAGGGTTTGAAAATAGTTCCATTGAATTTAAAAATATTGAAAACCTATATTTCGATATATATGATGACCTACTTTCGTTTCGGAAATGAAACGGGCTTTTCGAGTCTTTGTTATCGCTTCGACCCAATCGATCTATTCCATCCATTTCTATTAAATCTTTGTCAATATATATTGTTATAAACCCTAGAAGCTTTCTATTCTATTTTTTCTGTACGTACAATTTCAATTCTTATCTGCTCCTTTTTAATGGAGATTAGCGAAAACCCTAATTACTGATTTCAAATCAAACTCCAAAAATTCAAACTGCTCAAACCCTATCGAATTATATATCATTGCGAAGCTCTCGACGAATGGAATTGTAACAACCCACATATTTGTCGATTTTATATTTAAATATTTTATTTAAATATTTTATCGTTAGTCGGATTTTGGTCCGAAAAGCTACTTTTTGCATACGGTCAAATTAGGACTCGAGACCACCTCCATTGAGTTCAAAATGACGTTTGCAATCTTTTTGAGTGTAAACTTCGATATGTTTGGAGATAGTGAAATTTTCGTCACTTTTTGCTTTGGGCTTTGGTTTGGGCTGAATCACTTACTAACTCAGCCCAACCCCCTCTCCTCTTCACTAATTCCTTCTTCATTTTCCTAACACTTAAAGCTTCTTAAAAAATGGTGGAGGGAATGGGAAATTAAAACTCCAAAGTCTCAATCTTCATTGCTAATCCAACATCTACTCCAAATTCAAGTGAAGACATTGATTCAAGCTTGTGGTTGATTCTTGCTTTGCTCTCAAGCTTCATCTTCATCAAATTTCATGAAAAGGTGAGATTTTTATCTCACATTCTTGCCTATAACTGTCATTGGATTGTTGGGAATGATTCCCTATCACTTGTGCACATGCATTTGGTTTGGATTGAATTGGTGAAAAACCCAATTTTTAGTGTTTTGGCAAAATTCTGGGCTTAGGTCGTTCGGCCTTGGAGAAGAGAGGCCTGCAATTCTGTCACACCCTGTTAGGTCGGTCCTTCTTAGGTCGTTCCTTGCTAAGTCGTTGGCAATGCTAGGTCGCTCGGCCTGCTTTCGTTAGGTCGTAACCCCTAGGTCGCTCGGCTATTGAAAACTCGGTGCAGTTAGGTCGCTCGACCTTTTTACCCTTAAGTCGTCCGCCTCTAGGTCGTTCGGCTACGTGAGTCGCACCAATGTCTTAGGTCGCTAACCGCTTGGGTCGTTCTATGCTTAAGTCGCTCGGCCTATTTACCTCTTAGGTCGTTCGCCCAAGTTAAGTCGTTCCACCTCTTAGCTCGACCCTGTTAGGTCGCGCACCTTTTTAGTTCGACTTTGTTAGGATGCGCCACCTTGTTAGGTCGTGCAGCTCGATAGGTCGCACCATCTTCTGTCTTAGGTCGCTCGGCATCATTCCTTAAGCCGTAGCTCCTTAGGTCGTTGCACCTTAGGTCGGCCACGTTAGGTCGCAAATTTCCTAAGTCGTATGCCGTGGATGTTTTGTCTGCATTTCTACCTTGTTGGATTTGGAATTTAACTCTTTGGAGTTTATGCACATCTTCGAATCTGAATTTTAGTGAATTGATTTGTTTCTACAATCATTTTGTGATTTGGCACTTTAAAAATATGAAGGTTTCAATACTAGTAGTAAATATCAAAACCCTTTTATCAACTCGATTTCAACACTATTTTATTACAAAACTCTTTTTCTCAAACCGTTTTCCAATCTACTAGTATATACAAGCCTTTACTTCACTCGGATGAGAAATCTAATTAAACGGCTTAGTAAAACGAGTGGTATGAAACGTTTGCGTTCACTTCGTTGGTTAATTCTTGGACTTGTTCGATTGAACCTCTTGTGACAATTTTCTAGTGAAGATTCACAGTTTGTTCGTAAATATTTAAGTTAAGCAAGTGGTTATGGGACATGAAGCTAAACTCATATATTTACTAGCTTGGTGTGATTGACACTTCTTGATGATCATGACGATCATTTTTGTGATTTGATTTAGACTAGCAATTGTGCGATGTCTCTTTGTCTACGAGGGAGACTAAACCCCGTTTGTGTGATGTTTCTACATCATATATGTGGGGTAGCGCCCCACTGTCTTCGGGCCATTCTTGTGGAGCTTCGGCTCAAATATTAATGGTTAGCTACCATGAGATAGCGTCTCGTCTTGTGTTACACGTGTTGGTGAGTTTTCATACTCCCGTCTTGTGATAGCCTCCCCCCTTCTTGTGATTTCTGGATTTCTTGTGATGATTTCTGGAATTTTTGTGCTTCACCAATTTTCGTGATTTCCATTGATAAGCTTTATCAATTTTTATGCATTGGTGAATTTGTGTGTCATTTACTTGTTATGAATACAAGTTTAGGGTATGATACCCTATTTTTATCTTTGAGAAGATTCTTGTGATTTTGATTAATCTCATGTTGACTTTCAATTACATACTTATAGTAGTATGCCATTATGGTTATTACATGTTCATGCCATGTCTTTTATTTTGTACCATATCATCTGATATTTATAGCTAGACTGATCTGTTTATTATTTTCTTATAAATAATACTCGGGTCAGACCGAGATGTTACAGGTGCTTCTGCTTGACTTCTCTTCTGGGATTACTCTGACTTTTGGCTAACTACTTAGATTAGTAGTTTTTGTTGTATACATTTGAGATATAGACTCCGTGATGTATACTTATCCTTTTTTATAGCTTGTAGCTATTCTTTTGTATTATCGTGGATCTTTCAGACCACTACTCTGATGTACACTTTCATGTGTTATATATTCATATCTTTTTCCGCCATTGTGATATGGATGTCTGTGACTGATTTATGTTATGACTACTTCTATATTTGTTTCCAAAGATTATATAAAGCCACTGTGTGATAGCTTTGAGTTTGTGTCGGTGTGTCGGATTTCCTCCTTAAAATGAAATGCATGTTTTACTATCTGACATATCGGTGCTCGCACAAAGAAATTACATGGATGGTCGCTCCTCAATAGCGTTATTCTCCGTGCTAATTAACAGCACTACACCGTAGTGTTCTTGGTTAGTGTGGGTATAGAGGTGGGGCGTCACAGCTTGGTATCGAAGCCAAACTTCGGAACAATGTAGAACAACTTAACAAGGATCATCGTCCTAAGTCCAACTTAGGAGTCGTGCCTTAGGATTTAATTCGAGTCTTCGTACCGATTCATCCTATTTCCTTTTATGTATCCTTGTTTTATCTATCATGGTTTGCTTGATATTTATTTGGAGAATAACTTTTCTTCTTTTCTCTTCCTTAATAAAGAGAATGTCTAGACTAGGCCATCCCAGAGCCGGACCATCTACTGTTACTCCCCAGGATGGAGTTTTCATGACCGCTCAACAGCTTCTTGATTTAGTAAGGAATGCTCAAGCAGCTGGTCCTAATCAGGAACCTACTCATCCTAAGTCTGGATTTGCACGCTTGTGCAACGATTATACCAACTTGGGTGGGAAACCATTCAAAGGTTCCGAAACTATTATCGAGGTCCAGGCTTGGTTAAGAACATGCGATCGAATCTTTTCTCGCATGAATCTTATCGATCTTCACCGTGTTCAGGTGGCCTCCAGTATGCTCTAAGAGAGAGCATTGGATTGGTACGAACTTCTTATTTCTGAAATTAATGAACCAGATCTCACCTGGGAGCAATTCCGGGAACGCTTCGAATTAAAATTCGTACCAGAAGTAGAGAAAGTGACATTGGCTCGACGTTTCATAGACCTTGTTCAAGGTGAATCTTCCGTGACATATTATGTCGCATCCTTCGAGTCACTGTCTAAATATGGGGTTGAATACATCAACACCCCATTGAAGAAGAATCAAAGATTTGTCTATGGATTAAACAAGAATCTCAAGAATCCATTACTTCTAAAATTAGAAGTTTCTTTTGATCAACTGATTGATATCGCTCTTCATTTTGAAGAGGCGGATAGGGAAAGTGATGTTGAAGTGGTGGGTGCCAAACAAAACTTCAACAACAAGAAGAGGCCAAACAAATTCAAAGGTCCTTATCCCGACAAAAAGGGTAAACCTGCACCTCCTGCAGCAAAGACTTCTACCCCAAGTAGTGGGCAATGCTATAATTGTGGTTCTAAGGATCATTTTGCGAACAAGTGTTCAAAGCCTCGTTCTTGTCGCTATTGTAAGAGCCCGGATCATAATATACATTTATGCCCCAGACGTCAAGGCAAGAGGGAGGGAAAGTTAAACGTGGCTCAAGCCCCTGGCAACACATCTCGCGGTCAAGGTATGTCTCATTCTGTCCTTGATGGCATTATTATATTTCATGATCAACCTATTAGAGTTCTCTTTGATACGGGTGCATCCCATTCTTTTATATCAAAGGAACTTGTAGACACTTTTTCTTTAAGTGTTATTGCTTTAATGACTTCTTTAAGAATTGCGAATCCGGTTGCTGGATCCGCAACTCTTAGTTTGCTTTGTAAGGATGTGGAGATTATTTTGTGTGATTTTCCTTTCCTAGCCGATTTGCATGTCATGCGTTATTTAGGCTTTGGAATGATTTTGGGTATGGATTGGCTTAATCGTTATGAAGCTCATATCCTATGTCCTGAGCGGACTATTTATCTTCGACATCCACTATCTGTTAAGCAGATTTCTATTGTTCTTAAAGATTCGGATTCCACTTTGACGGCATCTTTATATTCTCTAAATCCTCTTGATGATGACAATGATGATGAGGAGGATGTCATTTCTCTTATTCACGTCGTTCGTGAATTTTCCGACATATTTGAGCCCGTTTTAGGATTACCACCTAAGCGAGCAATTGAGTTCAGAATTAATCTTATACCTGGAGCTCAACCTATTACTCGTCCTTTTTATCGCATGTCCAATAAGGAGAATGAAGAGATGCGCAAACAATTATCCGAATTGGAGACGAAGCAATTTATTCGCTCTAGTTCCTCGCCTTGGGGAGCTTCAGCAATTTTCGTAAAGAAATCCGACGGTACAACTTAGGCTTTGCATTGACTACCGCAAGCTTAATGATCTAACTATTAAGAATAAATATCCTTTGCCTCGGATTGATGATCTATTCGATCAGCTTAGTGGTGCTAGAGTCTTTTCACAATTGGACTTGGCTACCGGTTTCCATCAGCTTCGTATTGCAGAGGATAGTATTCCTTTGACTTCGTTCCGTACACGTTTTGGATCTTATGAATGGCTAGTTATGCCATTTGATTTAACGAATGCTCCGGCTTATTTCGTTGACCTTATGAATCGAGTTTTCAAAGATTTCCTCGATCGGTTTGTTCTCATCTTTATTGATGATATTCTTGTGTATTCTAAAACCGAGGAGGAACATGAAAAGCATCTTCGGATTATATTAGAAACTCTTAGGAGCAATCAATTAAAAGCAAAATTTTCTAAATGCCACTTTTGGCAATCTAATGTGAAGTTTCTCGGTCATATTATTTCAGAATCCGGAATATCAGTGGATCCTTCAAAGATTGAAGCGATTCAAAATTGGAAGAGACCAGAGAGTGTAACGGAAATCCGCAGCTTTCTCGGATTGGCAGGTTATTACCGCCGTTTCATAAAGGACTTTTCTAAAATTGCCGTCCCTCTTACTGTCTTAACAAAGAAAGGTGTTAAATACATTTGGTCGGACAAATGTGAAACTTCTTTTCAGAAATTAAAAGAACTCCTTTCTGATGCTCCTATTCTTGTTATTCCCGAGGGGAATCAAGATTTTGTTGTTTATACCGATGCTAGTTGCGTTGGTTTGGGTGCCATTCTTATGCAAAAAGAACGTGTTATTGCTTATGCTTCTAGGCAATTGAAGCCGGCTGAGACTAGATATGCCACACATGATTTAGAGCTCGCGGCTATCGTTTTCGCCCTTCGAATTTGGCGACATTATCTTTTAGGAGAGAAATTTATACTTTATACTGATCATAAGTCTTCGAAATATTTATTCTCTCAAAAGGAACTTAATTTGCGTCAACAGCGTTGGCTCGAATTCCTTGCCTCTTATGATCTGGATATTCTTTATACTCCCGGAAAGGGAAATCGAGTTGCTGATGCTCTTAGTCGCAAGCAACAAGCGGTTGTTTCCATGATGATATCCGAATGGCATGATCTTGAAGTTTTATCCACTTGTGAAATTCGAGATCGTGTTTCCGATTTATGTTCATCTCTTGTTTTATGTAGCCTTGAGGCTCATCCTTCTCTTTTAGACTGCATTCTCGAAGCTCAAAGGCTAGATCCCGAATTGGCTCTTCTTGGCCAAAATATTAAGGATAAAGTTGATATTGAAGGTTTGAAAGACTTAGATATTGATTCACGTGGCGGCATTCGAAAATTTGGTAGACTTGTTTTACCAAATATTAGTGATCTTCGTAAAGATATACTAGAAGATTCTCATCGTTCCAAGTATTCCATTCATCCCGGTAGTAGTAAAATGTACGCAGATATGAAGTGACTTTATTACTGGGAGGGAATGAAATCTGATATTGCTAACTTTGTTAAGTGTTGCATGACTTGCCAACTTGTTAAGGCCGAACATCAAAGGCCCGGTGGGTTATTGCAACCATTGGAAATTCCAGTTTGGAAGTGGGATCAAATTTCCATGGATTTTATTGATGGCCTTCCCCATTCTCGTTCGGGTCATAATAGTTTATGGGTGATCGTTGACAGACTTACTAAATCTGCCCATTTTATTCCTATTCAGTCGAACCGAACCGTTCCTCTTCTGGCCAAACTCTTTATCAAAGAAATTGTTAAACTGCATGGAATTCCTTCTTCCATTGTTAGTGATCGTGATCCATTGTTTACTAGTGGATTCTGAAAGAGTCTTTAAAAAGCTTTGGGAACGAAGCTTAATTTTAGCACCGCTTATCACCCCTAGTCCGATGGACAAACTAAGCGTGTGAATCAGACACTTGAAGATCTTCTTCGTGCTTGTGTTCTTGACTTTGGTGGAAGTTGGGAAGATCATATTTCACTTGTTGAATTTTCCTATAATAACAGCTTCCAATCTAGTATTGGTATGGCACCTTTCGAGGCACTCTATGGAAGGCCATTCCGATCTCCTTCTTGTTGGCTTGAGGCCGGTGTGAAGCTGGTTTTAGGTCCAGATTTTATTCGTGATTCCACAGAAAAGATTGAACTTATTCGACATAGGATGAAAGAAGCCCAAAGTAGACAAAAATCCTATGCCGATAACCTAAGAAGGAAACTAGAATTTTCTGTTGGAGATCTTGTATTCGTTCGTGTTTCACCTATGAAGGGTGTTGTACGTTTCAGTCAATCGGGAAAATTAGCGCCTCCATATATTGGGCCATTCCCTATCACTGAACGTATTGGTTCCATGGCTTATCGCCTATTATTACCGGCTCAGTTTTCTGCCATTCATAACGTGTTTCACGTTTCTCAATTACGGAAGTGCCTTCGGGATTCCGATTCTATTCTTGAGCCCGGTATTGTGGAAGAGATTGAAGTTTCACCTAATTTAACTTATAAGCAGCATCCTATTCGAATTATTGCTTCGGAGGTCAAACGACTTCGAAATAAAGATGTTCCGCTTTTTAAAGTTCAATGGACCTCAAATCCTAAGGATTGTTCTTGGGAATCTAGAGAACTCATCGAGCGAACACATCCGGACTTACTTTCTCATGCTCTTTGTGGTAAACATCTTATTTCAAATTTCTTTTGTGTTAATATGCTTTTATGGTTGTTACTTTTTATTTCCATCTTATATATTGCGAGGACGCAATTTCTTTAAGGAGGGGAGTCTGTAACAACCCGCATATTTGTCGATTTTATATTTAAATATTTTATCGTTAGTCGGATTTTGGTCCGAAAAGCTACATTTTGCATACGGTCAAATTAGGACTCGAGACCACCTCCATTGAGTTCAAAATGACGTTTGCAATCTTTTTGAGTGTAAACTTCGATATGTTTGGAGATAGTGAAATTTTCATCACTTTTTGCTTTGGGCTTTGGTTTGGGCTGAACCACTTACTAACTCAGCCCAACCCCCTCTCCTCTTCACTAATTCCTTCTTCATTTTCCTAACACTTAAAGCTTCTTCAAAAATGGTGGAGGGAATGGGAAATTAAAACTCCAAAGTCTTAATCTTCATTGCTAATCCAACATCTACTCCAAATTCAAGTGAAGACATTGATTCAAGCTTGTGGTTGATTCTTGCTTTGCTCTCAAGCTTCATCTTCATCAAATTTCGTGAAATGGTGAGATTTTTATCTCACATTCTTGCCTATAACTGTCATTGGATTGTTGGGAATGATTCCCTATCACTTGTGCACATGCATTTGCATTTGGTTTGGATTGAATTGGTGAAAAACCCAATTTTTAGTGTTTTGGCAAAATTCTGGGCTTAGGTCGTTCGGCCTTGGAGAAGAGAGGCCTGCAATTCTGTCACACCCTGTTAGGTCGGTCCTTCTTAGGTCGTTCCTTGCTAAGTCGTTGGCAATGCTAGGTCGCTCGGCCTGCTTTCGTTAGGTCGTAACCCCTAGGTCGCTCGGCCATTGAAAACTCGGTGTAGTTAGGTCGCTCGACCTTTTTACCCTTAAGTCGTTCGCCTCTAGGTCGTTCGGCTACGTGGGTCGCACCAATGTCTTAGGTCGCTAACCCCTTGGGTCGTTCTATGCTTAAGTCGCTCGGCCTATTTACCTCTTAGGTCGTTCGCCCAAGTTAAGTCGTTCCACCTTCTTAGCTCGACCCTGTTAGGTCGCGCACCTTTTTAGTTCGACTTTGTTAGGACGCGCCACCCTGTTAGGTCACGTAGCTCGATAGGTCGCACCATCTTCTGTCTTAGGTCGCTCGGCCTCATTCCTCAAGCCGTAGCTCCTTAGGTCGTTGCACCTTAGGTCGGCCACGTTAGGTCGCAAATTTCCTAAGTCGTATGCCGTGGATGTTTTGTCTGCATTTCTACCTTGTTGGATTTGGAATTTAACTCTTTGGAGTTTATGCACATCTTCGAATCTGAATTTTAGTGAATTGATTTGTTTCTACAATCATTTTGTGATTTGGCACTTTAAAAATATGAAGGTTTCAATACTAGTAGTAAATATCAAAACCCTTTTATCAACTCGATTTCAACACTATTTTATTACAAAACTCTTTTTCTCAAACCGTTTTCCAATCTACTAGTATATACAAGCCTTTACTTCACTCGGATGAGAAATCTAATTAAATGGCTTAGTAAAACGAGTGGTATGAAATGCTTGCGTTCACTTCGTTGGTTAATTCTTGGACTTGTTCGATTGAACCTCTTGTGACAATTTTCTAGTGAAGATTCACAGTTTGTTCGTAAATATTTAAGTTAAGCAAGTGGTTATGGGACATGAAGCTAAACTCATATATTTACTAGCTTGGTGTGATTGACACTTCTTGATGATCATGACGATCATTTTTGTGATTTGATTTAGACTAGCAATTGTGCGATGTCTCTTTCTCTACGAGGGAGACTAAACCCCGTTTGTGTGATGTTTCTACATCATATATGTGGGGTAGCGCCCCACGGTCTTCGGGCCATTCTTGTGGAGCTTCGGCTCAAATATTAATGGTTAGCTACCATGAGATAGCGTCTCGTCTTGTGTTACACGTGTTGGTGAGTTTTCATACTCCCGTCTTGTGATAGCCTCCCCCCTTCTTGTGATTTCTGGATTTCTTGTGATGATTTCTGGAATTTTTGTGCTTCACCAATTTTCGTGATTTCCATTGATAAGCTTTATCAATTGTTGTGCATTGGTGAATTTGTGTGTCATTTACTTGTTATGAATACAAGTTTAGGGTATGATACCTTATTTTTATCTTTGAGAAGATTCTTGTGATATTGATTAATTTCATGTTGACTTTCAATTACATACTTATAGTAGTATGCCATTATGGTTATTACATGTTCATGCCATGTCTTTTATTTTGTACCATATCATCTGATATTTATAGCTAGACTGATCCGTTTATTATTTTCTTATAAATAATACTCGGGTCAGACCGAGATGTTACAGGTGCTTCTGCTTGACTTCTCTTCTGGGATTACTCTGACTTTTGGCTAACTACTTAGATTAGTAGTTTTTGTTGTATACATTTGAGATATAGACTCCGTGATGTATACTTATCCTTTTGTATAGCTTGTAGCTATTCTTTTGTATTATCGTGGATCTTTCAGACCACTACTCTGATGTACACTTTCATGTGTTATATATTCATATCTTTTTCCGCCATTGTGATATGGATGTCTGTGACTGATTTATGTTATGACTACTTCTATATTTGTTTCCAAAGATTATATGAAGCCACTGTGTGATAGCTTTGAGTTTGTGTCGGTGTGTCGGATTTCCTCCTTAAAATGAAATGCATGTTTTACTAACTGACATATCGGTGCTCGCACAAAGAAATTACACGGATGGTCGCTCCTCAACAGCCTTATTCTCCGTGCTAATTGACAGCACTACACCGTAGTGTTCTTGGTTAGTGTGGGTATAGAGGTGGGGCATCACAGGAATCTATGTCTGCAATTCATTTTTTGATTGGAGGTTCTGTTTGTTTAGAAATCAGCGATTTATTCTTGGCCATTCATCGACTAGGTTTGGTTTAACGGTGGATCATCGTCAATCGATGATCGGTAAGCGCTGCTGTGTAGAGGACGATGTGCGGAGTCAATCCAGTAGAGTCGATCGTCTCAGAGGTGGTTCGATTTCGCCAGAAATCGCGTAGAACGGCGGCGGCGGCGGAGCACGGGGAAGCGTCGTGCGACCATGATTGGGAGCGACCGGTGACGAGCAGTTCGATGGTGGTGGTCGATTGTGGTGCAGTGGCGTGTAGGCACGACAGTAGGAAGTTGAACGGAGCGGCGGATGGAGGGTTTCATGAACGAGGGTTTGAGGTAAAAAAATTTACAGTTTTGCCCCTTTGTATTGTTTTAATTTAATTTTTAAAATTTAAATGTTCTAACTCGCATAACCTTTTAAAACATTTCAATTTCTATAATTCAGCTCATATGTCGATTTTAACTCCACATTTCAAATTTTATTTTTTTAACAATTTCTTGAACAGATTTTAAATCCAACATTTCAAAGTTCGAATTAGAAATTAATTCGATCCTCATAAATTCAATTTTTATTTCTTTAGATCATAATCATTCAAATAAATTAAAATTCAAGAATTTAAACCATTTAATTTAACCAATCCGGTTCCCGTATATAATTTTCTATCATATGGCCAAGTGATCGGTTATTTCGATTTTAATTTCAAGGATGGATATATATCATTTCAATCCAAATCAAAGTGTCATAGATATATATCATTTCAACCTATTTCTTAATTTATTCGTAATAATTCAATTTACAATTTTGTATGCTATCAATTAATTTACAAGGTGATAGCAGGATATACATATAAATAAATAAACATCCAATCCATCAACCAATAGACATCCATCACAAACAACATCCAAATCAGTCAAAGTATCACCATAATTAATTAGTTGTCAATAATTGGGAATTCAACTAGCAATTTAATTTCAATTTCAAATTTGAAATGTTAATTCAAATTCCTATCATTTCAATTCATATCAATTTAAATGTCAGTTAAATTTACCTAACAATAGTGAATAAAATTAAATTACTTCACGATATCAATTTAACTAAAATAAAAATTATTTTAGTATTTCGTGAGAGTTATAAGACACTCGACTTTGTTTGAAACTAAATTTTTTTAGCTTTAAATAAATTTCAATTTGATTCCATATCGAAGACGACATCAATAAGAATCCAATGCAACTCGTTTCGCTCGAATCGGACCTCGCATGGAAAAGTTATTCAATAATTAATATCACGATTTAATTAAAATATAATTAACAAATTTTTTTAAAATAATACTCAACTAACCCTCTTCCTCTCTCAACTGAAACCCATGCCCATGCTCAAACCCATACGCGACCACGAACCCTCTTCCCGCGCGCCACCACTCTCGACCGAACGCCGAACCTACCACGCCATCGCACGCGCCCGCCTCCAAGCCACCATCGCCAACTGCCTTGCTTCTTTCGCTGCCTCTGTTCATCCACACGAACCCAAAACCCACGTGACCCTTCGTGCTCAATTCTAGCGATCTCGCTTCGAGTTAGCACGATCCATCCATCCAGATTGTAGAGCTCATCGAGCTCTTCAACTTTCCTTTTGGAGTCGTGCGAATTCGTGGAGTGGATGGTGAGAAATCGAGGAGAGAAGAACGAGAATTATCGGCCATTAATCGTATAAGAGAAGCGCAACCGAAGTCCTTAGGATTTAGATTTTTGCGTAAATGAAAATGAACGGCCTATTAGATAAATTTCCGACCCGATTGACCCGCGAAAATCCCGAACTCCAAACGAAGCATGCCGCCTGGTATTCTACATGCTATACCCATATTCCGAACACAATGAACTAGTCTCGAGAACCAATTCCATCATATTCAGAAGATAAATTTTGAAAATTGAATTATTTTAATTAAATTCCTTTAATTAATTTCAACGCGTTTCAAGCTCGCATGGCCAAACGATAAGTCCAATCGCTACGAAACTTGAAATCCTATAACAACTCACTATTACGGATTCGATGAAACTGGTTTCGGCAAAATCCGAGACAGTGCCCAAAAAGACTATTTTTACTTGTTAATTACAAATATAAAATTTCCAAAACCAATTTAATCACTTTTAAATTCAATTTTAAAAGTAAAAATCTCCATTCTTGTCTAAATAAAATTTAAATCAACTTCCGACATCATTTTCATTCATATTAAATTCAAGATTCAATTATTTAAACAATTTCCAATATTAAATTTAAACAATTTAATTATCTAATAAATCGCTATATTTGAAATATAAGTTATTTAACTTATAAAATTTAACTTTTAAAACGAATCTAAATAATAAAACAACTACTACACTTAGTTCCACTTCTTTATTTAAAGTATTCCAATAATCCAATTTCTGTGAATTCCAATATTAGAATTTAAATAAACCTCAATATTAGATTTCAAATGAATTTTAGTCATCAAACAATTATTTTATTTACATCAAAATAATTCAACATTTATTATTCAATCCTAGTTATTGATTATAAACACATTCAATATATTGAACTTCCTTCTAATACAAATAATTTCCTTAAATCTTATCGAAATAGTTATTTTAAAATTTTATTCAAGTTCATATTAAATAAATTTACATAAATAAAACATTAAATTTTTATTTCTAACCATTTCTATTCAATAATCATATTAAATTTAATAATTTAAAATAGTTAAAAATATGGGTCGTTACATTCTCCCCCACTCAAAACTTTTCGTCCTTGAAAAGGGGTTAAGTAAGGAATTTAACATTTGATATATTTTACTCAAAATAATTAACTTATAAACATTAAAATCTTATTTGAAAACTTTTACCACGCTTTTACTATGCCACTCTGATATCAGCTTTACGGAAATTACAACTTATTTATGAAAACAAGTTATAATTTTTTTTTCAAAATCTCAAAGTTTTTCTAACACCCGGATTTGTGGAAAATTTCGGCAGCGTCTTCTTTGCACGGCTCGATCGGAAAAATTTACAATATAGATATATCACAAATATACCAAATATACATCTCATCTCAATGATGAGGCATCCCGTAGGGAAAAATATAAAAGTGATGTATGTAATCTGAGATATGTACCTTATTATTATTAATACCAGCGAGTTCACTCATATTAAGCAAGCAAAAGCAAATCAAATCCGCGTATACGTCCAAACGGTCTTCGTATGTACCTATCTCAACTCAATTTAGAAAATTAGTTGCATATAAAAGATATATAACTATGTATGAGTTTAATAGACTATATAACATGAATTTTAAATCCAAATCATAAGCACAAGCACTAATACACAACCATAACAATCATATGCAATCAAAAGCAGTAATAACAATGGTTTGCAACAAAATAAACCATCCAACAATTAATATTCATCCAATTAATTCATAACTATATCAATCTACATTATTTAATGTCAATATTCAATTTATACACTTCATTTCTTATTAACATCTAATCTTTATTAACCTTAATTAGTTTGCTTCAAATTTATTCACATATATTTTATTTAGATTCAATTTATTCAAATTTCAGTTATTTCACTTTTCGTTTAACACATTTCATATAAATTCATTTATGGACCACTTTATAAATCTTTTCATTTAATCTTATTTAAGTTAAATTTTACTTCATTACCACTTAGTATATTCTCTTTAATATTAATATCATTTATAAACCATTTCATAAAACCATTTAAATTTATTATAAACATTTTATATAACGCAACTCATGTTATTATTATTTCATAACTTAAGTTCTATTAAGTCATTGATTCACTTCATTAGTTCATTTCATTAACTTTACTTAAGTAAACTTTATTTTATAACTCAGATTCATATTAATAAAATTTTCTTTTTATCACAATAAATTTCATTCAACTTTTCTCAAGTTAACTTTCATCTTATAATTCATTTCATTAACTTATTTTATTAATTCATTCCATTCAACTTGACTTAAGTAAAATTTCATTTCATAATTTAAACTTAAAGTATTTCTTACCACTTATACTTAAGTGTATCAACATTTCTTTATTTAACATTCACTTATTTCATATTCAATTAGTTAACATTCAATTTATTTAAACTCATTCCATTTGCATTCAATTTATTTACATCCAATTTTGAATCAAATTCAATTACTCACATAAATTTTACTTACACCCAATTATTCTCATTCAGTTTCTTTCACACCTAAATTGCATTTCATTTTATAATTCAAGTTCATATTCATTCTATTAATTCATTTTATAACTTAAGTGGAATTAATTCACTTTACTAATTCATCAAGTTCCATTCAAATCCAATTCAACTTATTTAATTTTTATTAAGTCAAACTTTATGTCATTTAATCCATTACTTAGTTTATTTAACTTTATTTAAGTTATTTTTTTCTTTTCTTACCATTCACATTCAACAAATTTAAAATTTGTTTTTAGCTTAATATTTCTCAAATCTACAAGTTATACAAATTAATTCACTTAAAATTTCATTTCATTATTTTATCTAATTCATTTGAAATACAATTCACTTTCATTTAAGCTTTCTTGAGTTAAACTTCATTTGATTTACTTCATTTCACTAACTCAATTTATATAACATTTCTAAGGTTAATTCTTTTATTTCATATCTCAAATTCAAATTTTCTTTTGTTTGCTTAACCAAAACTGTGACGCCCCACCTCTATGCTCACAATAACAAAGGTTATTATAAGGAATAACGTCTGCTATTGCGAAGAATAAGGCTTGTTAGAAGCGACCATCTGTAAGTTATGCCTTAGACGGGGATTGATTACATCGATAGGAGTTGTGTAATTACTCCCAACGATATAAATTCAATCCAAATCTAAAACGAAACTACGGTGGCTTATGAAAAATTCAGAACAACTCATAATAACAATAACACAGATAAGTATAATTACATCAGAACAGAAATATCAGACATAGTGGAAGACAAGTCTGGATACATGCTACAACACTCGATGGTTCACATGAACCAAATGTACATATACATAGCCATCAATACATACATGAGATGAGAGTCAATACACCAAAAGTAACACCTCGAAGCCTAAACAAAAGATAAGGTGAAATCCCCAAAAGCTGAAGCTGCAACTGAATTAGAGATAGCGATTATCCTGAAATAACTCGGTCTGACCCGAGTATTTTTTAAAAGAAAATAATAAACGGATCAGTCTAATTTAAACTTAGAAATAAGTGCATGATAAACAACACTTAAGCAAATTAATCATAATCTCGAATGAGACTATTCAACATAAATAATCACATAGTTTAAATAAAGAATCTCATTAACTCCATCAAAATCAACTTCCAAATTCATAATTGAATTCGAAACAGCAATACACAAAAATCTAGAAATCAAAATAAGATAACTAGAAAATAAACTTAAAAGTCAGCATAAAATCAGCATAAAAGTGGATCAATCCCAGCATATGGCGAGTCTAAGCTACGCCGCACGTGCATCTCATATGGCCGAAGCCTACCAAGTACTGTCAGCATAATATTTGGCGCCCAACGAATGACCTGAAGGTCCAACATATGACCCGAAGGTCTAGTACTGGTAATTGACCCGAAGGTCCAACAAATGACCTGAAGGTCCAGCATAGTGGCTCGAAAGCCCAACAAAATCTTCAAACAGCAATTCCATGGCAAATATTTCAATTAACGAGTCAGGAGTTAACCGAATTAGTAAAAGCGTGGTTCCATACTCCGCAGTTTTGCTTAATCGTTTAAAACTCTTCATCGTTTCCTTGAAAGTGCAAAATTGTGTATTTTATATAAATAACATTTTACGTTCTCAAATGGACAAGTCCAGAATTAACCGAATCAGTAAAAGTAAGGGTTCATAGTCCTTAATTTTTCTGAAGCATTTAAATCGATTCCTCATTCTTTTGAAAGCGTAAACTGTGAAATTTTTGAAAACAATTTTATTTAAAACGATTTTAAAAACACGTGATTAAAACAGCAACATCTATAGCAATTTCGACAAAGAAATTGCACTTCACAAAACACCGTAAAACCGAATATCAAATCAGCGTTGCGGGATAGCCGCTTGAAAATTCACTTTTAAATTGACGGTTACTGAAGTCAAAACAACAGTAATTTTTTTTATTCGTCAAAACTCTCATCAAAAAAACATACTTCAAATATAAACATACCGGGGTAAAAATTTCATTATAAAAATAACGGCAACAAAATTCGTTTTAAAACCAAACGCCGGTTCAACGTAAATTAAACAGCAGACTGCACTACTATATATTCATAAAACATTGCACTGCCCACTTGTACAAAATGAAATAGGCAAGTAACTTGGACGTACTTTTGTGCAATCCATCTCACATACAAAAATATTGATGCATAAAATGTTTGCATAAAAAAAATCTCCTAAACAAAGTTACACGTACACGCGAAAACACAATGGTCTGAACATAGTTTACACGCACGCAAGAATTCAATATGCATGCACGCAACTTTCACACATACAGGACAAAATTTCAAAACATATATGCATGAAAAAGTGGATTACTTCATGCACGAATGAATCTGATAAAGGTCTGGGCAATATGCTAATGTTTTTAAATACAAACTTTTGTATACAAGTTGCACGAAAAAGAAGTTGTTAAAGTAGGTGAGTTGGCCATATATATACTTGTCTACACTCTGCAATCCAAAAACCAACAGGTTCAGGCAATATTTCACACACAAGATGCAAGTGTATAATGCAAACATTTTTGCACACACGTATAAATGCCAAACAAGAATGTGACCTACTTTCCAGCACACTCATTTGCACGCGCAAGTGATAAATAATGGCCAGGAGAATATACGTCCAACAAAACAATTATTAACTGATTTGAGTTCATTTTTATGTAAACTGCACGATTTCAAGCTACTCATTTTTGTTAAGTGCAACCTACCCACATACGTAGCCAAAATAAAATGGCCTTGCATCCATAAAATATTGCATAAAAATATAAACAACTTAGCTAACTAAAATTGCAAACCAAAATAAAACACCAAAACAGCATATAAAAACAGACAGCATAGATTTTAAATTAGATATGTGAGTTTTTCACTCACCTTAGAATTGTTTCAAAACCGGTTAGCAACCAATATCAAATGGAGTAAAATTTTCTGGAACGGCCATTAATGCTTTTTCCCAGCTACTGAAATTTTTTGGAACGAAAATGAGGAAGTGTTTACAGGTAGTGATGGAACAAAAGAATGTTGCGGCTACTATTCTTTTCTCATTTTGCACAAGTCAAAGAATATATGCGTGCTAGCAAACATTGTACAATTGCATTTAATATGAGATGTGCTTCAGAGAAATAAAGGTACACGGCCTGTACAAAATAGTGATGGTAATAAAAAGCAAAGCAAAGTGTTCATCTTTGCTCTTTCAAAATTAGTGACAGCAAGGCAAAAATGTTCCAACTTGCTTTACAAAATTGTTGACAGCCAAGTGCTCAAATTGTTTTTGAATGGACCAATACATGTTACACGTGAAAGGCAAATGGAGATACAGCATAGCTTGGTTATTTTCCACTGACTTGTAAATGATTTTGCATTTTCAACTGACTTTGCAAATAATATGCAAATTCTTCTCTCTTTTTTTTCAAATCTCGTTTTAAAATTTCTATTTTTACATTTTCATTTCGACGGTAATCAAAATCACGGTTGTTACAAACTCCCCCCTTATAAAAATTGCGTCCTCGCAATTTTCATACTAGAAGTTGTTTATAACACAAATTAATTCATCACAACAAAGATTTAAAATAGAAAAGATGAATTAAGAATGCTCACGCCCACCCAAAGGGGAGAGAAAACCGGGATAAGAACGCTCGATGAATTCTTTGGTTTCCCAAGTGCAATCTTTGGGGTTTGCAGACCATTGAATTTTCACAAGCGGGACTTCTTTACTCCGAAGGCATTTAACCTCCGAAGCTAGCACACGAATAGGATTTTACACCATAGACAAGTCGGGTGAGATCTCATGACCTTGCAACACATGAGGATCAATAATAGAATCTGAATCTCGAAGGCATCGACGAAGCTGGGATACATGAAATACGTCTTGAATTCCCGAAAACTGAATAGGTAGCGATACACCATAAGCAACAGGGCCAATGCGTTCCGTAATAGGAAATGGTCCAACATATCGAGGAGCCAATTTCCCGGAGCTACTAAAACGCACCACACCCTTCATCGGAGAAACACGAATAAATACGCGATCGCCTACAGAAAATTCCAAAGGCTTCCTACGATGATCGGCATAAGATTTCTGCCTATTCTGAGCATCTTTCATTCTCTATCTAATAATATCAATCTTCTCAGAAGATTCACGAATAAAATCGGGGCCGAGCACTAACTTTTCTCCCGATTCCAACCAATAAGATGGTGATCGACACGGCCTACCGTAAAAGGCTTCGAAAGGAGCCATACCGATACTAGATTGGAAACTGTTATTATAAGAAAATTCAACCAGAGATAAGTGGTCTTCCCAACTACCACCAAAATCAAGAATACAAGCGCGAAGGAGATGTTCTAAGACTTGATTCACCCTTTCAGTCTGACCATCAGACTGTGGATGATAAGCTGTACTGAGATTGAGCATAGTACCCAAAGCTTTCTGAAGGCTCTGCCAGAAACCACTAGTAAAAAGAGGATCTCTGTCACTAACAATGGAACTAGGAACTCCATGAAGTCGAACGACTTCTTTAATAAAAAGCTTAGCCAACAAAGGAGCAGTCCGATTGGACTTGATAGGAATAAAATGGGTTGATTTGGTCAATCGGTCAACAATCACCCAAACACTAGTATGGCCCGACCTCGAACGAGGTAGACCATCAATGAAGTCCATAGAAATTTGATCCCATTTCCATAATGGAATCTCAAGAGGCTGCAATAGACCACTAGGACGATGGTGTTCCGCTATAATAAGTTGACAGGTCATGCAACGACTCACATAACTTGCAACATCACGCTTCATACCTTCCCAAAAGTATAAGCGTTTCATGTCAGCATACATCTTGCTACTGCTGGGATGAATAGTATACTTAGAACGATGACAGTTCTCAAGAATGTCATTTCTAAGATTAGGAACATTAGGCACGATCAACCTTCCCTTCTTCCGAATACAACCATGAATATCAATATCGAAATCCTTTAGATTATCACTTCAGGATTCCGATTTACAACTCTGAATAAGATAAGAGAGATCTGGATCTTGTTTCTGGGCATTGGCAATTCGATTCAACAAACTAGGACGAGCTTCCATGCTAAATAAAAGCACGGGAGAATCAGAAACTGAAGGACGGTCTCTAACATCATAATGAGATGAAGCTTCCAACATATTCCACTCTGCTAGCATCATGGAAACAACAACTTGCTGCTTGCGACTAAGCGCATCAGCAACTCGGTTACCCTTACCAGGGGTATACTGAATATCAAAATCATATGAAGCAAGAAATTCGAGCCAACGCTATTGCCTCATATTAAGTTCCTTCTGAGTGAAGAGATATTTCAGAGATTTGTGGTCAGTGAAGAGAACAAAACGCTCGCCCAATAAATAATGTCGCCAAATCTTTAGAGAAAAGACTATAGCGGCTAACTCCAAATCATGGGTAGCATAACGAATCTCGTTAGGATTTAGTTGTCTAGAAGCATAGGCAACTACTCTATCTTTTTGCATGAGAACAGCACCGAGTCCATAACCACTGGCATCGGTATAAACAACAAGATCATGATTCTCTTCGGCAACCACTAAGATAGGAGCATGAGTAAGGAGATCTTTTAACTTCATGAAAGAAAATTCACACTTATCATACCAAATAAAAGGAACAGCTTTTCTCGTGAGAGTGGTAAGCGGTAAAGCAATACGAGAAAAGTCCTTAATGAACCGGCGATAATATCCCGCCAATCCAAGAAAACTATGGATCTCAGTAATGGTCTCGGGCCTCTTCCAATTCTGAATAGATTCGATCTTGGAAGGATCGACAGAGATACCATCGGAAGAAACAATATGACCAAGAAATTTCACCTTATTCTCCCAAAAGTGACACTTGGAGAATTTGGCATAAAGCTGATGCTGACGAAGAGTGCTCAAAACAATCTCCAAATGCTGAATATGATCGGCTTCAGATTTGGAATAAATAAGAATATCATCTATGAAAACCAAGACGAACTTATCGAGATATTCCCGGAATATCCGATTCATAAGATCAACAAAATACGCTGGAGCGTTCGTCAAACCGAACGGCATAACAATCCATTCGTAAGAACCATAATGGGTACGGAATGTAGTAAGAGGAATGCTATCTTCCGCAACTCGCAACTGATGAAAACCGGTAGCAAGATCGAATTGGGAGAAGAGCTTAGCGCCACTTAATTGATCGAACATGTCGTCGATCCTAGGTAATGGATACCTATTTTTGATAGTGAGCTCGTTAAGCTTGCGATAATCAATGCAAAGCCTAAGAGTACCATCTGACTTCTTAACGAAGACAATGACGGTGCCCCAAGGAGATGAGCTAGAGCGAATAAATTGCTTGGCTTCCAATTCAGATAATTGTTGCTTGAGTTCCTCATTTTCCTTAGTAGACATCCTCATGGGAGGACGACTTACAGGATGAGCACCATAGATAAGATCAATACGGAACTCAATTGCCCTCTTCGGCGGCAAACACGAAATAGGCTCGAAGACATCAGAAAAATCACAAACAACAGGAATATTAGCTATGACATCCTCCGATTCAAAGGAATAAATGAGAGCTTTCGAATCATGGTCCATACTTCGAAATACAATAGATAACTACTCGATAGCATCGGGATGCTTGAGATATAAAGTACTTTCGAGACATAGGATTTGAACTTCATAACGAACGAGCCAATCCATCCCCAAAATCATATCAAAACCAAGCTGATCCATTACATGCAGATTCGCATGAAAGGAAAAACCACATAGAATAATCTCAACATCAACACATAACAAACCAAGAGTAGCGGATCCACCAATAGGATTTACAATCCTCAAAGGGTCGCAAAGACTAACAACATCCAAAGGAATAACATCAACAAGCTCCTTCGACACGAATGAATGTGATGCACCCGTATCGAAAAGAACTCTAATAGAATGACCATGAAATAAAATAAAACCTTCCAAAACAGAAGGAAGAATACCTTTGGGCTGAGAAGAATCACTAGAAGCTTTAGCAACATTAAGCTTCCCAGATTTGAGACCCTTAGAAGCAGTAGGACAATCAGAAATCCAATGACCCTCTTTCTTGTAATAGCGGCAAATGCGAGGCTTAGGACAACTACAAAGAAGATGATCTAAACAACCACAATTATAGCACGCCCTCTGATTAGAAGGTGCACTACTAGGCTGAGAACTAGAGGTAGATTGCTTCTTCTTCTTGTTGGAAGAATTATTAGGCTTATGAAATGGAAACCTCTTCTTGTTGGGGTTCTTAGAAACCTCAACCTCATCTCCACTATCACGTTCCTTTTCGACAGCTTCAAGGCAAAATGCCGAATCAACAAGTTCCTTAAAAGATAGCTTAAGCTGAAGCAAAAGAACTTTCTTCAAATACTTCTTCAGACCATCAATAAATCTAAGATTCTTCTTACGCGGAGTGTTAATGAACTCAACTCCGTATTTGGATAAGGCCTGGAAAGATGCAACATAATCAGAAACAGAGGACTTTCCTTGTTTTAACTCAAGGAAACTACGAGCAAGATTAGCCTTTTCTGATTCAGGAACGAACTTGAGTTCGAATCATTCCTTAAAATGATTCCACGAGAGAGACGACTCATCAACTTCCGCAATAAAAAGCTCATACCAATCAAGCGCACGTTCTTGCAACAAGCTAGATGCCACGAGAACGCGATGATGATTTGAAAGATCCATCCGAGAAAATATGCGCTCATAAGCGTGTAACCAAGTCAGAACTTCCAATACACTTTCCGATCCCTTGAAAGGCTTGCCTCCAAGGTGGGAATAGTCACTACACATGCGGGCGAAGGCAGACTTTTGAGTAGGAGCTACGGGAGTAGCAACAGAAGGCTGAGTACCCCAAAATAGCTCCATAAACTGATCAGCTGACATATAGACTCCGTCCGGATGAGAACCACTAGACGGACCTGTAGTGGAACGCTTCCCTCTACCTCTTCCAGCCATAGGCTGAGAGAACAAGAGAAGATAAGGATTAGTTAAAACAATACAAGATTGATAAGAAATTTAACAAATGGAATACTACGGAAATATAAGATTCATTCCTAGACATATTCCAACATGTTAAAATGGAAGGAATAGATTAGAAAGGCACGAATAAAACCCTCGAATAGTTGTAACACATGTTCCATTCTACTTATGTTCCGTGTTTATTATAATTTGTTCTGAACCTCAGCTCTGATACCAACAGTGACGCCCCACCTCTATGCTCACAATAACAAAGGTTATTATAAGGAATAACGTTTGCTATTGCAAAGAATAAGGCTTGTTAGAAGCGACCGTCTATAAGTTATGCCTTAGACGGGTATTGATTACATCGATAGGAGTTGTGTAATTACTCCCAACGATATAAATTCAATCCAAATCTAAAACGAAACTACGGTGGCTTATGAAAAATTCAGAACAACTCATAATAACAATAACACAGATAAGTATAATTACATCAGAACAGAAATATCAGATATAGTGGAAGACAAGTCTGGATACATGCTACAACACTCGATGGTTCACATGAACCAAATGTACATATACATAGCCATCAATACATACATGAGATGAGAGTCAATACACCAAAAGTAACACCTCGAAGCCTAAACAAAAGATGAGGTGAAATCCCCAAAAGCTGAAGCTGCAACTGAATTAGAGATAGCGATTATTCTGAAATAACTCGGTCTGACCCGAGTATTTTTTAAAAGAAAATAATAAACGGATCAGTCTAATTTAAACTTAGAAATAAGTGCATGATAAACAACACTTAAGCAAATTAATCATAATCTCGAATGAGACTATTCAACATAAATAATCACATAGTTTAAATGAAGAATCTCATTAACTCCATCAAAATCAACTTCCAAATTCATAATTGAATTCGAAACAGCAATACACAAAAATCTAGAAATCAAAATAAGATAACTAGAAAATCAACTTAAAAGTCAGCATAAAATCAGCATAAAAGTGGATCGATCCCAGCATATGGCGAGTCTAAGCTACGCCGCACGTGCATCTCATATGGCCGAAGCCTACCAAGTACTGTCAGCATAATATTTGGCGCCCAACGAATGACCCGCAGGTCCAACATATGACCCGAAGGTCTAGTACTGGTAATTGATCCGAAGGTCCAACAAATGACCCGAAGGTCCAGCATAGTGGCTCGAAAGCCCAACAAAATCATCAAAATCTTCAAACAGCAATTCCACGGCAAATATTTCAATTAACGAGTCCGGAGTTAACCGAATTAGTAAAAGCGTGGTTCCATACTCCGCAGTTTTGCTAAATCGTTTAAATCTCTTCATCGTTTCCTTGAAAGTGCAAAATTGTGTATTTTATATAAATAACATTTTACGTTCTCAAATGGACAAGTCCGAAATTAACCGAATAAGTAAAAGTAAGGGTTCATAGTCCTTAATTTTGCTGAAGCGTTTAAATCGATTCCTCGTTCTTTTGAAAGCGTAAACTGTGAAATTTTTGAAATTTTTTTAATTTAAAAATATTTTAAAAACACGTGATTAAAACAGCAACCTCTATAGCAATTTCGACAAAGAAATTGCGCTTCACAAAACACCGTAAAAACGGATATCAAATCAGCGTTGCGGGATAGCCGCTTGAAAATTCACTTTTAAATTGACGGTTACTGAAGTCAAAACAACAGTAATTTTTTTTTATTCGTCAAAATTCTCATCAAAACAACATACTTCAAATATAAACATACCGGGGTAAAAATTTCGTTATAAAAATAACGGCAACAAAATTCGTTTTAAAACCAAACGTCGGTTCAACGTAAATTAAACAGTAGACTTCACTACTATATATTCATAAAACATTGCAATGCCTACTTGTACAAAATGAAATAGGCAAGTAACTTGGACATACTTTTGTGCAATCCATCTCACATACAAAAATATTGATGCATAAAATGTTTGCATAAAAAAAAATCTCCTAAACAAAGTTACACGTACACGCGAAAACACAATGGTCTGAACATAATTTACACGCACGCAAGAATTCAATATGCATGCATGCAACTTTCACACATACAGGACAAAATTTCAAAACATATATGCACGAAAAAGTGGATTACTTCATGCACGAATGAATCTAATAAAGGTCTGGGCAATATGCTAATGTTTTTCAATACAAACTTTTGTATACAACTTCCACGAAAAAGAAGTTGTTAAAATAGGTGAGCTGGCCATATATATACTTGTCTACACTCTGCAATCCAAAAACCAACAGGTTCAGGCAGAAATCTTATGCCGATCATCGTAGGAAGCCTTTGGAATTTTCTGTAGGCGATCGCGTATTTATTCGTGTTTCTCCGATGAAGGGTGTGGTGCGTTTTAGTAGCTCCGGGAAATTGGCTCCTCGATATGTTGGACCATTTCCTATTACGGAACGCATTGGCCCTGTTGCTTATGGTGTATCGCTACCTATTCAGTTTTCGGGAATTCAAGACGTATTTCATGTATCCCAGCTTCGTCGATGCCTTCGAGATTCAGATTCTATTATTGATCCTCATGTGTTGCAAGGTCATGAGATCTCACCCGACTTGTCTATGGTGTAAAATCCTATTTGTGTGCTAGCTTCGGAGGTTAAACGCCTTCGGAGTAAAGAAGTCCCGCTTGTGAAAATTCAATGGTCTGCAAACCCCAAAGATTGCACTTGGGAAACCAAAGAATTCATCGAGCGTTCTTATCCCGGTTTTCTCTCCCCTTTGGGTGGGCGTGAGCATTCTTAATTCATCTTTTCTATTTTAAATCTTTGTTGTGATGAATTAATTTGTGTTATAAACAACTTCCAGCACACTCATTTGCACGCGCAAGTGATAAATAATGGCCAGGGGAATATACGTCCAACAAAACAATTATTAACTGATTTGGGTTCATTTTTATGTAAACTTCACAATTTCAAGCTACTCATTTTTGTTAAGTGCAACCTACCCACATACGTAGCCAAAATAAAATGGCCTTGCATCCATAAAATATTGCATAAAAATATAAACAACTTAGCTAACTAAAATTGCAAACCAAAATAAAAAACCAAAACAACATATAAAAACAGACAGCATAGATTTTAAATTAGATATGTGAGTTTTTCACTCACCTTAGAATTGATTCAAAACCGGTTAGCAACCAAGATCAAATGGAGTAAAATTTTCTGGAACGGCCATTAATGCTTTTTCCCAGCTACTGAAATTTTTTAGAACGAAAATGAGGAAGTGTTTACAGGTAGTGATGGAATAATAGAATGTTGCGGCTACTATTCTTTTCTCATTTTGCACAAGTCAAAGAATATATGCGTGCTGGCAAACATTGTACAATTGCATTTAATATGAGATGTGCTTCAGAGAAATAAAGGTACACGGCCTGTACAAAATAGCGATGGTAATAAAAAGCAAAGCAAAGTGTTCATCTTTGCTCTTTCAAAATTAGTGACAGCAAGGCAAAAATGTTCCAACTTGCTTTACAAAATTGTTGACAGCCAAGTGCTCAAATTGTTTTTGAATGGACCAATACATGTTACACGTGAAAGGCAAATGGAGTTACAGCATAGCTTGGTTATTTTCCACTGACTTGTAAATGATTTTGCATTTTCAACTGACTTTGCAAATAATATGCAAATTCTTCTCTCTCTTTTTCAAATCTCATTTTAAAATTTCTATTTTTACATTTTCATTTCGACGGTAATCAAAATCACTGTTGTTACAAAAACGTTCAACCGTTTTTAAAAACTCGATCTTACTTTCCTATTCAAATTCATAAGTTATAAACTTATTTCTTATATATAGTATTTTCAATTTATAAGTTCAAAAACTATTTTCATATATTTATCAAATCATACTTGGAAATTTTTTCACAATTAAAACTTGTTTTAAACGGAAATAAATTTCTTTTGGTAGCAATTCTCACTCAGAAACTCGAAAATGAATATTGGCGATGCTGCAGTCATCCCCAGAATTATTTCCCAGCGACTAAAGCGAGTTCAATGCTTTTATTTCTTTCAAAAAATCTTTTCAAAATATATTTTTTGTCAAAACACTTTCAAGTAATATTATTATTAATTTAAAGGCTTTAAAAAAAAATTTGAAAGCAATGGGATTTAAATTCTAAAATTCTCAGCTTTGAAATCCTTTCTATTTGTAAGCTATATTATAAATATGCTTATACGGTTTCATTACCTTATTATGAAAACATTTCGTTAATTTACATCTGTGTTATTGCAAACAGTTCATATTGTAATTAGATTTCAATTCAATATAATTTTCGTACGCTTCATGAAGTAGAGTTCACAAAGTATTTGTTTTTAGTTTAATTCAACCAATAATCGATGGTAGCTAAATATTATCATTTCCTAACAAACAAAATTCAATAATAATCATACAGATTTATGAAAATTATCATTTTATATATAATACAATTAAGGTAAAATTATTCCATTTACCCTCTTTTAAAACAATATTATGTCCACTTGCCTCGTTTAAGTGTTTAGAAACCCTTATCGATAACATGGCGTCCCACACACTGACCAGAATTCATAAACAACTCAACAGATAAGTAAACACAACATAAAACATTTTGTAACACTAACAAGTACGCGCTCTCAAATATATATACACTCAAACAAGCTCATTCTTAGGTATTACTACCCTATCTCTAATGAGTCAAACCCCATAAAGCTAAGGTTATCACTAAACCAAAGCTCTAATACCAACTATGACGACCCACATTTCATAAGGTTTAAATCGAAGATAATCCACACATGTCTAACTCAAACAATCCGAAACATAGATAATCAATGGGGTTAATTAAGAAAAATAAGGAAAGAAGAAAACAAACACAGAATCTCATAGCGGAATGACAAAATATAATAATCAGATAAACAGTTCATGAAGCTGTTATACTATACATTTGATTATAATTTTACAGCAACAATCAGAGTTATATATACAACAGAATAAATAAAACAATGCAGCAGAACAACATGATGCAGGGAATAATACTAGTAATAATAGTATACCCAATCTTCGTCTTCGTCCTTCAGAAAAATAATCTTCAATGCGCTGAAAACTCAAGACTGACCCAAGCGTAATGAAAAGACATAACACTCGAGTCGGGACTAAAATATCCTTATGTGAGTCAAATCAATATCAGATATAACAGGAGTGTAATAGTGCAGAGATGCTTATGGGGTTTTATATCTCCTATCCAGTGTATAACGTGCGTGCAATAACTCAAGAGATGTTACAGGACTTTCCATCTCTTAAGGATCCATCAAATTTTTTATATATAGTAGAATACGCTATATATTTAATGTCTAATCAGTAAAATAAATATTTTTCTTAGTGTTACGGCTTTACATTAATCCCCTTTAATGCGTTTTTTAAACATTGTCGTACAGTTTGCATATAACGCCCCAGTAGCATGTTGGGGGATAGGGATGTGCCATGATATGACAACACTAAACCAAACTCGTAGTGGTCTCGTATAAGGATAAGAGTATGACAAGGCAAGTGAGGCAATGTCCAAGGTGGGATACTACCAGTTCGGGTCGCAGGGCCGGTGGTAATGCATCGTAGCCACGATCGCCCACTGTGTCCATCCATCCCATATCAAGTCAAAGGAAGGTCATCCCAAATCAAGGTGCACCAATCGAAACCAACATCAAAAGTAATAGTATGGACCAAGTCCAAGAAGAAAATCGAAGAACGGATGTCCGCTAGGGGTAGCTAGCCCACTTGGCCCTGTCAAGCCGTCATGTTTTAGTCATTTCAAATTGGCACAAGTGCTGGGGTCTATCCATAATCGTTCTCTTTCTTCAAATCCAACAAACGTACACCGAATCCAACCACTTCGTTCTAGAGTCTCCTACATGTATAAAGTTGTTAATGTGGTTCCAATATTGACAAAGAGTATGCCAATAAGAGGCCCCGGTCTCTTTAACAACTAAACGTCATTTTACACACCGGTTGGTACTTTCACATTTCGAAAACGATTCATACTTGATATCAAAATACATATTTGCTTCAAAATATCATTCATTTCAAAATAACATATTTACTTCAAAATATTCTATTTCACTTCAAAAATCATTTTCGCCTCAATATCTAAATTTCACTTCCAAAATCGTTTCGAATTTCCATTTAGGTTATAACTTTATTTTACCCCGGTTCGCATTAAATCCACGATTTAAATATAACATTCCAACCATGATTAGTTTGAATTTTAGAAAATTAGTTTGAATAGTTTTAAATAATTTAAAAGTTAAAATAGTTTAATATAAAATAGTTTGAGTATTGAAAATGGTTTAAAATAGCTTGGAAAATCAAATTAATTTGAATATTTAAAAAGATAGATATTAATAGTTTATATTAAAATAATTTATTTGAAAATAGTTTCAAAGTCAAACTGATTCTATTTCAAATCTTTCAATTCGGATCATCTTCAATCTCAATTCAATTCAAATCGACTCAATTTCTATTTCAATGTGAATTAAGTTTGATTTCAATTTCAATTCAAATCGATTTCAATTTCATTTTTCAATTTTAATTTCAAATCAAATTAATTTCAGTTTTAATTCAAATTCGAATTAACTTCAATTTTGATTTTTATTTCAACTTCAAATTCGATTTAACGATTCAATTCAATGGTTTAAATTTCAATTCAATTTTTATTTTAAAACCATTTCAAATTATATCAATTTCGAGTTTGATTTCAAAATACCGATTTAAATCACTTAAAACAAATTAAACTTCAATATTCAGTTTAGGGTTCAAATCTTTTAAAATAATTCAATTCCGAGCTCTAATTTGAAATATCAATTTAAATAACATTTACTTAAATAACTTTGAAGTTCAAGTAAAAGTTCAAACCTTTTAAAACAATTCAATTTCTATAATTCAAGTCATATGTCGATTTTAACTCCACATTTCAAATTTTATTCTTTAAACAATTTCTTTAATAGATTTTAAATTCAACATTTAAAAACTCGAATTCGAAATTAATTCGATCCTCATAAATTCAATTTTTATTTCTTTAAATCATAGTCATTCAAATAAATTCAAATTCAAGAATTTAAACCATTTAATTTAACCAATCCAGTGTCCGTATATAATTTTCTATCTTATGGCCAAGTGATCAGTGTAACGACCCACCTTTTTGGACGGTTTAAATCGACAATAAATCACACATGTCAAATTCAAACCATTCAAAAGGGAGGATTGTTATTGATAAATAGGAAAAAGAAGAGAAAGAATAAAAACAAAACATAGAATCTCATAGCGGAATGACATAATATAATAATCAAATAACAGTTCATGAAGCTGTTTTAAAAATAACATTTGACTACACTTTTACAATATATCAGAGTTATACATGCATCAAGAATAAATAAACAATGCAACAGCAGTGGAACAACATGATGCACTAGTATAAATATAATAAATAGCATACAAATCACCGTCTTCATCCTCTAGAGATAAAATGGTCTTCAATACACTGAAAAGCTCAGACAGACCAGAGCGTAATGAAAAGACAAAACACTCGAGTCATAACTAAAAGACCTTCTGGAAGTTAAATCAACAGTAAATAAATATGAGTGTAACGGCTTCAGAGATGTTTATGGGATTTTACATCTCCTATCCAGTGTCAAACGTGAGTGCAACAACCTAAGAAATGTTCGGGATTTCCAACTCCTAAGGATCCGTTAAACTATCTACATACATAGTACAATACGCTATTATAATATGTCAACAGTAAAGTATTAAAATAGCGTTAAGGCGTTACCCATATCCCCCTTAACACATTTTATATAAATGTCGTAGTCTATACAGTACTTTAAAATCCATCGTAAACTTGTGGGCTATTAGGGAGCACTGCATAGGTATGGCACAAACCAAACTCGTAATGGGTGCGATAAGGCATGTGACAAGGCACGCGAGACAATGCCAGGGTAGGATTCTACCATTTGTACTCCCGGACTGGTGGTAATGCACAGCAGCTACTACCGCCCACCTCGGGACACACTCCCAAAATCAAATCGAGGGGTGGCCACCAAATCAATCACAAAGTAATAAATAGGGTATCGAAGAAGCATGTCCGATAGGAGGAGCGACCTCACTTGGCCCAGTATAGCTCATGTTTTAGTCACATCAATTTGACTCGAGGGAGTCAGGGCTACATTAATACCTCTTACAGAATCGTTCGCCAAACCATCCTACTTCATTCTGGAATCTCCACCACATGCACAGTTGTTAAAGTGGTTTTCGGTATTAGCAGAGAGTATGACAATATCTGATCCCGGTCTCTTTAACAACCAAACGCTTATTTCACACCGGATGGTTCTTTTACATTTCCAAATCGATTCATAATTGATATAAAAATATGATATTCTAAAAAAAATCATATCACTTTCGAAATCATATAAACTTTCGAAATCATATCACTTTCGAAATCATATCCACAAAATAGGTTAAACCTCATTTCAAAATCATCATATTTACTCAAAATATGTCATTTCACTAGAAGATATCATTTCAAATCCCAACTTAGGTTATAACATCATTTAACCATATTCGCTTTTAAATTAAGGATTTAAATCTAAACAATTCAGCCTTGCACAGTTTGAATTTTTGAAATAGTTTAGATAGTCATAAATAGTTTAAATAGTTTTAAAATAGTTTTAATAGTTAATATAGTTTTAAAATAGTTTAAAGTACCTAAAAATAGTTTAAATGGTTTCAAATGGTTTAAATAGTTTAAAATAGATTAAAATAGTTTAAAATAGATTAAAATAGTTTTAAATAGATTAAAATAGATTAAAATTGTTTAAAATAGATTAAAATAGTTACAATAGATTAAAATAGATTAAATAGTTTTAAAATAGTTTAAAATAGACTAAAATAGTTTAACATAAAATGGTTTCGTTATTGGAAATGGTTTATATAGAAAATAGCTTGGAAATCTAAATAAATCTGAATTTAAAATAATATAGTTTTAAACAGTTTATATTAAAATAATTAATTTGAAATTAGCATCAAATCAAACTATTTCTTCCATTTCAACAAATCTGGACCATATCTAGATTTCAAATCAACGAACTCAATTTTATTCTTTAAATTCAAATTCTCAATAAAACCGTTTAAACCTATATCAATTCCAAATCCATGTTTGAACTATAAATTTAAACCACTTCAAATTCAATTGAGTTTCAAAATTTAAACATTCAACGCTTACAATAACTCAACTTTTATAATTTCATTTATATTTCAAAATTCAACTTTAAAATTTCAATTTAAATTCTTTAAACAATTCATTTAAAACAATTTCAATTTCAACATTTAAAACTTAAACTTGAAAATAATTCAGTTTATATAAATCAATTTTTATTTCATAAGATCATTTAACTGGATTCAAAAATTAAGGTTTTAAAATCATTTAATTTAACCAACCCGGTGTCCGTATATAATTTTCTACCCTATGGTCAAGTGATACGTATATATATCATTTCAACCCGCATTAATTTAAAATTTACGGGTATATATCATTTCAACCCGCAATCCCAAGTTAAAATTCAATAAAATCCATAAAATCGCTTGACTCTATCATTTTAAGCCATAAAGATTTTCCCTAATCTATAGATCGTTCGGGTATGTATCATTTCAACCCATAGTGATTTTCTACCGATAAACTAAGGGAACTTGCAGTGTGATAACAACATATGAACAAACATACATCCAATCATCCAAATATCAATAATTAAACATCTATCACAATCATCATTCAAATCAACCTATAAATAACAACAATTAATTGGTTATCATTAACCGATATTTAATTAACTATTTAAAATTCAATATTAAATTAAATGATGAATAAATTTAATAACATTCAGATTTAACTGGAATGACAAATTAAATATACCAAACAGCAATCAATCAACTTCTAATCACATCATAAATTTAATTTAACTAACATAAGGTAATTTAGTAGTTGTGAGTGGGTTAAAACACTCACCTTTGATTTTTCGACGATTAAAAATCCAAATAAAGGACCAAATTTGAACAGTCTCAAAATCAAACCAAATCTGTTCTATAATGTCCGGAATTTCGATATGATCGCAACGGAGAAAACCGCACGTAAATCCGAGCTCGTACGCAAAAGTTATATAAGTTAGAACATTTGATAATTGAAATTTTAAATTAAAATAAATATAAATGGATAATGCCACGTCACCTCGTCTCTTTCTCCCATGCGAATCCTATAGCATACACGATCGAACCCTAACGTAACCGCCACCTCCTAGCTCAGATCGTCGACCACTACGGCCAGCCGCGGCTACCAGACCCTCACCCAAACGAAGCGCCTCCACTCGCTTATGCTCCTCGACCTTCGAAACCCCCCGAGAACCTCCACCGACGTCACCAAGTCCAGCCGCCACCCATTACTCAACCCTAAATGAATTATACATGTCAATCCATCCATTACTTCACCGAACGAACCACTCTAATGCACTCCCCTCGTCCATCTCCACACGCCTATACCCTTGAATCGATGCATCGACTTCGTTGATCAACCACCAAAATCGATGGTCGAAAATGTTTTGGTCATTTTTGGACAAACCAAAACTCGATTGCAAAAACAAACAACAGATCTAGATTACATTCGTCGAGAACTTTCCAACGATATATAATTCGATATAGTTTGGAGAGTTTGAATTTCAATTTGAATTTGAAATTGGATTTACGGTCTTGGATTTGCAGCCATTGAGAAGGAGGAGGAAGCAGATAGATTGAATAGACAGATACGTACATAAATAAGAAAAAAAAAGATTGCTTTGGTTAAGAAAAATCTATTTATATAGACAAGGCCCGATAAGAATGAATGAACATATCGAATTGGTTCGAAATGACAATAACGACCCGAAAAGCCCGTTCCGTTTTCGAAACTTAAGTAGGTCATCCCATATATCAAAGTAGATGTTTTCGATATTTTTAAACTAAAAGAAACAGGTTTCAAATCCAAATTCCATTGTATATGGAAGTTAGCTTTTAAAATCAGCTTATTATAATTGAATTCATTAAATTGATTTCTACGCGTTTCAAGCCCGCACAATCAAACGACAAGTCCGATCGCTACGAAACTTGAAATCCTACAATAATTCACTGTTATGGGTCCGATGAAACTAGTTTCGTCAAAATCCAAGAGTGTGGCCAAAATGGCTATTTCCACGTTAAATAAATAAATTATTATTAAGTTGATTATATCACCTTTAAATTCAAATTTATAACTAACAAATTTTATCATTTTTGATTACCTAGTAATTAATAATCTTTTAAAACAAATTTCCCATGTCAAATTCAATATTAAATATTGCACTAATTACAACGTTCAAATTTTAATTGCAATAAACTCATTGATTATAATTTTAAATTCCAATAAATTCATTTATTTTGATTTACATCTTATTATTCAATCAACTATCACCATATGGATATAACTAACATTGGTTTACATTTTATTTACATTCATATTCTACAATTATCATCTTAATTCATACGAACTGCAATATTTCAATTATATTAATTTCAATTGATTTACAATTAATTTCAAACAGATTAAATAATGAAATGATAATTAAAACAATTATTACACATTAATAATTCAAACACATTTCTACGATTATTGTTTACAAACAAAGCTACTTAATTGATTTCATATTCCTTAATAAACCTATCCTACTTTATAACATATAATTTCAATATTAAATCCAACATTTAATATATTCCTATTTTACAATTATAACCGAATTTAACTTTACAATTATTTCGATTGATTTAAATTACATAAAAATGGTTATCAATTGCATTAAATCAACATTATTAAATTACATTCTAATTGTTTTCTCATTAATAAATCATAAATTTTAATTTCTTACAATATTAAATTTCCAAAATCTTATCTAATTTAATATTTTAATTATCGAAAATTACGGGTCATTACACTCTCCTCCACTCAAAACATTTCGTCCTCGAAAAGGAACGAGAAGGAACTAAGAAACTAATATATTTTTTATTCAAATAATCAATTTGTAACACTTTAAACTTACATATTTAAGTATTTAAATATATCAATTTATAAAAAATTAATTTACATAATTAAGTATTTTAAACAATTAAATCTTCATATTCAAGTTTACTACAAGTTTGAAAATATCTCACTTTCACAAAATTTTCTAAGTCTAAAATTCATGGAAAATTTCGGTAGAGTCTCCTTTGCACGGATAGGTCCGGAAAAATAAGAATATCAATAATCACAATATATATCATATTTCAATAATAAAATATCCCAAACCATGGGAAAACAATATAATATCGCTATAAACCGTAATCCGAAAACGTACCTATTTGTCGGGTAAACAAACTTTATTTATAAAACCAAAAGTAGTGGCTATTGCCTCCATAAACATGTATTTCACTTATATAATCCAAAGAAGTTAATAATTATGTAAAATGAGTAATATTTAAGTTGGTTCAATTAATAACACAACAATCAACAATATGGAATAATCATATGCAAACAAACAACACAACCTTCATATGCAACAAAGGAATCAACCATACATCCATAACAACCATACTCATAGGTTTGTTTAGTTCAGAAACTTTTCAGTGTACAGGGGCGATAAATAAACTATCAAATGTATCCTACACTCAATAGCCTTAGATAATTTCTTAATAGATTATCTATACATCCTTAAATAATTCGAAGAATCATTCCCCAAACTTCCCATCAGCCAAACAATAATGAAATGTAAGTATTATTTAAGTTTATTATATCGGTTTCATCTTCACATCATTGACCTTTTATTCATTTTCATTCATTCATATAGTTTTTATCCTTTATAAATTTTCTTTCATTACTTACACAATTTATTTCCCATTCAATATTTAAGTCATCAATGAATTCATTACTTAAGTATTACATACATTCCATTGCAGTTTATTTAACATTTATTGTCTATATACAGCTTGATTTCAATTTAATATTAATATTCATTCAACGTAAGTTTCTTAACTTTTAAATTTACATTCATTTCTTCACATACAGTATCATTTAATATTACATCTACTTATGAATAGATAAATATTAAATCTATTACTGAATTATTTCAACATCTTCTTAAGTTCTAATGAATGTAATTGAATGTTACACAAGTTTATCTTATTTACTTTAGTTAACAAAATGCTCCATAATTACATCTTCAAAATTTTCATATCTTTTCATTTACAAGTTACAAATTTCTAATCTCTTATATATTTCATTACTCACTTAGCTTCTAATTTCTTATTTTTCTCATTTCAGTAGTCTCCAATTATTAATATAGTCAAAATTTCATTCATTATAATAATTAAAATTTCTAATTTATAGAAACTTAAGAACTAAATACCAAATTCCATTTCAAATCATTTTAAAATAATATATATATTCATATCCTTTATAGATCAAATCATATTTAGGAATTTAAAATTTAGATTTGTTTATCAAAACAAATGTGCAGTAAAACTACTACAGTGGTCTTCCCACTTGAAACTCGAAAATGAACGTCGATGATGCGTGCACTCATCACCGAAATTATTTTTCAGTGATAGAAGAGGGGAGTATAGAACTTATTTCCTTTTCAAAATTCTTTTTAAAACTTTTCTTTCAAATCACATTGAAAATATTTATATCTAAAAATACTTCCAAATAATACTAATATTATATTCCAAAATCTTTTGAAAACCAATTTCAAAACCCCGGAACTTGAGTTCTCAAATTTCCAATTAAATTCACTTTATTTATAAATTCTATTTTGCAATTAATATTTATATAATTTCACTTCCAAACAAAAACATATCACATACAACTATATACATTTATAAATTTATTCTTTTATATCCAAAATATAATACTAGGTAAAATTATTTCATTTACCTATATTTCAAAAACAGTATTGTGTTGGTCTGCCTTATTAAGTGTTTGGAAATTCCTATCGATGCCATAGCATCCTATATACCGACCATAATTTATAAATACCAAACAGAACAAATTAACACAATATAAAACATTTTATAACACTAACAAATACGCTCTCTCATTTATATATATATATATGTATATATATATACACACACACACTCAACGACTCATTCTATGGTATTACTACCCTATCTCTAATGTGTTAAACCCCACAAAGCTGAGGTTATCGCTAAACCAAAGCTCCGATACCAAATGTAATGACCCACCTTTTTGGACGATTCAAATCGACAATAAATCACACATGTCAAACTCAAACCATTCAAAAGGGAGGATTGTTATGGGGTAAATAAGAAAAGGAAGAGAAATAATTCAATTTACAGTCTTATATGCTGTCAAATAATTTACAGTGTGATAACAGGATATACATATAAATAAATAAACATCTAATCATCCAATCTATCAACTAATAGACATCCATCACAAACAACATCCAAATCAGTCAAAATATCTCCATAATTAACCAGTTGTCAATAATCGGGAATTCAACTAGCAATTTAATTTCAATTTCGAATTTGAACTGTCAATTCAAATTCCTATCATTTCAATTCACATCAATTTAAATGTCTATTAAATTCACCAAACAATAGTCAATAAAATTAAATTACTTCATGATATCAATTTAACTAACATAAAAATAATTTTAGTATTTCACGAGCGTTATAACACGCTCACCTTTATTTGAAACTGAAAATTTTTCAGCTTCAAATAAATTCCAATTTGATTCCATATCGAAGACGACATCGATACGAATCCAATGCAACCCGTTTCGCTCGAATCGGACCTCGCATGGAAAAGTTATTCAATAATTAATTTCACGATTTAATTAAAATTAATTAACAATTTTATTTTAACTAATGCTCAATAACCCTCTTCCTCTCTCAGCTGAAACCCAGGCCCGCGCTCAAACCCATACGCGACCATGAACCCTCACCGCGTGCCACCATGCTCGACCGAACACCGATCCAACCACACCACCGCACGCGCCCGCCTTCGAGCCACCATCGCCAGCTGCCTTGCTTTTTCCGCCGCCTTCATTCACCCACACGAACCCAAATTGCACGCGACCCTTCGCACTTAATTCTGGCGATCTCGCTTCGAATTAACACGATATGTCCGTCCAGATTGTAGAGCTCATCGAGCTCTTCAACTTTCCTTTTGGAGTCATGCGAATTCGTTTAGTGGATGGTGAGAAATCGAGGAGAGAAGAACAGGAATTATCGGCCATTAATCGTATAAGAGAAGCGCGGCTGTAACGACCTGTAAATTTCAACTGTTTTAATAACGTAATTAGTTGAAATTTTGTGAAATTTTAAACGATAAAATTTTGAAATATAAATTTGATATTTGGAATGCGTTTAGTTAAACATAGCAACTGGTAAATTTTCGTTCGAAAATATGAAAGTTTATTTCGCGCGTAAATTTACTTCAATTTAATCAGTTAAAAAGCGATGAAAATAAAATATTTCCGAAACCTAAATATTTTTACATAGAAAAATTCTAAACCATCTTCTGAGCAAGATGTCAGTTTGTCGTTTTTCCAAATTCAGACATCTTTGGCTCCGTCGGTCTTATTTTCTTGCGTTTTTCTTGCACTTTCCGCTAGTAGAAAAATCGAATTTTTATAATTCAATCATACCACTGATATATATATGTCATTTTGATCGTCTTGTCGTGCTGATCTCTACGGTATATTCACTTTTGTGTTTTGGAGTCTGGTGTGTGGTGCAATCTGCGAAACGCCCAGCGTATCGGTTTCGTAACTGAGTCCTTTTGGTTTCCATATACCCTTTTCTTCTACCTACCTGTTGAATTCAAAGCAGCACTTTTGCTTTTCAGATTCCCTAGATACTCAACAAATTGGTTGTGGCTTTTCATTTGTTCACGAAATCAAACACTCATTAACAAACTTTATTTCAGCTCTTGACCATTTATATCCCACCGTTTCAAATTGCATTTCTAGTCGGTTCCTTTGCCTTCTCATTTTTTTTATGCTTGTGATATTACAACCAATATAACGTTTTATTTTATTTTATTTGTTTTAACCTTTTAGCCTGTTCACCGATATTAATCTCCTCTCTGCAACCCACCATCTTCCCCGCATTCTTCATTTTCTCGTTCGCGACCGCCCCACCCTGTTCGCTATCCCACTTCTACACTACAAACCCCTACCTCACGCGAATCCAGACCCTTCACCAAACCTACCCCATAGCCATGCAAGGCTGCAGCTGACCATCACCAGGCGAACAACCCAGAACCGACCTCCCTCCTTCCTACCCACGCATCCTTTCTCCGGCAAGCTTGATTATACCCAGTACCCCACCTCCTCAGCCCTTGTTTTCCTCCTCCTCTTCTCTCCACTCGACTGGACAGTGAGCTTGTTTCTCTCTTTCTGATATGATATTGTAACCGGTATATAGTATATAAGTTACTACATGCATGTGCTATTACAGTTTGTTGTTTACATAGATATGGGTTGGAAAAAGTTTTATAATAGCTTTATATATGTTGTAGTTAAGTATACATATTATATATAAATGTTATGTTATTATAACAGTTTTGAAGTTTTGATTTCGTATAAATATAAATATATCATTTTATATACAAAAATGATTTGCATAGCCTCACTGTAAGAGTTTGTATATACATATAAAGTATATTTGTTAGTTGTAGCATATTATAAAGTTTATACTGTATATATTTATGTTTTATAAATCTATTCTACATATAAAGTACAGTATTTTATAAGTCATAGTACTATACATGTTTTAAAATTTTGAATCTGATTGCTTACAGCCTGTAGCACGCGTGTATAGGTCTGTCTATATCTAACCTATGTATATAGTTTAATTCACACAGGATATTATAATACAAATGATTACACGTATATATTTTAATCTAAGGGATCATACTGCTTTATGTTGTCCAATTTTATATGTATATGGTTGATTTTAAATTTTATGTGCTTTAAACTATATAATGATTTGGTAATATAATATATATAGATTGTTGGTTAATATATTTTGTTTTAAAATATCATAGGGAGATTTTATTTTAAAAGTGTATCTCTAAAATTTAAAATTTTGGTTATATATATTATGCATCTCATTTCAGTTATATCCAGCTGATTTTTGATTTGTTTCCTCGATTTTAAATTCTCAGCTTTGTCTCATCGATCTCGATTCCATTTGCTTCGCTTTGAGATTTGTCGTTGGATTGGTCGATCGGCTGGTTCACGATTCAGTTCGTATCTTGTTGGGTTGTCTTTTTCTCTAACCTCGAAAGGTGAGCAATCACTCACGATTAATGTTCTTTTATTTATTAAATTTGATTTCAATTGAAATGACAATTGAAATATGCTACTGTTATTTATGCTATTAACTGTATCAGTTCACCTTTGACATCTGACACCATTATCTGTTATATATGCAATGATAATCCAGTTTGGTTGTTAAATGATTGATTGTTTGATGTTTACAATTGGACGTTAAAATTGTAATGTATAAAGTGATAAATATTATGCAAATAAATTTGACATAGGATAATTAAAATTTGAATCGACACATATATTGAATTTGATTTAGTTGAATATGACCCATTTTAATTGTTAAATTAATTGACATGTAGAATAGTGATAGTTACACTTTGAACCATTGAACGTATATTTGATTAATTGTTGTAGTGTTAAAATTGAAATCGAATGAAAATTGAAGAACCGTATAAATATTAGTGTAATAATCTTTAATCTACATGAAATGATAGTGTAGATTCTAGAGATAATTATATTAATTCGTACAAATAACAATGCGAATTAATACGGTTATTTCGAGATTATTTGAATTGATTATTGGATTGATATTGGTTGTTGTTATTGCTTGTTTATTTACTTTGACACCATCCCAGTTATCACACTGCAAGTTCCCTTTGCTATGTTTTGATTTTGAATTGAATTGGAATCGGGTTGAAATGATAAATACCCAAAATTGAACTTTGACCTAGGATAGAGAATTAAATAAAACCCGATTGGTCAATAATTTGATTTAAAAATAAGCGAAGATTTTATTTGAATAAATAATATGGTTTTGAAATGAAGTTGAAATTTAAATTTTAATGAAAGGAAAATGTTAATATTTAATAATCTGAAACAAAATTTTAACAATGTAATTGATGAAAGAACGTTGTTTAATTTGAGAAATGATTTTATAATTAAGTTTGAAATTATAATTAAGTTTGAAATTATTAAACTTTGAAACTATTTAATAATTAAGTTTTGAATTATTTAATAATTAAATAAGATTGAATTATTTAATGATTAAATTGGATTGAATTCTTTAATAAGTAAAATTGAACTTTTGAATAAGTGAATTTTACTTCGTAAATAATTGAAATTGAGTTTCTTTATTAATTAAGTTTTGGAAAATTATTTAAGTAAGTAAATAAGTGAAATTGAATTTCTTTAACAAGAAATAAAATGTGATTTATTGAAATTAATGTAAGACTTGGAATTTAAAGAATTTGGTTTGATGAATTTAATTTAATTCAATTTGTAAGTTTTGATATAATGAAGTTGAATTTAAATAATGGATTTAATGAATTGGAAATTTAATAGGAATTGTTTTGAATGGAAAATTTACTTAATGAATATTGAATGAAACCGATAAATGAATTTAAATTGATTTAAATGTTAAATTAAGTTAATTTAAATGATTTCGGAATGAAACTGATATACGAACTTGAATCAATATTTGAAGTGTTTTAAATAGAAATTGAAATTGAATTATAAGATTTTGAAATTATGAATGTGGAAGTTTTGAAACGTAAATATTGGAAATTGATTTAGAAAGACAAATGAAATGTTGGTTTACGAATTGAAATTGAAATTGAATTTGATTTGGTTTTTGAAATATATAAACGACCAATCGGTGTAATAATTACGAAAGTTATTAAAGAGACCGGAATCAGTTATGGACATACTCTCTGTCTAAACCGAAAACCACTTTAATAACTATACGCGGAGTGGTGATCCAGAATGAAGTGGTTGGAATGATGTACGTGATGACTGAAGAAAGAGAACGATAATGGATAGCCTTGACACTTGTGTCAAATTGGAAATGACTAAAACAGGAGCCGTGCCGGGCCAATGGAGGCCAGCTACCTCAAGTGAACACACTTCTTTGAACTACTCATTACTTGTTGTCGATTGGTGCACCCTTGATTTTGGGAGTGTTGTTTCACGGTGTTGCGATCGCTGTGGCGATGCGTTCTCACCAGTCCGGATCAGGCAAACGGTAGTATCACTACCTTGGGTATTGCCTCATGTGCCTTGTCATACTTGTATCCCTATTCGCGACCACTACGAATCTGTTTTGTGTTATACCTATGGAGTACTCCCTGATAGCCCACTAGTTTACAGTGGAGTTTACAGTGCTGTATAGACTATAACGCTTATATAAAATGTGTTAAGGGGGATAATGGTAACGCCTTAACACTATTTTGATACTTTATATTACCGATAGACATTATCTACTTATCGTACACTACTACATAGTAGATAGTTTAACGGATCCTTAAAGGATGGTTATTCCAAACATCCTTTGAGTTACTTGTATTTCAATTGCTATTTCACTTGAGTTGGATTTATTGATATAAGAATGTTAATCCCGACTCGAGTGTTTTGTGTTTTGCTTTACGCTCGGGTCAGACTGAGTGTACCAGTATTCGAGACTCACCTTTGAAGTTGGAGCTTTACGTGAAGATCCAGCCATCTAGTCTGCTTTCAGTATTCGATGATTCCTGTGATGTATTCTGATTTGTATCCAATGTATCGTATTACTCTTCCGTTGTATGTGGTTTAACTCTGATGTAACTTATACATTTATATAGTAGCTTCATGAACTACTATCTCTTTTATTTCCGCTGCAAAATTTATTACTCTGTGTCTGTGATCTGTGATTATTTTATTTACTGTATATGTTCAGTTTTGCCAAATTTAAATTAACAACGCGGTATTTTGAGCAATTCAATTCCGGCATGAGTGTCTACCTATACACTTATAATGGATGCGAATGGTCCAAAATATCGGGTCGTTACAGCGGCCGGAGTTCTTAGGGTTTAGGTTTTCGCGTAAATGAAAATGAATAGCCTATTATATTAATTTCCGACCCGATTGACCCGCGAAAATTCCAAACTCCAAACGAAGCGTGCTGCCTGGCGTTTTATATGTTATACCCCTATTCCAAACACAATGGAACTAGTATCAGAGCCAATTCCATCATATTCAGAAGATAGCTTTTCAAAATTGAATTATTTTAATTAAATTCCTTTAATTAATTTCTACATGTTTCAAGCTCGCACGACCAAATGATACGTCCGATCGTTGCGAACTTGAAATCCTATAACAACTCATTATTATGGATCCGATGAAACTGGTTTCATCGAAGTTCGAGACAGTAACCAAATAGACTATTTTTACTTGTTAATTAAAAATATAAAATTTTCAAAATCAATTTAATCACTTTTAAATTCAATTTTAAAAGTAAAATCTTCATTCATGTCTAAATAAAATTTAAATCAACTTTCGACATCATTTTCATTCATATTAAATTCAAGTTTCAATTATTTAAACAATTTCCAATATTAAATTTATACAATTTAATTATCCAATAAATCGCTATATTTGAAATATAAGTTATTTAACTTATAAAATTTAACTTTTAAAATGAATCCAAATAATAAAACAACTACTAAACTTATTTCCACTTCTTTATTTAAAGTATTCCAATAATCCAATTTCGATGAATTCCAATATTAGAATTTCAATAAATCCCAATATTATATTTCAAATGAATTTTAGTTATTAAACAATTATTTTATTTATAGCTAAATAATTCAACATTTATTATTCAATCCCAGTTATTGATTACAAACACATTCAATATATTGAACTTCCTTCTAATACAAATAATTTCCTTAACTCCTATCGAAATTGTTATTTCAAAATTTTATTCAAGTTCATATTAAATAAATTTACATAAATAAAACATTAAATTTTTATTTCTAACCATTTTTGTTCAATAATCATATCAAATTTAATAATTTAAAATAGTTAAAAATACGGGTCGTTACAAGCATATAATCAAAAGAGAAGTAGAATAGGGGGATCAAAACTGTATTAACATTATGAATTACATAATGAAATAAAATTATAAAATTACCTTAAGATATAGCCAAAAATCACACCTTAAATGTAGAATAAAACTACTAGATTAGAAAGAATCAACCTCTGGATTTTGCAAGAATCTAGAGGCAACCACCACCTTGAATATTTTGATTTTATTTGAGTTTGTTTTTGGGAAATTTTTTATTCATAAAACCATGGAAATTTCCAGATATTAAGGGAGAGAGGTGGAGAACAGGAGAAAAAAATTTGGCAGGACAAATGAATGAATAAAAGAAAGAAATTTTGTTTTAAAGGAATCATTGAAATCATTCCAACTCCTTCCTTAAAACCTTCTCTCTTTAAGTCCTCATTAAATCTTAATTTGATCCCCTACCCCTATCATGCATTCTCTACCAAGTATATGCCTTGATAGGCCTTCAAAATTTCCAAATCCATATACTAATTAATTAATTTAAATCAAATTCAAATATTTATTGATATCGTATATTGATACATACATATATAACATTTATTTATACACCTAAATACTAATGGACTTCTAACAAATCAAACAAAATTTAATAACTAATATTTCATAAATGGTAATTAATTTAATTAATTTACAACAATTTATAAGTTAATTAAATTATGTGGTTTTTGGAGTATCCAATATTACGGTTGTGCGACTCGAAGGTGTAAGTTCAATCGACGATTAATATCAAACAATTCAAATATTAGCATAGCTAGTGGTGTGATAAGTTGGCTTAATTTATCTCTTACACATCATTTCAGTAAAAATATAATTTTATTGTTATAATCGATACCTATAAGAAACGATTATTTACGCCAATTCTCTCCATCAAAACTATATCACTTTACGATTGGAATTTGGTTTTGGTCAAAATTACTATATCATCCACATTCGACTTAATTAGTCCAAACACAAAATTCTTAGTTCAAAAGTAATAATTAGTACTAACCATACTGCTCTGGCCAAAGACATTAACATTGAGTTGACTACAGTTGACCGTGATACTAACCCTTTATAAATGAGGAGATGAATTCTCTATCGAATAGTGTTTCACTTCCAATGCTTTAACTTAGACCTAACTATAGTCGCTCGATGGATCACCATGCTATAATTTAACTATAATCAAGGTAATGTGTTCACAGTGAAGTTCCATAGTATTCTTAAGTCAAGGGAACTATGTAACATCGTCACTTCAGGATTCTCAGTTTGACCCTAGTTATATTTGTAGGATCGATTTCACCCTAGAGGGGGGTGAATAGGGTGATACTATTAATTATAAAAATTATCGCGGAAGTATATATAAAATAATTTCAACATAGATCTCAGAATAATAGCAGCACAGATAATAGCAGAATAATAAATGCAGAAATAGAACACACAGATTTACCCAGCTTCGGCAAAACCCTGCCAACGTGCTGCCTCCAAGGTTTCTACTAGAAATAAAGTAGTCAGACGCTTACACACGTAAACTCGCGACACCCGCTATCGACTAACCTAACTCTACGCTCAAAACTCTACCATAACTCAACCACTGAGTTGTGAATTCTCAAACTACGCCACATAGTTTGTCCCCTAGTCACACGACTAGAAATTACAACTATTTAAAAGAAGAATACAAAAATTAAATACAATTTAAAAAAAAACCCTAAATTTAAATATTAAAGCCCAACTAAATTATAAAGCCGGCCCAAAAATAGATTAAGTGATAAAGCATGTTTCCCTTTCTCTTTTATTTCTTCGGCCTGATACTTCTTCTTTGAAAAATGTTTGCTTCTTCGTTCTCATTCATTCCACACAAAAAATTAGGGCTTTGTAAAAGGCGCCACTTGAAATTGCAGTGATGAAATATTCTTCGATTTGATCCTTTTGCTGAATGTTGCTTGCGGCTGCTTCAATTCGTCGAGGTTGAATGATGCTTTGAATTTGGTATGTCCCCTTTTCAATTTATATTACCCTCGACTTTGATTCGAGTTCCTAATTGATTCTATGCACTATGATATTGCTTGAACTCGAATGATTTAGGCCTATGATGTTACCGGGTTTAAATAGCGTTTATTTCCCTAAATTTACGTTCGAATTGAATTCGTCTAATAATTTGTTTGCCGTTCAATTTTGCTTGAGTGATTGTGATGATTTCTGACTTCTTCAATTTCGTATACTTCGTTGCTTGATTCTCACGGCTTGAGTTTCTTGACAACCACGGCTTGATGATTTTGACTTGGTTCATTCTTTTTGCCTTGGTCATCACGGCGTTGATTTGCTGGTGACTCCGGTTATGATAGTTTTGTGATGATATTTTGACTTTGTTTGTCACAGCTCTGACTTGATACACTCACTTGTATTTTGCTGTTTCATGACTTGAACTCGTGTGCACTTTATGTTATGACTACGGCTTCTCTGTTGTTTCTGGCTTCACTGAATCTTCATTGACCTGTTTGATTATTTATGTGTGTCTTCATATATGTGCATACATACATTTGTATGTGTGTATGCATATATTGTTGAATCTACACTTGTGTTGTCACTGCATACTTTGTTTGCATATCAACTTGTTGAAGTCACTTGTAATTACAGTTTTCTTGTATCCACACATCTCTGGTCTCATTGTCCATGTTTTAGTGATACTGTATGTTGGCTTGCATTTGAGTTGTAGCTGCTATCTACCATATATGTGCACATTTTACCTGTTGAGCCTTGCTTATTGCTGCTGCATTTCTTTGCCGAGACTACACTTGTACATGATTCAATTTGAGCTTGCATTGTTTGCCTTGGTTAGTCTGCTATACTGTCACTACATGTATTTATATACATGTGTATATACATATGTATATATATGTTTGTGCATTGACTTCATGTAGTTTGTATTAGGTTGATGTGCACTGACTTGAGTTTGCTTCCCTGACCTGTTGCACTATAAGCTTCATGTGTACTTCTTTTTCTTTCTTTAACCTGGACTGGTCTAGTTTGCTTGCATATCATGGCTGGTTTGAATTTTGCTTGTATACTTGAATCTGGTTCACTCTGACTGTTGCATTGACTTTGTACATATTATACTTGAGTCTGCACTTTGATATGCATATGAGCATGTGCATATTTGTGACGAGTTGCACTATGGTTTCTCTGACTAGTCTTGTTGACTTTGTTTGCTACATCACTGAACCTTTTTTTTGGTCGAGACTTGTTTTAGTTGTCTTGACCATTTTCCTAGAACTTGTACATTTTTAATTGCACCTGTGTTGAATCCAGTTTTAAAGCTCGGGTTTGACCTTATGCTCGTGTCGTGATTTTATTTGTATTGCACTTGAGTTAAACCCAACTTTTGATTTGGGTTTGACCTTGTGCTCACTTGTCCCTGCAATTTTATCAAGTGTATATCGGTGTGCACGGCCTTGTGGCATGTACAGTGATACACTGTGCATGTCACAAATGTTCATGTATGATAAATTCAAAATTAAATGATGACGAACAACCCAAATAACTGAGGCAAATAATATTTTCAAATTCATTTTATTTTACACTGCAAAAATATTTTATTTTCAATTTTACTACATCAGTGTGTATTTTTTGCAGATTGCTCAGATGCTGGATTCAATCTAGAATAGAGTTGAAGATAAAATATGAGTGAATGAGCAATATGTAGTGAGGACAGTTATGTAAATTGAAATGTATTGTAATTGCAAATTGTATATATATATATAGTTAGAGCTCAAATTTGTACTATTCAAAATTGTAATAAATATTTGTTTGAATAAAATATCTGTTTGAATTTAAATTCTGTGTTATTTATTTTATTCAGCAAATATTTAATTTGTGAAAATAAAATAGTACATTAACAAATACATTTAAATGAATATATATATATATATATATATATATATTATCATCAAACAAAAATCATATACTCGCATATTCAATAATTTCCCCCTTTTGATGATAACAAACATATATTTAAGATTTTGAATTTATTAAATGTATTTGATTATTCAATTTGCTCCCCCTATTTGAATGCTCCCTCTCTACACAAAGCTCCCCCTTCATATATGCATGAAAATAAATATTCAAATGAGCCTAGATGCAAATAGAAAAATATTTGACCTTTATTTGCCAAAATATTAACTTTTCTCTCCCCCTTTTGTTATCAGCAAAAGAATAATAGTGTTAGAAAAATAGAGATAAAGTTATAGACATTAATACAACATTAATACTCAATTGAGTATAAATATTAAATTTCAATAAAAAATCAAACAAAAATCATAAATACTCTGTTTGACGCATATTCCACTTTAGAATGGTAGGGATGATGTCATCATATAAAACCATATAGTTTTGTCTATTTGTGGTATATTTATTTCAGGAATTTGAATATCTACTAACCATGCATAACCGTTAGGACTTTTAAATGAGATTAGTAGCATTCCAAAAAAAAAATTAAAAATGAATTCAAGTATCTTCTAACCACGCATAACCGTGAGGACTTTTAAATGGGATTAGAATCAACTTGTCTGTTTAATCAATTAATTTTGATATGTGTTCCATACATGCATAACCGTGAGGACTTTTAAATGAGCATGGAAGCACATAATCAAAATTTCCAAGTAATTCACCCATGCATAACCGTGAGGACTTTTAAATGAGAGTGAATACTTTGGATGTTTTTTTTATTTGTTAAAAATATAATGAAATGAAAAACGAATGATTCCCGTTTAAAATACCACATATTGACATACTATATTGGATTTTGATGAGTGATGGTTGATAGAAATATGATAGAAATAGAAATGGTCATGGAATTTTTACCAAACAAAAAGTTTTTATAACTCTTGTTTAAATTTCTAAAGAAATTTACTAAATATACTATCTTGAGTTATAATATATGATTAATATCAACACTCATCACTTTTTCAATCACTATTTATCTTTTCGATAATTAGTAGGGGGTCAGATTAGTTAATGTAGTTATTTAAAATCAATTTCAAAAAATAATTATAAAATCAAATTTTATGAAATAACTAATCTGAAACAAGGTCAACAAAAATGATTTTCTAGAAGGAACTTTCTAAGAAAAAATGTCTGCTAATTTAAAATTATTTGAAATAAAAAATATGCAGATATTTTCTTTAAAAAAACGATGCAGTTACTGAATATTTTAACGTAAATCACATTCCACTAGTAATTTTTCTATCAACTAGATTACCAGTGTAATCTGCATCTGAATTTTTCTGTCACTCGAGATTATCATTAGTTGGATGTTATAGACCAGACTGTGAAACTGCAACAAATTTCTTGAAATCATTTTTACATCATTGAAATTCTTTTGGATTTGAATTGAAGTCGTGTAACTAATCAAACCAGTCAATATAGTGACCAAGTATATCCATGAATATCTTGAGTAATCATCAGTCAATAAAACACCATCATTAGACCAAACACATTTATGAAGTAGTTATAGTGTTCTTGGCATAAAGAATATAATTGGCCAACAATTTCGAAAAAAGTTAGAATCATTATCAATATTCATTTCATTATCACATTACTGGCTGATTTAATTCAGATTACGGTGCAGATTATCACATTTAATATATCGTTCAAAATAAATATACTATTACCTGTTTTACCTTTACGATAATTTTTCATTGTTGCCTAGTGCGATTCTGTCACCTTTATACTAGGCTAAGGAACTTTTATTAGTTCCCCGTTGTGTGTCTGGAACAGCCAGAATCCAGATATCACTGTTGTTATTCCTTAGCCTGCCACCACACCTACACGTTAAAAGATTTTTGTGATCTATTTGTTTTTATAGGTCCATGATTGTTAGTGGAAATTGATTTTGAAAAATAAGTTTGTGGAGACCCAAAACTATTTATATATGATTCTTTTGGCACCCAGATTTGTTTAACTTTGAAGGATTTTATATTTGTGCCTTTTGGAACCCAAATTGGTATGGTTTTCACATTTTTGTGTCTATACCAACAAATATTTTGATTATGTCCAAATTTTCTACAAATTGTGCACATGGAATTGACTTTATTAATTTTGCTTTTAACATAATCAGAGTGAGAATACCCAAGTCCTTGTCTATCAGTATTAACAGTTTGTTTTCCTATTAGCATATTCAACGATCTTTCACTTTTGAAAATTTTTATTAAAGTCGTTGACAGTTGTTGGACTTGTGTTTTGAGAGATTCATTTTCATTCAATAATTGTGTGCACCTTTTAATAGAATTCTCTCTCCTAGTATGTAACATCCCTGTATTTTGTAATTATTTTAAATTGAATTGCCTGATTTAAAAACTTTATTTTATTTATTAAATTAAATAATTTTGTTATTTTAAATATAAATTTTGATTTTTGATATGAATTAGAATTCCAAACATGTATAAATAAGATATTTTACAGAAATGTGAATTTTGGTCAATATGGTCAAAATTTGACTTTTAATTTAAAATTTTAAAAGTTTAAATTTTTGAATTTTATCTTTTGTTATGAAAGTAAATAAAATTTCAAGAATACTGCTTTTCGTTTCGTTGAAATCAGATTTATATTGTGAAAGTTATGCCCTTTTAAATATTGTGTGTAATTTGCTGTATTTAACAAAAATTGTTTATTTTAAATTATATAAATAATATTTTATTTGGTCATGTAATGTTCTAATTTATATTTATATGGGTAAAATAACATGTTATGTATATATTTTGGTTTTAAAAGTGTAATTGACATTTTCTAGTGTTAGTTGTATTTTGTTTACAATTTTTAATTTCCAGTTTCAATTAATTAAAGTAATTCTTTATTTATTTTTCTATTTTTCTTAAGATCTTATTTTATTCTCATTCCCACTTTATTTTTTTCCTCATTTATTTTATTTATTTTACCTTTTATTTGTTTTAAAGTGAAATAGAAATTTTCTAAAACTAGTGATATTCTATTTGTAATTTTTAAGTCTTGTTTTGAATTTTTAAACTATTTCTTTAATTCTTTTTCTATTTTCTTTAAATTTAATTATTTATTTTTATTTTATTTTACTTTGTTTCAGTTTTTAAATTTCATTTACTGAATTTTTATTTGTTTATTTGATTTAAAGAAATAGAAATTTGAAGAGACAACTTTTACAAACTTATGACTTTTCATTAGCCAAAACCTCTTCAATTTCCTAAGTCTTTTCATTTGCTCATTTTTGGCCGTGCATTTCTTTGTTCAGCCGTGAGTTCTTACTCATTTTTCATGTGAGAAAACATCACTCCTCATTTCATTCACGGCTAGACAAAATTTTGGCAATGGCTTCCTTCTTCTTTTCTACTTTTCTTCCTTGAATTTGCCTTGTTTTCCACTTGAATTTGCCTTGACTTCACATATGATTCTCGACCTATCACCTCCACCAACTCCTTCACCAACCACCATCACTTCTTCCTCTGACCATAGGCGGTCTGAACTTCATCTCCTCTGACCTGAAGTTTCCTTGACCATCCAATAATGCAAACACCACAAAACAATAACAAAACCCTTAAATTATGCATGTAGCTTAGCCTAGCTCCTTCACCACCAACATACATCACCTTGGCCACCTCCTATTGCTCCACCACCACCTAGATACCACCACCACCCATCACTTTAGCCTCTGTCCAGATTTGACCTGACTTGTACAAGCCATGGCCGAGCCATAGACCCATGTAGCCGAGCCCAAAAAGTTCACCAAAACTCCACTTTGCCTAATCCATTGACCTTCCATGCTTTGTAACTTCCAAGGCCATTTGTATTCTTGACTTAGCCATGTATGTGACGACCGCCCATGACCCCTGCACTGAACATAGAAATAGTGCGCTGTAAAGTTTGCCAGGCAGCCATGGACGATTGCTAATGTTAAGTTAAAACAGCAGAATCTATCGTATAACTCACAGCGCATGGATAAAATACAATAGAAAGTATATATAGTGAAGCTTTACAGAACAGAATCTCTATTAAACCTCATAATAGTTGAATACAAACATCTGAATAGTCAATACATCAAGCCTCACTATATCACTCAGAGAATTATACAAAGCAGCGGAACATCCAGTACATATAGTAAGAAAATAATATGCAAGCCTCCAGCTCGTCTTCATCATCAGCATCGTCGGAAACTAAGAACAGCACCTGTCACCTACTACCTAGTCTGCCCATCCCAAAGCGGATGAACAGCCCAAGGCAATAAGAGTTAAACATAAAGCCTTGAGTCAGACAACAGTCTTAGTGAGCAGTAAATTAACTAACAACATACCAAAAGAGCATAAAGGAAAAAGGAATAGGAATCCAACCCTCCCACTCCACCTCTTTCTACAGTGATAGCCCCCAGACACACTAAGCAGAAGTAAACATAGCAAAGCGGACATTTAAAGTAAAGCAATTATCACTCGAGTCAAGGTCAACATTTTCCAAGTACAAACCCCCAAGGCCCAAACCAAGATCAGATAAGCACCAAGCAAACATTGCTCTTGAGACCGAATGACGATACAACCAAGCATCCATGACTCTGGCTATCACTGTTATCTTTGCTTCGATACCACCATTAATTGAATGACCGGCACATTCTTTCAGCCGTCCGTCAAGGGTTAATGGCAACCCCAGTTCTAGACAGAACTCTGCACGTCGTCGCAGCCCGTGCCTAGGACTATCGAATCTGCCCAGAGTACTTGACTACAATCATAGTCTTTAGGGACTATCGAATCTGCCCAGCGTACTCTTGCTTTGAGCCTGCTAGAACCTTCAATAACGATGAAACCTCAGCATTCTAGTCATCCTCCTCGACGACTATTTCCATACTAGCTCAAGCGCCTCTCGAGCAAACCATTATCCTCAAACCCGAACCATTTCACCGAGTTATCAACATGCTTGGAATGATCCCGTCTGGATTAAACCAAGGCTATCTCATACCATGCCTCGCTTCATCTCATCATAGCAAAGCCTCATCTCAACATTAACATCATCAAATCTATCCATATGAGCTTCATCATCCGCCACATATGCCACGAGCAGCTTTTCCAATTCAAGAGCCTTTCCCTTAGCTTTTGAATCATCTTCGACCATCTTGTCCAAATCAAATCATCAATCAACTAATTTATAACAATCAATCAAGTCAATCATTAATCAAGCATTCAAACAAGATCTAAAAGCAATTATAACTAAAATGGCAATTTTGTAAATAAAGAGTCCAAATCTAACAAGCATGAAACATGAACAATATCTCTACAACTTGATGAATGAACTTGCATAGATTAACATGTAGTAAAATGGGTGTCAAATCATCATGAACAATAGATCTACACTTAAGTTTATGAAAATGCACGGAAATCACTATTTTAACACAAAATCAAGCCACCAATCCGATATACTTCTTTGGATCCGTGTGAGAGATAACCACCACTCACCAAATCACCTAAACACCTCAAAAGCAACACACTTCAGATCTTGACAGCGAAGGATCTAACTCGATCTACCAAAAATTCCGCTTCAAACGATGAAATCTCTCTTCGAAGAATGTCGATCTTCAACTTTAGCTCTTGGATCTTCGATTTGATCTTCGATTTGGATGGAAGGAATCACAAGATTAGAGTGGAGAGAAGAAGTGTAGAACTCGAGCTCTCAAAACAGCAGCACTTCGTCGCTTCAAAATCTGGATCCCAAAAAGTGAGGCAAGGACGTTTATTTATAGGCAGATCCTTAAGTCGTTTGCTCGCTTTTAAGTCATCCACGACTTAAGAAATCCCACGACCTACGACTCATAAAACTTACGACCTAAAACCCCACAACTTAACTGAGATGCGGCTTAGCGACTTAACAAAAGTCGCGACCTAACACACACGGTCTAGCAAACCCTACGACTTAACTGGGATGCCGACCTAATAATACTCACGATCTAGCGACTTAAATACCCATGCGACTCAACGACTTAATGACAATGCAAGTGCGTGACTTACGACTTAACAAAAATGTGGCCTAACGACTTAACTAGGTTTCGACTTAACGACTTTAACGACACAGGCCTACTACAGAAATGTCCTAATGACTTAAGCACCCACAAGACCTAACATAAGTCGTCTACGACTTAACTAAACACGCCATAGCAAGCTCAACGACCTAACACCTTAACTCGTCCATGACTTAACTTCCTTAAGTCGTTAACTCACTCAACCCCTAGGTTGCTAACCCGCTATCTCCTACACTGCTAATCCTTAAGCCGCTAACTACTAGGTCGTTCACTTCTAATACTAACTACCATAGGTCGCTGTCTTTCCTTAAGTCGCCCCAATACTTAAGTCGTTAACTCTTAAGTCGTTCACTCGACCTAAGCCACCACACGACCTAACTTCTACACGACTTATCCCATAATCCTTAAGTCGCCAACTTCCTTAGGTCGCCAACTCCCTTAAGTTGCTCCACCGACCTAACTACTATACGACCTAAGCTCCGAACGACCTAATTCTGGACGTTCTAACAACAGTTTTACGATGTTTCGATCCGTAAAAATACGGGTCGTTACATTCTCTTCCCCTTAGGAATTTCGCCCCCAAAATTCCAAACAAACAGGAGCAATCAAAACTATTCCGCATGCCTACCATCCATAGCAATCAACAAACCATGCATCCAATTCTAGCATAGCATGCAGAATTCTAAAACTAGACAAGTTACAATGTCGTGAGATGACACGGCACCTTATGGCCATAGCTCGAAGAGTTCTGGATGAGCTGCCTTCATCCTCTCTTCCACCTCCCATGTGCAGTCGTTATCATCATCACTCCATTGTATCTTGAGCAACCTAACTACCTTCCTCCTAAGCTGTTTCGTGTCACTTTCCACAACACGAAGCGGCTTACGAGGTCTCTTATCGACTGGATAAATCTCAAAATCTTCACAGCTATCTGCAGAAACCACTGTATTCGAGTCGTGCACATACTTCCGTAGATACGATACATGAAAAACATTGTGCACACCCGCCATCTTTTCTGGTAACTCCAATTTATATGCGAGCTTTCCAATTCGCTCAATGATCGGGAATGGTCCAACAAATCTCGGAGTCAATTTTCCTTTCTTCCCGAATCGAATAACATTCTTCAGTGGAGAAATCTTCACAAAAACCATATCACCTACGTCGAATTCCAAATCCTTACGACGCTTATCGGCATAACTTTTCTGTCGGTCTTGGGCTGCCTTCATTCGTTGCCGAATGATCTCTATGCAATCCGAAGTCTGTCGAATCATTTCTAGCCTAAGTATCAGCTTTTCTCCGGCTTCTAACCAACATGTCGGAGAGTTACACGGTCTTCCATACAATGCCTCATACGGTGCCATACCAATGCTTGACTGGTAACTGTTATTATACGAAAATTCCACCAAATGAAGATGATCTTCCCATTATCCTCCGAATTCCAAAACACATGCTCTAAGGAGATCTTCCAAAACTCGGTTGACTCTCTCGGTCTGACCATCTGTTTGAGGGTGATAAGCTGTACTCAAACACAACTTGGTTCCCAAAACTTCCTGGAAGCTCTTCCAAAATCCACTAGTGAACAATGGGTCTCGATCGCTCACTATACTCTTCGGAATACCATGGAATCCAACTATCCACTTAACATACAGCTCAGCCAACTTTGATGCAGTCCTGGTTGATCGAACAGGAATGAATCTTGCACTCTTAGTCAAACGATCTACGATGACCCAAATCCCTTCATTTCCCGTTCTTGTTCTAGGTAGTCCATCAATAAAATCCATCGATATTTGCTCCCACTTCCATGTAGGAACTTCTAATGGCTGAAGCAATACACTTGGCTTCTTCTGTTCGGCTTTTACCAACTGGCAGTTCATGCACTTGGAAATAAATTTTCCAACATCCTTCTTCATACCTTCCCAGTAATAGGTTCTCTTCATATCCCGATACATCTTATTTCCACCTGGATGAATTGTCAACTTTGAGTGATGACTTTCCTTCAGAACTTCATTTCTCAATTCATCTATATCGGAAACAACTAGTCGTCCTTGCTTCCGAAGCCAACCCTCTCGATCGACCTCGAATCCTTTATCCTTCTTTAGGTCCAATCCAGATTCCAAATCACGGATAATCTTGACAAGTTTATCGTCTCGCTTTTGGCTCTCGCCAATTCTTTCCACAAGAGTCGGTCTTATCGATAAGTTTGCCCACATCTCAGGTTCCAATTCACATCTGGGCCTGAATTCAAATCCAGCTAAATACTCGAGATTCTTCCATTCTGAAAACATGGCTCCCAATCCTGCATGTCTTCGACTTAACGCATCTGCCACTGCGTTACCCTTTCCCGGAGTATAGGCTATACCAAAATCATATGATGCCAAAAACTCTAGCCATCGTTGCTGCCTAAGATTCAAATCCTTTTGGGAGAAAAGATACTTCAACAACTTATGATCTGTAAACAACTCGAATCGAACTCCCAATAAGTAATGTCTCCATATCTTCAAAGCAAATACAATCGCCGCTAACTCCAAATCATGAGTCGGATAATTCCTTTCATGCGGCTTCAGTTGTCAACTTGCATACGCAATAACTTTACCCTTCTGCATCAGCACTGCTCCAAGTCCAGTACCACATGCGTCGGTGTAAACCACCATCTCATCATTTCCACTTGGAATAGTCAAAACAGGAGCACTTGTCAGTAGCTCTTTCAGGATTCTGAAAGCTTGCTCACACTTAGCATCCCATCTGAATACTTGATTCTTTTTCGTCAATCCTGTCAATGGTGCATCCACCTTGGAAAAGTCTTTGATAAATCGACGATAGTATCCTGCCAATCCAAGAAAACTTCTCACATCAGATGCATTCTTAGGTCTAACCCAATCCTGGATTGCTGCTATCTTGGCAGGATCAACCGCTATTCCATTTCCAGAGATAATATGGCCTAAGAACCTCACTTCACTCTTCCAGAAGTGACACTTCGAAAACTAAGCCTTCAACTGATGTTTCCGTAAGATTTCCAAAACAATACGCAAGTGCATCTTGTGCTCTTCTTCAGTTCTGGAATAAATCAAAATATCATCCACGAACACTAGTATGAACTTGTTCAACTGATCCCTGAACACTCTATTCATAAGATCCACAAAATATGCTGGTGCATTGGTCAATCCAAACGGCATTACCAGCCACTCAAAGAAACCGGATGGCGTCTTGAAAGCAGTCTTCGGCACACTATCCTTAGCCACTCTTAACTGGTGAAATCCCGTTGCCAGATCCATCTGAGAAAACACCTTAGCTTCGTGAAGCTGATCAAACAAGTCATCTATTCTTGGCAATGGATACTTGTTCGTCTTAGTCACTTTATTCAGCTCACGATAATCCACACACAATCTCAACGATCCATCCGCTTTGGTAACAAACACAACTGGTGCACCCCATTCGGACACACTACGCCGAATGAATCCTTTCTGTAAAAGATCATCAACTTGCACCCTCAACTCTTGCTGTTCCCTAGGCGCCATCCGCCTAACAGGCATCACAACAGGTCTGGCTCCTTCAACTAAATCGATACGAAACTCGATCTCTCTATGTGGCGGTAACCCTTTGACCTCATCAAAGACATCCTCAAATCCATTAGCGATTGGCACCGATGACAGTCCATCCCGTGGAACAACCAGTGAATACATGAAGCTCATGAAGACGCCTTCCTCATGCTTACATCGTTTCACAACCTTTCGCCCTTCCACATTCTCGACTGTCACCTCCAACCTTTCACAATCAACCTTTGCCGCATACTTCCTAAGCCAGTCCATACCCAAAATAATTCCGAACCCCGCAAAGTTCAGAACAAAACAATCACAAACAAAAGAGCAATCATGACTCGATACAATCAGACCACGGCATAGCATACACAGACAAGACAAACCCCCAACTGGATTAGTCACAACCAATGGCCTATCAACGATATCCGGTTCTAAACCCAACCGGCCTACAAGTTCATTACAAACAAAAGAATGCGACGCCCCAGTATCAAATAACACTCTAACTGGAACACCACATATGGAAAGAGTACCCTAAACCACCACACTCTTTCCTTTCTCTTCAGCGGTAGAGGATTTCGAAGATGATGGAACAGCCCACAAAGCATAAGCTTGCACAATCTGCTTGTCCTTCCGCGGTTCTGGACAATTCCTCTTGATATGCCCCGGCTTGTCACAGTTGTGGCACTTCACCGGTACCTTCAGATTCTTGCAATCTCTGGAGAAATGCCCCTTATGTTGACAATTGTAGCAGGTCACTTCGCCCTTCGGCTTCTTCTGGCCATCCTTACCCTTTTGCTGCTGCTGCTTCCTCTTCTTGTTTCCACCCTGCTGTGGTTTAAACTCCTCCTTGGTCACAGCAACAACAGATCCTTCTCTAGGAAACAGATTCTCGTGCCTGAGAGCCTTCTCTACAAGCTTCTCAAATGAATCGTCCAAATGATCCACCAACTGCCTCCCAAGATAACTGTCCAAGCCTGTCACAAACTTCTCGTTCTTCTGATATGAAGATTCAATATACGACCGGGCATACTTGGACAGAGCTTCAAACTCAGAAACATACTCAAGAACTGGTCTTCCACCTTGCTTGAGCTCCACAAACTTCTTGAACAGAACAGATTTCTGGGCTGTAGAAATGAACTTAGCTTCAAATCTGGCTTGGAATTGCTCCCAAGTAATTTCTTCCTCCGGAGTATCAATGGTGATAGAGTTCCACCAATCAGAAGCTCTTCCTTGAAGCTTGTCTTGATGCAAGCTTCCTTTTGGTTGCATCCTCAATTCCCAAGTCACCAAAGATTCTTCTACAAGCATCTATCCACCTCTGGACTTCAATGGTTGACTCTATTCCCAAGAAAACCTTTCCTCCAAGAGCAGTATAGTCTTTACAAAGCTTAGCAAAATCCACCGGTCTTGGAGTTTGAACTTGAACTCCAACATCTACTGCTGGCCCCGGAGCTGTCATCCTCCTCATGATCGAAGTCATCACAGCTTCGAACATAGCAGCATAATCAGTAGCCCCCTCAGTAGCACGGCCTTCCCTAGCAGCTGGTCTCCTTCTTCGACTCATCCTTAATATCTATAAAAAGGAATGATTAATACACCTTGAGAAAAAACTGCATAAAGGACTCAAATCCTTCTAAGCTACTATATTATATATAGTAATCATCCATCAAAATACAATTACGTCTCTCATACGTAGTTACGTCAGCGAGCGTTGGGTAAAATCGATTAACCAAAGCTCTGATACCAAATGTGACGACCGCCCATGACCCCTGCACTGAACATAGAAATAGTGCGCTGTAAAGTGTGCCAGGCAGCCATGGACGATTGCCAAGGTTAAGTTAAAACAGCAGAATTTATCGTATAACTCACAGCGCATGGATAAAATACAATAGAAAGTATATATACTGAAGCTTTACAGAACAGAATCTCTATTAAACCTCATAATAGTTGAATACAAACATCTGAATAGTCAATACATCAAGCCTCACTACATATCACTCAGAGAATTATACAAAGCAGCGGAACATCCAGTACATATAGTAAGAAAATAATATGCAAGCCTCCAGCTCGTCTTCGTCATCAGCATCGTCGGAAACTAAGAACAGCACCTGTCACCTGCTACCTAGTCTGCCCATCCCAAAGCGGATGAACAGCCCAAGGCAATAAGAGTTAAACATAAAGCCTTGAGTCAGACAACAGTCTTAGTGAGCAGTAAATTAACTAACAACATACCAAAAGAGCATAAAGGAAAAAGGAATAGGAATCCAACCCTCCCACTCCACCTCTTTCTACAGTGATAGCCCCCAGACACACTAAGCAAAAGTAAACATAGCAAAGCGGACATTTAAAGTAAAGCAATTATCACTCGAGTCAAGGTCAACATTTTCCAAGTACAAACCCCCAAGGCCTAAACCAAGATCAGATAAGCACCCAACAAACATTGCTCTTGAGACCGAATGACGATACAACCAAGCATCTATGACTCTGGCTATCACTGTTATCTTTGCTTCGATACCACCATTAATTGAATGACCGGCACATTCTTTCAGCCGTCCGTCAAGGGTTAATGGCAACCCCGGTTCTAGACAGAACTCTACACGTCGTCGCAGCCCGTGCCTAGGACTATCGAATCTGCCCAGAGTACTTGACTACAATCATAGTCTTTAGGGACTATCGAATCTGCCCAGCGTACTCTTGCTTTGAGCCTGCTAGAACCTTCAATAACGATGAAACCTCAGCATTCTAGTCATCCTCCTCGACGACTATTTCCATACTAGCTCAAGCGCCTCTCGAGCAAACCATTATCCTCAAACCCGAACCATTTCACCGAGTTATCAACATGCTTGGAATGATCCCGTCTGGATTAAACCAAGGCCATCTCATACCATGCCTCGCTTCATCTCATCATAGCAAAGCCTTATCTCAACATTAACATCATCAAATCTATCCATATGAGCTTCATCATCCGCCACATATGCCACGAGCAGCTTTTCCAATTCAAGAGACTTTCCCTTAGCTTTTGAATCATCTTCGACCATCTTGTCCAAATCAAATCATCAATCAACTAATTTATAACAATCAATCAAGTCAATCATTAATCCAAGTAATCAAGCATTCAAACAAGATCTAAAAGCAATTATAACTAAAATGGCAATTTTGTAAATAAAGAGTCCAAATCTAACAAGCATGAAACATGAACAATATCTCTACAACTTGATGAATGAACTTGCATAGATTAACATGTAGTAAAATGGGTGTCAAATCATCATGAACAATAGATCTACACTTAAGTTTATGAAAATGCACGGAAATCACTATTTTAACACAAAATCAAGCCACCAATCCGATATACTTCTTTGGATCCGTGTGAGAGATAACCACCACTCACCAAATCACCTAAACACCTCAAAAGCAACACACTTCAAATCTTGACAGCGAAGGATCTAACTCGATCTACCAAAAATTCCGCTTCAAACGATGAAATCTCTCTTCGAAGAATGTCGATCTTCAACTTTAGCTCTTGGATCTTCGATTTGATCTTCGATTTGGATGGAAGGAATCATAAGATTAGAGTGGAGAGAAGAAGTGAAGAAGTTTAGAACTCGAGCTCTCAAAACAGCAGCACTTCGTCGCTTCAAAATCTGGATCCCAAAAAGTGAGGGAAGGACGTGTATTTATAGGCAGATCCTTAAGTCGTTTGCTCGCTTTTAAGTCGTCCACGACTTAAGAAATCCCACGACCTACGACTCATAAAACTTACGACCTAAAACCCCACGACTTAACTGAGATGCGGCTTAGCGACTTAACAAAAGTCGCGACCTAACACACACACGGTCTAGCAAACCCTACGACTTAACTGGGATGCCGACCTAATAATACTCACGATCTGGCGACTTAAATACCCATGCGACTCAACGACTTAATGACAACGCAAGTGCGCGACTTACGACTTAACAAAAATGTGGCCTAACGACTTAACTGGGTTTCGACTTAATGACTTTAACGACACAGGCCTACTACAGAAATGTCCTAACGACTTAAGCACCCACGCGACCTAACATAAGTCGTCTACGACTTAACTAAACACGCCATAGCAAGCTCAACGACCTAACACCTTAACTCGTCCACGACTTAACTTCCTTAAGTCGTTAACTCACTCAACCCCTAGGTTGCTAACCTGCTAACTCCTACACTGCTAATCCTTAAGCCGCTAACTACTAGGTCGTTCACTTCTAATACTAACTTCCATAGGTCGCTGCCTTTCCTTAAGTCGCCCCAATACTTAAGTCGTTAACTCTTAAGTCGTTCACTCGACCTAAGCCACCACACGACCTAACTTCTACACGACTTATCCCATAATCCTTAAGTCGCCAACTTCCTTAGGTCGCCAACTCCCTTAAGTTGCTCCACCGACCTAACTACTATACGACCTAAGCTCCGAACGACCTAATTCTGGACGTTCTAACAACAGTTTTACGATGTTTCGATCCGTAAAAATAGTAATTTGTGAAATGGTAATTTGAAAATGTAAGTGTTAATAAATTGTAAAAGGTAAAAATGGGAAAATTGTACATTTGAATTTGTTAAGTAAAATTATTGGAAAATTGGATTTTATTGTAAAGTTTACTTTATAAAAATCATAAGTAAAAAGATATTTAAATGACCATTTTTTTGAATGGTAAAAATATGTTTTTTATAATGTTAAAAGGGTTTAAAATGAAGTTTATTATTTGCTGGAAATACACTAAAATCTGGAAATTACTTTAATAGCATTCAGAAATGCTATGATTTCTGATTTGAACTAAAATTGAATAAAAGAGCTATTACAGCATTTCTGAAATGCTGTAGTTGCTCTAGTTGAACTAAATAGACTAAAAGTTGACTCAGGTCTATTACAGCAGTTCTGTAACTGCTGTAGTGGTCTGCTGTCTTTGCTGAATAAATTTAAAACCCTTATTTTGAAACCTGAGCTATTACAGCATTTCTGAAAATGCTGTCTTTGCTGTTTTAAACCAAATTTCAACTAAAATGAGATATAACAGCAGTTTTTAAGTGCTGTCTTTGCTGAATTAAAATGTTTTCAAGTGTAACTTATAACAGCTTTTTTCTAAATGCTGTGAAAGGCTGAAATTTTCAATGTTTATGAGTTTTGACTTAGTAAATGAGCTAAGAATGGTTTGAAACTTTGGAAATTGAATACTTGATTTGAAAATATGATAATTACACTTTTAAATGGTTTAGATGAATTATTTTGATTGAAATATAAAGTATTTAAAAGGTGACTTGAAATGATAATAAATGAATGATATCTTTGAATTTAAAAGGTTTTTAAAGTTGAATATTTGGATTTGAACTCAAATGATGATTTGATAATGAAGTTTTGAAAAGATATGATATTTTGATATATTAAATGATTTGAAATGAAGTTTTTGAAAGGATATGATATTTTGATATATTAAAATGATTTGAAATGAAGTTTTGAAATGATTTGATAATGAAGTTTTGAAAAGATATGATATTTTGATATATTAAATGATTTGAAATGAAGTTTTTGAAAGGATATGATATTTTGATATATTAAAATGATTTGAAATGAAGTTTTGAAATGATTTGAAATGAAGTTTTGAAATGATATGATATTTTAAATATATTGAAATGGTTTGGAATTGATTTAATCTTTATTTTGATAAAGAATTGGATTTGAAATGATATTCTATTTTGAAGTATAAAATATTATTTTAAAATTATAAACACGGGTTATAATAACGATTGGTTGTTAAAGAGACCGGGATCGGATATGGACATACTCTCTGTCGATACCGAAAACTACTTTGACAACTGTGTACGCGGTGGAGTTTCCAGAATGAAGTAGGATGGTGGCTGAAATGACCCTCTCTTTTATACCTGAATTTGTAAGGATTTTTTTTTACATAGAGATATATATATTTCTGAAGCCTAGAGTCATTTTCTTTCTTTTTATCTAAACAACTTATCCAGGATCAAAATCTTTACCAATATAAATATATCAGTGTATTCACAAAGACATGCACATACATGTGAAGATGTATATGCCTCTCTTGTTTGAATCAGAGTTCTGGAAAACAAGAGGATAATTTGATTGATTAAGTTTAATCAATCCACACATAGTTCAGCTCAATTTATACAACAAAATTTCATATATATATATATAGGTAACAACATGATTTTTAACCTTTGAATGCTTGCTGAATTCTCTATGAAGCGTGATTCCTAGAAACCAGATAATTGTGTTATGATTATCTATAAATTAATGGTGTGGTGTTTGTGCTCTGAAAAATGATATAAGTTTCTATCATTATCTATGTTTAATTTTTCTTATAAAATCTGCCTAGAGTACAATCTCTTTTCTGGAATATTTTAAAGTGAGGTATCATGTTTCAAAAGCTTGATTCTTTGATGCCAGTATGCTAAACTAAATGAAATGCAAACTTGAGTGGGTTTCCTGTAACCATGGGTATCCCAAAACATGGTTCAACCAGTCTCTTTGTTCTGGTATGACCCATATGGTCTTAAAAATGTATTTTGATCAAAGTCTTAATAAAGAGAAATTCAAGCTCATGTTAAAATACAAGAATAACTGGTATGCTAAACTCTTAACCAAACATATTTAAATGGGCATACCTATATGCATATGCAACTGTTTTGGTCATAGCTTCAACTCCTATATTGCATATTTTCCTTTATTCAAAAATAAGGTATAAAACATTTGCGTAGAACAAATTAAATTATGAAAACATTGCAGACACATAAATACATTTTCACTATGCCTACCCACCCCATGTATACAAATGTCATCGTGGAAGATTGAATCTTATATTTTACTGAGATTCCACTATCTAGATTTTCCCAAAAATTAACCCTTTTCAAAGACTCAAGATTGACTAATACATTTATAAAATGTAACCACCCTTTTTATCATAGAATTCCTGCTCACTTCACTTACAAAATCATAGGTTAGCTTCTACAACTTTTCAGATACTATCCAGATTTATAAACTCCAATTACAAGTCAATTCCTTAGCAAAACACTTAGCAAAATATCCATCCAACATTTAGTACTTAATACAAGTTACAATTTAAAAGTATCAATACATGCAGATTTCATCATTTAAGCTCTTATCTAATTAATTTTTAGCATGCTATAATCTTCTTCTCAAAGCCTTGCTCCTACTCCTACTTAGTTGCTGCAGTCCCTGAAAATGCATTTGAAGCTGCCCCATTTTAAATGAGACACCACAGATGCCATTAGCACACTAGGGTCAGACACATGTCTGGTATGAGAAAATCCACTAAAACAATTTGTTAATCAAGTTAAAGTTGAAACATGTATATATGTATATAACTCTGCCTTTAGAAAACAAATAAGTCATGTGTGCAAGTTCTGTGTCAGTGTGCATGTGCACACTTGAATCTTTCTTTTCAGATCCTTATAAAGATATGGTACATTGAGACATTCATACAACTCAGTCATAAATCAAATAAGCATCCATACAAAACAGGGAAAATCACCAAAATGAATTAAATCATTTATTCTCTATTCAGATTTCATTCCAGGAAAACTCTAGTTCCTTTTTATATCAAATTCTCTTGTATTGATATATTTATCTGCCTTGGTCTCATCTGCAATTTAATGAATCAATGGACACACTGTAATGGACTAATTCACACCATTACACAAAGATCTCAGGACTTAAACAAGCCATGTGTCAACTTGTGTTACTCAAGAACACAAGTCATTCCTGCAGTGCTCTTGACCCCCATTTCCTAATCGGGTTTTAAGTTAATAATAACACTTTTGATTTTTCATGATTAAACCATTCAGTGAATCATTTCACTAAGACAAACATCCATGTCATGGCATTCCACATCATTCATAACCAAACAGAGGCAAACAGGCAATTAAGTGAAATGTGTCTATTAAATAGATTCTGCACACACACACACACACACACACACACATATATATATATATATATTCTTGCATTCTTAAAAAGGGGTATAGACAACTAACATTGGCTTATGGCTTTTGAGAGAGTTTTTCTTTTGCAAACTTCTGTGCTTTAGTTAAACTCAGAATGACCAAGTTTTACTGAATCACAAAATTTATTTGCTATGTGTTTGAATATTTATATATTTTCTTTGAATCAGGAGCATTAGCAGATATGCAACCCTATTGCACTCCTAATTCCTTTTTGTCTCAAGCCTCAGCACTCATACATAAGTATATTGCAGCTCACATGTGTATATTTTTCTGGGTTGAGCCAAAACCAATACTACTTGCCTATATTCAACCTTTGATTCTCTGGGCATTTACTTATTTTTCTAAACATTAACATATCAGAGAGAGATCTGGGTTTTTAAAACATATATATATACTAATAATACTTAGAACTTTCATATAACAAAACAAGCAGAACAACCAGATAAGAATCAAAACATTTTTAATCCCTGAAAACACAGATAGACAATCACATATGAAAATACATTTTTAAGAAAAATTAACTTATAAGCTGGCTGCCTACATTAGGACTTAGTGCCTTAGATTTTTATGAGTGAGTTTTCTCACCTAGCTCTCTTTCACTTCCTAGTTGATTGGTAAGCTTCTGCCTTCAACCCTTTTCTTCACTTGTATTATATTTATATAATATCTATATATTTTTCTCAAGAGCTATCCGGGAAGAAGAGAAGGTTCCTCATCTCACTGCCTATTTATGCAGGGTTTTTCTTAGGGTTTAAGGTGTTGGCTAAAGTCCTTTTTGCCCATCAAAAATCATGCCATTTGCATTTAGTTTTTAAACCCAAAATCTTACCCTCCCCCGGCTTGAGTTTGTGAAGAGAAAAGTGGTTATATCCTTTTGGTTAATTTCAGAAATTTTACTTTTCCAGAAAATACTTTTCTTCTTGTCTACTATCATGCTAAAAGTGTGACTTGATTCTCATTATTTATCAAATATTCTTCCTAATTCTGCCTATACAAAACATTTCTCTGTTTTATCTTATTATTTTCTATTTTTAGCTTTCATTTAAATAGCATGTACTTCCTTTATTTATTTATAAGAGGATTACTCCTTTTTATATCTTCATTCTTTTTCTTTCTGCCTATAATTACAAATATGTTTGTGTATTTTATTTTGCTGATTTGAACTCTAGTATTTTATTAACATATATATATATATATATATATATATATATATATAAGTCTTACAGAAATAATTAGTACACCCATATATACATTTATACATTATTTTGTACTAACACACATGCACATGTACACTCAAATACAATCAGTAGCATATATATATATATATTTATTTATTTATGAATATAGCTTTTAAGAATTTAATCTATTTATTTATATATATATTATATTTCCATACACATCAACATGTGTTCATTCACATTATTCAGGGATTAAGCTTTAATTCATGTGTATTTCCTGTGCACACATGTACACACATACAGTTACACCATATCAAGCCATATCAATTCCCCTTTAAAATTAGTTTAAAAATTATTTTAAACTTATTTATATTTTCAAAATGAATTCCTAAAAATCTTGGGTCATTACATACACCCCACCTTTTAGAAATTGTGTCCCACAATTTTTCCTAAGCTTAAATCAATTTTAAACTTAAATCAAAGAACAAGTACATTCTCAACCGAATAGATTTTTAGTTCTATCATAATTACTAAAAATACATGCATCCAAAAGGAAAACAAATTAAAAATCAGAATTACCTTTAATATGAAAATAGCTTAGGGTAGTTCATCCTAACTTTGTCTTCTAATTCCCATGTGCAATCACTAGGATCAAGACTTCACTGTACCTTCACAAGTTTCAGTGATTTATTTCTCAATTTCTTCACATCCTTTACCAAAATTCCCACTGGGTCCTTTTCATAAACCAAATTAGGATTTATTTGCACTTGGGTTGGAGTCTCAAGGATTTCTGCCTTATCATGGACCCACCTTCTCAATTGTGATACATGAAAAACATCATGCATCCCTTGCATGTTTTCTGGTAATTCCAACTTATATGCCAAGGAACCTATTCTTTCCAGAATTTTGTATGGCCCAATATATCTTGGGGTTAACTTGCCTTGTTTCCCAAATCTCAGTACATTTTTCATAGGTGAGATTTTGATGAAAACAAAATTTCCTACTTCATATTCCACCTGCTTCCTTTTCATGTCTGCAAATTTCTTTTGCCTATCTTGAGCTGCTGCCATTCTTCTCCTTACCAACTCAATTTTCTCTTTAGTTTCTTATATGTACTCAGGCCCTAAAATAGCTCTTTCTCCTGCTTCTACCCAACAAACAGGTGACAAACATGGCTTGCCATATAAGGCTTCAAATGGAGCCATCCCTATGGTGCTTTGATAGCTGTTATTGTATGTAAATTCAGCTAAATGGAGATAGTCTTCCCAGTTGCCCCCAAAATCCAGTGCACATGCCCTTAACAAGTCCTCTAAAACTTTGTTCACCACCTCAGTCTGCCTATCTGATTGTGGATGGTAGGCAGTGCTTAAGCATAATTCACTTCCCATGGCTTCTTGAAAACTTATCTAGAATCTTGAGGTGAAGATGATATCCCTATCACTCACAATGGTTTTGGGAATGCCATGTAATCTTACCACCTCCTTCATAAATACTTGAGCTAATTTTGCTGCATTCCTTTCTGATTTGACTGGGATGAAATGTGCCACTTTAGTTAGCCTATCTACTATCACCCATATACTTGTGTTTCCTCTTTTAGACCTAGGCAGTCCATCTATGAAATCCATAGATATATCTTCCCACTTCCACTGTGGTATGCTAAGAGGTTGCAACAACCCTGATGGCTTTTGCGTTTCAGCCTTGACTTGTTGGCAAGTCATACACTTTGCAATATGTTTGGCTACATCATATTTCATTCCCTTCCACCAAAAATCTCTTTTTAAATTTTGATACATCTTTGTACTACCTGGGTGTATGGAGTACTTGCTTCTATGATATTCATTCAATATCTCCTCCTTCAACTCTATGTTTTCTGGCACACATATTCTATTCTGGTTTCTCAAATAACTATTTTTATCAATATGGTAATTTATCACTTCCTCCCCTTTTGATATGAGAATTTTCTTCTCCAATAAGTTTGTGTCTTGTTCTTGCATTTTTCCTACCTTCAAAATTAAATCTGATTGAAGTGTCATCAAACTTAACTTCCCTCTATTTTCCTGTGCACCATGCACATGCACATCCATGTGTACACAGCCATTCTCCCCAATTTCTAACTCAGCCAGCAAAGACAAGTCCTTAAACTCTTCTATCATCATCATAGCTAATTTAGCATGTTGTATACTTAGAGCATCAGCAACTTTGTTTGCTTTACCTGGTGTATAGAGTATGTACAAGTCATAAGCAGCTAAGAGCTCCACCCATTTATGTTGCCTCATGTTTAAATCTTTTTGTGAAAATAAATACTTTAAAGACTTGTGGTCAGTGTAAAGTTCAAACTTAGTTCCTAACAAATAATGTCTCCAAAGTTTCAAAGCATAGATCACAGCTGCTAATTCAAGATCATGTGTGGCATACCTTACTTCATAGGGTTTTAGTTGTCTGGATGCATATGCAATGACTTGGCCTTGTTGCATCAACACTGCACCCAAGCCAAACCCACTAGCATCAGTGTATACAACTAATTCTTTATTTCCCTGGGGTACTTTCAAGATTGGAGCATTCACCAATGCCTCCTTCAACTGTTCAAAAGACTTCTCACACTTCTCTGACCAAACAAAAGCTTGGTTTTTCCTGGTTAGGTTAGTAAGTGGTGTAGAAATTTTTGAAAAATCTTTTATAAATCTCCTATAATATCCTGCCATCCCCATAAATGATCTCACTTCACTCACAGTGCTAGGCCTCTTCCATGCTTGAATAGCCACTACTTTATTGGGGTTCACAGAAATTCCTTTGGCAGAAATGACATGGCCAAGGAAATGTACTTCCTCTTTCCAAAATGCACATTTTGAAAATTTTGCCTTTAAATCTTTTTCCCTCAATCTAGACAAAACCAGGTGCAAATGACTTTTATGTTCTTCCAATGTTTTGGAATAAATTAAAATGTCATCTATAAAAATAAGCACAAATTTGTCTAAATAATCTCTAAAGGTTCTGTTCATTAAATCTACAAAGTATGATGGTGCATTAGTCAAGCCAAATGGCATAACCAGAAATTCATACAACCCATACCTAGTGTTAAAGGCAGTGTACTTGATACTTGACTCCTCCACCTTCATTTGATGAAATCCAGATGCTAAATCTAGTCTAGAGAATACTCTTGCCCCAGCTAATTGATCAAAAAGATCATCTATTCTTGGCAATGGATATTTATTTTTAATAGTTACTTTTTTCAATTCTCTATAATCTATACAAAGTCTTAAGAAACCATCTTGTTTCTTAACAAATACCACTGGTGCTCCCCAGCAAGAATTACTTGGTCTTATAAAACACTTTTCCTCTAATTCCTCTAACTGTTTCTTTAATTCTTTTAGCTCATTTGGCCTCATTCTAGTTGGCTTTTTAATCACTGGGCTTGCTCCTAGAATAAGATTGATTTGAAACTCTACTGGTCTATGGTGTGGAACACCCTTAACCTCCCCAAACACATCCAAGTATTCATTGACTATGGGAATTTCTTCAATAGTAAGTTCACTGAAATCTTTCTCCAAGTCAATTAAATGATACAGTTTCCTTCCCTTAGCCACTTTACACAAAATTGTGATTCTCTGGCCTCTAAGGTTTTGCAAGGATATGGTGGATGAGTCTAAGTTAATTATGGCTTTAAATTGCCTTAACCAGTCTACCCCCAATATAACACTATGTTTGGGTAGTTTAAAACATATAAATTGGAAATAAAAGTATCTCCTCCTATGTTTAATTCCACATCCACACAAATCATATTTAAAACACTAGAACTCCCTAGTGGACTTTGTATATGCAATGGGGTTTCAACCAATATGCAATTCAATTTCAGCATTTTGACTAGCTCATAAGATATCAAAGAGTGAGTTTCCCCAGTATCATATACTACTGCTATGGGTATGGTACAAATAAATAGTGTACCTTCCACTTGACTGTGATTTTCAGCATTAATCTCCACTGTGGATTTGCCTTTGCCTTCCAAGTTTGCTAATTTTCCTTGCTGTTTATACTCAGGACAATTTCTCTTCATATGCCCCTCTTTCCCACATAGATAGCACTTGAAAGCTCCTCCTTTCAATTCTGGACATCTTGGTTTGATGTGTCCTTCCTTTCCACATTGATGACACACAATTTTCTTCTTGGTTTCCTTAGTTTTAATATCTCCAGTGCCCTTGTTACTGACCTCTTCTTTCTTCTTATCATAAGGGTGATATCTTCCCTTACCCTACTTAGTGTTATTATTCTTAAAATTTCTGAACTTTTCCCTTTCCTTGTCATGCTGTTCCAATCTCAAAGCCAAGTCTATTACTTGATCAATGTCCTGTCAGCATAAGGTAACATGGCTCTGCTAAGTCCTGGGTTCAGACCTTTAATGTATCTATCATTCTTGGATGCTTCATCTGCCACCAGCATTGCTCCATATGTGGAAAGCCCCTCAAACTTTTGAGTGTACTCAGTGACATTCTGTAACGACCCGCTATTTTCAACCATTCGCACCCGCACAAGTCGGACTTGAATAATTCAAAATACCGAATTGTTAATTTAAATTTGGCAAAACTTAACATATACAGTAAATTAATCAATCATAGAATAACAGATACAGAGTAGTACAATAATACGCAGCGGAATAAATGAATAGTAGTTCATGAAACTACTATATAAACAAAGTTAGAAATAAAATACATCAGAATATCCCAGATGCAGTGAAGTCTCCAGTACGGGCAGATGACTTCTCTGAACCAATCGACTGGATGACTGAAAGGATAGATAACTAGATCTTCAAGCAAAGCTCCAACTTCGAAGGTGAGTCTCAAATGCTGTATCACTCAGTCTGACTCGAGCGTAAAGCAAAACACAAAACACTCGAGTCAGGATTAACATTCTTATATCAATAAATCCAACTCAAGTGAAATATCGATTGAAATACAAGTAACTTAGAGGATTTATGGGATAACCATTCTCCAAGGATCCGTGGAACTATCTACAATGTTGAAATATATACTATAACACCGTGGTCAATTTAATTTAATTTATACTTCAAAACCAAAATATTCTTTCATCTAGAATATATATATATATATATATATATAATTTTATCACTTTCAAAGTTGCGATTCAAATCTAGTCAAATTCCAAATTCAAATTTTTAGTCCAATCTCAATTTATTAATTTAAAATTCAACTCAACTCCTAAATAACCATTTCACATTTTATCGAAATCAAATCCGAATTTGAAATCACAAAATACCCTTTACATTTCAATATTATTTCAAACCTTTAAATATTCAATATTTTAAACTTAAATTTTTATTCAATTAAATTTTCTAAATAATAAATTCGAATTATATTGATTTCAAATACAGATCTGAATCACAATAAACCAATTAAATTCTAGTATAGTTCAAAGCTTTAATATTCTACAATTCAAAGTTCAGTTGACGGTTTCATATAGATCTCGATTTAACCCCATTATTATTTAGTCTTGAAATATTCCCTCATTAGATTTAATATCATTTAAGTAACCTTAACTTACATTTTACTAAATATTTTTATTTTTAGATGTGAAATATTCATTAAATCACTTATATCAGGATCCAGTAAAAATCATACCTTTAAATTTCCCATTCAATAAATTCAAATCGATTAATTAAAATCCTTATTTAAATACCATTTACAATACCCAAATTTACCTTCCTAACCTTACTTATTCAATTTATTGCAAGAAAATCTATTGGAATATAGATTTACATATATACCTAACCATATTCTACGTATTAAATCCAACTAATTTAAATCAAAAATTACTACTAAATTTATATATAAAATTTATCGTTTATCTAATGTCTAAAGAATCTATATTTATTAAACCATATATTTCTTTCCAAAACCATAGAAATTATTTTCAAAATATTTATATATGGACCAACGATATCTGTATATATATTTCTTATCATATGGTCAAGTGATATGGATATTTATCATTTCAATCCGTAAACTAAATATATACGGGTGGATAGCATTTCAACCCGTAATCCCAAATTCAATTTAATGAAAATCGCTTGGGTCTATCATTTCAACCCATAACGAAATTCTCCTATTCTAAAGTCCGTTCGGGTATGTATCATTTCAACCCATAGTGAATTCTAAACTACAGGGAACTTGCAGAGTGATAACAGATAATAATAATAATAATATAACAGGATATGATAATAATATAACAACAGGCATATATCAACAGTAATTAAATAAAGTATAAACAATAGGATATGGTGTCATATCCCATAGGTGAATAGTTTACAGATAATAGCATATATAACAGATTTACTAACTTCAGTAGTATGTTTCAATTGTCGTTTCAATTGAAACCAAATTTAATAAATAAAAGAACGTTAATCGTGAGTGATTGCTCACCTTTCGAGGCTAGAGAAGAACGATAATGAGGTCAGTTATGGATCCCAACACGAACTTTGAAGCAAAGTAAAATTGGAACGAATTTGATGACAAAGCTGATAGATAGAAATCGATGAGAAAAAAAAAATCAATCGGTTTGATATAAACAGAGTACATATTATATGTGTTATTTAAATTTCCTTAAAATCTCAATAAATTTAATTTAAGACAGATATTCAAATAAAATATTCACATTGTTTGAAACTGATATTAAATTTAAAATACATATTAAAACAAAACATCATCATATTATTGAAAAATCAATACTTAAATTTAAACACATAAACGTTTTTCCTCTTAAATCAATATTACATTTAAACACACACACACAAAATAAAATATAGGCATAATATATATAAAAATCATCACTTATTTAAAAACACGTATTTTAAAATAACATATTTATATATTGTTTACTCAAAATTCAAAGCATATACTGAGAAAATCAATCTATATATATAGACCATACATTATGAAAGCACTACAGAAAAGACAAAAAAAACAAAACATACTTTATATATATACACTAGAATTGAGATGAAAATTATACATTTAAATTTTTAGTTTTACAACATAAATCACAAATGCTTTTACAACACTCAGCTACCATACTAATATATGTTATATTCGAACAGGAATAAAAATCTAATTATATTTTCAAAATATGTATATTACTAATATTTTATAATAACAAATAAGATATAAGACTAACGTATATATATACGTCTCTGAAAAGCTTGGCTTAAAATTCACATAAGCATTAAACATAAAAATATATGTAGATATAGTTTTTATGCTATATATCAATTAAATGGAGACTGTTATAATGTGAAAATTTGTGAACGCGAGTTGAAATATAAAGATGGATTTGTCAAATATATTGGAAGCAGAGGACAGGGAGGGGAGAAGCAAAGCATGGAAATATATATATATATATAATAAAAAGAAGAAAATGGAGGCCATACCTTCAGAGCTCATGCACGCAAGAAGAAATGAAGAAAATGTTGAGATGCAATTGAAAACTATTTGTGTACGAGGCTTATATTTATACACGATTGCATTGATTGAGGTGAGAGAATATTGGAAAGAAATCAATTTAAATCAATTATACATGATTGCATTAATTGAGGTGAGAGAATATAGGCAAGAAAGATTTGAGCGAATATTTACAGTGGTATTGATTGCGTGAATTTAGCAAAAGGAAACTGCAAGAAATCTTTGGCAAACATTTTATACACATTTAAAATTTATTAGGAAGTAAATGTGTTGATTAAAGCGCAAGAAATATTTATAACATAGGAAGGTGGTGAAAATTTATTTGCGTACAAGGCTGAGTATTTAAATGAAACTAGTATTGATTTCTTGGAGAAATGGCAGGAAATAATTCCTGTGAGGAGGAATTTGCGCGTGATATTTGATTTAGGAGATAATTGCGTTGGATAGATTAAATAAAGAAACGTACTAATTAATGGTATAGGAACATTAAGGAAATAAAAGAATTTCATTTGAATGGTAATGAAAATCAAAGGTTTTGTTCCTATTAATTGTAAAGGAGTAAATGGAAAAGAAGAGACACTTATACATGTGAATTTCAAACAATCTTTGAAACGGGTTTTGAACTTCTAAAGAGAAATAAATTTGCTTGATACTGCTACGTGAATTTTTATTCCTATTATAAAAATGAAGAAAAAGGGAAGCGTAGAAATTTACACGTAACTTATCAAAACTAGATTTAAAAGAAATTGAACGTCTAGGGAAGTGATTTCTTTCCTACTTGGAATGCAAGGCTACAGATAAATTTATTATTTAACGTCAAAATAAATATTATTCCCAATTGAAACCATATTAACTTTTAAATCATTAAATTAACATATAAAATAATAACAACTATCTACTGCTTTATAGTAAATAAAAAAATTGTAAATTCACAGAATACAACCTGTTACTTTTATTTCAAAATATCTTTCTTATAATAATTATTATATTTGGAAAACATTTTGAAATTTTTTTTTCTCTTTTAAAACTTATAAATAAAATATCATTATGTTAACTACCAAATTAAATGTTCATTTTAATACATTCTCTTTCCTTAATGGAAAGATTTCAACAAATACAAATATAAATTTCGTATTAAAATCAAATAAAAATCTAATTCAACTACTTATATTTAATTATACGTAATCCAAACATTAAATTTTTATTTCAAAATATTATTATTTAAAATTTCTTACAAATTCAATTAAATACGTTATTCAAACCGTCTAAAATTTATGGGTTGTTACACATTCAAAGTTCCTTGCCTGAGTCTAATAAATTCTTCTAGTAAAGTGGTCTTAGCTGATGCTGGTACAAATCTTGCTTCCAACATCTCCTTGAATTGATTCCAAGTGATTTCATTCTCATTTCTCCCTGTAATGATTACTTCCCACCAGCTTAAAGCTACTCCTTTCAGCTGTCTTGAAGCCACTTGCCTCTTTCTTTGATCATCAAGCTGTATGTCATTGAAAATCCTATCCAATGTTCTCAACCATGCTTGAATTTCCATAATACTCTCTGTCCCTTCAAAGCTTTTGCCTCCTAAATGAGTATAAGTCTTGAGTAATTTTGAGAGCTCTTCATGGGGATTTTCTTGCCTTTGTCCTACCCCATCCCTAAATGCTCTCACCAAATCTTGTAGATTGATCATTGGTGGTGCATTGGAGGATCCTGCTCCCTGATTTGGTGGTCTCCCTACCATAGTTTGCTAATAATAATTTACATAGCTGGTTAGTTTTATTTAGAAGGATTTGATTTCAATTTTTAACTATGTTTTAGTAACATAGCTCTGATACCAAATGAAATGACCCTCTCTTTTATACCTGAATTTGTAAGGATTTTTTTTTACATAGAGATATATATTTTTTCATATATATATTTCTGAAGCCTAGAGTCATTTTTTTTCTTTTTATCTAAACAACTTATCCAGGATCAAAATCTTTACCAATATAAATATATCAGTGTATTCACAAAGACATGCACATACATGTGAAGATGTATATGCCTCTCTTGTTTGAATCAGAGTTCTGGAAAACAAGAGGATAATTTGATTGATTAAGTTTAATCAATCCACACATAGTTCAGCTCAATTTATACAACAAAATTTCATATATATATATATATATATATATATATATGTAACAACATGATTTTTAACCTTTGAATGCTTGCTGAATTCTCTATGAAGCATGATTCCTAGAAACTAGATAATTATGTTATGATTATCTATAAATTATGGTGTAGTGTTTGTGCTCTAAAAAATGATATAAGTTTCTATCATTATCTATGTTTAATTTTTCTTATAAAATCTGCCTAGAGTACAATCTCTTTTCTGGAATATTTTAAAGTGAGGTATCATATTTCAAAAGCTTGATTCTTTGATGCCAGTATGCTAAACTAAATGAAATGCAAACTTGAGTGGGTTTCCTGTAACCATGGGTATCACAAAACATGGTTCAACCAGTCTCTTTGTTCTGGTATGACCCAAATGGTCTTAAAAATGCATTTTGATCAAAGTCTTAATAAAGAGAAATTCAAGCTCATGTTAAAATACAAGAATAACTGGTATGCTAAACTCTTAACCAAACATATTTAAATGGGCATACCTATATGCATATGCAACTGTTTTGGTCATAGCTTCAACTCCTATATTGCAGATTTTCCTTTATTCAAAAATAAGGTATAAAACATTTGCGTAGAACAAATTAAATTATGAAAACATTGCAGACACATAAATACATTTTCCCTATGCATATCCACCCCATGTATACAAATGTCATGGTGGAAGATTGAATCTTATATTTTACTGAGATTCCACTATCCAGATTTTCCCAAAACTTAACCCTTTTCAAAGACTCAAGATTGACTAATACATTTATAAAATGTAACCACCCTTTTTATCATAGAGTTCCTGCTCACTTCACTTACAAAATCATAGGTTAGCTTCTACAACTTTTCATATAATATCCAGATTTATAAACTCCAATTACAAGTCAATCCCTTAGCAAAACACTTAGCAAAATATCCATCCAACATTTAGTACTTAATACAAGTTACAATTTAAAAGTATCAATACATGAAGATTTCATCATTTAAGCTCTTATCTAATTAATTTTGAGCATGCTATAATCTTCTTCTCAAAGCCTTGCTCCTACTCCTACTTAGTTGCTGCAGTCCCTGAAAATGCATTTGAAGCTGCCCCATTTTAAATGAGACACCCCAGATGCCATTAGCACACTAGGGTCAGACACATGTCTGGTATGAGAAAATCCACTAAAACAATTTGTTAATCAAGTTAAAGTTGAAACATGTATATATGTATATAACTCTGCCTTTAGAAAACAAATAAGTCATGTGTGCAAGTTCTGTGTCAGTGTGCATGTGCACGCTTGAATCTTTCTTTTCAGATCCTTATAAAGACATGGTACATTTAGACATTCATACAACTCAGTCATAAATAAAATAAGCATCCATACAAAACAGGGAAAATCACCAAAATGAATTAAATCATTTATTCTCTATTCAGATTTCATTCCAGGAAAACTCTAGTTCCTTTTTATATCAAATTCTCTTATATTGATATATTTATCTGCCTTGGTCTCATCTGCAATTTAATGATTCAATGGACACACTGTAATGGACTAATTCACACCATTACACAAAGATCTCAGGACTTAAACAAGCCATGTGTCAACTTGTGTTACTCAAGAACACAAGTCATTCCTACAGTGCTCTTGACCCCCATTTCCTAATCAGATTTTAAGTTAACTGTGACGCCCCACCTCTATGCTCATAATAACAAAGAGTATTAAAGGAAATACTGTCTATTATTACGAAGAATAAGGCTGAATAGGAGCGACCATCCGTAATTGGCCTTACACTAATATTGGTTATCTCGATAGGAGTGGTACATTCTTTTTATTTTTCTTCTATTATTTATTTACTCCCATCGACACACCCAATACTAGTATAAAACGAACTACGACGGTTCATAATAGTTTAGGACATTTAGATATAACAATAACACAGATAACATAAATGCGGAACACGGATAAAAACAAAAGTCTCATATATATATAACTGATGTCAGTTAATACATAGTTGACACAATACATATGATACAACTACAACTGTCGACTCTAGAAGTTATATATACAAGTACATTATCGACTAATATACATGAATACATATCGTTCTATACAATGACACGACTACTACAAAACGACACTGACAACTTCCGAAGATGTGAAAAGTCTTCATATCCTGAACAGCAACTCAAAGAAGAAAATCTACAACCTGAAATAACTCGGGTCTGACCCGAGTATTACATTCAAAAGAAAATAATACACGGGTCAGTCTAATTCAAACTCAGTTATTAGTGCATAGGAGCAATAATAATCAAACGTCAAATAGACGACAGTCACAGAAATCTCGTATATCCAACTCTCGATACGAGAATTGGATAACGGCATATATAACACTAAATAGTGTTAATCAGCAAATCAGTAAATCCAAATCAGACTACCACTTCAAAATATTAAATTCACCAACGAAACAATTCAACAAATCGAACCATCAATTTAAAACTGTCAAATCTGATAGGGCTGCAGTACACGCACGCGTGTACTGCCTCGCCACTATCGTAAGAGATACACAAAAGCTCAGTGAAAGTCACAAATGATCACAAGGTCGAACTCCGAAATCGGGTTCAACTCAAGTGAGTTTGAAAACAGATCCAAATGCATTAATACAATGCAAAACAACAAGGACCAAAACTGCATGTAAGACGAAATTGCAGTCACAAATGATTACAAGGGCAATCTGCAACAAGACTGCAGTCACCACAAGAGCACTAAGGCGAAACTGCACAGAAGGAAGCAAGAAACACCGCACAATAAAACTGCAATTGAACGACGATTAACCAGGCAACTAAATAGTCAAACAACTACAACTCAAGTGTCGAACTCAACTGGTTAGCACAAGTAAATGTCTGCACACTACACTACATGAAGTGTATATACAGAGTCAGGACCATACGAAATCAAGTGCAGTCGAAAAAGCAATTCAAAGCCAAATGATAACTACAACCGAACAAATAGATGTACAGATGTGGCTCAATATTCAAACACAGGTACTGCATCACGTATACCAGATAAGGGCACCAGTGGAGCAAAATGAAATGCATATACGATCAACAAAATATCAAAGTATCACTGTATTAACGAAACTGTGCATGTGCATAGATTTGAAATTTCACATGCCAACAGAGAAACCAACAAAATAATAAAGAAAACTGGATGCTCCAAAACAGTCACTTGAAACTCAAATGAACAACATATACAGGAAAGGTCAAACTGCATGTACACTGAAGACATCAAGTTCAAATATCAACAAAGCACTGAACCTCAGAGACCATCAACATAAAGTAACAAATGCTAAATGACTACATGCCCTGATACATGTGCAAGCATACGACGGCAAAAAGAAAAAGACACCCATGAACACATGTTCTAGTCAAGTACACTGCAATGATGATATACAGATGCAATACAGTCTCAAGTTCAGATTCAAATGAACAGCTACAACTGGTTAATACACTAGTGCACATGTAACAGTGATGATGGAAAAAGTGATCATCACCAACAATAGTCAGATAAGATCAAAGTAAAGTGATGACCGAAAGTATGCCAAAGTCAGGTTCAAGTGACAATAAAAATAACAACAGCCTCAATTGTCTAACAAAGTTATCAAGTACAGCAGCCCCGAGAAGGAAACCATTCAAATTCGAAGATGTATCAAATGCAAATGTGGACTCAAATACCCAAGAATGCAACTACCAATGCAGACTATCAATGGTAAGACACGAGTGCAGTGAGTCTCAATGCAATCACGAGTGTAACTGTACACAGGAGTATCAGACTCCAAACATCCTAGTGAAGAATGGATGCAACCCAAGGTAACTTGAAATACAGTGGACAGAAGTAAATGCGGACATGAACCATATTCCATCACAAAATCACTGGTGACCATTTCTAACAAAGATTTCCAACTAATTCAAGTCAAAGTTTCCAATTTAGAATTGCTATGACCAAATCAATAATCAATATGATGAAAACAACTAAACCAAGTCGAGGACTTTTGCAGATAAATAACCAGAAATTCTCTCAGCAAAACCCAAATTGTTTTCACAGAGCAATAGAGGCCGAAGCCAAAATAATATCACGAAACCCAAAATGATTGAAGTCGAAGTATGGAAGAATTCATCAATCGGTCAAAACAAAATTGAACGAAAATCAAAACAGTCGATCCTACAAACTTATGATTTGAATTAGATATGAGTAAATAAATTACTCATGCCAATAACATAAATCGAATCGACGTACATAATGAATCGACAAACCCAACAATTTCATACGAACAAAAACATATAATACAACCCTAATTGCACCTAAGTATGAATCAGATGTGAGTAGAACTCACCTCTTTCGACCGAGAAGCAGAATTCGTTTGAAAAACGAAGCCCTTGTTTGCTCGAGCAACTCGAAGTCGCCGCACCACGAAATCGATCGGAACCCCAATTTGGAGAAGACGAGGTCGCCATCTTTTTTTTTTTCTTTCGTTTTGAATGGCTGCTTAGGGTTTTTTTTCACGAGAATTATGTGGGGAAGGGTTTAAACACTTGGATGTTTATCACGGCCCAACCAATTAAAAGAGAACGGGCCAAGATTTTTAAATTTGTAAAATCACATATTTATTTAACCAATTATTGAACGAATTTATTGCTGATTAAAACACTTAACGACAATTAACCACTAAGTTAATCGTCATTTGACGATGATAACTTTCACAAAGCCCCGGGTCGTTACATTAATAATAACACTTTTGATTTTTCATGACTAAACCATTCAGTGAATCATTTCACTAAGACAAACATCCATGTCATGGCATTCCACATCATTCATAACCAAACAGAGGCAAACAGGCAATTAAGTGAAATGTGTCTATTAAATAGATTCTGCACACACACACACACACACACACACACACACACATATATATATATATATATATATATTCTTGCATTCTTAAAAAGGGGTATAGACAACTAACATTGGCTTATGGCTTTTGAGAGAGTTTTTCTTTTGCAAACTTCTGTGCTTTAGTTAAACTCAGAATGACCAAGTTTTACTGAATCACAAAATTTATTTGCTATGTGTTTGAATATTTATATATTTTCTTTGAATCAGGAGCATCAGCACATAGGCAACCCTATTGCACTCCTAATTCCTTTTTGTCTCAAGCCTCGGCACTTATACATAAGTATATTACAGCTCACATGTGTATATTTTTCTGGGTTGAGCCAAAACCAATACTACTTGCCTATATTCAACCTTTGATTCTCTGGGCATTCACTTATTTTTCTAAACATTAACATATCAGAGAGAGATCTGGGTTTTTAAAACATATATATATACTAATAATACTTAGAACTTTCATATAACAAAACAAGCAGAACAACCAGATAAGAATCAAAACATTTTTAATCCCTGAAAACACAGATAGACAATCACATAAGAAAATACATTTTTAAGAAAAATTAACTTATAAACTGGCTGCCTACATTAGGACTTAGTGCCTTAGATTTTTATGAGTGAGTTTTCTCACCTAGCTCTCTTTCACTTCCTAGTTGATTGGTAAGCTTCTGCCTTCAACCCTTTTCTTCACTTGTATTATATTTATATAATATCTATATATTTTTCTCAAGAGCTATCCGGGAAGAAGAGAAGGTTCCTCATCTCACTGCCTATTTATGCAGGGTTTTTCTTAGGGTTTAAGGTGTTGGCTAAAGTCATTTTTGCCCATCAAAAATCATGCCATTTGCATTTAGTTTTTAAACCCAAAATCTTACCCTCCCCCGGCTTGAGTTTGTGAAGAGAAAAGTGGTTATATCCTTTTGGTTAATTTCAGAAATTTTACTTTTCCAGAAAATACTTTTCTTCTTGTCTACTATCATGCTAAAAGTGTGACTTGATTCTCATTATTTATCAAATATTCTTCCTAATTCTGCCTATACAAAACATTTCTCTGTTTTATCCTCTCTTTTTTTCTATTTTTAGCTTTAATTTAAATAGCATGTACTTCCTTTATTTATTTATAAGAGGATTACTCCTTTTTATATCTTCATTCTTTTTCTTTCTACCTATAATTACAAATATGTTTGTGTATTTTATTTTGCTGATTTGAACTCTAGTATTTTATTAACATATATATATATATATATATAAGTCTTACAGAAATAATTACTACACCCATATATACATTTATACATTATTTTGTACTGACACACATGCACATGTACACTCAAATACAATCAGTAGCATCTATATATATATATATATATGCATATAGCTTTTAAGAATTTAATCTATTTATATATATATATATAATATTTCCATACACATCAACATGTGTTCATTCACATTATTCAGGGATTAAGCTTTAATTCATGTGTATTTCTTGTGCACACATGTACACTCATACAGTTACACCATATCTGCTATGCTGTCACTACATGTATGTATATACATGTGTATATACATATGTATATATATGTTTGTGCATTGACTTCATGTAGTTTGTATTGGGTTGATGTGCACTGACTTGAGTTTGCTTCCCTGACCTGTTGCACTATAAGCTTCATGTGTACTTCTTTTTCTTTCTTTAACCTGGACTGGTCTAGTTTGCTTGCATATCATGGCTGGTTTGAATTTTGCTTCTATACTTGAATCTGGTTCACTCTGACTGTTGCATTGACTTTGTACATATTGTACTTGAGTCTGCACTTTGATATGCATATGAGCTTGTGCATATTTGTGACGAGTTGCACTATGGTTTCTCTGACCAGTCTTGTTGACTTTGTTTGCTACATCACTGAACCTTTTTTTTGGTCGAGACTTGTTTTAGTTGTCTTGACCATTTTCCTAAAGTTGTACATTTTTAATTGCACCTGTGTTGAATCCAGTTTTAAAGCTCGGTTTTGACCTTGTGCTCGTGTCATGATTTTATTTGTATTTCACTTGAGTTGAACCCGACTTTTGATTTGGGTTTGACCTTGTGCTCACCTATCCCTGCAATTTTATCAAGTGTATATCGGTGTGCACGGCCTTGTGGCATGTACAGTGATACACTGTGCATGTCACAAATGTTCGTGTATGATAAATTCAAAATTAAATGATGACGAACAACCCAAATAACTAAGGCAAATAATATTTTCAAAATTCATTTTATTTTACACTGCAAAAATATTTTATTTTCAATTTTAATGCGTCAGTGTGTATTTTTGCAGATTGCTCACATGCTGGATTCAATCTGGAATAGAGTGGAAGATAAAATACGAGTGAATGAGCGATATGTAGTGAGGACAGTTATGTAAATTGAAATGTATTGTAATTGCAAATTGTATATATATAGTGAGAGCTCAAATTTGTACTATTCAAAATTGTAATAAATATCTGTTTGAATTTAAATTCTGTGTTATTTATTTTATTCAGCAAATATTTATTTAATCTGTGAAAATAAAATAGTACATTAACTAATACATTTAAATGAATATATATATATATATATATGTTTATTATCATCAAACAAAAATCATATACTCGCATATTCAACAATATTAACCAATAGAAAACTCTCGAGTGACTATTCCATAGTTATTCAATAAAAAACTCTCGAGTGACCATTCCATAGTTATTTAATAACTATAAGTGTGTAACCCTTTATTACCCCACAACAATAATGAATAATACCTTACCCAACATTTGGAGAGCATTACGTACTATAGTCTCAACGGATGAATCCATATCCTTTCCTGAAATATCTTGACTTGGAATATTTAAATAATATGATGTTTTAATATGATAAATTTCTTACGATTACAGCACATTGTAATTACTACTACATAACATATAATTTAAGGATTTTATTTTTAATATGATTAAATTAATTACTTGCTATTATATCATAATATAACAAAGTATATTATAAAAATCAAACACCTTTATTACAAACAAGAATTATTATCGAGTTAGATATATGTAACAAATTAAATTATTGCCCTTAAGCCATACCTCTAACTCTATCTTTGTGGGCTTATGATTTGCTGATATTCCTCAAGGTTAGAATCTCATGGTAAGAAGGTCCTAAAACACACTAGAGAAGTCAAACGACTTCTATATTTCCTAAGGATTTTGAGAAATATAAAAATATCGTGGGAGCTTATTTGTAATGTTTACACCAAAATTACTTTCAAGAAAATGACAAGCTCATTGGATCAAGCTATATAGACAAGCTGAGAGCAAACAAAATAGCACTAACCTATGAGCACTTATGGTCATCAATACACGTACCTCCAAAAGAAAGACCCATTGAAGATGCAGGTTCCGAATTTATAATTGCTCGTATCAAATAGGTTGCGGACCCAGAAATCGCCCAAGTTTATGTGTTGTCTACTTTAGATAAACCATTACAAAGACAAAATGAGAACATTACTATTCATCAAATCTTTTATAGCCTCAAACGTTGTTTGGGGAGCAATCTCATTCTGCAAGATATGAGATTGTTAAGAAATTGTTCAAAACAAAGATGATTTAGGGCATATGTGTGAATGGATACATCTTATTAATTGAAGGCTATATCAATAGGCTATCCCAATTAGACGTTATGATAAGCAATGGGATGCTAATGGACTTGATCTAGGGTCTCTTACTCTATATTTTGAGCCATACAGATTGAATTGTAATATGAACCAAATGACCATAAGCCTCTTGGAGTTGCTCCATATGTTGAGATTAGTTGAGTCTTCATCCAAAGATCTAGGCACAATGCTCATGTAAAGGGAAAGTCAACATCTTCGAATGGTTCAAAGAAAAGGAAGCGAGTTAATAAGAAGAGTGCATCTTCGAATGGTTCAAAGAAAAGGAAGCAAGTTAATAAGAAGAGTAAGAACAGCACTCCTAATGACAAGGGTGAGTGTCACCACTATCACAAGAATAGGAATTGGAAACAGAATTGTCTAGACTACCTAAAACTTGTCAAATAGAAGAAAGAGAATGGTTTTATTGCACCTGCAAGTATATTTATATTTCAAAATTATTTTGCAATTAATAAATTTTCTTGGATTTTAGATATTGGATCTTGAACTCACATTTGTAATTCATTATAAGGAGTTAGGAATGGGTGACATATGACAAAGCATGAAATGAGGCTTCAAGTGACCAATGGGTCTCTTGTAGATGCAACTGCAGTTGAAGACTATCACTTAGCTTTGCTAAATGGAATAGATTTAATTTTAAATAATTGCAATTATGTGAAAAACTTTATTTGTGGAATAATTTATAGGTCTAGATTGTCTAAGATTGGATATGATTTTCATTGTGTTGATAATGTTATGAACATTATATTTGATGAATATAAAATTTGATGGTGTTTTGGATAATAGAAATAATGAACTTAATTTTAATCATATTTGTGCTATGAATAATTCTTCTAGTGTTAACATTAATAATAATTATCTGAGGCATTGTAGCATTGTAGACTAGGTCATATTATGACAAATGACTACATAAACTAATAATCGAAAATTTTCTACCATTATTTGATTCTTAATCATTTGATATATGTGAGTTATGTCTTAAAAGAAAAATGACCAAGCACCCTTATAGTGAGAATAATGAAAGAGTTAATGAACTCTTAGGTCTTGTACATGCTAATGTTTGTTGCTCAATGCCTATAGTTACCAAAGATAATTCTCCTTGCTTGTGACTTTCACCAATGATTTATTAAGGAGATGTATATCTTTAAAGAATAAATCTGACGTCTATAAGAAATTTAAAAATATAAGAATGAGATTGAAAATAAAATAAACCATAAGATTTAAATACTTCGATCTGACCGAGGAGGCGAGTATGTTTGACAAGAGCTCCAAACAGTACTTAAAAGATAACGAGATTATCTCTCAGATTACTCCACCCTATACTCCATAATACAGTGGTGTTTAGGAAATAATGCATCGAACCCTATTAGATATGGTCCACTCTATAATGAGTTAAATAACCTCTTTCATGTTGGAGATATACGTTCCAAACCATAACACATATGTTGAATTTGATGCCTACTAAATCTGTGCCTAATACGCTATATGAGATTTGGTATGGGAAGAAACCCCACCATAACCATTTGAAGGTGTGGGGTTGTCCATCTGTGACGGCTCGGGTTTTGCCCGCTCGAAAATCAACATCCGTACTTTACATTGTACTAGAATGCCGCAGATTCGACCGTTCAAATCCGATTCGCCGGAGCTATAACACAATTAAGTAAATAACACAGCGGAAGAACAGAATAATACATTGATATACAATATCTGATACAATAGAGTGATACAATGAATATCAATATACATCAGAGATATGATACAAGAAATAGCAGCGGAAAAGAAAAGATAACCACAGCAGCGGAACAATATCAATAGAAATGATAACTCCAAAATGATCTTCAGACAAGAATGAATCCACAACTCCAAGATAAGCAATTCCGATGAATGAACTAGCTCCAGATAATCTACTAAACCTGAATATCTGAAAAGAAACCCAACTCTAGACTGCTCGTGTGGAAAATTATGAGCACCCAGAGTTTAGGAAGGGAACAATAAACTCCGGATCAGTCATGGGACTGGTGTGAGCAACAAAAACAGTTTATCTTTAAAAAAACACAAAATGTTTTAAACATTGAAATCCGCAATGCTTTTGGAAAATGAAACTACCATAAGACCTCCCGCCACACACACAATGCAAACGCAGAATTGGAGGAGATTTCTTCTTATGATAGTCAAAAATGCTTACTACGCAAATCAAATCATTTTTGATATTATTATTAGTGCATAGTGTGTAGAAAACATTTCGAAAGTATAATATTAATCTTAGCCAACATACGACCAGTATCGTATGCCTACTATAGCTACCATGTTCAATAGCAGGTTACCGCCACATTCCATAGCAGGTTATACAATTGCAATCGTAAAGGTTCGTATTGTTTCTTTGGATTTCCAACAAATGGTCAGGCTAAGGAACTTCCTTCCGCCGCATGGGATCGCCTCTGGCGGGACGTCCCGAGAGACAAACTGCTCTCTGCAAACAAGGCCGGGTTACCCCTGTAACAGGTAACTCACGAATATGCCACCCCCCGGTCCTTTGGGACCTTTATCCGAGGCGCCTCTAAACCAACATCACACATAATAAAGTGTATCCACATGAGTAAGTATCTGGGCTCCATACCATGATACCACCCCTTTCCAGAAGGAAATGACATACCCTAAAGGGCGCGACCCTCATAACCTTGCCGCAACATTCCTGTTTCGACCATTTTCGGGTTGTGAGGCTCGACGAAGTCTCGTCCACAAAGCTACGCTTTGTTCACAAAGCCATGCTTCGGGTCAAACAAATGATCAACCTATGATCACAAAGATAAATGATCAAACAAATGATCATATCACAAATGATCAAACACTGATCATCACACAGCAACACTCAGCATGCCACATTACCAAATTGGGAGTATATCGCTGATAAATTTCAACTACATAACCTCTGAGCTCGTACGTCTCAAAGAAGGGTGTTAAGCTAAGAGAATAAATTCTCCGCCACCAAACAGATATGTATTTGAAAGAAATCGGCTTTATATCTCAAAGTGTAATGTCAGACATACAATCCATACAAGTCTGTTCCGGGTTCGAACAGAACCGAAGGCACTTCTCACGAAGCCCTTGCAATTCCGGATAATTTCCAATCACGTCCGGACTTCCCGTCACTAAGGATGATAAAACCTCTATATCGGGGATCAGCCGATGCAGAGTAACTCGACGGTAATCCTTCCGTTTTCAAAAATATCCGGTCTTCAACACCGGTCTTCAAATGCTATCCATATCGACGTATCACATATTCGGAATGGGTTATACGACCCAAAGGTCCTCTCCCGGCTAAACCGAATAGTGAGCGAAATATTTAAAACATATGGATATGGGATTTCAATTAAGTCACAACTTAAACCCAACTTTATTTTCAAATGGTTTAACAAATTGCCATTTTCAAATCTTTAAACAAAAAGATTCATTTTAAACAACCTTCAACGGTTTAAACAATTTCACCTTAATCTTTTAAACAAAAGATTCATTCACAGGTTTTCCAAATTAATTTCCCTTTCAATTTGATTAACTCGTTAAATCTTCAAATCAAAGATTTAACTTACAGTTTTCAAAACAATTCCATTTCAAATGATTTAAACCAATCATTATTTTAAATCTGCTAAAAATAAACAGATTCAAATCATAGCTTTTCAAAACAATTCATTCATAACTTGGAAAACCATTTTTCAATTCAATCTTGAAATTCCTTTAACTAAATTAGAATTTCATTTCTTATATGAAAGCTTTTATCATTTAAAAACAAACAGTTCCATTTCAGAAAATCTGATTCATTCATACGAGTGGAAATACTTGGGTTAAATCCAAATTCTCAAAATTATACTTTTAAATGGTTTAACTTTATATAAACACATTTTTATCATCTTTAATCCCTAGTTTCAAATCATAGGATTTAATTCCAAACTTGAATTCAAATTTAAATCAAATTATTTAAATTTTCAAAACTCGATTAAGTTATTCAAAATAACTTTTATCTTTGAAATTCTATTTCAATTGCTTTTCACTTTAAACCCAAATTTCTAATTTTCAAAATCAATTGAAATTAAAATTTCAATTTCAAAAACATCAAATTTAAATTATCTGTGACTTAACCGATTTCCACGTGGAATCCATATTTGTGTGTATGGTGTAGTCCAGGGGTTTCACACAATAGTGCAACACAATGAATCATCACATATCAGAATACAGAAATATAGTTGATAGACGATATAAACTATATCGCTTATCTTTTACTCACAGATCACAGATATATATAAATTTCAGATAAATAAACTACAGTAAAGATTACACACAAATCACAAAGCATCATAGATCAAGAAGTATCAAACAATTCAATCATCCAATCAAATCCAAATATTCATAAGTAAGGTCAGTTAATTATTTGATTTATTCAAATTAGATTAATTACTTATGAATTTCTAATCCGGGTTAATTAATCGTCATTAATTATTAACACCTCTTAAATTACTTTTCTAAAGTAATTAAATTAAGATTTATTATTACTTACAATTAAATTTCATCTTTAATAACTCATTAATTAATCTTTAGTTATTTAATTAATTAAGTATTCAATATAACTTAATTAATCCTTACTTCATTAATTAATAATCAAAATTTAAAATTCAACTCTTATTTAATTAATGTTTTTTTTCTATTATCCATTTATACATCCTAATTTAATTATCTTAAACTTTAGTTAACAAATCTAACTTTTAATTACTAAATAAATGAATTCCATCACTTATTAATCAAATTAGTTAATTATTTATTTCAATTAACTTAATAATTACAAATCCTTAATTTTCATTTATTTAAGGATAAAACCTTTTCTTAATTAAAATCAAATGCTCACTTACAAATTTAGGTTCAAAATAATACAAAACTCCGCTTAGCAAAATTTACACACTTTAAATTATACTTTAACACATTTAAAGTTGTTAAACATTTTATTTTTATGAAACTTATTTTTTAGTTAAAACTTGGAGACAAAACTAAATTTGTATCCATCTTAAAATTTGATTTTAAATTCTCTTCTTTTTTTTTTAAACCATGTCTTACATTTTGAAAACTTTAAACTGCCAGGTTTATAAACTGGCACACAAACAACTAACCGAGCCTTCCCCTATTTGACTTCGAGTCGAACATCAGAAAAACTCGGGCCAACCCTCAATTTACTCAAGAATGAACAAAGCCAAAAAAACAGCGACAGTTCAACTTAGAACCAACTCCAACCTCACTGCTTCGAGTCCCCCCCTTGCATGACTTCGAGTAAACACTCGAATATCTCGAACAACGCCTGGGAACTGTCATCCCAATTCTAAAACTTCCACCAGAACGAAAGTGCACGGTGCACGTGCCCATGCACCGTGCCTCCAGCCACCTCCGGCCACTCACCAGCATCGCCACCCATCGGCGAACGACCCACGACCACATCGCAACCCCCAAAACCTATCACCTTCACTCGAATCAAAATCGAGTTACCTGTCATCAACCTGGAAACACACTCGACCAACAATCCCAACCTGTCAACAGCTCGTCTCTGCCCCTCCGACCATCAGAGACATCACCGCCACCGGCCACGTCTTCGCATACTCTCCCTCTATGCATTCCCAAGCACCAGTTGAACTCGATCCCCTGTGGCATTCGAACGAGACCAAAATGTATTCACGACAAAAACTAGGTTTATAGGAAAGACCGAGTCGCTGTTGCCACCACGACGATCTACAGCGTCTCTCTTCATTTTTCCCGGCCTCTCCATTCACTACTCCATCATCACAAGAAACCCCAAACACTCCAGTTTACGTGATCACCCAAAATCGACGAAAACTCATTTCCTGTTCTACTCAAAACTGCTCCCTCAATACTATGTTAAAAATTATGATTTCTATTTTAAAAATCAAGTCTTGTGTTACTGATTCAATTTACATGCCTGGGTTGTTGAATTAAAAAGTTTGAATTTTAACAAACTTAAGCTTTCCCTGTTCTATTTTGTATTTCCAGAGCAACTTAAATTTTGTTTTACTTAAATAAATTTTATCTTAGAGTCATGATTAAACAGATAGGTTTGTTTAGATACTAAATACAAATAACAATTTAATTATGCAGGTTGATTTTATTTTAAGCCTGAGCTTCAAGTTTTATCACAGTATTTTTTTCCCAGAACTATAAAACAGACAAGTATTGACATATATAAAGAATTTCATAAGTAGGTTCATACAAACACATTTTTTTCCAGACATAGAACATAGCAAATATACTTCAATATCTTTTAATTTAAGTTACTCACCTAGATTTGAAAGAACAGAGCACCCTGATGAAAACAGTTTGGAACTTTAAAGGCTGAAAAATGTATTTACTTTGATCTTCCTGCCCATCACTTGGCTTCACTGTTTTGTTTAGTTGCTTGATGCTTGTTGAAGCTTTGTTTAAGATTAAAAATGGAGTTTCATTTTGTATTTGCTTAGCTCGAACTGGACTTGGAAAGTGATGGAAAGAATAGCTTACAGGCTTATGTATAAACAGGTTACAGGTTTTGTATTTTTTTTTCCTTCTTCTTTTTAAAATGGTCAGAGATATTTCTCTATGGTTGGTGGCTGAAAGGAATTTGTATACAATCGTATAGATTTTGTTGGCTGCCAAGAATAAGAGCATTTAATGTCGTTTGTACTTGATGTTTCATCCTATACTTATCTCTTTTCTTTGCCTGCAAGTCTCAATTGCCATAGTACATATATTTATCTTGCTTTGTATTTTACTTTGTTTGAGACTTGTTACTTACATATACACATGTTAATAGTATATATATATTTAACTTTGTTTTATTTTATTTCGGCTATGCAGATTCATTTCTTTTGTATGCTTAGGTTTCCATTTTATCGATTTATTTCACAAATATAAATTCAAAATTAATAAATCATCATTTTAAATTTATATAAAATCCTGGGTCGTTACAGACTTCCCCCCTTAAAAGAATTTCGTCCTCGAAATTGCCAAGGAGACACAAGGATAGATGAAGAATGTTTCATCGAATCGAACTGAACATTTATTCTGCATTTGGCTCACCAAATCAGAATATCAATAACAGATACAAGAACGAATCTGTTTAACAATCATCAAAATACTCGGGTTATCCAGATCTACGAAATACGCAGTGGCATCGATCAGTTCGAAGGATAACTAACCATTCGTAGAACATATCCGGACCCAAAGAAATAGATAGATATATGGATACAATTTCAAAATTTTTAGTTTAGAAATTAAAGCATATCTATCAACCATAACAATCAAAGCAACCAATACATCCAAACAAACAAGTCTGGCCTATCTGGAGTTTATGTCCCATATTAATATATCGAATCTCCTTTCTGGATTTACCAGAAACTATCGAAGAATAGAGAAAAGATGTTGAACATAAGAGATTGATAGAGAAAATTTGTTTCCACTATTGTTACAGAGTATTGACCATTTCTAGTCGTATTCCCTCTGTCCCCTATCTCATCCTCTTCTTGCACTCATACTCACTATCAGTGGATAGTAAGAGAATTTACTGAGGTATTCGAACGGATATCTGAGAATTACTCATTCTAGAGTTTACTTCACTCTATCTCTAATGAGCTACTTAACGTGTTATACTCCTGAGCTAAAGTTCAACCTTAGCTCTGATACCACATGTGACGGCTCGGGTTTTGCCCGCTCGAAAATCAACATCCGTACTTTACATTGTACTAGAATGCCGCAGATTCGACCGTTCAAATCCGATTCGCCGGAGCTATAACACAATTAAGTAAATAACACAGCGGAAGAAAAGAATAATACATTGATATACAATATCTGATACAATAGAGTGATACAATGAATATCAATATACATCAGAGATATGATACAACAAATAGCAGTGGAAAAGAAAAGATAACCACAGCAGCGGAACAATATCAATAGAAATGATAACTCCAAAATGATCTTCAGACAAGAATGAATCCACAACTCCAAGATAAGCAATTCCGATGAATGAACTAGCTCCAGATAATCTACTAAACCTGAATATCTGAAAAGAAACCCAACTCTAGACTGCTCGTGTGGAAAATTATGAGCACCTAGAGTTTAGGAAGGGAACAATAAACTCCGGATCAGTCATGGGACTGGTGTGAGCAACAAAAACAGTTTATCTTTAAAAAAACACAAAATGTTTTAAACATTGAAATCCGCAATGCTTTTGGAAAATGAAACTACCATAAGACCTCCCGCCACACACACAATGCAAACGCAGAATTGGAGGAGATTTCTTCTTATGATAGTCAAAAATGCTTACTACGCAAATCAAATCATTTTTTATATTATTATTAGTGCATAGTGTGTAGAAAACATTTCGAAAGTATAATATTAATCTTAGCCAACATACGACCAGTATCGTATGCCTACTATAGCTACCATGTTCAATAGCAGGTTACCGCCACATTCCATAGCAGGTTATACAATTGCAATCTTAAAGGTTCGTATTGTTTCTTTGGATTTCCAACAAATGGTCAGGCTAAGGAACTTCCTTCCGCCGCATGGGATCGCCTCTGGCGGGACGTCCCGAGAGACAAACTGCTCTCTGCAAACAAGGCCGGGTTACCCCTGTAACAGGTAACTCACGAATATGCCACCCCCCGGTCCTTTGGGACCTTTATCCGAGGCGCCTCTAAACCAACATCACACATAATAAAGTGTATCCACATGAGTAAGTATCTGGGCTCCATACCATGATACCACCCCTTTCCAGAAGGAAATGACATACCCTAAAGGGCGCGACCCTCATAACCTTGCCGCAACATTCCTGTTTCGACCATTTCCGGGTTGTGAGGCTCGACGAAGTCTCGTCCACAAAGCTACGCTTTGTTCACAAAGCCATGCTTCGGGTCAAACAAATGATCAACCTATGATCACAAAGATAAATGATCAAACAAATGATCATATCACAAATGATCAAACACTGATCATCACACAGCAACACTCAGCATGCCACATTACCAAATTGGGAGTATATCGCTGATAAATTTCAACTACATAACCTCTGAGCTCGTACGTCTCAGAGAAGGGTGTTAAGCTAAGAGAATAAATTCTCCGCCACCAAACAGATATGTATTTGAAAGAAATCGGCTTTATATCTCAAAGTGTAATGTCAGACATACAATCCATACAAGTCTGTTCCGGGTTCGAACAGAACCGAAGGCACTTCTCACGAAGCCCTTGCAATTCCGGATAATTTCCAATCACGTCCGGACTTCCCGTCACTAAGGATGATAAAACCTCTATATCGGGGATCAGCCGATGCAGAGTAACTCGACGGTAATCCTTCCGTTTTCAAAAATATCCGGTCTTCAACACCGGTCTTCAAATGCTATCCATATCGACGTATCACATATTCGGAATGGGTTATACGACCCAAAGGTCCTCTCCCGGCTAAACCGAATAGTGAGCGAAATATTTAAAACATATGGATATGGGATTTCAATTAAGTCACAACTTAAACCCAACTTTATTTTCAAATGGTTTAACAAATTGCCATTTTCAAATCTTTAAACAAAAAGATTCATTTTAAACAACCTTCAACGGTTTAAACAATTTCACCTTAATCTTTTAAACAAAAGATTCATTCACAGATTTTCCAAATTAATTTCCCTTTCAATTTGATTAACTCGTTAAATCTTCAAATCAAAGATTTAACTTACAGTTTTCAAAACAATTCCATTTCAAATGATTTAAACCAATCATTATTTTAAATCTGTTAAAAATAAACAGATTCAAATCATAGCTTTTCAAAACAATTCATTCATAACTTGGAAAACCATTTTTCAATTCAATCTTGAAATTCCTTTAACTAAATTAGAATTTCATTTCTTATATGAAAGCTTTTATCATTTAAAAACAAACAGTTCCATTTCAGAAAATCTGATTCATTCATACGAGTGGAAATCCTTGGGTTAAATCCAAATTCTCAAAATTATACTTTTAAATGGTTTAACTTTATATAAACACATTTATATCATCTTTAATCCCTAGTTTCAAATCATAGGATTTAATTCCAAACTTGAATTCAAATTTAAATCAAATTATTTAAATTTTCAAAACTCGATTAAGTTATTCAAAATAACTTTTATCTTTGAAATTCTATTTCAATTGCTTTTCACTTTAAACCCAAATTTCTAATTTTCAAAATCAATTGAAATTAAAATTTCAATTTCAAAAACATCAAATTTAAATTATCTGTGACTTAACCGATTTCCACGTGGAATCCATATTTGTGTGTATGGTGTAGTCCAGGGGTTTCACACAATAGTGCAACACAATGAATCATCACATATCAGAATACAGAAATATAGTTGATAGACGATATAAACTATATCGCTTATCTTTTACTCACAGATCACAGATATATATAAATTTCAGATAAATAAACTACAGTAAAGATTACACACAAATCACAAAGCATCATAGATCAAGAAGTATCAAACAATTCAATCATCCAATCAAATCCAAATATTCATAAGTAAGGTCAGTTAATTATTTGATTTATTCAAATTAGATTAATTACTTATGAATTTCTAATCCGGGTTAATTAATCGTCATTAATTATTAACACCTCTTAAATTACTTTTCTAAAGTAATTAAATTAAGATTTATTATTACTTACAATTAAATTTCATCTTTAATAACTCATTAATTAATCTTTAGTTATTTAATTAATTAAGTATTCAATATAACTTAATTAATCCTTACTTCATTAATTAATAATCAAAATTTAAAATTCAACTCTTATTTAATTAATGTTTTTTTTTCTATTATCCATTTATACATCCTAATTTAATTATCTTAAACTTTAGTTAACAAATCTAACTTTTAATTACTAAATAAATGAATTCCATCACTTATTAATCAAATTAGTTAATTATTTATTTCAATTAACTTAATAATTACAAATCCTTAATTTTCATTTATTTAAGGATAAAACCTTTTCTTAATTAAAATCAAATGCTCACTTACAAATTTAGGTTCAAAATAATACAAAACTCCGCTTAGCAAAATTTACACACTTTAAATTATACTTTAACACATTTAAAGTTGTTAAACATTTTATTTTTATGAAACTTATTTTTTAGTTAAAACTTGGAGACAAAACTAAATTTGTATCCATCTTAAAATTTGATTTTAAATTCTCTTCTTTTTTTTTTAAACCATGTCTTACATTTTGAAAACTTTAAACTGCCAGGTTTATAAACTGGCACACAAACAACTAACCGAGCCTTCCCCTATTTGACTTCGAGTCGAACATCAGAAAAACTCGGGCCAACCCTCAATTTACTCAAGAATGAACAAAGCCAAAAAAACAGCGACAGTTCAACTTAGAACCAACTCCAACCTCACTGCTTCGAGTCCCCCCCTTGCATGACTTCGAGTAAACACTCGAATATCTCGAACAACGCCTGGGAACTGTCATCCCAATTCTAAAACTTCCACCAGAACGAAAGTGCACGGTGCACGTGCCCGTGCACCGTGCCTCCGGCCACTCACCAGCATCGCCACCCATCGGCGAACGACCCACGACCACATCGCAACCCCCAAAACCTATCACCTTCACTCGAATCAAAATCGAGTTACCTGTCATCAACCTGGAAACACACTCGACCAACAATCCCAACCTGTCAACAGCTCGTCTCTGCCCCTCCGACCATCAGAGACATCACCGCCACCGGCCACGTCTTCGCATACTCTCCCTCTACGCATTCCCAAGCACCAGTTGAACTCGATCCCCTGTGGCATTCGAACGAGACCAAAATGTATTCACGACAAAAACTAGGTTTATAGGAAAGACCGAGTCGCCGTTGCCACCACGACGATCTACAGCGTCTCTCTTCATTTTTCCCGGCCTCTCCATTCACTACTCCATCATCACAAGAAACCCCAAACACTCCAGTTTACGTGATCACCCAAAATCGACGAAAACTCATTTCCTGTTCTACTCAAAACTGCTCCCTCAATACTATGTTAAAAATTATGATTTCTATTTTAAAAATCAAGTCTTGTGTTACTGATTCAATTTACATGCCTGGGTTGTTGAATTAAAAAGTTCGAATTTTAACAAACTTAAGCTTTCCCTGTTCTATTTTGTATTTCCAGAGCAACTTAAATTTTGTTTTACTTAAATAAATTTTAGCTTAGAGTCATGATTAAACAGATAGGTTTGTTTAGATACTAAATACAAATAACAATTTAATTATGCAGGTTGATTTTATTTTAAGCCTGAGCTTCAAGTTTTATCACAGTATTTTTTTCCCAGAACTATAAAACAGACAAGTATTAACATATATAAAGAATTTCATAAGTAGGTTCATACAAACACATTTTTTCCAGACATAGAACATAGCAAATATACTTCAATATCTTTTAATTTAAGTTACTCACCTAGATTTGAAAGAACAGAGCACCCTGATGAAAATAGTTTGGAACTTTAAAGGCTGAAAAATGTATTTACTTTGATCTTCCTGCCCATCACTTGGCTTCACTGTTTTGTTTAGTTGCTTGATGCTTGTTGAAGCTTTGTTTAAGATTAAAAATGGAGTTTCATTTTGTATTTGCTTAGCTCGAACTGGACTTGGAAAGTGATGGAAAGAATAGCTTACAGGCTTATGTATAAACAGGTTACAGGTTTTGTATTTTTTTTTCCTTCTTCTTTTTAAAATGGTCAGAGATATTTCTCTATGGTTGGTGGCTGAAAGGAATTTGTATACAATCGTATAGATTTTGTTGGCTGCCAAGAATAAGAGCATTTAATGTCGTTTGTACTTGATGTTTCATCCTATACTTATCTCTTTTCTTTGCCTGCAAGTCTCAATTGCCATAGTACATATATTTATCTTGCTTTGTATTTTATTTTGTTTGAGACTTGTTACTTACATATACACATGTTAATAGTATATATATATTTAACTTTGTTTTATTTTATTTCGGCTATGCAGATTCATTTCTTTTGTATGCTTAGGTTTCCATTTTATCGATTTATTTCACAAATATAAATTCAAAATTAATAAATCATTATTTTAAATTTATATAAAATCCTGGGTCGTTACACCATCCCTGAATGTTGGTCTCAATAAACATGAGGTAAGATCGGCCTTGTGTAAACTCATAGGATATCCCAAGAACTCTATGGGGTATATTTTCTACAACACTTAGGAAGAAATGGTTATTGTTTCACAACATGATGTCATAGTAAAAATGTAATTTCTATCAAAATAAATTAACAACTAAGTTGCAGACTTGGATGAGATCCGAGAAACTAAAACAGAGGCTGAGCCAATAGGAGAGTCAAATTCACCAAAATATTTGAAAACACACAACCTATTAGAAGGTCTAATAGGGAACCTCATGCACCCGAGAGATATTATGGTTTTCTTATGGATGGAAAAAAAGAGGACATCTTTTTATAAGACGATACTCCTCTCTCATTCAAACAAGCACTACAAAGTAAGAACTTTGCACTTTGGCTTGAAGCTATGAATCCAAAATGAATTCCGTGTATGATAACAAAGTATGCACTTTGACTGACATACCTAAAAAAATGAAACTCATTGGCTACAAATGGATTTATGACAAAAGGTTGAATGTAGATGGACAAGTGGAGACTTATAAAGTAAGATTAGCTGTGAAAGAATGTTGTCAAATTCAACCGTTGACTATGAAGAAACACTTTCACCCGTAGCCATGCTAAAGTCCATTCGAAAAATGCTAGCTAACGCTACATTCTATGACTATGAAATATGGAAAATAGACGTGAAAACTACATTTTTAAATGGTGATTTAGAAGAGTCTATGTGTATTTCATAGCTCGAGGATTTCAAGGTCAGAGAGAGTGAGGGCAAGGCCTGCAAATTGTTAAGATCATTTTTTTCTCGTAAAAAATCTTCAAGGAGTTAGAATAAATGTTTTGATAATGTAATCAAATAGTTTGGTTTTTATTAGAACACAAAGGAAGCAAGCATGTATCGAAAAGTACAAGGAAGTGCTATAGTGTTCTTAATTTTATATATCGAAGATTTGTTACTGATTGGCAACATTATTACAGTCAGTGAAAGCATGGTTATCCAAGAACTTCTCCATTAAGGATTTTAGAGAGGTAGCCTATATACTTGGTATCAAGATATATAGAGATATATCTAAAATGTTGCTAGGATTGTCTCAACCCCTGTATATAAGTACCATACTAAAAAGGTCTAGTATAGAGAACTCCAAGCGTGGAAACATTCCAACGCAATCTGGAATCATCCTTTTAAAGAAGGATGCTCCTCATACTGATGTGGAGAAAGAGAATATAAAGAGGTTGCCATATGCATCTGCAATCAATTCCCTTATGTACATTATGCTATGTACCAGACCGAATGTGGCTTATGCATTAGGATGCATAAGCCGATACCATACTGATCTTGGTGAGAAACACTGGACTCCTGTAAAATGTTTAATTAAGTATTTAAGAAATACTAAGGAATTTTCCTTATATATGGGAAAGAAGACCTCCTTATGAAGGGGTATATAGATTCGAGCTTTTGAAGTGATACCAACGATATAAGTCTTATCACGTTATGTCCTTACATTAAATGGTGGGGATATTAATTAGAAAAGTTCCAAATAGGAAACAATATCTGATTCACCGATGGAGGACGAATACATTTCCCTCAAAGAAGTAGTTAAAGAAGCGATTCAATGAACAAATTGATGGCTGAGCTTAGAGTGATTTCGAACATTGAAAATCCAATAAAATTGTTTTATGAAAACAATGTTGCGAAAAAGATCTCAAAGGAACTAAGAGCTCACAGGAAATCAAGGCGCGTTCTTCATAAGTTCCACCTTACTCGAGAATTCATTGCTAGTAAAGAAGGAATGATTGATAGAGTAGACACCAAGGATAACCAAGCAGATCCATTTGCAAAAGGACCAGCTTTGTCGGTTCTTAGCAAACTGATTTGGGATTAAGATTCCATAATTAGTCCCTAGTGCAAGTGGGAGATTGATAAAGTTAAGGGTATAACTTAGGGGCAATGCTATATTTTTTTGTAAATTATTAACTCTGTAATAAAATCTTGTTCAAAATAAACGGTGTTTTTTCTTCCTGTTATATACTTGTCATACCCTGCTGTGTTAATTAATTATTTAATCTAAGCAAATTGAATAGAAAATTCTTAAATAATATGTTATGTGATAGTAATTGCAATGTGTTGCAATCATGAGAAATTTATCATATTGAATGACTTACTCGAGAGTTTTCTGTTGGTTAATATAACTAAGGTCAAACGGAGAATCTCAAAGTGATGATATTACATAGTCCTATCCACTTGAGAATACAGTTGAACTTCAGTATGGATATTCTACATTGATTATAGTTAAATCATAGCATGTCCACTAAACAATTGTAGTTGGGTTTGAGTTGAAACATTGGAAGTGAAAGACTATTCAATATAAAATTCGCCACCTCAGTTATCAGAGGTTAGTATCATGGTCAATTGTTATCAACTCAAAGTCAAAGTCAATGACCAAAGTAGTATAGTTTATAATAATTAATTTTGTTAAAACAAGGACTTTTTGTTTGGATTAACCAAGTTAAATGTCGACGATATTGAAATTTTGACTAAAACCAAATTCGAAAAGTCCAAAATTGATATAATTTTGACGAAGAGAATTAGCGTAAATAATCGATGCTACAAGGTACACTTAAAATAGCAAAATTGGATTTTACTGAAAAATGTGTAAGTGATAAATTCGACCAAATTGTCACACCACTAGTTAAAATGATGTGTGAATGTTAATGTGCGAATTGTTCGATATTAATCGCTTTGATTTGCAAATATTTAATTAATTTTAAATATTTAATATATAGGTTTTATAAAGAAAATAAACTCTTTTAAATAATAAATAATGATGGTGAAATAGTTTTCAAATATAATTTACAAAAATATTTAGTTCGACGAAAAACAGAAAATGTGGTTGGCATTCGTATTTTGAATTTTTGACTTTTCGTCGACTAGAAGTTATCGAAAATGTTGTGAACCCTTTAGTATAAATATATAAATTCAATTTGAAAATAAGTTAGGATATGTATGTATTCATGTATATATGCATTCCATAAGTATATGTATGTGTGTGTGTGTATACATACATACTTAAGATAATATAATATAAGAATTTTGTAAAAGTAAACATCACATTAATGAAACATGTTTAAACATTAAGTACAAGAGGTATAAATGCATGTTTTCTTTGACATGATTGGAAGGAAGGCTATGGGGGCTGAAATGGCATGTGTGGTAGAGGATGTTGAGGTGGAAAAATGTAATGACCCACCATTTAAACAAGGACATTTGCTTAAATGATAGATAGTTATTAGGATAAAAATAGAATCAATCACAGATTGTAGACACAAAAATAAATACAACTCAGAATCTCACAGCGGAAATAAAATAAGTACATAAATATATCCTGAAACTCCAAATAAGTTTACATTTATTCTCACGCTAAACAACTGGGAATGAATTAACTGGAAATGAAATAAGTCTAACAGACATAGCTAACAAACTAAACTGATGAAAAAGAAGAAATAGAACGGAGTCTCCAGCAATGCCTTCGTCTCCACAACAAGCTCTCCAAACTAGAAATACTCACACTGACCCGAGCATAATGAAAAACACAATACTCGAGTCAGAACTAATATCCTCATGTAAATCAATAAATCAATACAAAGTAACTTAGGAGATGTTACGGGTTTTTCCATCTCCTAAGGATCCTTCAAACTATCTATATGTAATAGCGTACGCTATAATAGATAATGTCTATCAGTAAAATAAATATCAAAGTAGCGTTAAGGCTTTACATTATCCCCCTTAACACATTTTTATAGCATGTAGTCTATGCAGGTCCTATAACACAACTAGTAACGTCGGTAGCCAGTGAGTCCCTTATAGGTACAGTACTAAAATAAAGTCGTAATGGGCTCGTATAAGGATAAATATGACAAGGCACGTGAGGCAATGCCCAAGGTAGGATTCTACCAGTTTACCCTTTCTGGCTGGTCGTAACCCATCCGTGGCCGACCGCGACTATCAATCCAAACAGAAGGCTGCACCCATCGAGTTCAAAATCACGATTGTAATACAAGGGATCAACGTCGCTAGAGGTAGCTAACCTCATTGGCCAGACATAGGCTCCTATTTTAGTCATTTTAATTATGACACGAGTGTCAAGGCTATACATCATCGTTCATTTACTTCATTCCGGTAAACGTTTGCCAATTCAACCACTATATTATGGATATCATCCACCGCATACACGGTTATCAAAGTGGTTCTGGGATTGACAGAGAATATGTCAATATCCGACATCGGTCTCTTTGACAACCCAACGTATGTTTTACACACCACTTGGTCAATTATGGGTTTAAAACAATTCATATCAAAATGAACGGGAATATTAAATTTCCAAGTTTCTCAAAAAATTCCATTTCATAATATTCGATTTCACACCCCATTTCCTTTGAAAACATTCGATCATAGGTTTATTTAAATCCAATAAACTGAATCACTTAAATCAAAATTTATTTCAAGTTCGATTTTGAATTCCATTATAATTTTACCACCAATTCTTTTACAATAAATTCCAAATTTAAATTCAACAATTTCAATCACCTTTTTTTGATTTATTTACAAGTTTATCTCCAAATAGATTAATTTTACACAAATCTCGTTATAAGAAAACAAGTTATTAATTTAAGTTTAAATCTAAACCAAAATTTAACTTAATTCTTAACTTTAATATCTTCATTTTCAAAAATATACAAATTATAAATTGAATCAAATTTATGAAATTAAATCCAAAACCGAGTTTCTTTAAATAAACTATTTCAAATGTTTATCCATAAATTATCGTATATTTGAAAAATCACTTATTTCACAATAAATTGATTTAATTAATGAAAGACAAATTTTTTTAAAAAATTCACATCATTATATATAAATTTCCAAAACGGTCTCACTTTATTAAAATATTTTTATTTGACCAAACGGTGTTGTAGCGACTCGCTATTTTGGACCATTCGCATCAGCACATGTCGGACTTGAATTGCTCAAAATATCAGATTGTTAATTTAAAATTTGGCAAAACTCAGCATATACAGTAAATAAATCAATCACAGAATCACAGAGACAGAGTAATACAATAATACGCAGCGGAATAGATAAAATAGTAGTTCATGAAGCAACTATATAAACATCAGAGTTAGAAATAAAATACAACAGAATATCTCAAATCAGTGAAGTCTTCGGTATGAATAAATGACCTCTCTGAACAAATCAACTGGAAAAGCTAAAAGCTGAATCGATAGTTGGATCTCCAAATGAAGCTCCAAACTCCAAGGCTGAGTCTCAAATGCTGTATCACTCAGTCTGACCCGAGCATCAAGCAAAACACAAAACACTCGAGTCAGGATTAACATTCTTATATCAATAAGTCCAACTCAAGTGAAATATCAACTGAAATACAAGTAATTCAAAGGATGTTTGGGATAACCATCCTCTAAGGATCCGTGGAACTATCTACAATGTAGAAATATACACTATAACACCGTGGTCATTTCAATTTAATTTATACTTCAAACCCAAATATCATTTCATTTCAAATATATCTATTTTCCAAAATAGTATATATAGGTTAAATAATTTATAAAGTAAAGTATTTATAATTTCCTCAAGTCTTACAAATCGATTCAAATCAACTCAAATTCCAAATTCAATCTCAATTTCAAAGCTCAATTCATCACTTCAATTCAGTTCTAAATAGACCATTTAAATTTTCAATATATTTCTAAAGCTTTAATATTCAACATTTTCAAAGTTAAATTTAACAGTTTCATATAGCTCTTGATTTAACTTCATTATTATTTTTTGAGATCATGGGGAACCTTAAGATCATGGTATTCATTGATACTCACTTAAGTAAACCCCACGCCGTGTGTCTACCCCGCTTTTATTTAGTCGTCGCACACGGATGCTTAACGTTGAAACTCCCACTGATGGTTTGGCGATGGGATTCGAACCTGCCCAGACACAGTCCTTTGGTTCCCATCTCCCAGCTCCCAAACCAACCGAGCTACGAACGGTGGGTAACTTCATTATTATTTAATCAAGGAATATTCACTTAATAAATTCAATATCATTTAACTAGCCTTAAATTACATTTTTACTAAATATTTCCTTAAATTTATTTAAACAAGAAATATTCATTAAATTACTTAGATCAACCCAAGTTATAAATCATATCTTAAATCTCAATTTCAATAAGTTTCAAATCGGTTTAATTAAATAAAATTATCTTCCCAACCTTAACTTATTCAAATTATTACCAAAATCTATTTTGAAATATATATTTAAATACTTAACCATATTATATGTATTAAATCAATCTTAACTAAATTAAATATTGTTATTAAATCTATATATATCATTACCATTTATATATAATAATTTAAGAATCAACATTTATTAAAACCATATATTTCTTTCCAAAACCATGGAATTTATTTTCAAAATATTTATATATGGACCAACGGTGTCTGTATATAATTCCCTATCTTATGGTCAAGTGATGCGGATATTTATCATTTCAATCCGTAATTTAAATATATACGGGTAGATATCATTTCGACCCGTAAATCCCAAATTCAATCGAATGAAAATCGCTTGGGTCTATCATTTCAACACATAACGATTTTCTCCTATTCTAAAGTCCGTTAGGGTATGTATCATTTCAACCCATAGTGAATTCTATATTAACAGGGAACTGCAGAGTGATAACAGATAAAATAATATATAACAAACATATATCATCAATAACAATATAATATAACAACAGGATATGGTGTCATATCCCACAGGTGAACAGTTACAGATAATAGCATATATAATAATGAAATAACTATCAACAGTATATTTCAATTGTCGTTTCAATTGAAATCCAATTTAATAAATATAAGAACGTTAATCGTGAGTGATTGCTACCTTTCGAGGCTAGAGATGGACGAGAATAAGATTGAGTTTTGAAATCCAAGCACGAATCCAAAAACAAACAAGATTGCCACGAATTCGACGAAGAATGTAACGAACCGTATTTTACGGATCGAAACATCGTAAAACAGTTGACCTTTGGTTGCATTGTTGTTAAGTCATTTTAGATTTTTGAGCAAAATAATGCTGAGTCCAAAGTCGTTCACGACTTAGTATAGGTCGTAAGTCGTTTATGACTTAGGGGATAGGAGCGACCCAGGGATGGCGAGTTAAGGGCTCGGGGATAGGTCGTTTGAACGACTTATGGTAAGGCAACGACCTAAGTTACTAGGCGAGTTAGCGACATAAGGAGCTAAGTGGGTTTACGACCTAAGGTGTTATCGTAGTTAGGTCGTGAGCTCTGTTATAGTTAAGTAGCGTAGTGTTAAGTCGAATGGTGCTAAGTTGTTAAGTCGTCCAGGCGACTTAGGAGGGAACGCGCGTGTGTTAGGTCGTGTGTTTGCTAAGTCATAAGTCGTAACCTAGCTAAGTCGTGAGGTTGATGAGTTGTAGAGCTATTAAGTCGTTAAGGCGTATCCCAGTTAAGTCGTAGACTGGTAAGTCGCGCAATGTGTTGAGTCGTAGACCTGTTAAGTCGCGCGCGCGTTAAGTCGTAGATTGCTGGGTGCGTTAAGTCGTAGACGACTTAGGAGTTGAGTCGTAACCCAGTTCTGCTAAGTTATAAGTCGTAGGCTAGTGAGATTTGATAAGTCGTAGGTTGGCATAGCAGTTGAGTCGTAAGTCGTCTGGGATGTTAAGTCGGAAGGTTATAAGTCGGAGACGACTTAGGGAAGGCGGACGAGTTAAGGAGGAATTCAGCTATAAATACTCGTCCATTTTCTCACTTTTTGGGATCCGGGTTTCGAAGCGACGAAGTGCTGCCATTTTGAGAGCTCGACTTCTACACTTCTTCACTTCTTCTCTCCACTCTAATCTAGTGCTTCTATCCATCCAAGTTGAAGATCAAATTGAAGATTCAAGAGCTTAGATTGAAGATCTTCATCCTTTGAAGTGAGATTTCTTCGTTTGAAGCGGATTCGTAATAGATCAAGCTTGATCCTTCGTTGTCCAGATCTGAAGCGTGTTGTTTTGAGGTTGTTTTGGTGATTTGGTGAGTGGTGATTATCTCTCACACGGATCCAAAGGAGTATATCGGATTGTTGGCTCGATTTGGTGTTAAAATAGTGATTTTCATGCATTTTCTTCATCCTAAGTGTAGATCCATGTAGATCCATTGTTCATGATGATTTGACAACCATTTTACTAAGTGTTAACCTATGCAAGTTCATTCATCAAGATTGTAGAGATATTTCTCATGATTTCATGCTTGTTAGACTTTCAACTCTTTAATTACAAAATTGCCATTATTGTAATAATTGTCTACTTAGATCATATTTGAATGCTTGATTGTTTGGATTAATGTTTGACTTGGTTGATTGCTATGAATTAGATGATTGATGATTTGATTTAGACCGAAGATGATTCAAAAGCTAAGGGAAAGGCTCTTGAATTGGGAAAGCTGCTCGTGGCATATGTAGCGGGATGATGAAGCTCTTATGCATAGATTTGATGATGTGATGTTGAGATGAGGCTTTGCGAGGATGTAATGAAGTGAGGCATCATGTGATGAAGACTTGGTCTAATCTAGACGGGATCATTCCAAGCATGTTGATAACTCGGTGGATGGTTCGAGTTGAGGATAATGGATGGATATGAGAATGGTCGTCAAGGAGGATGACTAGGAGGCTTGGGTCTCATTGTTGTTGAAGGTTCTAGCATGCTCTAAGCAAGAGTACGTTTGGGCAGATTCGATAGTCCCAACGACCAACTGTTGATGGTCGAGTACTCTGGGAAGATTCGATAGTCCTAGGCACGGGTCACGATGACGTGCGGGAGTTATGTCTAGAACTGGGGTTACCATTAGCCCTTGACGGACGGCTGAAAGAATGTGCCGGTCATTCAATTAACGGTGATACCGAAGCAATGATAACAGTGATAGCCAGAGTCATGGATGTTTGATTGTATCGTCATTCGGTCTCAAGAGCGGTATTTTCTGGGTGCTTATCTGATCTTGGTTTAGGCCTTGGGGGTTTGTGCTTGGAAAACATCGCCCTTGACTCGAGTGATAATTGCTTTACTTTAAATTGTATGCTCTGCTATGTTCGCTTCTGCTTAGTGTGTGTCTGGGGGCTATCACTGTAGAAAGAGGTTGGAGTGGGAGGGTTGTATTCCTATTCCTTTTCCTTTATGCTCTTTTGGTATGTTGATTGTTAATTTACTGCTCACTAAGACTGTTGTCTGACTCAAGGCTTTATGTTTTAATTCTTATTGCCTTGGGCTGTTCGTCCATGTTGGGACGGGCAGACTAGGTAGCAGGTGACAGGTGTTGTTCTTGCTTTCCACGGTGCTGATATCGAAGACGAGCTGGAGGGTTGCATGTTATCTTCGTATTATATGTACTGGATGTTCCGTTGTTTGTATAATCTCTGAGTGTTATGTAGTGAGGCTTGATGTATTGACTATTTGGATGCTTGTATTCAACTATTATGGAGTTTTATATGATGGCATATTATTCTGTAAAGCTTCACTATACATATGTTCTATTGTATTTTTGTCCATGCGCTGTGAGTAATACGATAGATTCTGTTGTTTTAATTTACCCTGACAATCGTCCATGGTCGCCTGGCACACTTTACAGCGCACTATCTCTAGATTCAGTGCAGGGGTCATGGGCGGTCGTCACAAAGAAGATGATAAACAGAATTTAACAAAATCGAATCAGAACTAGATCGATGAAGATAATTGATGTAAGTGAACTTATATATATATATGTATATATATATGTATGTATGTATCATATTCTACACTCAAACACAATTAAAAATATATATATTTCAAAAGTCAATGTTTAAATTAAAACCATATTAAAAATAAATTTTCATATTGTATCCCTTTAAAATCAATGTGCATTAAAGTCCATGGTTTACAAATATTTCAAACAATATTAAACAAAATACCTATATATCAAATTTCAATTTTGAACATAACCATACATATATTATGCAGATCTATAAATCATATAAAAATCAGTATTACTGCAGAAAACTTTTGGATGTATGCAACTACCCAAAGATATGTATGCAACTTCCTTCTGATATGCAGACCTCGTAGATGCCATATAGGATGTAAATACTGTAGCATGTAAAACTAAAATATTTATAGAATATTTATACACTTATACGATTTTATATACATAACAAAGTATATACTCTTTAAATCAACTTTTCAAAGTATATATAAAATATAAACCAGGTAATATTGTATATAACTTGAAAATACACGCTGTACTATATATATACAACTATCATATATTTATAACATATAAAATCAACGGTATAATAATAATATATGTAAACCAATATAACTCAACAGCCCATAAACTTGCATACAACAAACATGCTACATATCACTCAATAACTTAAATACATAATACATATTATAATTAACTTGTCTTACTATACATATCATATAATAACAAATATATATATAAAAACATATCATAAAATAAAGCCGTAAGATGTATATTATATACCGTATATTTATATAAAATATATAGTATTTTTTTTTCAAACATTGTATATATATATGGATATAACTAACGTAATGTTATAAAAGATATAAATATCAATAGAATACCCATACACAAACAACTAGTACAGGTAACCAACATTAAATATACATATAAACTTACACATATCAACCAAACACGGAACGTGTCTTATATAAGTATATATATAGACTGAAACTTTTATAAACAATATATATATCTAGACATATAGGTTACTGTATAAATACATATATATGACCTAAAGAAATCTATAATAGAACTTAGATAAATAAATATACAAAACAAAATGCTTAAACTTTTATATAACCTGTGTATAAAATACATGTTAAATGCATATATATATATATATATTAAATTTTAGAAATCGATATAACATTCCAAACACATATTAAACAACATCTGTATATATAGATATATATATTACCTTATCTATATTCTCAAAGCATAACCGAGAGGAGAGAAAGGCGAGGCAGTGGAGGCTGCTGGCGACGTTGCCAGGTGGAGCAGAGGGTCGGGTTTGGTTAGTGGTTCGCTAGCCGATGAGGGGAACAAAAGGTTGGAGGCGGCTTCAGGGAAGAAGAATGGTGGACAGAATAAAATGTGAGCAGGTGAGCAAAAGAAAGATGCAAGCATTAGGTGGAAAGTGAAAGCAAAGTGAAGTTTCAAAAGTGGAAGAAAAGATGGCTACAGATATTTATAATTGTATATTTGAAACAAGCAGAACAAAAGAAACGAGCTAGCAATAAAGTTTATGTTGGGAACAGAGGAATCAAAACGTTGGAATTCAAGACCAAAAAAAATAAACTAATGACCGTTGATTTTGCAAAAGTTATTAAAGCAACTTATTACATTGATGGGGTTGCACGGTTCAAAGTTTGAAAAACAAGAGAAGCTAACGGTCACAAATTTCGGTACGGTACGACGCACAATTTTATTGTTTCCGTTGCGTACCGAACCTCAAAACACAGAATTGAATATATCGCAGAGATCAACACGACGAGACGATCAAAACGGTATATAGATATTAGTGGCACGATCATCCTATCAAAAGTTGATAATCGGTACCGAAAATGCTGCTATTTTGCCAGAAAATAAGATAAATGGAGCAATAGAAGTCCGAAATTTGGAAAACGAAAGATGACGTCTTACTCAGAAGAAGATTTAGAAATTTTCTATAGAAAAATATTCAGGTTTTGAAAATAAATGTATTATCATCAATTATTAACTGATTTAAATTGAAATAGAATTACACAATAAAATTTACTTTCATAATTTCTGATGAAAATTTACCATCTGCTATGTTTAATTGGACGTAATCTAAATATAAAATTTTTAATTTCAAATTTTATTGTTTAAAATTTCACAAAATTTCAATTAATTAAATAAATAAAATCACTAAAATTTTGTGTTGTTACACTCTCTCCCACTCAAAACTTTTCGTCCCTGAAAAGGAAGGAGGTAGGAGGACAACCAGAAATAAAAGTAGATTGAAAGTCAAGGTTAACCAATTAATTTGAAACTATATAAATTTTACTTGAAATATTCATTTGAAAACTTCATTTGCAAATCAATTATCTTTAATACTTTAATACCTTTCAAAACCCATTTGTAAATTTCTTGCTTCCATTATAAATACCATTTATATGTTTAAATAACCTTTATAAATATATGAAAAACTATTTGAAACAATTATTTACATCATTACTTATATTTACAAAGAAGCTATTGAAAACATTAATCCATAATTCATAAATTTATTAATTTATCTCAAGATACTTTTCAAATATTATTAATAAATCACTAATCATTTACTTTAAATATGTTTTATTTAATTAATAACTTCTAAAATATTTATAACACTAAAATTTCTATTAAACCATATAGTATATAAATAAACAATATTTAAAAGGATATAGTTAACAAGGAAAAGGAGGACTTGGAAAAACAGAATATAGGTGAATAAATAAAGCTGAGCAGATAAGGTAGATTCAAAAAACATAGTATCGGGCATGAATAATTAATTCAAACCATATGGATTTCAATTTCAAATATTAATACAAAATTTCTTTGTTGGAAATACTTTTATAATAAAATACCTTTATAATAAAATACTTTTGTAACTCGGTGTTTCAACAAGTTTATCCTCGTTCCTGTACACTCTGGTAGTGCGTTGATCAGGCGCAAAACTAGAATTCTCCAGGTACTTAGTAGACCTGTTTCAACACCCAGTGAAAATACTGGAAAAACTTTTAAAACAGATATGGAAAGTACAATCCAAACAAAAAAACAAACAAAACCTTTGTCTAACCATGGTTCGTAGATACACAATGGTTACGCCTGGATCCCCCAGGAAACAATCCATATTCGTAAGCTTTCTCAGCCCTGCGAGTTACGCCATGATGACTAGTAGAATGCAGGATACACAATGGTTATGCCTGGATCCCCTAGGAAACAATCCGTACCCCTAGGCTATCTCAGCCAGGCGATTTTGCTACTAATGTGACCTACATAGATGCAGGATACACAATGGTTACGCCTGGATACCCCAGGAAACAATCCGTACCCCTAAGCCATCTCAGCCAGGCAGTTGCGCTATGCAGTCGTGCTCGTAAGACCATGGGTAACGCCATGGAATTCGATGGACACTCGAGTATCATATTCGGAAAACCAAAATCAGAGAAATATCGATAGAATGAATCCACAATGTGGCCACAAAGTGGATATCAAGCAGAAGGCACTTTCCATATCTTTACTTCTAAAATATGTATCATATAGTACCTTTCAAATCAATTTCAAATATCATACTTATATAAAGTCTATTATATAAAAGACTTTAATTTCAAATCAAATACCTTTCCAAAATCAAAAGTATATCAAATCACACTTATATAGACTTCAATTATATAAGATTTCACTTTTCAAATTGAGTACCTTTTCAAATCCATAGTTTTCGAATCAACATCATACTTATACAAATCAATTTTTATATAAGTTCGATAACTCCCAAATCAAGTATTTAGTAACACAAGGTTCTCAAATTTCAATTTGTTTCAATATCAATAAAATCTTCAAAATCATATACGCTTTCACCAAATTATTCTTCCAAATCAAATATCTTCAGTTTCAAAGTTTCCAAAAATAATAAATTTAGAAAAAAAACCAAATTTCCAAATCAATATAATTTAAGTCAACCAATTCATTTCTAAAATCAATGGTTTTCAAAATCATCTTATACTTACATAAGGTCCATCTTATATAAGGATCAAAATTTTCAAAAATATAAATTTCGCTGCATGAAGAGCCATATGGGATTGAACATCTTTGCTTTATAAAAGGTTTTGAATTTAGAATAGTTTTGTAAATAAAATAGTTTTGTAAAATAGATTTGTATATAAAATAATTTTGTAAAATAGATTTGTAAAATAGTTTTGTATGTAAATTAGAATAAAACAATTTGTTTAAGAAAATAAAAGAAAAATGGTTTTGAAAAATGGTTTTAAATTGATAGTAGTTTTTCATAAAAGAAAATTTCCAATTAAATTACAAAGATATCCAACCCAACAACTTCCAATTTTAACGTCAAAGTATATAAATGATATTAGAATATAAGATGTACATACGTCATCATTTCGCAAAATCACATTTGATCGCTCGCTCGATCACACAAGTTCGCTTTCGAACTAGTATTGTCCATTCGACTTTCCTAATGCGGATTTCGATATGGTTTCTCGACTCGAAGCCATCAGTCTCCTTGCATAGCCATATACTATGATAGAGAATTCTAGAATCAAGCCCAAAATCCATATCAAATATTCGCCATCAAGAATCAATTGAAAAATCCTAACATGAAATGGTGTAATTCACCTCGAACTTGTGTACTCAAAACTGGATCAAATTAATTATGCGAATAAAACAGCATACGTACAACTTATGTATTTATTCCAACTTGTTAAATATATAGTTTCATAAAGTTGTTACTAAGTTAAAACATTTAAACTAAATTTTATTCAAAATATTTTGAAGACCAAATTCTTTTCAAAACATTTCAAATCCAAATTTCATATTAGAAAAATTCAAAATAGCCTTATTCATTTACTTAACAAAACAGTTTCAACTAATTTAAATCATATTACTACATACTTTAAACATACATACCAAACTTATATACTTTATACTTTTCAAAATTACTTAGCTTTGAAAAGTTAACCTTGATTTGGAAGTGCTCGAACCTTCAAAATAGTCGAAGAAATCATATTTCAGTCCAAGAGTTGGAAATCACCAACAAATCCGTAAATCAATTCCAAAAGATAGGGTTATATCAAATCAGATCCAAAACTCAAGGACTGAACACCGGCTTACTTCAAATCATTTTAAATATATCTATACATATATCTTTCGAATATCAAATCTTACTTCGGAATTTGAAATCAAAATGGTTTCACAAAATCACTCGCATAGCAAAGCTACTGAAGTGGCCTATCCCCCACTCTGAAACTCGAAAATCAATGTCGATGATGCGTGCACTCATCACCGAAATTATTTTCCAATGATATAAGTGAGTTCTGGACTTCTATTTTCTCAAACTTCTTTTGAAATTTCTTCGAAATCATTCGAAACTCATTAAAATCATTTGAAACATTTCTTATTCGGAAATACTTTTTAATCATATTATTATTATATATTTCAAAATTTTAAACCAATTTCAAAATACCGGAGTTCAATTCTCGAATTTCAAATTTAAAATCCTTCAGTTATAAATCATTTTTAGATAAATCAAATTTCTTATATAATTTTTTTCAAAATTACAAATCCTTTCTAAACCTCAAATTCTCATTTTAAAAAGGGTATATAATCTTTATCAAAAACATTTCACTTTTATATATAGAAGATAATCATACTTATCAAAATAATAATTTCGATATATAAAACACTTTCTAAAAATACAAACAAACCCGATTTTCAATGGATTTCAAAACAAAGATAGAGATTCCAATTAGAGGGACTCCAATCGGATAGAATTCTGACTTGAAGATAGGCTCGAACGAAGATGAGATAACTAAATTACAAAATACAAGATAGATATATTTTTATAAATCGCGGATGACCCTAGGGTCAACCGTGACTTCAAAATAAGATTGGTGAAGAATTCTGAGGCAAATCGACATTCGATTGCCAGAGATAGAATTCGGCATAACAAGAGATAGCAACATCAAACCGAGGGATATATAAATCTCCGATGAATCAATGCCAATTGTAAAGGAGTTCCACCCCTTTACAAATCATTCAAAGATTGGCGGGATCGCCTATTCTTATAGAGATCATTCAAAGTGGAGTTATGGGATACTCCAGAATCAAAAGAATACAAATAGGGAGAGACAAGAATGAATTTTGGAACCGCAAGGAATGTTCCAAAGTTCAAAGGAAATCGAGTCAAAAGGAAGAGATTCAAACTCGAACGAAAGTGATTCTGTAAATAAATTTACTATATATGCTAAGTTTTGCCTAGAGCCAAAGCTCTGATACCAACTGTAACGACCCGCTATTTTGAACCATTCGCATCCGCACATGTTGGACTTGAATTGCTCAAAATATCAGATTGTTAATTTAAAATTTGGCAAAACTCAGCATATACAGTAAATAAATCAATCACAGACACAGAGTAATACAATAATACGCAGCGGAATAGATAAAATAGCAGTTCATGAAGCAACTATATAAACATCAGAGTTAGAAATAAAATACAACAGAATATCTCAAATCAGTGAAGTCTTCAGTACGAATAAATGACCTCTCTGAACAAATCAACTGGAAAATCTGAAAGCTGAATCGATAGTTGGAACTCCAAATGAAGCTCCAAACTCCAAGGCTGAGTCTCAGATGCTATATCACTCAGTCTGACCCGAGCGTCAAGCAAAACACAAAACACTCGAGTCAGGATTAACATTCTTATATCAATAAATCCAACTCAAGTGAAATATCAACTGAAATACAAGTAACTCAAAGAATGTTTGGGATAACCATCCTCTAAGGATCCATGGAACTATCTACAATGTAGAAATATACACTATAACACCGTGGTCATTTCAATTTAATTTATACTTCAAACCCAAATATCATTTCATTTCAAATATATCTATTTTCCAAAATAGTATATATATATAGGTTAAATAATTTATAAAGTAAGGTATTTATAATTTCCTCAAGTCTCACAAATCGATTCAAATCAACTCAAATTTCAAATTCAATCTCAATTTCAAAGCTCAATTCATCAATTCAATTCAGTTCTAAATAGACCATTTAAATTTTCAATATATTTCTAAAGCTTTAATATTCAACATTTTCAAAGTTAAATTTAACAGTTTCATATAGCTCTTGATTTAACTTCATTATTATTTAATCAGGGAATATTCACTTAATAAATTCAATATCATTTAACTAGCCTTAAATACATTTTTACTAAATATTTCCTTAAATTTATTTAAACAAGAAATATTCATTAAATTACTTAGATCAACCCAAGTTATAAATCATATCTTAAATCTCAATTTCAATAAGTTTCAAATCGGTTTAATTAAATAAAATTATCTTCCTAACCTTAACTTATTCAAATTATTACCAAAATCTATTTTGAAATATATATTTAAATACTTAACCATATTATATGTATTAAATCAATCTTAACTAAATTAAATATTGTTATTAAATCTATATATATCATTACCATTTATATATAATAATTTAAGAATCAACATTTATTAAAACCATATATTTCTTTCCAAAACCATGGAATTTATTTTCAAAATATTTATAAATGGACCAACGGTGTCTGTATATAATTCCCTATCCTATGGTCAAGTGATGCGGATATTTATCATTTCAATCCGTAATTTAAATATATACGGGTAGATATCATTTCGACCCGTAAATCCTAAATTCAATCGAATGAAAATCGCTTAGGTCTATCATTTCAACCCATAATGATTTTCTCCTATTCTAAAGTCCGTTCGGGTATGTATCATTTCAACCCATAGTGAATTCTATATTAACAGGGAACTTGCAGAGTGATAACAGATAAAATAATATATAACAAGCATATATCATCAATAACAATATAATATAACAACAGGATATGGTGTCAACGCGTATCGGGGGAAGTTGAACGATTATCTCTGCTATTACTAATTCAAAGATTGAACGTGCACTAATCATATAACGACCATTTCAGCCGTGCTATTCAACATATATATAAAAAAATTCCTTTATATTTTTAAACGGCTGTCTTTTTTTTAAAACGTAAAATTTAAATTTCTGTACTTATAATACCTTGCATATATAATAGTAACCACCGTTAACTCAGATTAAAATAGCGCATGGAACAAACCGAGAATTCAAACACGCGAACCGAAACACCGTTGTACTCAGTGTGTCGGTACGAACGCGTTAGCACATAGAAAACTGGTCATCTAACGCTCGGGTAAAAATTCGTTATTTACGCCATATTGGTTATCGCTACCATAAATCGATCGTATAAATCGATTTGAACTGAGCTAGCAAAATCGAAATTCGACGAAACGAACGTCGACGTTTTTATTATAAAGTTTTCCAAAATATTTCCATGTAAAATATTTAAATTTCTGAAAACAAAAATTTCACTGTTTATACAACGGCTGATTTCTACGTTAAATTTCAAATTGCTTATAATTTCCGTTTTATATTTTAATTTAAATTTTATTTGTTTCAACTAATCGTATGCGACATTAATTTAAATTCACATTTCAAATTCTCAACTTAAATCAAAAATCAATTTAATCGAATTTCTTTTCAAAAGAATGGTAAATTTCGGAATCGTTACACAAAATAAGTGGAGGGTAGAAGTACAAGGGTAGATAGGTAATTCTCATTATTCTCTTGTTTATAAATAGCCTTCCATTCTTTCATTTTTCCTCCTCTTCCTCCTATCATATTTCCTCATCTCTGGTCCAAATGGAGGTTTTTTTTTAAACCGTGTAAAATTTCAATGGCTACAGCCTTTATTTGTATCACTTCTTCAAATTTTGAGCTTAGCTACTACAAATCTCATTTCTTTCATACCCATTTTTGGACCCATATTTCAAGTCCGAAAATACCTCTTCTTCTTTTGACCATATGTCCCTTAAAACTAATCCAACTTGAGTGATTTTTTTGAAATGATAGAGACAATAATTTTTAAGAAATTTTCTTTTAACCACTTTCTAAAATTCCGGGAGTAACATGGCCAAAAATCGAGGGATAGATGACCCATTTTCGAGTTGAGTTTGTGGTTTTCCAAGCTTTGCAAGCTCTAAATTATTTCAAGTTTTCTAAAGAGTTTTGCAAAATTTTGGTGAGTAAATTCGTAACTTTTTAGGAAGAATATTCTTTTATATATATGTTGGTACTATGGTTATGTATATAATGTTGCCGGTTGGATTATTGTATGGATTGGATGCATATATATGTTGCTTATATATGTGAATGCATGTGGTTAAGTTACTGTGTGCTTGAATGTGAAGTCTAGATTTTTGTAAATGATGTAAAAGGGCGATCTTGTTTGTTTGAGTTTGTGGTATGAAAGTTGTTATGGACATAATCATGTGGTTGTTGTGCAAAGAAAAGTTAATAAAGTTAACAATTAGATTTGGTTATCGATAAAGAATCTTTTGTGAAGAGTAAGAGTTTTGGTTTGTAATCAAAATCGATTTTAAAAGTTAGAAACTTGGTTTTAAATTACTTATTTTGTGTTTTGAAAAATTAGTAAGCTTTCTAGTATTAAGTTTCCAAAGAGAAAAGCTGGAACATTTGCAAGTATGACACCCATAGCCATAATCGTTATGGATGAAGTTTCGATAAAGGTCCGGTTTTTTAAAAAATTAGTTTCATACTTTAAAACTATTTTGGAAAGGTTTTATAAACTTAATACAAAAATTAGAAAGTTAATTAAGTTTTAATAATTAATTAAGCTTGGTAATTAATAATTAATTAAGTATTAAACAAGGTTTATTAATCATAATTAAATAAAGATTAGTACTAATTAATTATCCTTTAAAAGTAAGATTAATTTTTAATTGATTATGAGTTAAGTATATAATTTATTTTTAATATATTATTAATCAAATATAAGTTCAATTATTTATTTATTTAATTAATCAAGTGTTCAATTATTTTTAATTATAAATCAATTAAGGTTTTAATTTAAATTAATTATTTATTTAAGGTTTAGTTGTTTATTTAAATTTTAATTAAAAGATTATCTAATTAATTAATTGAGATTAATTAATTGTTAATTAGTAATAAAGGTTTTAAATTATTATTTAATAATAAATAAAAGATTAATAAAGGGTTTAATTTATAAATAAATTATTTATTAAAAGTTTAATTATTTATTAATTTAAAATTAACTTAAGTTCAAATTTAAAATTAAATTAAGTTCAAATTATAAATAAATTATTTATTAAAAGGGAGTTTTAAGTTTAAAATCCTTTGTTTCGAGAATCAAATTGTTTTAAATGTACTTCTTTTCCAAAGATGGTTTTGAACACAAGGGATTCAAATGTCGATACCATTAAGTAGACAATCAATTGTGAAAGAGTTATGTAAATGGTTTGATTGTATGGACATGTGTTAGCAGAATAAATCCCTGTTCTGCTATTGTAACAACCCAATATTTTGCAAATATTTTTAAATTATTTTAAATTAAATTTTATTTCAATATTTTATTTTTAAAACATTTTAGAAGTATAGTTATAATTTTCAAAAGTGTAGTTATAATTTTCCAAAGTTAATTGTATTTTTGTTTGCAATTTTTAATCTAGTTTCAATATAATAAGCTATTTTCTTTATTTACTTTTATTTTCTTTTTATTTTTCCTATGAATAATTATTTATTTTCACTTTATTTTTGTTTGTCTTTTATTTTATTTACTGGTTTTATTTTGTTTATATTGAATTAAAAAGAATTGGAAATTCAAAGAGGCAAAGTCCTTTCATTTGCTTGACTGTTCATTGCCTAGTCCTTTCATTTTCTTTGGTCGTTCAAAACTCTATTGTAGCCATGTGTTTTATTTTGTTTTTCACGTGAAAAAGCTTCTCATTTCCATCACAAAGTTCGGCCATCTTCATTTCTGAAAATTCTAGGTAATGGCTTCTTCATTTTCCTCGTTTTCTCTTCACTTTTTCCATTTGTTTTTGCTTGATTTTTCCTTGCCTTCCTCACATGTTGCTCGGCCTAGACCTCACCATCTCCTCCACCGATCACCACCACTTCCTTTCCCACATCATCCACGACCTAACCACCATCTCCTCTGACCAGTTCAGGCCGTGACCATCCCTTGAACCCATCACCACAAAAACAATGCAAAACTCCAAAACAATGTTATAGCCGAGCTCTATATTCAACATCCACCTTCATTTTTGACCACGGCCACCCCCTTTAGCCACCACCACCAGCTAGTATACACCTCTGACCATCACCATCAGACATGACCAGACCTGTACTTGCCTTTGGCCGAGCCCATAGACCCATTGGCCGAGCCTAGATGCAACCAAACCTTCCTTTGTGGCCTTGACTTTTAACCTTCCTCCACTTGTAACTCAAAACTCTTCCCATTCCTTTGTAGTCGTGCCATTCTAAGCCCAAACCAGAACCATTTCCACCAAGTAGACCATCATGGCCGAGCCTTATGCATGTTATGGTCAAGCATAGGTTGAGTTAAGATCAAGCAAATTTGATTAAAAGCTTGGTGATGTCATTTGTTGCTTCTATTTTCAAATTGTTTCAATAAACTTTTGTATTGTATTTATATTTATATTTTTGCTTTGTTTATTTTGTGAATACAAGATTAACATCTTGGCTCTCTCTCCATTCAAATCTAGTCATGCTATCGTGCTTTCTGGATTTTCATTTGTGTGTTTTATTTGCAAACTCCAGCGTAAAAAGGTGAGTATTCACACATGACATTTATACTTATATAATTTGTGAAGTGACAACAAGTGAATGTGTAAACTATTATATCATGTTATACCTGCCTGTGATGTAAATTATATGATGTTAAACCCTATTATTAACTTGTCACATCATCTGCTATGTTATATTTTATTTTACTGTTTATTTATCTCTGTTAAATCACACTGCAAGTTCCCTGTAGAATAGAATCACTATGGGTTGAAATGATACATACCCGAACGGACTTTAGAATAGGGAAAGATCGTTATGGGCTGAAATGATAAGTCTGAGCGATTTTTATTTATTTTATTTACTTGGGATTGCGGGTTTGAAATGATAAAACCCGAATTTTCTTTTTAAATTACGGATTGAAATGATAGATTATCCGTATCACTTGACTTAGGCTAGAAAATATTATACAGACCCGTGGTTATTTTATAAAATTTGCTCGAAATTTTTAAGTATTTTTAAATGTAAAAATATGATAATTTGATTTAAATTGAATATAAAATGATTAAATAAAGTGATAATGATTTTCTATGTATTAAAAATGTTAAATAAATGAATGGAAAATTTGTGATTTTAAAGCATAACTTAATTTGGAAATTTGTGATGTGATTTTTTTAAGGAAGTTTAAGTTAATTAAATAAAATGGAAATTTAAGTTTATTTATGAAATGGAAATGTAAATTTGAGTATTAAAGTAAATTGTTAAAATGAAAAGAATAAGAAAATGGTACACTTGAATTTAATAAGTGAAATTATTGGAAAATTGGAATTTATTGTAAAAAATTACTTTATAAAAATCACAAGTTAAAAAGCATTTAAATGGCTATTTTTAAAGTGGAAAAATGTGATTTTTATAAGTTAAAATGATTTAAATTGAAGTTTATTTGTGGCTGGAATTTTATTTAAAATCTGGAAATTCTTTTAGTAGCACTTCAGAAATGCTATCATTTCTGAATTTAACTTGAAATCTGAAGTAAATGATACTGCAGCACTTTGTAAGTGCTGTGGTTGATACAAATGAACTAAAGGGCTAAATTTAACTAAGGGCTATGACAGCACTTCGTAAGTGTTGTAGTTGCAGAAACTAAATTTGAACCTGAAATTAATGAAAGAGCTATTGTAGCATTTGTTAAGTGTTGTAGTTGGCTGAAAAGAGATTTTTGAATATAATTGAACTACTGCAGCAGTTTTGTAAACGCTGTCTTTGCTGAATTGAATTTAAACCTTTTAAATTGAACCCTGAACTACTACAGCAGTTTTTAAATGCTGTCTTTGCTGAATTGAATTGTTTTCAAATATAACTTACCACAGCACTTTCTAAATGCTGTAAAAGCTGAAACTTTAATGTTTTAAAGTATTTAAGTGGATAAACGAACTCAGAAAAGGCTAAATTTTTGGGAATTGAATATTTGATTTAAAGGTATAATGATTTTACTTTTAAATGGTTTAAATGAGGTATTTTGATTTGAAATATAAACTATTATTGAAATTTATAACCATGGGTTATAATAACGATTGGTTGTTAAAGAGACCGGGATCGAATATGGACATACTCTATGTCGATACCGAAAACCACTTTAATAACTATGTACGCGGTGGAGTTTCCAGAATGAAGTAGGATGGTGGCGACGATCCAAAAGGTATATTTGCATGGACCCAACTCCCGTGAGTTGGCATAAGGTGGCTAAAACAGGAGCGATTCTCGGGCCAATGAGGTAGCACCTCTGATCGGACACACTTCTTCGACACCATTCTATTACTTTTGTGATTGATTGGGTGCACCCCTTGATTTGGGAGTGTTGTTCGATGTGGGCGGTAGTGGCTGCTATGCGTTTCCACCAGCCCGGATGCGTAATTGGTATATCTACCCTGGCATTGCCTAGTTGTGCAGCGTCACCTACCATATCGAGCTTTACTACGAGTTTCTATTTGTGTCGTACCTATGGAGTATCTTCTCATAGCCTTTTGAGGTATGCAGGTACCGTATAGACTATTGGCACTATTATGTGTTAAGGGCTATATGGGTAACCCCTTAACGCTATTTAAAAGTATGTTTATTTTATGATTAGACATTATTATAATAGCGAATATTACTACATAGTAGATAGTTTAACGGATCCTTAAAGAATGGGCAATCCCAAGCATTCTTTAAGTTAATTGTGCATTTTATTACAGTTCACTTGAGTTGGTTTACATTGTATAAGTATGTATGTCCTGACTCGAGTGTTTGTGTTTTATTTACGCTCGGGTCAGCCTGAGTATTCTCAGCTTTGGATCTCACCTTCTGGAGCTAGGACTGCTGGAGATCATCTTTTATCTAGTTGCTATTTATTTTCGTTCGGTATTTCTATGTCAGTTTTGTATTAGAGACATATGTATTTGGGATTTCTACTGTACTTGTTTCAGAACTGTATTTTTTTCAGACTATATATTTTGTATCTGTTTTTGAGACTTTGTATTGTATTGGCTTCATGAAGCACTATTTATTTTATTTTCTGCTGCGAGTTATTCTGATATTCTGTGTTTGTGATTCTATGATTGGTTTTATTTGCTCCAAATTTTATCACAATCTGTTATTTTGTATTATTCAAGTCTGATATGTGTGGATTATTGTCGATTTGAATGGTCCAAAATAGTGGGTCGTTACATTTGGTATCAGAGCTTTGGTTTTTAGGCAAACCTTAGCCTATGGAGCAAAACTCATTAGAGATAGGGTAGAAATACCCTAGAATGAGTGAAATCAACCTCAGAATCATTTCTTTGTGAGAGAACGTATTTTCAAAGTATATAATGATTTTAAAATGATTTTTCAAAGGGATTTTCTAAGATTATTTTGATATAAAATTTTCTTGTTTTAAAAGCAAATTTTTCTAAACTTCCTTCTTTTCGTATCTACCTTGTTAGAAATTTTCTTTAATTAGGATATTCATCCAAGTGATTTTATCTTGTCTTATCTTATCTTTGTCTTCTCTTTACCTGTGTCCTAAATTCATTCTTGATATTTTCAGGATGAATCGTGGAAATGCTAGAGGTAGGGGTCGTGGTATTGCCCCAGCTCCTCAACCTGCTGCACCTGTTAGGTTTACTGTTCTCTGTAAGGAATTCTTTCACCTCGGTGGTACCAAGTTTACCGGTTCAGAGAGCATTATCGAAGCCTAGCAATGGTTACAGAGTTTAGAGAGGATCTTTACTGGTCTCGAGATTTCTGATGCCCAGAAGCGTCAATTAGCAGCTTGGCAGCTGCAAGAGTCGGCCTTGGATTGGTGGGAGTCTGTTACAGCTCACACTAATGAGGGTGATATTTCGTGGGAGCAGTTTAGGTATCCTTTGTGTTATCTTGAATTTTGTTCCCATTTCCTTTCTTTTGAATCTATCTTAAGTTTTGTTTCTCTATCTTCTTTCCAGGGAGGCTTTTGTGGCAAAATGGATGCCCGAAGCCGGGAAATCTCAGCTTTATCGTGAATTCATGGATCTCAAGCAGGGTACCATGTCCTTTTCTGAGTATGAGCGGAAGTTCAATGAACTTTCCAAGTTTGGTCCTGGCCTTATTGACACCCAGCTTAAGAAAAACGAGAAGTTAATAGTTGGAGCTCGCCTAGAGTTCTACGATCGTCTTATTTCACATGTTCATGGCACTTTCACCGAGCTTATGGATATGGCTATTCGTTATGAGAACCCTACTTCCAAGGGTCCGGCTGTTGCTAGCGCTCCTGCATCTCAGTCTTCCTTTGCTAACTCTAAGAAGAGAAAGCCCAATTTCCACCAGCAGAAGACGAATTGGCTCAAGAATCCGGGTTTTGGATCTTCATCTTCTCCTTCTCAGAGGCACCCTATCGACTTATCTACCATTACCTATTTCAAGTGTGATCAGAAGGGACACTATGCTAATAGTTGCCCTACTTTAGTTGGTGCTGCTGTTCCTCCACCTTAGGGTACCAGGAACAATCTTTGTCTTGTCTTTCTTCAGCCTGGTCATTTTAAGAATGATTGTCCTTTGTATCAGAAGGGCAAGCCATCTGGTATTTTTGCTGTTACCTCTGCTTCTTCTCCTGCTCCACCTGCACCTGCTCCTGCTCCGAGTGATGACCAAGGTACTCTTCAGGGCACCTTTTATTTATTTAAGCGTCATGTTCGTGTTTTATTTGATACTGGAGCCTCGCATAGTTTTATTTCTATGGCTATTTGTGATAAGTTTGAGCCTCGTCTTTCTCCTGAGTATGCTTCTGTTCCTTTGTGTGTTTCTAATCCTATTGGGTGTCCCGCAAACCTTAGTAGGATTTATAGAGGAGTGAAACTTCTCCATGCTGATCATCGCTTTAGTGGTGATTTCTATGTTCTTGGTTTTGATACTTTTGATTTATTGCTTGGAGATGATTGGTTAAAAAATCATGATGCTCATATCTCTTGTAAATCCCGAACTATTTCTCTTGAGGATGATCGGGGTAATTCTTTGGTTATTCAGTGTCGTATGCCTCATGATTATGCTGGCAGCTTTATTTATTCTCTGGATTCTTCTCATGTTGATCTTCAGTCGACTCGTGTGGTCAAACTTTATCCCGATGTATTTGGTGAAGTCACTACTTTACCTCCTAAGCAGGAAATTGATTTCCGTATTTATCTTATTCCTGGAGCTCGACCTATAGTTCTTCCCCCTAGAAGAATGGCACCCCGTGAGAAGGTTGAGTTGGGAAAGCAAATTGAGGACTTGTTCTCCAAGGGTCTAATTAGACCTAGCTATTCTGAATGGGGAGCAGCGGTGGTTTTCGTCACCAAGTCTGATGGTTCTCTCCAGATGTGTGTTGATTATAGGGAGCTGAACAAGCTCACTATGAAAAACAGATATCCAATGCCTCGCATCAATGATTTGTTTGATCAGCTTTATGGTGCTACTGTTTTCTCTCAGCTTGATCTTGCCACAGGTTTCCACCAGCTCAGAGTTGCTGAGGAAAGTATTCCCAAGACTGCTTTCCGTACTGAGAATGGGTTCTTTGAATGGTTAGTCATGCCTTTTGGTTTGACTAATGCTCATGCTTTCTTTGTTGATTTGATGAATCGTATTTTTTGTGATGTGCTTAATAAATTTGTTCTAGTCTTTGTTGATCATATCCTTGTTTTCTCTAAGTCCAAGAAAGAGCATGAGTCACATTTGAAATCTGTTCTTGAGACTCTTAGAAATCATCGGTTGAAGGCTAAATTTTCTAAATGCCATTTCTGGATGGATGAAGTCTGATTCCTCGGGCATATTATTTCTGGTAATGGAGTTTCTGTTGATCCAGTCAAGATCACTGCGATCAATGTAAGTCTTTCTTTCCTTCTCTCTCCTTGTTTCATTCAATTTATTCTATCTTTTCAGTTGTCCTTATTTATCCCTATTCTGTGCAGGATTGGGAAACTGCTAAGACTTCAACTGATATTCATAGTTTTTTGGGCCTTGCCGGTTATTACCGGAGATTCATTGAGAATTTTGCTCGGATTGCTGCACCTCTCACCGCTTTGACTCGAAAGAATGCTAAGTTTATCTGGAGTGATGAGTGTAAAGCTGCATTCAGTGAGTTAAAGCACAAGCTTACTTCCGCACCAGTTCTTACCGTTCCAAATGGGAATGAGGGATTAACGGTATACACTGATGCTTGTCGTGAAGGTTTGGGAGCTGTTCTGATGCAGGATGGTAAGGTGATTGCTTATGCTAGTCGTCAGTTGAAGACCCATGAAGCCAACTATGCTGCTCATGATTTAGAGTTGCTTGCTGTTGTTTTTGCTTTGAAGCTTTGGAGGCATCATCTTCTAGGAACTAAGTTTGAGCTTTTCACTGATCATCGGTCTTTGAGGTATATTTTCACTCAGAAGGATTTGAATCAGAGACAAGTTAGGTGGTTAGAGTTTCTCGCTTCTTATGACCTCGACATCAACTATACCCCTAGTAAAGCTAATGTTGTGGCAGATGCTTTGAGTCGAAAGAAGGCTATGTTGTGTCAGCTGGTTGTTTCTTCTCCTCTTTTGGATCGTATTATGGCTAAGTAGGATGAGGATGAGATGCTTAGATTGATGAAGGAGAGTGTTCGTAGCAGAGTTGGTAGTAGTAGTCTTGATGGCAGTGGAGCCCAGATCGATGATAGAGGTGTGTTGAGGATTAATAATAGGATTTGTGTCCCGAATGTTGATGGATTGAGACAGGAGTTACTTCGGGAGAATCATCAGTCCGGACTTTCTATTCACCCGGGAGTGACCAAGATGTATCAGGATATGAAGAAGTTGTACTGGTGGAAGGGTATGAGGCGTGATATCTCCATTTTTGTTAGTAGGTGTGCGACTTGTCAGCAAGTCAAGGCAGATCATCAGAAGACCCCTGGTTTGTTGCAGCCTCTTGAGATTCCCAATTGGAAGTGGGAACAGGTTTCTATGGATTTCATTGATGGATTGCCGAGGACTAGGAAGGGTAATGAGAGTATCTGGGTTATTGTGGATAGATTGACCAAATCAGCTCATTTCATTCCGGTCAAGTCTACCCGTTCTGCTTCTAGATTGTCTGAGATCTACATGAGGGAGATTGTTCATCTCCATGGTGTTCCTCTCAGTATTGTTTGTGATCGTGATCCTATCTTTACTAGTCAGTTTTGGAAAGCTTTTCAGGATTCTTTGGGTATTCTTCTGAATCTGAGCACTGCTTACCATCCACAGACCGACGGTCAAACGGAAAGGGTGAATCAGATTCTATAAGATCTTCTTCGTGCTTGTGTGCTTGATTATGGAGGATCTTGGGAAGATCATCTCCATCTTGTCGAATTTACCTATAACAATAGCTATCAGGTATAATCTAATCTTCTGTTTTAAGTTTATCTTAATCCTTTATCTATCTCATTTCTATCTTCGAATTCAGGCTAGCATTAAGACGTCCCCGTTTGCTGCTCTTTACGGACGACCTTGTAGATCTCCATCTTGCTAGATTGAATCCGGTAATCGTTTGGTTCTTGGTCCTGAGATGATTTTAGAGGCTTCTGAGAGAGTTGAGGGGATTAGGAGGAAGATGAGGATTGCTCGGGATAGGCAGAAGAAGTATGCTGATATGCGTAGGCAGAGTTTAGAGTTTGATGTTGGTGATTTGGTTTTCCTTAAGGTCTCTCCCTTAAGGAATGTTATTCGATTTGGTCGTAGAGGGAAGCTATCTCCTAGGTTTGTTGGTCCTTTCCGCATTGTGGAAAGAGTTGGTTCTTTGGCTTATCGTCTGGATTTGCCCGAGAAGTTCTCTGGAGTGCATAATGTATTCCACGTTTCTCATCTTCGTCGCTATCTGCATGATCCATCTCTTATTGTTCAGCCTTCTGCTCTTGATAGTTTGGATATTGAGCCTAATCTGACTATCGAGAGGAAGCCACTTCGTATTGTCGACAGAGATACGAAGCAGCTAAGAAGGAAATCTGTTAGTCTGGTTAAAGTACAGTGGAGTACTGATGATCGAGACTGTACCTGGGAGACGGAGGAGAGCATTCGTGCTTCGAATCCGGAATTGTTTATTTCAAGTACTATTTGCTTTTCTATCTTGCTTTTTCTTTGTTTTCATTGTTTTGTTCTTTTCGAGGACGAAAAGATTTGAGTGGGGGAGAGTGTAACAACCCAATATTTTACAAATATTTTTAAATTATTTTAAATTAAATTTTATTTCAATATTTTATTTTTAAAACATTTTAGAAGTATAGTTATAATTTTCAAAAGTGTAGTTATAATTTTCCAAAGTTAATTGTATTTTTGTTTGCAATTTTTAATCTAGTTTCAATATAATAAGTTATTTTCTTTATTTACTTTTATTTTCTTTTTATTTTTCCTATGAATAATTATTTATTTTCACTTTATTTTTGTTTGTCTTTTATTTTATTTACTGATTTTATTTTGTTTATATTGAATTAAAAAGAATTGGAAATTCAAAGAGGCAAAGTCCTTTCATTTGCTTGACTGTTCATTGCCTAGTCCTTTCATTTTCTTTGGCCGTTCAAAACTCTATTGTAGCCATGTGTTTTATTTTGTTTTTCACGTGAAAAAGCTTCTCATTTCCATCACAAAGTTCGGCCATCTTCATTTCTAAAAATTCTAGGTAATGGCTTCTTCATTTTCCTCGTTTTCTCTTCACTTTTTCCATTTGTTTTTGCTTGATTTTGCCTTGCCTTCCTCACATGTTGCTCGGCCTAGACCTCACCATCTCCTCCACCGACCACCACCACTTCCTTCCCCACATCATCCATGACCTAACCACCATCTCCTCTGACCAGTTCAGGCCGTGACCATCCCTTGAACCCATCACCATAAAAACAATGCAAAACTCCAAAACAATGTTATAGCCGAGCTCTATATTCAACATCCACCTTCATTTTTGACTACGGCCACCCCCTTTAGCCACCACCACCAGCTAATATACACCTCTGACCATCACCATCAGACATGACCAGACTTGTACTTGCCTTTGGCCGAGCCCATAGACCCATTGGCCGAGCCTAGATGCAACCAAACCTTCCTTTGTGGCCTTGACTTTTAACCTTCCTCCACTTGTAACTCAAAACTCTTCATATGCCTTTGTAGCCGTTGCCATTCTAAGCACAAACCAGAACCATTTCCACCAAGTAGACCATCATGGCCGAGCCTTATGCATGTTATGGTCAAGCATAGGTTGAGTTAAGATCAAGCAAATTTGATTAAAAGCTTGGTGATGTCATTTGTTGCTTCTATTTTCAAATTGTTTCAATAAACTTTTGTATTGTATTTATATTTATATTTTGCTTTGTTTATTTTGTGAATACAAGATTAACATCTTGGCTCTCTCTCCATTCAAATCTAGTCATGCTATCGTGCTTTCTGGATTTTCATTTGTGTGTTTTATTTGCAAACTCCAGCGTAAAAAGGTGAGTATTCACACATGACATTTATACTTATATAATTTGTGAAGTGACAACAAGTGAATGTGTAAACTATTATATCATGTTATACCTGCCTGTGATGAAAATTATATGATGTTAAACCCTGTTATTAACTTGTCACATCATCTGCTATGTTATATTTTCTTTTACTGTTTATTTATCTCTGTTAAATCACACTGCAAATTCCCTGTAGAATAGAATCACTATGGGTTGAAATGATACATACCCGAATGGACTTTAGAATAGGGAAAGATCGTTATGGGCTGAAATGATAAGCCTGAGCAATTTTTATTTATTTTATTTACTTGGGATTGCGGGTTTGAAATAATAAAACCCGGATTTTCTTTGTAGATTACGGATTGAAATGATAGATTATCCGTATCACTTGACTTAGGCTAGAAAATATTATACAGACCCGTGGTTATTTTATAAAATTTGCTGGAAATTTTTAAGTATTTTTAAATGTAAAAATATGATAATTTGATTTAAATTGAATATAAAATGATTAAATAAAGTAATAATGATTTTCTATGTATTAAAAATGTTAAATAAATGAATGGAAAATTTGTGATTTTAAAGCATAACTTAATTTGGAAATTTGTGATGTGATTTTTTTAAGGAAGTTTAAGTTAATTAAATAAAATGGAAATTTAAGTTTATTTATGAAATGGAAATGTAAATTTGAGTATTAAAGTAAATTGTTAAAATGAAAAGAATAAGAAAATGGTACACTTGAATTTAATAAGTGAAATTATTGGAAAATTGGAATTTATTGTAAAAATTTACTTTATAAAAATCACAAGTTAAAAAGCATTTAAATGACTATTTTTAAAGTGGAAAAATGTGATTTTTATAAGTTAAAAATGATTTAAATTGAAGTTTATTTGCGGCTTGAATTTTATTTAAAATCTGGAAATTCTTTTAGTAGCACTTCAGAAATGCTATCATTTCTGAATTTAACTTGAAATCTAAGTAAATGATACTGCAGCACTTTGTAAGTGTTGTGGTTGATACAAATGAACTAAAAGGCTAAATTTAACAAAGGGCTATGACAGCACTTTGTAAGTGCTATAGTTGCAGAAACTAAATTTGAACTTGAAATTAATGAAAGAGCTATTGTAGCACTTGTTAAGTGCTGCAGTTGGCTGAAAAGAGATTTCTGAATATAATTGAACTACTGCAGCAGTTTTGTAAACGCTATCTTTGCTGAATTGAATTTAAACCTTTTAAATTGAACCCTGAACTACTACAGCTGTTTTTAAATGTTGTCTTTGCTGAATTGAATTGTTTTCAAATATAACTTACCGCAGCACTTTCTAAATGCTGTGAAAGCTGAAACTTTAATGTTTTAAAGTATTTAAGTGAATAAACGAACTCAGAAAAGGCTAAATTTTTGGGAATTGAATATTTGATTTAAAGGTATAATGATTTTACTTTTAAATGGTTTAAATGGGGTATTTTGATTTGAAATATAAACTATTATTGAAATTTATAACCACGGGTTATAATAACGATTGGTTGTTAAAGAGACCGGGATCAGATATAAACATACTCTCTGTCGATACTGAAAACCACTTTAATAACTGTGTACGCGGTGGAGTTTCCAGAATGAAGTAGGATGGTGGCGACGATCCTAAAGGTATATTTGCATGGACCTAATTTCCATGAGTTGGCATAAGGTGGCTAAAACAGGAGCGATTCTCGAGCCAATGAAGTAGCACCTCTGATCGGACACACTTCTTCGATACCATTCTATTACTTTTGTGATTGATTGGGGGCACCCCTTGATTTGGGAGTGTTGTTCGAGGTGGACGGTAGTGGCTGCTATGCGTTTCCACCAACCCGGATGCGTAATTTGTATATCTACCCTGGCATTGCCTAGTTATGCCATGTCACCTACCATATCGAGCTTTACTACGAGTTTCTATTTGTGTCGTACCTATGGAGTATCTTCTCATAGCCTTTCGAGGTATGCAGGTACCGTATAGACTATTGGCACTATTATGTGTTAAGGGCTATATGGGTAACCCCTTAACGCTATTTAAAAGTATGTTTATTTTATGATTAGACATTATTATAATAGCGAATATTACTACATAGTAGATAGTTTAACGGATCCTTAAAGAATGGGCGATCCCAAGCATTCTTTAAGTTACTTGTGCATTTTATTACAGTTCACTTGAGTTGGTTTACATTGTATAAGTATGTATGTCCTGACTCGAGTGTTTGTGTTTTATTTACGCTCGGGTCAGCCTGAGTATTCTCAACTTTGGATCTCACCTTCTGGAGCTAGGACTGCTGGAGATCATCTTTTATCTAGTTGCTATTTATTTCCGTTCAGTATTTCTATGTCAGCTTTGTATTAGAGACATATGTATTTGGGATTTCTACTGTACTTCTTTCATAACTGTATTTTTTTTCAGACTATGTATTTTGTATCTGTTTTTGAGATTTTGTATTGTAGTGGCTTCATGAACCACTATTTATTTTATTTTCCGCTGTGAAATATTCTGATATTCTGTGTCTATGATTCTGTGATTGGTTTTATTTGCTCCAAATTTTATTACAATCTATTATTTTTTATTATTCAAGTTTGACATGTGTGGATTATTGTCGATTTGAATTGTCCAAAATAGTGTGTCGTTACAGCTACAAGTTTATTGTTTGATTGTTTGGACATCTGATAGTAGATCCATGTTCCGCTATAATGTAATTGTTTATTTTATAGACATATGTTTAGTAGAATAAATTCTCATTTTGATCAAAGTAGTGAATTCTTTGGACATCTATTTAGCAGGACAAATCACCATCCTGCTATTATGTTATTTGGACATGTATATGCTAATTGAGTTGTATTGACATGTTATTCCTTGATTTGGATATGAATTGCATTTCCATATACATTGACTTATGTAAATAAATGGTTAAGTAACTTGAAAGTGAAATTGATGTTAAATGGTAACTTAAATTACTACCATTAGGATTGCTAAGCCTCTTTCTAAAATTATAAAGTATGGTTTGAATTAATTCCAACTCTTTAATCAATTTAGGGTTAAGGTTTATAAATGATTTTTCAAGTTATGTTATTATTTTATAAAGGTGTTTATAAATGATAACTTGTTTATAAAAATGGGTTTTACTAAGTAAAAAGGGTTTTTTTAAGTGACTTAAAAGGATGAGTTGCAAAAGATATTTTGTAAAGGATTTTTCTTAAGAAGATTTATCAAAGGAGTTTTAAATGGGATATGTTTTATAAATGATTTTAGAGGTTTGTAAAGTGGTTTTTTAAATTGATTTGTAGACTTATAAAAGTGTTGTATAAGTTGATTTTGGAAATTTATAAAGGTACTTAAATGTGAAGGGAGTTTTTAAAAGGGAACTTTTATAAAGGATAAGTGGATCGGTTTATAGTAAGAAATGTTTTCAAAAAGAAATTTGAAAGAAGGAATTTTCCAAAAGTTTTGATAATATACTTATACCCCTAAGATAAGTATAAATATTTTTCCAAGTATAAAGGTGAAGTAAGGGTTTAGTGTTGTGTAAAGATCTTTTAAATAAAATATAATAAAGTGATTTTATTAATAAAGGCTTCGAGGATCCCATATGGAATTAAATCGATGTTTGAATGATTGTTTTTTGATAGTTAAATAACCGACGATCAAACCTAGACCAAAAGGTAACTTTGGAAATATCTAGGAGAAATATGTGAGTTATATGGCACAGACATCCCCAATGATGTCGTACTATGCGTATAAATCTCATTTTGTTCTTCTAGAATAAATGATAAGGAAATCCGTCCACTAATAGTTAGGAGGTGATCTCTGCTCTTATCTTGTCTATTTATTTCCTGAAGAACCCGGGTTAAGTTTAACAGAAATTATCGAAAGTTGTTTTGAAGAGAATGGGATCAGATATGTTATCCAAAAACCACTTCGTTCTAACTCAATCGTTTCGAACTGAAGACATTTTGAAGAGTATGGAATCGAAGATGGAGTTTTGAAGTGCAAGGGATATTTGCTACTAATCCTGGGAGGGGTTCTCTAAAAAGGATGTAATAGAAGTAGTGCCTTCGGTTTCGTTCAATCCTAGAATGAACTTGTATGGATAATGCTAGCATTGCATTGATGCCTGAAGGGCAATGTAGCATTCCAAGTTGGAAGTGCTATATAAAGGAAAAACATAGCCTCAAGCCTTATCAACCAGGAAATGAAACAAATAAGGCATGCAGCAGCGCCATGTGGGTCGCTCCCATCAGGGCATGGTCATCCAAAATCTAGATCGATTACTATCTAATCATGTATGCTTCGGGGTCCAAAGTGGGGTGATCATATTCGACACTACTAGTGAAGTGGTAGGCCTGTCTTGTGTGCCATGGGTATAAGATGTTCTTGTCAGACCCCAATGCATTTTATCTAGAGATGTACTATTGAAAGATAGTCCCTTACCTTGTCATAGTATGGAATCCATTCTCCAATACGTGCCTTTACGGTTTTAGATGTACCCAACTATGTTGAAATGTGAGATTCAAGCATTTCAGCTATATTTGTATTTTACTAGAACCGTTGGACATTATTATAATATCACTGGATTTTCTATAAAAAGTGTTTTGGTTATCGTAAGGTGAAAACTCATCTGTGTTTATGTGCGGCGTGGTCTTATGAGATACTTTGATTTTAAAAGGGTTTTAAACATAATAATTCAGTTATTTGAGTTTACTCACACAAGACCCATGTTTGACCCGGAGTTTTATTTTCTTTCCCTAAAACTCTTGGTGCTCAAATTTTTATGGGCAGCTAAGTAGTTCATGTTTTACCCGGATGCATCTTGGAGGAGCTTGGAGTAGGAGGCTTCATCGATAGCTAGTTATCATCTTGTTTCTGCTGTTTGTCTGTATATTGTATCAGTTAGGTGGGGACAGACTGTTATAACTGTCCTAGGGTAAAATTTGTATTAAAATGAATCTGGTGTATCATTTGAAAATGACATTGTAAAGAATTATGTTGATTAATATATATTATTTCATTGCGTTGTGAGATTCTATGATTGTTTAGTTTCTTCTTATGTTTTGTCTTCTTTCTTTCCCCTAACAATCAGTCTTTCCGACACTTGACTGCTCGACACGCGATATAGTGGACATATTAGTGTCGATTTTCGAGGGTCGAAAAACCTGGTTTATTACGGCACAACTGTAACGATGAATACTCCAACAACTATAACGTTGAATATTCAAATTATTAATTTGTATTTGATTTACTTGAATGCTACTAGTATTTAATAAAATGCTTATATAATAGCTATATATGTACGTATTGATATGTGATATAGAAAAATATTTAAATTTGATTTAAATAAGTTAAATACCAAATGGGTTTGGAAAATCTTATAGGCCCATTGTGCCCATACAATGGCCCGACATAGAGAGGAGGGGTGTTGGGTTATAAATGCTCATCTGCGGACTTGAATTGTAGAAAAGAAAGAGTAAACAAAGTAGATTAGATCTCCACTTTTTGCTTCATCTTGGTATCTATTTAAACCTCACCTTTTCATTTATTTTGAGTTTTCTGCCTTGCTCCTCCTTGTCCTACCTTGACTGCAAATAACAAGGTCGTTTTGCCTCTTCATTTTCATATCTCGGGTTAAAATTCTATTTATATTTAATTATATTTATCCCTACGAGTGAACGAGAAGGGTTAATGGTGATGTAATGAATTATGTAAAACTAATTTGATGTAATGAAATCTATTTAGCTACACTCTTTACTTAATGTCGTGGAAGAAAATATTGAACTCACTTTGTCGCTAGAAAATGATTCATGTAATGACCGCAGCATCATTGGCGCTTATTTTCAGTTCTCGAAATTGGGGACGTTACAATGCCTTCAAGGAAAATTAATATACAAACGTATTAATTAGTTAATTAGTTAAGACTATATTCTAATAATCAATATGCAACAATTATATCTTACTTTAATTAATTTTAAGGCTTCAAAAAAAAATTCAAAATGTCATAAAAATTCAATTCAACGATTGCATTAATTTTATTATTAATTTATAAAATTTAATAAATTAATTTTGAATTTGTTGAACTTGGAAACTAGCTAGAAACATGTTGTGTTGACTCCGTAATGTGAACTCGGTCCTTAGTAAATATTTAAATACTTGTTAAATATGAAGAATATATTGATTTTGTTGAAGTACAATGGCGAAAACAAGTTTAGTTGCTAATAGATTGTTAGGCCGAATCCAGTTTCTAATCTTTATTAAGCTACACCTTGTAAAGATATTTAGTGCCTGTTATCTTTTCATCATCATTGTATCATTGAAATGTCTAGAGTTTGGTTAATGGTCAAAAACTCTAATAATATCTATAGCTAATTGCACAGACTATCTTAAAGTCCTTAGTTCATTTTGATAACAATTATCGATTAACTAATTTAATTTGGTTACAAATTTTGACTTTGAGTAGGCTACCAATTAGGATAATACTAATCTTCTACAATAATGGAGATGAATTCTCTGTTGAGTAGTGTTTCACATCAAGTAGTTCAACATATGCCCAACTATGGCCATAATATGATCGGTATGGCATGTGATTGACCATAATCAAAGTATATTCTAGTTACTTAGGTTCCATAGTACCCTCAAATCTAAAGACTGTTGCATATTGTCATATGAGATCTTCTATTTTGACTTAGTTGTATTAACTTATAGAAGACTCTCGTTGAGTCATTCTATGATTGTTCTCAAAAACCACAAGTATGTAACCCCTTGGTGCCCTCAACGGCCATTGTAATGACCCGTATTTTTACGGATCGAAACATCGTAAAACAGTTGACATTTGGTCGCATGGTTGATAAGTTGTCCAGAGTTAAATCTTAGGTCGTATGGTGGTTAGGTCGTAGTAGGCGACCTAAGAAGTGGAGCGACTTAAGAGGTTGGAACGACCTAAGCAATTAGGTCGTATGATAGATAAGTCGTAGTTTGAGGCTTAGGTCGTAGACGACTTAAGGAGATAGGCGACTCATAGAAACTGGCGACCTAAGATAGTGGACGACTTATAGGGTAGACGACCTAAGGAGTTTAGGATAGGTCGTATGGGAGATAGGTCGTGTGATAGCCTAGGTTGTGGGATAGGTTAGGTCGAGTGGACGACCCAAGTATTGGAGCGACCTATAGAATTAGACGACCTAAGGATTTCCGACTTAAGGAGTTAGCGACCTATAGGAGTTAGCGAGTTAGCGTAGTTAGGTCGTAAACAACCTAAGATGTTAGGTCGTATCCTAGCTAAGAGTTAGGTCGTGAGCTTCTGTGTTGATTTAGGTCGTAGGCGACCTAAGATAGTTAGGTCGGGAGCTTATGGGTGAGTTAGCGACCTAAGGGGGATAGGTCGGCAACGACCTAAGGAAGGAGTAGTTAGGTCGTATGACCCTGTGTGTAGTTAGGTCGCGTGAGTGTTAGGTCGCGTGAAGGCTTATTAGTTAGGTCGTAGGTCGCGTATGGATGCGCCTATGTGTTAGGTCGTAAGTCGCGCATAGTTAAGTCGCGCATTGTGTTAGGTCGGAAGGTTGGTTAAGTCGTAGGTCGTAGAAGCACTTAGGTGTTAAGTCGTTAGGTCGCTAAGCGCTTAAGTGTTAGGTCGTAGGCTGGTATTGTTGAGTCGTGGGCTTTTTAGGTCGTGGGGGTTTTAGGTCGTAAGTCGTGGACGACCAAACTCCGAGCGACCTAAGGGGAAATCAGCCTATAAATAGGAGGGTTTCTCTTCATTTTTGGGATCCAGATTTCGAAGCGACGAAGTGCTGCCATTTTGAGAGCTCGACTTCTACACTTCTTCACTTCTTTTCTCCACTCTAATCTAGTGATTCCTTTCATCCATATCGAAGATCAAATCGAAGATCGAAGAGCTTAGATTGAAGATCTACATTCTTCGAAGAGTGATTTCATCGTTTAAAGTGGATTCGTGATAGATCGTGTTAGATCCTTCGCTGTCCAGATCTGAAGTGTGTTGCTTTTGAGTTGATTTGGTGAGTGGTGATTATCTCTCACACGGATCCAAAGGAGTATATCGGATCGTTGGCTTGATTTGGAGTTAAAGTAGTGATTTTCATGCATCTTTGTAAACTTAAGTATAGTTCCATATAGATCCATTGTTTATGATGATTTGACAACCATTTTACTAAGTGTTAACCTATGCAAGTTCATTCATCAAGATTATAGAGACATTGCTCATGTTTTCATGCTTGTTAGACTTTGGACTTTTTATTTACGAAATTGTCATTATTGTTATAATTGTCTATTTAGATCATATTTGAATGCTTGATTACTTGGATTAATGTTTGTCTTGATTGATTGCTATGAATTAGATGATTGATGATTTGATTTAGACAAGTTGGTCGAAGATGATTCAAAAGCTAAGGGAAAGGCTCTTGAATTGGAAAAGCTGCTCGTGGCATATGTAGCGGATGATGAAGCTCATATGGATAGATTTGATGATGATGTTGAGATGAAGCTTTGCTATGATGATGATGAGGCAAAGCATGATATGAGATAGTCTTGGTCTAATCCAGACGGGATCATTCCAAGCATGTTGATAACTCGGTGAAATGGTTCGAGTTAGAGGATAATGGTTTGCTCGAGAGGCGCTTGAGCTAGTATGGAAATAGTCGTCGAGGAGGATGACTAGAAGGCTGAGATCTCATCGTTGTTGAAGGTTCTAGCATGCTCAAAGCAAGAGTACGTTGGGCAGATTCGATAGTCCCTGAAGGCTAATGATTGATAGTCAAGTACTCTGGGCAGATTCGATAGTCCTAGGCACGGGTCACGATGACGTGCAGAGTTATGTCTAGAACCGGGGTTTCCATTAGCCCTTGACGGACGGCTGAAAGAATGTGCCGGTCATTCAATTAACGGTGATATCGAAGCAATGATAACAGTGATAGCCAGAGTCATGGATGTTTGGTTGTATCGTCATTCGGTCTCAAGAGCGGTATTTTCTGGGTGCTTATCTGATCTTGGTTTAGGCCTTGGGGGTTTGTACTTGGAAAACATCGCCCTTGACTCGAGTGATAATTGCTTTACTTTAAATTGTATGCTCTGCTATGTTTGCTTCTGCTTAGTGTGTGTCTGGGGCCTATCACTGTAGAAAAAGGTGGAGTGGGAGGGTTGTATTCCTATTCCTTTTCCTTTATGCTCTTTTGGTATGTTGTTAGTTAATTTACTGCTCACTAAGACTGTTGTCTGACTCAAGGCTTTATGTTTTAACTCTTATTGCCTTGGGCTGTTCGTCCATTTTGGGACGGGCAGACTAGGTAGCAGGTGACAGGTGCTGTTCTTGCTTCCCACGATGCTGATGTCGAAGACGAGCTGGAGGCTTGCATATTATTTCTTACTATATGTACTGGATGTTCCGCTGCTTGTATTTCTCTGAGTGATATGTAGTGAGGCTTGTTGTATTGACTATTCTAGTGTTTGTATTCAACTATTATGGAGTTTTATTGATGAGATTCTATTCTGTGAAGCTTCACTATATATATATTCTATTGTATTTTGTCCATGCGCTGTGAGTAATACGATAGATTCTGCTGTTTTTAATTTACCCTGACAATCGTCCATGGTCGCCTGGCACACTTTACAGCGCATTATCTCTAGGTTCGATGCAGGGGTCATGGGCGGTCATCACAGCCATGTGTAATTCACCTTTCATAGTATGGAGAGCTTATATACACTAGCCTCAATAGATATATCAATATCATTTTATCGATGCATCTTGACTATGAATATTTAAGGAATAAGTATTTAAGTATCGATTTAAAACTCATGGTCACAAACACATTCGCAAATACATTTAAAATATTTCTCTTAAGGATTTTCTACTTATATATGTTTAATGTATAACAACACATATAAAAGAAAATAAAACCAAAAGCATACTTTAATTCAAACAAGATTATTTACAAACATGTTACATACCTATTTACATAATTTTCTCTTGGGCACACCCTTAACACTATCACGTACTAGACTTAATATTTGTATGTTATGATTTAGCTTAATTAAATGTAGTATATGTTGATGTGTTTACATTCACAATGCAAACATTATAATAAAATAATTGTTTAAGATAAGGTATATAAATTTACATGTAACGACTTGCAAATTTGATATATTTATTTTTAGTTAATTATCGATATTCATTTAAATTAAAATAACAAGCAGGGTTTTTTGGGGTCTTTAACCATACCATCGTATTCAGAAATATCGAATACATATATTTTGGTATGTATCATGTTAGCATTTCAAAAATGGGTGTTTTGGGCCTTTATGCCCTTTTTGACCCAACACGTCTCCTTTTATCTAAAAATACAATGCTTTGGGGAAACCCTAGGGCAACTGCTACTCTATCTTTCTTCATTTTCCTAGTCTCTTATTCCTCATTAGACCTAATCACTCATCCTTAATGGAGATATGATCCCCTAATCTCAAAATTAACATCAAACAAATTATGATGCCAAAACCCTCATATCATATACCAAATTGACCTAAACGATGAGAGGAACAAGTAGCAAGTGTCCATTTTTCACTTAGATGCATTGGTTAGTTGGAAACTTGGAATATGGTGAAGTATATCGGTCGTCCATAGAAGATCAATGGTAAAATGGTGACTAGGAAGCTACCAAGGGTACATTTGCATCAAGAGTGATGAGGGGAGTCGATTTATACGGTTGGATTTGGTCAGAAGGGGTCAGATTGGCCGAAAAAATTATTTTAAGTATTCAAAAAAGGAGGACAGTGGTTGTGCAATTAGTAGCTCGAGTAGGTTCTTGGTGGTGGCAGTGAGTGGTGCGGCGGTGCGGCTGCTTTAGGGCGGTGTAATGGTGATTCGAGCTGGTAGTGCAGTGACGGGTAGGCGGCTTGAGTAGGCTCGTGCGATACAGGAACGAGAGGGAAGGTGATGTTTTTCTTGTTTTAACCCACATAATTTTGTAATTGCATTTTAAACCCTATAGCCTCTAACTCATATAACTTTTACATATGATCTATGATTCACAAGCGGTTTGTTTTATTGAATTTGCGGCGAGATTCTGGAAACATATGGTTGCTGCCTTTTGAAGCTATTGGTGAAAGCGCCTTAGCGAGATGCAATCGGTTTGAATTTTTTTTTAAAAGATTAAGTAAGTATTCATCGATACACACACATCACTAAGATATATTATACCCCTCTGATGATCGTTTGATTGTCGTGTTCTTTTGATATGTTATATGTTCTGGTTTGGTTGTTTATCTATTTAATTATTACATTGTTGGATGACGATATTTTAGATCAATTGTTTGTAGATTTGGGGAAAATAAATAATTAATTGGGAATAAATTCTGTATATACGGAATAAATAAGGTTATTTTATGAATTTTGGATGATATTTGTAGACCGTAATCAGTAGTTTGCATTGAAACTAATGTTTAATTTTTAATAAGGTTATTATTTATGAATTGCTGGAAAAATTCATAAATAATAGTGAAAAATCTGTTTTAAAGTGAATTTAGGGAATTTATTATTATTTATAAAGTAAATAGATTTTAATAAATAATAATATGTTTTTTGAGGAGACAGTATTATTTTTGAGTAAATGATAATATACTATTTTATAGGTTTATGGGAAAATGATATTATTATTATTGTTTAAATTAAGTGTAATGAGAGATATATTAAGATAGTTATAATAATAAAGATGTTGAGATTTTTGAGACTTAATAAAGGATATTGTTATTTTTATAAATAATAATGAAGTGGTTTGGAAGATAATAAGACGATTTAAATAAATATTATTATTTTGACGTAAGTAATAACATTATTGTTTTTGAAAGTAATTGGACGTAACTTACTATTTCGATTGAATAACAATGTTTTGAGATATTTGAAGTAAAATTTTGACCATGAAGGATTTTTCAAGCATACTATGCAAACATAGTGTAGTTTATTATGGTTTTTCTCTATTGATAATGTTGATGTTTATGTTACTAATATAGAGTAGTTAGTACATATTTAACGAGTTTTATGTTTGTGTTATTGATATATCGTAGTTATCATTTGATGAGTATGATGTTGTGTTACTAATATGGAGTGGTCAGTACATATTTGGTGGATTTATACTATATTTTAGATGTTGTATTACTAATGATGGGTGATTCGTACACATATGATGGTATTTGTTTTTGTTGATTTATTTGGTGCATGGGGATGACATTGAGCATTGTTAAAATTTTATGATGTTTGATGGTTGCGTGTTGCCATTATTATTGTTACCCCGTATTTATGATGATTAATTGTAGTAGCACTGTAGAATGTAATGTTTTTTGCTTATATTGGTTTCATTAATGCTAGTGCTATATAATGTTATGTTACAACAATTACTTGATGTAGGAGAAGAGCATGATACAGAGCTACACAGGCTTAATTCCAAATGGCTATGTATGCAGCCTTTCCATTTACAATAAACACCTGATCCCTTATCGCTAGATCTCCTGAGTTGGGTTAGGTGTATAGGATAAGGCACGGTCCAAAAATAGTTGATCACCTTTTCCTTTTTAATTTATATGTCCATGCATTTGTAAATCTTACATGTGGAAGCAAAGGAAGGAAAAGGTCTGGTTGCAGCCTACATCTACAAGCTTCTTAAATTTCATATATTTCTTTAGTAGTAAAGTTGTATTATGTGTAAATTTAATAATGATTAAAGTATAAGTTGATGTAGATGTTTTACTTGTTTTAATGGGCCTTGTGTGTTATTTATTTATTGAGATAGTATATATATTATCGATTAATTCCACTGTTAGGTTTTCTCCTATTATTTATATTTTTATATTTTGAATTATATAACTAATGACCTACTATTTTTGACATCTGAGATTAGTGTGCATCGTATTTTGATGGCGTTTGTCACTAACTTTAGACACTAAGAATAGAGGGGCGTCACATTATAAATAAAATATGTTAAATTACCATTGGGATCTGTGGTTAACATAAAGGGTATAGTGTTAAGGGATAATGAGAAATATCAAATATATAAGTTCATATATATATTTGTAAAAAGTACATATAAATTTATTATTATTTTTTAGAAACTTAAATATATTTAAATGTTATTGTATGTATTTATATAATTATATATTTGGACTTTATAAATATATTTTTTATTTGGGGTTGATATTTAATTTAATAAATATATATAATATATATGCCGAAGCAAATTTATATATATATATATATATTTTAACATATGCACACACGCATATATATGTATTATATGATATACTTATTTTGGTTTTAAAATTTTAAATTTAAATGTGTTAACTTGTTCAAATATTTTTAAAACAAGAGGAATGAAAAATTAAGCAAAACCGAAAAAATATTAAAATTATTTTTGAAAGAGAAATTGTAATTCTAAACATATATATATATATATATATATATTATGTGTATATTATAATTCCATAAAATATATTTTCTAGTTTTTTAAACTGAGAAGCAAGATTAATTTTTGTTTTTATCTTTATTTTTAAAACCCAGGAATAATAATACATGAATTTATATATGTATTTAAGTATTAAACTTGAACTATATATGTGTACGCGCGTGCGTGCATGCATAACCCATGACAATTTTTATAAAATATTGAACTATACATATATATAATTATTATATTAATATAAATTTATTTTAAATGTTTACAATTTTTTATTTTTTATTTTGAATTTTTTATCTAACATAACTGAAAGTTTATTTTAATTCATGGCCGACAGCATTATAGATAACAGGGTATAAACGATTTGATAATTATACTTGAAATAAAATATTTACTTCTATGATCTCGTTGGTTATCGACATTTCGGTGGTCCATTTTTCCTTTTTAAACTTCTAGTTCCTTGTCCTCGACTATGGTGTGCAAATCTCATCTTCTATGTTTCACCAATTTATTTCAATGGAGGCTAGGGTTTTTCTTTATGTTTAGCACAATCGAAAACTGGGGCAATTTATAGCCAACTAGATACCAAAATATTAAACACCTTTCTCTCCCAAGCTGAAGACTAAGTCTTCTTGCCACCCTCTCTCTTGTAACATGGTCAGATATACACTTATAGTGTTAACGGAATTCAGCCTAATGAATATATCACATATATTCATTATTTAATTCATTATTTAAGCCAGTATTTTAATTGGATCATTATATAATGATTATATATTATTTTAATTAATTTCGAGGCTTGAAATGAATAATTAAATTGTCATAAAAATTCAATACAACATTTGTAATAGTTTTATTAATAATTCGTAACATTTATAAATTAATTTTAAATTTGTTGGACTCTTAAATTAGCTAACAACAAGGTTGTGTTGACAAATTGGTCTAAACTCGGTCCTTAGTCAATATTTAAACAACTTAAATACTGAAGCCAGCATGGACTTTGCTAAAGTACAGTTATGGGTGGCAATTAGACCCGACACGATAGACCCGGACCTGGCCTAGCGGATCTCGGTTCTAGATGGATCGGGTTTTGCCAGGTTCAAACTATACATTTTAAAACCTAACCCAACCCGAGATTCGGCTCGGGTCTGGTTAGGTAATAACACTAAAAATGCATGTATTTCAATTTTTTTTGGTCGGGTCTTTCCAGTCGGGTTGGTTCGGGTCGGGTTTGATAGGGTCTTTATGGTATTTTTCATAACCCAGACTGGACCCGAGACTAATCGAATTCGGTTCGGATTTGGGTTTTCTCAAGTCGGTTCGGTTTGGCTTTGCAATTCTCGGTTCTAATTGCCAGCCCTAAGTACAGTATCAGATACAAGTTCAGTCGCTTTAGATCATTTAGGCAAAATCCAACTTTTAATCTTTATTAAGTTACACCATGTAATGATATTTAATGCACGTTTACTTTTAACTATCACTAAGGTATTTAGAGTTTGGTCAATAGTAAAAAACTCTAATGATATCCATAGCTAATTACATAGAGTACTTTGTTCAATCCGATAACGTTTATTGGTTAACTGATTTACTCTAGTCGTGGATTTTGACTTTAAATCGACTAGTAATTATGGTAATACTGTCCTTCTACAATGAATGAGATAAATTCGCTTTTGAGTAGTGTTTCACTGCAAGTAGTTCAACGTATACGTAACTATGGTCATAACATGATCGTAATCTAATATGATTGACCATGATTAAAGTATAGTCTAGTTACTTAAGATCTACAGTATCCTCAAGTCTGAAGACAATTGCACATCATTACATGAGATCTCCCATTTTGAATTAGTTGTACTGACATATAAAAGACTCTCGTTGAGTAGTTCTGTGATCGCTCCAAACAACCATAAGTACGTAATCACTTGGTGTCCCCAACTGTCATCAGTAATTCACATTGCATCACATAGAGAGCATTACGTACACTAGTCTCAATAGATGTATCAATGTCTTTTTCTCGATACATCTTGATTGGGAACATTTAAGGAATAATTATTTAAATATCATTTTAAAACACATGGTTACGACCATATTCACATCTCTAATTAATAAAATACTTCTTCTAAGGATTTTCTATTTACATATCTTTAACGTATTAATATCATTACTTATATCTCTGTATAACAACACATATAAAATAAAATGAAACGAAAAGCATATTTTATTTAAAACAAGGCTCTTTACAAGAGTTAAGTTACATAATTATTTGCATAATTACCTTTAGCGCACACCATTCTCTATCGCATATTAGACTATTTTCCGATCTGAAATTATTTTTATTTGTGTTTCTTATAACTATTGGTTACTCTTTATTAGTAGATTGAGAGTTAAGTATGATGATAGCACGTGCAAGTTGTATATTGGATGGACGGAGGCTTATGCTTTTCTCATATAACTATTTTATGGAGCAATCTCTTATCCCAATGTTCAATTTTATGAAGTTATCATCACTAATATATATATAGTTAGATATAGTTTCCTTTTATGTGGTCATTGATGTAATGTGGTATATTGACTCATATATGCACTACGACATATGACCACATGAACGGCATTGCCCTCCGATGACAGTTGGTTTATGTTTATTTGGTCATAATACAGTCCCGCTTGCTCTGTATATATGTATATGTTTGTATACATATATGCTTTGTATTACATTTCATTTATACATTGTAAGATACATAACAGGTTATTGTTTTATTTTCTTTTACCCATAATGACCATCAGTCGAGTATCATATAGCAAGAGTCCTTTATTTGGGTACCTAAGGTGGAAGGGCTATCGCATCTTATTTCTTGTTATTTAAGCTATACCCTTAAGAAAAGATATAATGTGCATGCTTTCTCTTCATCATCACTATATCTCTTAGATATCTTAAACTAGATCAATGTTAAAAAAATATTTGTAGTTAATTACAAAATAAAACATTTGAAGTCTTTGGTTCGGTTTAATAACATCTATCAATCAACTTATTTACTCTAGCTAGAGCTTTTTGACTTTTAGTTGCTACCAACTACGGTGAATACCTTCTACATCGAAGGAAGAACCCTCTGTTGATTGGTATTTCACACCAAGTGGTTCAAGTTATACCCAATTGACCATAAAAAAGTCATCATTACCATGTGATTAATCAAAGTCAAAGTAAAGTTTAGACACTTAAGTACCAGAGTATTCTCAAGTCAAAAGAGTATTGCACATTGTCACGTGAGATCTTCTATTTGAATTTCGATGTAGTTAACTCATAGAAGACTATTAGTAAGTCACTTTATGATTGTTCCAAACAGTATATAATACTTTGATTCCCCCAATTGTCTTGAAGTAATTCATCATCCATCGTATGGAGGCTGTTACGTACATTAAACACCCCACCTCTAGATCTATACCACCAAAGAGTATTACTGAGTAATACTATCTGATAATATAGAGAATGAGGCGATATTGGGCTATGACACGTGAATATTCCCTAGACTAACGTGATACATATTTCAAATCAATGACTACTCACCTTTACGTACTCGATACTGACACAAAGCAATAAATACGTGTGTTTCCGGAATAGAAGAATGCATAATATAAAATAGATGATAAAGATCACAGAGTCATAAAATGCAGCGATAAAATATAATAGATATCACATACAAGTCCATTGGGTTTACAAAAATAAGCCAAATACCTACTATTCCCAAATTATACATATACGACATACGTCCATCACATACATCTCAACATAACATCAAAAATGAATGCAAGTGGCTACATAAAAACATATAAAATATCTAGTCCAATCAATAAACCAGCCTCTAAACTATGCCCAACAGCCACAAGCTTGTCGTTTCATCCCTGAAACTGTAATGTTTCAGACTGATCTGAGTATTATATAAATAACATAAGGATCATACTATGTCTAGAATGTTGATTTCAATATATAACCACAACTGGCATGGTATAACATATGAAACTCAAAAGGGCATGCAATCATCTCAAATCTAATAACATATCTCAAACCATGCATATATATCATCACCTACAGTAATATCCAAGTATAGAAAATGACAAATCAAGCATGAGTATAATGGGGTGATATATAAAATAAGCATACCCAACATAATTACATCATAAAACAAGACAAAGCTAGCACATAACATAATCACCCAAATACAACATCTAAAATACAAGCATCAACTAAATAAGTGTCAAAGTTGGGTGAAATAATCAAATATAATATAAGGTAGATGAGAACATAATAAGTCATACCTATAGACGTGCACACAACACGTCTTATCTAACTATCAAGCATACATAAATCACAACAATGAGGAACAAGCAACTAAGTACTAGTAATAGGTAAGCACACAACAAGTCTAGACATTATGAACTCAGAACCATTCATATCAGCAAATGATCACACAATAATAACATATAATGGATGAGCACACAACAAGTCCCAATAATAGATAGGCACATAGCCAATCACAAGGATGGATGAGCACACAAGGTCATGTGGGTTAAGAGGCTCCCACCATCGAATATATGCCTAGATGAGGTATATGAATAATGTAATGTGTCCATATAATCATATACAATAAAGATGGGAGACTAACAGTACACAACACTGCTTCAGGAGTCTATAATACAACACATAGCACTCACAGCACATAGCATACTCCTATGTCTTAAACTACCTCCAATCATCGTGAAACTATGTCCATCTATACACTATAGCATGTTGCAAGTCTACGCTTGCATAGCCACAAGTCTACTTCCCAACGGTAACATATTGCCAGGCTTTGTGAAATCTGGGCATACTAGCACACATCATACAGCGATACGAGCACATAGCATGTACAAGCACACAACTCACATAGATGTCATAGATTCGAGGCATGACCCTACAGTCAGCATCTATGATGGACACTAGCCTATATGGTAATAACATACAACTATAATACACATCAAATATGGCACACAACCAATGGACACAATCATACTAGTAATAAAGCACACAGCTAATAGTCATAATAAATTGAACACAAGGCACACAGCCAACCAGTACAAAATAATATATAGCAAGACACAACATGCTTGGTAAGCACACAACGAATGAAACCTCTAGACATTAACTTAAATAAATAAAGATGAGTGGCCCCTACTTACAAAAGCTAACCGAATAAATATCAACATAGGCATCCTATATGACATTATTCACTCATTTACTCATTGTTTGTAATTACACTATAAACCCCCAATTTATTCTATATAACAGGTCTAGAGAATAACTAGAGAAATATTCCTAAAAGCCTCATACTAAACAGTATTACAACTCTGTTTATTCAAATTCTTTGCTATACAGAAAATGTAATCAAACAAAGCATACAATTCATTTACAAAAGATATTTTAATTATAGGAAAATATATTAAAGCTTTCAAAAGCCTTTATATAGTTTAAAAGTTAAAATATTAATTTTTTCCCATTTACTCAAAGTTAAATTTAGGAATATAAATATTATAATAATTTCCCAGTTCTCCTTTAATTATTTAAAAATCATAGAAAACTCTTTTAAAATCAACTATATTTATAAAAATAATCCTCTAATTATCTGTAATTAAATATTATTTTTAAATGAATTTATAAACCTCAAAATAAAATTTCTATTTAGTTTAAACTATAGAATATATTTTAAATCCCTTTCTCATATTCAAAATATTTTAGTGATCTCTTTTAAAATCGGATAATATTTATTAGAAATCATTCCATAATTTTTTGAAATTAAGTAGGATTTTTAAATGAATTTTTAAAGCCCAAAATCGGTCTCTATTTTATTTAAACTATGGATGCATTTACTAATTTATTTTTAATGAAAATAAATCATTTTTCACAAAATAACTATATATTTGGAAAACTTATCTTTTTTACTTTCCAAATCCTATTTTTATTTTATTTTTTAAAATAAAAATACTAAGCATACACATTCGTTCCTCGAGCTCACGCTTTAGGAACTAGGGTGACCGGTCGACACCCTATCATGGGCGATCGACCACTCTTGACGGACTTCCACGCTTGCAACATGAAAGCTCCAAGTTTGAATCTTTTCTCCTAGATATTTCTGCCTACATCATTGCGTCTTTGTTAATCCAGCACACTTATACACATTCCATCTACCGCACAAAGACAATTCTCCACATGTAAACATACTGGAATGGGTTTGATGAAGACAAGCAAGCATATAATTGGTTTTAGGCAATTCTCTAATCACAACAAAGAAATTCAAAGCTAACCAAACTCAGTAATCAAATAATAACAGAGCATACACACAACCATCATACAGTCATAGACATAGATATGTGAGTGAGAGCACTCACCTGAAAGTAGCACAAAATAATCTTCACCAAACTCCCTTGCTTCTTCCACTCTTACTGTAAATTGTCAAGCTCGACTCAATGATGATCAAAACTCAAGCTTGCTTTCTCCTATTGTTGTATTTTTATGTTAAGAGGCCCATATATTCATCTAAGCAATTTTGGGATTTTTATTTTATTTACCGAGAATTGTTTAAGAAGAAGTAGGGTTAGAATTGATTTTTAAAATGAGAGAAAACGAGAAAGATAAGAACCCGGCCTTTGTTTTCAAGAGAATGAAAGAATTCTCTAGACTTCTCAAGAATAATGGAACAAAGGAAAATGAGTAGGATATTTTCTTTAGTTATGTTTTGGGTTCTTGGACAACCATAAATTCATTTTCCTATTTATTTTCACTCATTCACTTTTACAAAATAATTATTCCACCTTATCAAAATAACTCCAAATATCAATTAGACATCATATAATAGTGTTTATCCATCAGTTTATATTTTCATAAGAATTATATTTCACATAATTTTCCATATTTAAAAATAATTAATTCTAATCACCATATTAGGCCTATTATAGCAGCAATTCTTTATTAACCCTGATAATTAAATAAAAATTAATTCTTTACTACAATAAATTTCAAAGCTCTTTTTATTTATCATTATGAATTTTTATAAAGATTATTTACTCAATTTATTATTATTTAAAAATCATTTCTACTTTATAAATACCAATATCACTTCAAAAACGCCCAACATTACCATTGTTAATAATCCAATGCTTCAAAATATTTAATACAAAAATAATTCATTTAATATTCACTGTAATAAATAATTTCTCCCAATAGAATTAAATATAAACGATTGATCTATCCTTTACTTAAATCTCGATAATAAATATTTAACAATAAAAATTCTTAACTTCACAAATGTTCCATCATTTAAATCCCAAATAAATTTCAACATGTCCAATGCATCCACAATTCAAAATATTATAATTAATGTTAAATTATTCACATTTTATTATTTAAAACTCATTTAATTATTTAAATCTCTATTATTAAGTTTAATTAATTTATTCTCAATATCATGTTGTTACACTTACACTAGTCTAAATGGATGTATCGATAATGCATTCTCGAATAGGAACATTTAAGAATATGTATTTATTAATTGACTCAATACTCATGGTTACGAACACATTCACAACTTGAATCAGTTAAATACTTTTTTAAGGATTTCCTACTTACATATTTAACATATTTAAAATGTTACTTATGAAACAATATAACAACATATGCAATAGAAAATAAAACCAAAAGCTTACTTAATTTCGAATAAAATTTGAAGTAATGTTATATAATCAAATTATATAATTTTCCCTAGCATACACCTCTAACCCTATCAAACATTAAGCATAATATGCAAGTATCATATACCTAGAACATAACACTTAAATATACAACCAAGTGTACCAATCAAGGCTTAGCCAAAGTAATATTTCTCCTATGTGTTATTATATCATATAATATCCCACTCAGATACAATAACCTCTTTCATGTTTATATTGCTCAATAGAACTTTTCATTACACTTTAATTAGTCAACCCATAACTTATTTGGTTTATGATTTTAATATCGAGCAACCGCTTTGCTCTAACATTTCAAGCTAAGTAACCCTTTATTTTAATGTGTATTAATGAGTGTTTCCATCATTCAATTTATCAAAATGAGTATTGCCTTAACTCATAAAATCAACTAATTATCCATGTAGCTTAATAGCTTTATATGAGTGACCCCTTAATTCGGTTAGTCAAGATAAGTTCCCCTTTAACTCATGGAATTAATTTATTATCACGCAACAAATGAGTATCCCCTTAACTTATAATTCAAATATTTGTTTTTAATAACCTAAATCTAGAATGATTTGATTCATCTTAACATGTATTCTAGCTTACAACTTTAATAACCATTGTAAACTGATTTTATAATACAATTACCCCAACATTCAAGGCAATACCATTCATACCACTTGAGAATTTACATATGATTAAAAATACTAAGTAATTCGTTTACATTGCATAATAGCGTTCAACAATGATTAGTTATCGAGAATTCCATTTAATCATCTAAAGTATCGAACAAAAAAAATTATGTACTCTCGAAATCCTATCCGAAAGGATTAAGATTTACATTGAGTCATAGTACTTCGTTCTCAACTCCATATAGCAAAACAGTGATAATTTGCTAGACTTGATAGCCCTTTTGCATTGGATCAAAATTACATAGCATAGTGGGAATCAATCATTGTTTTATGTTATGAAAACATATCCCCAATTCCCAATAATCTTTTTCATTCTTAGTTATAAAATATGAGTGGATGTTAGATTACATCAGGATATAAGAAATACATCCATCACTCAACATTGTAACTTCTTGTCTTAACAGGTTTTGTCCTAAGTAAACAAAAGCTACCTCTTAAATCCAAATAAGACTCAACGAAGTGATTCACCTCTTTCCTTATAACACACTATGCAACATAAAATGTTAAATCAATGCCATGAATAAATCACAAGTACAAGACAAACCAAATTGTATGCAATCAAACATGAATATACAAATGTATGTATAATCGCATAGAAATCGTGGTCCATATCAGGAGATGTGCACTATCCACCCTCATCTTGCGGTCTGTATGACATGAATCACCTAGATCATAAGATTTGGGTGACCTACACTCACCTAGATCCTTGGATCTAGGTGACATCCCCTCACCAGTAATACTTGGTCCAGGTGACCCAAACTCACTTAAACTGGCTAGTCCATGTGACCACTGGGTTCAGGTAACATACCTAATGTGACTTTAAGTCACTTAGGTTGTACCAAACCCGAGGATCAAAAGCCCAACAGTGGCGCCATATTAAGGCAATAGGTGGTGTTGCATCACCATCGCTTGGTGCTAGTTGCTCCTCCCAAAACACATCCTCTCTTGTAATCCTCTTCCCTAACACCACCATCATCACCACATATTCCTTATACACTCCAATTTACAATATTTTCATCCATAAATCCACATCTAAAATGTTATTCGCCAAATTCAAACCTCAATTCAATATGAATATCAAATCAACCAATGATTTCATCAAAGGTAACATTTTCTTCTATTCGCACGAAATTCAAAGAGAGAAAATGATGCTTTTATGTGATTTACCTCACTCAAATATCTTGATCTTCCTCCTAAACTCCTCTTTTGTATTTTCTTCTTCTTCTTTTTCTCATTGCAAGCTTATGGACAAATATTTCAAGGATTATAAATCATCCAAATCACCTCATTTTCACATGTAATTCAACATATGTTATAAAAATTACGTTGCTTGTTGATTTAAGTGTAAAATGTAGTGGTCTTTTTTTATCAATTAGGGGAAAAGTTGAATTAAAGATAATTTGAGCTCTTTTCATTGGGTTTTAGAATGAGAAGATAATGAATTATATGGCATTAGTAGATAGAAAATGCCCTAAAGTAATTTCGTTATCCTTTTGCATATGAACCCTTAAGTAAAATTATTATCACAAATTAGCTTCCACGATCTCTCATTTTATAAAAGTGTAATTTCTTATTTAAGAAGTACCTTTTATGAAAATACTTTAAACCACATTCGACTTATTTCTAACAAAACTATTTAAAATGAAAACAAGCACCAAAACACTTACCGATAGATTTTAATGTTACGTTTGTTTACAAGTAAATTTTATTGACAATTCAAACATTTAACAACTATGGTTGTCATTATGTAAAACGATATTTTAACTTTAGTGATAGTATTTGTCTAAATTAATATAAAAATAATTGCCTACCAATATGGGTCATTACTATTACCACAAGAGCAATTTTGTGATTTCACCGTTATATAATTATGATTCGTGTGTTTATCTTGTTTGACATAATAGTATGCTATTAGGTTATATTTCTATCAATGTACTTATGATTATATCTACTAAATATTTATGGTTACATAATATTTATCAATAGAAATTCTTGAAACTTCTATCGTGTCAATGACACTAAGTAATGGTCATAATCATGAGTTTTGGATAAAATAGTTAAATTATATTTTCTAATGTTAGTTGTGAGTACATCGATAGCATAATACAAATACACATGATAGACTAGCGTACATAATGCATAACATGTTTATTGAAGTGAATTATTCACAGGTCGTTGGTGTATAGAGATAATAATATGTTACGTATGTGTGTTCATTTGTTGAATGCCACATTTAAACTTTCAGAGATGTTTTAGGGATTTTGTTATCGATGTCAAATGGAAGGTCTCATATAAAAGTATGTAATGATCTGGTGGCTTAAGAGTATTGTCAAACTTATGTGATCATTTCATTATTTGCTTATAGTTTGGCCACACCAATTTGAATTGTGGTACAATAGTTGAATTTAATTCAAAACATGTAAAGTTAGATGCTATTCAAGGCTTGATTTGTCTCCCACACTACATGAGGTTGTTATCATCATAATAAAATATAACTCAATATCATGGAATCCTTTATCACTGTACTAGTGGTTGTTGATAATTGTTGCCAGATCAAACTAGTGGCTTTTAATATCATAATCTACAACTAGTTAAACATGTTGATATATTATTGACCAAGCCTAAAATGTCTTGGTGATATAGAGATGATGAAATGTCAGCATGCAGAATATATCATTGCTTCAGCATCTCGTTATGAATAAATGAAGTTATACTTTACTTAGATGATTTGTATGCATTTGAAATTCAATCCACTGTAGTGCAATAGCAAAATATGAACAAACTTTGTTATTCAAACTATTCGGATTTCACTAAGGATAAGAATCACATTTGGAAGTAATACAATGTTACTGTCATGGATTAGGAAATTGAGCCAAAGTATAATAGGGGGATCTCTTCGCAAAGACCGGATTCTAACCTTTCCTATAGGATCATGAGCTACAAAAGTATGACTTATTATTTAGTTTTTTGTCCACGTTGTATGTGTATTCCAAGTAATTAGAAATTGTATATTCAACTAAATAGTTAAATAAACTAATTGTTTATTAGATATGTCAAATGAAGAGTACGTTCATGTGGATATAATGTTTTTGAAATTATCCTAAACATTTGCACGGTCTTCCCTACCAAAAAACACATAGACTACAACTCAATCATGTCAAATCGAAATGTTCTATTTTGATAATCTTATATGACTCAAAGACACCACTAAAAATTGGTTAATACTATCAATACATGAGTATTTGTAGAATGTAATGTGAAGTTAAACAGTTATTGATCAAGGTGTAATAATGGTTGATCGATAAATATTTATCAAGTTGAATCAAAGACTTTACACGACTTAATACAAATTAGTAGAGAGTTGATGTTTGATCAAACTTTAGATGTCTTATTAATATTGTCTGACAAAGAGACAAAGATAATCGGTATATCATTGTTAATGGGAAAAATATGATAATATGTGTCACTACAAAAGACCAAAATCATGTTTAACACCATTGTCCTGGTGATTAGGCATTCCGACTTATGTCCACGAGGTCATAGGTTCGAATAATTCTCGGTGTGATTCAAACCACTGGAAATACGTTGATATGTAGTTTGTTATATACTACCTAAGATTTGTGATACTAACATGTACTACCATCTAATTATGTAGCAAATTAAAAAAGAGATCAAAATCGAATTCATTTAAAAGATTATATAATTATTAATGATGCATTCATTCAAGTACCTCTAGCTTAAGCGGTTAGAGTTATGACGCTTTAGACAAAGTATCTGGAGGTCATGGGTTCGAGCTAATGTGACACTCATAATGAGTGTTTGCACAAAAAATGGACAAACACCTCAAAGCTGTATGATTTAGTAGATCTTATGTTATTCTTAGTAATTTGAGCGATTTATGCAAATACGTAAAAAACAGGGGCTAAACTGTAAAAAGACACGCAGATTTATAGTGGTTCAGACAGAATGTGCCTTCGTCCACTTTATATGTTATTTCTCTTCTTTTGTTATGATTACAAGTACAAAGCTTTGGTACAAGTAAAAGAAAGTTGTTTGAAGAGTTCCTTCCGTGCTTGAGCTCTCAAACTTGTCCCCCATTGTTGTACCCCTGCCCCTCTATTTATAGAGTGAGGCTGGGGGTAGGGGTCTTGGAGGTATACAGCAGCTGGCGGGCCTGGGCTGACGTAATCTGGCCTGGCGCGTCTTGGTTCGGCCTCCCTTGGTTCGGTGGTAGGAGTTGAATGTTAGTATGGAGACGACTTGGTCCGGTTGTAGACTGGTCCGGCAGTGGATTGGTTCGGCATTGCTTGGAGAAGAGGTTGGTTCGGCATCGCTTGGAGAAGAGGTTGGTTCGGCATCGCTTGGAGAAGAGGTTGGTTCGGCATGACTTGGAGAAGAGGTTGGTTCGGCATGACTTGGAGAATAGGTTGGTTCGGCATGACTTGGAGAATAGGTTGGTTCGGCATTGCTTGGAGAAGTCTTGGTCCGGCTGTGTTGATCCGATGATGATGGTTCGGCTAGGTTGGTTCGATGGTAAGAATCCATCCAACATTTGCCCCCCAAAGTGGGGCATATGCTAGTATATGCCGCGCTTTGTTTCCGCTAAGGTGTTTTCATTTGGTCCCAGAGTGAGAAGCCGTTTGGTTCGGCGTCTTGTATCTGCTTATAAATAGGGGCTACACACCTTCGTTAGTCCTTACCGAATAGAGAGAGCCGAATCAAACTGAGTACCGAATCACCTGAGTACCGAATCATCTGAGTACCGAATCACCTGAGTACCGAATCATCTGAGTACCGAATCAACCGAGTACCGAATAGTCCAAGCTCTGAACCAGGTAATGTATTCTTTTGCCGAATGAGCCTACAAATTCAGTACCGAATGAATCTTATATGGAAAATGCCGAATGATTTATTGTGTTGGGATGCCGAATGAACTCTCGTACGACAATACCGAATGGACCTCTCAGACTATAATACCGAATGAACTTCTGCATTTATTTGTTTACATCCTCTGTTCTAACGATGTGCTTTTCTAGTGTTGTAGATAATGTCTCGTAAAGCGAAAACTCGATCAGACAAAAAGAAATCCGGGGGCGAAGGAGGTTCCTCTGTCGTGCCCCCAGCTCAACCGAATCCCAAACGTCACGGACCAATCCCGAGATCACTAGTGGACGGGTATGGCCCTCAGGAAATTCTAAACTCCCCGCCCGACTGTTTTCCTAGTTCCCTCAAGGAGGAGCAGCTTGATGCCATCTCTCGTTCTTTCGGAATTGATAGGGCGCGAATGCTGTTGCCAGGGAGAGATGTTATGCCATACGACCCCCCTGAGGGGTACTTTGCTTACAGCAGATACCACTGCATGTGTGGTGCCATTCCGCCTCTTAATGCTTGGGTAATCAACTTCCTTACATATCTCAAGGTGGCCCCATTCCAGCTTCAACCCAACTCCTATGCTATCCTGGTGAGCCTCTTCGTCATTTTCCAAAGGAAGTATGGTCGTGCTCCTTCCAACCGGGAGATCCGGTACTTGTATAATTTGAGGGGCTATAAGAAGGGGTCCCCATACATTAGCTTGGAGTCAGCCGTGACCTTCAAACCGGTCTTGGATCTGTACTCTAAATTCAGCATGTTCAAGAAAGAGTGGTTCTTTGTTAGGGACGACTCCGTTTCAATCCGGCGCTTTACTTCTGGATGTAAGTTGATGCTTTTACTTATAATTTCTATTCCGATTGCGATGCTTCTTCTCATACTTTCTAATTTTTGCTAGCGACAGGTGGCTTTCCGGTTGTGGAGACTGACCGCCTGGTTCAGACGGCGGCTGAGATAGAAGCTATTCTTGGGAAATATAGATCATCTGCCTTCTTGATCAGAAATGCGATTCTTCTGGAATATAACTTAATCCTTCCGCAGCAGTCAGTAGTTAAGCTGAGGGAAACGGCGGAGGAGAGGGCGGCTGCTCAGACCAAGGAAGGTGTTACGGTAGAGAGTAGCAAGAGGAAACCTTTCACAAAACCTTCAGCTGTCGGAGGTAAGAAACTCAAGAAGTCGGACGGTCCTTCCCCCAGCAATTGTCCACTTACCCGGGAGGAGGAAGACATAGAGGAGGAAAGAGGCGAGGGTGGAGATGGTCGGGAAGGTGATAAAGGTGGCGATGGCATCGGGGCCTTGCTTCCTGGGCAAGCGGGCGAGATTCAGGAGTGGACGGACGATGCGTTCCACCAGGCTTTCGAGGGGCTGGACGGAGATCCGGCTTTGGTAGAGAAAACCGGGAAAGCGGACAAGGCCGGGACCGGTGCAAGCGAGTCTTCCCAAACCATTCCAGCCAGGGTGGCTCCGACGACTCAAGGTGAACTCTTGACTCCTGCATGCTTCACTAATGATAGGGACTTAGGAATATTTTATGACCCGCTCCCGTCCTGGAATGAAATCCAGGACCTATTGCAGTATCCTACTCCTCCCCGGGGTTTGTACAACCACAGATGTGTTTCTCTCCTTTTAATTTGCCGTGTTTTCTTGAAGTATAGAACAATATATGCTTGTGACACTTTTTCTTCATATCAGGAGCAGGTAAAACGGTCAAAGCCTCAGACTTTCGGCACAGGCTTGAACAGTACAAGCTTTCCAAAACTTCTGTCAAGCCGAAGCCTTCGACCCACCGCTCCGGGGATGTAGTCGGCTACCGTCCTCTTCTCGGGGTTATCGAAGAGGGTATTCAGCAGAGAAAGAGGAGTCGTCCTTTATCCGAACCTTCGCTTGGTCCTCAGCTCCCGGCTCAGCCTCTTCATGATATCACGGAGGAGGATAGCGAGTTTGTGCCTTCTCCGCACCCGTCCGGAAACCCTTCTGTTATTCATATCGGCCGTCCTGATTTGGCTCGTAATCCATTTGCGGGTCATCCTGATCTGGATCCAAGCTCTCATGATATTACCTTCGACGAAGTCACTGGTGAACACCTTCTCCCCCGCAACCCCATGGTACGGGTACTTGATGAAGCTAAGTCCTTAGATCTCGATTTACTCACTACTCGTATAATCACTATGGGAGACGAGGCCAAGGCTAATATTGATCGGGTGGCGGAGGAGACCAAGAAGATGATGGGGCATCATGCCCGGCTGGTTAAGGCCGAAGAGGAGATTGGGAGCGCCAATATCCGACTTCGATTGGTGGTTTCGGATCAGGCCAAACAGCTTGCGGATCAGGCTATTCAGATTTCTCAGCATGAGGCTGCTACTGGACGATTAAGGAAAACCATGGAAGAGGCCAGTCGGGCCGAATTGCGGAAAATGGAAGCTACTTGCAAAGAACGGATTGACATGGCTATTGCCACGGTGGACGAAGTTCGGAAAGCGGATCTCGAGCAGGTGGAGGAATTGTCCGGGAAACTTGAGGCTGCAGAGCTTGCTCAAGCTAAGTTGAGGGAGGAGATGGAGGCAATGCGGGGATCCCTTCTAGCCGACTGCTCGAGATACCGATCAGAGAGAGATGCTGCCGTTGGGAGGTTGTTGGCTTCCGAGGCCCGGATGAGGGAGTTTGAGGAGAATGAGGGGATGATGGACGAAATGCTCCAGGACATGTACTTCCGAACCTGGAAGCAGGGCAACCTATCCTGGATGGATGATTATCCCAGGATCATGGCTAAGATCTATCTTCGGGCTCTGGAGGAGGCCAAGGCCGATGCGGATAAAGATGGTGGCATGGCCTTCAGCATGGATGCGGTCACTGCCCAGTTTGCCAAGGAGGAGAAGGTGGCGGTGAAGGAAGGTATGCGGTTGCTTGCCGCTGAGGAGGTAGGCGTGCAGGTAGAGGATGACGATCAGGATAGTCAGGAAGCAGGTGCTGGTAAGTCTCCCTTTTTAGTTTCTCCATCAACTTGGTTGCTTATTGCTAATGAGTCTTCCTTTTTTTTGACTGGACAGGGGGTCAACAGGGCAAGGATAAAGCTCCACTGCAGCCGGCTCCTTGATTATACCTGGAAAAACTCTTTTTGTGGATTCGACAGTGTTGTATATGTTAGTCGAAAAAATAGTAATGTAGCCTTTAGGGTGTAATATTTTGCCACTTGTAATAAATAGTCTTATTTTTGACGTGTAACTCTTTAACTTAAGCTGATTTTGTCGTCTTTTGAATGTTCGTATGAGAAATATATCTGTGTATATTCTCGCAGTTGAATTGTGTTTGATGTCAGATTCTGGTTTTAAATCATAATTTCATGACTTGCAATATTAGCGTGTGGTGTGAACAAATTATAGTCATGTATTTGCACACAAAAGAAGAAAATACCGCCTTTCATGTTTTAATCGTAGATGGCAGTCTTGAATATCTTGTATGACCGAGCATGGAATGTAGTCGAATGTCCTGCCACTGTGAATCCCTACACCCATTGGCGAGTATCTCCTACTCTGTATTATGTACTTTAGGGATTGTTATAGAGGATAGGGAAAAAGCTTTTTAAGTAAAATTGAAATACGTGAAAAGGTAAAACTTCCAATCACGGAAGGCCTTCGATGTGCTTAAGTTCGTGGCAAACGGGTTTTGTAGTCACTTTCCCTAGCTGTGGGTCTTGGAGACATTCGTCACCCATCTTACGCCTCCGCGGGGAGTTAATTCTTTTTTACCACAGCCGCACTTAAGACACATCGGAGCCGAGATCGCGCACGGTAACTACCCGGGCCATTATGCCCCGTAATCGTGGGTATTATTCGATTTACTGTGGCCGGCTAGCGTGGGTGCCGATCGTCAACTGTGAACTGCCCCTGGCTGGCCACACCTTATGTTGGGGCTTATAGTTGGTTCACAGTTGCCGGCGAGCCTAATGCCGTAATGAGCTGCCTCGGCTATATTCGGCCTTCTCGGTGGCTTATAATCGGCTCATTACAGTTGGCTTTAAGGGCCGTCGCGAGCAATGAGTTAACCCGCAGCAGAGGGATGCTGGAGCGAAAGTGTCTCATTGGCGAGGGCATAGATTCGCATAGTACCTGTTGGGTCTTGTCTAGGTGAAGTTTCGTTGTGGAGTGCTTTGAATAGAAATGCTATATACTCAGGATTTTGTTCAACAGAAAAGGATAAAGTTAACAAGCAGCCAAGATACGAAGGAACAAGTTAAAAAAGAGACAAGGTTTTTTAAAGTGGTTCGGCACGAAAATGCCTACATCCACTGATTCTCTTTGTTAATTCACTTCATATGGGCAATACAAGTTAAGAAAAGTATCGACGGAGGTGTTGGATGTTCCATGCCCTCTGGAACACCTCTCCGTCCACTGTTGACAAAATATAGGCTCCGTTGTGGAGATCTTTATGAATTACATATGGTCCATCCCAGATTGGGTCTAGTGCTCCGGGGCGAGGGAAGATTCGCTTGAGGACAAGATCCCCTTCCTGTAAGGTACGATGCTTGACTTTGGAGTTGTATTGTGCTGCCACTTTTTGCTTGTGGGCTGCTGTTTTGAGGACTGCATCGTTTCTTCTCTCCTCGATTAGATCCAAAGACATGTGAAGGAGTTCTTCGTTCTCTTCTGGGTTATAGTGGATCCGACGGTGGGAAGGCACAATAGTTTCAACTGGGAGCATAGCCTCCGATCCGTATGCCAAAGAGAAAGGAGTGTGCCCTGTCGATGTTCTGAAAGATGTGCGATAGGCCCATAGTGCCGTAGGAAGTTCATCCACCCAAGCGCCCTTTGACTTTTCGAGCTTCTTTTTTATTAGAATTTTCAGAATTTTGTTGACTGCTTCGACTTGTCCGTTTGCCTGGGGATATGCTACGGATGAGAAGCTTTTATGAATTCGGTGTTCTTGGCACCAGTTGGCGAATTCCTCGCTGTCAAATTGAAGTCCATTGTCTGATATGATTTTGAGTGGGACTCCGTACCTGCATAGAACATTTTTGATCAAGAAGTTAATAACTTTTGCTGAAGATACTTTATTTAGAGGTTCCGCTTCCACCCATTTGGTGAAATAATCAACTGCCACTATAGCATATTTGGCCCCGCCTCGGCCCATCGGTAGCTCGCCGATTAAGTCAATTCCCCATATTGCGAAGGGCCAAGGGCTGGTCATTTGAGTAATCTCAGTTGTTGGTAGCCGTGGAATCTTAGCAAATTTTTGGCATCTGTCACACCTCTTGACGAAATCTAAGGCGTCCTTGCTTAAGGTGGGCCAGAAATATCCGTATCGGAGTATCTTTTTTGGATGTTTTCCCTCCGGTGTGATCTCCACAGCTCCCCTGATGGATGTTGGATAAGATTTCCTTGGCTTCCCTTCCGGCGACACACCTTAACAATGGGTTAGAGAAGCCGCGCCGATAGAGGATGTCTTCTTGTATTGTATAGCGGGATGCTTTCCTCAAGATTTTCTTGACTTCATTACACCCGTCGGGTAGTGTGCCACTCTGTAGGTAGTTTCGGATGGGAGTCATCCAAGTTGCTTCCTCGGTTGCAGTTATCAGATTCACTTGTTCAAAACTTGGCGCCATTTGCTTTGAGATGGTCACTGCCCCGAGGATGGTGATGTCTCTCACACTTGCTTGCTTTGCTAATTCGTCGGCCTCTCGGTTCTCCTCCCGAGGGATGTGTTTGACTATGTAGTGGTCCAATCGGCTGAGAAGTAACCTGGTCTTCTTTAGATATGCTATGAGTCGTTCTTCTCGAGCTTGGAATTCTCCTAGTATTTGGTTAACAATAAGTTGAGAATCGCTGTGAATACACAAAGAATTGGCCCCGATTTCTATGGCAATTTCTAGCCCAGCTATCACCGCTTCATATTCTGCATCGTTGTTGGTGGCAGCAAACTCCAACCTTATAGCATAGTGCAGTTTGTTTCCCCTGGGAGTGATTATTACTACACCTGCCCCCGAGCCTTGTTCGTTTGATGCACCATCCACAAAGAGATTCCACTTGATATCTCCTGTTATTTCCAATTGCTCCTGATCTTCGTTGGTAGTGAACTCTGCAATGAAATCAGCCATGGCCTGTCCCTTGATGGCGGTGCGAGGGTGATAGGTGATATCATACTGACTCAGTTCAATACACCATTTAAGTAATCGCCCAGAAGTGTCGGGACGATGGAGTACCTGCCTCAGTGGTTGATCGGTCAGAACTTTGATGGAATGGGATTGGAAGTAATGACGTAGTTTTCATGAAGTGATTAGTAGACAGTATGCTAATTTCTCAAGTTTAGGGTATCTAACTTCTGCCCCAGTAAACCTTTTGCTGACGAAGTAAACCGGCCGTTGCGTGCGGTTGTCTTCCCTTACCAAGGCAGCGCTTAGGGCGTGGGATGACACAGCGAGGTATAGGTATAATTCTTCTCCTTCGCTTGGAGTTGAGAGCACCGGTGGTTTCTGGAGGTGTTCGATTAAGTGAAGGAAAGCGGTCAGGCATTCGTCAGTCCATTCGAACTTTCCCTTGTCTTTCTTTAGAGCCTCAAAAAAGGGGACGCACTTGTCCGTCGCCTTGGAGATGAATCGGCTTAGAGCGGCCACTTTTCCGTTCAAACTTTGCATTTCCTTCCGAGTGGAAGGTATCTTGATATCCCTTAGCGATCGGACTTGTTCAGGGTTTGCTTCTATTCCTCTGGCATGAACGATGAATCCTAAGAACTTTCCAGATGACACTCCGAAGGAGCATTTTAGCGGATTCAACTTCATTCCATATTGTCGAAGTACTTGAAACATCTTGCCTAGGTGGCTCACGTGATCTTTGGCTTTCCTTGACTTTACTAGCATGTCATCCACATATACTTCCATAGTTTGTCCTATCAGCCCCGCAAACATCTTGTTGACGAGGCGCTGGTAGGTGGCTCCTGCATTTTTAAGTCCGAAAGGCATTACCTTATAGCAGTATAAACCTCGATCGGTGATGAAACTAGTGTGGTCTTGGTCGGGAGCATGCATAGGAATTTGGTTATATCCTGAGTATGCATCCATAAAAGATAGGAGTTCGTGCCCGGCTGTGTTGTCTACAAGTTGGTCGATTCTGGGAAGTGGGAAGCAATCCTTTGGGCAGGCGTCGTTTAGGTTGGAAAAGTCAATGCAGGTTCGCCACTTCCCATTAGCCTTTTTTACCAGCACCAGGTTGGCGATCCATTCCGGGTAGATAGCTTCTCGTATGAAGTCATTGGCGAGTAGGTTTTTTACTTCTTCATCGAGGGCTGCCGATCGCTCTGCCCCCATGCTTCTCTTTCTTTGTTTTACAGGCGCCTTGGTAGGATCAATGTTTAATACGTGGCATGCTATGTCGGGGGAGATTCCAGTCATGTCAGCGTGTGACCAAGCGAATACATCCAAGTTGTGGCGGAGAAAATCGATGAGTTGTTCTTTCAATTCGGCTTTTAGTTGGGACCCAATTTTCAATAGTCTACTCGAGTCATGCTTGTCTACAGATATAAACTCCATAGCCTCTGCAGGCTCGGCGGTGGCCTCCTCCTCTTTGTCCCTAGGATCTAATTCATTGAAAGGGTCGCTGGTATATCGAAGAGGAGGGGCTTTCTTTAATTGCTACGCTTCTAGACTTTTTGTGCAGAGGGCAATCTCTACACCCTTCCCTTTATCCTTCCTGTGGTTGTTGCGAAGTTCAGTCACATAGCAGTCTCGAGCAACGTCCTGATCTCCTTCCACTTCCCCTACTCCATTGTCCGTTGGGAATTTCATCTTTAGGCACCATGGGGCTAAGACAATTTGGAAGTCAGACAAGGATGGCCTTCCCAAGAAGGCGTTGTAGGCCGACTGGTTTTCTATTAGCACAAACGTTTGTTTCCGTACAGCAGAGCGGGGATGGCTTCCAATCTCAACAAAAAGGTCCAGTTGCCCGAGGGGCATCTTCGCGTCTCCAGTGAAGCCGTGTAATGGTTTATCGCAGGGGGATACATCCTTCATTGATAGCTTCATTTTGTCGAATGCGTGTTTGAACAGGATGTTTACCGAGCTTCCAGTGTCTACCAGGATTCGGTAGACTTCGGCGGGACCAAGTCGGGCAGAGATGACCATGGGATCCATGTGAGGGTACTGCCTTCCTTCTAGGTCACGCTTACCGAACGTGATGTCATTACTTTCTTTCCGCTACGGGTGGCGCTCTTCTATAACCGAATTGACATAGTCTTTATTGTCTCTAAGCGACTTTCCGTATCTTTCCATCTCTTTCCAGCTTCTGTCTGCGATGTGTGGCCCTCCTGAGATGGTATGGACCACTATCTTTTCCTGACTAGAGCTGCTAGCGTTGCGGTTTCCCCTGTCGGCCCCCGGGGAGGGTAGCCTTGGGTTTTCATTGGCAGGAGCTGGGGTCCTGTCCTGACCTTTTACATAACGTTCCAGTTTCTTTCTTCTGATGTGTTCCTCAATCAGATCTCGGAGATGATGGCATTCGTTGGTATCATGCCCGTGAGATTCGTGGAAGCGGCAGAATTTTCCAGACTTCTATGCGTTATCTGATTCCTTCTTGTACGATGGGCGTTTGTACCTAACTTCGCCTTGGGTGGCAAGGAAGATATTTTCGATGGTCTCGTTCAAAGGAGTGTAAGTGTCGAATCTTGGCCCTGGCCAATATAGGCGCTTTTCTCCCTTCTTGCCCCCAGCATTGTCTCTGGAATCAGTTCTTCGAACGTCCCTTGCCACAGCAGGGGCGTTGCCATGGGTTGTCTTATTTTGCTGTCCTGACTGCCCCTCAACGGCAGCATCCTCAAGCCTCATGTATTTCCCGGCTTCATGGAAGAAATCGGGTAAAGTAGCTGGCTTTTCTTTTGTCAACCTTCTAGCAAATTTAGTGTCCGGATGCACACCACTGCAGAGGGCCATTAGGATAAGCTTCTCATCGGCATCTTGGACTGCGGCTGATGCGGCGTTGAATCTGGTTAGGTATTGCTGCAGCTTTTCTCCAGGTTTCTGTTTGACACTGGATAAGGAATAAACGTCCTTAGGTTGCTCCACATGAATGCGGAACTGGCTGATAAATTTTTCTTTCAACATTTCCCACGAGCTGATGGATCCTTGGGGTAGATGACAGAACCAGGAGGTAGCAAGATCTGCTAAGAAGAGCGGAAAGCATTTGCACAGTACTCCCTCTGTTGCTCCACTCATGAGCATATGCTGCGTGTACCTTTGTAAATGTACTACGGGATCGGAGGTTCCTTTGTACGGTTCCATCGTTGGCATCTTCCATTCTCGGGGGGTGATAGCAATTTCGATATTGCGGGCGAAAGGACTGGTTACCCTAGCGCCTATCCCTCGATCTCTTTGTTCCCGTTGGACACACTCTCTGAATAAGTGTGCCATCCTTTCATCAGAACTTGGAGTAGACAGAAATGAGTTTGGTTCTGTTCTTTGGGATTGATTCCGTCCAAATGACCTGTAGGGATGGTATCGTCTATCATTCCTCATATTTTCCAGTGGCTGCCTTTGATCTTCTGGGAGCATGCTAGGGTCAGCTATAGTTGGCCCTTGCCTTGATCTCCCCCTGTTGGGTTCTGATCTGAGCACTTCCTCGGGTCCAACTTCGGGCTGGACTCTAGCTCGGCCCCGTTCACTGGCGTTTCTGTGGTTAGGCAGCATGACAGGCTCAGCTACAGTTGACCTTCGCCCGGTACCTTCCCTGTTGGGTTCGGTACCAAACGTTTCCTCAGGCCTAACTTCGGGCTGTGCTCGGTCTCGGCTCCTACCACGGCTACTTCTGCCGTTAGCTCCTTCGAAGAAGGGAGATCTTTGTTGTCTTTGAGATCCTCCAGACTGGGACTCGCCCCATGATTCAGTGTTGCGGTTGGATTCTTCAGCGTCCCTTAAGCGTGACATGAGATGATCCACCAAGGCTTCCTGCTGGGACGTGAAGCGGTTAGTTACTTCAACCACAACTCTGTCCAGATCTGATCTAGTAATTGCTGCAGGCTGTTCTGTGGCAGGAGTAGTTGGGTTAGCCTGTTCTTCATTGGTTACTGTTGTTGGAGGAGGACGATCTACTTGGTTCGTGACAGCTGGATCTGGAAGGCTGCTGGATGCGATGTTTTTTCCTTTGCTAACATCTTTTCTCTGTTTGGGAGGCATGTTTTCTAAGCGGCGGACAATGCTGTTAGGAAAACTCGTTAAGTGGATGAAGCTGAAGCTTCGAGCTTCTAGCTCTCAATGAAAGCACCAAAAATGTTTGCACAAAAAATGGACAAACACCTCAAAGTTGTATGGTTTAGTAGATCTTATGTTATTCTTAGTAATTTGAGCGATTTATGCAAATACGTAAAAAACAGGGGCTAAACTGTAAAAAGACACGCAGATTTATAGTGGTTCAGCCAGAATGTGCCTACGTCCACTTTATATGTTATTTCTCTTCTTTTGTTATGATTACAAGTACAAAGCTTTGGTACAAGTAAAAGAAAGTTGTTTGAAGAGTTCCTTCCGTGCTTGAGCTCTCAAACTTGTCCCCCATTGTTGTACCCCTGCCCCTCTATTTATAGAGTGAGGCTGGGGGTAGGGGTCTTGGAGGTATACAGCAGCTGGCGGGCCTGGGCTGACGTAATCTGGCCTGGCGCGTCTTGGTTCGGCCTCCCTTGGTTCGGTGGTAGGAGTTGAATGTTAGTATGGAGACGACTTGGTCCGGTTGTAGACTGGTCCGGCAGTGGATTGGTTCGGCATTGCTTGGAGAAGAGGTTGGTTCGGTATCGCTTGGAGAAGAGGTTGGTTCGGCATGACTTGGAGAAGAGGTTGGTTCGGCATGACTTGGAGAAGAGGTTGGTTCGGCATGACTTGGAGAATAGGTTGGTTCGGCATGACTTGGAGAATAGGTTGGTTCGGCATTGCTTGGAGAAGTCTTGGTCCGGCTGTGTTGATCCGGTGATGATGGTTCGGCTAGGTTGGTTCGATGGTAAGAATCCATCCAACAATGAGTGCTCTACTTGAGTAAAGTATCACTCTTGTTATCAAAAAGTATTTAATGTTGCATTATTATTTTTACAGCAAAATAGGTAAATTCTTTGGCATTCAAAATTGTAAAAAAAATTTGAGTTGCAAGTGTCATATGTGAAATTCATAACTATACCATTAGAGATACAGAAAGGGTAAATAAGTCAAGTTATAATAGTTTTATTAAACATGTTCTATTACTTAGAGTCTCTTTGTTAAATTTGATTATTTTTGAAGTTCACGTAAAATTTGTTGTTGCTCTTAATCAAAAACTAAACCCAATAACAACGTCCAATAAAAGGGGATAACAACATTAAAAAAATATGCTTATAATACATACTTCTATACCAAAAATGTTGATACAAAAATTGTGACAACCCAAGATTTTCGACGCCCGAAAATCGACATCAATACGTTCACAGTATTACATGTCGAACAAATCGAATGCCGGAAATACCAGATCGTTAGAGAAAAGAAGAAAGAGGTAGAAGAAGAAAATAGAAAACAACATCAGAATCTCACAATCGCAGCGGAACAATATATAATAGATAACAACAGATTTTTATACAAAAGAAACTATAACTGTTTTTATACATTACATCATCAGAGTACAACATAATCAATAACACAACACTAGACAGTTAAAATAACTTGTCCTTACAAAGCTGAATATACAACATACCATACACAGTGAAATATAAGTCAGATACGTGATATACGTCTCCGTCATCCAGCTTGTCTCCTGAGCTCCATAGCATCTTATCATGTATCTGTAATACTCAGTCTGACCCGAGCATTATAATAAAATAACACCCGAGTCAGTCTGGAAAACCAGCGTGAGAAAGACACTCAATTTGAATTATAAGAGTTTTCAAAGTCCTTTAAAAATCAAAGGTATCTCGTAAGACCACGCCACAAATAAACATGCCGGGTTTTTACCTTACGATAACCAAAACACTTTATATCAAAATCCTCTGATATTATAATAGTGTCTAAGTACAAATACTTATTCAAATAGCTGAAATTTTTACATTAATTAAATTCCAGCAATACTAGGCTCTACAATCAAAACCGTAAAGGCACGTAGGAAGAATGGATTTCCAACTGAATGACTAGGCACTGGGGTACCACCTGTCACGGTACCAGGTCTAGATCAACATACCGAGGACCACTCCCGATCCCCTGCAACACAAGACCGGACTACCCCTTAATGGATAGCCTGAATAAGATCACCCCGCGGTTGGGATCAGCAACCGCCACACAGCCGAAATAAAGAGACTCTAGACAGGGGAAACCTTACCCTATTTGGAAGCTACCCACTTAGCCTTGCTGCATATCCCCTGATTTTTAGTCATTCCCGCTTGATGAGGCTCGAGGCTAAGCGTTACCTTTTTAGAAATATTCACTTAGAATGCTCATTGTCCTCTAATGACAATGTACTGATAGCATTCATCCATAGAAGTCTGTTCCCGATCCGAACGGAACCGAAGGCACTATTCCTACTACATCCATTTTGGAATCACCCTCAGGATTAATAGCGATTAGCCCTTGCACTTCACTGCTCCATCTTCGACTCCAAGCTCTTGTCTTCATTTCGAAAACGTACTCATTAGATCGAAGTGGTTTTCGGATCACAAATCTGATCCCGGTCTCTTCGAAACAACGTTCGCTATTCCCGGTAAACTCAACCCCTGTTCTCTAGGAAATAAACCAACGAAAATAAGATCGGAGATCACCTCCTAACCGTTAGTGTACGGATTTCCTTATAAACATCCTAGAAGAACGAACGAGTTTATACGTACAGTATAGCACCTCGAACGGTAACTGTACCATATAATTCTCGTAATTCTCCTAGATATCTCCAAAGTTATATTTGGGTCCAGAATTGATAATCGGTTATTTAACTATCAAATAAACAATCAATTCAACCAAATATTTCATTCCCACTGGAAACACCAAGTCTTATATTTAATTTAGATTTTAAATAAATTAAATCACTTTATCTAAAATATATACACTTAAAATACTTAGAATAAGCTACTTAAATTCTTTATTCAAAATAATACTCATAGAATTCTATAATAATTCTCCAAGTAAAACTTTAGCCAAAAACTATTTTTTTTTAAATAAAACTATTATATAAAGCATAAATATTTAATAATTATCCTTTAAATCATAATACTAATTTAACCTTTAAAAATAATTAACTATTATAATTAACTTAATTACTTTTTACTTTAACACTTTTATAACAATTAAATAATAAATTTTTCTAAAAACATTCTTTTAAAACATCTTTAAAACTTCTAATTTATACTTAAAAATCTTCTTTGAAAATATACTTAGCTTTCTAGGAAAAATACACTTTCCACTACAATAAAACCGACCTTTTCATTTATAAATCCTCCTCGATTTATCTCCAGTTTAAAATTTACGTTCCAACCCCGTAAATTTCCTTTTCCATACTTAAAATAAAACCACTATATATTTTTAAACCGAATTACCATCTCCTTATAGATTCTCATCGTGAATTTCTAATTTCAAATTATCCACTGATATATATTTCACTTTATTTATAAACCCCGTTTATAAATTCCATAGTCTCATTCTCCTTTTATTCACTGTTTCAAAACACTTAATCGATTTTCAAATCGATTTTCTGAATTAATTCCATTTTGAAATTCATTTCATCATTTACCCAAATCACCCCAAACCGTTCATTTCAGATTCACTTCCTTCTTCTGATTTAAAATCTTATTTAAATCTAGAACATCAATTTCATACTTTATTTCAAAATTTTCTTTTTTTATTTCTCCCAAACCATTTAAATCTTGAATTTAAAATAAATCCATTAATTCTAACCAATATCGCTTAAGTCCTCAAAACTCTTTTATTTCCATTTATTCAAAATCTCTTTTTCCATACTCGGAATTTATTTAATAGGACTTAAAAATCAACTTTTACCTTTTCCCAAATTCATTCTTTTAATTTATCCACTTCGCTATAAATATTTTACTTAAAATTTTCATTTTATTTTCTTTCAAAAATGCGATCTTTATATTTTTGACATCTTAAAATATCAAAATATATTCAACCAAACCATAGCATTCAATAATATCAATTTACACTATAATCTATCACAGATTATTAAATAAATCATATCACTGAATATGAGAATAAATTCAAATATTTTTGTGGAATCCAATTGGACCCCTCCAACCTGTTTTCCCTGCATCCATAGATGTTAGCACAATATAAAAATACCAATCCCACTTCGAGGGGGGATATCGCGGTATATAGGGTCATCCGCTATTATGCGGGGCGCATAGGATCTCATCTGCTATATAATGCGGGGATATCAATCACTCCAATGTATGTATATATATATATAATATCACTTCCAGACTGATAATAATTATCACATTCAACCAATCAACCAATAATTTAAATTTTAACCATTTAAATTGACCAGTAATCCAATTTGAGTGAGATTAACTCACCTTTGATTTTATTTGCAACCCAACCCAAATCGGCTTGTCTCTCCATGATTTTTGGCCTTGTATAAACATTATATGGTTTATTAATATTTGGAATCATCAAGCAATCAATTACCTTTTTAATAAATTTAATTTAAACTAATTTTCCTTTAATAATTTCTTAGTAACTAAAATAATTAAATAAGTTAATTAAACAAATTAATCTCCATAATACATTATTTTAAAATTAAACTAGTAAGTGAAAATATGTATATATGTATATTTATTTTATTTTTCTTTGAAACTACATATACTAAAAAAATAACCTATATACCTTTAAAAATCTAATTTTTATATAAACTCTACAACATTTTAAAATTCCTATATTTTCCCAAAATCTTATATATATATATATAATTAAAACAGAATTTTTTTATATATCTTACTGTAAAATATTATCTTATCTCTATATATTTTCAAACCTGTAGGTGAATATATTTTATTAAGTTAAATTAAAAATAGATGGTATACCTCACTGCCTCAGGTCGAACCCGAGATGCTCAAGCCTCCATCCCCACGCCTTTACCCGCGTCGGCCCCGAAACCTAAAGACATCCCGACCTCACCACGAGACAAAACCACCAATCACCCATGTTTGCCTCGTCCAGTGAAGCCGTGCCCACCCAAACCACCCCCTCCGAGTTCGACGCGACCCATATCATGGTGATTTGCCACCACTTCACTCGACCCTGGAAATGCCGCTTCTTCCTATTTCCGATTGCACGCCTCCCCACGATTCCCTTCCGTCAACTCGCGACTCGATCGCGATATCGATCCACTCCCTCCCAAAACATTGCCGTAACCTAAGAGCTCAAATAGAAGACCCATTTTTTTTAGGTTGCGAACGAATTCATTCGAATAGAAGGGGTAGGCACGATTTGTTTTGAACTGGAAAAATGGGAAGGAACGAGATTTGAACGAAGAAGAGAAATGGGAGGGTAGTTCGAGATTTATAACGGAAGTATCGAATTTTATTATCTATTTTTTTCAAATTCGCTTTCGGCTGATGTTAAATCGATGGGGGGAGATGTTTACGTGCTGGGGTAAACTTGCTACACCGACTGAAAAGAAGGGAAAAAGTTTGGACGTGAAAGGAATTTTGACCAGCCAACTATATATATATATATATTCAAATTTTTAAACGACTCGAAATCGTAACTTAAAATCTTGACCTCCTATCGAGGCATGCCGCTAGGCATTTATAATATTATACCCTTATTCCGAACGCAATGAAAAAGGTTTCAAGCCCTAATTTGATCGTATCGAGAAGATAGCTTTTTGGACCCAATTATTATATTGAATTTTCGATATAGATTTTAGCGCGTTTATATATCGTACGATCAAATGTTAACTCCAAACGCTACGAAATTTGAAATCCGATAATAATACATTATTACGGATCCAATAGAACTCGTTTCGTCGAATTCCGAGACTGTGCCTCGGGAAGGCTATTTTTAAACGTCAATTTAAACGATATATTTTTAAAACTGAACAGAACACTTTTAAATTCAATTTTAACACTTTTACTATCTTCAGTATTATCAATATAAATTTTATAAGCCCTTGAATTATTTTTAACACGCTTAAAAGTCAAGATTCAATATTTTACCCCATTTCCAATTATTAAATTCAATAAATAAATTATCCAATAAATAGTGATATTTGAAATTCAAGTTAAAAATTAGCTTTTAAATATTTAAAACCAATTAAATATTCCAATTTCAAATATCCAAAATTCCGGGTCGTTACAAAAACTTAACTTATATGTTCATCATGTATCAAAGTAGTACTCTAACAAGTTGGACAATATTTATTTAATTAATGATATAAACATTTTATGATGTGTTCAACTTAGGAATGACACATGATACATAAGTCGCATCATGCTAAGAAAATTCAACGCATGAGACTGTTAAATAGAGGGTTGTTATGGTAAATGTAATTTTCGATTACGATACCATTACCAGTCAACCGTTTGTTATTTTGAGTAAAATTGGTATGCTAGTGTAATCAAGATGGTAACAGTAAATTTACTAGTTTCTATGGTAAAATATCGGTAACATCTTCTCAAAACCAACGATAACGGTAACTTACCAATTCACTTGTAATACATGAATATTCATGTAGTATGTTTTATTATAGACCTTTAGAAACAAGCATATGATAAGATTTAGCTCAAGAATTAAGTTCAAATGATGCTAAATACATTTCATCCATTTCTTATGGATGTTTTTTATTAAGTGACGTGATGAAATGTATAATAAAACATCATTAATGTAAAAATATATGAAGTTTTAACTTTTTTAGGTGCTGAGCCTAAAAATGGCACAACACCGAAAATAATCTAAAACAAAGAGAGATCTAGCAGGGAACAATAAGTAAATCAAAAAGAACACCAGAATGTTATAGTAGTTTGGCAAATCTATGGTCTATGCCCACTGTATTATTATTGATTATAGATTTTAGTCACTAGTATGACTTGACAAGTCTAGTGGCCTAGAAATCCAAAAGTGGCTTCCTTGGTGACTATGGTTGAGGAGAGATAGAAGATGTAGAAAGCAAAGAGCCAAAAGTCATTTTTCAAATGTCATAGGTGCTGAATTTATAGGGGAACTGTCCAACAAAGTCGTCAAATATCAATATACCATGTCTTACTTTAGATCTGAGAATGTAGGAGGGAAAGACAGAGTCCCCAAAACCATTAATATAGCTCAGTACCAAACAGAAGTGGTAGGTACTGACTAGATTTTTGGAGGGGGGGTTACTCCTTCCCTCCTTTAGTCTTCTATCTTTGATCCATTATATTCCAAGCACTTTTCCTTTGAAATAGTGTTGTTTCTGATAGCTTCTAATGTCACTTGTACTTGTCTACCTTCCTTCAGAACTTCCTTGGAGTTGTTCATATATTCCTTGAGAAATAGACCCCCATGATGACCACTAAAGCCAACAGTGCACAAGTCTTAGTTCCAGAGTCCCCCAGGAGGTTAAAAAAGAGCTCGGTACTGATCAAAAAGTGGTCCGTACCGACTTCTCTCTTTAGTTCTATCCTTGCTCCAAATTCTTGAGCTCATTCCTCTTGTCTTTCCAACTATGTCCCCAAGTCCATGAATTACTTTATCTTTCTACTAATGCTCAGACTCATTCAAGAGCATCCTAGTTAAAAAGCCGAATAACACTTGCCCTCCAAAGTATGCTCTTGATGGAAATAAAGCATGCTCTGGAATAAAACAAGTGCATACTATCATCCATACATGTCGACTAGTTATCTAACAATCGCTTCCTAGCATTGTCTTCTTTCCGTGGATATCCATTCGACTACTTTATATACTAATAATTCCATTCCACATGCAAGGACAAGATCCATACTTTGGAGATCGTTCAATGCCTTAGTTCAGTATGAATTCCTTCTCCTTTTCTTCACCATAATTTATCATTCATCTCAGTACCAACCTCTTTAAGTCAATACCGATATGGTGTCCTTCTCGGTCGGCACTATAAATAGCCAACGCTTAGGAATTTTTTTTTATATCACCTATCATTTCCCTACCTTATATCTTTTCATATCTAAACCCTTCCTTCCACTTTGCATCCGATTTCTAAGCTAGAATCATTTGACGCTGACCTCCTAATGCTGCCGTAGCTGCCTCCTAACCGTCATAATTATCTGATCCTCCTTTAGATCGCCATCGACCTCTCAAAGCACTTGTCCCTGATCCTTCCTGGAAGAATTCCAAATCCAAGATCCCTAAGGTAGGACTTCACCGCTAGCGCTGCTAAGCTTCATGGTGGCGGTATGGTTGGGATCAATGTTGGGGATTGAACTTTAAAAGGTTTCAACGAGTGTTTGGTCATGATTTATGGCTTTGGTCGTGGCAAGTCCTAGGTCCTCCTAGGATTATATTTGGGTCTAACTCGAAGCAAGCACATTACACAACAAAATTTCCAAAACATGATACCCATTTTGCATCACTTTCACTCTTGCTTCGGGTTGTATATGACGAACATCCATCTTGCCTTAATCCCAAGCCTTTGTATCTTAACGTACTTAGGCCGACTTTTACCAACACTTGGCTGACCTCATACCATTGTTTGAATTCCAATATGATGGTTCTCTTCAAAAGAATGGCCATGTTGAACGTGCTTAGACATTCGAGCAATTTCGTTTTACAACATATCTAATCACCGCACTTCCCATGTTCCTATAAAAGAAACGCTCTGCATCACTCAGGATAGTAGTTCAATTATCGATAATCCAACGATAATGGATAAGATCCAACATACAGTTCCATAATGCCGTGAAGCTCATTTTTCAGACTATCTACATAGAATGGTATATTCGTTGTGTATGGGACACTAAACACACACTGCATAGATCAACACTTCCACTTGCTCCGGTCGACGTCCAGATTCCAATTGGTCTACACACGTCGACATCCATTGGGTTCTGGGCCTTAGTCACACTGGATCACATTGAAAATAAAATTCTAAAATAAAACATACCTAACCATGTTGAACGCTGATTTTTCTTGTTTAGAATGACTTTCCATTCTCCCAGATTTAATGTCGGTGTTGGGCCATCAACTCCTCCTGAGGCTGGGTCCACCATTGCTCAGGCTTCGACCACCACACCTTCTGGGCTAGATGTTCAATTACCGCCTAATTATAAGGGATGATAGTTCTGGTAGAACTAATTCAAGAATAGCCTCCTCCTTTAAATGAACATCAACTTAAGAATTCTGGACGATCCACCCGAATAGGTGCCAACGAATCTAACTCCCAAAATGCTTCAAACCATCTGCCTACAACATATAATTTCGGAAAGCGGTATCTTGCTTCAAACTCAAGGCCAGCGAGCACACAATCCTCCGATAAGTTATATGTCTTGCAATAGATACATGAGCTTAGGCAGTGTTGTACTACCTTTTAATCTGTTCCTATGTATGATTCTCCAAGAGCTTGGGTTAGCTTCGTCCTAAGTTCATCCCAATGGATATGCACTACTGAGCTCCTTATACATGCAGTTTATGAACCAATTCCAACGACCTTCGAACTTCCAATAGTTAACTCACATACTGAGTTTCAAACATTGACATGATTTGCCATCTTACATGATCATCGAGGCTTGTTGCCGATGCATGGTCATTAAAGAGCTCTATGATAGATACTCATACTTCAAGAACAAGTACTTCTTCGTCTGATGCCTGTACGGCTTTAATAGGCCTTGGCTTTCTGATAGTAAGATCCTTTTCACTTTACTCTTCCCGCACTTGGATTCCTTCCTCCAAGCATTTAACTTATTATCCAAGTCCTTCGTAGATTTTCCCACTCGAGACATAAGTGACGAGCATGCTGAAACTCTAAAATCTATCAAAAGAGTTAGCTTCCTACATCGCACCACCTCTTACCTTCTGACAATTGAAAACCTTTGTCGGTGCAACTTATTGCACCTTGAATGCTTCGTCATTGCTGTAGTCACTCCTTCAAGTAGTTCTAGAATGCCTATCTGATCTTCGACCCCCACTCACAGCTCCGGCGACAATCTCCATGGGGAAGTTAAAAGCCCATCTTGTACAAAAAATGTTGATGAACTTGCTAACAGAGCAACAGAATAGTTCGTTGCTAGTGACGTTCAAAAAGAAGGGGATGGAGGAGTTGGAATGCAAATGATTTAAGAGAGAGCGATGAGGGAGGAAGAAAGGGAAAATAGAAGGAGAAAGAGAAGAAATCGATGAAGGAGTTGATAGTGACTAAGATATCGGTCAAGAGGGAGATGAATCACACAGAGAAACGTCTCCCAAATGCACCGAACTTCCTGCCTCACCTCTTCCCAAGCGTATAATCAACAAGAATTCCAAAGAAATCGCAAAACCGAACACAGCATCATCAGCCAAGGTGACTCCTCCAACTAGTTCCTTAGATGGCATCTTTAGCTCGATCCGCAACCTTGACATTCCAATAGCTACCCTTCTTTAAGAGTTCTCCCTAGGTTTTAGCTTCCCCTCTGGGGATATCCTAGCCAAAGGAGGTGAAACTCCATCTTTAACTCCTTCTAAACACGGTCTGTAGAGTACTTAAGGAGGACACTGGAATACCACACACTTCTAGGACAATGAACACATACTCCTCGCATTTGTTCACATTCCGACATTCCATAAATGATACGATCCTTTTTTCCATTTTAAGTACCATGGGGAAAGATCGATTCAGCCATCCAGCATAATATTTTCGAAGAGAGGTAGTGCACATCTGATCTGTATCCTTCTCACTCCAGCTATCATAGTTATAGAGAAACAGAGGAAGAGAGGTTTCAGAGAAAAGAAAACGAGTGAGAGTAAGGAGAATGCCATGCCAAAAGAGACCGAAAGAAAAGGCAGGCCGATGAAAGGTAGCCTTATCATCAAGGAAAACGACACAAGGACTCGCATGATCATCGCGGCTCATCTTTTGGCATTCTTCTGCCTCATTCTCAACCCTAATTTCCTACACAACAACAAACCCTAACATCACATCCCTTGACTATAATTGTTCCTCCTTATTCCAAAGGAATCATTGCTCCTACAATTTCTATCCCAGCTCCATCGAATCGCATGCAGGTTGCCTTTCCTGAACTTTGCTTAACTAGTGTCATGTTTGATCATGACCTCAAGAACATCCCTAAGGAAAAGGTGGACTGCAGGTTGGATGGGTCCAGGAGCTTGTCAACCAGGGATAGTGTAAGAAGCTCTGCTTTCCTCTCTTCTATGTTAACCAAATCAGCCAGATGAACATCTAGTCGTTTAAGTCAGAAAAGAAAACATATGACAGCCTTATAGAAGGCTATAAGAAAGATTTGGAGAAGATGGTACGGGAGAGAGACGGTGTAACAACCCACCCTAAAAAAGGCATAAATCTCGACCCAGAAAAACTAAGACCCATTCCAAAACTGGTTGTTGATTGGTAAAAAGAACAATATAGAGCTATTTATCTATTCATTCAGAACTTACAGCGAAAGGATAAAATATAATAGCATAAATAGTTCTCATTTTATTAAACATTCCAAATATCACAAACCTTAACATAATGTCAATAATAACCGTTGCAAAATCATGTTCAAAAATACATTGTCATCTTCAAATGGGTACATCATAAAATATCATAAATAGATAAATAGACCACTGCCGCAAGCTTCTCTCATTGCCATCTCCATCTTGATCGGTGTCTTCTTCCCTAATCTGTGTTGTAATGAATAGGGAGTCAGAACAATAATATCTGGTGAACAGAAACCCCAAGCCTTTCTATATCAGTACTTGGTAGTATAATTTAAATAAGGATATGTCTATCGCATTTAAATAATATTCAAAACCATTTAATACTTCATATAAGGGAAAGAGGTGGGCCCTTAAACAACCACATAATACCTTTAATTCTCCAAACAGGTCTTTAGTGTTATCTAATCCCATAACCATCGTTATTAATGTCTACCAATGCGAGAGATAGTACTCAAGCCACTTAATATATTTTAATGTAAAATAGGCATACTTGGACCATTTAAGACCTCGATTGAGGTAGGTTCCCATCATTTAATACTTATTCCCAAGGCAGACTCCATATAGGTATCTATCTAGCCGACTTTGCATAGAAATCTCTTGGGACACTAAATACTTCCATTAAAGCAGACCTTTCCGAGATATCCTCAACCGTGCCTAAACCCAATCCTGACCAATTAATACTTCATATAAGGGAAAGAGGCGGGCCCTCAAATAAACACTTGATACCTTCAATCCTCAAAGCAAACCCTTCGTATTATGACCTGTACCTCATGGAGACGTTTCACATTAGTCCGACTATTCGTAGGAACTAGTAGCAACATTAGTTAGGAAAATTTACCTGCAAAATTGGGACTAACCATGTGTCATCCGTGGTTACTTACTATAGACGATGTCTTACATCGGTCCCAAAGTCATAGTGCTGGTAGCCAAATTAGTTGGGCAGACTTACATGTGCTTTTGACTGACCTCGCATCCTTATAACTTAGTCATATTTCATAACACTCTCTAAGTATATTATCACACATCTCACTTTATTAATTATTCAAGCCTTATAAGAAATCCTTCTTATTTCGTCTCTATAATTAGTCACTGTCCTAAGAAGAATTTAAATGATAATTATTAACTTAATTACCTACGCCATTAATACGTTGTAATTGTACGTTATTTGCGTTAACTTATACACATATACACCCACACATTTGTTTATTTCTATGTGTGTGGAGATTATACCCAAAACTAACATTTTAAATGTCAAAGCTTCCAAAATTATATAAGTCTCATCTCCACAATAACGTATATACCATAAATCCAATATTCCAAAATAAATCGGTAGACTTGTATAAAGAATCCAAGTTCAAATTATTTCATATTAAAACAACGAAATAAATCAATAATAGAAGCTTACAATTTAATTAATTTTATGCTTTATTCAACTTCTCTTACTTGAAATTAGACAAGGGAATTTCTAGTCAATTTGTAGAAATAAGCAGTGCAAACTATGAATAAGGATTCGTACCTTACACACCATTTCTTAACAAATCCCTTATCAGAACTAAAGAAAAAGAAGAAGTGGGATAGAAGGTGAAACACATATATTGTGAAATCCATACAAACTCTATTATTTTAGTAAAAAAATTAAGATTCCAACCTAAGAATTGACATTTTGCATTGGGGGAATTTTGGGGACGTTTAATGTGATGTTTTTGTAATCCAAAACTCACATGGCATATATCAAATCCAAACTACACAATTCAACTACTAAAATAGAATAAATAAGATTTCCACTCACAATAGGTTCTTAGCTTTGCCTCCTTCTTGGATTTTCCACGCCTATAATAATTTCCTTCAAAACTCTTTAATATATACAAGGGATTAGTATATATGTTAGATTTAGAAAATTAGAGGTTTGGAGGAGAAGAAGTTTAGATAACAATAAACAAGAATATACATATATATAGGATTTCTTACCTAAAAACCTAATGGAGTTTTCTGAATCGATGAAGAGAGAAACCGACAGAACTTCGCTACTGTTCCCAAAATATTTTGTGAATAAAAGTGAGAGGGCTAGGCTCTTATTTATAGTGGTTGGAATGGCCCACAATAGTTGGATTTAAGTCGGTTTAAAAGAATAAAAATCCAAACGTTAACTGTGGCACAAACTCTAGCCACCACTAAGCTTCACCGGTCGACTGCCTTCACCACCGGTCGACCGCTCATAGATCAGGGGTCGATCGGTCCCCTTATTTTAGGAACGTTTTGATTGTCGTTGATTTATTTTTACTTAATTCCTTAATTGCAATTTAGCATTAACGTCAATTTCAAAGTTTACATAACCCCCAACTATAATTACTATTAACTTTTGAATTTCAAATTTAGGAATTTATTATTTATTTGAATTTGAATTCTATTTATATTAGTTTGAGCTCGAAACTTCAAACGTCCATAACTTCCTTGTTTGAGCTCTGTTTTCGGCATATTATATATGAAAATTGATTAGAAAATCACCACGAACACAGCGGCATAACTTTCATGGTCAAATTCTAAATTTTACAAAATTTTCATTTTTACCCATATCTTACTTAAATTAATTTATCCAATTTATTTATTTATGGTTGATTTTATGGGTTGTTATAGATAAGGTCTCAAAGTATGAGAAAAAAAGCTAAGAAACTAGTTGTAGAGATGATAAAAGCCTATAAACAGGCGGAGAACATAACGCAAGACTTATTAAAGACTGCTCATAGAGACAATGCTGCTCTCAAAGTATAGCTCGTTGACAGGGACTTGGCCCTCACTGCGAAGAACAAAACTATCCTAGCAAAGGATAAAATTATTGAGGACTAGGCAACTGAGATCCAGAGGCTTCGCGTTGATAACAAAAGCTTGATTCTGCCTTACTCCTGTCGAGAACCGTGACACTAGAGGCTCAAGTTGATTACACTACAGCTATGCATGCCTTAGGCAAGCTGAGAGAGCAGAAAACCGAGGAAAAAAGAAATTGACTGCTACCCTTCTGTAGTTATTTGCTAATGTCATAAAATACAAGAACCTAAAGTGATTGGATAGCTCATATATTGTTACCCTCACCAACTTTAGGAGGAGATATTACACTGCTCAGAGGCGACCAATGATAGCCTCATCGAAAAGGAGATAAAGGTCATATATCTTGACGCTGTGGACATAGTATACTTGAAGAAATAAGAGCTATCCTCACCATTGAAGATTCTGCCACTAAAAGTGTTGCTGAAGCTTCTGCCAGCCCAAGTATATTGCATCATGTAGATTCATCTGCTCCTAAATCCAGAGACCTTACAACGAGCATTCCTACGATTGAGGGGGCCAGCTTCGAGGCCACCCAAGAGATCCCAACTTCCGCAGCTGCTCCTCCTGTTGAAGTGTATATCCCAGTTTCTATCGCTGATCCTATCTTGCCCGTTCTAGAAAAGGGTGAGATTACTGCCTCTCCCACCAAGGTGACTTCATCCGACAAAGGTATATTCCTCATCTTCCCGATGTTTGAAGTCCTCATGTTCTTTCCTGAGACTGTAACTAACTTTTGCTTCTCTATTTATGACCTTGTAGGTCAACCTTCTCTCCCACCTCCTATGCCGCCAACTACTCAAGGTTTGGGTCCAGCTATGATCATCTCTGAGTTGACCTCAGTGATTAAGGACTGGTTGTTCTAGGCCATCCTTCCGGTTTCACTCTTGATTCTTGTGCGGAGTAGACTGCAGTCCTAAAGGGATTAGATGACACTTCCCAGTCCATAGAGGAAGATATTACGAGCGCATCGGCCTGACAGAATCCATTTCCATGGCGGAGAAGTGGAAAATCGACATGTCCAAGGATAAGATTAAAACTGAACCTGGTCTTGAGAAGCCTACAAGCACCCAAGATCCAAAAACGGTTCTGAGAATTCTTCCTCTTATCATAAAACCTCCTAAAGGCAGTAGCACCGACGACTCTACCGAGATACCTAACTCCTATGTTGATAAACATGAAGACCCAATCGATATCATTACGGAAGGCAACACTACCCTTTCTGGAGGAAGAACACCTAAAGATGATAATGGCCAGAAAAGGATTCATAACGGCTCAGGCAGTAGGGCCGGGAAGAAAAGGATGAAGGGTCAGAAGAAATGGGCTCCTTCTCAACCTTTTGGTGATAGTAGGACAGTTTCTATGCATCTGTTTGGAGTGGTACCTTTTTTCCTTTTGTTGTACATAGGCCATGTTTGTGCGGAAGCGGCCCCTACAACCATTGATGTATATATAGAAGGTGATGTAATGAAAGACTACTTTTCTTTTGTAATCTCCTTGCTCTGTTTTCATTTCCACATTTTTATATATTGTACTTGATTATATACAACTGCCTACACATATAATATAATTGCTTGCACTATAATTTATCCATGTCATACATGTTTGTTTCCATGCAATGCTTTCATTTACTGCAGCTGAATGCATACTAATAAAACTCCTATAATTTCTTTAGATATATTCCATTACTTCGATCCATTTATTATTGCCAAAATATTCCTTTTGGCGCAAAAAAATTATAATTTAACCAACTACATGGTTTATCTTTATTTGTGTTAGGTCGAGTTTCCCTTGACCTCTAACAAGTTATAAATAATCCAAGTCCCATGCTATTCCCTATATCCGAGGAATAGTGGTTTGTATGTCTATCTTCTGACGTCCCCAATCTCGCCAATAATTGGGAGTGATTGATGTCACCTACAAGTTTAGACTGTTTGACCTTGGCGAAGCGTATCCCACTATGTCGTTAGCAAACCCACAAATTTTGAGCAGTTCCTATCGCATAGCGAATCCTATCTCCAAGACAAGTCCAAATGCCAATATTCGGGAATCATTCTCCGACCTTGCCAATATCCGAGACTTTGTTGAATATTACCCATATGGGGGGAAATTATCCAATTGCCTCAGTCCAATTGACTTTTCTGGTCTTGATCCGAGACTAGAGGAGTCCGGTTGTTCCTGTTTTCATTTTCCAATGACTATCTTCGCTTATCCATGACCGAGCATGTCCTGCTAGGCTGCAAGCTCAGTCATGAATATCCCAACCATAGACCAGTTCATATATCTGAGAACCTATGTCTTTGGATTCCTATCTCTGGGCATCAGCTCTCGATCCCACCTATCTCTAGGCATTGACTGGGAGTTTCCATTGGCAGTCCTTGCTTATCCTCGGCTTAGTGTATTCTGCCAAGCCGTTAGTGTGGTCAAGAAATTTCTATTCGTGCGCCAGTTTCTATCTCTGGAAACCAGTGCTTTTTGCTACCTTCCCTCAGACATTCCTTATTAACCATGCATATTTCTGGGCAATAGTCAGTACCCGGTAAACATGGTCGAATTATCCGATCAACCTTGTTGGTTGTACTCCTTTGTCTGAATCCTGAACTAAAGGAGCCAATATCCAATTGTACCGCTAATCACACAGTACATGATTTTTCTTACGAGAACACGGTTTCGGTAATTTAAGAAACTAACTTTTATTTATAAATAGAAAACACGGCAAGTTCTGCCTTATTACATTTCCCCCAAAATCCTTGGGTGGCTTATTTGTAGAAAATAAACTAATTAAAACTAGGTAAATTCCGCCATAGCAAATTGCTATTCCATGCTCATGGAATTAGAATTCTGTCAATAGTTGTCAGCTTGAACGTTCTATCTTCAAGCTTTTGTTCAATAGCATAAGAACCTTCCCAACTCGGACTAAGTGTTCTATACCTAGTAGAAATCGTTTCAAAATGATATCCCATACCTCAAAGGTACGGCTCTGGACCTTGGTGATAAAGTGTCGTGCTACTCTTTTCTGGTGAGCAGCAACCCTTAACTCCGCTTCTTCCATTTTCTCATCAACCAAATCGAGAGACTCAAACAAGAGTTCCTCGTTTACCTTGGATTGTAATGCCTTTTATGATGAGAAGAGACTTCCAATTCTATCAAATGATCATAGCCTTAGATCCGTAGGATAAAGCGAATGATGTATGTCCAGTCGTGGACTTTTGGGTCATCTTATAAGCCCACAATGCAAGTGAAAGCACATTGACCTAGTTGCCTTTGGCTTTACTTAACCTTTTTTTCAAGGTGAACTTGATGATTTTGTTTACTACCTCCACTTGTCCATTCACCTATGGGTGTGCTACTACTGAAAAGCTTTTCTTAATCTTGTACTGGTTGCAGAAATCCTTGAACTCGATACTTTCAAACTGGGTTCTGTTATCCATTATAATTTTCTGAGGTACTCCGAACCTACAAATGATCTTTTTTGTCACAAATTTAATTACCTTTTTCGTCGTAATTTGGCTAGCCATTCTGCTTCGACCCACTTTGTCAAGTAATCCACCGCAATTGTAGCATACTTAGCTCCTCCTTTCGCCATCGATATCACATTAATTATGTCAATTCCCCAAACCACAAATGGCTATGGGCTAACCATTTTTGTAAGCTCTATGGATGGGGCATTTGTAACATTCACAAACTCTAGCAATGGTCGCATCATTTGGTGTAATTAGTCGCATCTTGATTTACCATTGGCCAGAAATATTCACAGTGAAGTGCCTTTTTCGCTAATGTCTGCTCCCTGATGTGTTCACTACAGCCACCCTCATGGATTTCCATGAGGATTTCTCTAGCCTCATCCTTGGTTACATACCTAAGCAAGGGGTAGAGAATCCTCTTCTATAAAGCACTCCTTTCATCATGAACCGTGGTGCTTTTCGAAGGAATTTTTTTCGTTCGTTCATGTCTCTCGAGAGAATTCCCTTAAGTAAATAATCATTGATTAGAGTCATCCACGACTCCTTTTCCTCTTCGATCTCCAAAATCCAATCAATATCCTGGTCGATAATTAGAGTCGACAGAACTGAAAGTCTATAGTATGGTGGATCGATTATACAAATGACAAGTATATGACTAATTTAAACTATAGTGTAAAAATAGTAAAGTATGTAAATAAGAATAATCACACCAGGGATTTTATACTGGTTCGGACCTCCCGTCCTACGTCCAGTCCCGAAGCTCCTCTTCGGAATTTCCTTTCACCAAATAACCCTCACTTCACCCGGAGGAACAGGTTTACAATAGCAGAGTTTCTTTGTCAACTTTGTGTTCTCTATTACACGGATTTTGACTATATAGTACAAATGCTTCCAATATATATCTAGAGAGTATTGTCTATGAGGAACTGTATATTTAGAAGAGTAGACTACAAATATAGATTGCTAGAGATCAAGAATATATCATAGTATAAGAGTAAAGAGCGCAAGTAAGTAAGGTAAGATCTTCTCTTGGATTCTTGATGCTATTTATAGTGGTAGAGAGATTCCTTGAGTAGTTACATCCATTAACAAGTGTTCTATGGTCACTTCTGATGGTGATGAAGAGTTGCAGCGAAGAGAAGCGAAGGTGTCTTTTCAATTGCGGCAGTTGTAATTTGAATGTTATCGGCCGAGTTCAGTTTCAGACGTCTGGAATATGTCTCAAACGTCTGGCTCTCTATATTTTTTGTATATATTAGACTTTCAAACGTCTGAGTACTTTAACCAGACGTCTGATTCTGTCTGGTTTGTAATCCAGTAGATTTATTCAGATGTTTGGCTAGTGCACCCAGACGTCTGATCTTGTGCATGTTGCTTTTGTTATATCTGTGTTGTCGCTCTTCTGATTCTATCAACTTGGAGCCTCTTGATACGTTCTTCGAGCCTTGTTCTTGTCTCTCTAGTGATGTTACTTTAGCAATTACCTATAAATAGAAATATATATGCATATTCAATTTCCATTGTATAGTTGTCATCGAAACCGTAGATTTGATTTCCTAACAATCTCCCCCTTTTTGATGATGACAACTATACAATGTACTTATATATAATTTATAAATCTCCCCCTGAATATGTGCTTACTTTTAATGTTTTATAATTATACTTATATTTCTCCCCCTTTGGCATTATCAAAAAAGAATTATAAATTTTAAGCCAGTCGTCAAAGATAAAACACAAAAGGAAAATTTCATAAATAATTCGACATTGATTACATTCATAGATTTTGTCAGTTTTACAAAAGTTGACATCCTAAAATTCTAAAAGTGGAAATTAGCCACAAATGCCTCTTTAGCAAGTGGAATTAGTTTCTAGGACACACAACTGAAATAATTACTTTCAAGGACAAAATGTAAAATAATTAGTTTTTAGGGCCTAAAAACCTATGAAATTATGTCATTGGAAGTAATTGGACTGCTGACTTTGTCTTTGAAAGTAATTATTCTGCTGACTTTGGCCTTGAAAATAATTTTTTTGAATGTGTGTTCTAGAAACTAATTGGACTACAAAGTTTGTCCTTCTAGTGAAATGCCCCATTCTAAAATCTATGATTTCTTTGGAGAAGCTTTGTCTTGATCATCCCATGTTCCTTCTTTTTCAGAAGTGCTAGGCTTTGTAGGAGATGTCAAAGCTTGATTGAAAGGTTCGTCCTCAGAAAGTTTGGAATGTTTTGCGGGAGGAGAAGGTACCGGGGTTGGCCAATCTTCAAAAGGTGGTGTTGGACCGCGGACCCGTTGGAGTACTTCTTTGAGAACCGATAAGACAGTCGAAAGAGATTCTTCAACTATTGCTAGGCGTGTAGCAAACGATGTTCCGAATTGGTCAATCCGCTTTGCCAAAAGTTTTTGATTTTGAGATAATATATGTTGATTTATAAGGGTAAGATCTCGAACACTTTCATTTGGATTTGTATCCGTTCGAGTCTCCATAATCTCATCCTGTCCTGGATAATCAAATGGTGCAGGAGGAGGTGGGGCTGCTTCTCGATGGTGTTCCTCCTCTTGAGATGGTGTAGTGTGTGGTTGAGGTGGAGGTTCAACTTGTCTAGTTTGACGATTGTGCGTCCAATCTTCGAAGGATATAAATTCTGGGGGAATCTCGGGTAAGTGCACAAGTGAGAAAATTTTGGTGGAAGCATATTTTGGTGAGGTTTCTTCGAAAGTTGATAGGTAGGATGGGATGTTATGTGCACGAAGAAGTCTTATAATATATGTCGGGTAAATGATTGATGGCCGTGATCGAGTCCAAAATTGTTTGAGCTCATCAAAGATGAATTTGGCCCAATGCACCCTTGTTCCGCTAAATAGAGCATATAAGGCTTTATGCTCTAACTCGGTTATTTGCTCATGGATTCCCATACGTGGAACGATGGTATTGATTATCATTAGAGTTAGGAGTCGTGCTTTTGGACGTAGATATTTAGAGGCAAACTTTAGCATTTCATCTTCCCAAATTTGATGTGTTATACTATTTCTTGGCTTGAAGCGCATATCGGGAATGTTGTATAAATCTTCGCCCGTGTCAGAATGTCCTAGGGTTCTACCTATTATGCCAGGAGTTAGTCTAATCATGTTGACATACACGCTAGAACATAGCCAGTTATCTTCATCTTCAGTGTTCCATACCGAAGTGCTATTCAAGTTTGCATAGAAAAGAAATATTGCCAATTGATCGATTTGGACGTCATTAGGAGTGAACGAAATAAATGTTTCTAGTCCGGCATTCTCACATTTCATCCAAATTGTACATTGGAAATTTAAGTAGATTATAGAAAGGACCTGTGTGAAGCTTTTTCTTTTGTATATCTTCATACCTCTTGATTGAATGTGGTGCTCTATTCATCCATTTTTCAATTTGATCATCTGAGCAAACTTGGGGATTTGAAGATGATGTTGGTTGGTCTTGTTTTCGTTTTGATGTCTTGAGATTTTTAGTTCTAGGAGGCATTGTGATTTGAGCTCGCGTAAAAAAAGGAAGTTTTTGAGAGAAAAATCATCAATGGTGAAATCGAAAGTAAAAAATGACGTTATCTGGGTTAATTTAAAGAGTCGATTGAATTTCAGACGTCTGGATGCTAAATCAGACGTCTGGTTTGCCCTAAATTGAAAACAGTAGATAAGTTCAAATGTTTGGTTTATGAGTTAGACGTCTGGTTTGATCGAATGTGTAAAATTTGATAGTCATAGAGTTTTACCAGACGTTTGGAAACAAATTTCAGACGTCTAAAAGCTTCTGATTTTTAAATTCGAGTAGACAGAGCAAATTTTCTGACGTCTGGGAGGTATAATAGACATCTGATATATGCACAGTGGAAAAAATAGACGTATATCAGAGTGTCAGACGTCTGAGGTCCATATCCAGACGTCTGATTTAGGCAATTTTTCTAAAAATAGCCTAAAATTTGATGGTTTTGCTTATTTCTTGATTCTTTATTTTATTAGAAAACAAAATATAGTTTTATTTGTGAAAAATAACAAACACACATAGATACATACAATAACAAAAATAATTTATTTAGAAGGCGATGGAGTTTTACGATCTCCTGACTTGTTATCCTTCCATGGTTTAAGTGGAGACCATATATTTCCACGTTCGTGAGTTCTTGGAGAGGCAAAAAATCGTCTCGGTGAAGGATCCAAAGGGGTATGATATGAAGACGAGGGATCTAAAGAACTGCAAGGCTTTGGAAGCGGTTCATGGACATCTTTCTTCCGTGACGTACAAAACTTCATCGCTACTTGCTCCAAAAAGCTTAGCCGACGTGCTGTAACTTTTTGTTCAAAATATAGTTCTCGTTGAAGATCTATTTGTTGTTTCTGATAGTGATGAATTTCATCAATTTTCTCCTTTGTGTTAGGAGAGACAAATAGAGATCTTTTAGTCTTCTTGCTATCGGGAGTAAATCCCGTGTGATATGAGGACCACATATACGTTGGTTCCTGATTTGGTGTGGGTGTAGGAAACCGTTGTGGTGTATCAGCCGAGCTATCCGGCGTAGGCATCGAGATGGATATATAAGAGTTATCAGAAGACATGGCTATATTTTGTTTCTTGAAGAAAATATGAAATGTGTGTATATAATTTTTCTTGTAGTAAAACTGTTTATATATAAGTTAAAAAATTATTTATAGAAAAACTAACTATCTAAAAAAAACAAAGGGTGCATAAATTATTAATTATAATTTGTGGATAGAAAAACAAATGACTAAACATAGCCTAGATGAAGCAGTGATTATTAAGTAAGGAGATCATGAAGAGAGCAAATCCCTAAATCACGTTGGAGTTTAATAAAAGTTTGTTCATTTAGTGGTTTTGTAAAGACGTCTGCTATTTGATTTTCGGTATTTACGTATTCTAATGAGATATTTCCTTTTTCAACATTGTCTCGTACAAAATGATGTCGTATATCTATATGCTTAGTTCGTGAGTGATTGACAGGGTTTTTTGATAAATTTATTGCACTCGTGTTATCACAATATATTGGAGATTTATTGATAATTTTGCCGAAGTTCGTAAGTGTTTGTTGCATGTATATTACTTGTGCACATGCTAGAGCTGCTGAGATATATTCGGCTTCGCAAGTAGATAAAGAAACACAATTTTGTTTTTTGCTAAACCATGAAACTAATGATTGTCCGATAAAGTGACATGTTCCACTAGTACTCTTACGATCTGTTCTACATCCACCGAAATCCGCATCGCTATATGAAACTAGTTCAAACGATGATCCTTTAGGATAAAACAAACCATAATCTCTAGTACTAGATAGATAATGTAAAATACGCTTAACAGCTCTTAGATGAGATTCTTTTAGTTTTGCTTGAAATCGAGCACAAAGACATACACTCATCATAATATCGGGTCGACTAGTCGTCAAATAGAGTAAAGAACCAATCATGCTACGATATAATTTTTCATCAAAATCTTTTCTGTTATCATACTTTTCTAAGTGAACTGTAGTACTCATCGATGCTGGTTTGCTTGAAATTTTTTCATTCCAAAGCGTCATAATAGATCGTTACAATATTTTTCTTGATGAATAAAAATACCATTTTCAAGTTGTTTTATTTGTAAACCCAAGAAGTAATTTAATTCTCCCATGTGAGACATTTCAAATTCATTTTTCATAATATTTGAAAATTGATTACAAAGATTTTCATTAGTTGAACCAAAAATAATATCGTCTACGTAAATTTGCACAACTAAAATATCGTTATTTTCTCATGTAATAAATAAAGTTGTATCGATTTTACCTATTTGAAAACTAGATGTAATTAAGTGATTTTTAAGTCATTCGTACCAAGCTTGGGGAGCTTGTTTTAAACCATATAAAGCTTTTTGTAATTTAAAAACATGATCGGGATATTTTTCGTGAACAAATAATGGGGGTTGTTCCACATATACATTTTCTTTAATAAAACCATTTAAAAAAGCACTTTTGACATCCATTTGAAATAGTTTAAAATTGTGATGAGTTGTAAAGGCGAGTAATGTACGAATGGCTTCTAATCTAGCTACTGGAGCAAAGGTTTCGTCATATTGATACCTTCTTCTTGATTATAGCCTTGAGCAACTAAACGTGCTTTTTTCTAACAATATTTCCATTCTCGTCTGCTTTGTTTTTAAATACCCATTCTGTTCCTATAATCGATTGGTCTTCAGGTCTTGGTACTAGTTCCCAAACATTATTACGTTCAAATTGATTCAATTCTTCTTGCATAACTATTATCCAAAAGTTATCATTTGAAGCTTCTTTATAATTTTTTGGTTCAAAATTTGACACAAATGCTACATGGCTTATTTGATTAAGTTGATTTCTAGTTACTCTAGAATTGAGATCTCCAATGATATTATCATTTGGATGATTCTTAAGAATTCTAGGGGATGATATTAAAGTGTTATTTTGCACATTTGTTTCATTATTAATAGAATTTGTTGAATTTGTTAGTGGAATAATTTCTTCTTCATCATTAGTATGATGGTTAAATAGATTTTCGTCGAACGAAACATGTAAACTTTCTTTAATAGTATTATTTCGTTTATTAAAAATTCTATATGCTTTGCTACGATCCGAATATTCAACAAAGATACCTTCACCAGCCTTCGGGTCAAATTTTCCTAAGTTATCTTTTGTATTTAATATAAAACATTTTGAACCGAAAGTTTTAAAGTATGATACTTTAGGTTTTCTTCCAAAAAATATTTCAAAACAAGTTAGTTTAGTCATAGGACGTATGGTTACTCGATTTAACACATAACAAGCTGTGGCAATAGCTTCTGCCCAAAAGTGTTTTGGTAAACCACTACTATTTAGTAGTGTTCGTGCACATTCTTGTAACGTACGATTTTTTCTTTCTACTACATTTTGTTGAGGTGTGCGAGGAAAAGAAAAATTATGACTTATTCCTTTCTTATTGCAAAAATTAGTAAAAAGATCGTTTTCGAATTCTCCTCCGTGATCACTTCGAATATTTTTAATTTTCAAGTCCATTTGTGTTTTAATTCTTTTAGCAAATATTTTAAACATACCAAAAGTATCGCTTTTATGTTTTAAAAACAAGGTCCATGTATATCTTGAAAAATCATCAACTATTACGAAAACATATTTGTTGTGATTTATAGATCGTATTTGTGTTGGACCAAATAAATCTAAATGTAATAATTCTAATGGTTGTTTTGTAGAAATATTATTTTTAGATTTAAAAGAGCTTTTCTTTAGTTTTCCAATTTGACAATCGTCACATAAATTTTCTACTTTGTAGTTTATTTTAGGTAAACCTCTAACTAACTCATATTTTGCCAATTTATTAATATTTTTCAAATTGATATGACAAAATCGTTTATGCCATAACCATGGATCATTATGTTTGGCGGTTAAACATAAATTTGAATTTTTATTTATATTCATGTTTAATACATAGATATTTTTGTTTCTAAAACCTTCAAATATAAGTTGTTTGTTATTATCTAAAATATTACATCTATCTTTTTCGAAATTTATTTGAAAACCCTTGTCGCATAATTGACTAATACTTAGTAGGTTGTGTTTTAGATTTTCTATTAATAAAACATTTGTAATAATAGGAGAATTAGAAATACCAGAGTTGATGACTTCTCCAATGCCCACGACATATCCTTTTGAATTATCTCCAAAGGTTACCGTTCCACCATCGATGTATGTTATATTTGATAACATTTTTGAATTTCCGGTCATATGCTTGGAGCATCCGCTATCTAGTATCCATTTCTCCTTATGTTTTATTTTGGGTACCTGCAAAATAAAAAATGTTTTGATTGGTACCCATATACTTTTGTTAGGGTCCTAATTGTTAGGAGAAGGTAGCCATACCCAAGATGGTTTGGTACCTTTATAAATATAATTTTTATTATAGACTACATTCTCTAAGAAATTATTAATATGTTTTTGTTTAATCAAATTATTATTTGTCTTAGGAATCCAAATTTTCATAGTTTTGGTATTCATATTAGACGTGGGTAAACTTTTAGTTTTTTTATACCTAATTTTTTTGCATCATTTCCTTTTTGTTTAGAAGTATTTTTAAATCCTATTCCATTTCTATTGCCTGATGGTTTTGAAGTTTTGATAAGATTTTCCAAATCTTGTTTTCCTTTATTGAATTTTGACACATTATTTGTAATTTTATCTAATTTTTCTTTTAATTCTAAATTTTCAATTTTCAATATTTCAATATTGCTTTTCAAGTTGACATTTTCTTTTAGCAAATTATCCTGCACTATTTTAGTGTTTTCAAAATCAATAGTAATAGCTTTACTTTCTATCAAATTATTTTTAATTTTTTCTTGAGATAATTCTAGTTCTTCTTCTAAGATAATTTTTTCATCTTTTAACATTCCTACTTCAAGTTCTAATCTATTTATTTTGGCTATATATTATTTGTTTAATTTTTTAATTTGTCTAAATTTATTATCTAATTCCATGCTAAGTTCTAATAATTCGTCATAACTAAGTTCCGGACATACCTCATCAGTTTGTGCCATAAAACACACATTAGCTTGTTCTCCCTCACTATCACTTTCAGATGATGAAGAATCCGAGTCATCCCATGTTACTTTGAAAGCCTTCTTCTTTTTGAGTTTTTCAAATTTGTTCTTCTTTTTATCATTATTGAGTTTAGGGCAATCCTTCTTCATATGTCTGTACTGATCACACTCATAGCACTTGATTTGAGATAGGTTTGTTGTGTTGGACTTCCCTTCTTTTTGGAATTTGGTCATCTTTCTAAATTTCTTGAATCTGTTATAATTCTTGGCAATGAAGACTATCTCTTCTTCATCTAAATCAGAGTCATCGTTTTTTGTTGTTGGGAATGCTATGTTCTTCTTCTTAGAATTTAGTTCTTTTCGTGCCTGCAAATTAGCTTCATAGGACATTAAATTTCCTATCAACTCCTCAATTTTGAGAGTAGAGAGATCATTAGCTTCTTCAATAGCTAATACCTTCCTTTCCTAATCCGATGTTAAAGAGTTGAGTATTCGAGAAACTAAATCAAAATCAGTAAACTTAACTCCTAATGCCATAAAATCATGTTGGATAGTTTGAAATCTAGAATATATGTCAACAATAGTTTCATTTTGCTTCATTTTAAATGATGAGAATTGGTTTTGCAAAATTGAAATCTTAGTTTGTTTGACCTTTGTTGTACCTTCGTGTGTAATTTGTAAGGTACGCCAAATGTCAAATGCAGTTGTGCATAACATGACACGTGAAAATTCATTTTTATTTAGATAAAAAATAAAACGTTCATAGCTTTAGAATTGTTTGATGCTAAGGTATTTTGTGCATCGGTCCATGTGTTCATAGCAGTAGTAGGTGCTTCATATTTATCTTGAGTAACTGACCAAATTTCTAGACCCATTAGCTTCCATAAAAATTCTCATACGTGTTGACCAATATGCATAGTTAGAGCCATTAAAAAGTGGGGGTCGTGCTGTGGATTTTCCTTCTTGAAAAATACTTGCCATATTAAAATGATTCAAAAAGGTGTTACTGTACTTTGATCAAACCTTGCTCTGATACCAATTGAAAGTCTATAGTATGGTGGATCGATTATACAAATGACAAGTATATGACTAATTTAAACTATAGTGTAAAAATAGTAAAGTATGTAAATAAGAATAATCACACCAGGGATTTTATACTGGTTCGGACCTCCCGTCCTACGTCCAGTCCCGAAGCTCCTCTTCGGAATTTCCTTTCACCGAATAACCCTCACTCCACCCGGAGGAACATGTTTACAATAGCAGAGTTTCTTTGTCAACTGTGTGTTCTCTATTACACGAATTTTGACTATATAGTACAAATGCTTCCAATATATATCTAGAGAGTATTGTCTATGAGGAACTGTATATTTGGAAGAGTAGAATACAAGTATAGATTGCTAGTGATCAAGAATATATCAGAGTATAAGAGTAAAGAGCGCAAGTAAGTAAGGTAAGATCTTCTCTTGGATTCTTGATGCTATTTATAGTGGTAGAGAGATTCCTTGAGTAGTTGCATCCATTAACAAGTGTTCTATGGTCGCTTCTGATGGTGATGAAGAGTTGCAGCGAAGAGAAGCGAAGGTGTCTTTTCAATTGCGGCAGTTGTAATTTGAATGTTATCAGCCGAGTTCAGTTTCAGACGTCTGGAATATGTCTCAGACGTCTTGCTCTCTATATTTTTTTATATAGTAGATTTTCAGACGTCTGAGTACTTTAACCAAACGTCTGATTCTGTCTGGTTTGTAATCCAGAAGATTTATTCAGACGTCTGGCTAGTGCACCCAGACGTCTGATCTTGTGCATGTTGCTTTTCTTGTATCTGTGTTGTCGCTCTTCTGATTCTATCGACTTGTAGCCTCTTGATACGTTCTTCGAGCCTTGTTCTTGTCTCTCTAGTGATGTTACTTTAGCAATTACCTATAAATAGAAATATATATGCATATTCGATTTCCATTGTATAGTTGTTGTCATCGAAACCGTAGATTTGATTTCCTAATAAGAACCTCCACTGGAACCAATCCCAACAGTTGTGCATCACCAAAACTAGCTAACTTGGCCAATTGATCATCCTTCGCATTCTCCTATATGGGAATGTACATAATTGTGTAATGTTCTATATCATCCAACAGCTCCAACACCTTTGTCAAGTAAGGAGCAAGTCTCGCACCCTTAGTCTGATATTCCTTATTTACTTAACAAACCATCAACAAAGAATCACTAAATATATGTTGCATCCTTTTCTACAGTTCTTTTGTTATCCTTAGCCCTGCTATCAACGCCTTGTACTTAGCCTCATTATTAATTGCTGAAAATTCCAACTTCAAAGCATGGAAAATCGATCGCTCTTCCAAAGTTACAAGCACCACTCCTATGCCTGAACTACGCTCATTCGAAGCTCCATTCACAACTAGTTTCCAATGAGAAAGTGTGACCATATCATCTTCCTCTTACCATCTCGTGTGGTAAACTCTACGATGAAGTTTGCCAATGCCTGCCCATTTATTACCCTCCTTGGATGGTAAGTTATATAATATTTAATTCGCTCAATATTCCATTTCAACAACCTTTTTGAAGTCTCGAGTCGGTACAACACCTGCTTTAAAGGTTGATCTGTTAGTACTTTAATCGGATGAGCTTGAATATACGGTCATAGCTTTCTCGATGTAAGCAGCAAGCAATAGGCAAGTTTCTCCATCTTTGGGCAATCCTTTTCAGCTCCATTGAACCATTTACTGATATAATAAACTGGCTTTTGAATCCTTGCCTCCTTACGTACTAATCACTCAGTGCGTGAGTAGACACTACCAAATAGACAAACAAGTCCTCTTTGTCTAAAGGTTTGGATAGAACTGGTAGCATCTCCATATGCCTTAGAAACTCCTTGAAGGCATTCTAACATTCCGTATTCCAATCAAAGTTCCCTCTTCCCATTTTGAGAGCGTCAAAGAATGGTATACATTTATCTATCGCCTTTAGGATGAAACGACTCAAAGCGGGAACCTTCCCATTTAAGCTTTGCAACTCCTCCTTCGTAGTCGTGGCACTCACGTTCCTCAAGGCGTTAATCTTCTTTGGATTAGCCTCATTTCCCCTCGAATTCACAATAAATCCCAAAAATTTCTCTGATGCAACCCAAAAAGAGCATTTTAACGGATTCAACTTCATTCCATACTTCCACAATACCTCAAACATTTCTAAAAGTCACCCATGTGGTTCCTTGATATATGTGACTTCATGAGCATATCACCACGTATACTTCCATCGTCACCCAATCTACTTCTTGAACATAGAATTCACTAATCTCTAGCATGTAGCTCCAGCATTCTTCAAACCAAAGGGCATCGCTTGGTAACAATATAATCTCAAATTCGTTATAAAGCTTGTGTGGTCCTGATTCGATACATGCATTGGTATTTGATTATAACCAAAATAAGCGTCCATAAAAGAAAGAAACTCAAGTCATGCGGTCCCGTCTACCAGCTAATCAATCCTAGGCAAAGAAAAGCTATCCTTTGGGCGTGCTTTATTCAAGTATTCCAATCCACATCCGCCACTTTTCGTTTAATTTCTTGGCCAAAACGGGGTTCAATACCCATTTTGGACACAAAGCATCGCGAACGAAACCATTTGCTTTTAAATTATCTATTTCCTCCTTCAACGCAGTTGATCGCTACAGATCCAGATTACGCCTTTTTTGTTTCACATGTGGAAACTTCGGTTCCATATTCAATGCATGGCATGCTATCTCCAGCGATATCCCACACATATTCGAATGTGTCCAAGAAAACATATCCAAGTTTTCTCGTAGAAAACTAACCAACTCCATTCTCAATTCTGCACTGAGTTGAGATCCGATCTTAAGAGCTTGAGTAGGATCATCCATGTCGATCAGAACCTTTACCATCAACTCAGTTGGTGCTGCTCGCACTTTTACTGACTTCTTCCTGGGATCCATAGACTTATCGAACCTGCTATGATTCTCGAGCCAGGGCTTGGGCTTTAGTTGCTATGCTTCCAGTTCTTATTGCAGAGAGCTTTCTCTACTTTCTTGCCCTTCTCTGGTTGCTTTGCCTCTCTTAGCTCAGCGACATAACATTCCCTACTTGGGCTCTGGTCTCCTTTAAGCTATCCAACCCAATTCTCCATAGGGAACTTCATCTTTAAACACCAATGAGCCAGTGCTATCCTGAAATAAACCAAGGCTAGTAGGCCGAAGAGGGCATTGTATGCCAAATATTCATCCACTTTAACAAACTTCTGAATCTGCACCACCTTATGGTCTCCGTCATCTAACTCCATGGACAAATCAACTGTCCCAACCGGTTGCTTTGCCTCGAAGGTAAATCCTCGAATTATGGAATTACAAGACTTAACATCCTTTATACTAATCCCCATCGGATCAAACATCCTCTTAAACAAAATATTCACCGAGCTTCCACTTTCCACTAAGACTCGGCATACTGTTGCAGGACCAACAACAGTCGTTATCACCATGTAGTCAAAGGTTGGCACTTCGATTCCATTGGAATCCCTATTCTTGAACATAATGTCATCAATTACCATCCTTTACTGCTTAGCCAGAGCTTCGTCTTCAATGGACAAGAAAACCTTCTATGGTCACGCTTCAATGAGCATGCATACTACTCCATTTCCCTCCAGCTTTTCTATATTATATGAGGTCCTTATGTTATATTATTGATAACTATACTTCCATCAGTCTAGGTTGGTTTCCTTGGGCAGTTGGACCTTGGGGTCTCGTGTTTTTTCCACCATCCTTATGCTTTCTCACTTATTGCCACAATTTTTTCTTCCTTATCAATTCCTCGATAAAATCCCTAAGATGCGTGAACTCGTTCATGCTGTGTCCATGAGTTTCATGGAAATGATAATACTTTCCTGAGCGCCTCTCTTCGTCGGTTGCCTCCTTCCTTGGTGGCTTTTATACCGTTCTGTCCCTTGATTAGCAAGGTATATATTCTCCAGTATATCATTCAGAGGCATATACTCATCCGATCTCATATTCTTTGGGCGCTTTTTGCCTTCATTCTGTCTTCCTCCATAGCCCAAATTTCTCTTTTTCTGATTATTAGAATTTCTAAAATTTACTGCCATATTACCGAAGTTTCTCCTATTTGCTTGATTGCTAAATAGCTTTGAATCACTTCCTTCGACTGTCCATCATCAGTTTTTCCAGCAGCTTGACTTGCTTCTTCCAAACGCAAGAACTGATTAGCTTTCCAGTGGAATTCCTCCATAATCGTCAGTTGTTTCATCTTCGGCCATTTTCCAAATCCATGTCCAGATGTATGCCCCGTACCAACGCCATAAACATCAAATCTTTCTTCAAATTATTAACCTCTATTATTGTAACATTAAACTGGTTCAAGAACCCCTTTAACGACTTCTTAGGTCCCTAAGAAAGGCTCGACAAGGACATCACGTCCTTGGACCGAGCTATGTGGAGCCTGAACTGCTCCATAAACTTCTTTGCTAACTCATCGAACATCGATATGGACTTCGGCGTGAGCCAAGTAAATAATAATGACGCCACACCTTCCATAAAAACATAAAAACACCTACACCAAACCGCGTCCATTGCTATGGCATCATCCATATGCCATTCATAATTAAACAAGTACTGCTTGGGATCAGTAGTACCATTGTATGATGGCATCGTTGGCATCGTAAACCTCCTGGGATACTCCTTGCTCGGAATATTTTCCATAAATGGAGTTCTTGGCATGAAACCACATTCCTCATTCTTTCTACATTTATTTTCTTCTACCAACCGCTTCATCATATCTGCTATGTACTCCTCACTGGCTTGGAACTTTGAAGGTCAACTATCAGGAGCCGCATCAAGTGTTTGACTCTACAAATGGTCTCGGTTTGCTCGTTGACGTCAAGATTCTTCAATCTTTGGGAGAACCACTTCTTTAAGTCTTTTCTGTCACCTAATTGGCTCTGTAGCGGTTACCTGCACACCAGCACCTTGAACTCCAACATCAAGCTTATAACCATCACCATCATACCATAGGTCGTCTTCAAAATCTGATAAGTCAACTACCATAGCTCGCTACCCCTTTAGGGGTCCAAAATTCTTCTCGATACTGACCTGATTGTGGTCAGTACCAAGTTGAATTCCCTTGGATGGAGCCTTACTACTTCCTCCAACAACTTCACCTATTGGTCCAGTAGCCTTTTCCTTCTTCTTTTGTTCTCCACCTTGTCTATTTTGAGCAGAAACAAATGAGTTCTCCTTTTCAAATCCGACAAATGAAGTTCCCTTCTACTCCTCCTGGATCTCTACAACTGCTAGGTCAACAAAGCTATGGTAGCATCCATCCTATCCAAAAGAGCCTTTTGACTATCAACCAACTTCTGATTCAGTTCTTGCATCATCTTATCAAACTCTATTCTTATGACCATGTCCTGAGGAGCAGATGATCTTGGCAACACCGTTGCTTGCTAGTTGCTAACCTACTTATGATGAGAAGCTCCTTCATATACACCAGCTACTGCTCCAGATGATCCTCTAGATCTCCTAGGTGCCATAGATTCCTGTATGTAAATTCTTCAAGTTTCTTAATGAAAATCTTCTGGATCTAATTTCTAAATACTTCAATCCAAAATAGAAAGCTAGATCAGCGCTTGAGAATCCTCTTTTCCAGTGAAAGCACCAAAATGTTGAGCCTAAAAAGGGCACTAACACCCAAAATAATTTGAAACAAAGAGAGATTTAGTAGAAAACAATAAGTAAATCAGAAAGAACCCCAGAATTTTATAGTGGTTCGACAAATCTATGGCCTATGTCCATTGTATTATTATTGATTATAGATTTGTAATCACTAGTATAAGAATTTGACAAGTCTAACGGCCTAGAAATGTCAAGAGTGACTTCTTGGTGACTATGGTTGAGGAGAGATAGAAATAAAGAAAGTAAGCGCCAAAAGTCTTTTTCCAAATGCCATAGGTGATGTATTTATAAAGGAACCATCTAACAAAGTCGTCAGATATCAATATACAAAGTCTTACTTCAGATCCGAGAATGCATGAGGGAAAGACGGAGTCCCCAAAGCCATAAAAACTGCTCGGTATCGACCTGAGTTTTGGAGGGGGAGTTACCCCTTCTTCCCTTCTTTGGTCTTCTATCTTTGATCCATTATATTCCGATCATTTTTCCTTAGAAATCGTGTTGTTTTGATAGGTTTTGTTATCACTTGTACTTGTCTGTCTTCCTTCAGAACTTCCTTGAAGTTGTTCATTTATTCCTTCAAAAATGGACCCCACAATGACCAATAAAGCCAACAATGCACAAGTCTTAGTCCCAGAGTCCCCTAGGAGGCTGAAAAAGAGCTCGGTACCAACCAAAAAGTGGTCGGTACCGACCTCTCTCCTTAGTTCTATCCTTGCTCCAAAGTCTTATGCTCATTCCTCTTCTCTTTCCAACCACGTTTGCAAGTCCGTAAATCATTTCATCTTCGTCCCGACTTCCAGATTTGTTCGAGAACTGCCTGGTCAAAAAGTCGGATAACATTAGACAAACGGTTATTTACCATTATCAGTATAACAGTTACCAGTTTATCGGTATAACAACCTTCGGTGAACCAACAAATCGGTAACAGCAACGATAAACAATTTTAGCTTATAAGTAAAAGCGGCATGACAATGTTAATTGTTAAATGGTAATGGTAACCATTACCATAAAGCCATTGTTAAAATATAAAGTAGCAAATGGAAATAAATATCATAAACGTAATTTGCATGATATAATTTGAAAACTAATGTGTAGAGAATGAAGAAGACTTTTGGTTTTAGCTCACATCACATTAGGCGTATGGAATAGACATGTCAATAGGTCGTTTTCCGTTCTGGTAGCTTAAAATCTGGATTTGAACCCGCTTACGATAATTAAAATCTAAGCCTAGTCCGAGTCTGTTGGATATTTAAAATCCAACACCTAAGCCAGATCCATCGGACTAATCCCGCTAGGTAACGTACGTAAAACGAGGTAATAAAGAAGCCGGATTCACAATACAAGTATGCAAAAATATGTAAATACAAACGAATAACATGGTAAATAAATAACATACATATTCAAGTTTCTGTACTATATAAAACTAATGATCGAATCGGTCCCAAATTGAGATGGATTATGATGAAACCATACCCGATCTTAACAGTAACCGAGGTAGGGCTGAATTTAGTAGTTATAACTGAACCATATCCGAGTAAAGATGGCAAATTTGGACCACGTTCTGGTCAATACCGTACCACTGAAAGATCTTAATACTAGTGAAAATGTTTCCATGCGTTAACTTATTGTGAAATGTGACATCCTGCATCGTTTGTGATCTGCCTACCTGTAGCCACACTGGAATTTTGTTGATTTGTTTTGATTTATGAATGAGGATGTGAAAATCAGAATGCATTATTCAGCATCCTATCTTTTATGCACGAAGAGCAAAGGAAAAAAATTGCACCTTTTTGAACTTTAAATAAAAGCATGTTCAATCCGGTATCAAAAAAGTGTGTATCAATTGACATTTAACCGGTAGCAATCTAAAACACGTGATCCAATCAAGTTATAAATAAACAAAATTAAACAGGAAAATTAGTTTAATCGATTCACACTTTGAAGTGCATTTCTAAAATTTAATACTGCACTTAATAACGTTTAATAATATTCTTACCAACACTTTAATATTGCCATTGGAATCACTTTTTGAACTAAACTGTCTCCACCATTTAAAAAAAGGTTATTTAAATTTTTTAAACCAAAATGTATACGTCTAATGTGAACATCTAATGTAAACGTGGGTTTAGTAGGTTATCAAGACTTAAAATTAAACTTATATTTGAATGGTTAAAACTTTGGAAAACCAAAAAAACCAAAGACTCATTTGGTTTCATTTCGTGTTTAACGTTTTTCATTTTTAACGCGCAAAATACTCTATGTTCATTTTAATCTTTACAAGTGTTTCTAAATTTATTATATTTTGAAAAACATACTTTCTATTAAAATAAAATTAAAACTTTAACAAGTATAGCTTGTGAATTATTTAAATAAAAAAACCAAATTATTTCTATTGTTACAATTTCTGGAAATATATGAAAGATTGAGATTATACAAAAAATTAGATATATCATGAAAGATATACTAATCACCCTCTTAATTCTATAAATGTCAATATAATACTTGGTCATATTCTCAATTGGTGGGAATAAAAAAAATGATTATTGACACCTTTGCCCTTGTCTTGACGACCAATTAAAAGTGCAATCATTTTCATAGAATGATAATGAACACGGCTATACATTCTTACAAGGCAACCACAAAATCGGATATTTTTCTATCATCTCAAATCCAAAAGGAAAAGTTCATTGAACTACTGAATGAATCACAAATAACGAACATACATTTCATAATGCGAATTGAATAAAAATCTCAACTGTATAACTTGCTTTTTCAACTACATGAACTTCTACGAAAAATAATTAAAATAAAATAAGAACGCATAAAACACTTAAAGGGGTGAGCTTTTATGTAATTTAAATAACCGGACGCTTGACCGGTCATAAGAAAGCATATAAGGAAGAAAATTTTGAGGCCTCATCGACTCAGTGATGTCATCAACACAAATGTGAACTTCACCAGCCAATTTCAGGAAATAGTCAAACGTCTCCCAATTTCTAATAACTTGAGCAATAAAAGCAATTGGCTTTTTCTTGAAATCACAATGCTCAGTACTTTGGTTAGAGCTCAACAGAACGGAAAGGACTTGTATGAGATGAGGCAGGCATACAGGGTCATATATGATATCTGCACCCAAACTTAAAATAGAAGAAAATATATAAATTTTCGTATCATATTACACAAAATAATAACTTATTTATTTGCATTTACAAGAAAACATAACTGCTTCAAGGATGTATTATATGCCAAAGTTTGGCTTTCTTTTAACTACAAGAAATAAAAATTATGAACGACGATAATAGAAGATCAAATAGCTTGCGCAGATATGAACTAAATTGTTAGCTGATGGATACTATTATGATTTATGACATCAAACACAAGACTTTGGCCTTTAGTCAAGTTTATTCCACTCATGCCCATATTGATTTGATGATTTCATCATATCCCTATCTTTAGTTTTACTTATTTTGAAAAATAGCCTAAATTGATTTGCAGGGAATGTATGATATTTTTTTTTTCCAAATTGAGCATTAAATACCTTTTGTTTATGGAATACACAGTTCAAAACTTTCTTGACCACTAATTTTAAGCTGGAATATTCGTTTGAAAAAGCAATGTTGCAAGACTGATTGCTCAGTCTATGTGGTGATAGTTTCCTGGGATGGTGACTAATGACCACTGTTGTAAAAATCCTTCTAGGCCTCCAAACCAGGCTCCGTCTAGGCACTAGATGAGGCTTACCGCCTAGCGATTTGCGTAGCCCACCTAGGCAAGGTTTATTGCCTCAAGTAAAAATCTAAACATGTATTTAAGCACTGGTTAGACATTATTCAAGGTTCAGTACCACATATAAGCATCAATATGCTAGTTTTTGACGGTCTTGCCTCTTTGTCTACTCTTAAGCGCATCCAAAATCTTAAATTTTCAATTTATATCAGTTGACACTAATTAAAACACTAAGGCTATGCTTGGTTTACCGTTTTTAGTTTTGAGTTTTCGTCCATACAAAAATACGCACAACGCATGTATATTATGAAAAATGACCATTTTAGAAAACGAATTTAACACACAAAATAGAAAACAACTTTTTTTCATTTTTCGTGTTTTGAAAAAAACGGAAGCACGAGCAACAATTCATCCTTCCGTCGTTCCTCCATCCACTTCGTGGTCCCCTCCAATCTTCCGTTCATCCCTTCCGATCTTCCTTCATTCTTCTCATATTTTGTAATTAATGTTGAAAACTCAAAACATAAAATACAAAATAAACCAAACGACCCCTAAAGTTTTATCCAAAATACATGAGTTATCAAAAACTTCTAGTTTCGGTTAATCCTCAATTAATCCCTGTCTCAACGATTAATCCTTAATCCATCTTACTGCCTAGAGTCCACCTAACAATTTTTACAACCTTCAAAACGACCATAAACATGCGAAATTTTTATGGATGAAAAGTTATCATAAATAAACCACTTCACAAACTATTTACATAAATAGATCTCTTATAACCACATCATTAACCGTCAACTTGGCGCTGATGACCTAGGTTTCTAAATAGTTTACAAAGTGGTCTATCTATGTAACAATTTTTCAAAAAAGTGGTTCAAATCCATAAAAATTTCTAATTATGCAGCAAATGGATTTTATCAACAAGACATTACACGCTTCATTTCATGACCTTGTATACGCAACATGTGTTATCATATTAGCCATTGGCTTGTATTGTATACTCATCAAACAATAAGAATGCATAACCTAACAGATAAAAATAATAAAATAAAAATAAAATCTAGTATTTGTAACAAGTTGTAGGTGCTCCAATCAAGAGAGAAACATAAGGAACCAATACGATTGAACCATATATAACTTGTAACAAGTTACAATAGTTTCTTTTGTATGTTTAACATTTTTGTCAACGGAAACACACAACGGTAAACAAAAGGAATCAGTGGTGGGTCCCAAGATGATTGCAAAGAAAATATGCCGAATTCAGAATGAGAAATTTCCTTTTCATCAAGTAACATTGTATAAAAAAATTAAAATCTAGTGCAACTGATGTATCCAATGTTTCCGCAGATCAAGTAAACATTGTATACAAAAAATTAAAATCTAGTGCAACTTTGTATACAAAAAATTGAAATCAAGTGATCATTGGTCAAGTTCTCATATTTGATGTTTCTGCAGAAATTTTACCAACTACATGCTGTACATCCAATTGGTGCAGATTAAGTAATTTCTTGAAAATATATATTTAAAAAAAAAGTAGTTATTCAAGACAACAACCAAACACATACAAATCATTACAGGTATAGTATCTTGGAATGTATAAGCATCGTTACCTATATACATCAGCTATTGTACTTGACCTTGGTTTCCAACTTAGTAACGAATCTGAAGTTTCAAACAGTTGGTTTTGGATAGTGCTGCATTACTATTGATATGACGAGGTTGTTTTAGTGTAAAGGTTTAAATATTATACCAGAGTAGGACATATAGCTTGCAGAAATGTTCAGAACAGAGCTTACACAATGTAATTTCAGGTCAGGCCATGGTTTGACATAGGAAATTAACAGCTCTGGTTACAGCCCAATGGACACATTCAAAGGAAGATTTTCTTAATCTTTTGGTTAATCCTACATTTTTAGATAACACATGCATTATTGTTGTATATTTTGCATTGATGTTTCCATTATAACACATAGTGCACTAAAACTTTTCTGCTGCACCAACACTTTGCCATGCTTTACATTATAAAAACTTGGTTTGACAAAGGGGGCTTATATGCTTAAAATTCTCAGAATAATTTAGTAAGATATCAAGAAAACTAGATGGGGTTCAGAAAATAAATAAAATGGCTTAAGATGGTATGGCTGCTTACACAATATCAGACTTGCAGCTTTGCAGCTTGTTTTTTGAAGGGGACTCCCATTGCAAATGTTCACATTCAACCTAAATACAGAAATTGCATTAGTGCACAAAACTGATGTAAAATGTACTAAGTTGAACCACTTAGACATCCAGACAGGCTGCAGACATTAATACAGCATGGAAGTAATATAGTAAAAAGTTTCACTTACCAACCCATCTAGAAACATGGGCAATCTAGTATGTAACAGCACCATCAGCATATCAAGTATCTAGTCAAACTTACGGGACCAAATCCTCTAGTCCCAAGTCTCCCTAGAGTCTAGACCCTTAGTACCACCAATTAAAATTTGACACGTAATGATGTATTTTACAAAAACACCTTTTATTTTTATGTTAAACTTTTAAATGAGATCCTCTTTGCAAAATACATATAAATGTATCAAAATTTTATTGGGTTGGACTAGGACTCTAGAGAGTATTTGGACTAGAGGACCCCTGTGCCAAACTTACACGTGTTCGCGGTGACAACTTGCTTCTATTTCGTTCCAGATTATGCCTCATGTTTGCTAAACTCGACTCATCGCCATCAGTTAGTACCACCTACATCAAATGAGTAGTCATCTTTATGATATGACAAAAACTCTGTTATGCTTTTCATTTTAGGATATCTGCATACCGTGGCTGCTAATGAGCTTACACATGTTCGTGACCTTTACCAACTTCATATAAATTTGCAACAGTATGTCTTATTAGTGAAATATCAAATCCGAAATATTATGTTTAAGTAATTGTTTCATTTAGCACAGTGCAAAAACTGTAGTGCAATATTTACTGCCAGGATTCAAAACCAGAAAACCATTTAGCCAAGTCATACCTTGGAAGCTCCAACATGAACAAGAGAAATACCAACCAAGCCAACACCAGAACCAACCTGACAGAGTTTGGAAAAAACAATCAAAATATTGATGAACCTTAATATATGAGCTGATAGAACAGGACAACGAGAACAATTATTTATTCTTCTTCAGGGGTAAGAGCATTATTTATTCAATAAGTAAACTAAGAGCATATTTTGTACAACTTCGTGCATGCAAAAGCGTATACACACAATATGGCTTGGTAGATGCAACGCAGCATGCTTAAATTATTTTGTTGGCTTAAAGACTGAATAAGAAACAGTTAATATTGAGCCCAACAAATAAGCTAGGTAGGAAAACAGACCGATGTGAATAACAATAAAAATAAGATGCAGGGGTAACTATGCTGACTGATTTTATACGGACAATTTTTTATAGGCACACTTGGGAATTGTCAATCATGCAAACTGCATGCCCTCGTGCTATTTGTCATTTAAGCTATTTATATGTTCGTGCAGAAAAAGATTTGACTATTGCATGATGGTCGGTTCACATACATATAATTCGGTACGAGTTTGATAATGAAAGTTTAATAGAATCAAAAAGGTTTTCACAAAAAGGAATTATTCCTATTGCACACCATGTAGTTGACAAACTTTCTAACCTCAAAGCAAACTTTATTTGAAAAAGCATCCGGATAAGATAATATGACTTCAGACATGAAAAGACTTGAAGGCCAAAGAGCACACCTGCACGATTAACAATCAAATGATATTAATGATGAGAGGACCATAGAGAAATGTACAAGAAAAAGAAGTTTCTGATTACTTTTTGCAAAAGTTGAAAGAATTTGGGGTCCGTTTGGTTTCATTTTGAGTTTTGTGTTTTGCGTTATCAAATTCATTATATAATATATGTGAAGAGCGAGGGAGAAGATTTAAAATTCTAAGCATCTATGACGATGATGGAAGGACGACGGAGGGGATGACGGATGGGATGAAGGGACGATGGAGGGATGAATTGTTTAAAACAAAATAAATTTGTTTTTTATTTTGTATGTTAACTTCATTTTGTAAATGGTTGTCTTCCACAAAATACATACGTTGTGCGTATTTTTCTATGAACGGAAACTCAAAACTAAAAATGACAAATCAACCGGAGTTTGAGCCACTGGGAGAAGAAATAGTGATCCGTATGCTCAAACATATGGACAGGACAAAATAAGATGGAAATGTGGTATAAGATCGATAAATTTGTAATTATTTTTGCTTTGGTCTACCGGGATACGGAAGTTCCAAACAATGTTAATATTTATTTGTTTGAACAAATAATAATAATAATACTAACCGAATTATGAGTAAGAATTAAACGGCAGTTTTGGGATTCTTTTTTGGTCTACTAATATTATGTTGTCTTCGAAGATTTTCACATTTTGCTCACTTTCCGAGCTCCATCTATGGGCTCTTCAATGAACATCAATCGTAACAGAAAGTAGCACAAAAGTGATATTGACAACACGATCATCTCTTGCACCCTCCCAACATGAAAGAAATATATAAATTGGTCTATTAGATCCATCTTCAACAATAAATGAGTACTTTCATGTGATTTGAAATGCGCATTTTTTGAAAAAGCAAAGTATCTCTAGCCGCATTGCATCTCTGGTTCAAACATTCACCTTCGGAGCAATAAGAGTCATGGTTCCCGATAATTGTAATACTCTCACTGACAAAAGCTACAAGGTCTAATACTCGCATAATGTAAGGTCATTCAAAAAACTGATGGCGTTATTGTTGTCTCGTTAAAAAAAACAAAACAAAAGTGATGTATCTCAATCACAGTTGTGGAGCACTACAAACGTGTACTAATATCTGAAATTGCAAATGTTCCGACTTCTGACTCCAAAAGTTTACTTTTAATGATATTGACTGACCATATCTCATAGTAGTTGTTCAGACTTTATCATAATCAAGACCTGCAATAGAATTAGCTCACCAGGTGTTCATAAAGGAGGTCTCATAATCCGATCTCAAATAAGTCAGTCAACTGAGGTGTGCGATTTTGTAAAGTTTTGCACTAAAGATCTCCACAGTGCATAAAGAGTCTTAACCCAAGCAAGTGGAACAGGCAGACTAATCAATGATCAATAGGTAGTTGTAAATCATGCATTCCAGATGCTCGTCAGTACATCTAGTAAGACATCATCAAACTCAAAAAATAAAGGAGATCCAAGATGGCACACATGCACATAAGATGTAACTAAAAGTCTAAAATGTGAATAATCGCTAAAATTGTAAAAGTAGTAACTGTATATGTGAGTTGCCGATCTATCCAATATGGACCTGATGTTCAACACTTTCTTAGAAACCAACGCATCCATCTCAGTATCTGTATAAAAAACAAAGCTTCCTGTTGGCTTCTTTGAAAAGAAGTCAAACATGGAAACCATGTGTTAGAAGAAACGAACCATCAGCCTTCACATTTTTCATGATTGACTATCAACCCTAATGTTGATCCATTACAAACCAATGTATCCAAGGCCTTTATCAATACATCTCTAAGATCCAACAATACGTTGTTGCCAATATACTAAACTTTTGTTACTAACTCAGGTGACATTGTTTGTATGCACAATAATATATAAGGGTGAACAGTATTCAGTCAAAATCAAAGTAACCAGCCAAGCAAATCATTTCGGCTGGTTCGGTTCAGTTATTAAGTTAATCCGGCTTATATTCAATCTGTAGTTATTTGGTTATTGGTTTAACCGATTTAAGTGGACTTCTATTATGTTATCAAATTTTGAGTGTTATAATGGATTTTATAATTGGTTTAATTAAAATAGATTTTGTTTGTGTGCGTATACAGATAATAAATCAATATTGTTTACAAAAAATAAAACATTACTTCATAAAAATTCTCTAATTAAAAATATACGTTTTCTTGTGTAAATTGAACATTCTAATCATAGCATGTGATATTTTCTTTGTTTACGTTTTTTTAGAACAAGAGTGATAGTTAATTTTAGCGGAGCACTCATTTTGATGTCTCAAAAGATCAGATCTAAGACCTCTAAAACCACAACCTATAAATCTTACCATTTGGGCTAGTGGTCCTTGGCTTCTTTGTTTACATTTTAGTTCGGTTAAATCGGTTTTTATATAATTAACAAAAATTAATTTGGTTCGGTTCGATTTTCAATTTTATCGGTTTTATTTCAATTTGAACTTTTTTCCCCTTAAAATGGGTCAGTGCAACCAAACGCTCACCGTTAACGATACAGGGTGAAGAGTAACCGCAAACAACATGAGCCCGAGGTAACACCATATTGCACTCCTGAGCAACTATAAGTAAATAATTTTCGATATATAGAAAAGTTGGTTGCTCATATAGAAATGTACCTATGCACTAATTACCAAGAAACGAGTAGTCACTCCCTTGCATTGCCCATCTAGGGACCATATCCAAATCAATTTTGAAGTTATCATCGACAGTCTCGTGCTTAAGATTACTCAATAAAGATTTGCCGCTGAAGTGATTAAGTGCATAACTGCTTTTTATCCACCACTAACGGCAATGCACACTTGTAATGGTGAGAGATAATCTATAGCTTCCACCTTACAAGCAATATGTGCATCCTTTAAAACCAAGTGTTTTCGCATTGTTGAAATTGTGATTCAAATATATGTTATAAAATATAAATTGCTTATTTAGCTATGATCTGATCAATTGATTACAATTTAATTACATTATAGAAAATGCAAACAATTATCAACACAGAAATAAATGAAATTGAGTGATAAAGTTAATCAATTCCCTAATTAATCGATTAATAAAAATCATGTTATCTGACACACGCGTATCAGAAAAATTGAAGATTAAAAAATATACGTGTTTCAATATGAAATTGATTCTCAGTCAATAGTAAATTAATATGACATTGATATATTAACATAAATCATTTTCTTCATACCTAAATTCGAAATTCCATATAAATGAAGTCATTCATAGGAGTTGGTGATTTTCTCGCAACCCAGGTTTCTGGTTCTTCTCTTTTCTTGTATTAAGCCTACATTAACATAGTTTTATCAATCTCTTGTAGTCCACTCTAAAATTACTAATAAAATTCTTTTCCTTCCAAATGGATGTACAGTCAAATCAACGGTATAATCACTATAAGGCTTTATGTTCTATTTACTTTATGTTAATTTCAATTTTTGTATGTTTAGTTCAAGGTTTTAAATATCGGATTTCGGTCACGTTTCGTCTCGGAATTTTTACACAAGTTATCTCGTATCGGGGGAGATCTCGGACGAGTTGAGTACATATCGGGTGTACATCTCGGATTGATATCTCGAGTCTTATAATGCATCTCGGGAATATCTCGGATGTACTTATGTGTCTAAAATTGATATGTCAAAAATTTATTGAATGGTTATAACTTTCTTAGTAAAAATAAAAATGGTAATATACTTGATTTACATGGAAAAAGGAATATTTTTAGAAGAGTAGTAGCTTGATTAGCTTAATTGATTTGGTAATGATTGAATAATATCTTTTTATTTGAACATAATAAAGAAGTGAAACCTTTCGCTACGACTCATTAAGATAAAAAGTAAAGAATATGTTCAAGAAGTTGGTAAATTATAATTGGATTGAGTAGTTTCTTTTGAATCAATATGAAAATAAAAAATATTATGCAAAATAAGAAAAATGTATAATTTCGGGTGAGATCTCGGATTGTGATTTTGATTCATATTTCGGGTGAGATTTGAATATCTCGGACGAGATGAGTGTCGAGGGAGATATGGAGGAGATTTGATGTCTCGTCTCGTTTAAGTGTGAAAATGAGATCTCGGGCGATATATAGGAGATTTAAAACCATGGTTTAGTTGTGGATAATTGGATTGAGTTTGATTATTCGACTTGTTTGTTTTATCTCACATATGATCGATCCTACATAGGCTCCCACAAAGAACTGAGACAAACTGATATTATAAACAATTTTTTTTCCTAGCAATAAGTGCTCAATTGATCAAGTAATGGTGAGCGATAATCAAATGCTTCCATTTTACAAGCAATATGCGCATCTTTTGAACCTACACGTCTTCATATTTCTCGGATGGCATGAACCAAATCTCACATCAGATTTTGACAAAGGTACTAAAATGGCACACTTGTCAAGGGGTCAATATAAAAAGAGCCCAACACATGACTAGTCAATACTGCATCCCTGTAACATGTCCAACTAATATTGTTTTCAAAACCCATCTTGCCCATATGATGTGCCTCACGGAAAAATTACAAACTATAATGTACATCCATCCAAATAACAGCTAAAGGCTTATGTATGCACTTATCAAATATCGTCTCCAGCAGTATCTAACGGTGTTTTACCTGCATTTGAAATATTTTCAGCCCTCCACTTTGAAGTGCCTTAGTTGTAACTCTCAATCTTCCAAGTCTAACAAGCTTATTACAGCTTCTTTGGTTTATCTTCATCAAATCATTTGGAAGTAGTTCTACTAGATCAACTTGTTCTCTTCTTGATTAAATTATCTTCATCATCAAGCATTTAGAATGAGAACCTCCCAGGATCCATTGACTTAAGCAATGAGAGGTATATGGCAACTGTATTTTCTTACTCCGTAAATTAGAGACGTCGGTCAAATAACTACTATCATCAACATCATAAGTAAAGCCTAAGTATCCAAATCAGAAGGTGAAGATGTATAAAAGTCCAATATATGTAGTGGTTGCAGGAGATCTACTTGTCCAGAGTTGCATGTTAATGTGAATCAGGTGTTGGGAAGGAAATTTTTGGGATCCGCTTTTTCTGCAAGCTGCCTTTTCTGCTTCTTTTGTATTATATACCTTTATTACCATAGAGGTCACAACTATAGCACATGATATCGGTTCAAATTCAAGGAGCAATATCAAAACTTTATCTGGGTGGTTCCAAACCGACAGGCACCATGTACTATTACAAGGTAAGACTGTCCAAATATTTAAGCATATGTCTATTCAAGAAAATATCTGGTTAATAATATGGATGAAAATGCACAAACAACCAATTTTTTTATGCTTCCAGACTACATGCAGGGGATAACAATACTAAACTAACAGGAAGTCCAAGGCAATATGGGGGTGGTAGAGGGTCTGTGTGGGCGGGTAGAGGGATATTATATAGGGAACTTTTGTAAAACATCATTCAGAATACATAGTCGCTCCTCCTCAAAAAATAAGTTTTAAAAAACACAACGTTTTGAAAGACTGCAGATGTTTGCAGAAAAAACTGCAAATATTTGAAGTTTCTTGATTGCAAAAATTTGCAAACATTTACAGAGAAAACAACAAATATTTGCACTTTTCCAAAAAAAAAAAAAGTTTTATCATAGAAACATACGACTGAGTTTAGATTTAATTTCCGGAAAAAAAATCTAACGAAAATAAAAATAGGGGTGTAATTTAACACATATTTTTGAGAAGAATTTTTCATGCACGAAACTTGAAAAGAAGGAGCGAATCCTAATTTACTATTACATAACGATACAGTACTTAACAAAAAATGTATAGTAACTGATTCTCATGATTCCAGTGTTATGCTAATTACTTCAACAAATGTTCAAAACTGTTAAATTCGTGCGGATTGAATGTAAATACACTATGTTGACTTTACATTAAATGGTAATGAAAACTTATGAAGGTGCCGAAGCCTTGTATATCATATTCATAAGTTATAAGCATCATTATATTATATTAGGTAATAATGAAAACCATAAAATAAATGGAAATACAAGTTCCTAGTTATTTGACCTCGGTATTGGCATACGGACTGATTTGCGATATTTGAAAACCTTAGAACTAATATCGAACAACATCAAAGCAATATCTGGCAGTATCAAAAAATATTGGTGAGTATATTAACATGTAGTAAAAAATTACCATGTAACATACTATAAATATATTGGTACTCAGAAGCTATGACCCCCAAATCTTATACCAACTGCATATAATAAATTGTCTACAAAATTCTAATCCACCAAATCTTAAACCATAAATATGCCTTACTTTCTAAAACAAATATTCTAGTAATAATTTGCTTTTCTGTTTCTGTGTATAGACAGTTATGAAACATTAGTCTTTCAAGTGGGTAACATTGACTTGCAGCAAGCCAGCATAATTAGCATGCACTAAAATTTGTAGTTCGGAGATTCTTCCCGATCGACGCTGACTTCTTTTTTCGATGGTAAACCCAGCTTAAAAATCCAAAGCACTAGAAAAAAGCAATTTATTTACCGTATTTTAAACATCACACGTAAAATATCTATAAATATATAACAACAGAGAAGGGTAAAATCTCCTGGAGGAAAGAAATCAATAATAATAGTACATTTAACCAAAAACACCCTACCTACCTATTGTACTTGATTATAAATGCTTAATCTTACTTCTACATTTACGGATTCCAAGGCTTATAACTACGAAAATTTGAACCATATAACCATAACCAGAGTCATACCCAGTGTCTCCTTCAAGCATGTTGAGTGAGCATTCCACTGTGATAACCATGTCCTTCAAATCAGAAGCGATAGTGTCATAACCTATTTAGTGTGAAGAGTCACGGATGATTAAATATTATTCAAATATCCACTAAAGCAAAAATAATAACATATAAGATAGATCCATACTTCTACCGCCTGGTCTAAGAAAAGAAATTTGTTTAGAGATCGTAGTTTTCTCATTTAGTATATCTTGCTCCTGCAAAGAAATAGTGATCATGCTGAATACTAGTTTACTATTTAAGATAATAACAGGTAAAGTATAACTTAACACTGATCAATCAGAACAGTTCACATTGTGTAAAAGCAAGAAAAAGAATGCAAACACTGTGTTCACGAGTAGATGGGAAACGTGCTATTTCAGTAAATGAATGTTATTTTGGGAACACAGGTCTTGTCCATGACATGGTTCACACAGTATAATGGGACCAACCAAACAGACATGTAGAGTTCATATCTTAATAAATGGATTTGGTATCAGAATAGTAGTGTGGGCATGTGCTCTGGCTAATGAAAATATTTGTTGGATTGGCTTGATCTAGCAGGCAAAGAAATCAAAAGGAGTTTCCATGTTACGATGCAAGGACAAGGTTTTGTTTCCACAAGGTGTTACTCATGAAGTTGATGCCATAACAAGCTTGCCTTCATTCAAGACAAATACTACAATTTCAGTAACCATACGAATAATTCATCTGTAAAAAGGGATTAACACAGATAAACCATGGTTTTGAATTTCAATAGGGAGAAAACAACACAACTAGATCCACACCTACCAGCAACACGTATACTGTACACAACTTACTCATCTTTGCTCGCGGACTACATCAACTGAAGTGTTACAGCCAGTGCCGGCCCAAGGGTATTCAATGCCCTAGTCGAACAAGTATTTTTATTTGTTTTGTTGCCCCTTAACTCAATCAAAAAAATGCACATAACAAAATTTAAAAATGCACATAACAAAGGGTAAATTCTTTATAAAATTTAACATCCATCACAAAATATTGATCATATAAGTCATTTTGATTACATGCCAAAAAATCAAAATGTAAACATAATATCCTAACACATTAATACATATTAACGAAAACAACTTCTTCTTGCATTTTTTGAAGCAAACTCCTCTATTACATCTTCATAGGTAAGTTTGTCTAAATACTCACTTTCAATTGAAATCATTGCTAGCCCACTTAATCTCTCTTGCGACATAGTAGTCCGGATTGTTGTCAAAAATCTTAAAATCTTAAGATTTAAATCTCGATTTAGATTGGATCCTTCCCTTTACGATTCAATTTACATTCCGATTCAAATTTAGTTAAAAGCACAGTAAAAAACCACATCCAACTCATATTAACATGTATAATATACTTATTTAGATCCACAATTACCATTATAATGTTTTTAAAACAAAATAAAAATGGAATTAGAGGGAAAATTAAGTATTAAATTTAATTGTAGACGTTCAGACATCAAAATCAACTTCAAAGTGCATACAAACATAGATATTTTAAATCCATGATTTACGATTTAAATCCTGTTTCGATTTAAAATTTAAACATTGCGATTTACGATTTAAATCCCATTTTGAAAACCGAGATATGTTTTAATCAATTTCAATTTTGAAAACTTCTTTCCACCGAAGCAACCGTAACCGGAATAGTCAATAGAACTCGATAACCAACCCAAACATTCAGAAATCCACTTACACCCCTATAAGATCTCAAAAATTTAAGTATATCAATTGATGTAGTTACTTTTGATGATAAAATTTCTTTTAGTTGTCGAAGTTCAAAAAATAACTCTTTATCACAAATATCTTGCTCTTCATTGTGCTTCAAAAAACCTTCTAGATTCATGCACTTATCCTTCAATTCATCATTGTCAATATTTTTAAATCTTAGGTTCAACAAAAATCCAAAAGTTTCTTCATAAAATTTAAATTGATCAAATCGATCTCTAAGTGAAGTTAAAGCTTGAACAACTATTAGAAGAAAATAAGTAACTTTAAAAGTATTCTCGGTAGATCGCTTACCATTATCCTCCACGGTATCATCGCCAAACTATTTTTTTCTTCGTACAACTCTCTTTCCAACAAATTTTAGATCAATACCAACATCATTTGCAAGCATTTTAGCCTCCTCCATCATGTTTTCAAATCCATCTTATCTAAATTTTTCAAAACATGCGACAAGATCTTTAATTTTTGTAAGTGCATCTTCGATATCCATCTCCTTCCGTTGAAATATTTTACTTACTCGATTAATGTTATCTAATATTGTGTACCAAATACACAAACTAATTAAGAACTCAAAAAATTTCAAAGCATTTTGACATAATTCTTTGGCCTCCATCATCACAACATCATCTTTAGAATTATTTGCAATATCAATCAAAGCATCTCTTAGATCCGATGTTTGAGTTCTTATTGCTTTAACACTTTCAATGTGACTTTCCCACTGAGTTGCCGATAACGGTTTTGGAGTCAAACCTTTCACATAATTTCAAAGTATTTCTCATCGATGAGTTGAGCCGGAAAATAAAATATAAATCTTTTGCACAAATGCAAAAAAAATTCTAGCTTTCATACATGATTTCACCATATCACATAAAGCAAGGTTTAAACTATGACATCCACATGAAATGTAGAAAGCTCTAGGATTTACATCAAGTAGTCTTTTTTGTACACCTTGATGTTTACCTTCCATGTTTGAATCATTATCATACCCTTGTCCTCTCACAATCATTAATATCAAGTTTAAGATTAATTAAAACATTTTCAAGCTCCTTAAAAAGACCAAGCCCGGATGTATCATCAACCGTTATGAATCCAAGGAAATACTCTTCTGCTTTTATATAATTTGCATCATGAACATTCAAACATCTTATTATAATGGACATTTGCCCCTTGTGACTAAAATCCGGAGTACAATCTAGAATAATTGAGAAGTACTTTGCTTTTTTTATTTGTGTAAGCATTATAATTTTGATCTTGTTGGCCAACAACCTATTAACTCATTTTGAATTTTGTGGCTAAGATAATGATTATTGATTTCATTATTTACCATACGTCTTAGATGATCTTCCGTAATTGGATCAAACTCGGCAACAAATTCAATAATTTGACAAAAAAATCCATTATTTTTTTCATATATCTTCTCATTTGATTCATGAAATGGTAGATTACTTCGCGCAAGTATCTTGACCACACCAATTATATGCATAAGAATTTTTTTCCAACATTGTTTCTCTCGGTCAATTTGAGATTCTATTGCTTTATCAATTGTTGTCTTTTGTTGAAGTCCTCTATGCAAATCAACTATTTGCGTTGTGTAATGGATTACTTTCGTGCTCTCTTAGCTTCCTAGGTAAATTATGTCAATCGTTGATTCCTTCTCTGGCCAATTGAGATGGTCTTTGGGTATGGTCAAATAACTTACAACAAAAATAAAAAACTTTATCACATTCATTTGAATACACAAGCCATTTTCTTTCGTATTCTTCTCCACGTGGATGACCACCAATATAATGTCTAGAACAAAAGTGTCTACCGTCAATCTTAATTTTTGAAACTGCATCATTATCGTTCAATATTTTTATTGGACCGCGTTGCACTAACATTATTCTTTTGGTATTAGTAATTCTTCCCCACAATACCGGATCATAATTAACATCAACATCTTTTTCAAGATCAATAATAGTTACATCGTCAACATCTTCATCATTGAGACGATCGTTACTATCTTCATCATGCCCATCTATGACTTCTACATGGTCATCAATTTCTACTTCAACAATACCATTTATAGGCTCCTCATGGATATCAATACTAGGACCAATATTTTCCTCCCAATTCGTTTCATCAATTTGACTTGAATTTGAACTTTGAGACTTTTTATTTCTAGCTTGAAATAAATTTGAAATTGAACCAATCAATGATTTTGCTTCTTCACATCTACGTTGCTTTTTCATTCTATTTTGATATCCCGAATTCTGTTTCCGGTTCCTAACTCAATTTAAGATACAACGTAAAATTAATGCTCATTAATAAATACTATATTGTTTTATACATCAAAAATTTAAAAAACATAAATCTAAAGAACATAAGTTTGTAAAAATAACAACAGATGAACAGGCTATTTCAATCATAGAATTTAATAGTATTTATTTCAATTATAATTTGTACAGTGAAATTACTTTGAATTATATTTATTCACAAATGCAGAATGAAGTCAGCAACATAATTTACTCAATTATAACTAATACACTCAGTTAAAATTCTGGTATGCCGGGGAAAAATAATTTTGAAATTGAGCTAAAGAACATAATTCTTTCATTATATCCTTAACAAAAGCTTATTTCAATCATAGAAAGAAAAAAAGCAGACTAATCAAAATCAATCATTATCATTTACTAAGTACTATTACTCAATACTCACATTGTTTGAGCTGACACTTGATCCAAATTCTGATTTGCCTACTTTGAAACTGAAATTAAGGTTTGCAGTTTGAGGGTCGCAATCTACAAGCACAACAAATTAGTCGATGGAGATGAAGCCGAGGTGCGATTGAGAGAGATAAGAGACGATGGAAGCTTGAAGGTGGTTGCGAGTATGGCCTTCGCTGCTTCGCAGCAGTCGATTATGGAAACATAACAGGTAAATCGCGTTTTTTTTCTTTTGTTTATTTATGATTTTTTTTTGTTGCCCCTCTCCCGTGCGTTGCCCTAGTCCTTGGTCTCTCCAGACTCTATTGTGGGTCGGGCCTGGTTACAGCTGCCACCTTTAAAGATTCAACATCCTCTCTGGCTTAGTCTATATGAACATTGTCCTAACTGTTTTGCTTTTAAAAATTAATTTAGTATTAATGTGATAGTTCACCAATCCATGTGTTCATAACCGTCTATACACACAATCTACAGTGTAAGAATTTACAAGTTTGGTTGAAAACAAGCTCTAATATAATCCAATGTTTCATATATCCACAAACATAGATACCATGCTTAATATACCAACCTCTTGATTGGATCAAGATAAGCTAAGGATTTTTGTTCCTTTTAAATTTGGATGTTATTTAGAATAACAGGTTGATGTACTAAATCCTAGTGCACTAATGTGGGACTGCATCCCCGAGGGTATTACAATTAGTATAGTTTGTCAACCAACTATATTAAAGTTCGAAGAATCCAAAATTTTCATTTGCGAAGGTGGAGTCTCCTTAAGATATAAAATCGGTAGTTGGAAATTTAGAATTTGGTGGACGTTCTGATTATCACATATGCAAGAGGGAAATGTATTATACGAATAAGAAAAGTGGAAACTGGACAAGCTTGATGTTTTTGTTTCCATAGATGAGATTCATAAATCACAAAATCAGGATGGAAACTTTTCCTAGTGCATCTCCAACAGTTGTTATTGTTAAAATATGCTTTTCGTTAAAGTGTCTCCTATTAGTATGTAGACATAACATAGGTGTCCAAGTCTTCTTGGTAAAAGCGTATGTTCTTATTGTACTGCAGAGTTATATTAAGTTCCACAGCCTTTTGAACTTAGTTAAATTGTAAGATATAATACAACATATACGAATGAAGATAAACAGGATATGTCATTACCAAATTTAGACTTATGTAATAAGAGAACTGTTCATACAAGCCATCTACAATATCCTCAGAGGTTGATTCTGCGGCAGTGATGACTTTCTTGAGAATATTTTTCACATATGTACTGTTACACCATCCATATTCTTTACTTGCCTGTATTAGTATTTAGTAAAAACAACAGAATGAAGAAACCAATATGTAAATATACGCATTTATGAGTGTGTGTGCGTGCGTGTACGCATGCATGCACACGTACTAGTATGGGTCGATATTATGTTGCTTATAAAATCAAACTTTTATCTTGGCAGCATAACCCAAAGACTACCAAAACTATCATTATTGTGGCTTCCGGCTAATTCAGCCAAACCCTACCAAAATCCACGCTTGTTTGTATTACATGCTTCATAAAATTTTCATGTATTTTTTACATATATCGATAAATCTATTGTCAATATTCTACCTAAATTTGTGTAAAGTAATTGGATGAGCAAACATAGCGGAAACGCATTTCATTATTTTGTAAAGATGCAACTAACCTCCATAATGTAAACAGTGTTACTATTTACAATCTTAACAACTACTGGTCTTTTTTTTTATGACAAAATAAAAAAGATTTACTTCAGGTCACACTCCACCCTTCATTTTGGCCCAAAAACTAAGGAACCATTCTGTGATATATTACATATAACTTGTTAGTTGTCCTCTAAAAAAATTTCTTCAAAATTGAACAATAGCACTTTTCCTGACTGTTGGGCAAAACAACAGAAATTCAAAGGTACAGATAGATGACCCAAACCTTGTAAATACATTCTTCCAAAATTAAAAGCTGAACTTCTGTTGATATGGTCCCACCACCAATTTGTCTACATAGAATGTAAATGAAATGGAAGTATAAATATTGCTGGCTATTGGTAATCTGGGATGGTAATAATATTATTTAGTGCAATATGAGTGGATCATGTAAATCGCGTATTTCTAATCAGGAAGTTGATAGAATATGGAAATATTTGAATGTTCTTAATTAGTAAATTGTTTTCAAATTTGAATAAAACGTTGACTTTCAAGTAAAAACTAATGTCCTTCCTTCATTCCAGAGCACTTGTTATAAGCAGTAGAATAACCTAACAGAACCGGAATTAACAAAATGAAACAACCATGGTTAGAAGATAAAAGAGTAAGATTATATTTCCAGTTATCTACCAGGGAGCTAATCAGCAAACACAAATATTAGTTTCTATAGTTTATAAATAACTTTTGCAGAGAAACTTAAAAGGAAGCATCATATAAAAATTTATACTAGTAATTTTTTTAAAAGCAAGCACGATTTATGTTAATCCTGAATGGATTATTACATTACTAAAAAGAAGATTGAAAATACTATTTATCGTATAAAATAACGGTAAACTATCTATTGTAGGTATTTTCTGGTGAATAACTTCAAGTGTAATGCATATATTAAATAATGCTATGAATCTAGTCCTACAAATCTACTGCCAAGAAATATAAATCAATAAACCAAACAGCTTCCCTAAGACGAAATGTTTTCATTTTCAATGCTAAGATAAAAAATCTCTATTCTTCATGCAAATATATTATCTGATTTATTTTATTTTTTGGACACTGCAAGGGTATTTTTAAAAATATATTAATAAAAAAACACCATGCTCATTTTCAAGTTATATACTCATTTAACTTGTTTGCTAGATGGTAGTTACGGAAATTTTTGCAAAAAAAAAAATCTGAAAGCTGAAACTAAGTTATCTATACTGATCAGAAAGTAATACACTATTTTGGATATTAAACGACTTGAGTAGAACAAAATGAAGCATATATGATATAACAACAAGCACAGTGTTAATAATAGTGAAAACATTTAATTCATAATGTAGATAAAAAATATACACAAAATATAGATGTAAAATGTAAGTGTCTTTTGCTATGATTTACTAAAGATATTCAAATATTAATATTAAGAAGCATTTTATGCATGTAAGGATTTCCTATTGTCTTGAATCTTGATGATAAGAAAAGGCTGCTAAACCAAATTCAAACCTTAATCTTCTACTACATATTTAACATTATTACACTGAATATTTTTGTTTCATATATTAATAATCATACTCTTCAACTTTGCTTTTTCCCTTGATAAATTATTTTCTAATATCAAAATTCACCCAATTTTAGCATCAAACAACATAAGAACGATAATCAATGTCAATAAGATTGATAAACCTTCATAGACTTAAAGTGAACAAAGGGTGACAAAAACATTAGAGAAGAGTACAAAAAAATACGGAAAGCTCAACTAACTAATTAGTAGATTGCATGAGAACCACTTAAAATTTTGGAGCAAAATATATGTATTTCAAACCCAAACCGCTAAAAATTAGATAATCAACATATAAACTACTAGTTTGAATGTACGGAGTATCTGTCCGCATATAGCATTGTTATGTTATCAAGGAGCCTCCTCAAGATACAAACTACTATAATATAGGTGAGTTCCCACAAGATTTAAATTCAAGTGGGTTTAGTAGTATTAGTCAATTAATGTAGAAACTTTTCTACAATTATTCCTACATAAAATTCCTCTCAAGGAAACATATAAGCAACAAATATGCACCTGGCTAGAGTGATAAAATTGTTTGGTAGTTCCATAGCTAGAAATGCTGCCCGTAAATGCTTCAAGGAGATGGTATCAATACTGAGCCCACCCATGTGGAAGTTTTCTTTCAATAGTAAATATACCCTTTAACGGGGAAACAAAACAAGATAAAATATTAGAATTAGAACTAATTTGTAAGCTGGTATTATATATCTCTTAATTGATGTGTGTGACAAAAAGACAATCAATTTTACTGAACAGTCTTAACTTTTGATTACCAGGTCCTTCAATTTTTTTAAAAAAAATTTGATATTTCACAGCATGTTAAATTCTTGTTGACCAATAGTTGAAATATAAATATTGTGAAAGCATTAATAATTACTAACTTTAACAGTTTAGCCACGGATAAATGGTCTCACATGAAAATATAATTAAAAAATGTTGACTTCTTTCAAAATAAATAATCTTCTTATATAATACACATCTTATTCTAGCTTGATATTTAGCAATCTCGCTTGTTCATTCATTCAATTACAACCCTGCAGAATTTGTTATTATTTTCTACTTAAATATTCATTCCAATCATTTTTTTCATTTGTTCATTTTTCCCCTTTCTTTCGCATAACAGTGCTGTCTATGCCAACAATTCCATTCCTTTCTAATGTAAAAACCAAATATTAACTTACTTAAACCTCAAACGTAACCATATCAACTAAGTATATATTCACACTTAGCTGAAAGTCCCTAAAAATAGTGGAAAATTTAAGGAGCAAATGTCTATGATCTTTGAATCAAATACCATGATCAAATACCTCAATTGTAAAAGGAAAATTGTTTTTTCCTTGGTGATAATTTTCATCAAATACCATGATCTTTGAATCCATTTCCCAATATTTTTATTGCTTTTCCAACACTATGACCATGTTGAATCGCTATGGTTGAACATTATTTTCAGAATAGAATACGATGAGTAACTATAATAAACCACTATGAAAATATTGCAGGAAAAATTCTGAAAGTACTAATAGCGCGACAAAATTGTTTCAAAGACGTGTTTAGTAAAAAAAGATCTGTAGAAGTTTAACCCGAACTGTGGTGAAAAATCCTAAATTTATAATTCAAATAAATATATAGCTAGAAACCTAACTAATTAAACGCGCAGATTTAAAAAAAAAAAATTGGAGGAAAATCTTACCTGAGTTGTGACGAGAAAATCCTTAAAGAAGTTGGGGTTGAACGCTGTTCGAATTCTAAAGTTTTAAAGGTATTAGAGCATGCTGCCCTAGTGTGGGTGGCTGAGGAAGCATGCCAAGAGCATTCGTAGGAGTCCCAGTTTCCTTTAAAATTAGGCCCGTCAAAATTGTCAAAATGCACCATGACCATTTGGCCCAATCCAATTTTAACTTGGTTGGATCAGACCCATGTTTTAGATTTCTATGGTGGGTCAAAACACATTCAACCCATCTAAAAAATAAATCGATCATGTTTAATACTTAACCCGCTTCAAATCCTAAATCTAATTCACGATCCCAAAAATCTATTTTCTCCACGTTGATTTTTCTTTCAAATTCAACCAATTATATATCATCTTAAAGAAGATTACATCGATGAACAATGCATGCTTCCAATTTGAGAATTCTTGAAGGAGCTGAAGCTGAAAACAGAAAAAAGTACAAATTTGTATTTTGTAAATTTTTGGATTTAAATATAGTTTTTTAATTTGAGTTTGGTTCGTCTCATTTCTCAGGATCTGGTTTCCTTGTCGCATCCGTCTGCACCTCAGAACTTCTATTTATTCAGTTCGATCTTTCAATGATTTGTCGATGAACTTCTGCCCGATGATTAATGCCTAATGGTGATGGTATGAGGTTAATATGTGTATGTGTGTGGTTTGTGTGCAGTAATAGCATCAAGGTCCAAGTATTAGCTACTGAAGTAGTACAAGATAGTAGATTGTTAACGGATAGGATTTTTGTTCAACTTGTCATAAAGTTCCATATATTGATAAAGGATAATCTGTTGTCATAAAGTTCCATATATTGATAGCTGACAATTTGATTTCTTCTCGGATATTTACTAAATATTACTATGCTTTTCTTAACTAAAAGATTTACCTGTAGATTTTAACTGTTCATTGTTGTTTGTATATACTTTGGTTTAGTACGTAAGTGAGTAAATGATTAAACAAGTATGTTCGCTTGGAAATTTTTCTTATTCGTTTTCTATTTTAATCCCGGTATGAATGGAATTGTGATTATAATGACGTAATTAGATTTAGTTGAATCTTCTTAGGTCAATTTTTAGGTTATGGTAAGAGGATTATGCTATACTCAACCTTGTGGTTCTTAATAAGTGTAAAGGGTCCATCGGAAATCTGAAACATTATCATGTTTTAATCTTACCCTTTTTCTTCATTTTTGTTATATATGATTGCATAGATGTCATGAGTAGTGTAGTTGGAAAGTAATTTGATTTGGAGAGACTGATGATTATCTTAAACTAAATTTGACGTATATTAATTTTATGTAGTTTCATTCATATATTTGGGTTGGAATATCAAAGAATTTTAAGGATAAATTGGTTTCAGATTAGACATTATCACTATGAACAATTTGGAAGAAATGAAAGATGACTTTATAAAGCCTATGTAATCCACTTAGGTGGTATAAATCTATGTTCATTTCAAAATTAAATGAATAAAGCATAGTGCATATAGCTACTCTGTATGTTGCTTATTGGCTGGACTGGTAGAGGTCTATTTATTTGCTTCGTTGTTATGTTCTCTAACCTTTCTAAGTAGCAAAAGTTTTGAAAAAAATATATTACATTTTCATATGTACCATATAGCAATATCATATGATTTTTTACTTTTGCACTTTGCTCGGTAGATAAGTAAAAGAAGGAGCTAATCATCTCAATTTGGAGGCTTGTTAACTGTTAGAGATTAAATAAGATATGTCCAACTGCCCTATAAGTGTTGCTGTAATTTTTACAGGTGGTTACATGTTCTATCACTATCGGTATCATGTTCTATCACATCAGTACACTCTCATTCGTTAGGAACTTCTAATTCCAATCTTTGATGTAATTTTGTTTTTCCCAAATCCTATTATAGACAAAAAAACAATCTTACCATCTAATTTTTTGATTTTCCTCAGATACTTAGTAACCTCCATATCCTTTAAAAATTCTTCTTCCATCATATCACTATCAGTATGCATATTTTTGTCAGTGTCTTGTAGTGTTTATATACGATACTTATTTGTTCCTTATTGGCAACAAATATCCAAATTGCAAATTGACTAAAAATTTGATTGCAACCCAAAATGCTTATAGAAAACACTCTATAACTAAACTACTTGCGTTTCGTATTTCATTTACATTAAATTGTATACTTTAGTAGTTGTATAAATACATAGCTTGTGACTTTTTTTACTAGCTACTATAATTTGAACTGCTTTTCATCAACAGCGATTAACTTAAGTACATACTTTGATGTTTATATAAGAATAGAAGCTTTTATATTTAATTTTAGCGGTTGGAAGCAAAGCTCAATTAAATCAAATATTTTTCATTTTATGAGCATTTTATAGCATTTGATAAGTCACGTATTGCGCGCTTCACTGTTTTAGTTCGGTAGATTGATGTTTATTAGTAACATTAGATAAGAACAAAGTTAGGTTGTTAGTGTTAGGCTACTCTTATCTGATTGAGATTAGAGAATTGAGATCAAAGGCCAGAACACTTACTACTGTATTGAGATAATACAAATGATGATACATGAACATGTAATAAAATTGCAATGTAAAATTTGGCAATCAAAATATGCTGGCCTGCCCGTTTGGATCGACTTAAATAAGTCGGTTTTTTTTTTGCTTTTTGGAAGTCAAAGCCTATTCATTTTGGCTTTCAGAAAATCAAAAAGCGACTTCTTTAAGTCGATCTAAACGAGCCTAAAATAGTTTATAACAGATTTTAAACATAAGCCATATTGTGATAGCAATCCTAATTCATGAAATTTAAAACCAATGTTTTATCCAAACTCACCAAGTATATATGTCATATTTATGAACACATGATGTTATATTATTATACTATACCCCCTTGAATTATAGTAGTAGTCCGAATGATAATATTAATTTATATTTTAGGACTATTTTTTTATTTTACGACTTTAATCATAAAAACACATACCATTTTTTATTTTTACAATATTTATACAGACTATGGATACCAATGAACATGATAGTCAAGCAAGAGACATGGAAGAATTGAATGTTATCAAAATTCGATGAATAGTTCCATGGGAAGTAAGGAAAAGGAAATACATATTCTGATGTCTGGAAATATTTTGAGTAGAATAAAATTGTTGAAGGCAAAAAACCTACATGTTTTTACAAAAAATTGTAAAAGAGAATATAAATGTAGAGATAATTATGGGACTAATAATTTGAGAAGACACGTGAAAAAATGTTATGGTGTAAATGTAGAAGACATTATAGAAGAAGTTTTAGTCAAACGAAATATAGAGATCTAATGACGAAAGCAATTATTCGACATAACCGACCATTTAATTTCATACAATATAGAAGTGTTTGCGAATTGATTTCTTATTTGAATGAAGAAACTATGCATTTATCTAAAACCACCTCACATTTCAACGTTATAAAAATTTTTATGAGAATGAGAAAGTTAAACTTAGAAACTTCTTGAATTCATGTAATGGAAGAGTGAGTACAACATTTGATTTATGACTTCAATTAATACAGATGGATACATAATTTTGATTGCACATTTTATTGATAATGAATGGAATTTGCAAAAAAGATTGCTTAGTTTTTGTTTAATGCCATCTTCTCACTCGGGTTCAGTCATCTTTGGAAAGATATCAAGCTTGCTAGTTAGTTGGGAAATAGTTAACAAAATATTTACATATACTGAATTTAATAGTTTAAGATGGTTTAAAATCCATTACTTCTTCCTTGAGTAACATACGAGAAAGTAAAAAATATATCAGGGATCTTAGTCTAGGAAAAAAAGCTTTATAGAATGCATATCTAGCCTTTCTTTGTACAATACCAGAAAAGGATCACATCAAGATTGTCCCACTAAATGGAATTCTGCATTCACTATGCTTAAGAGTGCAATACATTATGAGCAAGCTCTTTATCGCTTGAAACTTGTTGATCCTAGTTATATTTATTGTCCATCATTTGAGGAATGGGAAAAAGCAAAGAGAATCACACATTTTTTAGAAGTTTTTTATAATGCCACATGCTTATTCTCAGGCACAGAGTACCCAATTGCCAATTTGTTTTTCCCAGAAATTTTTATGGTGCATTATACTTTGAAAAAGGACCTCAAAGGGTGGTGATTTCATGTCTCATATGGCAAGAGATGTTTAAAAGGTTTGATAAATATTGAAGAGTTTAATGTGATTCTTTCTATCGCTTGTATTTTCGACCCACGTTAGAAAGTAAATTTTATTTGATTTTCTTATAAAAGGTTATATGGAAATAGCTTAAAATTTTCTAAAGTAAAGAAGAAATTGGAAGAATTATTTTTTGAGTATATAAAGAAAATGCAAAAAGAATCACCAATTGAAAGAAGTGCTTCAAGAGACATGGAATCTTTATATTCATTTATGCATCCTTATTCACAAGAACGTGAAGATATATTGAAACAATTTGATTCTTATCATTTGCTGGTAATTCAATTAGAGCAAATTCTATTTATACATCAACAATCATATAATGTACACCATTATTTTGCTAAGAAAATCTATTACTAAATTACCCTTCTTCTTTATTGTATTTTTATTTTCTCTTACAATCCGTTAAATTAAAACATTAAAATTAATGATATTTGATCAAATCTATGCATTTTTCATGAAAATGTTAATTTTTTAACATGAAAGTTAAAATATCAATTAATACAATTTCCACAACTAAGTGCTCTAATTTAAAAATATTTAGTTTTCTATAAAATTAGAGTTTATTTTGCTGAAATTAAGATTTTTTTTAGTAAAACAAAGAGGTTACGATATCCCAAAAAGTAAAGTTCATTTTGTTGAATTTTAACTTAATTTAGTGTTGTGAATTTCTTATTTTCTATAAATAAGTCCAAATTTTAAAGGGAGAAGATGAAGATGAAAATAAGGGTAATTTGTAAAAGAGACGGTGTATGTAAAGTAATTTTTGGTGTATAGTAGTTTATTATATTTTATGGTGTAATAAGAGATTATTGGTGTATGAATAAAATTGGCCTTCAATTAGATTAGAGCTTGATTCATATTTAAATGATGGGTTGGTTGATCGCAAAACAAAGTTTGATATACTCTCATTTGGAAATCACCACAGCACCCATATTCGATTTTATCTCTCATGACAAAAGATATTTTGGCAGTGCCAATAACTACCGTGGCTTCAGAAAGTGTTTTTAGCATTGGTGGTTGAGTTCTCGATGATTATCGTAGTTCACTAAAAGAAGATGCCATGAAAGCATTATTATGTTTAATGGATTGGTTGTATAGTGGTACCATTATGCAAATAGGAGAAGATTAAGTAGAAGACATAATGATTTTTCATTTTCAGGAGGAAACTACTACTTGTGAAAAATGGTTATTTTTATTTAGTAGTTTGACCAAATATGACAGTATATTAGTAGCAATTTACCTTTATTTTCTAAATTGTTGTCGTATCGATTCATTATCTGGTCTCCGCCATGGTTTCTACTTTAGTTATCCGTAACTATAACTACTGCTGTATCAGTTCTAGAACACATAGCTGCAACACTTTATGTTATCATCATTGTATTTTTTATCAAATACACTCATGCACAATCAGACCAAACCACGTTACAAATGGTTTAAATATTTTTATAGAAAAACTTTGCCACAATATATCATCATTTGCAGCAGCTTCTGAGCATCAAAATTATTTTCATACAACTTCAAAAATGAAAACGATAAAAGGAGAGGAGAGAAACATATGTAGCTTGGTCTTTATCATGCTTTCCATGGAAAAAATTGACGTATGATTCTTGTTGGTTTTTATTACTTTGAATATAAGATGCGAGCTCTATAACTATCGTCTGTATATCTTGTTTTTTACCCAAATCTAAGCACATAAATCATGTTTTTTATTTTTTACCTTTTCCCTTATACACTCAAGTTTACTATAATGACCTATAATTTTGAACTCTTCGTATTTAAATATTTGAATTATTTAAATATTTTAATCTTGGTTTATGTGTTAAAATTGTTTTTATAACCTTGTTAAGCTCCTTTTAATTAATAAATCATGATGGAAAACTTATTTTTGAAATGTGTTTACAAAAATAAACATTTTAAAGAAATATCGATAATATGATCGAAAATCGTTTTAACGATAAACGGCTTTTTACCCAATATAAGTTGTTCAAAGTTTTCGGGCTTGCCTAATATATTAGTGTGTAATTAATTAGCAATTAAAATTACTTTTCTTAATATGGCTAACAATTAAGATTGGTGGTGTAAACAATGATGTAATAGGAAGATATTTTGGATGGAGAATGCTTAAGGGTGAAGTAAAGGAGGAATGATGTGTAAAGTTAAGCACATGGAAAGGAGGGTAGATGGTGACCTTTCAAGGAGGTTTGGTGGTCGTAGTGACCTCTTGTTAAAGTCTATAAATACACTACCCTAAGCTCAAAAATCAATTTTACAAAATAATAAGCAGAGAAACAAATAACGCTTCATCCTCTTTCTTTTCATTTAAATTCCTAAAACATATCAAATGAAGTCCAAACTCCTCCACACTTTGGCTAAGGGCCTAAGACAACATGGAAATAAGAGGAAGCAACTCAAATAGTGAAGGAAAGGGGCACACACCTCCCATCCATTTCTGGCTATGAGCTTTTGGTGAAGGGGAGAGGTGGTCGTGGGCTATTGAAGGCATGGATGGTGATTGATTGCTTTTGGGTGATGGTAGGAAGTTGTTCTATTATTCTAGTATTTGTGCTTGGATTTTAGTAAGGGTTTGGGTGAGTTAACTCACTATTGAAAAGTAAATGATCTGTATATATATGTTATGTGTAAATATAAAGTTCATTAACTAAGTAAAGGTATAACTTTTTACCTCTCTTGCTTTTGAAAGCAAATGATAACTATATATTATATATAATGTAACGACCTGAAATTTAATCACTTTATATATGGATATTTATATATTATTAAATAATTAATATATTATTAAATAATTAATATACGAATTTTAAAACTCAAAATACCTTTTTAAAATATTAACTGGTGATGGTGAAATGATTTTTAAATTGTGTTTACAAAAATATTTATTTCAAAAGAAATTAGAAAATATGATAGAAAAGCTTTTGAAAATTTTCAATTTTTCACCATTAGAAAGTTGTTAAAAATATTGTAAACGCTTTAGTTAATATATTTACACATTTTAAATGACTTTAAGTATGGATTAGAAAATTAAATAAGGATTTGTAACATAAGAGCGCTCATGTAAAATGATGTGACCATTAGCAAGTAAAAAAAATCAAATTAAATAAAATAAAACATGAAACATCACCTCATTTCTTGTCCTAAGTACAAATTGGTTAATACATGTTGGTTAAAAGGGGGATCTTGTTTTGCATGTGTAATACATGTGGAGGAGATCAGGTTGGTGAGGTGGCATCATTTTAAAAGAGGGCAAATGTACTTGGGGTAGAAAGGTAATTTCACTTTATTTTTTTATAAAAAAAGATATCTGTTTCTCTCTCCCTTTCCATTCTCACTTTTTGAAACTTTTCAAAATTTTATTTTCTTTTTAAAAGCTTGAAAATATATTTAATGACTTCCATTTGTCATTCTTAAGTTAAATATCAAATCTTCTTAGTTTTAACCCTTTTAAATCTTGTTTAAATTACTTATTTCCTTCCTACTTCATCTTCGTTTTCAATTTCAAGTCCATATTCACCATTTTCCATGTTGGTCGAGCCCATCTCCATGATGGCCGAGCCCAATGATGCCTAGGCCGAACCCATTTGTATATTTAAAGTGGAGAAAAAAAACATTTTTGCTAAAGGATTTTTAAAGTGCTAAGCAATTATAAAGTTCACAAAGGATTTGAAAGGAGTTTGGTGAGTAAACGTTTACTTTTTGGAAAGAATTTATCTTTATGTCTTGTAGTATTTATATGTGTGATATGATGTTAGTTTAGTGATAGATCTATGATGTTTGGTTGTATATGTGTTGTATTAGTTATGGTTTGAATTAGATGTGTTTAATGTAGCCTAAAGTTTGGTTTGTTGTTAAAGTTGTCATTTTGCTTGTACATGTGAAGTTTATATATATTTGGATATATGAACTTGGTTATTTTGACATGTGTTATGAAAGTTAGCATCTTTCTATGCTAATGAGACTTGAGATCTCTTGAAAAGAATAAAAACTTGTTTTTAGTTTCAAGTCACTAAAAGATTCGAAGATTTAAACTTTGTTTAGGTTTTCAAAATTAAAAGCTTTTCCATATGTTTTTCAAAGAAGTGAAGCAAAAAGTTAATGTTAGAAGTTGAGTTTAAAGTAAGATCTAATCTAGATCTAATTTTACGAGTTGCATTCACAGTGATAGTCGATGTGAATGCATTTTGGGGAAAAAGTTAGAGTTTAGATTTTAAAAAACGATTCTTTTTGAAATGGTTTTGAAAGTTATTTTCCAAATGTTAATTAAATTCAAAGTTAATTATGTTACTAAATAATTATGAGTTTAAAAATTAATTATTAATTAATTGTAATTAAGTTAATTAATTAGGGGTAATTATGGATTAAAGTTAATTAATTTTAATTAATTAATTAAGGAAGTTTTTAATTGATGATTAATTGAGTAAAAAAGTAATTTAGATATAATTTTAATAATCAAGTGTAATTTTTAAATTAATTATAGACTAATATAAAACAGAGGCAGGGAGAGTCTTTGGGAGACTATCTTAAAAGGTTCAACACTGATCGAAAGAGGGGCTTCGAAGGAAGTAATCTTTTCAATCCTCTCTCAATATACTTATTTAGTTGCAAAAATAATCCTATTTTCTATTCACATAATGTTGGGGATGTTGACAAGTTTTCTTGTTAATATTTTTAGCACTAGAAGGAGGGCCTGAACCTCTGTCCTTTGGTTAACTTATAGACTAATTTTTAGTTTGTTTAACTTGTCGTAGAAAAATGAATCTAAGAGACTTAGCAGAATGGATGAGGAGGTTGTTCACACCACCACCTTAGAGGAAAATATCTCTCCAACTTTCAAATTGGAGGGGGTGTACCAGGACAACCATCCGCTTTAGCTTAGCAAGATGATAACGCCTCTAAAATAAAGTGCTTAGAACAACAATTGCTCGAGATGCAGGAACTACTCGAGATGGCATTATCTCGAAAATCTTCTAAAACAGTAAGACCAACAAATGGAGACGAAGTGATCTCTCCGAGGAGGAATTCAAAGGCTTATGCAAACGAAGAAAAGAGCAAAATTGATTTAACATCCTCAAAAAAGAAAGGCCAACTTTCAACCAAAGCTGCTCATCAAGGAAGAATATTAGATAAATCTCTTGAACAATCTGGGAGCTGTACATCGAAAGAATACTATCCCGATCGCAAAATTATCTTGGCGTAGAGACCTATCTAAAAGATGCGGTTGAAAAAGCAATTAAAGATGTGCTAAATGCTAAAGGGAAGAGGACCCTCGATGAGAATGTGAATTACAACGAGCCTGTACCGCCTTTTACAGATGAAATCATGGCAACAACTATTCCATACTATGTGAAGATCCTGTCTATCATAGGACCACAGACCCAGATGACCACTTGATGGCTTTTGATAGCCAGATGGATCTATATAATGCATCAAGAGCTGTCTGGTGCATGTTATTTCTAGTGACTCTTTAAGATGCTGTAGCTAAGTGGTATTAACAATACCGGGAAAAGACCATCTATTCATGGAAGCAGTTTTCTTACGAATTCTCTGCTCAGTTCTGCATATGCAAAGACCCAACCATTGATTACACAGTCTTGGCTAATATAAAACAGAGGCAGGGAGAGTCTTTAGGAGACTATCTTAAAAGGTTCAACACTGATGCCTTGAAGGCTAAGGACATGAATGACCGTGATAAGCTCATTGCGTAGCATTTAGGATTAATAGAAAATACCCCATTATGGAAACAACTCATTGTTAATGGGTGCAAAGATCTACAAGACTTCCACTTTCAAGCTGACAAGTTCGTTCGAATGAATGAGCTGTATCATGTTAAAAGGAAAGCAATCCCTAAAAAGGAAGGAGGAAGATTCGGACTGGATCGAGGTCATAAAAGAGAAAAATAGGATGAACCTATTGCTAATTCATTCGCTTTGAACAAGCCGTTGTCTTACGTCAACGCTGTTGCAAAGGAGAGAGTTAATTTCCCAACTTCCTTCAAAGCCAAAAACCACCCAGAATAAAGAAAAGGGGACAACAACTGCGTGTACCATAAAGCAAATGGTCACAAGATCAACGAATATAGAGTCTTGGCAGGAATTATAAGGAAGTTGATTTGTGAGGGTCATTTAAAAGAGTTCATTCAGGACAAGAAGAAAGCTCCACAAATAGGAGATGGTCCGCAAAAGCTCCCAAATAATGCTGTTAATATCCTGAAGGAGGATAACCCTTTGAGATTAAGCCCGCCGCTGAATAGAATCAATGTAATTCATGGTGAGCCGCATCCAGTAGGGAAAATCAAAGGGGCAAGGAGCAGATATATTAAGGAGGCTAAAGAGGGTGTATTCTCAGTACAAGAAGCGCCCCCGCTAAAAGTCCTCGATTCAATATTCCAATGCCGAATCTTGTCATCACCCCCCAAGAGTTAAAGAAGGGAGTTCATCATCCACACAACGACCACTTAATGATCACAGCTCAAATTGGACAGTCTACCGTGTCCAAAATTCTTATGGATATAGGCAGTGCAATCAATGTTATCTTTAAGCATGCCTTCGATCAGGTGAACATTCCTGAGAAAAGCTAGAGCCCAACGTGGAACCAATTTTCGAATTCAACAACAAATGGCCGACTCTAGTGGGTCAAATAAAATTGCTAATGCAAATGGGGGTGCCACCATTTTGCCGAACATTTGAGACTCTCTTTGTGATCATCATCAGCCATCATACTACAACGCCTTCTTTGGCAGACTTACGCTTGATGAGATAAATTGTTTAGTCTCACCTAAGTACCTGATGGTGAAACTCTTGGCGAAGAGAGGCCGGGGCATAGTCCGTGGAGAGTAATTCAGCTCTTGAGAAATGTATTTCGCTACAATTGATCAGTATAAAAGGAAGTCTTCTATTTACTTTTATTCTTCCACTATTTTTCAGCCTTTAGATGATGGATGTTTACATCTAACATACACAGCAAAAATTAAATCTAATAAGACTAACAAACGCATGTATGAAAAGTACATCCCTCCTGGAGGAAAGAGGAAGAGAATTGATGCTAATTCTACTAAATAAAGCCCAATCATCACTGAATTAGATTGCTGAGGGGAAACAGAAAGAATAAAACCCATAGAAGACCTTGAGGAAACATGCATAGATTCAGATGATTCCACCAAGGTATTCAAAGTGAGAAAAGAATTGGATGGTAACTTGAAAAAAGATTTAATCCAGTTTCTCAAGGCCAATAAAGACATATTCGCTTGGTCTCACTCGAATATGGTGGGGATTGATCCATCGATCATGTGTTATGCGCTAAACATTAATCCAGAAGCAACCCCTATTAGACAGAAAAAGAGACAATTAGACAGAGTACGATGTGATGCCTTGAAAGAAGAAGTTAAAAGAATTCTTGAAAATGGATTTATTCGGGAGATTTATTACCCAAAATGGCTAGCAAATCCTGTGTTGGTAAAGAAATCGAATGGAAAGTGGAGGACTTGCATTGATTATACTGACTTGAACATGGCTCTTCTGAAGGACTGATTTCCTTTACCGCTAATTGATCAGTTGGTTGATGCGACTAGTGGGCACAAATTGTTATCTCTCATGGATGCATATTCTGGATATAATCAGATACCCATGTTCAAGCCGGATGAGGCCACACTAGTTTCATTAGTGATTGGGGAATCTACCGCTACAAAGCAATGCCATTCGAACTAAAGAATGCAGGGGCTACATATCAAAGATTGGTCAATAGGATGTTTAAAGAGTAGATTGGTCGAAATATGGAGGTTTATGTAGATGTCATGCTGGTGAAGTCTAACGAGGCTAAAAATCATCTTAAAGATCTAGAAGAGATGTTTAAGATACTGCAGAAATACCAGATGAAACTGAACCCATAGAAATGCTCCTTGAGAGTCCACTCAGGGAAATTTTTAGGCTACCTTGTGAGTGCTCAAGGGATTAAAGCTAGCCCAGACCAAATTAAAGCTATCAAGGATGTGGTCGAACCCAAAATTAGTAAAGAGGTGATGAGTTTGAATGGGAGGATAGCCGCTCTAAGCAGATTTTTTCCCAAAGCGACTGATAAGTGTATTCCCTTCTTCGATGTGATTAAGAAGAAGAAAAACTTTGAATGGGGGTAAGATTGTAGGAAAGCTTTTCAGGAGTTAAAAAGCCATTTGGAAAAGCCACTAATACTATCTAGTCCCCAGAATGGAGAAACTCTGCACCTATACAAGGCAGTCTTAGAACATGCGGTCAGTTCGGTGTTGATTAGAGAAGGAAGTAGGGCTCAACTTCCCATATATTACGTAAGCAGGCGATTAAAGGATGCGAAAGTGTGGTATCCAGTTATAGAAAAACTAGCTTATTGCTCGATACTCACAGCGCGAAAAGTGAGAGCGTACTTTCAAGCACATCCAATCAAGGTACTGACCAACTTTCCCCTCAAACAAGTTTTCAGTAAGCTGGAAACTTCGGGTAGACTGGTAAAATAGGGAATTGGGCTTAGCCAGTATGATATTGAGTTTCAGCCGCAAGCCGCTATCAAAGGACAAGCAATGGCGGATTTTATTAACAAGTGTACAAACTTTATTAAGGAGCAATCAGAAAAAGAAAGGGATTAGAGACATATGTGGCAATTATTTGTTGATGGTTCATTGAATGAATAAGGAGCAGGTGAGTGATATGTTATAATAACACCAGATGAACATCGATTACATTATGCCATGAAGTTAGGATTTCCGGCATCAAACAATGTGGCTGAATATGAATCAATGGTGTTCGGGTTAACTTTGGCATTAGAACTCAAAATCCCACGAATTCAAATCTTTAGTGATTACCAATTGATGGTAAACCAAATAAAGCAGGTATATCAGGAAAAAGATGCCAAGCTATCTTTATACGTAAAGAAGATATTAAAGATGTTGGCTTTCTTCGAAGATTTTTCTGTACACCAAGTTCCAAGAGGAGAAAACTCACAAGCAGATTCTTTAGCAAAATTGGCTAGTCCATAGGGAGCCCCATAAACTTGGGTTGTGCCAGTGGGGTATCAAGCATATCCGAGTATAGAAGAGAGGGCATCCGAACTAGGAAAGGAATTGCTAGCCTTAACTAGATCCCAAGCCATGTCGTGAGAAAGAAAGGAAAAGGAAATTGATAGGGAAATCCCGAATGAGAGGGTTAACCAGCCAAGGGCAGACAACAATTATGATAACACTTGGATGTCACCTATTGTCGAATATCTTTCAATGGAGAAATTGCCATCTAATAAAGGGGAAGCTAGGAAAATCAAGCGACAAGCTCCAACTTTCACGATAATGGATGGAATCCTTTACAAAAAAGGAAATACACTACCTTATTTAAAATGTGTAAGCTTAGAGGAACAGATGAAATTGCTAGTAGAAGCACATGTAGGATTCTGTGGAGACCACTCAAACGGACCGTTGGGACCAAATTGGTAAGGACCCCTAATAATATGCAAAGTAATTCCCCCAGGAGCTTACCATTTATGCCGACCAGACGACAATATGGTTCCTAGAACATGGAACGCAGAACATTTGAGAACATATTTCCCTACAGTTGATGAATAAAGCATCTCTTTCTTCAAAAGAAGAATCTACATGGTTGAGAGTGAAATGCTCCTTTCATTTGGACATTACCTTAAACGGTCAAAGCCTCTGTCCGCGCCAAGAGGGCCAGGGCAGAGCACCTCCTAGAAGGAGGAGTGGTAGCCTTTATCCGCGCTGAGATGGCCAGGATAAAGCATCGACAATCCCTTGTCCGCGCCATGCTATAGCCAGGGCACGGCACCTCCTGGAGGGAGGAGTGTAAGCCTTTATCCGCGCCACGCCATGTCCATGTTAAAGCATCGACAAGCCCCTGTCGGCGCCATGCTATGGCCAGGGCAGGGAACCTCCTGGAGGGAGGAGTGTATGCCTTTATCCGCGCCATGCTATGGCCAGGTTAAAGCATCGACAAGCCCTTGGCCTCGCCTCCGGTCAGGTCAAGGCGCTCCTGGAGGGAGGTTGGGTAAGTCCTTGGTTCCAGCTTGAGAATGAGCTAACCAACAACACCAAACAACAATGGACTAAGACGTCCAAGCCCAAGAAGAGTCTCATCAAACAATGGATTAAGACGTCGAAGCCCTTGACGAGGCTCATCAAATAATGGACTAAAAATTCCAAGCCCAAAGAGTGCCTCATCAAATAATGGACTAAGATGTCCAAGCTTAAGAAGCAACATATCTACAAAGGATGTCCAAGCCCAATGGCATATCAAATGATGGACTGAGATGTCCTAGCTCCGAAGCATCCAATCAAACCAAAACTACATACAAGGCTTAAAGGAATTACACATGTGGAAGAAGACAGAATTCAAGGAGTAGAATAGAACTCCGCCTATTAATACCCGAATCTGGGCCTTGGGTTTCTTATTTCTAAACTTCATCTGTTAATGCCCGAATATGGGTTTTGGGTCATTCATTATTGAAATATGAGACTTCACACATTAATAACCGAATTTGGGTTATGGGTCTTTCAATTCATCATACCTAAATCTAGGTTTCTAAACTCTTACCAGAATTCATTTATTAATGCCCTAATCTGCGCTTGAGAGTTCTGTTATGAAGATAATTGTTACAGATTTCTGATTATCCAACATATGCCCTAATCTGGGCTCGAGATTTCTGTCATGAAGATAATTATTATGGATTTCTGATTATACACTACTAATACCAGAATCTGGGTTTGAGAGTTCTATTATGAAAACTATTTCTGAATCTCACTTATTAAAACTCGAATCTGGGTCTTAGACCTATTATTATTCATTTCTAAATTTTGCTTGTCGATACCCTAATTTGGGTTCTAGACTTCTTAACTTTTTAATACCCAAATTTGAATTTCAGGTCTTTTATCTTCAGTTCTGGATCCTATTTATCCATTCCCGAACCATGGTTTCGAAACAACGATATTGAAACCACAATGGACATCCAAGTCTTCAACAAAAAGACTTCGAGTTAGTCTTCTTGACACCTAATTCAGGGATATTGTTTGCAACTCTAAATGGAATCCACCCACATCTGAATTTAGGCCCCTGGTTCATTCTTATCTCCAAGAGGAGTTTCTAAATACATACTGCTTATCCCCCCGAACAAAGATTTATGGATTACAAAGACTTATTTCCAGACAATAGCTTATGACCTCCTATTTTCAGACATTGGCTGTTTTCGACAGGAAATTCTTAGTCTTCGGTTATTATATGCATGGATAAATATTAATTATAGATCTCATATCCTTTATAACTAACCATTTAAATTTAGAAACACTACTATACTGACTTATCAAGAAGCATATATATAAGATGATGAGTTAGCAATGGGAAATGTCACTTGCTTTGAATTTTTTAGGAAAACAAGGTTATTAAGAGCAAAGAAGTTGTGAAATATTTGTCCTAAAGGACAAAAGCTTCTTTCATACAGTGGGGGGGGATGTAAACCATAAAAATCACTTAAGAACAAAGTTTTACAGAAAGATGTTTCGAAGGCGTTTGGAAGGATGTCGAAGGAGTCATAAGCATCAGGCGTTATCACAAATGATAAAAAGCGTGAAAGGTTTCAAAAGGATGAAAAAAGCAGGGCTACACTTCTGCCTTATTCAAACCTTTCGATGTAGATGGATTCATATATATGGAAAAAGAAAGAACGGGTTCGGAACCCCCTTCGAAGGCAATGAGTAACAATCCTTCAGATGCGTGCCAAACCTTTCGAAACCAAAGGTTTCGCCTTCATTCAGACAACTCGGGAAGATACCCTAATTGAAATAACCCTTTCAAAATCATAATCAAGCCTTTCGAACCGGTCGAAGCCTACAACATCAAGAGAAGTTTCCGCATCAATTCACGAGAAGGCATTCAGAAGCTATTAATCGCTTCGAAACCTTCAGCACTTCAGCACCTTCGAAACCGTGATAAACTACCTATCATTATAGTCGGAAGTTCGTATCTTTTAATAGAGCAACACAAAGAGAAAAAGCGCATATGCGGCCCTTTCGACGATGTTGAAAGCAATCCAGAAAGGAGCAGAGAAAAAGAACACTTAAAACTTAACAACAGCGAAAGGTGGACATGGGACCCTTTCGACGGGGACGAAAGGTCCGGAGCAGGAAGATGGGAAGCGCAAGGATGAGTTAGAGAACTCAAAAGGGAAGCCTTTCAAAAGCATCGAAAGCAGACAAAGCGTTTCAACTTTGTCGAAAGGATTAATGTAGAAGATGGAGAGACCTTTCGACTAAACCGAAAGCATGGGCACGAAAGGGGGGTCGACCTGCTTCTATAAATAAGACCCAAGGGGTTCAATTTTGGAGATCGGATTTTGGAATCCAAAGCTCATTCTTTTACTTAAACTTCTTTGGAACAACATAATCTTTGTAACCCTAAATTGATTTGGGGAAAAAAGCCCTCAATCCTGTAACTCTTTTGGATTAATGGAAAGAGGGAGAAATGCGCGGATTCATTAAGGATTTCGATTATGATAAATATCATAACGATCATTAGCTAGACTGATAATCAATTGCACATGATGCTATCTTATCTTCTTTACTTCTTTTTATCTTTTGCAAAGCCACGGGATCAACTATGATATTATACATGCGAAACCCATTATCATCGTGAAAAAAAATAATGATGAACAAAGATGATGGTAATGTTTCGACATTGATAAGTTCATAAAGCTTACAAATATCCAAGAAGATCTTCTATTGAAGATAACAAATGGAGCTTGCTCAATTGTGAATTAGATCTATTATGAAAGGACGATGCCCTTTTTGACCTGGTCGAAAGTGATGTCATGAAAGGAATCTGGTTCATAAATGACAAGCAGTCATCTAAAGTTGGAATCCTTCGAAAGGAACATACATGCAACCCCATCTTCAACTCTTTCGAAGGAGTTCTTCCATAATGGACTAATCCAATGATGTTGAAAGCAACCATTTCCTTCCAAAGACAGAGCAAACCTTCCGACATGGTCGGAAGGATTTGAGTGGATCTTTCGACATGGTCGAAAGGGATGAATTTTTAATATAAGTAAGTGTCTTTGACTCATTCGGGAGAAAGGTTTGTGAATAAGGTGCGTCCTCCTTTACTTTCCTTTCGACGAGGATAATTTGATCAATGATCCACTAGCAACATGTCAATTATCCTCCGGAAGTAGTTTAGACAAATCAATTTGATTGAAAGAGGGGTTTCGAAGGAAGTAATCTTTTCAATCCTCTCTCAATATACTTATTTAGTTGCAAAAATAATCCTATTTTCTATTCACATAATGTTGGGGATGTTGACAAGTTTTCTTTTTAACATTTTTAGCACTAGAAGGAGGGCTTGAACCTCTGTCCTTGTGGTTAACTTATAGACTAATTTTTAGTTTGTTTAACTTGTCATAGAAAAATGAATCTAAGAGACTTAGCAGAATGGATGAGGAGGTTGTTCACACCACCACCTTAGAAGAAAATATCTCTCCAACTTTCAAATTGGAGGGGGTGTACCAGGACAACCATCAGCTTTAGCTCAGCAAGATGATAACGCCTCTAAAATAAAGCGCTTAGAACAACAATTGCTCGAGATGCAGGAACTACTCAAGATGGCATTATCTCGAAAATCTTCTAAAACAGTAAGACCAACAAATAGAGATGAAGTGATCTCTCCGAGGAGGAATTGAAAGGCTTATGCAAACGAAGAAAAGATCAAAATTGATTTAACATCCTCAAAAAAGAAAGGCCGACTTCCAACCAAAGCTGGTCATCAAGGAAGAATATTAGATAAATCTTTTGAACAATCTGGGAGCTCTACATCGAAAGAATACAATCCAGAGTGAAAAAACTACCTTGGTGCAGAGGCCTATCTAAAAGATGCGATAGAAAAGGCAACTAAAGTTGTGCTGAATGCTAAAGGGAAGAGGACCCTCGACGAGAATGTGAATTACAACGAGCGTGTACCGCCTTTTACAGATGAAATCATGGCAACAACTATTCCATCTTATGTGAAGATCTGGACTATAAAATATCATAGGACCACAGACCCAGATGACCACTTGATGGCTTTTGATAGCAAGATAGATCTATATAATGCATCAAGAGTTGTCCAGTGCAAGTTATTTTTAGTGACTCTTTAAGGTGTTACAACTAAGTGGTATTGACAATACCAGGAAATGACCATCTATTCATGTAAGCAGTTTTCTTACGAATTCTCTGCTCAGTTCTGCATATGCAAAGACCCAACCATTGATTACATAGTCTTGGCTAATATAAAACAGAGGCAGGGAGAGTCTTTGGGAGACTATCTTAAAAGGTTCAACACTGATGCCTTGAAGGCTAAGGACATGAATGACCGTGATAAGCTCATTGCGTAGCATTCAAAATTAATAGAAAATACCCCATTCTGGAAACAACTCTTTGTTCATTGGTGCAAAGATCTGCAAGACTTCCACTTTAAACTGACAAGTTCATTCGAATGAATGAGCTGTATCATGCTAAAAGGAAAGAAATCCCTAAAAAGGAAGGAGGAAGATTCGGACTGGATCGAGGGTATAAAAGAGCAAAATAGGAAGAACCTATTGCTAATTCATTCGCTTTGAACAAGCCGTTGTCTTACGTCTACGCTGTGGAAAAAGAGAGAGTTAATTTCCCAACTTCCTTCAAAGCCAAGAACCACCCAGAATAAAGAAAACGGGACGACTACTACGTGTACAACAAAGCAAATGGTCACAAGATCAACGAATGCAGAGTCTTAGCAGGAATTATCAAGAAGTTGATTGGTGAGGGTCATTTAAAAGAGTTCATTCTGGACAAGCAGAAAGCTCCAAAGACGGTGGGATCTCTTTAGGATCAACTCCAGCGTCGAGAAATTGGTTAATTGGTAAAGATACATGGATTTGGTGTCCCACCCAAGAAAGAGACCCAAGTCCTAGTAACCCTGCTAAGTGGTGATTCAACATCGATTCTACATCTTGGAACCAAGCTAATTTTGGGGCGGCTTTGTGATAATGGAACCAACCAACAAAAAGCATTAACAATGCAAATACCAATGCACCAATTGCAGTACAATAGAGTTGTAATTCACTAGTTATTCCAGATGCTCGCCAAATCTGAAAAAAACCGGAGGTTATTTGTATTCCTCGGAAACTACCGTCCACATCGCCATTTAATATTTCTTGACCCATTATTGGCCAAACTACTTGAGCACCTGGTCCAATGTGAGTAGGATCACTTAGCCATGCTTCATAATTGGATAAACGGGCACAAAAGCTCCCAAATAATGCTATTAATATCCTGGAGGAGGATGACCCTTTGAGATTAAGCCCGCCGCTGAACAGAATCAATGTTATTCATGGTGGCCCGCATCCAGCAAGGACAAGCAAAGGGGCAAGGAGCATATATATTAAGGAGGCTAAAGAGGGTGTATTCTCAGTCCAAGAAATGCCCTCGCTGAAAAGTCCTCGATTCAATATTCCAATGCTGAATCTTGTCATTACCCTCCAAGAGTTAAAGAAGGGAGTTCATCATCCATACAACGACCCCTTAATGATGACAGCTCAAATTGGACAGTCTATCGTGTCCAAAATTCTTATGGATATAGGCAGTGAAGTCAATGTCATCTTTAAGCATGCCTTCGATCAGGTGAACATTCCTGAGAAAAAGCTAGAGCCCAACGTGGAACCAATTTTCGGATTCAACAACAAAGGGCCGACTCTAGTGGGTCAAATAAAATTGCTAGTGCAAATGGGGGTGCCACCATTTTGCCGAACATTTAAGACTCTCTTTGTGATCATCAACCAGCCATCCTACTACAATGCCTTCTTTGGCAGACCCGCTTGACGAGATAGATGCTTTAATCTCACAGAAGTAGTGATGGTGAAACTCTTGATGAAGAGAGACCGGGGCACAGTCCATGGGGAGCAATTCAGCTCTTGAGAAATGTATTTCGCTACAATTGATCAGTATAAAAGGAAGTCTTCTATTTACTTTTATTCTTCTACTGTTTTTCAGCCTTCAGATGATGGATTTTTACATCCAACATACAAAGAAAAAATTAAATCTAATAAGACTAACAAACACATGTATGAAAGGTACATCCCTCCTAGAGGCAAGAGGAAGAGAATTGATGCTAATTCTACTAAAGAAAGCCCAATCGTCACTGAATTAGATTGCTGAGGGGAAACAGAAAGAATAAAACCCATAGAATACCTTGAGGAGACATGCGTAGATTTGGATGATTCCACCAAGGTAGTCAAAGTGGGAAAAGAATTGGATGGCAACTTGAAAAAAGATTTAATCCAGCCTCTCAAGGCCAATAAAGACATATTCGCTTGGTCACATTCTAATATGGTGGGGATTGATCCATCGATCATGTGTAATGTGTTAAACATTAATCCAGAAGCATCCCCTATTAGATAGAAAAAGAGACAATTAGACAGAGTACGATCTGATGCCTTGATAGAAGAAGTTAAAAGACTCCTTGAAAATGGATTTATTCGGGAGATTAATTACCCAAAATGGCTAGCAAACCCCGTGTTGGTAAAGAAATCAAATGGAAAGTGGAGGACTTGCATTGATTATACTGACTTGAACAAGGCTCTTCTGAAGGACTGTTTCCCTTTACAGCGAATTGATCAGTTGGTTGATGCGACTAGTGGGATCAAATTGTTATCTCTCATGGACACATATTCTGGATATAATCAGATACCCATGTTCAAGCTAGATGAGGCCACACTAGTTTCATTAGTGATTGGGGAATCTACCGCTACAAAGCAATGCCATTCGAACTAAAGAATGCAGGGGCTACATATCAAAGGCTGGTCAATAGGATGTTTAAAGAGAAGATTGGTCGAAATATGGAGGTTTATATGGATGACATGCTGGTGAAGTCTAACGAGGCTAAAATCATCTTAAAGATCAAGAAGAGATGTTTAAGATACTACGGAAATACCAGATGAAACTGAATCCACAGAAATGCTCCTTTGGAGTCCACTCAGGGAAAAATTTAGGCTACCTTGTGAGTGCTCAAGGGATTGAAGCTAGCCCAGACCAAATTAAAGCAATCAAGGATATGGCCGAACCCAAAACTAGTAAAGAGGTGATGAGTTTGAACAGGAGGATAGCCGCTCTAAGCAGATTTTTTTCCAAAGCGACTGATAAGTGTATTCCCTTCTTCGATGTGATTAATAAGAAGAAAAACTTTGAATGGGAGGAAGATTGTAGGAAAGCTTTTCAGGAGTTAAAAAGCCATTTGAAAAAGCCGCTGATACTATCTAGTCCCAGAATGGAGAAGCTCTGTACCTATACAAGGCAGTCTTAGAACATGCGGTCAGTTCGGTGTTGATTAGAGAAGGAAGTAGGGCTCAACTTCCCGTATATTATGTAAGCAGGAGATTAAAGGATGCGGAAGTGTGGTATCCAGTTATAGAAAAACCTAGCTTATTGCTCAATACTCACAGCACGAAAACTGAGAGCGTACTTTCAAGCACATCCAATCAAGGTACTAACCAACTTTCTCCTCAAACAATTTTTCAGTAAGCTAGAAACTTCAGGTAGACTGGTAAAATATTGAATTGGGCTTAGCCAGTATGATATTGAGTTTCAGCCGCAAACCGCTATTAAAGGGCAAGCAATGGCGGATTTTATTAACAAGTGTACAAACTTTATTAAGGAGCAATCAGATAAAGAAAGGGATTAGAGAACTATGTGGCAATTATTTGTTGATGGTGCATCGAATGAACAAGGAGCAGGTGAGTCATATGTTATAATAACACCAGATGGACATCGATTACATTATTCCATGAAGTTAGGATTTCCGGTAACAAACAATGTGGTTGAATATGAATGAATGGTGGCCGGGTTAACTTTGGCATTAGAACTCAAAATCCCACAAATTCAAATCTTTAGTGACTCCTAATTGATGATAAATCAAATAAAGCAGGTATATCAGACAAAAGACGCCAAGCCATCTTTATACGTAAAGAAGATATTAAAGACATTGGCTTTCTTCGAAGAATTTTCTACACACTAAGTTCCGAGAGGAAAAAACTCACATGCAGATTCTTTAGCAAAATTGGCTAGTTCAAAGGGAGCCCCAGAAACTTAGGTTATGCCACTGGGGTACCAAGCACATCCGAGTATAGAAGAGAGGGCACCCGAACAAGGAAAGGAATTGCTAGCCTTAACTAGATCCCAAGCCATGTCGCGAGAAAGAAAAGGAAATTGATAGGGAAATCCCGAATGAAAGGATTAACCAGCCAAGGGCAAACAACTATTATGATAACACTTGGATTTCACCTATTGTCGAATATCTTTCAATGGAGAAATTACCATCTGATAAAGGGGAAGCTAGGAAATCAAGCGACAAGCTGCAACTTTCACGATAATGGATGGAATCCTTAAAAAAAAGGATATATACTACCTTATTTAAGATGTGTAAGCTTAGAGGATGGGATGAAATTGCTAGTAGAAGCACATGAAGGATTCTGTGGAGACCACTCAAATGGAACAAAACTAGCAAAAAAGATAATGAGACGGGGTTTATATTGGACTTGTATGGTAAGTCAAGCCATAAAATATGTAAGGAAATGCGAGAAATGCCAAAAGTATTCGAAGATTCCCCAATTACCACCAAGTCTGTTGACCCCAATTTCAAGTCTATGACCCTTTGACGTATGTGGAATTGATTTAATTGGTCCGTTGCCAATTTCCAAAGAGGGAGAAAAATATGTTGTAGTCGCCATAGACTACTTCACTAAATGGGTTGAAGCAGAACCGCTCCCCAAGATCACTTTTGGAAAAATACTCAAATTTGTCAAAAACATTATAACCAGATTTGGAATTCCCCATAAGATTATTTCTGATAACGGAAGGCAGTTTGAGAGTAAAGAGTTCTCTTAGTTTTGTCATAAGAATGGAATCATTATGAATTTTTCCTCTGTTGCGCATCCAAAGGCAAATGGGGCCGTTGAGGCTGCATATAAGACCATAAAGACTATTTTGAAGAAGCGATTGAACAAAGCTAAAGGAAATTGGGTAGAAGAGTTGCCACTTGTATTATGGGCTTATCAAATATCTACCAGAATAGCAACAGGACATACTCCCTATTTATTAACATATGGGTGTGAGGCGATGTTACCGATTGAGATTGAAATACCCTCACATCAAAGGATCGCATATGCATTCAATCTAAACCAAGATCTAAAGAAAGAATCATTGGATTTGAGACATGTGTTGAGAGATGAAGCAGCAATTCGACAGCAGAATATCAAAGAAGGATTACGAAATACTACAACTCAAAAGTAAGAATAAGATCATTTCAAGAAGGGGATCTAGTGCTCCGAAGGGTAATGAAAAACTTGAGAAAACCCACGAATGGACTGCTGGGATCAAATTGGGAAGGAGCCCTAATCATATGCAAAGTAATTCCCCCGGGAGCTTACAATTTATGCCGACCAGATGGCAATATGGTTCCTAGAACATGGAACACAGAACATTTGAGACCATATTCCCCTACAGTTGATGAATAAAGCATCTCTTTCTTCAAAAGAAGAATCTACATGGTTGGGAGTGAAATGCTCCTTTCATTTGGACATTACCTTAAACGATCAAAGCCTCTATCCACGCCAAGAGGGCTAGGGCAGAGCACCTCCTAGAAGGAGGAGTGGAAGCCTTTATCCACGCTGAGATGGCCATGATAAAGCATCGACAATCCCCTGTCTACGCCATGCTATGGCCAGGGCAGGGCACCTCTTGAAGGAAGGAGTGTAAGCCTTTATCCGCGCCATGCTATGTCCATGTTAAAGCATCGACAAGCCCCTGTCTGTGCCATGCTATGGCCAGGGCAGGGAACCTCCTAGAGGGAGGAGTGTATGCCTTTATCCGCGCCATGCTATGGCCAGGGCAGGGAACCTCCTAGAGGGAGGAGTGTATGCCTTTATCCGCGCCATGCTATGGCTAGGTTAAAGCATCGACAAGCCTTTGGCCGCACCTCCGGTCAGGTCAAGGCGCTCCTGGAGGGAGGCTGGGTAAGTCCTTGGTTCCAGCTTGAGAATGAGCTAACCAAGAGCACCAAACAACAATGGACTAAGACGTCCAAGCCCAAGAAGAGGCTCATCAAACAATGGATTAAGACGTCCAAGCCCTTGACGAGGCTCATCAAACAATGGACTAAGAATTCCAAGCCCAAAGAGTGCCTCATCAAATAATGGACTAAGACGTCCAAGCTTAAGAAGCAGCATATCTACAAAGGATGTCCAAGCCCAATGGCATATCAAATGATGGACTGAGAGGTCCTAGCTCCGGAAGCATCCAATCAAACCACAACTACATACAAGGCTTAAAGGAATTACACATGTCGAAGAAGACAGAATTTAAGGAGTAGAATAGAACTCCTCCTATTAGTACCCGAATCTGGGCCTCGGGTTTCTTATTTCTAAACTTCATCCGTTAATGCCCGAATATGGGTTTTGGGTCATTCATTATTCAAAAATGAGACTTCATACATTAATACCCAAATATGGGTTACGGGTCTTTCAATTCATCATACTTGAATCTAGGTTTCAAAACAATTACCAGAATTCATTTACTAATGCCCTAATCTGGGCTTGAGAGTTCCGTTATGTAGATAATTGTTAAGGATTTCTGATTATCCAACATATGCCCTAATTTGGGCTCGAGATTTCTTTCATGAAGATAATTATTGTGGATTTCTGATTATACACCACTAATATCAGAATCTGGGTTTGAGAGTTCTATTATGAAAACTGTTTCTAAATCTCACTTATTAAATCCCGAATCTGGCTCTTAGACATATTACTATTAATTTCTAAATTTCACTTGTTGATACCCTAATTTGGGTTCTGGACTTCTTAACTTTTTAATACTCGAGTTCGAATTTTAGGCCTTTTATCTTTAGTTCTGGATCCTATTTATCCATTTGCGAATCATGGTTTCGAAACAACGATATTGAAACCACAATGGACATCCAAGTCTTCAACAAAAAGACTTCGAGTTGGTCTTCTTGACACCTAATTCAGGGATATTAGTTTGAAACTCTAAATGGCGTCCATCCACATCTAGATTTAGGCCCCTGGTTCATTCTTATCTCCAGGAGGAGTTTCTAAATACATACTACTTATCCCCCCGAACAAAGATTTATGGATTACAAAGACTTATTTCCAGACAATAGCTTATGACCTCCTATTTTCAGACATTGGCTGTTTCCGACAAAAAATTCTTAGTCTTCGATTATTATATGCATGGATAAATATTAATTACAGATCTCATATCCATTATTAACTAACCATTTAAATTTAGAAACACTACTATACTGACTTATCAAGAATTAAATATATATAAGATGAGGGGTTAGCAATGGGAAGTGTCACTTGCTTTGAATTTTGCAGGAAAACAAGGTTATTAAGAGCAAAGAAGTTGTGAAATTTTAGTCCTAAAGAACAAAAGCTTCTTTCATACAGGGGGAGGGGGGAATGTAAACCATAAAAATCACTTAAGAACAAAGTCTTACAGAAAGATGTTTCGAAGGCGTTTGGAAGGATTTCGAAGGAGTCACAAGCATCGGGCGTCATCACAAATGATAAAAAGCATGAAAGGTTTCAAAATGATGAAAAAGAAAGCAGGGCTACACTTTTGCCTTATTCAAACCTTTCGATGTAGATGGATTAACATATATAGAAAAACAAAGAACAGGTTCTAAACTCCCTTTGAAGGCAATGAGTAACAATCCTTCATATGCGTGCCAAACCTTTCGAAACCAAAGGTTTCGCCTTCATTCGGACAACTCGAGAAGATATCCTAATCGAAACAACCCTTTCAAAAGCATAATGAAACCTTTCAAACCGGTCGAAGCCTACAACATCAAGAGAAGTTTCCGCGTCAATTCGCGAGAAGGCATTCAGAAGCTATTAATCACTTCGAAACCTTCAGCACTTCAACACCTTCGAAACCGTGATAAACTACCTATCAATAGAGTCGGAAGTTCGTATCTTTTAATAGAGCAACACGAAGAGAAAAAGCGCATATGCGGCCCTTTCGATGACGTCGAAAGCAATCCAGGAAGGAGCAGAGAAAAAGAACACTTAAACCTTAACAACAATGAAAGATGGACAGGGGACCCTTTCGATGGGGATGAAAGGTCTGGAGCAGGAAGATGGGAAGCACAATGTGAGTTAGAGAACTCGAAAGGGAAGCCTTTCAATGGCATCGAAAGCAGACAAAGCCTTTCAACTTTGTCGAAAGGATTAATGCAGAAGATGGAGAGACCTTTCGACTGAACCGAAAGCATGGGCACGAAAGGGGGCCGACCTGCATTTATAAATAGGACCAAAGGGGTTCAATTTTGAGGACCGGATTTTGGAATCCAAAGCTCATTCTTTTACTTCAACTTCTTTGCAACAACATAATCTTTTTAACCCTAAATTGATTTGGGGAAAAAAGCTCTTAATCCTATAACTCTTTTGGATTAATGGAAAAAGGGAGAAATGGGCGGATTCATTAAGGATTTCGATTATGAGAAATATCATTACGATCATTAGCTAGACTGATGATCAATTGCACATGATGCTATCTTATCTTCTTAACTTTTTTCTATCTTTGGCAAAGCCATGGGATCAACTTGGATATTATACATGCAAAACACATTATCATCGCGATAAACAATCTATAATGATGAACAAAGATGATGGTGATGTTTCGGCATTGATAAGTTCATAAAGCTTATAAATATCCAAGATGATATTCTATTGAAGATGTAACGATACGGATTTTCGCGTTCGAAAATCGACATCCATACTTTACATCGTACTCGAATGCCGTAGATTCGACCGTTCAAATCCGAGTCGCCGGAGCTTATAACAACATTAAGTAAATAACATAGCGGAAAAAGAATATATCAATTACATAACATTGATACAATGACAGATACAAAATCTGATACAATATGATACAACAGAATGATACAATGAATATCTATATGCATCAGAGATATGATACAAGAAATAGCAGCGGAAAAAATAGATAACACCAGCAGCGGATAGAAAGTCTCCAATAGAATGCTCCAAGATAAGCAACGTCAGTCCATGAACTCCAAGAACTGAACTAGCTCCAGATAATCTACTCAACCTGAATATCTGAGAAACCCAACTCTAGACTGCCCGTGTGGAAAATGGTGGGCACCCAGAGTTTAGGAAGGGAACAATAAACTCCAGGTCAGTCGTGGGACTGGTGTGAGCAAACAAAAACAGTTTATCTTTAAGCAAACACAAAAGGCTTTCAAACATTGAAATCCTCAATGCTTTTCGAAAATGAAACTACCATAAGGCCTCCCGCCACACACACAATGCAATCGCAGAATTGGAGGAGATTTCTCCTTATGATAGTCAAACATGCTTACTACGCAAAATCAAAACTCTTTTGATATTATTACTAGTGCATAGTGTAGAAAAACATTTCGAAAGTATAATATCAATCTTAGCCAGCATACAACCATTATTGTATGCCTACTATAGCTACTACGTTCAATAGCAGGTTACCGCCACATTCCATAGCAGGTAATACAACTAAAACCGTACAGGGTTCGTATTGTTTCTTTGGATTTCCAACAAATGATCAGGCTAAGGAACTTCCTTACCGAAATAGAAACGCCTCTTGAAAGACGCCCCGGATCCTAACCGGATCTCTGCAAACAAAAGGCCGACGCAACCTCACGCTGTACAGCTGTAACTAGGTAACTAACACACTGACGCTACCTCACGCTGTACAGCTGTAACTAGGTAACTAACACACGAGCTATGTCATCCCCCGGTCGTTACCGACCTTTATCCCGGGATCCCGAAAACCAACAAAGCAACATCATACAGTAATAAATTACCGTGTCCACACGAGTTAAGTATCTGGGCTCCATACCATGATACCACCCTTTATCCAGAAGGAAATGACATACCCAAGGGGCGCTACCCCTACAAACCTTTGTCGCAACATTCCTGTTTTGACCATTACCGGGTTGTGAGGCTCGACGAAGTCTCGTCCACAATGCTACGCTTTTTCACAAAGCCACGCTTTGACCAACAAATGATCATCAGCACTTCGTATGCCACATTACCAAATTGGGAATGTATCACTAGTAACCATCAACTACATAACCTCTGAGCTCGTACGTCTCAGAGAAGGGTGTTAAGCTAAGAGAATAAATTCTCCGCCACCAACAGAAATGTATTTGATAGAAACCAGCTTTACATCTCAAAGTGTAACGTCAGACACACTTCCATACAAGTCTGTTCCGGGTTCGAACAGAACCGAAGGCACTTCCAAAGAAGCCCTTGCAATCTGGGTATTCACAATCCTGATCGGACTTCCCATCACTTAGGGAATCTCTATACCGTAGCTACTCAGTGCAGAGACAATCGATAGGTCATCCTATCGCTCTCGCAAATACCCGGTCTTCACCACCGGTCTTCAAATGCTATCCATATACGACATATCATTTATTCGGAATGGGTTATATGACACAAAGGTCCTCTCCCGGCTAAACCGAATAACGAGCGCAATTAAAAATCATATGGATACTGGGGTCTCAGTTAAATCACAGCTTAAAGCCCAAAAATTTTTATTCGAATGGTAAAACAAATTACCATTTCCAATCTTTTAAACAAAAAGATTAAATTCAAAAACCTTCAATGGTTTAAACAATTTCCACACTTTTAATCTTTTAAACAAAAAGATTCAATTCACAAAGTTTACCCCGTTCTCAAAGATCCATTTATGGATTTCAAAACAATTTCCATTTCACTTGGATTAACTTGTTAAATCTTTAAGTCAAGATTTAACTTGTAGCTTTCAAAACTCATTTCCAAAGATTCATTCATAGTCTTTCAAAACAATTCCAATTCAAGTTGGATTAATTCGTCCGGTCTTTGAAATCAAAAACTAATTTCATAGTTTTCAAAACATTTCAATTCTATTTCAAACTTGAAACCATTCAACACAATTTGGAAATTCATTACTTATGTGAAAGCTTTTACTATTTGAAAACAAATAGTTTTCGTTACGGAAAAATCCAGTTATATTTACACGAGTTAAAACCCTTGAATTAAATTCAAATTTCCAAATCAATATCTTTAAAATGGTTTAACCCATATATAACTTGTACAACATCTTTAATCCCTAGTTTCAAATCATAGAATTCAATTTCAAACTTGAATTCAAATTTAAATCAAATTATTTAAATTTTCAAAACTCGATTAAGTTATTCGAAATAACTTTTATCTTTGAAATCCCATTTCAAAAGCTTTTCACTTTAAACCCAAATTCCCAATTTCAAAATCAATTGAAATTAAAATTTAAATTTCAAAAACATTGAATTTAAATCATCTGTGATTTAACCGATTTCCACGTGAAATCCATATTTGTGTGTGTATGGTTTAGTCCAGGGGTTTCACACACAATAGTGCAACATCAATCATCACAGATATATCGATAAGCGGTATAATCGATAACGCTTATCTTCATTCACAAATTCATAGATAAAATAAATTTATCAGTCATAAAGAATCACTATTACGATTCGATGTGGGTTTCGGATAACCAACTGGAATCCGACTCCCTGTCGCATCGAAATTCAAATGTCATTTACGGATCAAGGGTTGGTAATATGAATATGAAACAGAAATCACAGATATATATATCGCAGATAAGTAAATTACAGATCACATCATAAATCAGGTGTATCACAAATGATCATATATCAAGGATATCAAACAATTCACATTCAATAGAATCCAAACATTCATAGGTAAGGTCAGTCAATTGTTTGATTTATTCAAATCAGATTAATAAATTACTAATCCTGGTTAATTAATATTAATTAATTACACATTATTCTGATTAATTATCCTTTAATCATTTATTAATTAACCATTAATAATAAATTTAAAATTTCTTAATCACTTGATTAATTAACTTTAATCCTTATTATAGAGATTGACTAACCATTTATAATCCATTAATTGATCCTAATTATTTAATTAATTAGGTGTTAATTTCAACTTAATTTCAATAAATTAATTTCTAGTTATAAGTTATCCATTTTCATTTTTTTAACTTTTATATTTGATCTTAAGATCTTGAAACAGTTTCAGGTTTTCATTTTAAATTTAATTCAAAAACAAACACTTAATTTTCTTATCAACTCAAAGTTGGTTAAAACAAATGCAGTTTAAACATGCTTACCCCAAAACAGGGTTTTCCAAAGCAAATTTGAATTCACTTTAATACTTTAGTTAAACTCAGTTAAATCTTGATCTGGAGTTTACATATCAACTTCAGATTTTCCAGGGAACAGTTTAAACCACACACATCCCCGAGATAGCAACAAAAATCCTCGGCCAAACACTTCAAATCCCTGAGAAAAATCTCTAGTTCGAACACTAGAATCCATCTTCCCCAACCTTAAATCCTAGCAGACACGCCATATCACGCGTGCACATGCACACTGAGTCGAAGCGCCTCCGACCATCCTCCAACCTGCGACCATGTCACCAACAACTTCGATGCCCCAACGAGAACAACCAGCAACTAATACAACCACGAATCGAAATTTCGATCCTCGTTCGAAAATCTCGAGCAAAGTTCGACCCACCAAACTCTCGCCACCGATGATGCCGTCAACTGGAAACTCCAGTATCCCTCCCAGAGCACCCACGCGCCACCACGCCACCATCCTTCAACTCGCGATCGCACCCGATCCATTACCCATGTCGAAATTGTTTCGACAGCCAAGACGAACGAAATGCAAGCTTAAACCCTAGTCCATCAAAATCCAATCACTTCGGCCCATAAGAAAATTCACCATTATTTTTCCTACACTCGCCATCCAACGAACCATCTTCAGACCAAAAATTGTTCAACTTCGCCATGCCGTTCATCGGCGATCGCCCAAAACTCAAATTTCGAACAAGCCCTAAATTCCCATGAATTACCAAACTAAAAATCATCATATTTGTTTTAAAAATCTTATTTTTGAATGTTTGTTCTAGATATAAAAATCAATTTAACAAAAGTAAACATTCAAATTTACCTAAGAATTTTCTTTTCACTGCGAAATTGATATGCAGAGTCCATGCTACAATGTTTAGCTTCAAACAAATTCCAGACTTATGATTTTAAGTTTTAAACAAACACAATTCGTTTAAAATCCTAAGTTATGAGAAATTAATAGAGGAAAGAGGAATTTGTATTAGATGATCATGCCTGTTATTCAAACAGAGGATCAAACAAATGACATGTACAGTCATTCTCAGGTATATATATATATATACATAGTAAGCATAACCTAACAACTATATAAACAGTTGTCATAAAAACAACTTCAAGCATTAAGCACAGAAATCAAGATATTCAAGTTCGGGATTAAAAAGAAAGGTTTGCTCATTAACAAAACAACAGGTTCAGGGAGGAGATTTGCTCACCTGATAGAAGAAAGAAAACAGAACTTCTATGAACAAGCTTGAAAGTTTGCAAAGTTGAAACCTTTCTGTTTGATATCTGGTTTTGATCTTGATAACTGAAGCTTCTTTGCTTCTTGATTCCAAGGCCTTAATTGCTTTGATATTTTAGTTTGAGATGTTTATTTGACTGATATTTGTTTGATTTCAAGATGATATTGTTTTGAGCTGAGATGAAATGTGCAGAGTGATATAATGTGTTTTGTACAAAGTTGATATATATTTTTTTCCTCTGCTACAATTATACGCAGAGATTTTCTTGCGTTGGTGGCTGATATGCTTTTGTGTAGTGTACTAAGGAGGCTGAAAACATTTTGTACATTTTTCGAATTGACTTTGGTGTGTTAGAGAGATCTTGCATTAATTGTGTTGTACAAACAAATATATATATATGCTTTATTTCTTCTTCGGCTGTACAATGCAAAGGATAATGTGCATGTTTTGTTACTTCATTTTGTAGGTGTTCATAGATATTTTACCTTTTTATTTTATACTTTCCATATGTATATATGTTTGTTTCTTTTCTTTTGGACTTGTCTTTTATAATATTACTTTATAATATAAGTTTCTATTTTAATCTTGTTGTTAGATTTTATCAAATGTTTACTTTGTATTATTACTTATATTTTTATAACTTATCTTTTATTTATTTATTTTATATTTTAAACCATTTAATCAAAATTTAAATCCAAATCACATATATACAATATTTTTAAATTTATATGATTTAATATATATTCTATTTCGATCGGGGAAACTCGCTTCCATCTATCGATTAATTTCACAATTTTTATTCAAAGTTCAATAAATTATTAATTTAAATTAAATAAAAATCTGGGGTCGTTACAAACTTCCCCCCTTAAAAGAATTTCGTCCTCGAAATTTGCCAGGGGAACACAAAGATAGATGAAGAATGTTTCATCAAATCAAACTGAACATCTATTCTGCATTTGGCTTACCAAATCAGAATATCAATAACAGATATAAGAACAAATCTGTTTTAACACTTCATAAGATACTCGGGTTATCCAGATCTACGAAGTATACAATGGCATAGGTTAGTTCAAAGGGATAACTAACCATTCGTAGAACATATCGGGACCCAAAGAATAGATAGATATATGGATACAATTTCAAAACTTTTAGTTTAGAAACCAAATTATACCTATCAACCATAGCAATCAAAGCAAACAATACATCCAAACAACAATTTTGGCCTATTTGGAGTTTATGTCCCATACAAATATATCGAATTTCTTCTTCCTGGATCTACCAGAAATCATCGAAGAATAGAGAAGAGATGCTGAACAAAAGAGATTGATAGAGAAAATATTACTTCCTTGTTGTTACAGAGTATTGACCATTTCTAGTCGTATTTCTTTGTCCCCTATCCAATCCTCTTCTTGCACTCATACTTACTATCAGTGAATAGTAAGAGAATTTACTGAGGCACACGAATGGATATCTGAGGAATACTCATTCTAGAGTTTACTTCACTCTATCTATAATGAGCTACTTAACGTGTTACACTCCTGAGCTAAAGTTCAACCTTAGCTCTGATACCAAATGTAACGATACGGATTTTCGCGTTCGAAAATCGACATCCATACTTTACATCATACTCGAATGTCGTAGATTCGACCGTTCAAATCCGAGTCGCCGGAGCTTATAACAACATTAAGTAAATAACACAGCGGAAAAAGAATATATCAATTACATAACATTGATACAATGACAGATACAAAATTTGATACAATATGATACAACAGAATGATACAATGAATATCTATATGCATCAGAGATATGATACAAGAAATAGCAGCGGAAAGAAAATAGATAACACCAGCAGCGGATAGAATGTCTCCAATAGAATGCTCCAAGATAAGCAATGTCAGGCCATGAACTCCAAGAACTGAACTAGCTCCAGATAATCTACTCAACCTGAATATCTGAGAAACCCAACTCTAGACTGCCCGTGTGGAAAATGGTAGGCACCCAGAGTTTAGGAAGGGAACAATAAACTCCAGGTCAGTCGTGGGACTGGTGTGAGCAAACAAAAACAGTTTATCTTTAAGCAAACACAAAAGGCTTTCAAACATTGAAATCCTCAATGCTTTTCGAAAATGAAACTACCATAAGGCCTCCCGCCACACACACAATGCAATCGCAGAATTGGAGGAGATTTCTCCTTATGATAGTCAAACATGCTTACTACGCAAAATCAAAACTCTTTTGATATTATTACTAGTGCATAGTGTAGAAAAACATTTCGAAAGTATAATATCAATCTTAGCCAGCATACAACCATTATTGTATGCCTACTATAGCTACTACGTTCAATAGCAGGTTACCGCCACATTCCATAGCAGGTAATACAACTAAAACCGTACAGGGTTCGTATTGTTTCTTTGGATTTCCAACAAATGATCAGGCTAAGGAACTTCCTTACCGAAATAGAAACGCCTCTTGAAAGATGCCCCGGATCCTAACCGGATCTCTGCAAACAAAAGGCCGACGCAACCTCACGCTGTACAGCTGTAACTAGGTAACTAACACACTGACGCTACCTCACGCTGTACAGCTGTAACTAGGTAACTAACACACGAGCTATGTCATCCCCCGGTCGTTACCGACCTTTATCCCGGGATCCCGAAAACCAACAAAGCAACATCATACAGTAATAAATTACCGTGTCCACACGAGTTAAGTATCTGGGCTCCATACCATGATACCACCCTTTATCCAGAAGGAAATGACATACCCTAGGGGCGCTACCCCTACAAACCTTTGTCGCAACATTCCTGTTTTGACCATTACCGGGTTGTGAGGCTCGATGAAGTCTCGTCCACAATGCTACGCTTTTTCACAAAGCCACGCTTTTTCACAAAGCAACGCTTTGACCAACAAATGATCATCAGCACTTCGTATGCCACATTACCAAATTGGGAATGTATCACTAGTAACCATCAACTACATAACCTCTGAGCTCGTACGTCTCAGAGAAGGGTGTTAAGCTAAGAGAATAAATTCTCCGCCACCAACAGAAATGTATTTGATAGAAACCAGCTTTACATCTTAAAGTGTAACGTCAGACACACTTCCATACAAGTCTGTTCCGGGTTCGAACAGAACCGAAGGCACTTCCAAAGAAGCCCTTGCAATCCGGGTATTCACAATCCTGATCGGACTTCCCATCACTTAGGGAATCTCTATACCGTAGCTACTCAGTGCAGAGACAATCGATAGGTCATCCTATCGCTCTCGCAAATACCCGGTCTTCACCACCGGTCTTCAAATGCTATCCATATACGACATATCATTTATTCGGAATGGGTTATATGACACAAAGGTCCTCTCCCGGCTAAACCGAATAACGAGCGCAATTAAAAATCATATGGATACTGGGGTCTCAGTTAAATCACAGCTTAAAGCCCAAAACTTTTTATTCGAATGGTAAAATAAATTACCATTTCCAATCTTTTAAACAAAAAGATTAAATTCAAAAACCTTCAATGGTTTAAACAATTTCCACACTTTTAATCTTTTAAACAAAAAGATTCAATTCACAAAGTTTACCCCGTTCTCAAAGATCCATTTATGGATTTCAAAACAATTTCCATTTCACTTGGATTAACTCGTTAAATCTTTAAGTCAAGATTTAACTTGTAGCTTTCAAAACTTATTTCCAAAGATTCATTCATAGTCTTTCAAAACAATTCCAATTCAAGTTGGATTAATTCGTCCGGTCTTTGAAATCAAAAACTAATTTCATAGTTTTCAAAACATTTCAATTCTATTTCAAACTTGAAACCGTTCAACACAATTTGGAAATTCATTACTTATGTGAAAGCTTTTACTATTTGAAAACAAATAGTTTTCGTTACGGAAAAATCCAGTTATATTTACACGAGTTAAAACCCTTGAATTAAATTCAAATTTCCAAATCAATATCTTTAAAATGGTTTAACCCATATATAACTTGTACAACATCTTTAATCCCTAGTTTCAAATCATAGAATTCAATTTCAAACTTGAATTCAAATTTAAATCAAATTATTTAAATTTTCAAAACTCGATTAAGTTATTCGAAATAACTTTTATCTTTGAAATCCCATTTCAAAAGCTTTTCACTTTAAACCCAAATTCCCAATTTCAAAATCAATTGAAATTAAAATTTAAATTTCAAAAACATTGAATTTAAATCATCTGTGATTTAACCGATTTCCACGTGAAATCCATATTTGTGTGTGTATGGTGTAGTCCAGGGGTTTCACACACAATAGTGCAACATCAATCATCACAGATATATCGATAAGCGGTATAATAGATAACGCTTATCTTCATTCACAAATTGATAGATAAAATAAATTTATCAGTCATAAAGAATCACTATTACGATTCGATGTGGGTTTCGGATAACCAACTGGAATCCGACTCCCTATCGCATCGAAATTCAAATGTCATTTACGGATCAAGGGTTGGTAATATGAATATGAAACAGAAATCACAGATATATATATCGCAGATAAGTAAATTACAGATCACATCATAAATCAGGTGTATCACAAATGATCATATATCAAGGATATCAAACAATTCACATTCAATAGAATCCAAACATTCATAGGTAAGGTCAGTCAATTGTTTGATTTATTCAAATCAGATTAATAAATTACTAATCCTGGTTAATTAATATTAATTAATTACACATTATTCTGATTAATTATCCTTTAATCATTTATTAATTAACCATTAATAATAAATTTAAAATTTCTTAATCACTTGATTAATTAACTTTAATCCTTATTATAGAGATTGACTAACCATTTATAATCCATTAATTGATCCTAATTATTTAATTAATTAGGTGTTAATTTCAACTTAATTTCAATAAATTAATTTCTAGTTATAAGTTATCCATTTTCATTTTTTTAACTTTTATATTTGATCTTAAGATCTTGAAACAGTTTCAGGTTTTCATTTTAAATTTAATTCAAAAACAAACACTTAATTTTCTTATCAACTCAAAGTTGGTTAAAACAAATGCAGTTTAAACATGCTTACCCCAAAACCAGGTTTTCCAAAGCAAATTTGAATTCACTTTAATACTTTAGTTAAACTCAGTTAAATCTTGATCTGGAGTTTACATATCAACTTCAGATTTTCCAGGGAACAGTTTAAACCACACACATCCCCAAGATAGCAACAAAAATCCTCGGCCAAACACTTCAAATCCCTGAGAAAACTCTCGAGTTCGAACACTAGAATCCATCTTCCCCAACCTTAAATCCAAGCAGACACGCCATATCACGCGTGCACATGCACACTGGGTCGAAGCGCCTCCGACCATCCTCCAACCTGCGACCATGTCACCAACAACTTCGATGCCCCAACGAGAACAACCAACAACTAATACAACCACGAATCGAAATTTCGATCCTCGTTCGAAACTCTCGAGCAAAGTTCGACCCACCAAACTCTCGCCACTGATGATGCCGTCAACTGGAAACTCCAGTATCCCTCCCAGAGCACCAACGTGCCACCACGCCACCATCCTTCAACTCACGATCGCACCCGATCCATTACCCATGTCGAAATTGTCTCGACATCCAAGACGAACGAAATGCAAGCTTAAACCCTAGTCCATCAAAATCCAATCACTTCGGCCCATAAGAAAATTCACCATTATTTTTCCTACACTCGCCATCCAACGAACCATCTTCAGACCAAAAATTGTTCAACTTCGCCATGCCGTTCATCGGCGATCGCCCAAAACTCAAATTTCAAACAAGCCCTAAATTCCCATGAATTACCAAACTAAAAATCATCATATTTGCTTTAAAAATCTTATTTTTGAATGTTTGTTCCAGATATAAAAATCAATTTAACAAAAGTAAACATTCAAATTTACCTAAGAATTTTCTTTTCACTGCGAAATTGATATGCAGAGTCCATGCTACAATGTTTAGCTTCAAACAAATTCCAGACTTATGATTTTAAGTTTTAAACAAACACAATTCGTTTAAAATCCTAAGTTATGAGAAATTAATAGAGGAAAGAGGAATTTGTATTTGATGATCATGCCTGTTATTCAAACAGAGGATCAAACAAATGACATGTACAGTCATTCTCAGGTATATATATATATATATACATAGTAAGCATAACCTAACAACTATATAAACAGTTGTCATAAAAACAACTTCAAGCATTAAGCACAGAAATCAAGATATTCATGTTCGGGATTAAAAAGAAAGGTTTGCTCATTAACAAAACAGCAGGTTCAGGGAGGAGATTTGCTCACCTGATAGAAGAAAGAAAACAGAACTTCTATGAACAAGCTTGAAAGTTTGCAAAGTTGAAACCTTTCTGTTTGATATCTGGTTTTGATCTTGATAACTGAAGCTTCTTTGCTTCTTGATTCCAAGGCCTTGATTGCTTTGATATTTTAGTTTGAGATGTTTATTTGACTGATATTTGTTTGATTTCAAGATGATATTGTTTTGAGCTGAGATGAAATGTGCAGAGTGATATAATGTGTTTTGTACAAAGTTGATATATATTTTTTTCCTCTGCTACAATTATACGCAGAGATTTTCTTGCGTTGGTGGCTGATATGCTTTTGTGTAGTGTACTAAGGAGGCTGAAAACATTTTGTACATTTTTCGAATTGACTTTGGTGTGTTAGAGAGATCTTGCATTAATTGTGTTGTACAAACAAATATATATATATGCTTTATTTCTTCTTCGGCTGTACAATGCAAAGGATAATGTGCATGTTTTGTTACTTCATTTTGTAGGTGTTCATAGATATTTTACCTTTTTATTTTATACTTTCCATATGTATATATGTTTGTTTCTTTTCTTTTGGACTTGTCTTTTATAATATTACTTTATAATATAAGTTTCTATTTTAATCTTGTTGTTAGATTTTATCAAATGTTTACTTTGTATTATTACTTATATTTTTATAACTTATCTTTTATTTATTTATTTTATATTTTAAACCATTTAATCAAAATTTAAATCCAAATCACATATATACAATATTTTTAAATTTATATGATTTAATATATATTCTATTTCGATCGGGGAAACTCGCTTCCATCTATCGATTAATTTCACAATTTTTATTCAAAGTTCAATAAATTATCAATTTAAATTAAATAAAAATCTGGGGTCGTTACAGAAGACAACCAAGGGAGCTCGCTCAATTGTGAATTAGATGCGTCCTCATCTTCAACCATTTCGAAGGAGTTATTCCATAATGGACTAATCCAATAATGTTGAAAGCAACTATTTCCTTCCAAAGACAGAGCAAACCTTCCGACATGGTTAGAAGGATTTGAGTGGATATTTCGACATGGTCGAAAGGGATGAATTTTTAATATAAGTAACTGTATTCGACTCATTCAGAAGAAAGGTTTGTGAATAAGATGCGTCCTCCTTTACTTTCCTTTTGATAGGATAATTTGATTAATGATCCACTAGCAACATGTCAATTATCCTCTGGAAGTAGTTTAGACAAATCAATCTGATCGAAAGAGGGGTTTCGAAGAAAGTAACCTTTTCAATCCTCTCTCAATATACTTATTTAGTTGCAAAAATAATCCTATTTTCTATTAACATAATGTTGGGGATGTTGACAAGTTTTCTTGTTAACATTTTTAACACTAGAAGGAGGGCCTGAACCTCTGTCCTTGTGGTTAACTTATAGACTAATTTTTAGTTTGTTTAACTTGTCGTAGAAAAATGAATCTAAGAGACTTAACAGAATGGATGAGGAGGTTGTTCACACCACCACCTTAGAGGAAAATATCTCTCCAACCTTCAAATTGGAAGGGGTGTACCAGGACAACCATCAACTTTAGCTCAGCAAGATGATAACACCTCTAAAATAAAGCGCTTAGAACAACAATTGCTCGAGATGCAGGAACTACTCAAGATGGCATTATCTCGAAAATCGTCTAAAACAGCAAGACCAACAAATGGAGATGAAGCGATCTCTTCGGGGAGGAATTCAAAGGCTTATGCAAACGAAGAAAAGAATAAAATTGATTTAAAATCCTCAAAAAAGAAAGGCCGACTTCCAACCAAAGTTGATCATCAAGGAAGAATATTAGATAAATCTCTTGAACAATCTGGGAGCTCTACATTGAAAGAATACTATCCCGACCGCAATACTACCTTGGCACAGAGGCCTATCTAAAAGATGCAGCAGAAAAAGCAATTAAAGATGTGCTGAATGCTAAAGGGAAGAGGAGTATGTACGAGAATGTGAATTACAACAAAATATAATGATGAACAAAGATGAAGGTTATGTTTCGGCATTGATAAGTTCATAAAGCTTACAAATATCCAAGATGGTCTTCTATTGAATACAACAAATGGAGTTTGCTCAATTGTGAATTAGATCTATTACGAAAGGACGAAGCCCCTTTCGACCTGGTCGAAAGGGATGTCACGAAAGGAATCTGGTTCATAAATGACAAGCAGTCATCTAAAGTTGGATTCCTTCGAAAGGAACTTACGTGCAACCCCATCTGCAACCCTTTCGAAGGAGTTCTTCCATAATGGACTAATCCAATGATGTCAAAAGCAACTATTTCCTTCCAAAGACAGAGTAAACCTTTCGACATGGTCGGAAGGATTTTAGTGGATCTTTCGACATGGTCGAAACAGATGAATGTTTAATATAAGTAACTATCTTCGACTCATTCGGGAGAAAGGTTTCGAATAAGATGCATCCTCCTTTACTTTCCTTTCGAGGAGGATAATTTGATCAATGATCCACTAGCAACTTGTCGATTATCCTCCATAAGTAGTTTGGATAAATCAATCTGATCGATAGGGGGGTTTCGAAGGAAGTAATCTTTTCAAAACTTTCTCAATATACTTATTTAGTTGCAAAAATAATCCTATTTGCTATTCACATAACGTTGGGGATGTTGACAACTTTTCTTGTCAATAGCAGGTGTTCATAACGTGTTCCTTGTGTCGCATTTGAGGAAATTTGTGCATGACACAACATTGATTATGGAGCCGTCTGAGCAGGAGGATTAAGAGGTGGAACCATATTTGACGATAGTTAGGAATCCAGCTCGTGTGGTGGGTCGGGATGAGAAGTGGCTACGAAATAAGGTGGTGTGGTTAGTTAAGGTCCAGTGGAGTGAAGATCCTAGAGATTGTACTTGGGAGACAAAAGATCGTATTAAGGAATCCCAAATTAATTCTAGAATAGTTGTTTGCTTGGTTATATGACTTATGTATGAAATGTTGTGTTATGATTGCTTAGTGTATGATTTTATATGAGTTTATGATATGAATTTATGCCTTTGTGTTAGTTGAGTTAGCTTCATGTGTGCCAATTTCGGGAATGAAATTCTTTTAAGGGAGGAAAATGTAACGACCCGAAATTTAATCACTTTAAATATGGATATTTAATATATTTTCAAATAATTAATATATGAATTTTAAAACTTAAAATACCCTTTTTAAATAATAACTAGTGATGGTGAAAAGAGTTTTAAATTGTGTTTACAAAAATATTTATTTCAAAAGAAATTAGAAAATGTAATCAAAAACCTTTTTGAAAATTTTCAAATTTTCACCATTAAAAAGTTGTTTTAAATGTTGTAAACACTTTAGTTAATATGTTTACACATTTTAAATGACTTAAGTATGGATTAGAAAATTAAATAAGGATTTATAACATAAGAGTACTTATGCAAGATGATGTGACTATTTGTAAGTAAAAAAAATCAAATTAAATAAAATAAAACATGAAACATCACATCATTTTTTAACCTAAGTACAAACTGGATAATACATGTTGGTTAAAAGGGGGATCTTGTTTTACACATGTAAAATATGTGGAGGAGATAATGTGACGCCCCACCTCAATACCCACGCTAGCCAAGGACACTACGATGTAGTGCTGTCAACTAGCGCGGAGAATAAGGCTGTTGAGGAGCGACCATCCATGTAATTGATTATCACATGGTGGCTATAAAATAATCTTCGGAAACAAAAATAGAAATAAACATAACACATAGCAGTCACAGACATCCATATCACAAAGGCGGAAGAAGATATGAATATATAACTAACACATGAAAGTGTACATCAGAGTAGTGGTCAAAAAGTTCCACAATAATACAAAAGAATAGCAACACGTGCTATACCAAAAGAATACAACTATGAGTCCATATCTCAAGTGTATACAACAAAAACTGCTAAACTAAATAGTCAGCCAAAAGTCAGAGTAGCAAATCCCGGAAGGAAGTCAAGCAGAAGCACCTGTAACATCTCGGTCTGACCCGAGTATTATTTAAGAAAATAATAAACGGATCAGTCTAACTATAAATATTAGATGACATGATATATAATAAAAGACATGGCATAAACATAGAATATCCATACTGACATACTACTATAAGTATGAAAATGATGATCAACAGGAGATCAACCGATGAGAAATGATCAATATCACGAGAATCTTCTCAAAGATCCAAAGAGGGCATCATACCCTAAACTTGTACTCATAACAAGTCAATGACATAAAAATCCAGAAATCAAACAAGAAATCCAGAAATCAAAAAAGAAAGAAAGAGGCCTATCACATGATGGTCCGAAGACCATGGGGAGCTACCCCATATGTGTGAGTCGGAATCACACTGATTGAGGCCTAGGCTAACCAAAAAGCAAAAAGGTATGTGTGAATGGAATCACACAAGTGGTGTCTAGCCTAACCTCGCAAACAAAAAGATATGTGTGAGTCGGAATCACACTACTGCGGCCTAGACTAACCTTGCGGACAAAGAGATGTGTGTGAGTCGGAATCACACTACTACGGTCTAGTCTTACCTTGCAAACAAAGAGACATCGCACAATTGCTAGTCTAAATCATAAAATGATCATCAAGATCAGCGAGAAGTGTCAATCACACCAAGCTAGTAAATATATGAGTTTAGCTTCATGTCCCATAACCACTTGCTTAACTTAAATATTTACGAACAAGCTGTAAATCTTCACTAGGAAATTGTCACGAAAAGGGTTCAATCGAACAAGTCCAAGAGCTAACCGACGAAGTGAACGCAAGCGTTTCATACCACTCGTTTTACTAAGTCGTTTAAGTCGATTTCTCATTCGAGTGAAGTAAAGGCTTGTATATACTAGTAGATTGAAAATCGGTTTGAGAAAACGAACTTTAGATATTTAAAATAGTGTTGAAATCGCTTTGATGAAAGAGTTTTGATATTTACTATTAGTATTGAAACCTTCATATATCTTTAAAGTGACAAGTCATAAAACGATTGTAGAACAAATCAATTCACGTTCGAAGACGTGAGTAAAGTCCAAAGAAGTCAATCCCAAAACCATCAAAGTAGAAATTCTGATAAATGTTTTTCAGAAGAGATTGCCTACGCAGAGTAATACGGGGTTCGACCTGCCCGGTCAGGTCGCGGGGGTCCAGGGGGCAGCGCCCACGGCGGGTTGCAGGGCAGCGCCCCGTCACGGTACGACCTAGTGAAGGCAAGCGGTCTCGAGAAGCCAAACGACCTAAGGGAAGAATGCCACGCGACTTAGCAGAAGAACAGGTCGAACGACCTAAGGGAGAACAGGTCAAACGACCAAGTACTAACTCGCGAACGACTTACGACTTAAGCCTTGAACGACTTAGTGGAATGAACGACTTAACGACCTAAGCCTTGAACGACTTAGTGGAACGAACGACTTAACGACTTAAGCTTCAATTCGAGCTACGAGCTAAGGCTGGAACGACCTAGTGGAGTTAGGTCGGGGACGACCTACGACTTAAGGTCATACGACTTAACAGTTGCGAGCTAGCGGAGTTGGCATGGCCTAGCGACTTAAGAGCCATACGAGCTACGACTTAACGATTTAAAAGCCAACGACCTAGGACTTAAGAGCCATACGAGCTACGAGCTAACTGCAAACGACTTAAGGCCAAACGACCTACGACTTAACTCGAGGCGAACGAGCTAACTGCAAACGACTTAAGGCCAAACGACCTACGACTTAACTCGAGGCGAACGAGCTAACTGCAAACGACTTAAGGCCAAACGACCTACGACTTAACTCGAGGCGAACGAGCTAACTGCAAACGACTTAAGGCCAAACGACCTACGACTTAACTCGAGGCGAACGAGCTAACTGCAAACGACTTAAGCCTTTAACTCGTGAACGACTCATGCCTTTAACTCGTGAACGACTCATGCCTTTAACTCGTGAACGAATCAATCATTTTGCCTGGAGATTATAGGTCGGCAACGACCTACGACTTAAGGGCCAGAACGAGCTAAAAATGGCCAGAACGACCTAGTAGCAGTTTTTTTCACCAAAATCACTAATTTTTGAGTTTTTCGCCAATCCAATCCAAACCAAATGCAGATATTCATACAAATGCAATAGAGGATCATTCCCAACAGTCCAAGATAGATATAGGCAAGATGTGAGATCAAAAATCTCACCTTTACACGGAATTTGATGAAGATGGAGATTTGAGAGCAAAGCAAGAACACCAACAAGCTTGAATCAATGGTCTTCACGTGAATTTGATGTTGAATCTCGGATTTGCAATAGAATTTGTGTTTGGAGTTTTAATTTCCACTTCCCACCACCATTTTTGACAAAGCTTGAAGTGTTTTGATAGAGTGAGGAAGATGGTTGGGCTGAACTAAAGGGGTGCAGTCCAAACCAAAGTCAAAGGCGGGAAAAAGTGTTGAAAATTTCACTATCTCCAAACATATCGAAGTTTACACTCAAAAAGATCGCAAACGTCATTTTGAACTCAATGGGGGTGGTCTCGAGTCCTAATTTGACCGTATGCAAAAAGTAGCTTTTCGGACTAACATCCGACTAACGATAAAATATTTAAATAAAATATTTAAATATAGAATCGATAGATATGCGGGTTGTTACAGATAAGGTTGGTGAGGTGGCATCATTTTAATGAAGGGCAAGTGTACTTGGGGGTAGAAACGTAATTTCACTTCATTTTTTTTTATAAAAACAAATCTCTCTTTCTCTCTCTCCCCTTCCATTCTCACTTTTTTTTAAATTTTATTTTTCTTTTAGAAGATTGAAAATATCTTTAATGGCTTCCATTTTTCGTTCTCAAGTTAAAAGTCAAACTTTTTAATTTTAACCCTTTTAAAATTTAAATCTTGTTTAAGTTACTTATTTCCTTCCTACTTCATCTTCCTTTTCAATTTCAAGTCCATATTCACCCTTTTTCATGTTGTCCGGGCCCATCTCTATGATGGTCGAGTCCAATGATGACTAGGCCAAGCCCATTTGCATGTTTAAAGTGGAAAAAAAGATTTTTGCTAAAGGATTTTTAAAGTGCTAAGCTATTGCAAAGTTTAAAAAGGATTTGGAAGGAGTTTGGTGAGTAAATGTTTATTTTTTTGGAAAGACTTTACCTTTATGTCTTGTAGTGTTTATATGTGTAACATGATGTTAGTTTAGTGGTAGATCTATGATGTTTGGTTGTATATGTGTTGTATTGGTTATGGTTTGAATTAGATGTGTTGAATGTAGCCTAAAGTTTGGTTTGTTGTTAAAGTTGTCATCTGCTTATACATGTGAAGTTTATATATATTTAGATATGTGAACTTGGTTGTTTGGACATATGTTATGAAATTTAGCATCTCTGTATGCTAATGAGACTTGAGATCTCTTGGAAAGAATCAAAACTTGTTTTTAGTTTCAAGTTACTAAAAGATTCAAAGATTTAAACTTTGTTTAGTTTTTCAAAATTAAAAACTTTTCCATATGTTTTTCAAAAGAAGTGAAGTGGAAAGTAAAGTTAAAAGTTGAGTTTGAAGTAAGATCTAAACTAGATCTAACTTTAACGAGTTGCATTCATAGCGATAGTCGCTATGAATGCAATTCGGGGAAAAAGTTAGATTTCGATTTAAAAAAATGATTCTTTTTGAAAATTCTTTTTCAAATGTTAATTAAGTTCAAAGTTAATTATGTTAGTAATTAATTATGAGTTTAAAAATTAATTAATTAATTAAGAATATTATTAATTAATTGTAATTAAGTTAATTAATTAGAGGTAATTATGGATTAAAATTAATTAATTAATTAAGGAAGTTTTAATTAATGATTAATTAAATAAAAATTTAATTAATATTTAATTTTAATAATTAAGTGAAATTATTAAATTAATTATTATTTAAGTTTAATTAGAGTTAATTAAGATTTGATTAGTAATTAAATAATGATTTAATGAGTAATTAAATTAAGATCTTAATATTATTTAATAAAAGTTTAATTTTAAACTAAATCAATTATTTTTAGCCAACTCTCTTTTATAAGTAAATTAACTTTTAACAAGGGATCTCTTGTCTGTGCCATTAAGTAGCCAAACAAGTAATAGTAGTTATAATAAAATGTTGACACGTTTTATTAGAAGTAAGTCATCTTGTATTCAGCGCAAATGTCGAACGTCCAAAACATGATAATTACAAGGGTCTTAATTTCGATAAGCGAGTAATGATAACTTAAGTATATGGATGATATTTCCATATGCAAATCTTTACACCCTAATAGTAGATTTTCCACTATCAATGACTGAAACCTTTTAAAATTATCGAATGTTGGTTCGGAGAGACGGGGATCGGATAGCGTGCATTATCCGAAAACCACTTCGAACCAACGTGAGGATTTGATTTGAAAACAACTGGAATCAAAGATAAAGATCTTTAAAGTGCAAGGGATACCTGCTACTAACCCGGGGGTGATTCCAAAATGGGTGTAGTGGAAGTAGTGCCTTCGGTTCATTCATCTCTCGAACAACTTGTATGGACGAATGCTAACATTGCATTGTCGCTTGGAAGGCAGTGCTAGTGTTCCAAGTGGGTAGTGCTAAAGAAAGGTAAACGTAATCTTGGCCCTCATCAATCGAGAATGACTAAAACATGGGAGATGCAGCAGGGCTACATGGGTCGCTCCCATTAGGGTATGGTCATCCTAGATATAGATCGATTACTATATACTCATGTATGCTTCGAGGCCCAGTGCGATTGTTGATCACAACCAAGGGATGATCATATTCTATACTATTCAGTTAATGGGTAGGCTGGTTCTGTGTTGGCAGGGAGTCCAGGTGAGGCCCTCGATACGCTTTATCAGAAGGTGTACTGTGGTAGGTGGTACTCCAATAGCCATGTCGTTGATGGAAACCAACTTCCAATAAGTGCCTTCGGTTTTAGTTGTATACCTATTATACTGAAATTTAATTAATGTAACAATTTCGGCTACGTTATATATTTACTTGAAAACCCTAAACATTATGATAATATCATTGGATTTTTAGGCAGAAAAGTGTTTTGGTTATCGTAGGATAAAAACTCGTCTGTGTTTATGTGCGGTGTGGTCTTATGAGATACCTTTGACTTTAAAAGAGTTTTAAAAGTAATAATTCAGTTGTTTGAGTTTACTCACACCAGACCCATGTCTGACCCAGAGTTTTATTTTCTTTCCTTAAAACTCTTGGGTTCTCAAATTTTTATGAGTGGCCAAGTGAACCGGGGTTCTCACGGATGATTTTGGAAGAGCTTGGAGCAGGTGGTTTCATCGTTAGCTAGTTATGTATTTTATTCCGCTACGCATGTAGGTATTTTGTATTAGTGATGTAGAGGTAGGTAGATATAACTGTCCCCATTGGAACCTGTACTATTATGACTCTGATGTAATACTATTATGGTGATGACTCTGTACGATCTTATGTTATCTATTATATATTATCCAATTGCGTTGTGAGATTCTACGTTGATTAGTTTTTCTTCTTATCTTTCTTCTTTCTTTTTACCCTATTTCTTCTTATCTTTCTTCTTTCTTTTTACCCCAAATGGCTCGTCTTTCGAAGTAAGAAAGGCGGATCATTACACATAATCACTTTTATTACCCTCTAAACATGTAACATGGCCTTGACTTTGTGTTTACATGTTTGGTTTGTTTATGTGTGGCATTGAAGTGTATTTGAAAGTGTTTGAAGTGAGAAAGGTCGCTATAAGTGCACTTCATAAATCCCTTGTGTTTAACCTCTTTAAAATGAATATATTTGAATATATTATGAAAGAATGTATTTTGGTTTTGCTCTATACTTATATTTGTGTGTTTGATAGTGAGGAAATGGTTTGGAAAAGTATAGAAAAGGTTGAACAAAGTTGCAGAAGTTAGTAGCGAAAAGGTCGCTAAATGAGCACTTTATAAATGCATTATTTTTGGGAATTTTTAGTATAATTTTAAAAGACATTCTTAGGAGTTTCTTTGCTATTTTATTAAGTACTATATGCGTACTAATTACTACAAAAAATTTGGACTATAAATCATTTTAAAACTAATTGAACAAAGTTGCAAAAGATAGATGCAAAAAGGTCGCTATATGAGCACTTCGTAAATAGTTTTTTTTGAAAATTTTAGCATGAATATGGAAGATATCCTTACAGATTTCTTTACATGGTTTTTAAGTAGTTTAAGTATAATATTATCTATAAAAAATTTAGATCTTAAAACCTTTATTTAGATAGAGAAAACTGGCCTCAAACTTTCAAGCCTTTTGAATATGCTCTCCGTCTAGTATCTTTTACAGCACTTATAAATGCTGTTTTTGACCTACTTCAACATTCTTGGGCTTTCATGGCATTGTTTGGTGTTATGTTGTTTTAAGCCACTTTGTGATTTTAAACTTGATTAAAATGTTATTTAAATTTATTATTTTATGAGATATTTTGAAGAATGTTTAGCAGCAGGTTTTATAATATATTACAAGCGGTTTCAAGTTTAAATATATTTTCTAATAATTATTTATGAATTTTTAAAGTAAAGGGTTTTATATATATAAAACATGCTTCTTTTTATGATTTTTGTTAAATTCTAAATTAGCTATTTTAAGTAATAGTTTATATGGATATTTAAAATGTATTTATAAGTATTTTAAAAGTGGTTTCAAGTTTGAATATATCTTTAATAATTATTTATGAATTTATAAATAAAGGGTAATATATATATAAAACATGCTTTTTTTATGATTTTTGTTAAATTCTAAATTATTTATTTTTATGTAATATTTTATATGGATATTTAAAATTTATTTATAAGTATTTTAAAAGTATTTTTATATATAAGTTTGGAAAAGTAAGTTAAGTATTTTATAAAAAAGATAAGTGCAACGACCCGCCTTTTCGACCCTCGAAAGTCGGCACTTAATACATCCATGGTATCCAGATGCCGAGCATCCAAGTGCTAGAAAGGAAAATTGTTAAGGTATAAAAGAAAACGAATAGGGGAAACAAAATCTCACAGTGGAATGATAACATATAATATAACAAAGACAGTAAAAACTATCACTCTAAGATATATAATATATCATAGTTAAAAAACCTCATTAACTTGAATAGTTATATATCATAGTTAAAAAACCTCATTAACTTGAATAGTTATAGTTTCCTGACATTACAATTGCTGATGGATGTATCTAATAATACAGCGGAAAGTAAAAATACTATGGTAGGTGGACATCTAGCTCTGCACCATGAGCTCCATGTCCCATCAACAATAACTTGGAAAAACTCGGTCTGACCCAAGCATTATAATAAAATAACACCCGGATCAGTCTGAAAAACCAATGTGAGCAAATCTAAGAAATATGATGAACATATAATAATATGTGAGATCACGTCGGAAAATACGGAACGTACTTTATCTCACAAGAACAAAATCCTAGCATAAAAGAATGGTCACAAATAATTAAAAATCGCAAAGAGTGCAAGACACTTACCGATGAAATTAAGAAAGAATCAATTCAAAGGTTTGAATCAAAAACAAGGGAAAGGAATTTTTCCAACAATGACTAGGAGGGTGTGTTCCCTTACCATATATATATACACTTGAGAACTTCGATGGCTCTTGGAAACCTCCAACTCGGACCGCACTAATGTTACCGAGAATCCGAGTATTTCACATCTCTGTGCGCATATCACTAAAACCTATCTAAGAGTAAATGTGAAAATACTGTAATGGGAGCAACCCTACATAGCTTGGCCCCTATTCACTCTTTAGTTTTATTCATTTCCGATAAAGGATATCAATGCTCCAAACGAGCAACAAATCATCTTAGATCGACCAAACATTAAGGAGATAGCCGAATCGATAGTCGATAAATCAACTATCGGGAATAACAAAATGATCGTATATGGAAATTAAATCTTATACAATTATCAATACTCATTGATTTCAAACTTATACTATCTCTCGGTTAATAATGAAGCCAGACAAGTTAGGGAATTATTGCCTCTCAGACCTTGCCTCGACATACATTCTTTTCTTTCGAGATAGAGACGAATTTCCATACCTCAACGTTTAATGTTAAGTATATGCCTAAACCCTTTCCATATAAGTTATATTGCTTATGGAAATTAAATTTCTTACCCTTATCACCAAACTTCGATTTCCAACTCGTACCATCCCTCACTTAAAAATGAAACCTGGAAAGCCAGGGCACTAGTTGCTCCTGGCATTACTTAGATAGTCCAGTTTTTAAATCTCACATATAGTAACGAATCTAACTTCTCGATGTTTGGCACTAAAGATCAGACTAAATCCTTTATATAAACGAATCAAGCTTTTAAACTTTTAAAACCATACTTGTGCTTAATTTTTTTCACATTATAAATATTTATAAAAATACTTTAAAAACACTCTTTAAAATATTTCTTTAAAGAGATAATTATATTTCTAAGTGTATTAAAAAGAAGGGTAAAAAATAGATGTCATTAAAATATTGTTTACTATAAACCCAAAACTAGTTACACAGCTTTATTTTTAAAACACTATGTTTAAAGATCTTTTCATTTATAAAATATCATTTATAAATCCATTTTTTATCATTTAAAAACAAATCTCCTTCAAAGTTTTAATAATATCAACACTTAATAAGTCAAGTAAAAGTTTTCTTAATAATTTTACGAAATCATTTATTATAACAAAAGTGTTAAATCCATGACTTCTTTCTCAATTCTCGAAAAACATTTATTACAACAATGGTGTTGTAATCCATGCTTTCTTTTCACTTTCAGTAAACTCAAAAAGACTTGAAATATAGTTTATAAACATCCATTTTAAATATTACTCAAAAAGAAAATCTTTACTTTAGTATACATTAAAATTCAAAACCATTTCCTTTCCTTATCTTCAAATAAACTTTTTCTTTAGATATCTATATAAATTCCAAACCAGCTTTAAAACACTTCAATATAGGTGAGAAAGATACTCTAAAAAGATTGAAGAAGAAAAATCAAGTTTAATACAATTTTTATAAAAGTTGGAAATAGTGCCGCAAAAGTGTCACTAAAAAGAGTATGAAAAATTCCTTCAAATCGGTTCTTTTCAAATTAGAATTTTCTCTACATTTTTACAAAGTATGAATATTTTATTTTATTCTTAGAACAACACACTATGAGTCAACTATGTATTCAACAAAATTTAAAGAATTTTGAAGTCAGAAAACTCATTTGAATTTGTTTTAAAACTTGACTTTCGAACGGCAAAACCGCAATCATAACTTTTCTAACTTTTAAACACTTTGGAGTTAGGTGTTATAACCTTTTCTGAGCCATCAAAACTAGATTCCAACAACATTTTAGAAGCACAAAAGCGCGACCAAATATTTAATGATGCAAATACAAGCACAAGATTACAAACACAAGATTTAAAGAGATTGGATTTCAAAGTGCAATAATACGATTTCAAGTGCAAAATCGTGATTATTCCAGTTCTCAACATTTTTGCTACTTTAACATTTCTAGAAATAACCAAAAATTTATATAAGCAAGATGTGATTAAAAGTAAATCAATAATGGCGAGAAACTCATTGGGTCTCTCTACAAATCTCATATGTGTATATGCATTTCGAAGTGTTCTATAGCGACTTATTTGCTATGAAGACACTTCAACTTCCTCATTTTATCCCCTGCAAAATAATGGTTATTTATGCCATCCGCTTCCAATCGGGAATCAAATCAAACAAGCAATATACACAAGTATAAACAACATAAAAATTCATAATTTACAATAATTTGTAAATTTTTAAAACCATTCTAAAGTGAGATTAACTCACTTTCCAAATCAGATGAAGTCATCATTTCCTACCACAACAAAGGAACAACACAATACTTCCTACCATCACCTCCATGCCTTCAACGCTCATGGATATAAACTCTCCTCCCCTTTAGATGCTCATGGCCAAGTGAAGAAAAGGCCCGAAACACACATTACCAAAAAAGAAAAGAGGGGGAAAGCTCCAAAATTTTAAGATCCAAGTTGATAGAATGATTTTTAATGATTTTAGCAAGTGTTTGAAGGAGTATACACTTGCCTAGAGTTTCTCTAATTTCAGAAGTTTATGTAGAGATAAGAAATGAAGGAGGTGTAAAATAAGAGAAATAAGTTGTGAAAAGAAAGTGAAGATGGAAGTGCTCTTATATAGACTTTGGTAAAAGTGGCAAAAGACTTCAACTACACTTTTGCCAAATTACCTTTCCACCATCCAATACCCCTCCTCCTTCCATGCCTTAAATCAAGCCTTACTTTCATATCCTATCTGTGCTACACAACCATGTCTTCCATGAAACACTCCTCTTTGTTTCATACCTTCTTTTAAGGGTATTTTCTTTACTTTTTAATTCTTATCCTAAGTACTTCTAGAAACGCTTAAGGATTTTTTTATTTAATCTCTTTTGTGTACCATATACCATGTTATATGATGTGTATGTGTTTGTTACAAAAGTGCGCAACAACATCACAACGACTTTCGTTCGACAAAAAATCGAATTTGGATCACATTTTCAAATTTTCACCGAACTATTTATTTATGTAAAAAAGTTTTACAAAATGAGTTCACCACCATTATTTATTAATTAAAAGGAGTTTAATAATGATAGTAAATCCATTTAATTAATATTTTATTCAATAGATATTTAATTAATCTCTAAATTTGAATATAAAGTATTTATATTTTTTTGGATGTTACATTCTCACCCCCTTAAAAGAATTTCGTTCCCAAAATTATCATGGAGCGGAAAAAGTAACATCCCTACCCAAAATCAAATTACTTACCTGGTTTTTGGTAATTCGATTAATTATATTCTCCTTATGGAAAATCCATATCAAAAAACTATAACCAAAGTACAAAGATTATTATAACAAAATAATATGCATCTAATCTTTATAAAAGATAAATTTACAACTAAATGTCCAAGTTTTTAAATTCAAACTATATTTTTAAATTCCTCTAAAGAGGAATATATCAAAACCGAAATCAATTTTGATAAGGAGGGGGCTCCTCCTAACGAAGCATGGTATAACTCTAGAATTAAAACAATATGAAGCATTCAATGGTATGCTAGTTCCTTCTTAAACAATAACTAGAGTAAACAAATATACCGGGCGAGTCTTCCGAATTGGAAACCCCAATCACCCAACTTTAGTCATAAAAATTATTTATAAAAAATCACTTCACAAAATCTCTTTTCAACTGTCTTGAAAAATAGTACATCACCAAAGTTTCCAAAATAATAATATTATTATATCTTTCACAAATTATTTTGAAATCACTTTTCAAAAGCACCATAATTTATGTCCTAATAAACAATAACTTTAAATTTAGTTGCTAATAAAGTCATACTTTATAAAGGATAGTATATAAAATCACACTATCAATCAAATCAAATTCTATAAAAGAATAAACTAACACTTAACATTATTTAAAATGTTAAAGACTAACAAATACGATTTAGAATTTTTTTCTTAGGTTCACAACTTTCTTGATCGTCCCTGGGATATAGATTATTCATAAGTGTACCGTTACGCTCATCAGCCTTTGGTTATTGCTTAGAAGATTATCTAAGCTACCTTTGAACAAAATTGAAAGTCACTCCCTAAACTTTCCTAAGCCACAAAACATAATGTACAAATATACAAGCCTGTATGATATACATGGATCATCCGTATGCAATATCTGATTCGACCACTTGCTCGGATACATAAACTTTACTTCCAAACCAGTATCGCTCACTCGACCTCCCTAGTGTGAACTCTGATCATATTCCTTGATTAGAAACCTTCATTCTCCTTACATAGGCATATACTATGATAGAAAGCCTCAGTATCATATCAAGAATCCGAATCAAGTGTTCATCGGAAAGAATCAAGTGAGAAATCCTTGTTCAGACTGGTGTGAATCACCCTGAAATTATGTACTCGAATCCTAGATTAAGAACCGTGCAAATAAAATGATCTACCTACAACTTACGTACTTAATCGTATTGGTTTCTTAACTACACCAATCTCTTTATAAATCACTTTCATTTTCATTTATAGTATTTCATTCAATACTAAAATGATTTATGAATTATTTCACAAATTTCCACTAAAGTTTATAAACATTTTATAAAGTCACATCTTTATAAAAAATTAAATTAAAAACTTACTCAACTCTTATTTACTTGTATAATACTCTTCTACATCCTACGAGTATATACAAAATGTCAATTTCATTTTACATTTCAAAATTCAGATGGAGGCCCAAATATAATATGGGTCTTAAAAATAAGTCGACTACTTTAACCACTTTACCTATCTAGTCTAGTAAGTAGCTAAGAAGAGTAGGATGTTGGTATCCAAACTCAATCCTAGAGTCTACTTTTCCTTGGACATCCCTAAATTAAAGATGTTTATTAGTCGACCAAATAACATTAAACAGTTTATGCGACTTAGATGTTTAAACAATGATACAGTTTTAATAAAAAAAGTTTACTAAAACCGTCCTATCCAATTTAACCCATTTAAAAACTTGTGTTAAATTGTCTCTTTTCTATCCAAGAGTTAAAATTTTCATTTATAAAATCCTTCTTTTATCAAAATACTTTTTATTTTAAATCAATTTTCTTTAAGGAAACTTAAGAAATAAATATCCGGTTTTTATTTCAAAATCCTTTTTGAAATCATACTACATATATTTTTATAAAATAACCTTAACAATTTATTCACCAACACTCACTTTGCATTTGTTCGGATTCGAACTCAGTACATGACCAATTTTCAACACAAATCTAAGTACAAATCAAAATATAAATCAAGTTAAAAAGATATGTGAGAAGAGAGTTCATAGTTGAACTAATGCTGCAAGACTTCATGATTTTATAGGGGTTCGCATTTTGATGTTGCTAATCTGCTTTCTTCTTAGCTTGAATAAGATGTCTTTTTAAGTTTCTTTAATGAATTCCCTTAAGAGTCCTGACTTAATCATGCCTTGAATTGCTTCTGCTAAAATGCGGCATTCGTCGGTTTCATGTCCATTTACTTTATGGTAATTGCAATAACTACCTCCTTTATTTGGTTCTGGAACGTTCCAGATCTTATAAGGAGTAGGAAAATTTTTGTTGTCCTTCACATGACGAATATGTGAGAGAGGGGCTTGTTTAGGACTACATGATTTGATTCAGAAATCTCTTTTTGACTCCCCTTCTATCACTTTTCCTTAGTCTCTTGTCGAGATGCTTAAAGTCAGATTTTTCTTATCTACATTCTCGGTGAAATTTCCTTATATCATAATGCGTTTCATCTATTTGTATAAACTTTTTAGCTCGGAGATAGAAATGTTGTATATCTTTGCATCCATTAACATAAAGGTCTTTCTAGAAAGGGGTTTGTTCGATCAATCCCGATCGAACTGCCATAACCTTTTCTTTATCGGTTGTACTTTCTGCCTTTAATGCCTCTGTACTGAATCTATTTAGGTATTTGCTAAGCAATTCTCTTGGTTTTTGTTTGATTGTAGCTAACAAGCTAAAGTCCATGGCTAAGTCTCTGAATATAGAAAATTGTGTCACGAAATCATAAGTAAACTATTCCCAATAACAGACGGTTTCCACCTGGTGATTATTGTACCATTTGATAGCTGCTCCTTGAAATGTAGTTGGGAAAGCGAATTTGCCCAGGAGCATTATATAAATTCATCCAGTTTTCAAAAGCTGCAAGGTGATCTTTTGGATTAGTAGTTCCGTCATATTTTAGTGGTGGAATTTGAATAGGAGGAGGGAGACTAACTACCATTATTTCTTCTAAAAAAAGGAGTATTTTGCAAGATAACATATTTCTCTAGATCAGGAATTCCCTTTTCCTTACGCATATCCATTTGGTGTAAGATGTCTTCTCAATCAGCTTCATTTTCGTAGCAACCTTTGATGTTTCCTTGGATTGGACTATTTGATTGCTCGGGGGACCCTTTAACTTGACTCTCTTGGTTTAACTCTTCATCTTTTTCCTCATTTGGAGATTGCACTTCGTCTTCTCTTTCCATAATCCTTAATGATCCTTGAGATGGAGCTCTTTCGAGAAGTTCTTCAATTGCTGTCATTTGTTGTTGTAGATTCTAGACTTTAATCTCATTGTTTTCCAATCTTATCAGGGTTGAAGGTTGCCCAATTTCCATATTCTCAAAGTTAAAGTTTAGTACTATGTCATCTTCCAAAGTTGATTGTGACGTGGCTTCATGATTTGGATTGTTGTTATTATTCCTTGCTCTTACCATTTTCTCCTCTCGAATGAAGAACTCTGTGCAATTAAGCTATGATGAAAGTGATTGGAGATCGGAGATTCGATCCCTCCTTCTAGCGCCATAAATTTTAACAAGAAAATTTATCAACACCTCAAAGTGAAGTTTGAAGAATAAGTGATCTATTTGAAACCTCCTTTCGAAGTAGGTGAGGGTAGCTTATACACTTCGACTGAGTGTAGATGATTGGAAGTACCACTTTTACACCTTTTGATGCAGTCGAAAGGCTAACCACCCTTTAGAAATTTCTTTCGAGTTATTCTATAGGTGATTCTGTCGGAATCACCTTTCGATGTAATCAAAGTGGTTTAAGGACGAGACTTAACAATTTTGGGAAGATTGCACTACAAGAAAAGTAGTTATTCGTTGCACTTTATGGCAGCGTTTGTCATCAAAATGCAACTACTAACAGTTCTCCTACTTTGTTTTTCCGAAAGAAACGCAACGAAAATCAAATTTATGTCTATAGCAAGATCCGACCCTTCATTTTTTAGTTTCTCGCGCTTATTTTCATTTGCGCACTATTTATTTTTCATTTCCCTCCTCACTTCTTCTTCCATAACCCTAGTTTTCATATGCAGCCACATCCACCTTTTCCTCCTTCTCCGCCTCCCTCGTCTACCTAGTCTCCACTACACCCAATCTCTAATTTCGCTCATCTCGGTTTTCGCCTTTTCTTAGCTTCCCCCACTACCACCACCTTCGTCCTCATCTGTAAATTTGTGCACGTCTCCACAAAGTATACTTGAATACTAGGGGCTTTGTGCACGTCTCCAATTGGATGAATGGAGTTGGTTTCGACTTGATAGAAAGGGTGAGCTTTGATTATCTTGTAGTTTTGAGCTAAAACACAAAGTATACTTGAATACTAGGCGCTCAGACTTAATCGAAAGGGAGCCTTTCGTACATGTCGACTTTAGATGTTCATAACCATGTGCAAATGGAATCCCAATGCAGCTAAATAAACAAAAGTATTATGATCATTCATTTTATTGATCAAAGATATACAAACTGGTCAAAGCCTCAAATCGATATTGAAATTAGGGTTTATGAACTTTTAGAAATTACAAGTGAGAAGTGAAAGAAATTGGATCCTTTAAAACAGACCACTAGGGTCTTATTTATATGTGCGGGTCTTTCGAGCCCTTGCTTTCGACACGGTCGGAAGGTTTGCTTCTCCTCTTTTGTGTGCATCCTTTGAATCATAGATTTTGACCTAGTCGAAAGGATTACACGGTCACTCTTCCACTGCCACTGAAGACTGGGCTTCCTTCTTTCTAGCTTTACTCCTTTCGACTCTGTCGGAAGGTACATTGCTTGATTTCTTCTTACTTCATCAAAAGGTATTGATTGATAGCTTTCGACTTCATCGAAAGGTGTATACATGTGCTTTCCAATTAGCTGCTTATGTGCTATGTAAGTTAGCATGGGTGTTGGCTTCCATGGCTGTCGAAACATGATTTTTGTGGGTTTCAAATGAGTCAAAACATCGTAAAAGCTTTGCTGCAAAAGTTCCATTCGAAAGCTCCTTCCTTGGCTTGTGCGAAACCTCGTCCTTTGGTGTTATCAGATGTATAATCTTTCCTTTAGAGGTGAGGATGTTTCTAACCAATTCGAAAGGCTAACATATGCTTTCGAAAGGGTTACTTTTGCCGAATGTCCTTCTAATGAATGTAGATGAGGATGAAACTAATCGTTTCGAACGGTTTGGCGCATGTGCAGAAAGTATGCTACTCATTGCCTTCGATTGGTATCCTTCGACCCCGTCCAAAGCTCTTTGCTTATCTAAAATATTGCTAAAGCATTCTTTTGACCTCTTCGAAAGGTTTTGCTAATGCTACTATCTTCTTGTCAAAAGCCTTATCTAATGTTTACAAAACCACTCTAGTGCCTTCTGATCCTTATTATGCACTTGCTCTTTCTTTCATGCTTTCACTCTTGAGAATATTTTATGGATAACATGTTTAGTATGAGCAATATATTATCCTAGACATAAATATTGTGAGACCAAATCGCTAAAGCACATAACAAGTTTTCTCCTCACTATAACACAATATTAATTTAACAGTTTGAAACGAATGCATAAATTATTATTCAATCCATAAAGGTATTAAACATGCTGTGATACTTTAGTCAGAATCAATTGCCATTTCATGTATTATATCATTTGGCAATATTCTCTTCCCCTTTCAAAACCCCAACTACAAAGCCTTCGACTGCCACTAAGGCCTTATGCCTTCACTGCTTCCTTAGTTTAACTAGTTATACTACGACATGGTTTTAGTTGCCACTCCAGGCCTTACACCTATGTTTTTGATTTTTATTGCCACTCCAGGCCTTACACCTATGCTTTCAATTTCAGTTGCCACTCCAGGCCTTACAACTACCACTATCTCACACAGTGAATCAGACAACAGTCATCACATAATAGATGGTAGATTTTCTGTTTTCCCACTTTTTCACACAGCACATGATAAAACCATCTATTTTCTAAAGAGCCCTTGAAACCTTTCATCTGTTGTCTAAATAGCCCGTGAAATCTCCATAGACATTCTTGTTATTAAGACATCCTTTATTTGCCATCTGATTTTAGTAACCAATTTTTTTATTTTTGGCTACATCTTTTCCCTCTCAATTATTTCATGGTCGCCTTTTTTATTTTTGTTTCCCCCCATGTATTCATTCACTATTCCCCCCTTTCTTTTCATTTATTTCCCCTCCTCTCAAATTAGAGAACCAAACGATGAAACCCTATTCATTGCTTATCTGAAATTGATTGCATCGATTGATTTCAGACTGTCTCTCAAATTGATTGCGTCAATTGATTAAACCTTAATCTTGCCCTAGCTCCTCTTCGTTGATTGATTGCGTGCTTGATTCTCTGGATGAGGAACCTCTTTAGTAGCTTCTTTATTGAGCAAGATTGACCTAAAATTTGGTATGGACTCTTTGATTTTATGCTTTGTGCTCACTATTTGCCAGTGATGATTTTGGGTGAAATTTATAGGGATTGAAACCTATATTTTCTTTTTGAGATTTTGGTTCGCATATTTCTATTGACTATGCCTTTTATTTTTTTTATGTTGAACTTTTGTTTAGTGCATGTGCCAATGTTGTATTTCTTACTTAGTTGATGTTGAAGGCAGTTTGGTTGGTTCATGACCTTGATTTTATGCTTATGTTTGTTGTTGTTTGATTTGTTTGTTGTGTCGAAATTCGATTTTCCTTGGTTCATATTTATTTTTTCAACTGAAACTGCAATCATATTTATCTTGGTTCATCAATGTATATACATGCATACATATGTATGTTTTTATGTGTTCTATGTTTTAGCCTTGTTGAATTGATTGCTTCTTGAACTCCAAGTCTGATTGCTTCTTGCACTTGAACTGATTGCAATGAGTTGCCATTAATATGCTACCTTATTTTGAACTTTCATGTGTATACATACATATATATGTATGTATGTGTGAATGTTTATGGCACTGCCTTGTTTTGGGAAGTTAAGTTCGACTGATTTTATTTCTGACTGATTATGTTGCCGACTGATTTTTTTTGAGTTTTCTGATAATTTCTGAACTGCTTTTCCACTTGCATAAAGTTATGCACACTTGCACTTGAACTATGTAAATCATGATGGTTGCATTGTGTATTCATACATACATATGTATGTATATATATGTGTCACACCATTTCTTGTTTTCTGTATAGCTATGTGTGAAACTTTGGTACATGTTTGCTTGCCCATGTTTGTTTATCTGCACTTGTACTCCTGTGTGTGCCTTTATTTCTGGTTTGCTGGTCTTGCCTTGCACTTGCTGTTCAATTTGTGACAAGGCAGTGCCTAGACTTATTATTATGTGATGATGGTCCATGTTGCTTTTGCATTGTGATTTCTTGTTATTCTGTCTTGGTTCATCCATACATGCTGTTGGATGTGCAAGTGTGCATTTTCATGTATATATGTGTGAATGTTCTTATACTTTCTTCGACACTTGTTGTTTTGCCTGAGCTTGTTTATGTGCACTTTGATTTCTTGTAACACTTTCAATTGCAAATATGTTTATGTTCAGTTCTTGTATGTACTTGTATGTGCTTGTATATACTTGTATGCACTTGTATATACCTGTATACACTTGTATATATACTTGTATATTCATATGTACACTCGAGCTTGTATATACTTGCTTCAGCACTTGTTGTTTTTCCTGAGCTTGTTTATGTGCACTTTGGTTTTATAGTTTGATCAAGTGCATTGTCCATGTTGCTTCAGAGTTGAATTATTGAATTGTTTACTGCATATACATGTATGCTTTGAACTTGCACTTGTTGCACCTGAGCACTTGCACTTGAATTGTTTACCACATATACATGTATATCCATGTTGAACATGAGCACTTGCACTTATTTACTGCATATACATGTATACTTTGAACTAATATATGTAAGGTTTGTTCTTTGGTTTAAAACTCAAGTTCTCATTGTTTGCCTTATCTGTTTTAATGCTTGAACCAATTGTTGAATTGTTTTTCCTGAGCTTGTTTGTTCCACTTTTCTCTATGGTTTGTTCCACTTTGCTCTTCTGGTTTAAAACTAGGTTCAGCCTTGTTTATGCTTTGTTAAAGGCGGTGCACACTGGACTTATTTTTGCACTTATTTGTGGCCTATAAAGTTGCACTTGAACCATTTTGAACTGTGTTGCTTTCTTTAGTTTGGTTTTCTGATTTTAGTTGCATTTCCTTGTGCACCTAAGTTGAGCCCAAGGAGGCTTGGGCTTGACCTTGTGCACATTTTTGAAAGTCTACAAGGTGGATCGTGTAGTGTATATGTGACAAAATATATGATGCAACTAAAATAAAATTAATCTAAGTAAATATAGAATAAGCACACCAGGATTTTATACTGATTCGGACCTCCCGTCCTACGTCCAGTCCCGAAGCTCCCCTTCGGAATTCGACTATCAAAAACCCTCGCTTCGCCCGGAGGAATAGGCTTGGTTACAATGAGTTGTTCTTGTCAAATGTGTGTTCTAATATAACATGGATGTTGACTAATTAGTACAATTGCTTCCAATATATTTCTAAGGAATATTGTCTATGAAGAACTGAGTATATGGAAGAGTGAATACAAGTAAAGATTGCTAGAGTGCAGAGATCAAGAATATAGAATATAAAGTTAGAAAGCATAAGTAAGTGAAGTAAGTTTCTCTTGATTCTTGATGCTATATATAGTTGTAGATAGGTATCTTGAGTAGTTACATCCATTAATGAATGCTCTATAGTTGCTTCTGTTGATGATGAAGAGTTGCGACGAAGAGAAGCAAAGATGTCCATTCGTATGTGGCAGTTGAAGTTCATTTCTGAAGTTCGAGTTTGAATTCAAACGTCTGATATTATATATTTTTTGAATATAGTAGAAGATCAGACGTCTAAGTGCTATTACCAGACATCTGGTTTAGCCTGATAGTTGTTCCAGAGAACTATTTCAGACGTCTGGCTTGTGCACCCAGACGTCTGATATGGTGCATGTCAGTTTTTGTGCATTCTTTCTTTTGCTTCTTTGTACCTATCGACTTGTAGTCTCTTGTAGTTTCCTTTGAGCCACATTCTTGTCTTTCTAGTGATGTTGTTCTAGCAAGTACCTGTATATATAAATATATATGTATATTCGATTTCCATTGTATAGTTGTTATCATCGAAACCGTAGATTGAATTTCCTAACAATTTTCACCGTGTTAACACTTCGAGCTTGACCTTTGCAATAGTCTGTGCGATTAAATCGATGCCCGACATTGTGATATTCACAGTGATACGTTGTGCATATCATAAGTTGTCCATGCACATATATATTTGTCATTGTCTAAAACATGAAGAGAAAACAAACCCATAAACTGAGGCAATATTCATATTGTATTCAATTTTATTTTTGCAATTTAGGTTTGTTTCTTTTTTCATTTTACTACATTGTTTATTTTACAGGTATAGGAGATGGTTGGACACAAGCTGGAGCAAGCATATCAAGAACAACATCAAAAACAAACACGTGTGAGTGTGAGTGAGATTAAAAAAATGTTATATATGAGTGTAGAGAAATGTTGTATATATGAGAGTGATAGTGAAAGTTGTATTTAAAATGTAAGTAGAGTGATAGTGAAAGTTGTACATTTGAATTTGATTTGAAATAAAATATTTGAATTTCATTCCGTGAACAATTATTCATATTAGACAATATTTATATGTTGTATAATAGGAATTTCCAGAAATGATACTATAACATCAGACAACATTTGGTGTGTTTTTTTGTTGTGCTAGCGCATATCAGACGACGGGGCATCTGTGTGGTCTGATGTGCAATGAGATGGCATGGGATTTAACGATAGATAGGTATGTAATCAGACAACAAAGCATATATGTCGTTTGACGCATTTTCCCCTATAATGTACGCTTTTGGTTTTGCTTGCCTCTCCAGGCCTTACGTTTTCCAAATACTCTACCTAATTATTCATTTATTAGGTTTTATCCATAGCTTTTCATTAAGCTACTTAGAATTTCATGATTTTGCTTTGGTTTCCTAAACTCGACACTACTTTTGCTATACTTCACATTTCATGAAGTTCTAAGTAATTGTTTTGGCCATCCTAATCCTTAGCACTCACATTGCCCTCCGAAAGCCAATATATTTCGGTAATAACCTTCAATCGAAAATTAATAGATCTCTACAATTACTACTCACGGTCTTGTTTAGGGAACTCTGACTTATACTTTAGTTTCATTTCATTATCTTATGGAATTTTAATTCTAGGTTTTGAAAATATCCTCCTCTACGTATAACTCCTTTATCGTCATCGTATCTTCCTTCGCCCATGACCATTAGGTATTGCCTTCGGTTATGCTTATACTTAACATTTCTAGTTCATCACAATTAGGTATTATACTTAGTGTTTTCACATTCATTCCCTTTTGGATCAGTTCTTCATTTCTTGGTACCGCCTCTCAATACACGTCAAAAGTCTACCTTTTGCATATATGATGCCACCTCTATATGCATCAACACATAATTCATTCTGATTTCGTCCTTTTATGATTATTATAATATTTTTTTGACTTATTCAACATACCCTTTCGATCTCATCCAATGATCATTATTTAAATATTTTACTTATTCAGACCCTCCCACCATCCTTTACTTTCCTTTCAAAACCAAAAAAATCCCCTTTCGCTTTGAGTATTTAAATTCGGAAATCACTTATAAAAGTTCTAGAAAATCTTAAAAAATATATATACATATTTTCTTTTATAAATTTTTTGCACACTCCCTATAACCATTTTCTATAATAAATGGTTCCAATTCATGTCTAATTATTAATGGGAAAATTATACAAATCAAGACCCGTCTCTAAAAAGGTGTTTATAACATCATATTAAATTTTTGTATCATTTTATCAAAAGAAGAATAAGAGATAACTTTAATTAATTACGACCATGCTTAATCGCAAAGGAAAATGAGGATTAGGGGAATACATTAATCACCAAATTCTGTTAGTTGATAACGTTTCTAGTTCCCTTAGCTTTAATCTTCTACTTTTCCTTTATTTCTTTATTAGGTCACCACTATTAAAATGCTTCAAGCTTCTGTTTTATTTTGTCGGAGTCGAATGGAATAAAAAGAGGGATGTTAGTTAACATTAATCCTAAGAATAGTTAGGCCACCGACCCATTTCTCCTCTTTCTCATTTAATCCATTCTAGTTAGTTTAATTAAGTAATGACCTAATAACCAAATGCACACCCAAATACTTATCACATTATATTATTATTTAATTCCACAATTGAGTCCTTTAAATCATTATTCTCGTAATTATTTCTTTAACTAATTATTTATTAATTTATGTAGTGTTTCAAAAATTCCTCTTTATTAATTCATAGTACTTTTTTTCAAACCATAAACACGAACTCAAAAAGGAATTTTATGGTCTCAAACAAGCATCGTGCATGGTATGAATGATTAAAAAATTATCTTTTGAGTTTAGGTTTTGAAATGGTAAATTTGATACTACACTATTCATTAATAAAGATAAAAATAATATTTTAGTCATATAAATTTATGTTGATGGTATAATTTTTGGTTCCACAAATGAAAAATTATGTAAAGAATTTTCTAACATAACGAAGAATGAATTTGAAATTTCCCATATGGGTATAAATAGCTATTTTCTTGATTTACATTTAGAAAATATTAAAGGATGGAATTTTCATATACCAAGAAAAATACTATAAAGTGTAACAACCTAGAATTTCAATCATTGAATTTGAAATATTTAATTGATTTTTAAATATTGAAAAGTTAATTTTATAAGTTAAATAACCTAAATTTCAAAATATAAAGGTTATTTGAATAATTGGAATTATTTAAAAATAATCGAACCTTGAATTTAATATGAATGAAAAATGATTTCGAAAGTTGATTAAAATTCTATTTGAACAAGAATGGAGATAGTAAACTTTTAATTTAGATTTAAAAGTGATTAATTTGGTTTTTATAATAATTCGTTTTAATTAACATGTAAAAATAGCCTTCCGGGGCACTGTCTTAGATTTCGACGAAACTTGTTTCTTTAGATGCATAATAATGAATTATTATATGTGGTCAAATTTCATGTCGATTGGACGTATCAATTGGTCATGCGAGTTTGAGACACTTGTAAATTAATTTTATAAATTTATTTAATAATTGGGTTTGAAAAGCTATCTTTTGTATATGATCAAATTAGGTCTCGAGACTTGTTCCATTGAGTTCGGAATAGGGGTATAACATATAGAATGCCAGGCGGTACGCCTGGACTTCGAGATTTTTGAGTGCATCGAGCTTTGAATATAAAAAGGAAAAAAATAAAAATATTTATATTCAGCCATAACTTGCCCATACCCGTAGTACTCGAGCCCATACATAACCCATACTGTTCTCCCCTATGTAAAAATCGCATCTCCAAAACAAATAAGAGAAGTTCGTTTTTTTGCTAAAATTAGAAATTATGGCCAATCTAACGGCTCTAAATCAATTGAAAGATTGGAGCCACTTCAAGCCTCGACTCCTACATGAAAGATGAAGGCGTGGTCAAGGGAGTCGAACCATAGTCGTGGCTCGTCGAATGGACGATGAAGGCAGTGGCTATGGCCGTTCGAGTGGCACCGCGTTTATGGTCCAAATCAGGTGATTAGGGAGGCAACATTGCTAGCTGGAGGGGCAGCGAGGTCGGTGTGTACTACGGTGGAGGTCGCTACGGCGGCAAGCGCAGGAACGATAGCGTGGTGACGTTGATGATGAAGTCGAGTTTTGGGTTATCTGGATTCGTGAATGAGGAGGAAGTTAGTTAATTAGGTTTAAACGTTTATTAATTTAAGTTAATTATCATTTAATTATTTCAAAATTTAATAAATTCATAACTCATTCATACACGGTCTAAATCAAATGCAATGAGTTGCATTACGATCATATCAGCGAGTACTTCGATATGGAGTTGGATTGGATGAATTTGGAGCTAATAAAAATTTGGGTTAAAATTAAACGCCTGTTCAATTTTAATTCAAACTGGAACGTTTCAACGAAACCGAAATCAAGGTGAGATAAACTCACCTTTCTGATTAACCAGAATATTATATAGTCGATAAAAATTATTGTTCGGATGCGTGGATATTTTATTGTTGATTGTTATTAACTGTTTGGATGATTTACTATTTTATATTGTTGGTTTGGATATATTCCCACCCTGGAGCAGATGAGACCCTATTATGTTCTGTGTAAGAGCGAATGACCCTTTGTATACGATCCCGCCTTGAAGTGGTTGATTTATTTTATTTGGTTATATACTGTATGTGATGCGGGGGGACAGGTTGGAGGGATCCAACATGATTCCTCACACTGTTGATTTTATTTTCATATATTTTGATATATGATATGTGGAATGCCATATTTGATGACATGGATGCTTTTTCCCTATTTAATGTTATAGTAGCACTAAGCCATATTTTTGTATTTTGAAATATAATAAAGTGAAGATTTAAGTTTCTAAAAGGAATTTTGAAGTGATTTTTGAAATTATATATGTTTAATAATTTTTCTTGAATTATTTTAAGAGGAAATTTATTTTAAAATAAAAAGTATTATTTTTTGATATTATAAAATTTATAGATTTATAAATATTTTAAATATTGATTTTGAACTATGAATAAAGATTATTTAAAATCTTAAAAATAATTACGCATTTTATAATAAAGGGATACGCTTTTAAAAAGAAGATGGAAATAATTGGTATAAATATTTATTACCCATTCTATATAAAGTGATATGTATATAATATATACAAATATTAAGATTTATTTATAAATATAGAATTTTATATAGGTGATAATGTCTAAAGTGATATTTCACAAATAAGGTGAAGATTTGTAAATCGTATTTTATATTATAAAGGGATAGATTTATAAACAATGTTTTATAAATAAAAAGAAAACTATTATCATTTAATAGATTAGAGGAATAAACCAAATGGTAGATTTACTATAAATTGTGGAATGTTGTTTTAGAAAATAGTTGACTCTATTTTGGAAATTGAAGGTGAGGGTAAATTGGGAGATGTTAAATGATATTTTATAATAAAAGGGAATTTATAAAAGAAATTCATAAATATGGTAGCAATGTTCAAAACGGGTTGAAATTATGTTTTGAATGGGATTTTATAAATAAGCGAGATTTATAAAGGATAGAGTTATAAATAGGGTTCATAAATAGAGAGATTTTATAAAAAGGAAGTTTTGTAAAATAGAAGGAGTTTTATAAAATATAGTTTTATAAATATGGAAATGATTATGTTGAAAATTAATAGTGGAATTGTATCAAGGAAATATATTTATGTTTTTTTAAAAAGTTGTTTATTTATTTAATATAGTTTTAAAGTTGTTTATCAATAGTTTTATATTTTGAAAAGCTAATTATTTAAAATTTTAATATGGTTTGAAATTAAATATAATTATTTATCCATAAAGTTTTGGAAATTAACTATTATTATTTATAAAAATGTTGAAGATAAATTATAATTATTTTTTTTAGGATGTTTTGGAATTTATTAATTATTATTTAAAAATATTTTAAAGTTAATATTTATTGTTTATAATGTTTACTATTATATAATAGTGTTTTTAGTAAATTATTAGAATTTATTTATAAATGTTTTCAAGAGTTATAAATAGAGTTTTATAAATAGATGTGGATTATAAGAGGAATATTATAACATGGGTTGTAAACTTAAAGGAAGATCGTAAAAGGGTAAAAAGAGTTTTATAAATGGTCTTGGATATTTATAAAAGAATTTTAGAAATGGGTTTATAGATTTATAAAAGGAGTTTAATAAATGGTTTTGTGGATGTATAATGGATTTTATAAATGATTCTAGAATTGTATAAAAACGGAAATCTTCCCCCGATGTTTGGTAAATATACTTACCCCATTGAGATAAGTATATGGATATTTTTCCAAGTATTGAGAAATAGGGATTTGTGGACATATATATTTTTGTAAAAAAGGATTTTTGATTCAAGTATTTACAAAGTGAATTAAATTAATGAAAATTTAATTTAAAGGAGGTAGGGGTTGCTTGTGTGCTTAACCATTATTGGTTTTTCCTATGGAATTAAATCCCCGATTGAATGTTTGTTATTTGATAGTTAAATAATCGACTATCGAATTTGGATCCAAAAAGTAACTTTAGAAATATCTAGGAGAAAAACGTGAGTTATATGGCATAGTCATCTTCAATGATGTTGTACTGGGTGTTTAAATCTCGTTTCGTTCTCCTAGAACAATGATAAGGAAATCCGTCCACTAACGGTTAGGAGGTGATCACCGCTCTTATCTTTGACTGTTATTTCCTAAAGAACCGGGTTTGAGTTTATCGGGAATTATCGAATGTTGTTTTGGAGGGACTGAGATCGGATATATTATTTGAAAACTACTTCGATCCAACTCAAGCATTTCGAAGTGAAGACATCTTGAAGATGATGGAAATTGAAGACGGAGCTGTCAAGTGTTTCGTTCAGCCCCAGAACGAACTTGTATGGATGAATGCTGGCATTGTATTGTTTCCAGGAGGGCAGTGTTAGCATTCCAAGTGGGAAGTGCTATAAAAAGGTAAAACGTAGCCTCAAGCCTCATCAACCGGGATTGACTAAAATACGGGATATGCAGCAGGACTAAGTGGGTCGCTCCCAAGTAGGGTATGATCATCCCTATCTAGAGTCGATATTATCTCTCATTTGTATCCTTCGGGGCCCATTAACGAAAGGATGAACATATTAGGTACTAATAGTCAAGTCGGCCGGTTCTATATTGGAAGGGGATCCAGGTCAGGTCTTCAGTGTTATTTTATCTAGAGATGCACCGTGACGAGCAGTACCCCAATAGCCCAGTCATTGTACGAAATCCATTCCCCAATAAGCGCTGTACATACTTAGTTGTGACCTACTATGTAGAAACATGAGATGCAAGCATTGCAGCTATATTCATATTTTACTTTGATCCCTGTTAGTGCCAAAATTGGTCACTGACACCCAAATCCAGTTGAAAGCACCAAATACCAGTCACAGCTCACAAACAGAATGTGTGTAGAGAGTGATGAAGTGAAGAACAGTAAAAATTAAAATGAAAGCAGTAAAGAACAACAGATTTTATAGTGGTTCAGCTAACTCCGGCCTACGTCCACTCCAGAAGTTTCCTTTTTATTGATATTCGAATCAATTACAGTTACAAAATGGCAGAGTAGCCTCAGCCTTAGAAAATAGAAAGTAAGAGAGCAGGAAGAAGATCCCTTTTCCGAACCCTCACATGCTGTATTTATAGGCAAATCCCGAGTTGTTGGGCTTTCTGAATGATCCAAGCCCATTAAGGCCTTCCACCGAGCCACATACCTCCATAATGCTGAGCCACACCAACCTCACCACAATGCCGAGCCGCAACAACCTCACCACAATGCCGAGCGAGGTTCGATGCCGAGCGATTTCCAATGCCGAGCGAGGTTCGATGCCGAACGCCTTCCAATGCTGAGCGAGGTATAATGCCGAGCGACTTCCAATGCCGAATGACTTCCTGTGTCGAGCGACTTCCTGTGCCGAACGACTTCCTGTGCCGAGCGACTTCCAATGCCGAGCGACTTCCTATGCCGAGCAACTTCCTGTGCCGAGCGACTTCCTGTGCCGAATGACTTCCTGTGCCGAGCGACTTCCAATTGCAAACGACTTCCTGTGCCGAGCGACTTCCTATGCCGAGCGACTTCCTGTGCCGAGCGACTTCCTGTGCCGAACGACTTCCTGTGCCAAATGACTAACTCGAGACTCCCTCGAGACTCCAACATCCCGACTCCCTCGAGACTCCAACATCCCGACTCCCTCGAGACTCCCTCGAGACTCCGACATCCCGACTCCCTCGAGACTCCAACATCCCGACTCCCTCGAGACTCCAACATCCCGACTAACTCGAGACTCCCTCGAGACTCCAACATCCCGACTCCCTCGAGACTCCAACATCTCGACTCCCTCGAGACTCCCTCGAGACTCCGACATCCCGACTTCCTCGAGACTCCAACATCCCGACTCCCTCGAGACTCCAACATCCCGACTAACTCGAGACTCCCTCGAGACTCCAACATCCCGATTCCCTCGAGACTCCAACATCCCGACTCACTCGAGACACCCTCGAGACTCCAACATCGAGCCACTAGCCTATGCAGATCCACTTCATCTAATCCAATATCCATCTTCTAAGCGCACTACATCATCTATCCGTCCAATCGACTTAAACCTGTCGTATTCCGGTCTCGACAAACGAGTAGTCGATTTAGTTAAATCCGCCTGCCTACAGCCTTGCCAAAAGGCGGGTTAACACTTTGCCCCCCAAAACATGCCTTGCTATTGAAAGGTGTGTTTTGAATAGCCTCAAACCCGATATCCGAAGTCCATACGTCATCCATAGCCGTACCATCCGATCCATTATCCAATCCATTCTGTCCAAGTGCCGCATGCTTATCCAAATCCACGACTGTTCCGAGTCGACATCCGATTCCTATCTAGTAACCAAGTCCTTATCCAATTCCACATCCATCTGAACCCGACTATCGAGTTCCAATCCATCCATATCCAATAACCTATAACCATATCCGTGACCTCTCCGGGTCGATATCCAAATCCTGGACTGCTCCGGGTCCTTGTCCGAATCCTTAGCTATTCATAGCTAATATCCAAATCCATAACCTCTCCGGGTTCTTGCCAAACGCAACTTGCACCTGACGACCTATGTCAAGTAATGCCATGGTGTTCCTGGTTCAGTGTCCCTGAACGTTGAGTAATGCCATGGCTTAAGTCCTAAGCCGAATCCTAGTCACTCCGGACCCTTGCCGAGCATAGTCCATGCTCGACGACCTTTTAGCCAAAATCCAGAGGAAAATCAAATCAAAATCCAATCTGAAATCCAAATCCATCCAGAAAATCAGAGATCCATATACAAAATCCTAATCAAAATCCAAATCAAAAACCAAACATCCAAACCAAAGAAACCAACAAAACCGGGAGTTCAAACCAAACTCCAAAAGCAAAGCGGAAAAAGCAAATGTCCAATCCAAAAGGAAAAAATAGATTTCACAAACTAGAGCATCTCGGCAAACCATCATCTCAGAGCATGCCTAAGGGTTATCTCCGACCCCATACATGAGTAAGTAATTTAGCCATTTACCCGAAGTTTGCTACTTATTCCAAACCATCACGATTAGTTGATGACCAACCGGCCACCATTCCTGAGCCTCGGGCCATCATCACTCAAGGTAGGCGGTGGCTGCTCCTGTTCCACCGTCGCATTACGAGTTTCGACATATTGCCGCAACTGACCATTCCTTACATGCTCCTCGATTATATCCTTTAGATGTCGGCAGCTGTTAGTATCATGCCCGTCCAGGTCATGAAAGAGACAGTGCCTTCCTGATGCCCTTTCACATTCTATGGGTTCCCTCCTTGCTGGCCTTCGATATGGAAGGCGATCCTGAGTATCCAAGAAAATCCGCTCCAACGTTGTGTTCAATCCTGTGTAAGTGGAGAACTTTGGTTCTCCCCAGCGCTTCCTTTTCCCTTTATTCTTGCCCCCACCCGAGCTTTCGCCGGGTAGTCTTCCATCCTTTGTCATGTTTACTTCCTTTCACCTCATGTCCAAACATGCATCCTCTTGTCGAAGAAATCTTTTAGCTTCATGAAAGAATTCCCCAAGATCCAACGGTGGGTCCCGTACCAACGATACTTTGAAATCCGAATTATCTCTGACTCCTGATACCGCAGCCATCAGAACCATTGATGGATCTGGCCGATCCACCGAAGCAACTGCTGCATTAAATCGAGTTAAGAATGTCCTGAGCGATTCATCCACCCCCTGTTTGACTGACGTTAGCGTCATCACGTTCTTTGGCCTTTTTATGTGAACTCGAAACTGACTTAAGAACTTGTCCACCAGTTCTGTCCATGTTCCAATGGATCCATCCTCCAGCTGTCTGAACCACATAGCAGCAATGTCAGTCAAGTACAGGGGGAAACATCGGGCCATAACCTCCTCCGTTGCCCCCAGCACTTCCATATGCCTAGTGTACCTTATCAAGTGGTCGGTGGGATCCGTCTTCCTGTTGTATACTTCCAGAGTGGGTAGTTTGAAATCGGGCGGATTCCTAGCTGTCCTGATGTTCCGGGTAAACGGACTTTTGTTAACTCCCTCTGAATCCCTGTTTGTCAGACTTCCGCGAATGGTCCGCCTGATAATGTCAGCCAATCCAGTGTTTCCAACCAATCCTGACTGCCCCCAAGTCCCCGAGGAAATTCTGGCACATATTCTTCATCACGTACTCCTGTATTCCTATCGACGTCAGGCCGCGTAGCGTTATCCGGTATCCCTCCATGAACTGGTCCAGCATCACCTGGTGGTGTGCCCCCGAGTCTAGGTCTATCTAGATTGTTAGCTGTTTGTTGATTGGGAGCTCCCCCTTGCTGAATCACTCCATCTGTCCGCTGGTTGAGTTCCCTTGGACCAGTTCCAAGAACTTGAGCACCTGCAGTTCCTGGTTGTCCAAATTGCCTAAGAAGAGGCTGCATCATCTCCTCTTGCCGTTTCATCATCTGCTCCTGCGTAGAATTCATCATCACCTGCATCCCGTCCCGAGTTATGTAGATGGATGCATGATCCTCTCCAACTCCAGAAGAGGCCGCTTGACTTCCTTCCTGATTGCTTCTTTCCGCTGCTTGCTTCCTTGTTGGTAGTCTAGCCATTGCTTTCTAGGATCCAAGTTCCTAACTCCAAAATTCCCGAGTGCTTGCGTTCTCGGTGAAAGCACCAAAGTGTTAGCACCAAAATTGGTCACTGACACCCAAATCCAGTTGAAAGCACCAAATACCAGTCACAGCTCACAAACAGAATGTGTGTAGAGAGTGATGAAGTGAAGAATAGTAAAAATTAAAATGAAAGCAATAAAGAACAACAGATTTTATAGTGGTTCGGCTAACTCCGGCCTACGTCCACTCCAGAAGTTTCCTTTTTATTGATATTCGAATCAATTACAGTTACAAAATGGCAGAGTAGCCTCAGCCTTAGAAAATCGAAAGTAAGAGAGCAGGAAGAAGATCCCTTTTCTGAACCCTCACATGCTGTATTTATAGGCAAATCCCGAGTTGTTGGGCTTTATGAATGATCCATGCCCATCAAGGCCTTCCACCGAGCCACATACCTCCATAATGCCGAGCCACGCCAACCTCACCACAATGCCGAGCCGCACCAGCCTCACCAAAATGCCGAGCGAGGTTCGATGCCGAGCGATGTCCAATGCCGAGCGAGGTTCGATGCCGAACGCCTTCCAATGCTGAGCGAGGTACAATGCCGAGCGACTTCCTGTGCCGAGCGACTTCCTGTGCCGAGCGACTTCCAATGCTGAACGACTTCCTGTGCCGAGCGACTTCCTGTGCCGAGCGACTTTCTGTGCCAAGCGACTTCCTGTGCCGAACGACTTCCTGTGCCGAACGACTAACTCGAGACTCCCTCGAGACTCCAACATCCCGACTCCCTCGAGATTTCAACATCCCGACTCCCTCGAGACTCCGACATCCCGACTCCCTCGAGACTCCAACATCCCGACTCCCTCGAGACTCCAACATCCCGACTAACTCGAGACTCCCTCGAGACTCCGACATCCCGACTCCCTTGAGACTCCAACATCCCGACTAACTCGAGACTCCCTCGAGACTCCGACATCCCGACTCCCTCGAGACTCCAACATCCCGACTCCCTCGAGACTCCGACATCCCGACTCCCTCGTGACTCCAGCATCCCGACTCCCTCGAGACTCCAACATCCCGACTCCCTCGAGACTCCAACATCCCGACTCACTCGAGACTCCCTCGAGACTCCAACATCGAGCCACTAGCCTATGTAGATCCACTTCATCCAATCCAATATCCATCTTCCAAGCGCACTACATCATCTATCCGTCCAGTCGACTTAAACCTATCGTATTCCAGTCTCGACAAACGAGTAGTCGATTTAGTTAAATCTGCATGCCTACAGCCTTTCCAAAAGGCGGGTTAACAATCCCTATACATTATTATAGTATAAACGGATTTTCTATTGAAACTGCTTTGGTTATCGTAAGGTAAAAACCCATTCGTGTTTATGTGCGGCACGGTCTTACGAGATACTTTTGATTTCAAAGGTTTTCTATAACTTTAAAATCCAGCTGGGTGTGTTTTTCTCACGCTGGTTTTTCAAATTGACTCGTGTGTTATTTTATTATAATATTTGAGTTTGACCGAGCATATTTATAGATTTCTTTGGATGCATTGGAGCTCAAGAGACGAGTTGGAGGTCTTTAAGTCGTATTCATGTATATGTTTATTTTTTGCTGCTTTTTTATTTAAATCATCAGCAATTGTGAGGACAGGTTGTTATAACTATCAAGGTTGATGATTGTGATTTGTTATTATACTCTGATGGATGTATGTGTATAACTGTTTCTATTTTGTAAGGATCATTAATTATATTATATATTGTACCACTGCGATTGTGAGATTCTGTATTGTTTTCAGTTTCTTTTCTCTTCTTCTTTTTCTATCTTTCACATAACTGTCCATCTTTGCATTCGATTTGGGTTGGACATGTGTGGTTTATTGTCAACTTGGACTGTGCGAATTGACGGGTTTTTACATAAAGACTTAATAAAACATTATGGAATGGAAATATTAGTAGTATACCTTCTCTTGTGAGCACGAGTACTCACTCAAACAATGATAAAAAGGGTGAAGAAGTAGGTAAAAAGTTATATAGAAGTATGATTGGGTCTCTTTTATATTTAACCATTGTTGACCTTGTAACGATCCATAATTTCAGTCGTTTGAATTTGGAATATTTAATTGATTTTAAATATTGAAAAGCTAATTTTATAAGTTAAATAACTTATATTTCAAACATAGCGATTTATTTGATAATTAAATTATTGAATTGAATATTTGGAATTGCTTAAATAATTGAATCTTGAATTTAATATGAATAAAAATGATTTTGAAAACTAATTTTAATTCTATTTGAATAAGAAGGAAGATAGTAAACTTTTAAATTGTATTTAAAAGTGATTAAACTGATTTTGGAAATTACTCGTTTTAATTAACGTGCAAAAAATAGCCTTCTGGGGCACTGTCATGGATTGAGAAACTAGTTTCATTGGATCAATAGTAGTGAATTATTATATACCGTCGAATTTCATAGCGATTGAAAGTTTTGTTTGGTCGTGCGAGTTTGAAACGCATAGAAATTATTTAAAGGAATTTTAATTAATATAAATTGATTTGAAAAGCTAACTGCTGTATATGATGGAATTGGCTTCCGATATATAGTCCATTATGTTCAGAATAGAGTTATAACATATAGAACGCCAGGAGGCACGCTTCGTTTGGAGTTTGAAATTTTAATGGGTGGATAGTGCCTTGAAAATTTTGCTATAAAAGAAATCAAGTTCCCAACATTTGCAAACCCTAAAATCTATTAAACTCAGCCGCCATTTTCATTTGCCATCATCCAACGGTCTACCATAAACGAGGTCTCAAAAGGCGGAGTTAGGTGAAAGGGTCAACTAGTGAAACGTCGTCGACAACGAGAGGCACATGATGGATGGTGGGATTTAGCTACGGCGGCACGTGGTGGCCAGGGGGAGGCTCTGGTCGTGGCCGTTGTTTTGGTTTTTTATCCGCGTGTGCATGTGGCGTGGTAAACTGTGGGCAGCGAGATGGCAGGTGGCAGCGACGGCGACAAGGCAGGCATGGCGCGAGCGTAGGTCAGCGATGCGCGCTGGCGAATGTTAGGTTCGCAATGATCGATTTAAAAAAAAATCAAGGAAGCTCGACTAGTATAAATGCATATGAGCATGAGAAAGATGAGGGAAGGTTAATTTTATATTTTAATTAATTATCTTAATTATAAATTAATTATCTCGTATGTTAATTAATTCATTACTTGTTCATACGAGGTCGGTTTTAAGTGCGACGAGTTGCGATTGTATCCACGAGTACTACGCTACTGATTTGGATTGGATGGATTCAGAATTCAAAATGGAACGTTGGCGAGACTGAAAATCAAAGTAGTTTAATCCCACCTTTTTGGTTAATCAAAAAATATTATATAGTCAATATAATAATTTATTAAAAGTATGGATATTTTACCGTTGATTGTTATTGACTGTTTGAATGATTTAAAATATTTTATATTATTGGTTTGGATATATTCCCGACTTTTAGAGCGGATGAGACCTTATTATGTTCCCGTCTAAGAGCGGATGGCCCTTTGTACACGAATCCCGCCTTGAAGTGGTTGATTTTATATTATTTGATTAGATGTTGTATGTGATGCGGGGGTGCAAGTTGGAGGAATCCAATGGGATTCCTTACACTGTTGATTTAATTTTTCATATAAATTAATATATGATGTGTTGGATGTCATAAACGATGACATGGATAATTTTCCCTAATTAGTGCTATGCAACACTAGGTCATATTTTTAACATTTTTAAATTTTATAAAATGAAGATTTAGTTTTATAAAAGGATTTGAGTGATTCAAAAATATGTGTGTTTTTATAAAAAATTCTTGAGTTACTAAGAGAAGGAATTTAATTTTAAACAAAATTTAAGGTATGATTTGTGGAGACTATAAATTAATAGTTTTATAAAATAGTTTAAATAGAGATTTTGAATTGTGGATAAAGATTTTTAAATCTTAAATTAAGTCCATCGTTTATAAAAAAAGGATATGGTTTTAAAATATAATAGAAAATATTTGATGTAAATATTATTAATCATTTTGTACAAATTAATGTTTGACAAATGAAGTAAAGATTTGTAAAATCATGTTTTCTTAATAAAAATATGGATTTATAAATGGTGTTAAAAATCAAAGGAAATTATTATCATTCAACAAATTGGTGAAATAAATCAAATGGTGGATTTATTATAAGATATGGAAGTTTGTTTTAGAAAATAGTTGACTCTATTTTAGAATCGAAGGTGAGGGTAAATTTGAGAATGTTAAACGGTATTTTATAAATAGAAAGGAATTTATCCATTTGGGGGCAACATTAAAAGTGGATGGTGATTGATGTTCTTAATGGAATTTATGAATAAGTGAGATTTATAAAGGAATGGAGTTATGAATGGGGTTCATAAATAAAGGGATTTATGAAAGGAAGTTTCATAAAATAGAAGAGATTTATAAATATAGCTTTATAAATATGGGAATGATTATGTGGAAAGTTAAGTATGGATTTTTATCAAGAAAAATTAATTATGTTTTAAAAGTTGTTTATTTATATTAATATTATTTTAAAGATGTTATAAAGATTTATAAGTAATTGAAATCGATTAAAGAGATTATAAGTGATTTTCAAAGATTTATGAAATGGTTTATATATAGTTTTAGAAATTTATAACAGGATTTATAAATGACTTATAATTGTATAAAAAGAGAATCCTCCTCAGTGTTGGTGAATATACTTATATCGTTGTGATAAGTATATGGATATTTTCTAATTATTGAAAATATAAGTGTTGTGATTGAATCTTAGTAAAAGTATCTTGGTACAAATATTACAAAGTAATTTGAGTTAATGGAAGGATTTGTAAAGAAAAGGGCTTAGCGTTGCTTGGTGCTTAACCAATATTTGTTTTGCCCTATGGGATTTAAATCCGTGTTTAAATGTTTGTTTATTCGATGGCTAAATAAACGACTATCGAATTTGGACCTAAAACGTAACTTTGGAAATATCTAGGATAAACACGTGAGTTATATGGCGTAGTCTTCTCCGATGATGTTGTATTGTGCGTGTAAATCTCATTTCGTTCTCCTAGGACAATGATAAGGAAATTTGTCCACTAACAGTTAGGAGGTGATGTGATGGCCCGCAAATCCGTACCCCATTGAGCCGACAATATTCCACATCAATTCAACTCAAAGTGGATGGAAATACGAGTCTTCAGGGTTAAAGAAGAAAGAGGTAGAAGAAGAAGGAGAAAAATAACAACATCAGAGTCTCACAATCGCAGCGGAACAAAATACAATATATAATAACAGCTTTTAAATACAAAGAAATCTGTACTGTTATATATACATACCATTATCAGAGTACAACAATCATCTATCACTTTGGACAACTTATTGTCTGTCCTTACACAGCGGAAATAATAGTCAAATACGGAAATATGCTCTGCCATCCAGCTTGCCTCTTGAGCTCCCTAGCCTTTTAACCTGAATCTGTACATCTCGGTCTGACCCGAGCATCATAATAAAACAACACCCGAGTCAGTCTGGAAAACCAGCGTGAGAAAAACACACTCAAATGGATTATTATAGTTTGTTTTGAAAACCCTTTGAAACAAAGGTATCTCGTAAGACCACACCACAAATAAATATGCCGGGTTTTTACCATACAATAACCAAAATGATTTTTATCAAATTCGTCTGATATTATAATAGTGTCTATAGAAAGTAAATAGAATCTAGCTGAAATGCTTGCATCTCACGTTTCAGCATAGTTGGGCATAATCAAAACTGTACGGGTGCTTATTGAGGATTGGATTCCATACAATGGCAGGGCTACTGGGGTACCGCCCATCATAGTACCTGGCCTAGATCAGCGTACCGAGGACCACGCCCGATCCCCTGCAACACAAGATCGGAGCTACCCCTTACTGGATAGTCCGAATAAGATCATCCCGCGGTTGGAGCTAACAACCGCCACACAGCCGAAATAAAGGGACTTTAGACAGGGATAACCTTACCCTACTTGGGTGCTACCCTCTTAGCCTTGCTGCACCTCCCCTGTTTTAGCCATTCTCGGTTGATGAGGCTTGATGTTAAGCGTTACCTTTTAAAGAGCACCTTCACTTAGAATGCTCATCGTCCTCCAATGACGATGGTCTGATAATATTCGTCCATACAAGTTGTCCTAGGTCTGTACAAACTGAATCACCGTCTTCATCATCTTCATGGCATTCATTCGCAAACATTCAAACCGGATTGAAGTGGTTTTCAAATATTTAACTCCGATCCCGGTCTCTTCGAAACGATCAGCGCATTGGCCAATATTGATAGTCGGTTATTTAACTATCAAATAACATCCACAGCAAACATCAGGCCTTAAATAATTTCCCAAATTATTTATCTCAAAAATATCTTCACAATATATTATTTCCATATTTCAACACTTTGAAAATAGTTTCTCAAACCCCTTTTATTCTCACAGAACAAATTTAAACCCTTTTCCCAATACTTAGAATATTTTATCCACTTCATTGGTTACTTAACACTTGGAAAATATTCCTTTATCTCCTATTTTCTTTTCCCAAACCATTTACAATTTTATTTGTAAATTTTCCAAACTTGTTTCACATGAATTCTATAAATCCCAGAATTCCTTAATTAATTCCCTTTAATATTTCCAAAGCCATTTAGCTTATTTAAAATTCAGGTTTCACTCCTACTCTCCCTGTGGATTTTATTTCACCTCCGAAATTCACTTATCTTATGCCTTAGCAATTTATTTAAGTTCCTATAAAACCGCTATAGATCTTCGTCTAAAATCTTATTTGATTTGCTAAACTTAGCTTCCCATCTCAAGAGGATTTGTAATTAAATTTTAAAACATTTAAAAACATATCTAACTATAAAATAAGAATAATGGTTTTATTTTCAAAATAGGGTTTAAGGTAAAAACAAACTTCGAGATATTCTAAATCCAATAATAGTTTATAAAAATTATATAGTATAGTAATTTTTTTAAAACAATTTCTATTACTCAACAAAAGTCTATTTTTTTAGAAAGTCCAACATTCACCAATTCAATTTATAAATTCCTCTTGATTCATATCACATTTTCCGTATCACCATTTCTCACATTCGAAATATATCCACTATTTCTTTTGAAAACAATTTTCATAACTCGATATAAGTTCACACCATTAACATATATTTTTAACATATCTATTGATATCAATCTATCTCATTTATAAACCCCGTTTATAAATTTATAAACTCCAATAAGTTTCCCACTTATTTATAAAACAAATTCTATTGATAATTTCATTTTTATTACTTTACCCTTTAATAAAATTCCATTTTATTTCGAATTCTATTTATCAATATCTCGTCAAGCCCTTCATATAATTAAATTCCAAGTCTCTACATAAACCAATTTCCAAATAGCAAAGTATAACTCAAATTAGCTAATATATTTTTATTATACTTAATTCCCTTTAGAATAAATCCAATTTACAATATAAATACTTACTATTCAAATTCCCTTTTTTAAATTCCTTCAAATTAATTAGTTATGGTATTTACAATGCCCATTTCAATTCCCATACTATTTAACATTTAATAACCCAATTCACACACAATCAATATCAATCTGCCCACCATAACATATATACAATATATATATATATATATATACGTACAATAAATATTTTTGAGGAATCCTGTTGGATCCTTCCAACCTATTTTTCCTGCATCCACAGATGTTAGTCAATAAATAAAATACCAATCCCACTTCGAGAGGGATATCGCGGTATATAGGGTCATCCGCTATTATGCGGGGCGCATAGGGTCTCATCCGCTATATAATGCGAGAATATCAATCACTCCAATACTAATATATATACTACTATATATATATAACATCCAACAGATAAATTATAAATTTATCAATCAAGCCAGACATCCAATAATTTAAATTTAACATTTAAATTTAAATAAGGTAATCCGAATGAGTGAGAAAATCTCACCTTTATTTGTTTTGCAATCCCCTTCAATCTCGGCTTGTTTCACGATTTTTAACCTTGTATAAAAAATTCACGATTTATTAACATTTGAATTAATCAAACAATTAATCACCATTTATTTATTTAATTTAAGCTAATAATTTGATTCAAACTAATTTTCCCTTAAAATCTTTTAGTAACTAAAATAATTAAATAAGTTAATTAAACAAGTTAATCACCAAATACATTGTTTCAAAATAAGCTAGTAGCTTTTTAAAAATGTGCATATGTATATTTTATTTTTATTTCAACTACATATAAAAATAATCTATATAAGTCTTAAAAATCTAATTTTCTATATAAACCTTTATATTTTTTCCCAAAATCATATATAATTTTCTGTTTATTTCTATATATATATTAATTTTAAAATAGGTATGTGTATTAAAATATGTGAGTGTATTGTATATATATATATTAAATTCCTTTCTAACTTATATGTACATATATTAGAAACAGAAATGTTTTTATGCTTTATTGTAAATTTATATACATATACATATATATACATTTTCAAAAAGTATACTATACCTTACTGTATATTCATTTCCCTTTAAATCCATATATATATATATATAAATACATATATATATTTATTTTAATTGCAAAGAAAAAAATAAAATTAAACCTCGCCTCGAACTCAAACCCAGCTCGCGGCCTCCTTTTCCAGCACCTCGTGACCTCGGCCTTCACCAGCTTGCGCACCGCCTTCCCACCTTCGTGCCACCAACTCCGGCCTCGCGAATGCCACTCGAGCACGAGATCCACATCGCTACTCTTCATCGAGTTCGAGTTCGACACACGACCTATCACCAAGCCTCAACTTCGGCAATCCATCACCAAGCCTCGCGATCGAACGCCTCCCCTCATGTCGCTAGTCCCCATGCGACCATCGCGAGTCTCTTCACCATCGCGATTTTCCACCAGCATGCCCACGTGACTCGACAAATCGGCTTCGCTTTCATTGAGAAGGGATGGGAAATTTGTTCGAACTGATTTAGATTTCGAATGAGGTAAGAGAGGAGGAGGGTGCTCGCGATCTTATATGCAGCGACCCCTTCTTACTTTATTTTTTTTTCAGGATGCGAATCGAAGGAGGAGAAAAGGATCTACCATTTTCTTTTGTTCTGCTCTTCGATTTTTATATATTCGGAAATAAAGGGAAAGAATGCACGATTATAAAAAGAACGAAGGCGGCTCAATGGCGTGTTCAAATCCTCTTGCGTGAAGAAGTTGGTTAGCTACAGTGACATTTGAAATGAATGAAAGCAGCTGATGTAACTATATAGGTCAAGTCCACATATATTATTATTATTTTTTTTAAAAATTTTAAATCATCCCGGTTCCACAGCTAAAAATTTCGAACTCTTACCGAGACGTGCCGCTAGGCGTTCATAATGTTATACCCCTATTCCGAACGCAATGGAAAAGGTTTCGAGTCCTAATTCGATCGTATGGAGAGGATAGCTTTTTGGACCTAATTATTATATTGAATTTTCGATATGAATTTCAGCGCATTTATACACCGTACGATCACACGACAACTCCCACCACTACGAAATTTGGAATCCGACAATAATACACTATTACGGATCCAATGGAACTAGTTTCATCGAATTTCAAGACCGTGCCTCGGAAGGCTATTTTTAAATGTTAATTAAAACGATATATTTTAAAATTGAACAAACCATTGTTAAATTCAATTTTAACCCATTTATTATCTTCCGTATTATCAATATAAATTTTATAAGCCTTTGAAATATTTTTAACAAGCTTGAAACTCCAGATTCAATATTTCTACCCAATTTTCAATTATTAAATTCAATAATTTAATTATCCGATAAATAGTTATATTTGAAATTCAAGTTAAAAATTTACACCTGAATATTTAAAATCAATTAAATATTCCAATTTCAAATATCCAAAATTCCGGGTCATTACAGGTGATCTCCGCTCTTATTTTCGATTTTTTATTTCCTAAAGAACTGGGGTTGACTTTATCAGGAATTATTGAAAAGTCATTTTCAAAGAGACCGGGATCGGATATGTTATCCGAAAACCACTTCGATCCAACAAGTGCGTTTCAAAGTGAAGATATCGTGAAGATGATAGAATTCGAGATGGAGCTCTCAAGTGTTTCGTTCAGTCCCAGGACGAACTTGTATGGATGAATGCTGATATTGCATTCTTTCCTGGAGGACAGTGTTAGCATTCCAAGTGGAAAGTGCTATATAAAGGTAAAACGTAGCTCGAACCTAATCAACTGGGAAATGACAAAAATTGGGCATGCAGCAGGGCCAAGTGGGTCGCTCCCAAGTAGGGTATGATCATCCCTATCTAAAGTCGCTATTATCTCTCATTTGTATACTTCGGGGCCCATTTAACGGAGGGGTACAAGATGTTCTTGTCAGTCCTCGATGAATTTTATCTAGAGATGTACCATCGGAAGGTAGTTCATTACCTTGTCATAGTATGGAATCCAATCTTCAATACATGTCTTTTGGGTTTGATTGTAGAACCTAGTATGCTGGAATTTAATAATGTAACAATTTCGGCTATGATTAATAAGTATTTGTATTCTAGGCATTATTATAATATCAGAGGATTTCTATAAAATGTTTTGGTTATCGTAAGGTAAAAACCCGTCCGTGTTTACGTGCAGCGTGGTCTTATGAGATACTTTTGATTTTCAAAGGTTTTCTATAACTTTAAAAAACTAGTTGGGTGTGTTTTCTCACGCCGGTTTTCCAGACTGACTCGGGTGTTATTTTATTATAATGCTTGGGTCATACCGAGCATATTTACAGATTGCTTTGGAGCTTCAGGAGATGAGCTGGAGGCCCAGAGACGTATTCACATATATGGTTATTTTTCTGCTGTTTTGTTATTGAAATAATTAGCGTTTGTGAGGACAGGTTTTTATAACTGTTTAGGCTGATGATTGTGATTTGTTGTTGTACTCTGATGGATGTATGTATAAAACAGTTTCTCTTCTGTAAAGATTATTGATATTATATTATATATGGTTCTTCTACGATTGTGAGATTCTGTGTTGTTTTTAGTTTTTTTTCTCTTCTTTCTTCTTCTTTCTTCTTTCTTCCCATAACTATCCGTCTTTCCGTTCAATTTGGGTTGGACATGTATGGTTTATTGTCAACTTGAATAGTGCGGATTGGCGGGTTGTTACAGTTGGTATCAGAGCTGAAGGTTAAGCGAGAACCTTGGCTTTGGTGGGGTAACTCATTAAGAGATAAGGTAATGGAATTCCTTATTACGAGTTTTGAGTGTGTATATATATGAGCACGTATTTGTTAGTGATATAAAAATATTTAATATTGTATTAATTTATCTATTGAGTTGCTTATGAATTCTGGTTGGTACGTGGGACACCACGATATCGATACAGGTTTCTAAACACTTAAACAAGGCAAACAGACACAATATTGTTTTGAAAGTGGGTAAATGAAATAATTTTACCTGAATTTATATTTCATATATAGAGGAAATTTTTTTCTATATGGTATGTTTGGTTGTTAGTAAATCATACTATTTGATTATTATCATTTGTTTTTTTGGTTGTTCTAATTAAAGTTGCTATTATTAAAATCTAAACAAATATAAGCATTTGTAAAATGAGTTATATAAGAAAGTGAATTTATAAATATGGATTTTAGAATATTGATTATAATTAAAATAATCAACATGTGTGAAATAAAATTTCATAAATAAATCTAAAAACATGATTTGTAGATTAAATGGAGAATTAGAGAATTTAAATCCAGTAGACTTGAAAAACTGTTTTTCAAAGGTTTCGTAAAAATAATAATAGTATTATTTTGAAAATATTTTGGGTTAGAAATATTCAAAATGGAATTTAAAGAGATAGAAAGAAATGAACTCACTATAGTCGCTGAAAAATAATTCTGGTGATGACTGCAGCATCACCGGCGTTCATTTTTGAGTTTCTAAGTGAGAAATTGCTATCATTGAGGTTTTGTTCTGGTAAAATGTTTTAAAATTCATAGTATGATTTGATATACAAAAGAATTATGTATATATATGATTTCAAAATGATTTGAAAATAAAAACTGGGTGTTTAAATTCTGGAAGTTGTTATCTAAGTGTTTTGTTGAAAACATAAGAAAATAGGTTTTATAAATTATAAATTTCTAGAATTAGTGAGTTTAAAAAAAATTAAACGTTTGTTGAATATAAATGCTAAGAAAAGTAAATTTAAAAATTGAATTATGAAATTAAAATTTAACTTAAATAAAGTTAAATAAATTGAGTTAGTGGAATGAATTGAATAAAATGAAGTATGACTTAAGAAAGATAATGAAATTGAATTTGATTTGAAATGACTTAAATAGATTAATAAAGTGAACGAATGGAATAAATTAGCGAGACGAATATGAACTTAAGTTATGAAGTGAAAATAAACATGAGAAGTGTTGTATAAAGTGTTAAATAAACGAATGTTAATTAATTGGATGCAAATCAACTGAAAGTAAATAAATTGAATGAGATTCAATTGAATGTGAATAAATGAGCGTAAGTAAAATTAATGTGAATAATTGAATTTGATTTAAATTAAATGTAAATCAATTGGATGCAAATGGAGTGAATATTAATTAATTGAATGTAAACTAATTGAATATGAATAATTGAATGTTAGTAAAATGAATGTGAATAAACTGGAAGTGAATTAATTGCATAATAATAAGAAATGAAAGTGTATAAATTAGATGTTGACATTTGGAAAATGCAAATCGAAATGGTTATGCATAAATTGGATGGATATTAGTTGTTGGATGGTTTCTTTTATTATATATAGTTATTTCTATGCTACGTACTGATATTACTTTCTATATACATGCTCTCATTGTTGTTGAGTGATTAGTAGGTGCGGATGGCGTAAGCTTCACAATTGGAGCTTGCTTTCGCATATTATTGGTTGTATATGCTCGCTAATACTAAAATAAAGTACACATCTCGGATTACATACCGTATTTTTATATTTTTCCCTATGGGATGCGTCATCCTTGAAGATGAGATGTATATTTGTGATTAATATATATTGTAAATTTTTATGATCGAGCCGTGCAGAGGAGACGCTGGCGAAATTTTCCATAAATTTAAGACGTTAGAAATTTTTTGAGAATTTTGAAAAAAAAAATTTATAACTAAAAATTGATTTTTGAGTTATAATTAAGTATGGTTGAAGGAATGGTAATTAGTTGGTATTGGTGAATAAATTTAAAGACTTAGAAGAATTTGCGAATCTATTACAACTTATTGGTTTTTGAAAAGTTAATGGGTTTGGGGTATTATTCTTACCTTGATAATTTCGGGAACGAAATTCTTTTAAGGTGTGGAGAATGTAACGACCCAGAATCTCAGTCATTTGAATTTAGAATATTTAATTGATTTTAAAAATTGAAAAGTTAATTTATAAGTTAAATAACTTATATTTCAAATATAGCGATTTATTTGATAATTAAATTGTTGAATTGAATATTTGGAATTGTTTAAATAATTGAATCTTGAATTTAATAAGAGTGAAAATGATTTTGAAAACTGATTAAATTCTATTTGAATAAGAAGGAAGATAGTAAACTTTTAAATTAGATTTTAAAGTGATTAAACTGATTTTGGAAATTACTCGTTTTAATTAACGTGTAAAAAAATAGCCTTCCGGAGCACTGTCTCGGATTTCGACGAAATCAGTTTTATTGGATCTGCTATAGTGAATTTTTATATGCCGTCGAATTTCATGGCGATTGGACGTATCATTTGGTCGTGTGAGTTCGAAACGCGTAGAAAATATTTCAAAGGAATTTTAATTAATATAAATTGAATTGAAAACCTAAGTTCTGTATATGATGGAATTGGCTTCCGATATATATTCTATTATGTTCGAAATAGGGGTATAACATATAGAACGCCAGGCGGCACGCTTCTTTTGGAGTTCGAAATTTTAATGGATGAATAGTGCCTTGAAAATTTTGCTATAAAAGGACTCAAGTTATCAACATTTGCAAACCCTATAATCGATTGAATTCAGCTGCCATTTTCATTTGCCATCATCCAACGGCCCACGATAAACAGAGCCACAAAAGGCGGAGTTAGGTGAAAGGGTCAAATAGTGAAACGTTGGCGATGAAGAGAGGGACGTGATGAATGGTGGGATTTAGCTGCGGCGGCACGTGGCGGCCGGGGGAGGCTCAGTTCATGTCTGCTGTTTTGGTTTTTTCTCGCACGCGTGGCGTGGTGAACAATGGGCGGCGAGACAGCAGGTGGCAGCGACGACAGCAAGGCAGGCGTGGCACGAGCATAGGTTGGCGGTGCGCTGGCGAATGTTGGGTTCGCGATGATCGATTTAAAAATAAAAATGGAAGCTTGGCTAGTATAAATGCGCGTGAGCGTGAGGAAGATGAGGGAAGGTCAATTTTATAATTTAATTAATTATGTTAATTATAAATTAATTATCTCGTATGTTAATTAATTCATAACTTGTTCATACGAGGTCAGTTTTGAGCGCGACGAGTTACGTTGCGATCATATCAGCGAGTATTATGTTCTAGAGTAATGGATGGATTCAGAGCTAGTAGGAATTTTTGGTGAAATTGAACGAATGTTCAATTTTAATTCAAAAACAGAACGTTTAGCGAGACTGAAAATGAAAGTGAGTTAATCTCACCATTTTGGTTAATCAGAAAATATTATATAGTTAATATAATTATTTATTGAAAGTGTGGATATTTTACCGTTGATTGTTATTGACTGCTTGGATGATTTAATATATTTTATATTATTGCTTTGGATATATTCCTACATATTGGAGCGGATGAGACCCTATTACATTCCTGTGTAAGAGCGGATGACCCTTTGTATACGAATCCCATCGCGAAGCGGTTGATTTTATATTATTTGATTATATGTTGTATGTGATGCAGGGGGATAGGTTGGAGGAATCCAACGGGATTCCTCACACTATTGATTTAATTTTTCATATAAATTAATATATGATGTGTTGGATGCCATAAATGATGACATGGATAATTTTCCCTAATTAGTGCTATGGTGACACTGGATCATATTTTTTTAACATTTTGAAATATTATAAAATGAAGATTTATTTTTATAAAGGGATTTCAGTGATTCAAAAATATATGTATTTTTATTAAAAAAATCTTGAATTACTAAGAAAAGGAATTTAATTTTGCACAAAATTTAAGGTATGATTTGTGGAGATTATAAATTAATAGTTTTATAAAATAGTTTAAATAGAGATTTTGAATTATGGATAAAGATTTTTAAATCTTAAATTAAGTACGTCTTCTATAATAAAGAGATTGCTTTTAAAAGAAAATAGAAAATATTTGATATAAATATTATTAATCATTTTGTATAAAGCAATGTTTTAAAAATGAAGTAAAGATTTGTAAAATCATGTTTTGTTAATAAAAATATGGATTTATAGACGGTGTTATAAATCAAAGGAAATTATTATCATTTAACAAATTGGTGAAATAAATCAAATGGTGGATTTATTATAAGATATGGAAATTTGTATTAGAAAATAGTTGACTCTATTTTAGAATCGAAGGTGAGGGTAAATTTGAGAATGTTAAACGGTATTTTATAAATAGAAAGGAATTTATCCATTTGGGGGCAACGTTAAAAACGGATGGCGATTGATGTTTTTAATGGAATTTATGAATAAGTGTGATTTATAAAGGAATGGAGTTATGAATGTGGTTCATAAATAAAGGGATTTTATGAAAGAAAGTTTCATAAAATAGAAGTGATTTATAAATTTAGCTTTATAAATATGGAAATGAAGCTGTTTTAAAAATATCATTTTATTAAACTTTTTCAATACAGAATCAGAGTTACATACAACAGGAATCAATAAATGAATAAATGCAGCAGAACAACATGATGCAGCGGAATAAATAAAAAAGAAATAATAGTATATGATCTTCGTCTTCGTTCTCCAGAGATAAATATTCTCCAATACACTAAAAAGCTCAAACTGACCCGAGCGAATTGAAAAGACAAAACACTCGAGTAAGAACTAAAAGATCTTATGTAAGTTAAATCAACAATAAATAAATATGAGTGTAATGGCGTCAGAGATGTTTACGGGGTTTGACATCTTCTATCCAGTGTCTAACGTGAGTGCAGTAACTTAAGAGATGTTCAGGATTACCATCTCTTAAGGATCCGTTAAACTATCTACTATGTAGTACAATATGCAATTATAATATGTCTATAGTAAAGTAAAGTATTAAAATAGCATTAAGGCGTTACCCATATCCCCCTTAAAATATTTTATATATTCCCATAGTCTATACAGTGTCGTAAGCTCCACCAAACCGGTGGTTTACCCAGAGGACAGTCCATAGGTACGGTACAAAACAAACTCATAGTGGGCGCGATAAGGCATGTGACAAGGCACGCGAGACAATGCCAGGGTAGGATTCTACCATTTGCACTCCCGGACTGGTGGTAACGCATAGCAGCTACTACTGCCCACCTCGGAACACACTCCCATAATCAAATCAAGGGGTGGGCACCAAATCAATCACAAAGTCAAAATATGGTATCAAAGAAATGTGCCCGATAGGAGGTGCGACCTCACTTGGCCCGGTATAGCTCCTGTTTTAGCCACATCAAGCTGACTCACGGGAGTTAGGGTTACGTAAATACCTCATACAGAATCGTTCGCCAAACCATCCTGCTTCATTCTGGAATCTCCACCACGTACACAATTTTTAAAGTGGTTTTCGGTATTGGCAGAGAGTATGACAATATCTGATCCTGGTCTTTTTAAAACCAAACGCTTATTTCACACCGGTTGGTTCTTTTAAATTTCTAAAACCGTTTCATAATTGATATCAAAATATCATATTTTCAAAACCATTCACTTTCAGAATCATAATTACTTTCGAAATCTTATTCACTTTCGAAATCATATCACCTTTGAAATCATATTTTCCAATCATCATATTTACTCAAAATATGTCACTTCACTAGAAAATATCATTTCAAATCCGAACTTAGATTATAACATCATTTTTTCATATCTGCTTTTAAATCAAGGATTTAAATATAAACACTTCAACTTTACACAGACTGGAATTTAGAAATAGTTTGGATAGTTTAAAATAGTTAAAATAGTTTAAAATAGCTTTTAAATGGTTAAAATAGTTTAAATATAGTTTAAATGGTTTTAAATAGTTTAAAATAGATTAAAATATTTTAAAATAGTTTAAATACTTTAAAATAGTTTAAAATACTTTAAAATAGTTTAAATGGTTTAAATATAGATTAAAATAGTTTAATATAGTTTAAATAATTTAAAATAGATTAAAATAGTTTAATATAGTTTAAATAATTTAAAAATAGATTAAAATAGTTTACAACAGATTAAAATAGTCTAATAGTTTAAAATAGGTTAAAATAGTTTAAAATAATTCAATAGTTTATATTAAAATAATTAATTTGGAATTAATATAAAAAATAAGCCATTTCTTTCATTTCAACACACCTGGACCATGTCCAGCTTTCAAATCAACTAACTAAAATTGGTCTTTCAATTCAGATTCTCAATTAAAACCATTTAATCAATGTCGATTTCAAATCCATTTTTTTGAATTATCAATTTAAACCACTTCAAATTAAATAGATTTCAAAGTTGTATTCAAACATTTCAATAACTCAATTTCGATGAATTTCATTTATGCTTTAAAAATCCAGCTTTGAAATTTCCATTTTAATTCTTCAAACAATTCATTAAATCAATTCCAATTTCAACATTTAACACTTGGATTTCGAAAATAATTCAGTTTATATAGATCAAATTCTATTTCAAAATATTATTTAACTGAATTCAAAATTTAATGATATAAAAATCATTTAGTTTAACCATTCCGGTGTCCGTATATAATTTTCTACCCTATGGTCAAGTGATACGGATATATATCATTTCAACTTGCAATAATTTAAAATTTACGATTATATATCATTTCAACTCGTAATCCCAAATTTAATTTCAAATCCATGAAATCGCTCGAGTCCATCATTCAATCCATAACGATTTCTCCCTAATCTATCAAATCGAATGGGTGTGTATCATTTCAACCCATAGGGAACTTACAGTGTTATAATAATATAAAAATATAACATTTGGTCATCCAATATCAACAATCAAACATCCATCACAATCACCATTCAAACCAATCAATAAACAATAACAAGTGACTGATTATCGACAACGGGTATTAACTGGCAATTTAGAATTTAATATTAAATTAATGGCGATGATATTCAATAAAAGTCAGATTTAACCGGAATGACAATTTAAATATATCAAACATCAACCAATCAACTTCTAATCATATCATAAATTCAATTTAACTAACATAAGATAATCTAGTAGTTGTGAGTGGGTCATTACACTCATCTTTGATTTCAAATCGATTTGAAATCCAAAATAAGGCTCAAAATTCAACAGTCTTAGAATTCGTCCAAACTAGTTTCAATGTCTAGAATTTTGATACGATCGCAGCGGAGAAAACCGCGCGCGAATCCGAGCTTGTATGGAAAAGTTATGAGCATTAGAAGATTTGAAATCAAAATTTAAATAAAATTTAAAAAAAGAAAACGTACGAGATTACCTGGCGACATCACCTCCATGTTAGACACGCGAAAACCCTAGACGACGATCGACTCGTTTAACATGTACAACCGCCGCACTTCATACACCTACCACTTCGCCTACGATCAACTACGGCAAGATCAGACAAGCTCACCCTCCTCGCCTTGACCAGGCGCCCAAGGCCAAGGTGGCGCGATCGCCTAAGGTACCCTGGTGGGCCAGCGCCGCCGCGAGTTACTATTTCAAATTCTGGCGAATTTCGACCCTTCTAACATGAACGAATAGCATGACCGAGACTTGCTCATCGTCCTCTACGCAACGGTGCCTCCCGATCGTCGATCGGGCGAAGGTCCACCAATGGATCGAAACCCTAGCAAATGGACGGTCGGAACTAAATCACTGATTTCCGGACAAATGGTGGTTCGATTGCAAAAATGAATTACACCAGTGGATTACGCTCGTCGAGAGCTTCAAAACGGTTTATAATATGTTAGGGTTTTAGGGAGTTTGATTTTGAAATTGATTTGGAAATTGAATTTAGGGTTTTGAGATTGAATTTGTTTCTGCCATTGAAAAGAAGGAGATAGACAGAAGTTGATGTACGTACATAATAAGAAAAATGACTGCTAGGGTTCGGGAAATAAGACTATTTATATTAACAAAGCCCGATAAGAAAATAAACACATATCGAATTTGTATGAACCACGAATAGCGACCCAAAAAGCCCGTTCTGCCTCCAAAACGAAAATGGGTCATCCCATATATCAAAATTGATGTTTTTGATATTTTTAAACTCAATGGAACATGTTTTAAGTCTTAATTCCATCGTATGAAGAAGTTAGCTTTAAAATCAGCTTATTCCAAATTGATTTCAATTAAATTGATTTCTGCGCGTTTCGAGTCCGTACGATCAAACGACAAATCCGATCGCTACGAAACTTGAAATCCTACAATAATTCACTGTTACGGATCCGATGAAACTGGTTTTGTCAAAATCTGAGACAGTGGCCAAAATGGCTATTTTCACATTAATTAAATAAATTATTATTAAATTGATTAAATCACTTTTTCAATTCCAATTTTATAATTAACAAATTTTATCATTTTTGATTACTTAGTAACTTATAATCCTTTTTTAAAACAAGTTTCCATATCAATTCAATGTACACTGGTTACAGTGTTCGGTTTCAATAGCAATAAATTCAATTGATTATTAAATTAAATCTCAATAAATCCATTTATTTGATCTTTCAGCTTATTATTCAATCCATTATCATCTTATGGATATAGTTAACATTAGTTTATATCTTATTACGTCAAAAATCTATCATTATCATCTTTAGTCATATTAATGCAATATTTAGTTACATTTATTGCAATTTATTTCCAATTTAATTCAACAACTTAAATAAATAGGTAACATATCACAATGGTCACCATTTACTCAATTTAATCACATTTATGGTTTTATTATTTACAAACAAATGTTATAAATACTTACACAACACTGTTTCATCCAATTACAATTAATTACATATTATTTCACCAATTAATATAACATTTAATTTATTTCCTTAGTTACAATCTATAACCAATTTTATGTTTACCATTATTTCAATTTATTGAAATTGCATCAAGATAATTATCAATTGCCTTAAATTAACATTATTAATTTTCAGTCTAGTTATTATTCTCATTAATTAAGTCACAAATTTTAAATTCTTCCAACATTAAATTACAAAATCTTATTAAATTAACTATTTTTAATTATCGAAAATTACGGGTCGTTACAGGAAGTGTTATATAAAGGTAAAACGTAGCCTCGAAACCCATCAACCGGGAAATGACCAAAATCGGGAATGCAGTAGGGCCAAGTATGTCGCTCCCATGTAGGGTATGATAATCCCTATCTAGAGTGACTGTTATCTCTCATTTGTATGCTACGTGGCCTAGTTAACGGAGGGATGATCATATTCGGTACTACTAGTCAAGTCGTAGGCTAGTCCTATGTGGCAGGGGTACAAGATGTTCTAGTCAGACCCCGGTGCATTTTATCTAGAGATGTACCATTGTAACGACCCGCTATTTCGAACCATTCAAATCGACAATAATCCACACATGTCAGACTTGAATTTCCTAAAACAACAGATTGTTAATTTATATTTGGTAAAACTTAGCATATACAGTAAATAAATCAATCACAGAATCACATATACAGAGTAATACAACAATAAGCAGCGGAATAGATAAATAGTAGTTCTTGAAGTTACTACAGAAACATCAGAGTCTAAACAAAATACAACAGAAATCCTAAATACAAAGGAATCACAATACAAAAGCAAATGACAAGTCTGAACATAAATAACTGGAAATAACTGGAATAACTGAAAGCTGAATAGATAAAAGAGATCGCCAAGCAAAGCCCTTAGCTCCATAGGTGAGTCTCAAATGCTGTGACACTCAGTCTGACTCGAACATAAAGCAAAACACAAAACACTCGAGTCAGGATTAACATTCTTATGCAAGTAAATCAACTCAAGTGAAATGTCCAAGTTAAATGCAATATAACTTAAAGGATGTTTGGGATTCCATCCTTTAAGGATCCGTCAAACTATTTACATACATAATACAATACGCTACATAGATGATGTCTATAGTAAAGTAAAATATTAAAATAGCATTAAGGCGTTACCCTTATCCCCCTTAACACATTTTTATATAAATATCGTAGTCTATACAGATACTGTAAGCTCCACCAAACTGGTGGGATACTCAGTGAGCACTCCGTAGGTACGATACAAACGAAACTCGTAACAGGCTCGATAAGGCATGTGACAAGGCATGCGAGGCAATGCCCAGGGTAGGATACTACCATTTTGTAGAACCGGGCTGGTGACGCATAACAGCTACTACCACCTACCTCGAGACACACTCCCATAATCAAAGGTGCACCCAATCAAATCATAAAGTAATATATATGGTATCGAAGAAGCATGCTCGATCGACGATGCGACCTCACTTGGCTCAGGTATAGCTCCTATTTTAGTCACATCAAGCTTACTCGAGGGAGTCAGGGCAGCATTCATACCTCATATAGACGTCGCCAAACCATCTTACTTCATTCTGGATTCTCCACCTCGTACACAATTGTTAAAGTGGTTTTCGGTATTGGCAGAGAGTGTGACAATATCCGATCCCGGTCTCTATAACAACCAAACTCTTATTCCAAACCGTGGTCATTTTCATTCAAACAATTCATACTTCATATCAAAATATCATATTCATTTCAAAATCATATCACTTTCGAAACCATTATTTACTTCGAAATCATATTCAGTTCCAAATCATAATCATTTCAAAGTCATATCACTTCCGAAATCATATTCACTTTCGAAATCATTATTCACTGTAAATCATATTCATTTCCAAAATCATAACCACAAAATAGGTTAAACATCATATCAAAGTATTCGCATTTAAATCCATTAAATCTAAATCATAACGGTTCCAACTTAAAAAGTTTGAATATTGAAAGTGGTTTATATATTGGAATAGTTATACATTAAAAATATTTCATATACTAAATATATGTTATAGATTAAAACAGTTTATATATTAAATATATATATATATATTTAAAATTGTTTATAAATTTAAAATAATATATATTAAAATAGTTTATATATTTAAAAGAGTTTATATCGAAAATAGTTTCAAATTAGAATTGTTTCTTCCAATGTCATAAATCGATTCAAATCAATTTTAGTTCCAAAATAAAATTTAAATCAATCTCAGTTTAACAATTTCAATTTAAAAGGTTAAAAGTTCAATTCAAATTCTCATTAAAACCATTTTTAATTTATATCGATTTCAAATCTAGGTTTGAATTACAAATTTAAACCACTTCCAATTCAATAGGTTTCAAAGTTTAAATATTTCAAACAATTTACAATAACTCAATTTAATAAATTTCATTTATATTTCAAAATTCAACTTCAATTTTATTTAAATTTGAAAATATTCACTTAATCATTTCTAATAACATTTAAATAAAATCTCAAATTAAAAATTTAAATCAATATTAAACATTTAATTTCAATTTTATTTAAATTTGAAAATATCCATTTAAACACCTTTAATCAAAATCAGTTATAAAATCATATCTTTCAAAATCTCAAAATAAGTAAGTTTCAAATCAATTCTAATTTAAATATAATACATAAACAAATTAAATTACAAATCAATTTCAATTTATCTTTCCAACCTTAATTTATTAAGGTTATTACAAAATCTATTTTCAAAATATTAATACAAATTTTAAATAAATATTTTAAACACATTTATATATAAAAATTAAATTAAATTTTATCAAATTATATTATGTTAAATTTTATTAAATTAAATCTTATTATTAAATCCAATTAAATCTTATTTTATATATTTTAAAAATAATAAAAATATAAGTAAAATCTTAAAATTTATATTTTTAAAACTTAACTTATAATTTTAAATTTTTTTCCAAAACATATAATTTAAAAATCTAAATTTTACACACATATTAAAATTAAAATATCTATATATTATATTTTAAAATCAATAATTTAAAAATCAATATTTATTAAAACACACATATTTTCTTTTCAAAATTCTGGAAATCATTTAAAAATAGACTAACGGTGTCCGTATATAATTTTCTATCCTATGGTCAAGCGATTGGATATTTATCATTTTGATCCAAAGTAATTTAGTAATTACGGGTATATATCATTTCAACCCGCAATCCTAAAATTTCAAAATCAATAAAATCGCATGGGTTTATCATTTCAACCCATAACGATTTTCCCTAATATACAAGATCGTTCGGGTATGTATCATTTCAACCCACAGGGATTTCCTAAACTAACAGGGAACTTGCATTGTGAAAATAATAGAATAAAACAGCATAACATATCAATTACAAGCATATATAATCATTAACAATTTTAATTTAATATATATACAACAGGTTATGGTGTCATATGTCAATTGATATAGGTAAACGATTGCAAATAATAACATATCATACTTTAACAATTAAATTTCTTACCAATTAAAATTTTAACAACATATTTCAATTGTCATTTCATATGAATTAAAATTTCTAAATATAATAATGTTAATCGTGAGTGATCGCTCACCTTTCGAGGCTAGAGAAAACAACGACATCGAAGAACGATGCAAACAGACTCGGATTAGTGCACACAGACACACGCACACACAACGGGACAACGACAAAGTGAACAAAGAAGGATGCGACAAATTCTGGACAGTAGAGAGGAGAGTTGTGAATGAAAATAATATATATCTATTTCCCTCTCTTTTTTTAGAAGAGAGGAGCAAGGGGTTGCTCGACTGTAGGGAGCAAGGCCGATCAGAGGTGGCTGCTAGGTTGTATCTGGTCGAGGGATGGATAGGGTTGTTTTTAGCTGCCATGTTGATGTGTCCCATAGTTTCACTGATGCACCGCTGCCTCCTACTATGGCTAACATGGTTCCATTGGGATCAAATTGCATGCCCCAGACCTCCGAAGTGGGTGATTCTAAAGTAACAATTGTAGAATTAGACTCTACATCAAAAACCCTGACAAAGCTATCAAGGGACGCAGCAGCTGCCAGAGCACCAATTGAGTGGGCGGCCACGGACACGGCACCGAAAGAAAATCCGCTCACCGGAGAGGGATGCACGTCAGTGGGTAGGCTGTTCGGTTGTGGGAAAGAGGAGTGGCGGGTGAACACTCGGTTGCATGGAGAGGGGCGGAGCAGTTCAGTGTGCTCGGTAGAGGGCTGGTGTGGAGGGGTCTGCTCGGGTCAGGAAGGCGAGCTATCGCTTGGTTGAGGAAGTACTGGACGTGTTCGACTATTGGTGGCGAGTTGGCAGGGAGGTTATGGAGCAGGCGGGTCAGGTTACGTGGAGTTGCGGGCTGGAGGGTGCGATTGGGGGAAGCTGTGGGTGTGCTCGATGATGGGAGGCCTGGACGAGGAAGCAGGGCATTTTGGGTGAACTAGCGATCGCTGGTGGAGGGTTTAGGCACTGGGTGGCGGTCTAGGTCGTGTGGAGCGGCGTACGGCACTGTGATGGAAGGCAGAGAGGACTGTCGTGTGGAAAGGCTGTTTGAGCGATTGGGTGTCGAGGGGAGAGGTTAGCAGTATGTAGGCTTGGTGGGCTGGCGAGCAAGGCACCACGTTGATGGAGGAGGATGGGTTTCGGTTGAGTGGCGATGGTGGAGGGAAGGGATGTGGCCGAAGAAGAAGACATGCACAAGCAAAAGGAGGATGGTCGAGCTGCTTTATGCTTCAGTTCGATATATGCTGTGATACTATATTTTTTATATAAGAATGGCAGAATAAACGAGAATAGAGAAAGGAAATGAGAGAACAAACCAGCACGAATTATATTGAAACCATTGGAATAACAAAGGTCAAACGTTGATTTCTGAAACTAATAAAAGCTAATGGCTATTTGTTTCAGTCGATGGACAAAGAAACCCAAAGGACCCTAATGTGGAATCGATACGGCTAATCGTTTCGCAGATTTCGCCACATACCGGATACCGAAATGCATAAATGAATATACTACGGAGATCAACACGATGAGATGAACAGAATGGTACACAAATATGAGTGATACGACCAAACTATCAAAACTCGATTTTTCGCTGCCAAAAATGCTGCAAAAACGCTGAAAATAAGATGAATAGAGCCAGAGCAATCCAAATTTGACGAAACGAAATATGACGTCTCACTCAGAAAATGGTTTACATTTTTATTATGTAAAAATATTTAGATTTCAAAACATTTTATTTCCAGCAATTTTAACTGATTTTAAATTTTAAATTTCACAACCAAGCAAACTTTTATATTTTCTGATGAAAATCTGACACTTGCTACGTTTAAATAGACATATTCCAAATATCAAATTTTCATTGCAAATTTTTTTATTTTATATTTCCATGAAAAATTTATTTAATTACGTTATTTAAAATCGTTAAAATTTATGGGTCGTTACAACCATCGGAAGGTGGTTCCTTACCTTGTCGTAGTATGTTATCCAATATCCAATATGTGCCTTTACGGGTTTGATTGTAGAACCTAATATGCTGGAATTTAATAATGTAACAATTTCGGCTATGATTAATTAGTATTTGTATTCTAAACAGTATTATAATATTAGAGGATTTCTATAAAAATGTTTTGGTTATCGTAAGGTAAAAACCAATCCGTGTTTATGTGCGGCGTGGTCTTATGAGATACTGATGTGTTTTCTCACGCTGGTTTTCCTGACTGACTCGGATGTTATTTTATTATAATGCTCGGGTCAGAGACATATTTACAGACTGCTTTGGATGCTTTGGAGCTTCAAGAGATGAGCTGGAGGCCTAGAGACGTTTTCACGTATATGGTTATTTTTCTGCTGTAGTGTGTTCAAAATCATCATCATTTGTGAGGATAGGTTGTTATAACTGTCCAGGCTGATGATTGTGATTTGTTGTTGTACTCTTATGGATGTATGTTTATAACAATTTCTCTTTTGTAAAGATTATCGATGTTATATTATATATTGTTCCGCTGCGATTGTAATAACCCACAATTTAACCGCTTTAAAATATGGATATTTAATATATTTTTAAATAATTAATTAATGAATTTATAATTAAAATAAATCTTTTTGAAATATTAAATAATGATGGTGAAATAGTTTTTCAAAATAGTTTACGAAAATATTTAGTTCGAAGAAAATAGAAAATGTGACCGGAAACCGTTTTTCGAATTATCGACTTTCGGTGTCGAAAAGTTGTCGGAAAACGTTGTGCACATTGGTGTATCATATACATAGTCATATGAATAAAGTTAAGGCATGTGTATGTACATGTATGCATGTAGTTAAGTGTGTGTGTGTGTGTATATATATATATGTGTGTGTGTGTGTGTATGTGTGTTGTAACATTTCATGAAAAACAAAATAGAATATTCCATAAAGATGCCTTGTGAAACATAATAAAACATGTTTATATACTAAAGTACTTAGCATTTAATGGCTTGTTGGAAGAAAATAAAGGGGACCCACCTATTTTCGTGTAAAATGAAGGAGGAGGAGATAATGAAGTGAGGTGGCATGCAAAGGATGGGGGTAGTGTCTCTAAGTGCGTTTTAGTAATATGCTAAGTACATTTCATGTAAAAACTAATTTCCTAATTTCTTATTTCATTTTATTTCATTTCCTACTTCATCATTCTTATCTCAACCTTCCTCCCAAAATTTCCAAGACATCTTAAGTTTAAAAATCCAAAAATACATTCCTTTTCCACTCTTTTCTTAAATAAATTACTAAAACTAGCTCCTTTCCACTCTAAATTACTTAACCCCTCAAAAACAAGACCCTAAGACCCTATTTCCACCTAGGCCGAGCCCATTCCCATCTTGGCCGAATCCAACTAGCCCACTAAGGGCCCAAAAATCCAAGCTTTGGTGTAGGAGAAGGAAGACCGAGTGGTAGGCAAGGAGTTGCGATACTTCGACTTCGTTTCGTAGCACTTAAGTGAGTAAAATCTCACTTTTCAAACAAAATTTTTTAACTTCAATATATAGCTCATATTATTAGTTGCTATTTGCTATGGGTTATGTATGATATTGTGTTTGGTTATTAGTTTGGGTTATGCTTTAGAAAGATGGCATCTTGGTAGTTGGTTAGTAGCTTAAAAGTGGACACCTTGTTAGTCGGTTAGTAATATGAAAAATTAGTGGCGATAGTTAATTATTTTCTAATTAATGTTCTCAACTTATTTTTATAATAGTAAAGTACCTTGTATTATGCTTTGCTTATGGTAATGTGATGTGTAGATGTAAGTAAATGACATGAAATTAGTTGTCGAAGTGTCCATATAGCGACTATCGCTATATCGACACTTTCGACAAACATATCCTTATCGAAATTTTTTGATTTATTTCTCGAGCTTGGGTTTTGTTTTACATGTTAATAAAGTTATTAAATAAGGATAATTTCAAATTTAATTAATTATTTTAATAAATATTTTTAAATATAATTAATTAATTAATAAGGATTAAGGTTAATTAATTAACTTGTTAATGAAGAGTTTAAATTTAATTAATTAACTTATTAATGATGTGTATAAATTTAATTAATTACTTTGTTAATGATACTTAAAATTTATTAAACATTTTTTCCAATGATGATTAAGGTTAATTAATTATTTAATAATGATGGATTAAAATTTATTAATCATTTTAATTAATGATGATTAAAATAAAGTAACTCCTTTCGATTAATGGTTTGTAAATTTAATTAATTAATTTAAATTTAATTAATCTTTTCTTTAATTATGTTTTAAATTAATTAATTTAATTAATGATATTTATTTATTATTAATTAATTTAATTAATGATGTCTAAATTTAATTAATTAATGCAATTAATGAGATTAAATTTAATAAATTAATTTAATTAATTCTGTTAATTAAAGGTGATTAACCTTTTTAATTAAATGGTATTTTGAAGCCAATTATCCAAATTGATTATTTAAATATAATGATAATTAATTATTCTCATTTATGATGGTTGAAGCGAAGTATCCAATTAAATAAGGATATTGAAAGTTATTAAATCCTTTTATAATGATGATTTAAAGTTAGTAAACTCTTTTAACAAAGTGTTTGGAAGCTAATACTTGTAATGTGAAGCCCAAGCACGAGTTTGGGTTTTTTTTAAAAAGAAAAGGTTTTAATTGTTTATGGAAAGGAATTAACTTCCGTAAAGCGATTCACTTGTATGGAAACGATTTATTTGTATAATTAGCACTAAACATCGAAGAAGTAGATTTGTCGCTATTTCAAAAATTAAGAATACTCGTGAGACATGACTTCGAGGTAACACTACCTTGACTTGTCTGGTATTGTTGTTAGAGAATAAATAGTACAGTTTGAATTCGATGAGTGGTGATAAGTATACAAGACTTAATTTCCATATACGATCGTTTTATATCCTTGATAGTTGGTTTCTCAGTTATCGGTTACTTCAACTTCTTTATTATCGTGATTCTAAGATGATGTGTTGCTCTGTCGAGCATTGATATCCTTTGTCGAAAATGACTAAATCCAAAGCGCGAGAGGAAGCCAAGCTATGTGGGGTTGCTTGGTATTGTCCGAAGTGTCACAGAGTATATGAGCTTCTTAGAAGTATATTACTAAAGGTATACTTCAAGGGTGGCGCACCTTCCTAGTCATTTGTTAGAGATTTTCCTTTTCTTATTTGATTTGAACCTTCAAATTTATTCCCTTATTTGCATTGGGAAGAGTCAACCACTCTTCGTGGTGTTTAATTATTTATTCATTCTTTATGTTTTGATGTTGATTTATGTAAGAGTAAACCCATTCCACGTTCGTGGCATGGTCTCACATGTTTGTGTTTAATTTTAAGCCTATTGTGTAAAACGTTTTACTCATACCAGACATATCGTCTGACCCGAGTTGTTTGTTTTCCCTAAACTCTCGGGTACTCATTTTATTTGAGTAGTCCGAAGTAACAGGTTTCTTGTTGGGCTCTTTTGAAGGCGGCGTCCAAGCAAGGGGCTTTCATCTTCTTAGTTATCTATTCCACTGTATTATCTTGTTTGTGTAAGTGTATTTGTTTTCAGCATATGTAAAGGCAGGTTGTTATAACTGCCTAAGCTGATTTGTAGTACTTTGTGTAACTCTGATAACTCCCTGTTAAGGAGTAACCTGATGTACTATTGACTGTGATGATTTTTATAGTTTCATTGTAAGGTTTTCTATTCTGTTCTTTATTTCACCTCACGATGATTCATTTTTTCGATTCTTGGGCAATGGCACACGAACACTAAGATGTGTTAAGTGTCGTTCCTAGGGGTCGGAAAGGTGGGTCGTTACAGCGATTGTGAGATTCTGTGTTGTTTTTAGTTTCTTTCCCTTCTTCTTCTCTTCTTCTTTCTTCTTTCTTCCCATAACTATCCGTCTTTCTATTCAATTTTGGTTAGACATGTGTGGTTTATTGTCAACTTCAATAGTGTGGATTGGTGGGTTGTTACAGACCCGATATCAGGAAGAGTGTACGCTTATGTGCTTGTCTTCAGGCTCACCCTAAAGGATCCCACCTTTGAGTAGTTAAGCACATCTTATGATATTTGTCTAATACAAGAGACTATGGTTTATACTATCTAAAAGGTTGTCCATTCAAGTTGGTCTCTTTGTTGGTTACTCACTTGTCTCTTGGTTTAGCAAGAAGCAAAACCATATATCTTTATTAACTTAAGAAACATAGTACATTTTAGAAACACTTGCATGTGATCAATTAACATATGTATGTGTGTGTGTATATATAACTGTGTATCTTTGTGAACTTATGAAACATAATACATTTTGGAAACACTTGCATGTGATCAATTAATATATATATCTAAGAAAACCTTTGGGATTTCTGTACACATATATGAAAATCACTGATTTACTATGATAACACAAGTCTAATTAATCTTTTTAAAAACCCAGTAAACTATTTACGAATGAAATATATCAACATAAGACATCATTACTTCAGAGATATTGTTGAAAAAGAAATAATTTGGCTAGACTTTGTTAATTTAGAAAATCAAGCACCCGATATTTTCACTTAACCATTTTTTGAAAATGCTTTTCTAAAACTTGGGAGAGAATTAGGAGTTGTTCTTAAACGAAATAAGTTAAGTAAAGATTAAACTTTCTATTAAGAAATAAATTTTATTAAGAGTTTTTAAGCAGCAAAATAATTTGTTCTTTAAATATTTTAAAATTTGTATTGGTTAAATAATTTACTTAACTTTGTTTCCTTTTGTCATTTCAAAAATTGCATCAGCTTTTAAGACAGTAGAATAAATAATTAAGTCATCTGATTAGAAAATTCAGACTTCTAAAATAGTGTAAAAAATAAACTAAAAACTTACGAGAAAATAATGTAGAAATTCAGATGGATGAAAAATAATTCAAATGGTGGACTTACATTTTAGACGTTTGAATGCCACCAACTTTGAAATATAAACTTTATGGAGAAGCGACAAATTTTTTTTGGCATTTTAATTCTTCATTCAAGCATCTAAATAGCCCGGAAATAGTTTTTAAAAATGGAATATTTCTAGCCAAACACAATTCTCCATGTAACTTTTCCTATTTATACTAAATAACTGTTCTTCTTCTTTCAAAGTCATTCTACAATATTAGCAAAATAAAATAAAAACAAAATTTTGGATCTACAAAAGTTTGAAATGACACTCAAATAATCGAGAAAGATAGCCACCATCGAGGTAACTTCTTCATCGTCACATGAGCAAGTCCCTCAAGAACAAATTAAGGAGTGGATTTACAACAAGTCAAGCATTGAATGCTTTAATGCCATATCAAACATGAGTGTTCTCTCGGGTACCTTCTATAATCTAAACAAACTTCCAAATTATTCTAAGAAAGATTTGGCAGGAGAAGCAAAGATTGATTCTTTGATTGAATATAGACTAAACAAGGTTAAAATCTACATACTTTTAGTTCAATTATTTTATGCGGATCTTGGGACAGTTCTATAAACCTAGGGTTGAAGAAGGTTGGCTTTGGACTAGCGCTATGGGATATTTTTAAAAATACATATTAATGAACTAGGGGTCATTCTAGGGTGTGGCTTCGTTGAACCGGTTTAGAAGATATCGAAACCAAGTTAGTCATTCTCTATGGGAAAACTGCATTGACAATATGATGATAATAAGCGTAAGACCGTGAGCACATTTGCTAGAGAGGATGTTAATCAACCTAGTTCTACCATGAATCGGTAGTCATGAGAATATTTACGTCTTAGACTACAAAGCTTTATATGTAATTTTTGGTACTATTGAAGTTAATTGAGAAAAACATATTCATGATGAAATCAAGTATTTCTATAAGAAAAATAAAAATAACTTCCTATGGACTAATATTATGAGAATTTTAGAGCAAAGAGGAATAATGAGAATATGAGATTTTTTTTGAAGTGAAATTTACGGATAAGAATTTTAATAGCTTGATGCACTTGTTGAAAAAACTACCTAGTTTTGGTAGTTTGCAAAAATTCACAATAAAATGTGATGCGGAAGGTCTAATGTTAAACCTGAATACAACTTGAATGAAATAGCAGAAGCAAAAGAAGAAGTGCAGGAAAGAGTTAAGGGAGAGGAAGAAGAAAACAATGACTTTGTTCACGAGCTTGACCTAAATGATAGTGTTGAATTACCATATGCAGGTCAATGCTTAAAAATCAAACACAAATAAGTAAAAATCAAAAGAAAATTGAAAAACGATTAGACAAATGAATAGTCAACATCGAATGTAAGATAGAAAAAATTGAGTCAACCGTCCAAGGGATAAAATCTACAATAGGGAAAATTTAGATGAAGCTTAGTGTATATTCTTGATCATCTTCTTGACCTACACCTCCACTACCAAGTACAACACAAGCACAGTCTAGGACTGACTTTAATCCCGATGGTACATACTATAAAGAAGAACAAAGGGACCAACTCTGGGAACAAAATTGAGGATAAGCGTCAAAAAATCATGCTTGCCAAGGATGGGTGGCAATAGTAAGTAAGTTCTTATTTCTTTAAAAATTACGTTGTGTTTATAAGACTTTATTAATATAGCATTATGTGTTTGAAATGTTATGTGTTTAAAACTATCTGAAAATGTTGCAATTGTAGTGTTTAAAACTATGTTGTATTTGTTTGTGAGACTGTGCTATGATTAAAACTTTGTGCATATCCTTGTGTGAACTTGCTTATAAGAATATCTATGTGTTCGTGTTGGATATTTTGTGAAATATATATCATCGTACTATATACTCCTACCTTATAAAGTATCTTTCTTCGATATTTTTATTAATGACAAAAGGAAGAAGAATATGAGCATATTGATAGGGGCAAAGTGTAACGAATTGGAATTTTACCGCCTTGATTTGTAGATATTTAATTTTTTTTAAATATTCAAATAATAGGTTTTATAACTAAAATATAACTCTTTTAAATAATAACAAATGATTGTAAAATAAATTTGTAACGACCCAGGATTTTGCCACTTTAAAATAGGCTGTTTAAATATATTTTACATAATCAATAAATGGATTTTTTGTCAGCAAATAAACCCATTTTAATTATTTAATAATGATGATAAAATAGTTTACAAATTTTTTTTCCAATATGGATAGTTAAATAAAAATGGAAAATATGATCGAAGAACATTTTTCGAATTTTCGACTTTTCGACACCGAAAAGTTATCGGGAAACATTGTGCAGATCTTGTTTAACATGCACACACTTATTTAAACTAGGTTAGTAAAATACACACACACTTATACATGTATACATAGTAAATACTTAGTATATATACACATACATGCATGATTTGACCTTTGATGTACATATATATATATATTATAAAACCTAAGCAAATCCCTTAATTTAAGCACCTAAGTACACTACACCATATTTCCATGTTTTATGGGTAAGGAGGAAGGGGTACACCCTAGGTAATGTGGGTATATAGGTAAGGGGAGGGGATGGGGTTCCTTAATTCATGAAAAAGAAACTATTAATTTATACCAAAAGTCATTTACTAAATTTCCCTTCCCATTTGTTTATATGTATACCTCCATCTTCATTCATTTCTTACTTTACATTAATTTTTTATTTCTGAATCTCCATTCCCATACATTCACATCCACATTTCCATGGCTATTCCAACTAAGTTCCTAAGTCAAAAACTAGTTTAAAACCTTCCTACTTCACTTCCAAATTCAATCTCAACCAAAACAACCCCATACCTTCCAAAATTATCTTGAGTCGAGCCCACTTCTTCCCTTGGCCAAGCCAAGTTGCACCCCCAGCCTTCAAAAGGTTCCTATTTTCAAGTCAAGGCATTTTGTTAGAAATATAGTCAAGTTCGGTGAAGGTTTAACTTGGTTTAGAACAAGTTTGGTGAGTAAAGTTCATGCTTTTAACTCAATTAGTTAACTATATAAAAGTTGTACAAATACTGTGGTATAATGATATTGGTTTGTGTTAATATGATATGTATAGTGTATGCATGAGTATGTGTGGATTTGGTGGTGTTTTGCTTATGTATAAGTGTGGTTAAGCGACTTTGATTACAACTTGAAAGTTTGAAAGTTAGTTAGTAACTTTAAACACTAGTCTTACTTATGGTTGTATTGTGATGTGATGATATGGATGTTGGATATGGTATTTGATATATGTTGGTTCATGACATAAAGTTAGTGATTTGCTAACCAAAGTGAAACTTGAAATCCTTTTTGTCGAAAAGTTTGGGTTTTAAAGTTTTAGTTTTTTTTTCAAGTTTTAAACTTGGTTTTGTTTTCAAAGGTTCACTTTTATATTCCAAAGGTGATAAGAGTCCAAAGTTTATGTTTTTAAAACTTAGAAATCAAATTTCAAAAAGTTAGAAATTATGGGTCGTATAACGATAGTCGCTATAGGCATAGTTCATGAAAAACGAACTAATTTTCTAAATCTTAAGTGTTTACACTTAGAAACGTTGCAGTTTATGTTTTCTAACCTTAATTAAGATAATTGAAGGTAATTAGTAAGTTTTTTATTAATTAATTATTTATTGATTTAATTTGTTAAATAATTAAGAAGGTAATTAGCACTTAATCACTAATTAACAAGGTTGTTATAATTAATTGTTAATTAATTAAATTAATCATGATTAATTAAGAAATTAATGTTAATTATTATTTAATTATTTAATTAAAGATTAATTAATTATTATTTAATGATTATTTTAAGATAATTATTAATCATTTATTATTTAAAAAGGTTTAATACTAATTAATTACTAATTAAGGATAACCAAGTTTAATTAGGCTTTAATTAAGTTTAATTACTTTTTGATAAGGAATTAAATGTTATTTTAAATAATTAATAAGGGTTTAATAAATTTAAAACCGCTTTGAGTTTAAGAAATCAGTTTGGTTTTAAACTGTTTTCATTTCAAATTTGTTTTAAATCAAGGGATTTCTGTGTCGCTTACCCTTAAGTAACCCCATATGATTAGGAAAACTAAATGACATCTATTAGTAGAATAAAACACCATTCTTCTATTACAATTAACTTGGACATTTACTTAAGTTTATAGAGTTTTATGTGGTTATCCTTTATATACTTGTTGTTATGTGGTGTCTTGTTAAACTGGATAAGTAAAACCAAATTAAAAGCACCATTATGGTCATTAAGCCTCCGTTTGATTTTGAAAGATAAATATTTCGTTTTCTTTTTGAAATGGTTTCAAAGTTATTGCATTTTGAACAATATTTAAAGGAATTTGGAAATTTATAAGGTGTTTTGGGTAAATGGATTTGAGTTTTTAAGCGAAGAAGATTTCATAATAAGGAAGATTTATAAAATGGATTTGCCTATTAAAGAAAGTTAATTTGATTTATGGTTATTTAAGAAGTTGTTTAAATAGGAAAGGTTATAAAGAAGTTTTATAAATGATTTTGAGGTATTTAGAAAAGAAGTTTTAGAAAATGATTTGGACATTCATAAAGAGAGTTATAAAAAAAGTTCGGATATTTTTAAAAGCAATTTGTATAAATGATTTTGAATAATTATAAAAGGGTTTTATAAATGAATTTGGAATTTTGGAAAGTATTTTGAAATGGATTTGGATTTCTAGTAAAAGAGATTTCACGAATGAAATAGATTTGATTAAAAGGGATTTATTGAAAGAAACATAAAAATAATTTGAGATCTGGGTTTCTCTAAACTGACTTTTTAAACTGGTGGTATGGAGCGTCCATTCCACACTTAACACGAGGAAATTGTGTTTAGGGCTGTCCTTGCCTCCAATTTAAACAACATTGGTTTAATCCTTTTAACATGATTTGGAAGTAAGAAATTATTCGCAAATGTTTTGTGTATATACTTATGTCGGAGAGATAAGTATATGAATGTTTTAGACAAACGTTTTGAAAAAAAGATTTATTAAATAAAGATTTATTTTGAGGTTTAATGGTTGCTATTGGTAAATAAATCTCAAATAGAATTGGTTGTTGTTTGTCTATTGGATAGTTAAATAACCGACTATCAAATATGGACCCAAAATGTAAATTTGAAAATATCTAGGAGAAACATGTGAGTTATATGGCATAGTCATCTCCAATGATGTTGTACTGTGCGTATAAATCTAATTTTGTTCTCCTAGAACAAATGTTATGGAAATCCGTCCACTAATGGTTAGGAGGTTATCTCCGCTCTTATCTTTGACTGCTTATTTCCTAAAGAACCGGGGTTGGGTTTACCGAAAACTATCGAATGTTGTTTCGAAGAGACCGAGATCGGATATATTATCCAAAAACCACTTTGATCCAACTCAAGTGTTTCTAAGTGAAGACATCTTGAAGATGATGGAATTGAGGATGGTGCTCTTTGAAGTGCAAGGGCTGCTTGCTACCGTTAGTTCCTGAGATGATGGTTTTGATGACAACAACCTTAGGACTTATTCTAAAATATAAATACTAATATTCTTGTTTAGATATATATGTATATGTAGGATATATATATGCAGGTACTGAGAATGAAGACTGTACAGTATAAAGATGCAAGACCGAGTATAGAGATTCAAGACTAACGAATTCAAGATTGAAGAAATCAAGACTGAAGACTTATGAGTATCAAGAGTTCAAGATAAGTAATAGATTCTAGATTTATATTAAAACTTCATAATAGCACTAAAATCTTTATTAGGATTTTAATTGAGGAATGGAATCCACCTTCTCGCTCTAATAGTGGGATGGAACCAACGACCTCTTTAGTGGGATGGAACCCAAGATCTTCTCTAGCTGAATGGAATCAATGACATTTTCAAAATGATTTATTTTTTCAAAACTATCTTTTTAAAGGCATCTCTATCAATTTAAATATTTTAGCCTTAATTCAAAAAATATTTTTAATCATATTAATTTCAAAATCATCTCTTGTTTTTTAAACTATTTCTTGATTTTAATATTTTAGCTTTAATATATTTTAAAGAAATCTATACTTAGTTTTGATATTACTTTTATATTATAGATTATATATTTTAAGATTACTTTCTAAAACTCTTTTATAAATTTAAACTATATTCAAAATGGTTTACAAAGTTTAGAAATTGTTTTGACAAGTTTTAGAATAGAGATCATTTTAAAGAAAAATATATTTTCAAAATTAACATAGGCATGTCGACATCCCTCATCCCCCCATGTCGACATGGTAGCCATAGAATTTAAAATTCAAATTTTCAAAAGAACTGTCTATTCGTCATAACCTTTCACGAATGGACATGACCATTGTTCTCCTATAAATACCAGTTGTTTTCAACGAATTTTAAGTTAGTTTTTCTTCATTCCTTCTTCTCCACTCAAATATTCTTTTATATTTCAAATGCTTTAACCAAATTCTACCGAAACTCTAAGTGAATCAAACTCGATCATCTCTAGTTTGATTCTCTTCCACTCTCTCTCAAAGATCTCAGTGCTATTCAGAGTTATAGGATCATTTGTTATCAAAGATCAAAAGATCGAAGTGTATCGAGTCTCTCTCTATCAAAGTGTGATTGGAAACGGTGTGATTGTGGCCCGTAAATCAATTAGGTGTGATTGTAGCCCGTAAATCAATTGGGTGTGATTGTAGCCTGGTTAAATCATGAGAGTTTGCCCTGGACTCGGAGACAAGAGGGTGTATCTCATGGCCTTGAAATCGAGGTTGTAATATCAACATTGAAAAGAAATCTGCACAAGAAATTGTGTGGGACTGATGTAGTGTAACTCCGAACCAGTATAAAATTATGGTGTTTTCTTTCCTTTACTGCTTTTATTTACTATTTTCATCTGTGTCTGATTCTGTGATTGTTTCTGTGTTTGTGAATTGCATCTGTTAGGATTTAATTTGAAAAGATTTCAAAAAGATTTGTAAAATTAATTAAACGCTATTCACCCCCCTCCAGTGTTAATTCTGCCTTAAGATTTGTAATTCGTGTTTCGTACATTTGGTATCAGAGCATTGGTTTTCAAAGTTATCATAATCTGAATTTTGAAAAAGTTTAAAATGGCAATTTTTAGAGATTCTGTTAACACTAGTTCAAAACTGTCCAAATCATCATTGTCTCATAAGTCTGCATATTGTCATTATAGAAAATCAAGTTATCTACCGAATTGGTGTGTTGTGCAGGAACAGATATGTTATATGGCTTTTGAAGAATCAGCACTCAATGGACAAATGGTGCAAATCAAGGAAAACAAATTGATACTTGATAGTGGATGTTCAAGACACATGACTGGTAATCCGGAGATACTGAATGACATAATTTATAAAGATGGAGGAATGGTCAACTTTGGAGACAATTCAAAAGGATATGTGATTGACATCGGCAATGTCGGTAACTCTAAAACTCCTACTATTTCTGATGTTCTGTTAGTTACGAATCTAAAACACAACTTACTTAGCATAAGTCAACTATGTGACAAGGGCTACAAAATTAAATTTAAAAAGGATAAGTGTCACATCGAAGATAATAAATCAAATATTATCTTTGAAGGAATTAGGAAGAAAAATATTTATATTCTCAGTATGAAAATCTCAAATGATAACCTATGTCTTTTGGTTAATACAAGTGGCCCTTGGATTTGGCATAAAAGATTTGTGCATTTTAATTTCAAACTCTTATCTAGATTTCAAAACTTGATCTAGTAAGAGGTCTCACTAAAATGGATTTTAAAGTAGATAGTATACGTGATGCTTGTCAATTAGGAAAACTTAGAAAGAGTTCATTTAAATTAAAAGATATGATTTCAACTTCAAAACCTCTTGAGTTACTTCATTTAGATCTGTTTGGTCCATCTCAAATTCAGTCAATAAATCGCAGTAAATATGTTTTTGTAATTGTAGATGATTATTCTAGATTTACATGGACAATTTTCCTGAAACATAAAAGTGAGGCTTTTGATTTATTTAAAACTTTTACAAAAAGAATTCAAAATCAACTTTCTTTAAAAACCAAAACTATTCATAGTGATCACGGTGGAGAATTTGAAAATGAAAATTTTGAGAATTTCTGTAATAAAAAAGGAATAACTCATAATTTTTCCTTTCCAAGAACTCCACAACAAAATGGAGTGGTAGAGCGTAAAAATAGGACGATTCAAGAGTGTGCAAGAACTATGCTTTCAGATAGTAAATTACCAAGAAATTTTTGGGCTGAAGCAGTCGCTACAGCTTGTTATATTTTAAATAGGATTTTAATTAGACCTCTAACCAATAAAATACCATATGAACTTCTTTTCAATAAGAAACCAAAGGTATCTTATTTTAAAGTTTTTGGAAGTAAATGCTTTATTCTAAATACAAAGGACAATTTGGATAAATTTGATCCTAAATCCGACAAAGGAATCTTTATCGGATATTCTAATAGAAGTAAAGCATACAGAGTTTTCAATTTAAAAACTAACACCATTGATGAAACAATGCATGTATCTTTTGATGAAAATTTCAAATATTTTGTTCAAACAAATGATGAAAGATGATTTTGTTACTTTAAATAATGAATCAAATGAAACGAACTGTGAAACTGTTCATCCTAATAAAAGGATCAGGCTTTTAAAAGATCATCCTATAGAAAATATACTAGAAATTATTGAATCTGTTGTTAGAACTAGAAATCAACTAAACAAGATGAGTAATGTAGCTTTTATATCAACTATAGAACCCAAAAATCCAAAGGAAGCATCATTTGATGATTCATGGATTCTTGCTATGCAAGAAGAAATGAATCAATTCACCAGAAATGATGTATGGGAACTTGTTCCTAGACCAAAGGACAAAACTATAATAGGAACTAAATGGGTTTATAAAAATAAAATGAATGAACAAGGTGAGGTTGTTAGAAATAAAGCTTAGTTAGTCGCACAAGGTTATTGTCAAGAAGAAGAAATAGACTATGATGAAACCTTTGCACCCGTAGCAAGATTAGAAGCCATTAGAATTCTACTTGCTTTCGCAAACCACAACAATTTCAAAATATTTCAAATGGATGTCAAAAGTGCCTTTTTAAATGGTTTTGTTAAAGAGGGTGTTTATGTTGAACAACCTCCACTTTTTGAAGAAGAAAAGTTTCCAAATCATATCTACAAATTAAAGAAAGCTTTATATAGTCTGAAACAAGCTCCTAGAGCCTGGTATGACAGACTAAGATTTTACCTATTACAATCAAATTTTGAAATTGGTAAAGTAGATAATACTCTTTTTATTAAAAGAAACAAAAACAATATCTAATTAGTATAGATTTATGTAGATGATATAATTTTTGGATCAACAAACACTGAAATGAACAAAGAGTTTTCTGAAATAATGACAAAAGAGTTTGAGATGAGTCATATGAGTGAACTTGCTTTCTTTTTAGGATTGCAAATAAAACAACTAGATAGTGGTATTTTCATTAGTCAAGAAAAGTATGCTAGGGATCTAGTTAGTAAGTTTGGTATGACCACTGCTGTAACAACCCGGATATTTTAACAATTTTAATTAATTTAATTAATTGAATATTTGTGAAATTTTAAATATTTGAATTTGGAAATAGAAATTTAATATTTGGGATACGTCTACTTAAACATAGCTAATGGTAAATTTTCATCTGATAATATTGAAGTTTATTTTATTGTGTAATTTTATTTCAATTCAATTCAGTTAATATAGATGACAATAAAATATTTTCCAAACTCGAATATTTTTATACAATAAATTTGTAAATCATCTTCTGAGTGAGACGTCATCTTCCGTTTCATCAAATTTTGACTGTTATTGCTCTGTTCATCTTATTTCTGGCATATTAGCAGCATTTTTGGTACCGATTGTCGACTTTTGATAGGATGATCGTACCACTAATATCTGTATACCGTTTTGATCGTCTCGTCGTGCTGATCTCTGCGGTATATTTAATTCTGTGTTTTGAAGTCCGATACACAGCGGAATCTGCGAAAACAATTTCGTATCGGTACCGGTTTTATAATCTTTTGAGTTCTTTTCAGTTACCCACATGAATTGAAGAGCTTAATAATTTCAACCAGCTGTTGATTGATGACTTTTGCTTTTCTTTTGATTTTTATTTTTGGTTCGTTCAAAATTCTCTGTGACCTTTCATTTGAGCATATACGTTATATATAAGTTTATGTTTATATTCTTTTGCCTGACTCCTTCTCTTCTCCTCTCGTTCTCACTTCTTTCTTCTGCAAAATTTTGTACAGGAAGTTTTTCCATTGTTTTTTTTCTCTTCTTTCTTATAATTCTTCTCCTCCTTCCTTATGGGTACGGCCATCAAACTCTTGCATCACTCCTCCTCTCCATAGTCGGTCACCATCACCACTTGCTAGCCGATCAACTCCACCATTAAGGCCGAAACCTCTCCACTCTATCTTGTCTAAACCCATGGCCGAACCCCCTTTTCCCTTCACCATTTGATCGGCCACCTCCTCACCAAAAAGCAGGCCGAAACCACTACCTACCCAAACCGAAGCTCATCCCCACGTCTTCCCGAGCAACCTCCACGCGCAAGACCAGCCACATCCACCACGTCCCTTTTCAGTGCCGACCTTTCCCGTTGCCGTAGCTTCTCCGTCTGTGCCGCACCGCCTCCGCTCCTCTTTTTCGGTCCTCCACCCTGACCAGCAAGTTCATCTCGTTCGCTTCCCATCGTCAGCCTGCCTCCTTCAGCCGAGCTCTCGTCCTTTGATTCCAGCAGCTTTCTCGAAGAAAAATAAGAAGGTATATATATTTTGTTTAAAAGTATTATTTTATATATATATTATAAATTTAACCTGTTACTTTATATATTATGTATGTAGAGTATATATTTTATTCATATTTGTTCTGCCACCTCTCCATTTCTCGGCAACAACATATATGCTATTTGTTTCGGCAAGTAGGTGTATATATATCTATTATGTTGTGTATGTATAAATATTAGTTATATTGATTCTTTTATAAGCAGTATTGATTTTTTTTTAAAAATGTGTATGTAAGCTTATATCATATTATAAAAGAGGTTATGTTGGTACAGTATTATATACGTATGTAGTTATATAAGATTTTATGATATATTGGTTATTAATATTATTTTATATTATATATATATAGAATAGGAACTGTATAAATCTGTTTATATATGTAAGTGTGTACAAGGTATATATATCTGTTTACTTATATATATATGGGTTATGACGTCTGATTTGAAAGTATTATATATATATACATTAGTTTATATACTTTTATATGTTAGTTGTATACATATAAGTTTATGAGTTCTGTTTTTTTAATATATAAGATGTGCGGTAACTTTATGATTTGATATATATAGGGTCATCTTGTTTTTAATATATACAAATATATATACGGTACAGTGTTGGGTTGCTGTATCTATAATATTATAAGTGAGGATATGTATGCGGGTTCGAAAGCTTGCATATATTAATATATATAGCTGTACTTCAAAATCTAGTGTAGTATATCATAGTAGCCTTGTTTTTTCTATGAAGAAGAAAGAAAGCAGTAATATAATTATACAAAGTTATGTTTGCAACAAGTCTTTATTTCTAATTTGTCTTGTTTTATAATTTAACCTTTTATTTTATATAATATATTAGTTTATATAGTTTATTAGTAACCAATTTGCTGTTTATATAAAATATAAGTTTATTTGCGATCGGTGAGTTCCAATATATTATAATGAGTTAAATTATATTGATTTTCAAATTTTTGATTTTAATAAGAATGTAAGTTTATACATACGTTTATATATTAGTATATGTACATAAGTATTTTATATAATTTCAACAATATATATGTTTTCAAAGTTTATTACATGTCAGTTTTTAAAATCTGGTTTTCACAGTCTTATATACATCAGATTACACATTAGTATATATGTATTGTTGACTCCAAAGTATTTTACGTATGTAAGTTTATAAATATAGATTTTATATATTAGTTTTATATATAAGTAATGTTATGGCTGGGCATATATAAGTAATTATTTCAACATATATTATGTATATATATTTGACTGTAATATATGAGTTTTAGTTTAAACCAATGATTTTGAAATTCATATATATTTAATTTAATATATGTGTGAATTTAGAATATGATTTATATATATAGTTATATATATCATTATATATAAGTTACATATACCATTGATCTTCGTCAAATCCAGTTCATCGTGCCTTGCTCTTATCCCGCCAATGTCCAATTTGGTCGCAGCATCTTTCTGATTTGCTCGTGTCCGTATTAGTGTGCGTATCCGTGTCATCTTCTGTATTCTCTAACCTCGAAGGTGAGCAATCACTCACGATTAACATTCTTATATTTATTAAAGTGGAAATTAGCCACAAGGGCCTCTTTAGCAAGTGCAATTAGTTTCTAGGACACACAACTGAAATAATTACTTTTAAGGACAAAATGCAAAATAATTGGCTTCTAAGGCCTAAAAACCTATGAAATTATGTCCTTGAAAATAATTGGACTGCCGACTTTGTCCTTAAAAGTAATTATTCTGCTGACTTTGGCCTTGAAATTAATTTCTGTGGATGTGTGTCCTAGAAACTAATTGGACTGCAAAGTTTGTCCTTCTAGTGAAATGCCCCTTTATTAAATTTGATTTCAATTGAAATGACATTGAAATATGCTGCTAAATTGAACTGTTAATTTTATAATTGCTATATATGATATGCTATTATCTGAAATTGTTCACCTGTGGGATATGACACCATATCCTATTGTTTATATTTTATTTAATTTGTTATTGATGATATATGCATATTGTTGATATGTTATATTTATTATCATAACTGCTTTCACTCTGCAAGTTCTCTGTTAGTATAGAATTCCCTATGGGTTGAAATGATACATACCCGAACGATATTGTAGAATAGAAGAAAATCGTTATGGGTTGAAATGATAAACCCAAGCGATTTTCATTGAATTGAATTTGGGATTGTGGGTTGAAAAGATATATACCCGTATATTTTTAAATTGCGGATTGAAATGATAAATATCCGTATCACTTGACCATAGGATAGAAAATTATATACAGGCACCATTGGTCTATATATATTTTGAAATGATTTCCAAGGTTTTGAAAAGAAATATATGTGGTTTTAATAAATATTGATTTTAAGATATTATATCATTAATATAGATTTTATAATAATTTTAATAAATTAAGTTGGAAAGAGAAATAGAAATTAGTTCGAAATTTATTTGAATTTTACTAAAATAAAACCGATTTGAAACTTATTAACTTTGAGATTTTAAAATATGATTTATAACTTGATTTTTGAATTAAAGTGATTAAATGAATATTTCAAGTAAATAAATTGAAGGGAATATTAAGTTATATAAATTGTAATTTAAGGTTTTATTTAAAATGATATTGGATTGACTAAGTGAATTTTTTTCAATATAAAATAATGGTAAAGTTGAATTTGAAATATAAATGAAATTAAGCTTTGAAATCTATTGAAATTGAAATGGTTTAAATGGTAGTTTATATATGTATTTGGAATCGATATAAATTTTAAATGGTTTGAACTGAATTGAAATTGGTGAATTGAGATTAAATTAAATTGAATTTTGGAATTCAAGTTGATCTGAATCGATTTGTGAAATTTGAGGAAACTATTTTATTATATAAAGTATTTTAAAATATATTTAAAACTATTTTAATATCACTACAAGAAAAAACTAGTTTTATAACATCCAAAAACCATTGTTAAAACAATTTAACAACATTTTTATTACCGTTGTCATATCCATGGTTGCGAAAAAAGTATTTTTTTACTACTTTTACGTAGTGTTGCATAGAATATTGTAAATAACCTTTTTACGACATTTGTCAACCATCTTATTAATAATATTGACAAGGTTAGATAAGAGTTGCATATATATTTTACACAACATCTCAGGAGCATTGTAATGATGATTTCAAAGTATTTCTCAAACATTGTAAAAGTGACATTTAGCAACAATTTATTAGTATTTATAATCCAACATTTGCAATTACAATAGTCTTTGTATATTTTTTAATTAATTTTCATTATGGATACAGAAAAACAAATACATTTGCATAATATACAATTACATATTTTGGTACTACAATTACATTGCACTAGCGAACAATTTAAACATTTATATATGGTGCCAAATGATTAAGTAATAAAATCCCCTATATATATAAAAGTATGGTTTAGTTGCAAAGAACTTGAGCAAAAGTTACATTCTTTGAAAGGGTGACATGATGATAAATGTAATATGCTTCAATATGACTTTCTACTTTGCGCTCTAGCCAAAATGATCCAGCAAACACAGGGTAGACACTTACCTATAAAAATAAAATACCACTATAATTGCTAAAGAAAAATGCTCATATCATATATCTAAAAATAAATACAAAACCCGCCAACTAATCATAATCATTGTATAATTCACTTGTGTGTGAGATTAAAGAAAAGATTATACAGAACATATAACCAATTTATCTAATGTTTGCATATAGATTTGATACCAAGTCACAATCTAGTTACAATCTATATTAGCATTATTGTTGGTAACCAAAACATTTCTTCGTATCCAATTTTCACCACACAAGTGCTACCATTTTCTAATAGTGTGAGTTTGATTGATATTATGTTTTGCTCCAAGAGCCAAGTAAGGATAATATTATCTTGAATAGTGGAACAATGCATTGTCACAAGTCTTCCAACTACACACTAAAATATTGCATGTTTCCACATGATATGATTAATAATGTTAGCTGCTGATCATTTTTATTCTATTCAAAGAAGCTTTTTATTAACCAATTAGAATTAATCAAATAAAGTATGCGGCCTGATCAAACTCAATGTACAACTATTATTCAGAAGTTCACAACATGTCATGGATTTTTCATTTCTTAGCATTTAGTTAGGTTGAAGGCTTTAAGACATAAGTCGATGAGTTGGATATCACATTATATTTAAATATTATCTTGTAACCGTGGTCTGGAAATGACAATGCTATTAGAAATTTGCCTTCCATGTTATATGGATAATCTATTTGTTCGCACTAATCTTCAGGATCTACAATATGGATACAAAGGCAGTGCTATGACTTAAATAATCATATGTTTTGGACAAGTATTTTTAAACTCAGTTCCATTAATAATGTCATATCTACTAGAAGAATTATCATGATAGTTAAAGAAAAGAGAGACTGATGAATATATATTGAAAGCTTCAAAAAAATGGCAAGATGAAGATAATTCCAAGGAACATAATAGAATTCATGTAATATATAACTCCATTCTTAACTTTTTGTGTTTGCATCGAATGTAAACATATACATATCAAACCGTGCATCGCTATTAATTATGATTAATAAAACTATGAGGCAGAGTGCAATATATAAACGAAACATATAACATTCTAATATCATGATAAGAAATCATAAGAAATTACCCATGATGCTAACTTGTTGGTTTTCTATCCAACCAACGCATGACGTTTCATATTTTTAAATCTTTCCCCATAGATTGTAGCAACATAATGTATTCTATAACCTGCGGCAAGGAAAACAAGAAAGAAATATTTATAGATAAGTGAAATAAAATAATCTTAATACCTGAATTTTCACAGAATGACAACTAACCTCCAAAATAAAGTCCTTCCATTAACAAATTATTAAAACCTAAAATGTAATTTCAGTATAAAACCAGAAAAAACAACAATATTAACAAGAAATTGCAAAAAGTTAAATTATAGACGATCAAAATCTTCTATCCGAATATTTGTATTGATTAGTCATGAGATGTTTATGTTTGGTAAGTTTTATTTCTATACACCATATAGTTCGGTTCATTCACCTTACTTTCAAGCGTAATTTCACTTTTATAGTATATATAAAATTATATTACTCATCCACCTCATACTTTTCTTTGTTCTTCCTAATATTCCTTTTCTTCTTCTTATATTCACTCTTGTTGTATGAGTTGTATCCTTCTTATTTGCAAACATCAATAAAATTGTCCAAGATTATATTCCCCCTTTGCAGGGATTTTCACGTATTGCTCTACAACCATCTAATCTCCTAATCATACCAAAGTAGTTCCTCTGCGATAGAAGAGTCTTTTGTCCAATGATGCTTTTACTTCGATATTTGGTAGACTTTATATTTGAATTAGGGAATTGGTTTTGAGAACAGTCGTTCTCTTTTTGAATCATAAAATTTCACCATCGAAACCTACGTCTCCTTCTCCTTTCTTTTGACTTGTATTATAATGCTTAAGAAACCATACAACAGAAGAAAAAAGAGAAAAAAAAGTGGACAGCTGTTAGTTTGTTTTAGGGCTTAAGCTATCGGGTAGGGGGTAAGACCTTTAAAGTGGAGAAGGCAGTTTCAATTCACGGAGAAGCTAGTAATAGCGACTGAGAATGCAAATTTCAGAGCAGCAATATACATTTTAATTTAAGGCTTTGTAAGAGATGGGGTTAACAAGCTTAATGCATCAATTGAGAGGTATACTGCAGCATTTATTTTCCAACCGATTATACAAGCCAATATCAACAGCAAAATGATCATGCAATGTTCAGTTTTTGTTTGTTGATTCATCACTATAAAATACAATTTATACAACAATTGTATTCATGTTTCCATAGAAATAGATTTATGCTCATGAATGAGAGAAGCGAAAAAAACAAAATCAATCACCTTATCTTGATTTATTAATCCACGTGTGAATGGAGTAAAAAATATTTTTGGATTAATTTAGATGTGGATAAACTGATAAAAGTGGTGGATAGATATGAAAGTCACTTTTATGTTTATCATGATACCGGTTTTATAACAAATAACAATTATATCTTTATTATCACTAAAACCAGCTTTTCGTTTATGAGCAAATGCCCTTAACAAACAATAGAAGTACAAATTATCAATTTTGAAGAAACTTAACTACAAGCATCAAACTCGACTCATCTTCAAACAGAGCAAAAGGAACATTATCAGTGTGAGCTACTCAGCTAAATAAGCATTCAATCTACACAAGAAAAAGAAAATCACTTGACCAGTATGTATCATAATGGAAATACGGTAAAGAATAACAAAAAAAGTAAAATCTTAAAACCATCAACAATCTATAACTCAGTAATCAAGTTCTTGAAGCTCCAACGTATACAGTTGAAAACAAGAAAACAGATAATGTACGTTGACAGTAGATTTATGGCCTAATAACAAACATAACATAGGCACCCAATTTCGTTAGGCATTAATATTCATGTGCTACAATAACTCAAAACAGATATACTACATCTGAAAGCCATCGGAAAAAAGCCATATTCAATCATCCTAAAACTGAAATCTTCAAGTAAAATCCGTAAATATTACAACAGAACTTACAAACAGCAAATCTCGCAATATCCATTAATCCAAAGCTGAAAAATTACTAATGAAATGCTATGAAAAATACAAGGGCCGTGGCGAAGAGGAATGGAATGGCGATAAGGGCTGGAATCTCCAGAGTGACGAAGTGGGGTCGGGACCAGGAGCAGCGACTGCAAAGGCCACATCAGCAGTGGCGATGACAGCCGTATGAGCAATATCGCTAGTTTTTGGGTCCAAATGAGCCACTTCCCACTACTACGCTTTTTTGGCTATTTTGTTTATTTTTGAAACTAGGGTTCTCAGAAGTGAAAAAATCGATGAGGTACATCTGAAAAAAGGAAGTCTTTAGATGTACATGAAACATCGGAATTTGAGCATCGATTATTGATAGAATTAAGATGCACGAATTAGGAAGCTTTGTAAGGGAAAATTTTCACGAAAGCAGCGCCCCCAATATAGAGTTGAGAGAACTAATTTTCATTTAACGCTAAAGGGAACAATGACCAACCGCCTATTTTTCATTTCAAAATTTTAATTTGATAATGTTGTAATTTGCATGATTTAGAACGTTCTAATTAAATGGGTTGCAAAAAGTCTCAACTTTATCATAATGCATTCGAGAAACGTTGTGAGTATGATGTTGTAATACATATTTTTTGTTGTAGTGTATTTTACTTTATAAATTAGTTAAATATAAACTATTTTAATTTTTAACTATTTTAATATACTAATTATTTATTTTATAAACTATTTTTAATATAAAACTATTTTATTATACAAACTATTTTATTATTATATACAGTATTTTATTATATATAAAGTATTTTATTATATATAAACTATTTTAATCCATAAATTATTTATATATATATAAACTATTTTAACTTATAAACTATTTTAATATATATACTATTTTAAATATCTAAACTGTCTAAGTTGGAACAGTTATGGTTACGAAAAGTGTTATTGATTTCCAAAGTGCTATGATTTCCAAAGTGTTACGATTTCAAAAGTGCTATGGCTTCGAAAGTATTATGATTTAGAAACTGTTACGATTCTAAAACGAATATTATTTAAAGTGAATAAATGATTTTGAATTGATATGGTTTGAAATGAATATGATATTTTGATATGAAGTACGAACTGTTTGAAATGAAATGACCACGATGTTATAATAACGTTTGATTGTTAAAGAGACCGAGATCGAATATTGTCATACTCTCTGCCAATACCGAAAACCACTTTAACAACTGTGTATGTGGTGGAGATTCCAGAATGAAGTAGGATTATTTGGTGACGATTCCGTATGGTATTTACGTAGCCCTGACTCCCATGAGTCAGCTTGATGCAGCTAAAACAGGAGCCATGCGGGGCCAAGTGAGGTCATTCCTCCTATCGGACACATTTCTTCGATACCATTCTATTGCTTTTGTGATTTGATTGGGTGCACCCTTTGATTTTGGAGTGTGTCACGAGATGGGCGGTAGTAGCTGCTATGCATTACCACCAGTCCGGATCCGCAAACGGTATATCTACCTTGGCATTGCCTCGAGTGCCTTGTCGCATGCCCTATCGCGCCTTCTACGAGTTTGTTTTGTGTCATACCTATGGAGTGCTCCCTGATAGCCTACTTGCGAGTGGAGTTTACAGTATCTGTATAGACTACGGCATTATAAAAATGTGTTAAGGGGAATATGTGTAACGACTTAACGCTATTTTAATAGTTTACTTTACTATAGACATATTATAATAGTGTATTGTACTATATAGTAGATAGTTCCACGGATCCTTAGAGGATGGTTATCCTAAATATCCTTTGAGTTACTTGTATTTCAGTTGATATTTCACTTGAGTTGGATTTATTGATATAAGAATGTTAATCCTGACTCGAGTGTTTTGTGTTTTGCTTTACGCTCGGGTCAGACTGAGTGTCACAGTATTGAAGACTCACCTTTGGAGTTGGAGCTTCACTTGAAGATCCATCTGTATCTATTTAGCTTTCAGCTATCCAGTGGTTTTGTTCAGACTTGTCATCTGTTTGTATTCGAGACTTCATTGTATTTGAGTTATTCTGTTGTATTTTATTTCAAACTCTGTTGTTTTATAGTAGCTTCATGAACTACTATTTATCTATTTTGCTGCTTATTATTGTAATACTATGTGTCTGTGATTCTGTGATTTATTTATTTACTGTATATATGTTAAGTTTTGCAAAATATAAATTAACAATCTGATATTTTGAGCAATTCAAGTCCGACATGTGCAGATGCGAATGGTTGAAAATACCGGGTCGTTACAACTGCGAGTGGAAAACCCACTCCTATGGCAACCAATGAATCCTTAAATAAAGAAGACATGTCAAAAGATGTGGATCAAAAACTATACAGGGGAATGGTTGGATCTCTACTGTATATAACTGCGAGTAGGACTAATATCATGCATAGTGTTTGTCTCTGTGCAAGGTACCAATCTCAACCCAAAGAAACCCATTTAAAAGCTGTTAAATGTATCCTAAGATATGTTAAACACACTTTAGACTATAGCCTATTTTACCATAAATGATTCATTTGATTTAATCTCATACTATGATGCTAACTATGCTGGTTATAAATCAGACCGAAAAAGCAAAAGTGGAACTTGTCACTTTTTAAGACATTCTCTGGTTTCTTGGTTTAGTAAAAAGAAAAATACTGTCTCACTATCAATAACTAAAGCAGAATATATCTCTGCTGTTTTGGCTTGTTCTCAAGTTATCTATATGCAATAGACTCTAAAGGATTGGATTAAATATTTCAAAATCACCAATTTATTGTGACAATACAAGTGCAATAAATTTATCCAAAAATCCTACTCATCATGCCAGAACAAAACATATTGATATCAGATATCATTTTCTCAGAGATAATATAATAAAGGGATTATTTCTCTTGAATTTATCGACACCGAGAATCAAATAGCTGATATTCTGACCAAACCCTTGAATCAATCAACCTTTATTAAATTAAGAAGAGAACTAGGTATTTGTTATATAACTGAGATATAGTGTATAGATATAGTAACATATATATTTAAATAAATAAAGAAAAACAAAATTGTCAAAATTTTCAAAGGGACGTCACATGCCCCTACCCCCTATGTCGACATACAACGGTAAAATTTGAAATTTTGGTTTTCCCTCTAAAATCATTTTGGTGGTTATATAATCACAACATTTCGAATATTTCTATCTTCTTACTTCATTTCTCTATAATAAACTTTTGAAAATATAAAATAATGGCCTCCTCTTCTAAATCAAACCAAAATGCAACCTTTTCCTTCCCTTCTCCTAATTCTGTCCATTTCAACGAACTACATTGGCTCGAGTAATAAAGATCGAGGAAATCATGAAGGATTCTTTGCAAATGCTAACCGAATTACAAGTTACTTAAATAAGGATGGCAAAGGAACAAGAGAAACAGGGCAAGATTCTTAGAAATTTGCAAAAATTTCTAATGGATAATCATGCAGACCCTATTGTAATTGAAGATGATTCCTATAACATACGTATTCATAATCCATTAGAGGACGACAAAGAAGAAGAAGAAGAGGAAGAAGCGCAAATGGATGAAGACGATAAAGTTATTTGCGTTGGAGAAGTCTATTTTGAAAAAAAGGTAATTTGGTCGAACAACATGGAAACTTTTGTCTCCATTACCCTAATTGTTCGATTCACAAATCACCAATTGTCAAGGACTCTCGTTAGATTGTTATTATATTAATGTTTTTATATTTTGAGTACTTGTATATATTTGTGTCTATGTTTCATATATATGTGTAATGTAACATCATATATAATAAAATTAGATTCATGTTTCGCTTATTATACTTCGTTATTAGCATTTAGTTCCATAGTATTAGTTTAAGGGGGAGTTATGTAGTTTCGGCTTAGTTTTTGTTGATGAGAAAGGGGGAGAATTATAAAATAGGTTAGATAGGCTTAGATTAAGGGGGATAGTAGATTAAGGGGGAGTTGGAGTAGATTTTATAAACAAAGGTTGTCATCATCAAAAAAGGGGAGATTGCTAGTTCCGAAGAAGATGGTTTTGATGACAACAATCTTAGGACTTGTTATAAATTCAACCAATCAATCATTTATTAATTTTAACTATTTAAAATTAAAGCCAATAGTCCAAATTTGAGTGAGATTAACTCACCTTGAGTTTTAATCTGCCAAACGCTCCAATTTTAAATTAAATCGAACACGTTCAATTTAACCTAAAATTTTCACTAGCTCTGATCGACTCCAGATCTGTTCCACAGCGTAGTGCTCGTCGCTGCGATTCTAACACCGCTTGTTTTGTCCGATTTCAACCTCGTATGAATGAGATATGCAATTTATAAGTTTTTGAATATATATTATACAAATTAATTACTTTTTTACCACTAACGCGATCGGGCCGTTGATTTTTGAAACAAGAATCGTGGCCGCTCGTTATGAACGACTTTCATGTTGGAAGTTTTATGAATCGGTTGATGGATTGAGAGGATTTGAGGGAAGAAACTAGATGATTTCGGCCATTAATGAAACTGTGGCGGCTGCATGTTAAAAATGTTAGGGTTTACTATTGAAACGGTATTCATATAAGTATATAACATTATATTATTATTATATTTCAAAATTACAAGCTTTTTCAAACAAACTCCAAATGAAACATGTCGCCTGGCGTTTATAATATTTTACCCATATTCCGAACACAATGGAACATGTTTCAGGGCCTAATTTGATCATATGTGGAAGATAGCATTTTGAATCGAATTTAAATATTAAATTTTCGATATTTATTTTAACGCATTTCTATTCCGTACGACCAAATGGTAACTCCAAACACTACGAAATTTGAAATCCGATAATAATACACTATTACAGATCCAATGGAACTAGTTTCGTCGAGTTCCGAGACTGTGCCTCGGAAGGCTATTTTAACTCGTCGATTAAATCGAGCGATTTTCAAAATCGATGGAATTGCTTGAAATTCCAATTTTAAAACTTTACTAACTCAATTATAATTCAAATAGAATTTATATTCATATTAGAAATCATTCTGATTTATTTTAAATCAAGATTCAATTATTTACATTATTTCCATATATTAATTTTCACTATTAAATTAACATATAAATTTCCAATTTTAACTTATCGACTTTTTAATCCCATTCAAAAATCCAATATTATAATTCTAATCCCAATAGAATTTTAAATGAATTTTAGAAACCATTTCCATGTCCATTTATGTAATGACCCGTATTTTTACGGAGCGAAACATCGTAAAACAGTTGTTATTAGACTATTGGTATTGTTGAGTCATCCAGAGTTTAGGTCGACTAGAGCTTAAGTCGTTTGGAAGTTAAGTCGTGTGATAGCTTAGGTCGTGGGGTAGGTTAGGTCAAGTGAACGACCTAAGGAATTGGAGCAACCTACTGAATTTGACGACTTAAGGGGAGTTGGCGACCTAAGGAAGATAGTGGTAGCGGTTAACGACTTAAGGACTGGATGAGGTAAGGCTTAGGTCGTATGACAGTTAGGTCGCGTAGTGGTTTAGGTCGTATGATAGATTGGGACGACCTATAGAATTTGACCGACCTAAGGAAATAGGCGACCTAAGGAATAGGCGACTTAAGGAAAGTTGGCGACTTAAGATAGTGGCGACTTAAGAGTTAGCGGCATAAGAACAGCGACCTAGTAGACAGTGCGAGTTAACGACCTATAGTAGTTAGGTCGGTGGAGCGACTTATAGGAGTTGGCGAATTAAGGATTATAGGTCGTAAGCGACTTAAGATAGAATGCTTAAGTCGTTATAGTTAGGTCGTTGTGACCCTGAGTATAGATAGGTCGTTAGACGACCTAAAGGTTAGGTCGTAAGACCCTGTGTATAGTTAGGTCGTATTAGTTAAGTCGTTAGGTCGCGCAATGTGTTAAGTCGCGAAAGCGTTAGGTCGGCATCTTTGTTAAGTCGTGGGTCGCGCGTAAGTGTTGAGGCTTAGGTTGTTGGGTCTGTAGGTCGCGCAGAACTGTTAGGTCGTTGGGTCTGTAGGTCGCGCAGAACTGGTAGGTCGTTAGGTCGTAGGTCGCGATAGTTAGGTCGTGGACGACCTAAGGGGGCGGACGACCTAAGGAAATCAGCCTATAAATAGGCGGGTTCTTCTTCATTTTTGGGATCCGGA